>OX940903.1:12857615-15257615 GCA_954871355.1 Cabera pusaria | reverse complement strand
CACTTATTTTAAGGTAAAAAATCATAATGATTATTTAAATCAATTTATCTGTTTCAATTTATGGCCTCGTATTGATGCATGTGGCTATTAATTTACAAATGTTGCTGAATTAATTCCTACAAAGTAGACAAAGCAAATGTTTGCGTCAGCGCAGCGAGCGCTATCACTGCGTGAGCGAAGCGAGCGCGAATAAATTTTATGTCTTTTTATGACCCTGACAGTTTTTATGACCTACTAAGTCAAGACCGATGACACAAAGGTTAAACTTGATATCCACTTATTTTAAGATAAAAAATCATTATGATTGTTGAAGGTTGTACTGTTTCAATTTGTAAACTTGTTTTGATACATGTGGCTATTTAAATACAAAAAATGCTGATATATTATCTAAAAAGTAGGTGAAACAAAGTTTTTCGCGAGCGTAGAAAGCGCGAAAATTTTTACGTCATTTTATGACCCTGAAAGTTTTTATGACCTACTAAGTCAACACCGATCACCCTACGGTTAAACTTGATATCCACTTATTTTAAGGTAAAAAATCATAATGATTATTGAAGGTTGTACTGTTTCAATTTATGGACTCGTTCTGCTAGGCTATTCTGTAAGCTATCTCGACAGCGGAATCCGCGGTGAGATTCGAACTTCGTACTTTGAAATTCAACCGTATCACATTCGCAATACGGTTGAATTACGTAGTACTTAATTCAAATATCACCGCGGATTCCGTTGTCAAGATAGCTTACAGAATAGCCTAGCTGATGCATGTGGCTATTAATATACAAAAGTTGCTGAAATGTTTCCTGCAAAGTAGACAAAATAAATGTTTGCGGAAGCGCAGCGAGCGCTATCACTGCGCGAGCGAAGCGAGCGCGAAAAACATTGATGTCTTTTTATAACCCTGACAGTTTTTATGACCTACTAAGTCAAAACCGATGACCCTACGGTTAAACTTGATATCCACTTATTTTAAGGTAAATAATCATAATGATTATTTAAATCAATTTATCTGTTTCAATGTATGGCCTCGTATTGATGCATGTGGCTATTAATTTACAAATGTTGCTGAAATAATTCCTACAAAGTAGACAAAACAAATGTTTGCGTCAGCGCAGCGAGCGCTATCATTGCGTGAGCGAAGCGAGCGCGTATAAATTTTATGTCTTTTTATGACCCTGACAGTTTTTATGACCTACTAAGTCAAGACCGATGACACAAAGGTTACACTTGATATCCACTTATTTTAAGGTAAAAAATCATTATGATTGTTGAAGGTTGTACTGTTTCAATTTGTGAACTCGTTTTGATATATGTGGCTATTAAAATACAAAAAATGCTGAAATATTATCTACAAAGTAGGTGAAACAAAGGTTTTCGCGAGCGCAGCGAGCGCGAAAATTTTTACGTCATTTTATGACCCTGACAGTTCTTATGACCTACTAAGTCAACTCCGATGACCCTTCGGTTAAACTTGATATCCACTTATTTTAAGGTAAATAATCATAATGATTATTTAAGGTTGTACTGTTTCAATTTATGGACTCGTTCTGATGCATTTGGCTATTATAATACAAAAGTTGCTGAAATGCTTCCTGCAAAGTAGACAAAACAAATGTTTGCGGAAGCGTAGCGAGCGCTATCACTGCGCGAGCGAAGCGAGCGCGAAAAACATTGATGTCTTTTTATGACCCTGACAGTTTTTATGACCTACTAAGTCAACACCGATGACCCTTAGGTTAAATGTGGCAGTTAAAACACGAATGCTTTTGAAATACTTCCCACAAAGCAGATTGGGCGAAGCACGTTGGGTGAAGCAAAGCCATCGCGTAAATTTTGATGACTTTTAATGACCCTGACAGTTTTATGGCCTAATTAAGGCATTTATTAAGTTTAGTCAGTATCCATGAACCTAAGGTCAAACTTATGATATGATTATGCAAACTCTATATAACGTTAGGAAAAAATATAGGCCCCACACTTAATTGCCGAAAAAATGTATTCTTTGCCCTTTTATGCCCTATTAAATGTAAGTGTACAAAATTTCATCTGAATCGGTCAAGCCGTTTGGCCGAAAAGAGGCCACACATTTACAAAATTCTATAAAAAAAATATAGACTACCGAAATTTCCACCCAAAAAAAAGTATTTGTTGCCCTTCTATGTCTTTTTGACTGTCTGTCTACAAAATTTCAGCTTAAATGGTTAACCCGTTTGACCGAGAGTAGGACACACATTCACAAAGTTCAATTTAAAAATTCTTGGCACCTGGACTCGACTGCCAGAAAAAAAGTATCCTATGTGATTCTATGCAATATGAACTGTAATATACATAACATTTCAGCTGAATCGGTCAAGCTGTTTAGCTGATAAGAAGCCACACATTCACAAAATTTAATAAAAAAAATCTAAACACTCAGACTCGATAGCCAAAAAAAAAGTATCCGATATCCTATTCTGCTCTATGAACTGTCTTTATCCAACATTTCAGGCAAATTGGTCAAGCCGTTTATTCCAGAAGAGGTCTTATATTTACAAAATTCAATTAAAAATATTTGTACCACCTGACTCGATAGCCAGAAAAAACGTATTCTATATCCTATTCTGCCCTATGACATGTATTCATACAAAATTTCAGGCAAATTGGTCACGCCGTTTATTCGAGAAGGAGTCTTATATTTACAAAATTCAATTAAAAATATCTGGACCACCTAACTCGATAGCCAAAAAAAAAAGTATCCTGTATCCTATTCTAGCCTATGAACTGTCTTCATACTACATTTCAGGCAAATCGGTCAAGCCGTTTATTTGAGAATAGATCTTATATTTACAAAATTGAATTAAAAATATTTGTACCACCTGACTCGATAGCCAGAAAAAAAGTATTCTATATCCTATTCTGCCCTATGACATGTATTCATACAAAATTTGAGGCAAATTGGTCAAGCCGTTTATTCGAGAAGAAGTCTTATATTTACAAAATTCAATTAAAAATATCTGGGCCCCCTAACACTATAGCCAAAAAAAAAGTATCCTCTATCCTATTCTACCCTATAAACTGTCTTCATACTACATTTCAGGCAAATCGGTCAAGCCGTTTATTTGAGAAGAGATCTTATATATACAAAATTCAATTTAAAATACTTGGACCCCCTGACTCGATAGCAAGAAAAAAAAAATTCATTATTCTTTTCTGCCTTATGAACTGTCTTTATACAACATTTCGGGTAAATCGGTCAAGCCGATTATTCGAAAAGAGATCCTTTAGTTACAAAATTCAATTAATAATATCTGGACCCCCTGACTCGATAGCCAAAAACAAAGTATCCTATATCCTATTCTGCCTTATGTTCTATCTTTGTACAAAATTTCAGCCAAATCGGTCAAGCCGTTTGACCGTGAAGAAGTCCCAAACAAACAAACAAACAAACAAACAAACAAATAAACAAACTGACTTTCGCATTTATAATATTGGTGTTGATTAATGGTCTTTTATAATGAACATAGGCTATATATTATCCTGTTTAAAAGATAGGTATATTCGTGAAGAACTATTTTGCAACTTAAGTCGCCAATAAAACGGTCGAGAAAACACGTTTTTTACGAAAGATGATTAATCTGAAATAGATGTAAGAAAGTATGTATCGAAGAGTAGTACAACTTAATAAGACCTACAAAAAAGTCCGCGATAACATATGTCTATCGCACAGACTCACAGTAACTATTTTAATCTTTATTTTTTAATAAAAAAATGTTACAGAACTTTCAAGGGTATTTTCTTCTATACAGTATTAATCCTTATTTGAATAATTACGCTAATTATCTTGGCCCAATATCATAGATTAAAATTGTCTTTTACAGTATATAATTTATATGAAAATACTAGAAGTGCCCTGCGGCTTCGGTCGCGTTAAAGACTTCTTTTATTTACTTTAAACTTTTATTTTGTGAAACCTTTCTATCATAAAAGACATCAAAGTAAAAAAAAAAGTAAAAGCCAAATCGGTTCACCCGTTTTCAAGTTATTGCGTGACTAAGGGAAATAGGGATTCATATTTATAAAACCCAAAAAACCATATTGACTGTCGGACTTTTTTTACCAACCTCTTGCAAAAATCTTGCAACATGTATTTACTTTATTATTGTTATATACCGGCTGTAATTCACGTACCTTTAGTCGAATTTTCTCGACCTAGGTTTCGAGCGAGTCAGTCGCTCTTCCTCGGGAGTGAGGTCACGCGGTGAGATCGCGATGTTCACTGTGAACATCGCGATCTCACCGCGTGACCTCACTCCCGAGGAAGAGCGACTGACTCGCTCGAAACCTAGGTCGAGAAAATTCGACTAAAGGTACGTGAATTACAGCCGGTATATAACAATAATAATGCTACAAATTCACGATAATTTTAAAATTAAAATGTATTTACTTATTTATTTATAGACGTACTTACGTAAATCTATAAGTTTTTATATATATATATATTTTTTTTTTCACTATAAATTATAATTAATATCCGTGGGGAATGTTTACAAAATGCTTTCTCAGCGGAAACCTACGTCATAACAACTATCTGCATTTTAAATTTCAGCGCAATCCGAAACAATATTGATTTTCAGACTTTGTTACCCCACTTCACTCTCTTAGGGTGGCATTTTGAAAAAGCCTGAAACTCGGTATTTACTTATTTATTTACAGAAGTACGGTTTGCGTTAAGGTCGAATAAAATGACTATCCAAACTTTGAACCCCCGTTTCATCCCCTTAAAGAGTGAATTTTGAAAAATCTTTTCTTAACGGATACTTATGTTAAAACAACTGGATGCCAAATTTAAGCGCAACCCGAAACAATATTGGTTTTCAGATTTTGTTACCTCATTTCACTCTTTTAGGGGTGGAATTTTGAAAAAGCCTGAAACACGTATTTACATATTTTTTTACTGAAGCACTTGTATGAAGTTTCGAATAGTAAAGACTATCTAATCTTGTTTATCCGTACAAACTTTGAACCTCCATTTAACCCCCTAACGGGGAGAATTTTGAAAAATCCTTTCTTATTACACCATTGCGTACTAAGACAAATATACTCTTTAAATTTCAAGTCTCTACAACCAGCGGTTTAGGTTGTGCGTTGTCTGTCAGGCAGTCAGTATGTCAGGACAAAGATTCTTATAGTATTAGATAAATTATCATATAAAATTACGCGCATCGCAAATAATTAAAAAAATGCAGTGAAACCACAAATACGCCATACTTACTTTGTAAACATTAATTGTATTATTCATTATTCTGTGACATTAATCAGATTTTTAATTGTAAAAGGTAACAGGACAAGCATGACTCTCACTTGATGGTAAGCGATGACGTCTACCTATTACAGATACAGCGATACAGGAAAATTCTGGCAGTCCAGAATTTTGCATGTCACTCCACTGCGCCTGTTACCTTGAGACATAAAGATGTTAAGTTTCACATGCCCCGTAATTTCACTGGACACCTTGCCATTTAAACCGAAAAACATTCCCTAGTCCTACCACTACAGAAAAATTAGTTTATCAGTCATTTTTTTGTAAATGCTAACGATATAAAGTAATTTGATGTCAATATAGTATGATCTATTGTATCATCATCATCATCAGCCAGTGTCAGTCCACTGCTGGACTGTAGGCCTCTCCCAAGATGCGCCACTGAGCCCGATTTTCAGATCTTTTTTTCCAATCACTGCCCACCGCATTGCGTATGCCGTCGCTCTCCACTCTCCAAAACTCAAAATTTGAAATCACCCCGACTGATCTATGTATAATCTATAATGAAAATAAAAATATTCCAATGAGTCTGAACACGACATCTCACCTGTAAGTTGGCGAGGAGTTGAGTTTCAGCAGATTCCAGAAGATGTCCCAGCATCATGTCAATGCTTCAGTGTCCTTTGTCGTTGAAGAAAAGGATACCGAATTTCGAATTAATCACTATGAAAGTTGATTTCATAGCGCCATCAACTAGAAAAATGCTCATAGTTTTACAACGGCTAAACAGATTTTCATGAATCAGAGCTAATAACACTTTCGATTAAAACACTTTCAAAACAGTTTCATCATCCTTCATTGCTCGCAGAGGAAGATTATAGGAAGACTTACAGGAAGATTTTCTATTTTGACTCCACTAGCTTCTATTCTTATTGTTATATACCGGCTGTAATTCACGTACCATTAGTCGAATTTTCTCGACCTGGGTTTCGAGCGAGTCAGTCGCTCTTCCACGTGAGTGAGGTCATGCGGTGAGATCGCGATGTTCACCAGTAAATTCGACTAAAGGTACGTGAATTACAGCCGGTTTATAACAATAATAATGTTACAAAATTCACAAATTTTAAAATCAAAATAGCTTCTATTCTTTTCCGTTTCCTCGGTGTCAGTTCCAGCTTGATTGATAATCTAGTAGGTACAAAATTGATTTATCAAAATGTTTAGAACAAAGTCTGAAGTGTTTCGTTGGATCGTAATTTTCACGCCTTACTGCCTTTATCCACTTGATTGGATTTTCGGACATTTTGGAAACCTACTACATAATGATATAATATATTAATGTGGTAAACTATCACACATTCTTCATAAAAATATATATAATAGCATTATCATAAGTAATAATAGATTGAATACGAGTAAGTATAAGTGCTGATAATATAATTAGGTACCTAGTTACTACTAATTTTGCGCGACATTACTTTGATCACTTTTTATAATATTTTAAGATCGCTCACAAAACGAAAAAACCAACTTCAAATGCCACGCTATCCATTTTCAGTATAAAGTTAAAGTTGGAGGTGTTTATGTCCATATCTCTGGAGATACTTATCAGATTTCAAAAAATGTACAATGGGACCAAACGGGCAGAATAAACTCTCGAAAAAAAAATTCCAATCCGGTTAAGAACTTACGGAGTTATGAGATAACAAACATAAAAAGGCGAACTGAGAACCTCATCTTTTTATTGTGAAGTCGGTTAAAAATATTCAAATTTCGTTCTAAGCAAGGCCATAAGCTAACCGTTCCATCCTTAAAAAAATCTTCATATTATAAATCAACTAGCTGGGTCCCGCGGCTTTGTCCGCGTTTAATGACAGCGGCAACATGCGCGTGGGCTGTGCGCGGTAGAAAACACTGCTTAATTTGCACATTAACCTTCCCTATTTGTATCAGATATTGTTCCCTATTTAATTAGCTTCAATTTTGATTTCGCGGAGCTTTATTTTATTCTAAAATAAAAGTAGCCAAGTTACTTGGTAATTAATATTTTAAAATCAGCATTCTGCTAGTGAAAGTCCCGTTAAATTGGTCCAGTCATTTCAGAGATAAACCGGAACAAACAGACAGACAGTCAAACATTTTGTTTTTTATGTAAGTACCGTATATTCTTTCATATGCATTTAGTGAAAAGCTGTTAATTTGTAATTACAAACAGACACTTCAATTTTTTTATATGTATAGATTTAGTGCAAAATTTATATAAACGATTTATATATTTGAAGTTTAAGTGTAATATTATAATATTACACTTAAAGGAATTTATATATTCCTTTTGATAAGGGTATCGACTGTATCTATCGACAAAGTTTTGGAGGGTTCTCGTACATCACTAGCCGGGCGGCGTAAAATAATGTTTGTTATTTACATAAATTAAAGCTTTCAAATGATAACCATTTACCACCTCGGTAGTTATATGACGAAAAAGATGTATATAATGTAAGCAAAATAAATATTTTGATTCAAAAAGTGGTTATATATGAGAATAAATGCCCACAAAGACTTACGTGTGAAATGATAATTCTGGATCTTTTACGCCTCCTTTAGTTGTTCTTGATGGATAAAACACAGCACAACACGACATAATTTAACCATGTAACAGGGTTTCAGTCTTTAAAGCTATGTTTCTATTTAATTTTTAATTTATAAGTATGATGCGTCGCTATATTATGGCCTGCTAGCCGGTCAAAAATGGACACGCTCACCCATGCGCGAGGTTGTCAATTTGATATTAGATTTCTCGTTTACTCTTATCTCGCGATCCCTGTAATAGAAAGGGTAGGACAATGTGTTGATAGAATGAAAGTCGATGTGACAACGTCACATGGCTGACATGGCTCCATCCATTGTAATCCATCATCCTAGAGTGCAATACATGACATGTCAAAATACGTTCTCAATCTGAAAATAGCTCAATCAAAACATTAGAATTAAAGGTACGACCACACCACGGCGTCCTGCGATCTGCGGGCGCGATCTCAGTACTTTTAAATTATTTTCTGATCGCGTTTGGTGTGAACCAGTCAGTAAAATACTACTGCGCTATCTGGGGCCTAATTCAGTATGACCAATGAGATAACGCGTTCCTTAACGCGCCACGTTACGTTATTGAAAAATTGTATTCTGTATGCCACACGATAGGTAAATTATACAAAACGCGCGCGTTACACGTCCTCGTATGTCACGATATTTTGACAGCTCAAAACGCGCTCATAACCTTACCCTACCGCTTTTTAATTGGCATAGAGAATACCATAACGCGGAGATAACGTAACACGGCACGGTAAGACTTTAAAATGGTCATACTGAATAAGGCCCCTGATCGCTGCCTAGATCGCGCACGCAGGACGTTGCGGTGTGTCCGTACCTTAACTCTCTAGAAATAGCGTATAAGATCTTTTAGCGAAAAAAAAGTACATTTAGACATTAAATAATGGCATTTCTCTACATCTAAGTGGCCCCACGGCTTATATCATAAAACTATATTATCATTCAGCTGCGATATAAAACCGTAATTTATAAAAAATCATTATATTATAGTGACAAATAAGCTGACGGCCCACCTCATGCTTTGCGGCAGTTGCTTTACAACTGCTTACAACTTTAGTTACTGTTTTACATTGTAGCTCTCTTGAAACCCGGCAATTGTACACGATTTGATTACTCTTGACGAAGGGAAATTATTTAAACTGGTTTTGAAGGAATTTCTTTTAACTCTATCTTTTTTCCTTTTACCTGTAAAATAAAGAGGTCAAAATGTACATGTCATAATTGTTTTTTTAATCAATTTATAACCTATAATTGAAAATGATTAAGTAGCCACGCAATGATTATTTTATTCGTAGCTTGAATAAAAATAGGTTTAAATTTATTAAACGCAAAACTTTGTAACGATATTTGGACTGAACTCTTCACGCGTCCTTTATTTATCAAATTAAAAATGCTATTAAGCTCTTTAATCAATCCCATTAAATGTTAAAAACATTTTAAGCCGTAGCCAAGCACTTAGAATCCTGACGTTCTCAAACTTTTAGTGTTAACACTTGGCATTAATCCAAAAAATTAATTGCGATAAGCTAAGCTCTCAGCTGAAGCGCTGTTCAAGCGCTCGAGCGTTCACAAGCGACGTTCGCTTTAACTGTAATTAGTGCAATCAGTGTGAATCACGTTTTAGTCAAGTGCTGTTGTGTTGAGTGTAGTAAGCCTCTACTACGTGTGTATAATACATACGAGTAGTAGTAAGACAGAAGTTTATGCCTCGACAAGTTTCATGTTTCTCACGTCATAAGGTTTAATTGTGTTACTCATTAAGGCTACCGCAATAATTGTTCTCAGCTGTAATTTAATGTGAATGTACGAAATCGTAATGCCGAAAAATATTTATAAAAACTTTGATTTACGCAGTATTTAGAGGGTAATATGTTGATTTTTTTTTTTTAAATATTCAGGATGGATATTTGAGATGAGGGCAGGTAGTTTTTTCGTCGTAGCTACATTTTAACCTTCTGAAGAGACTGTCCATTATTATTGATTAAATGTTGAGCAGCATTCACTTTGAAATAAAATTACAGTCATCATGAAAATGCGCCATTTACAAAAACACTTTTTTGATGCCAATCAATCCGGTTTCCAGTAAGGATCAAAACACTATTTCGGACCGATGGCGGTTTTTTTCAAATTCTATGAAAGCAGCTCTATTTTAAACAAAATAATGAACAGTCTCTTTAGAACGCTTAACTTAGCTACAACGTAAGAGGTAACAAAATCCACCCTGTAAGTATAAACATCAACACCAATAATACAAATAAGAAAGTCAGTTTGTATGTCTGTTTGTTTGTCACCTCTTTACGAACAAACAGCTCGACCAATTTGGCAGAAATTATGCTCAGGAATAGCCAGTGCAGTGGATTGGAACATTGGATACTTGTTAACGCAGGTGAAGCCGCGGGACGCAACTAGTATTGTATAATTTACAAATTAATTCACCTCAAAAATTATAAATCCTGTTATATAATATTATATAATCTAATACTACAAAATTGAACTATAATTTTTCAATTGACTTCAAAGGGAGAGGTTCTCAATTAGTTTGTATATGTTATGTTTGATATCTCAAAACTCCAATATTTATTAGCCGATTTGAAAAAAATCTTTTTGGTTCGAGAGAATTTGTAAATATTTATATACTACCATAATATATAACGAATACTTTAGAATATACATTCCAAGTAGTCTAATTACGAGTATAATTTCAACGAGATCTACACTTCAATGACCACTTCCTCAGAGATATGGAGATGAACACCTCAAACTTGATACTGAAAATGATGGCAGTAATTGAAGTGGTTTTTTTTTGTTTGTTTTGTAAACGATCTTAACTTATGACTAAGCAACGTAATCTATTTTGACAAAAGCGTCAGAAATCTGATTTTGAGCTAGTAAACGGTGTGGAAAGTACGTATAAAACAGACAAAGAAACAGACAGACTTCTGTAAAATTTGTATGTATTGTTCTTCTTTGGCATTAACTAACAAAGCAATTATAATAAATTCTAAATCCTTGCCATTTTGTTTCAGAAATAAAACTCACAATCGAATGAATCGAAATGAAAACTCACGCAAACTGGTGAGTTTTCATAGTAGTTACTTACTGAAATCCTAAACAACATATTCCGCGCTCAAGTGGCTGTTATCGCGCTTTTTGCTAGTGTTTGTCACAGTTTGTAAGTTCAGAGATATTTGAGATTGAATTTGAAAACCAGGTCCCAAAAACAAGAAATACATAAAATTACTAGTTGACCCGGCAAACGTTGTTTTGCCATATAAATAAATGGCTATTAAAAAATAAGGGTTGATCGTAGAAGGGTAAAATTTAGGGGTGGACTACCCCTAACATTTAGGGGGATGAAAAATAGATGTTGGCCGATTCTCATAGATATCGGATAAGCACAAAAAATTTCATCAAAATCGGTCAAGCCGTTTCGGAGGAGTATGGCAACGAAAACTGTGACACGAGAATTTTATATATTAGATTTACATTCATCAAAAACGGATTAGAATTTTAAACACTAAGGCAAATCCTACTCAAATAGAATACATAAAGTTATATACACTACTAAACGTAAACACCTAAGGCAAAAAAAAATTAACTACATAAAAAAACATTATTCATACGAACATACATACTAAGTACCGGCCACATGTACTTTGGTACCAGCTCTTTTGTAAAATCGCTGCAAACAATGCAATCCCGTCTAGCTTCACGCATTTACATGCTAAAATTACGACAATAATAAGATCGTTTAAAAAACTAAAAAGAACCGACTTCAATGCCGCGCTATTAATTTTCAGAACCAATTTTGAGGTGTTTATGTCCATATCTCTGGAGATACTTATCAGACCTCGATAAAATTACCATGGTACCACACTTGAGATATCTCCATTCCAACAAAAAAGTATAATCAAAATCGGTTCATAAACGACGAAGTTATCCGCGAACAAACATAAAAAAAAACATATATACGTTCTAATTGAGAAACCTCCTCCTTTTTTTGAAGTCGGTTAAAAAGGCCTATTCCGTATGGTTCTCTATCAGTCGAGTTTTATACCGTAGAACTTAACGAAAATAAACTCCGCTTAGTTCTATAAGCTAAAGAAAGTACAGCAAAAAATCTAAGTCTTCACCACTGCCTTCAAAACCTCAAAGATATTAAAATATTCCTCTAAATGTTATCCAACAGTGTTCACGGCATAATTTGAAATCCCGGCTCGTTCTGAGACGCGTGCAAGCGTTAAATGAATGAACTTTCAACTTTTATAACTTAGGGCCCCTTGGAGCCTTAATACCGACTTTGAAGCCCCTGGTATGATGAACAGCACCTTTACTTTTAATGACTTTTTGCTAATGTCCGGAGGTTTTGGTAAAAAGAGGCTTTCGATTTTTTTAACGAAGTTTTGTAACGCGAGAAGTTATCTAATAAATGCTGGATACTGCGGCGGTGAAATTGGAAAGTAATATAGTAGCTTTACATCTTTTTTGTAACATATTAAATATGAAATGTAGATGAACGATGAAAGGAGAGTCGGAGATTAAAGTTGTTTATTAAGAAGGCTAAGGTAATTTAATATGTATCTGCAGATAAAAAAAATCTAAATATATTTGTAGTTTTGACCTAGGCGAACGTAGCACGACCAGATTGGAGACGTTTTAAAGAAAGGCCAAGTCAAAAGTACCTGTAACCGGCGAGCATATATGAAGGCGCTCATCAAAGTGGAAAAAGCGAAGGGGGTATGTCAGGATCGTAGCATGTGGAAAAAAGTAGTCTCTGCCTACCCCAACGGTAAAAAGGCGTGAATGCATGTATGTATCTGTTGTAGTGTAATTTTTATTTGTAGTTTTGCAAATTTAAATAGACCATATGTATTAGACCTATATACCAGAACTAATACGAAACATAACAACAAGGAATAATACTCAATATTATTTTGTATTTTCATTTCTCCAACTAAAAATAACGCATACAGTAGTTGCTTCTTTTGTGAAGTGGGTAAAAAAGGCAAAGGCAAAGTCCTGGCTCAAAGCTTTATGAATAGCTCATTCGCATGGCGAGATCCCACGATGCGTAATATCGCGCATGGCCAACGACCACGCACGACAACGCACGGACACGCACGGTACAGACCTATTCGAGGTAACACACACGCCTCCGTATCCCACGGTTACGTAGTACGTAGTTCTGTGCTACGGTGCGCCCGTGCGGGCTGGTGCGTCTCTGTGCGCAATATATGTATAGATACGCATCGTGGGATCTCGCCATAAAAATACTGCACGAACAATTGAGTTATTGAATAAACAAAAACATATATTTTTTTGCAAAAATTTAAGTTATATATGCTTTTGTAAGCTATTTATTCAATAGGATATGAGGAAAAAAAATGTTGAAGACGTACTATGGCGCCATATATATCGGCAATTATGAATTTTCATAATTTTGATATACTGACTGTTATTTTATAATTAAGACCATATAAAGCTACAATCCATCAAAAACTGTTTAGGCTAGAGAGCGTGCAAAAGAAATATTTATTTGGCAAGCTCTGTAGCCTACACGTACATACATACATAATTACATATACATATAAAGATACATTGGTACTTACCTACATACACTCTAAAACGTAATCCTTGTTCTGGCGCAGTCGGGTAAAAATTGATGAACTGTTTAACTTCTTATAGATTTTACACATGCAAGGTAATAATGCTACGTGATATGCCATATTTTCTGCAAAACTGTCCTACCTTCGAAATATTACTCAACTCTCATTATTTCAAAATCTAAAATAAATACTGCTGCTAGAGGGCGCCACTCGTCTATTTGTCGTCATTAGCATACGCACCGTCACTGGCGGCGGTCGCATCGCCGCTCCTCGGAACAAAGAGATTATCATATTTAATTTTCTGTTTAGTATAATTGCCCACATATTTTCTCTCCTAACCGACGGTACCAGAATTTGCATGCAGATTAAACTTATTTTCCAATGCAACTGAGTTTTCGCTTAGAATTCCAGTTTGGTTTTTCCTTAGAATTGTTCCGCAATTCCATAACAAGGATAACAATAATTGTTTACGCATATTTTATTGCTCGCGCTCGCCTGCACAAATCAAACATTTTTCTTCATTCTGTCTCAATCATGGCTAAATGCTTGAAGGCTATGCTTGTAACAGCATACATTTATCTTTTGATTGAATACTTGAACATTTCTCTTACATTCCAAAAAAGCAAGATAGAACTTGAATATGTATTTCGACAACCTGGATCTTTAAAGAAAATGCTGAAAGAATTAAAAAGAGATGGAGCCAATTTAACTTTGAGGAAGCTTACCCTGAATTTCAAAAAACCGGAAAGATTGCCAACGGACCTAAAGTATATTTTGAAATGGACCGAAGCATTTTCACATTACAGCTCCTCAATATTTGCCAACGGACAATCTGCTTTCATTTCGAATAAGTGCGAGTTCTACAATTGTTTCATGACGAACGATAAAAGTTTCCTTACAGATATCAGATATTACGACGCTATACTATTCGATGTTGAGAACAATTGGGACTACCACCCAATATTAAGGTCGTCAGACCAAAGTTACATCTTTACAGCTTCGGAATCTGCCAGCAATTATCCTATCTGCCACTGGTCGGAAGACTCCTATTATAATCTAACGTGGACCTACAAATTAGACTCGGACATTCGCTGGTCTTATATAACAGTTTTGGATAAAATTGCAAACGTTGCAGGACCAAAAATTGATATGAAATGGATCAATCCAATGAATTCTACGCCTTTGAGCGTAGTACAAAGATTAGTTCATAAGAAAAAGGCAGCAGCTTGGTTTGTGTCTAACTGCATGACGCGAAGTAAAAGGGAACAGTTGGGTGCGGAATTAAGTGAAGCATTGGCTCATTACAATTTAAATATTGATATCTATGGTTGGTGTGGGCCACTAACTTGTTCTATGGATCGTATAGAAGGATGTTTGGACCTTTTGGAGCAAGATTATTACTTTTACTTAGCATTTGAAAATTCTTTATCTGAAGATTATGTAACGGAAAAAGTGTTGTATCCATTACGACATTTTACTGTGCCTGTTGTTTACGGTGGAGCTAATTATACTAGGTAAGTCAAAATAGTTAATTTACGATCAAAGAGAAGAATGACGCGTGTCCTTGAGTGCCAGTACATTTATGTACAATAGTAGCCAAAAATTATAAAAATTTATAAAGTGCCTAGTTTATCAATACAAAATGTATTTATCCCTTTATTTCATGAATATTATATAATACTTAATGATAACAAGCCCATGGTTTTTTATTATTATAATATATACGTAGGCTAGCGTTTGACCACTTTCTCACCTGTAGGTAAGTGACGACATGTGGTCGAGGATGGTAGAACGGTGGGCCTAGAAAGGGAAAATGGCTCTCAAGGACAGTTTTTCCAATTATTGGTAGCTAAATTTTGTCCATATTTATTATTTAAAAAAATGACCTGTATTTTGGCCATATGTTCATATCAATCACTTGTTTTATAAATTAAACTCTTCAAATTAGCATACACATTTTGGTCTATAAGTTATCTTCGATTATATTATAACTACCTGCCCGTAAGATGGACTCGGCAAACGTAGCGTAGAACGTCCTGTGACCAGGTAGAGCGACGACATACCCAAAGCGGTGGCCAGTGACTGGAAAAGAAGAGCCGAAGATCAGGCTCAGTGGCGCATCTTGGGAGAGGCCTACGTCCAGCAGTGGACTGACACAGGCTGATGATGATAAAAATAGACTAGATTATATATATATATATATATATATATATATATATATATATATATTTTAAAAGTATGAGAGATTTAGCGCACTATTTTTGTGATAGCAATGCGATTTATAGTCATTGCAATGAATGTATTTACTTTATTTTTTTTTCATGTAGATTTTTGCCTCCCGGATCCTACTTGAACGCTGGAGAGATGAACGTGACAGATCTTGCATTTAAAATTAATGAGGCAATAAAAAACCCGCATATATACAGGAATTACTTTAGGTACGTATGAACAGTCATTTCAACCGACTTCCAAAAAGGTATGTTTTTTATGTATGTATGTTACGCGATAACTCCATCAATTGTGAACCGATCCGGATTATTATTTTTTAATTGGTAGGTCACATTTTCAAGGTGGTCCCATTGTAATTTCATTGAGATCTGATAAGTATATCCAGAGATATGACGATAAACGTCTCAAACTTGCTACTGAAACTGACTTGCGCGGAATCATAGTCGATTGTTTTAGTTTTTAAACTATCTAGTTAGAAAATCTGTCGCCAAAAACATGTAATGTGTTTCGGCAGCTATCCTTGAGAGCCAGTTTCCATTCTAGGCCTAGTGTGCTTACCATCTTCGACCGCATCATCACTTACCAACAGGTGAGATAGTGGTCAAACGCTAGCCTATACGATATAAAAAAAAAATAAAAAAAAACTTAATTATTAGACTATCTGGATATTAAACTGATAAGGCTGACTAGTTTTAATGAGAGATTAGTGTGTCTATATTTCTAAACCATGTCCAAGCGATAAATCTTAGACGTTAACTAATACCAACTGCTACCTGCGGTTTCACCCACATTAAAAAGTACCCTGTGTTAATCTAGGTGATAACTATCTGTATGCCAAATTTCATCTTGATTTCTAAAGGTACGACCACACCGCGGCGTTATGCGTCGCGTTCGCGTTCGTGATCTGAATTTCTATTGTTTTCTGATCGCCGTAGATCGCGTTTGGTGTGAACTAGTCGGTACAACTGCTACTACTAATACTACTGCGCTATCTGATCGCCGCCTAGATCGCACACGCAGGACGCCGCGGTGTGGTCGTACCTTAAGCGGTAGGTCACCGGTTCAAATACTAGTACAGGTGTTCGTCCGACTTTGTCCGCCTGTTATCAATATTCCACCTGACTTGCTACCAAAAAGTAGCTAACCACCAATCAAGGAGAAAATCTGCCGTCATAACCTTACGGTGTTCCGGCAGCACACAGCCCTTGAGACCATTCAACGCTTACCACCAGGCTAGATAGTGGTCAAGACCTAGCCTAGCAGATATAAAAAAAAATAAAGAAATAGAGATTAGCGTTTATTGACTGCAATAATGTGAATCGACTTTATATATTTTAGGTGGCACAATCACTATCAATACAAAGATTCACCAATGGTGGCAGATGTCTGTAGATTATGCAAGTTGCTGAATGACCCCAGCAGGCAACCTACCGTCATTCAAAACTTCAGGTTTTGGTGGAACTCTGATTACAAGAAGCTTTGTGAAGATGACCTCAAACCACGGACCTTTAAAAACTTGCTTAAAAACGCTGACTTTTAAGTATTCATTTGTTTTATTTTAAATAATTAGCTTTAATTTAAACACCTACCATAGTGTTTAAGTTTCTTGGCTGACTCTTATGACCTTTTACTTACTACTACTGTGTCTAAGCTTCTTAAAGTTTGCATATATAAAATAGCTAGCTGTGCCCCGCGGTTTTATCCAAGTAGACACCGTTCCTATGGGAATATCTGGATAAAAAGTAAGTATGAGTTGTCCCAGGCTATCTGCATACCAAATTTCAGCTCAATCGGTTTGGTAGTTTTAGCGTAAAGAAATAACAAACATTCTATCGACTTTATAATATTGATATGATGTAGAATGACAACCTTGATAAACTTATGTCAATAAATATTTATTAAAGCACAGTGTGACACCCGCACTTTACGCACGCTTTTCCGTGACTTAAATACTTAGTCGATTATTGCTCGGCGTGAAGTTAGCTAAACGCCGACGAACCATCGACCGTCGACTATTTGACGGAAAAGCGTAGCGTAAGCGTAGCGTAAGCGTAGCGTAAGCGTAGCGTAAGCGTAGCGTAAGCGTAGCGTAAGCGTAGCGTAAGCGTAAAGTGTGGGTTTATGTCGCACTGCTATCTATAAAATAATATACTATTTATTTATATGCATAACTCCTTACCCAACATACATCTGACGCTACATTCTTAGGTGAACATCAGTTAAAATAACTAGCTTAAGTCCTAAAGGTACTAAACAAATACCAACCTATAGAAGCTAGAATACTTCTGAAGTTCAAATAAAATGTTACCTCAGTCAGCTACTAAATCGAAGAGTATCGTTTTATTACAAGTCAATGCGGGTCCCGTCGACTCATCAGTTGAGCGGGGCCCGCCCTTTCCTTGTCCCGCTTCTGTGGGTTTTCTGAACGGTACGCTTCAACCCAAATTGCGTTTCCAAAAAACTACACTCCACGCCATCTATTATTTAAATGAGACAACTGGCGAATCATGATCTTTATGACTGATTTAGAATGAAACTGGTAAAATGAAAGAGGAGAGATCATCTTACAAGAGATCAAATTAAATAAAATGTGTAATGAAGCGTTAAGTCGTATGTACAGTATACGCTAATGTATGCTTAAATAACCGGCCAAGTGCGTGTCAGGCCACGCGCATTGTAGGGTTCCGTAGTAGCACGTTATTCAATGCAAGTCTTTACCCGTTATAAACAAGCAACTAGGTCCTTCGTCTTTGTCACTTTAAAGTATTTATTCTAAAGATTTTGTATTTGGTACAAAATTATCCAACACCCAAGTTCAACGACATGTACTGCTGAACTTATAGAGTTATCTTAACCGCTATAGTTTTCCTTTAAAGTTCATAAAATGCACTATTTTTCCAGATTTTTTAAGCCAGCAGTTTAGCTTTTAGAAGGGGGGGGGGGACGCCCTACTGGAACAAAAATTTGCACTTTAAAGTTTAATATTTCGTAAATGGAGCATTCAATCGAAAAATAGTATAAGCAACCCTTTAGTCATTTTAAAAGACCTATTCAACGATTCGCCACACGATGGGGTAGATGACGAAAAAAAAATTCATCCCCACTTCTCATGTAGGGGAGCTACCCTAAAAAATATATTTATCAAAATTTTATTTCACCACTTTTTTTAATTAATATACATACCACTACAGCTTTCTAGCATTAACGGTCTCTTAGCAAAACCTCGGACAGATAGACAGACGGACATGACGAAACTATAAGGGTTCCTTGTCAGGACTATGGAACTCTAAAAAGCTAAGACTAAGGCGTATTATACGCCATAGCGTTAAAATCTTTCTACTCTTACTTCCATACTTATATTATAAAAACATTTGTAATTTTGTCACTCTATCACTCTGTCTGTTTGTTACCTAATCACGCCTAAACGGACGATCAGATCTTACTGAAATTTAACAGGGACATACTATATAGCATGAGGATAAACATAGGCTACTAAATTATTGGTTTGCGTGAACGAAGTTGCAGGTATCAGCTAGTGGCCTATAAAGTAGGGACGAGCTTAGCTGCAAGCGGGTCAGTTCATAACTTAAGCTGATCAAAACCATTACTTATAAGTTGGTAAGTATGATTAAACGCGTGTGCTGGCGACGTAAGAAAGTTCGAAAACAACTATTTCACTAACGAAATCTCCGAAACGAGAGTTCAACTTGTTAATTAGTTTCGTTCCCACTACTTTCCGAGGCTTGGGGTAAGCAGTTAAGTTAGGGTCCATATATATATCATGTGTCTATAGTAATCACGCTATTTTCGCCATGCTGTACCTAAGCGTATAAACAAATGAAACATCCTGATTTCATATAGATATCTATATATTTTTCAACACATTTGCTCATAAAGTGGCACTGATTTCACTGCAATTAGGCACACAATGACACCTGTAATCAAACTGTGACTGTTCCATTGCTACAGTGAGTTATAGATTTTTTTTAGTTTTATTGGTTGAGTTGAGAAGTTTCGATACACAAAAGATCGTGTTCAATAGTACAAATAAATTAATAGGTATACCTATTGCTTGCTCATTTCATGCAACTTCGTATTTAAATAGATAATTTCAACTTGTACGTGTTTAATAAACAAAACTTTTACTCAAATATAACTTTTGTTAAAAACTATAAATTCCCAATTATGTACCTACGTGGCTAAAACGCTATCCGCTACAAACCAAAAAAAGAAACCTCATTATTTTAGTCTAAGTTTGATTTTTAACCGACTTCAAAAAAAGGAGGAAGTTTCTCAATTCGAACGAATATATGTTTTTTTTTTTTTGCGGATGTTCGCGCATAACTTCGTCATTTATGGACTGATTTTGATTATTATTTTTTTGTTGGAAAGGAGATATCTCAAGTGTGGTACCATGGTAATTCTATCGAGGTCTAATAAGTATCTAATAAGGTCTAATAATAGACGCTAATCATCAATACACACGTGTATTATACGACGATTTTCAACACACTTGTGAAGAAAATAATAAAAAATAATAAGATCGTTTAAAAAACTAAAAAGAACCGACTTCAATGCCGCGCTATTAATTTAGGTGTTTATCTCCATATCTCTGGAGATACTTATCAGATCTCGATAAGTACTAATTAAGGTACTACCCTTGAGATAACTTCTTTCCAACAAAAAAAAAACATCAAAATCAGTTCATAAACGACGAAATTATCCGCGAACAAACATAAAATATAAATACATATATACATGGGGCACACTAAAAGTTTTGCACTTCTAGCTAATCGGAACTATTTGTATTTCAAATTTTATATTTTTGTTAAACGTTGCAACCTTCTTAGTAATAAAAAAAAACAATTGGCGGGAAATCATTTGTCAATAGTCTTAACGTAGTGGTTATATTCTCTTTGGTCAATAGTTTTTTATCACGCATCAAAGTTCTACGTACGCGACGCAACGAAAATTGAATTAAGTCAAAAAGATTTTAGACCGATGATTTTTTATGATTTTAAAAGTTCTCTCTCTCCGCACGACTGTGCCGCTCGTCTTCAAAATGCTTTTGGGAGAAAAGCAAGTATTCTTCCCAAAATCAAAGATTCGATGGGAGGTTTCACTTTTACCAACTCCGAAGAGGCAGTGATAGCGTTCAATCAGCACGTAGAAAACATGCCTTCAGATGTGTGGTCCGGTCCTCCTGTTTTAAATAATAACCGGCCAAGTGCGTGTCGGGCCACGCGCAGTGTAGGGTTCCGTAGTAGCCTGTTATTATGCAATGCAAGTCTTTACAAACAAGCAACGAGGTACTCCGTCTTTGTCATTTTATAGGATTTATTCTAAGGATTTTGTATTTGGTACAAAAGTATCCAACATCCAAGTTCAACGACTATTACTGCTAAACTAATAAAGTTATCTTAACCGCTATAGTTTTCCTTTAAAGTTCATAAAATGCGCTATTATCACGAATTTTTCCAGATTTTTCAAGCCAGCAGTTTAGCTTTTAGAGGAGGGGGGACGCCCTACTGGATCAAAAAGTTGCACTTTAAAGTTTAATATTTCATATATGGAGCATTAAATCGAAAAATCGTATTTGAAACCCTGAAGTCATTTTAAAATACCTATTCAACGATACCCCACACGACGGGGTAGACGATGAAAAAAAAATTCATCACTACTTCTGATATAGGGGAGCTACGCTAAAAAAAATATTATTCAAAATTTTATTTCAGCACTTTGTCGGCGTAGTTTATATACATACCCCCACAAAATTACAGCTTTCTAGTATTAACGGTCTCTTAGCAAAACCTCTATGTGCCCTAGGTATATACGGTCAAATTGAGAAACATCTTTTTTTAAGTCGGTTAAAAAGTAAACATCACTGATCACATCACATGAATTGAAAATAGTAATATACTTAGTGAACTCTGTCAAACTTCAGACCTACAAGCATAATGAAGGCAAAATGTATCAAAGGTTTTGCTCATGCAAATAATTAAGGACAATAAACACTAGGATAGGTCAGAATATTCATTCCTTTAGTAGGAAATGAATTTCAGAGAAACCTCTTTTCGTACTGCAACTGCAATATGCAATTTCTGTAAAATTACTTCGCAAAATATTAAGATAAACTTGCGAAGTTGTTTCTAGATAAAGTTTATTTATTTTAGCAAGTTGCAACGGAAATGTGCTTAAGTTATGATTGGGGATCCCTGCCTCTGAGGTGGGGGCCTGGAGAAAGAATAGTATGGATATGCCAGCTTTACGAATAGCTTGCATAAGTCTGCTTCAGATCTCGGGTCATGAATTTGTGTGTATTTAATGAAATGCGGGTGTGACTTAACATCTTAATGTTTTATTAATGTGCGCAGTGTGACGACGCGCAAATTTCTGACTGTCTAGATTTTTGCGTGCCCATTGTTTCTGATTGGTAGTCGTCGCCGTCGGTCAAATTTAGATAAGAAAGGCCAACCTATTTTAACCCAGTACTCCAGTGGGTATATGGTTGTATATGGTATAGATTTGTTGGTAAGGTGACCACTTGATCCCAATCAAATGCAGAATAATCAAGTCAAATGCTGCGGATGGGTCATGATATTTCGAAGAAAAAATCACCTGATTAGAAATAATTGGATTATCCACACTAAACTTTCATAGCAGGCAAATTCATTCGCGTGCATTCGTTTTCAAGTTATTCAAAGTTAAACAAACTATGTTCCAGAGACGTATGTGTTTCCAACTTCACCGACTAATGACGTGTGCTTGCTGGACTTGCTTATTTAAATTTAAATTTAAGCACACTCAAATGCGAAACTTGAAATTAAGTTTGCTAGTTTGATGAAGTTTGAGCAAGTCTGTTTACCTGAACATTTCTCGTTACTTGTTATATTTACGTAAAATGTTCCTTGGCTGACGGATCTTCTAAATTATAATGTAGTTTTTCTTTCAATAAAAAATACGCTGGGCTGGAATTATTAATTATTACAGGGTAAGTATGGCAAAGTGTACTCAGGGGCGACCAAGAGCATTTGATAGGTAAATAATGGTCTATTCTATACTTTGACTATTTATTATTCTAATAGCACATTATTACTATTTAGCATCAAAAATGATTTTATGTAAAGTGTCTTTTCATGTAAAGTGTAAGAGACGGGCTATATTTTTTTTAATTCTGTGCATGTAGCTTTAAATGTGGTCAAAATAATTATCAGTATTTTTTTACTGTAGCTATAACCGAAGAGGTACCTGCCCCTACGGATCAATCTCAACAATCCATCCAATATGCATGTTTATTTTCGTAATTAAATATCCAGAACATCGCCGTTATGAGCGTTAAAAATACTTTAATCAAAAACCCTAGGACAGTAATGGCGGAGTCAGTACATTTTTTGTTTTGCACCCACAAAGCGCATTCGGGCGTATACTATTCATCATTTAATTTACATTTGAGCGCGGCCACAGCGCGCTTCTGAATATTACTGATGAAAATTGTAACGTAGTATCTGTTGAAAAACATTTTGCTTTTCAAGTGTTAAAAAACATTTGCAACTTTGTTACTCTGTCTGTTTGTTACCTAATAACGGACGATCCGATCTTACTGAAATTTATCAAGGCATTTTTATAGAATGAGGAACATTGGCCACTTTTTGTGATTATAAAATGATGATTTATACACATTACTTAAATAACTTGGATCACACAAATGTTGATTGACAGAGCTTTAGAGTGATAACATTCTTGGTATAGGTACGTGATCGCAGTCGCCGGTATCAGCTTGTTACGTATAAATAAATATTAATAAACTTAATTTCATTCATTAAAATTATGTGCTTCATAGTAGTATTAATTATGGTATTAGTAACTACAAATATGCATGAAAATAATGTATTTGATACTAAAACTTATCATGCAACATAGATGCACAAATGTGCTTGCTATTTCTGTAGGCTTCTGTTGGTACACCAAGTATAAAAAACTTCAGCTTAAAACTGATTTTTGTTTACATACTTCAAATAAAACTGGCCAAGTGCGAGTCAGACTTTTGTTGCACACGGAGGGTTCCGAACCGCAGTATAATATTATATATATTACCGTGTCAATACTAAACATGCTTATTAACTACAACACCATCTAATAAACTCTAATAATATCTAACGAACTTCTAACACCAACTAAGTGAACGTTAACACAAAGGTGTTATGGTGGGTAATTTATATTATTAATAAGGTAAACAAATTCATAGATGGCGCTATAGAAAAAACAAGTTTTTTGTATGGGGACCCCTTTAATTTTTAACTTTGTTCTGTTTTTATCTGTTGTATCTGTTGTATGTATCTGTTGTTATAGCGGCAACAGAAATAAATCATCTGTGAAAATTTCAACCGTCCTAACTATCACGGTTCATGAGATACAGCCTGGTGACAGACGGACAGACAGACAGACAGAGACGGACAGCGAAGTCTTAGTAATAGTGTTCCGTTGGTACCCTTTGGGTTCGGAACCCTAAAAACCATTACTTCGTACAATAAAAGGTTTACCAACTCGTGCATTTAGAAATAATAGATCAAAGCTTTGCATTGTTATTATTAGCTTCTTAGAGCATTCTTAGTATTCTTTTATATATTACTAGCTGCCCGCCCCGGCTTCGCACGGGTAGAACATAGGTATATGCCTACAAAATTAGCATCAGTTTGTTGCATGGAATATAAAATATGAACATATTTAACAATCATCGTCATATTTCATCCAATTAACACAAAACCTTAACGAATTATGCACCTAAACCTTCCTCATAAACACTCTGGCTATTGGTGAAAACCGCATGATAATCCGTTCAGCTAGGCTATTCTGTAAGCTATCTCGACAGCGAAATCCGCGGTGAGATTCGAATTTCGTACTACGAAATTCAATCGTATCACGTTCGTAATACGGTTGAATTTCGTAGTACGAAATTCAAATCTCACCGCGGATTCCGCTGTCGAGATAGCTTACAGAATAGCCTAGCTGTAGCTATTGAGATTATTGCGAACAGACAAACAGACGCAGTGATGGACTTTGTTTTATACTTACTTACGTAGTGATATTTGACGGCCCTTTTGGCGTAAAGGATAGTTACTCTGATTCTGACCCGACAGTCGTTGGTTCTAATCCTAGCTATATACCTACCAATGAAAGTTTTATGTGCATTCATGAATCATGAGTTTTCGTACAGTGGTAATGGGATCATTAAATCTACCAAAAAGTAACTTACCACCAAGGAGAACATCTGCCGCCGTAACCTTACGGCGTTCCCCGACGCAAAATGTAGGGGTAATATACGTTTAACGTGTGTATCTGCCTGTCTGTCTGTCTGTAGCATCTTAGCACCTAACCGGATGAACCGATTTTGTTTTTATTATTGATAGTTTTTTTTTGTTTGATAGATGTCTTCATCGAGAGTTTTCTTAGCTTTGATTCATGAAAATTCGTTCAATCGTTATAAAACTATGAGCTTTTTTCTAGTTAATTGCGCTATGAAATCAACTTTCATAGGTTTGATCAATTCGAAAATCTACAGAATACTCAAATCCTCACCAACTTACAGCTCAGATTTTAAATGTCGTGTTTAGAGTCATTGGAATGCTTTTAATGAAAAGATTATACATAGATCAGTCGGGGTGGTTTAAAATACTATATTATATATATATATATATAGATGCATATTATTTTATACAATAGATCATATTATTATACTATATTGACTTCAAATTGATTGGGATCGGTGGGAATGTACAGCATAGCTAAGCTTATAATAATATTTTCGTAGTAACTATGACCTAATCTGTGGTTTCACTGCAAATATTTTATTAATTTTGCGATGCGTGTATGTGAAATTCGTGATATCTTCTAGAGTTTTCATTTGAATTATATACTGTAAAGGACAATTTTAATCTATAATATATGGCCAAGCGGATTCACGTAATTATTTGTATAAAGATTAATACCATATACTTGAAAATAGCCTTGGTAGTTATGTAATATTATGTAACAAAAATTTTAAGATTAAAATGGTTACTGTGAGTCAACCTTAAGAGCTGTCGCGGACTTTTTTGTAGGTCTTATTAAGTTGTACAACTCTTGCATAGAAAATATTCTTCTATCTATTTTCAATTAAGCAGCGTTCGTAAGAAACGTGTTTTTTCGACCGTTTTTTTGCCGACTTAGGTTGCAAATTAGGTCTCCACGAATGTACCTTTGATTTAAACGGGATAATGTATAACCTATTTTCATTCCGAAAGTCCATTCTATGTATAAGTGAAAGAATTTTTTAAATCGGTTCATTAGTTTTTGAGCCAAATCATTACAAACATACAAAAATACAAATGTTCTCTCTTTATAATATTAGTATACTCGTAGATATAGATTATACAGTTATTGTAGTTTATATAATTTTGATATTGTTTTTTAATTGTAGTATTTTGTGAATCTCTTTAATATATTATAACATAATTGATATAGTTCATGGGGGAAGCCTACGTCCAGCAGTGGACTGATACCGGCTGATAATGATGATATAGTTCAAAAACAAATACAACTGACTTCCATGCCGCGCGAGTATGTAGCAAGTCTGAGTCAATTATCATCATATCTCTGAAGATACTTATCAGAACTCGATAAAATTTAAATGGGACTATTTTGAAGATGACCCCTATATATGACCCTACCGGTAACAAAAAGAATCATTCAAATCGGTTCACAATTGGCGAAGCAATAGCGCAACATACCTACAAAAAAAACAGAGAGGAATTGAGAACCTCCTCCTTTTTGGAAGTTGGTTGAAAATAAATGAACATTTCCATAACCAATGGAAACCAAGTATAAACGCTAGTTTGCCATTTTGATCATTTAAAGGTCTTGTTTTGTCTATAGTCTATAGTCTGACAAAACAGTCTTAAGTCTGTCTCAAGACTGTCACAAGACAGTTTTGTCTATCACGCTGCGCACACTACGAACAAAACTTTTTTGTCTGCGATGATGTGACATAGAACAGATCCGACGTATAGAATGGACACTTTGATCACTCCACCAATACACGTATTATGTACCTACCTACCATTTGTCTTCTTCAGTTATACAGTAACTAGATATCTACTTTATCATTTTTAGGGTTCCGTATCTCAAAAGGTAAAAAAAGGAACTGAGCGCTCATACAATTTAGAGGTCTAGCTTAATTGGAACCAACCTTAAAAAATGTAAATACATAAAATAGTGCTATTGAGTGATTTATTTTCGTCGCGTCGTTCCCGTGTGGCGTCGCCTTGCTCAAGTTAGTTCCTCGACAGCTTAGAATGGAGAGAAAAGAGGTGAGTAAGCCTCGATTGTTGGGGCGAACAGAGTGTCCATTCTATACGTAGTATCTGTTCTGTGTTGCTTCGGTTTTGTTTGTCGGCACCGAGAATAGATAATAATACTACGTATAGAATAGACACTGTCCCACCCACCAATCGAGGCTTCCTCACCTCGCCACTGATTCTGAAACTGCTGAGGAGCTAGTTTGAGCAAGGCACTACACGCGGATGACAACAGAACAATAATACTACTCACGTGAAGATTAACATAAACTTCATACATACATGTTGGGACCAGTACACACAGGAGGTTTAAATTTACGTAGGTTCTATATTATATATAAATACCAGCTAAGTCAAGTTGGACTCGCCCACCGAGGCTTCCGTACCAACTTCTCAGACTAGTTTAAGGGACAAACTTAACTTTGTAGTTCGATCCATAGAAAATGTATTGCACCAACCACAAATCATAAGTAATAAACTTTCATCCCCTATTCCCTATTGTTATTTTACACCCTTGAGGGTAAAACTTTTTCAAATATTGTATGTCATATTTATTTATATCGAATCAACAGCCTAAAAAATAAGTTTCAATCTTCTAGCTCTAAAAATGACGATACTTCCATACAACATTTCATCCCACTTTCAACCCTTTTTTCGCATTAAAAAGTAGACTGTGTCCTTTCTCAGGCTCTAGACTATCTGTGAACTAAATTTCATTTAAATCGGTTCAGTAGAACATTCATATAAACCTCACATATTTCCATACAAACTTTCATCTCCTATTATTTTATTATTTGTTATGTTGTGTGTATGTATCAAGCTTATTTATATTCGTCGCGTCGTTCGCGTGTGGTGCGTCCTTGCTTAAGTTAGTTCCTCGACAGCTCAGAATCGGTAGGGAGGTGAGGAAGGCTCGATTGTTGGAGCGAACAGAGTGTCCATTCTATACGTAGTATCTGTTTTGTGTTGCATCGGTTTTGTTTGTCGGCATCGAGAACAGATAATTTTACTACGTATAGAATAGACACTCTGTCCCACCCACCAATCGGGGCTTCCTCACCTCGCCACTGATTCTGAAACTGCCGAGGAGCTAGTTTGAGCAAGGCACCACATGCGGACGATAACAGTACAATAATACTACTCGCGTGAAGATTAACATAAACTTCATACATACATGTTGGGACCAGTACACACAGGAGGTTTAAATTTACGTAGGTTCTATATTATATATAAATACCAGCTAAATCAAGTTGGACTCGCCCACCGAGGCTTCCGTACCAACTTCTCAGACTAGTTTAAGGGACAAACTTAACTTTGTAGTTCGATCAATAGAAAATGTATTGCACCAACCACAAATCATAAGTAATAAACTTTCATCCCCTATTCCCTATTGTTAATTTACACCCTTGAGGGTAAAACTTTTTCAAATGTTGTATGTCATATTTATTTATATCGAATCAACAGCCTAAAAAATAAGTTTCAATCTTCTAGCTCTAAAAACGACGATACTTCCATACAAGATTTCATCCCACTTTCAACCCTATTTTTCGCATTAAAATAAGACTGTGTCCTTTCTCAGGCTCTAGACTATCTGCGAACTAAATTTTATTTTAATCGGTTCAGTAGAGCATTCATATAAACCTTACATATTTCCATACAAACATTCATCCCCTATTATTTTATTATTTGTTATGTTTTGTGTTTGTATTAAGTTTATTTATTTTCGTCGCGTCGTTCGCGTGTGGCGCGCCCTTACTCAAGTTTTTTCCACGATAGCTCAGAATCGGTAAGGAGGTGAGGAAGCCTCGATTGTTGGAGCGAACAGAGTGTTCATTCTATACGAAGTATCTGTTCTGAGTCGCATCGGTTTTGTTTGTCGGCACCGAGAACAGATAATAATACTACGTATAGAATAGACACTGTCCCACCGACCAATCGGGGCTTCCTCACCTCGCCACTGATTCTGGAGCTGCCGAGGAGCTAGCTTGAGCAAGGCACTACACGCGGACGACAACAGAACAATAATACTACTCAAGTGAAGATTAATATCAACTTCGTACATATATGTTGGGACCAGTACACACAGGAGGTTCAAATTAACGTTGGTTCATTATAGAATAAACTGGCCAAGTGCGAGTCGGACCCACACAAGTAGGCGATTAAACAAAATTTGCCGGCAAAATAAAGTACAAAGTACATCGATAATATAAATACCGTGTCAATACTAAACATGCTTATTTACTACAACGCCATCTAACGAATCTCTAATGTACTCCTAACGCCACCTAAGTGAACGTTAACACTAGAGATGCGCCGTGTAGTGGTTTCACCGAATTACCGAATACCGAATATTATTCGGTTTAACCTTTAGCGAAACAGATATTCGCCTGAATTATTCGGTTTACCATTACATTTTTTTGCCGCGTAAACAAGTTCTAGCATGTGCGCTACGTGCCGCTGCTGGTTAGATGAGGAACGAGATGTGGATTTAATTGAGGTTTATAAAAATGTTGATTTTAAGTTTAAAAATAAATGTTGATTTAAAGTTTAAAAATAAATATTGTTGTGAGATTTAAATTAAATGTTGTAAATGTTGATTTAAGGCTTAAAATAATTGTTGACTATACCTACTAACTATAGGTTAAAAAGTAAATATGTTTTCTTTGACTTAAAATATAACATGAATCTTATATAAGAAGTTTTGTCATTTAGTTCAACACCTTGGCTACATGAGTCAAGAAAATAGAAATGCTTGAACCGAATATATTTGGCAACAAATTCGAATAATTTGGCAGAATACATATCTAATACTATAAGAATCTTTGTCCTGACATACTGACTGACTGAATGACTGACTGACTGACTGACAGACAATGCACAGCCTAAACCGCTGGTCGTAGAGACTTGAAATTTGTAGGGTATATTTGTCTTAGTATGTAAGGGTGTACTAAGAAAGGATTTTCCATAATTCCACCTTTAAGGGGATGAAATGGGGGTTCAAAGTTTGTATGGAGAAACAAGATTAGATAGTCTTTTCTATCCAAAACTTCACACAAGTGCTTCAGTAAAAAAATAATTAAATACGTGTTTCAGGTTTTTTTGAAATTCTACCCCTAAGATGGTGAAATGGGGTAACAAAGTGTGAAAATCAATATTGTTTCGGATTGCGCTGAAATTTAACATTCAGATAGTTATTACAACGTAAGTTACCTCTAAGAAAGGATTTTCCAAAATTCACCCATGAAGGGGATGAAACGGGGGTTCAGAGTTTGTATGGAGAAACAATATTAGATAGTATTTTCTATTCGAAACTTCATACAAGTGCTCCAGTAAAAAAATAAGAAAATGCGTGTTCAGGTTTTTTTGTAATTCTATTGTTTCGGATTGCGCTGAAATTTGGCATGCAGATAGTTATTATGACGTTAGCTACCTCTAAGAAAGGATTTTCCAAAATTCACACCGGAAGGGGATGAAACGGGGTTGCAAAGTTTGTATGGAGAAACAAGATGAGATAGTATTTTCTATTCGAAACTTCAAACAAGTTCTCCGGTAAAAAAATAAGAAAATACAGGTTTTTTTGAAATTCAACCCCTAAGAGGGTGAGATGGGGTGCGGTAGCAATGTGTGAATATCAATATTGTTTCGGATTGCGCTGAAATTTGGCGTGCAGATAGTTATTATGACGTTAGTTCCCTCTGTGAAAGGATTTTCCAAAATTCACCCCTGAAGGGGGGAATGAAACGATTTGAACGGGGGTTCAAAGTTTGTATGGAGAAACAAGATAAGATAGTCTTTTATATTCGAAACTAAACACAAATACTTAATAAGTAAATACGTGTTTCAGGCTCTTTCGAAATTCCACCCTTAAAAAAGTAAAGTGGGGTAACAATGTCTGAAATCAATATTTTTTCGGATTGCGCTAGAATTTGGCATGCAGATAGTTATTTTAACTTAGGTCTAAGAAAGAATTTTTCAAAATTCACTCTTCAAGGGGATGAAGCGGGGGTTCAAAGTTTGGATACACATTTTATTCGACATTTCACACAAGTACTTCTGAAATAAATAAGTAAATACGAGATTCAGACTTTTTCAAAATGCCACCCTAAGAGGATAAACTGGGGTTACAAAGTCTAAATGAAATGTAGAATGCAGGTAGTTATTATGACGTAGGTATCCGCTCAGAAAGGATTTTCTAAAAATTCCTCCGGATACGCAACGGAGATTCATAATTTGTATGGCGAAAAAGATGAGATAAAGTACGTGTTGTAGGATTTTTAGAAATGGGTAAGGCAACAATGTCTGAAAATTTGGGTTTTTCGGGTTTTATAAATATGAATCCCGAATTGCCTTAGTCACGCGATAACATGAAAACGGGTGAACCGATTTGGCTAATTCTTATTTGATGTCTTTGATGATGAATCGTTTTTAGAAAAAAATGTTTTAAGTAAATAAAAGAAGTTTTTAACGCAGGCGTAGCTGCGGGGCACTTCTAGTAATGAATAAACTGGCCAAGTGCAAGTCGGACTCGCACTTTGTTTCTTATAACGCCATCTAACGTCTAACAAAGGTGTTAGGGATCGACATTTCAATATAACGCCATCTATGGGACGTTTACCTAATTAAGTGTTCATAGATGGCGTGAAATGCCGAAAAAAACACGTTTCTTGTATTGACGGGACCCTCTATTATCTTCAACCTTATTTTGTTTTTAGTATTTGTTGTTATAGCGGCAACAGAAATACATCATCTGTGAAAATTTCAACTGTCTAACTATCACGGTTCATGAGATACAGCCTGGTGACAGACGGACAGACAGACAGACAGACAGACGGACTGCGGAGTCTCAGTAATAGGAACCCTAAAAATCAGCAAATTCGAGTTGAACTCGCCCACCGAGACTTCCGTACAAACTTCTCAGACTAGTTTAAGGGACAAACTTAACTTTGTAGTTCGATCCATAGGAAATGTATTGCGACAACTACAAATCCTAAGTTTGTAAAAGTAAATTGACCGTTTTTAGGGTTCCGTATCTCAAAAGGTAAAAAAGGAATCCTTATAAGATCAATTTCTTATTCGTCTGTCCGTCAGTATGTCCGTGTGTCGCCACCGATTTTCTCAGGAACGGGTGGACCTAGCTAGTTAAAATTTATACCAGAAACTGAGGTTTATAGTCTCTATTAGATATATAAAAACAAGGTCTTGAGTCAACACGATAATAAGATATATGCATATGTATTAAGATTTTCGCGAAACCTTGTAAGTATCCAAATTTATCTTCATTTTCAACTTTTTACTTTTCAGAAGTTTTCCTTTACTTGGGCTGTATGACCTTGATTTCACTCAAAATTACTTAGGTATACATACTTACAGTAGGTTAAGAACTACCTGATACTGAAGTCTATAGTCCCAATTGGGTGTATAAAAATCAAGGTCTTGAGTCAACACAATAAAAAGATATGGGCAAATTTACATTTTATCCTTCACTTGTGCTCTAAGACCTTGCTTATAACCAAAATTGACAATGCTAGGTAAACCGGAAGTACCCTATAGGTTTTGGGTCGAAAACCTATAGGGTACTCCCATTGACCTAGAATCATAAAATTTGGCAAGCAAGATCATGAAGCAAGGTCTTACAGCACAAATTAAGGAAAAACTCCAAAAAATAAAAAAAAATAAAAAATTACATGGTGTACACATAGTTTGCGCCAATTAATGTTATATGATATATCTGAGTTATATGAGCGCTGATACAATTTAGAGGTCTAGCTGAATTGGTTAGTACGGAAGCCTCGGCGGGCGAGTTCAATTCGACTTAGCCAGTTTTATTTTTAGCTTTATTTTAGTTTTTAGTATTTGTTGTTAAATCCCCATAATAATACATACTTAGTGAAAATGTCAAGTATCTACATATTACGGTAAAGAAGATACAGCTTTGAGAAAGGCGGATAGACAGACGGACGGATGGACAGCGAAGTCTAAGTAGTCCCTAGGGTGATTTTGGGTTCGGGACCCTAAAAAATGTCTATTTTGATAATAAATGAAATAAACGCATCCTGTTTGACGGGTACGAACAACTTGTATGGAAAAAGAAAAACTATCTATTTTATTTTAATTGACTTCAGATAAGATCGTTTAAAACTAAATAATTTAAGATCGTTTAAAAAACTAAAAGAAACGACTTTAAACGTCGCGCTAGTCAAAGTAGCCAGTAGACGTAGTAACTATTACATAATCTGTGCTAGTACAGGCCTCCCCACTCGCCCATAGCTACTGCGATTTATATCTAAACTTTCGTCACCTGCGCCGGTACTATCTGCCAGTCGGTTGTCACTGCTCACGCGCGCGCAACGTATATTATTATTCTAATGACGGGATAACTGCGCATTCATATTCTATCTTAGAAACGATTTAAGTTTTTCGTAGCCATTTTTCGGGTTTGACAAAAAACAAGCACAATATGTTTCATTTTTTATGCTACCGATACTAAAATGACAAGACGGCGTAAAATTCACTTTTCCGACATAAAATCCGACTCTTAGTTAGGAACTTTGATGTAATTTTGTGAGGTAAATAAAAATAATTCGTAAACTTTTTTTTAGTTTATTGAGTCAACCCTTTACTGTTTCGGGGCACGCCGGTACATCGCGCGCTGAACGAAGTAATAACAACGCTGGGTCGAGCGCCTTAGACACATTTTTGCTTGTATTGTCTAAAATATACGTTGGTATTATGTTTTTGTAGGGGAGTGAAGTATCTGTTACGTAGTAACTATTATATAATCTGTGGTAAAGTGCCAGCCAAGAAGTAAGTCGTCGAGATAAGTAAATGCGCCGTAATACTAATGTTGATATATTAAAAACGGTTTGATCGATTTCATTAAAATTTAAATGGTACAACCTGGGAAGGGTATGCTTTGAAACAAAAAAATAATTTTCCAAATCGGTTCGGGTATCTTCGAGTAATCGGTGAACATACATAAAAAAAAGAAAAAGATTCCTACGAATTGAGAACCTCCTTTTTTGTGAAGTCGGTTAAAAGAACTGACTTCAATGCCGTGCTATTAATTTTCAGTCCCAATTTTCAGGTGTTTATCTCCATATCTCTGGAGATACTTATCAGACCTCTTTATATATATCTCCTTTCCAACAAAAAAAATCAAAATCGGTTGATAAACGACGCCGTTATCCGCTAACAAACTTTAAATATACACATATATATATATAAATACTAGCTGTGCCCGCGACTTCGTTCGCGTGGAATAGTGTCTTTGGGTAGCATTCACAAATAAAACACATACGTATCCCAACTACATTGCGCCGTACCACGCCACGCTACTCCCCCTTTCCCTCCGTCCCTCACATATTCTCCCCTTCCCTTCCCCCTCACTTCCACCTCAACCCCACCCCTCCCCCTCACTTACCTACCCTCCCCTTTGCTCCCCTCCCCTCCCCCTTCCCCTCACTTTCACATCCCCTCCCCTCCAGCTATCCTCCCCTCCATGTATCTCCAGAGATATGGAGATAAGCTCCTCAATCTTTGTACTGAAAATATAGAGCGGCATTTGAGTCGAATGTTTTAGTTTTTTAAACGATGTTATTCTTTTATTGTACAAACATACAAACTTTGTCTTGGCAATAACAAGTGACTACGACTCACAACTAGGCTAAAATGAAGTGACGAAACGAAATAATAACACAAACAAGTTTCACCAGTCGCCGCCGACGGACGCGGCCCCTTTGATTTTTTGCCGAAAAGCAATGCGGCGCCTGTGGCGGCGCTATGACTGAGTGCGTGTAGTTCGCCAAGAGCGAGTCGATTTAGAAAGGTTTGATTTCAAGTACCTAGTTAATTATAAATATTTTTTTAATATATATTTTTTTACTGATTCGTGTTCTTTACATGGAGTATACCTACCCCTGCAAATATGGCGTGAATTCAAAACTTTGTATATACAGATCTGATAGTATTCTCGTCTGCAAATGAACGAAGCTTTTTGAAAACAAGAAGCATCTTTCTAATACTTGATGTAATCTATTGACATCACTCACATAAAAATACGATAAGCCATTCAGGCTCTAGGGCGTGCCAAAGAAATATACATACATTCATACATATATATATATATTCATATATGTATATATATTCATATATGTATATATATTCATATATGTATATATATTCATATATATGTATTCATATATACATACACTCGAAAAAAAATTAACCCTCCTTTCGCAGTCACCAGACTGCGGAAGAGGGAGGGTTATGTTTTTAAAACAACCGTCTTCTTGCGTCGTCACGTCGTCCGCGTTTTGCACGTCCTTGCTCAACTTAGCTCCTCGACAGCTCAGAATTGATAGGGAGGTGAGGAAGCCCCGATTGGTGGGTGGTACAAAGTGTCTATTCTGTACGTAGTATTATTATCTGTTCTCGGTGCCGACAAACAAAAACGACACGACTCAGAACAGATACTACGTATAGAATGGACACTCTGTTCGCTCCAACAATCGAGGCTTCCTCACCTCCTTACTGATTCTGAGCTATCGAAGAAAAAACTTGAGTAAGGGCGCGCCACACGCGAACGACGCGACGAAAATAAATCACTCAATAGCACAATTTTATTTATTTACATTTTTTAAGGTTGGTTCCAGTTAAGCCAGAACTCTTAATTGTATGAGCGCTCATATAACTCAGAGGCTATATCTTAATTAGCGTCAACTATGAATAAAGTAAATTACACAATGGCACAATTTTATTTACATAACTCACTTATTTAAGTTTGGTGCCAGTCATGCTAGACCCCTAAATTGTATGAGCGCTCATATAACTCAGAGGCATATCTTAACTGGCGTTAATTATGTATGTATTGGACACCATTTAATTTTTTTTTTCTTTTTGGAATTTATCCTTTCTTTGTCCTGTAAGACCTTGCTCTTTGTCGAATTTCATGATTCTAGGTAAACAGGAAGTACCCTACAGGTTTTCGACCCAAAACCTATAGGGTACTTCCGGTTGACCTAGAATTCAAAATCAAAGTCTTACAGCACAAGTAAAGGAAAAATTCGGAAAAATAAAAAAAGTTAAAATAAGGTAAATTTGGGTACTTACAAGTTTTCGCGAAAATCAAAATATGTCTATATCTTATTACCGTCTTGACTCAGGACTTTGATTTTTATATATCTAATTAGGACTATAAACATCAGTATCTGGTATAAATTTTAACTTGCTAGGTCCACCCGTTCCTGAGAAAATCGGTGGTGACACACGGACATACAGACGAACAGACGGATAAGAAAGAGATCTTATAAGGATTCCTTTTTTACCTTTTGAGATACGGAACCCTAAAAACGGTTAATTCACTTTTACAAACTTATGATTTGTAGTTGTTGCAATAAATTTCCTATGGATCGAACTACAAAGTTAAGTTTGTCCCTTAAACTAGTCTGAGAAGTTGGTACGGAAGCCTCGGTGGGTGAGTTCACTCGACTTAGCTGGTTTTTAGGGTTCCGTACCCAAAGGGTAAAACGGGATCCTATTACTAAGACTCCGCTGTCCGTCTGTCTGTCTATCTGTCTGTCTGTCTGTCTGTCTGTATGTCTGTCTGTCCGTCTGTCACCAGGCTGTATCTCATGAACCGTGATAGTTAGACAGTTGACATTTTCACAGATGATGTATTTCTGTTGCCGCTATAACAACAAATAAGAACAGAATAAAATTAAAAATAATAGAGGGTCCCCATACAAGAAACATGTTTTTTTCGGCATTTCACGCCATCTATGAACGCTTAGTTAGGTAAACGTCACATAGATGGCGTTATATTGAAATGTCGATCCCTAACACCTTTGTTAGATGTTAGATGGCATTATAAGAAATAAAATGTTTATTAATATTTTTTGCTGGCGAAAAATGATAGTGATATTTTTTGCTCGATCTTATAAAATACTGTAGTGTGGTACGGAACCCTACTAGTGCGAGTCCGACTTGTACTTGGCCAGTTTATTATATATGATATGGAGCCTTCGTAAATTTGAACCTCCTGTGTGTACCTACTGGTCCCAACATATATGTATGAAGTTGATGTTCATCTCCACGTGAGTAGTATTATTTTCTGCAGTCGTCCGCGTGTGGTGCCTTGCTCAAGCTAGCTCCTCGGCAGCTCCAGTATCAGTGGCGAGGTGAGGAAGCCCCGATTGGTGGGTGGGACAGAGTGTCTATTCTATACGTAGTATTATTATATATATATCTATATATCCGCCGTATCTATTTACATATTTCTCCATCTAAAGTTTGTCTGGAAGAGATCGCTTTCAGCGATAAGACCGCCTGTTGTTACACTATTATAATTAGTTGTTAAGTAATACTCTGTTTCTTTTAATAAGGTGTTCAATAAAGTGTTTCTATCTATCTATCTATCTATTATTTGTTCTCGATGCCGACAAACAAAACCGATGCAACACAGAACAGATACTACGTATAGAATGGACACTGTGTTCGCCCCAACAATCGAGGCTTACTCACCTCCCTACCGATTCTAAGCTTTCGAGGAACTAACTTGAGCAAGGCCGCGCCACACGCGAACGACGCGATGAAAAAAAATCACTCAATAGCACTATTTTATTTATTTACTTATTTTAAGGTTGGTTCCAATTAAGCTAGACCTCTAAATTGTATGAGCGCTCAGTTCCTTTTTTTACCTACGGAACCCTAAAAAAGATAAAGTAGATATCTAGTTACTGTATAACTGAAGAAGACAAATGGTAGGTAAGTAAATAATGCGTGTATTGGTGGAGTGATCAGAGTGCCCATTCTATACGTAGTATCTGTTCTGTGTCGCATCCTCGCAGACAAAACAGTCTTGTTCGCAGTTTACTCAGGGTGATAGACAAAACTGTTTTGAGACAGTCTTGAGACAGACTTGTCTGTCCCAGATAAAACTGTCTTGAGACTGTCTTAAGACTGTTTTGTCTATAGTCTGCGCTCAGCCTCGTTGTGCTTTGCAATATAAATGGATCTGTAAAATAGTCTCAACTCATAAATTATCATGTTATCGATAAAATTACGTGAGTGTCGTTGCTTATCACGTCACTACGTTGTAGCAGCATTCAACTAGGTACTTTTTTAGATCACGCAATTATTTTTTTATTACTTTTGTGTAGCTGAAAAACATCATCATCATCATCATAATCTGCCAGCGTTAATCCACTGCTGGACGTAGACCTCTCCGCTTGCCCAGCGTGGTGATTAGGGCATATCCCTTCCAATGAGCCGAAGATCGGGCTTGGGAGAAAACACATACATTTTATAAAATGTAGTTGTTAGTGGGAAGAACACCAAGCTTTTTGAAGTTTTATAGGAATTTTTAATAACCTTATAAAGAGTGAAAACAATGCATAAACTTGTGTCAATGGCTTAGAAATTTTAAAATTCGATCAATCTATCACACTTTTCAATGTGTTGCGAGTATTTTGAAAGGTAGGTACCACATTCCTATTCATACCAAACGGTTGTGAATTCACGCTGTATACCTACGTTTTTGTTTCAGTTAGTCGTGAAATGTGTAAAATATTAGTTCGAAATCGATATTTTTCTTTGCAAATTGAAATAGATGCGAAATCCATGCAGAATTTCGCATCTACTTCTCATTATACGAGGAATATGGATTACAAATACAACTGTTGATTACGCCCTTGTGGGGACGCAAATGAAAATCCCCGGATCAGCTTTTACGGTGTTTTTTTTTAGTTTTATTATGGCTTCACACGATAAGTGTATTTATCCAGTGTCAAGTATTAAAATTCTTCAAGTTTCTGTACATTCAAGTCTTAAAGATGGGTCAAAGTCACATTTCTGGTCAAGTCCAAGTCTAGTCCAAGTCATACCCTCAGTAAAGATGTAGACTTTACTGAAGATTTTTAGTGGAATTTTCGTAAGAACGCGAATAGCATGTTTTTCAACATTGTGCTGTTTCCCTACACTCGCACACATTCACCGGCCCATATTGGTTAATAATCCACATTTATTACACATTAACTCGTGGAAGAATACAAGTTTTAGAAAAAAAATACCATGAGAGCACACACTTTTCCTCGTTCCCGCCAAAAAACACGGTGTTTATTACGTTCTTGTATAAAAATCTTGTATTAGGTTGAGGACATAAAGAGGCGGGTTCCCGGTGCAGACAAACCGGTATGGGTAGATACTAATCCGTAAAATATTCCATTGTTTCTTTAATTTCTCCAATCTGTTTATTTATGTGTGAGCGCATAAATGATAACATTGGAATATTTTACAAGTCCTGACCCTAAGGGATGTGAGAAGATTCTTGCCTTTCTTCGTTTAGTAACGCACAGAATGTATTATGCCAAAGTCCTTACAAAGGCGCGATGAAAGATTCACTAAGACGAATAAGTATTACAGTTAACGAAGGCGTTAACAACTGTTACGATCAAACTATCATAAATAACCGGCCAAGTGCGTGTCGGGCCACGTGCAGTGTAGGGTTCCGTAGTTGCCCGTTATTCAATGCAAGTCTTTACCCGTTATAAACAAGCAACTAGGTACTTCGTCTTTGTCACTTTAAAGTATTTATTCTAAGGATTTTGTATTTGGTACAAATTTATCCAACACCCAAGTTCAACGACAATTGCTGCTAAACTAATAAAGTTATCTTGACCGCTATAGTTTTCCTTAAAAGTTCATAAAATGTAAAATGCTATCATCACGAATTTTTCCAGATTTTTTAAGCCAGCAGTTTAGTTTTTAGAGGGGGGGGAAAGCCCTACTGGAACAAAAATGTTCACTTTAAAGTTTAATATTTCGTAAAAGGAGCATTGAATCGAAAAATAGTATGAGCAACCCTTAAGTCGTTTTAAGAGAACTATTCAACGATACCCCACACGATGGGGTGGACGACGAAAAAAAATTCATCCCCACTTCTCATGTAGTGGAGCTACCCTAAAAAAAATATTTTTCAAAATTTTGTTTCACCGCTTTGTCGGCGTAAACATAACCGTACAAAATTACATCTGTCTAGCATTAACGGTCTCTTAGCAAAACCTCGGACAGACAGACAGATAGACAGACAGACGGACATGACGAAACTATAAGGGTTCCTTGTCAGGACTACGGAACCCTAAAAAGGCAGACGGATTCGTGCCGCACACCCGAGTGAACGCAAGTTCATTAATACTAAATGCTTGAGTAATACGCTTCCGCGCAGTCCGCGCTCAGTTTGCTACCAAGCGGCAGCAGAGTAGGACGCTTCCGTGCAGTATTACTTCGCAGCGTTGCTTACGTAGTAATCATGCCGTATTGACTATGCCGGACTGAGCGCAGAAACTTATTACTCAAGAATTTGGTATTACTAAACTTGCGGTCACTCGGGTGTTCGGCACGAATCTGTCTGCCTTCTTTATGATAGTCTGAGCTGTTATGTTACTTCAGCTCTCAAAGTCCTACTGGACCTACGGGGCTTGGTCCAATAAGGCCTCGAGAGTTACATCTAGGTACACATCCAACAAGTGGCAGTCGCCTCCACATGCAGGTTAAAAGTACTGAATCTTCTGGAACAAGATAAACAAGCAGCAGCTCACACACAGATTATCGATGAAATCACTTATTTTTTATGGCAGATAGGCAAGCAGTTGACCACTATCTAACCTGATGAAAAGAAAGGATGTATAGACGATCGAGAGTGTAGCGTGCATGTGCTGATTGAAATCGGTGTATATGTTTCCGGAAATGTATGAAATCTAGGAATTGTATTACAAATACTAGGAAATGTATACAATTCCGAAGTGATTTAGGAAATGTTGTTAGGAATTATTGTTTCAAAAAATATTTTATACATAAAATAATACAAAATGTCCTAGGAGATGTGTAAAATTCGTAGGAATTGTATATAATTCCAATATCGGATTAGGAAATGTATAAAAATAATGCTTTCTATAATAAAACACGTTAACCTAACCTAACCTAACCCCGCGTACCCATTGATATCTCAAATATTTTACATTTCCGATTGCTATTTAGGAAATGTGTCTAATATAATTTGTTTTACACATTTCCATGCGATTTTAGGAATTACATACATTGCCAAGGAATTGTATACAATGACGGATTACATACATTTCCGGTAACATATATACTAGGGAGACCTAAAACAGTCACTTCGCCAAACAACCACACGAAGAACCTAGTGATAAATCCAACTTACACGAAATGAGGATATTACACACTCAGATATGTCATGGATTACACCAGAACAGAAAATTTACTTAACCTAATCGATTAATAGACGATACAAAAGAGTACACTGAATACATTTTAATCACACAAACACGCACACGCGCCCACACACACAACACACACACACACACACACACACACACACAAACACAAACACACACACACACACACACACACACACACACACACACACACATACACACACATACACAAGATTAACATACACATAATAGGACATATACTTTAATTAATATATTGTTTCCTACTGTATAATAATAATAATTGTGAATTAATTTGTATTCAATTTAATAATATTATAGTTACTAATAACTAGTATTATATAAAATCCCATCCAACGTAACAATCTAAGAAAGGCATTCCAAATCCGCTGTCATCAGACGGAAGAGGCCTGGAGCCTATCACACGGGTCTCGAGCCTAGTTTAGATTCCAGGTGAACCATTTACTTTGTTGTAATAAGCCTAAGTTTCCTCAATAAATTATTCTTATTCTCTTATTCTTATTCTATTTAACTCACGGGTCGTACACGCCCGGTCTTTTGGAGGGCATTGATGGAGCCGAAGCCAACATCAAGAGGCCCTTTACAATGTTTACTTAGGTATTATTAATGGATGAGGAGGAGATATGGGAAACTATATTATAAAAAGATGGTACATTATATTATGAGACTATTGGGTGAGCTGATTAATGTCGGATTGCTGGTCTATGGGATGAGGTACGGCACCCGCCAATTATGCCTCATTACAAAATATTTAGGCGGATGGTGACTTGCCACCCACTGAATGGACCCCCCATAAAGGCGGACCGTTATGTCGGCGCCGAGGGGCAACATTGGCGTGGATAGCTAAGGGTGTTGAGAGGTGTGCTGCACTTTCACTAAACGCTACTAGCGGCTTTATGCCTTTAACACTTCCACCCTGGAGCTTAGGTCTTAGCTCTTGCGATTCCCACCACCGGCCGGCCGGTCAAGGCAAGCCGGGTGTCAGAGGGTTTCATTTAGCCCTCACGGGATAGGGGTACGCGCTCACCGTCGGCTCGCCACAAAGCCGCCCCTGCGGGTTATTATTCTTATTTTTATTCTTATCAACACTCATTATAGTCACATGAGTAAAGAAGGAACAGAGACAAATCTTCTTAGGAATGGAAAAATGTTTACCTATTCTTGTAGGGTTGGTACAAAAAAAAGAAAAAACTTCATCGTAATAAAATCCTTCTTCAAGTAAACATGACCTCCTTTTTAGTTTTTCAAGCTTCATTCATCATTGTCGACAACAATGTATGTCGATCTTGAGATGTCACGAAATGTCATTTAATGTCATGATGTGCCATATGTCATAAATGTCACGAAATGTCATTCAATGTCATGATATGTCATAAATGTCATGAAATGTTACGAAATGTCACAAAATGTCATGAAATATTATTCAATGTCATGAAATGTCATGAATGTCATGATATATCACAAAATGTCATGAAATTTCATGAAATCACAGACAAAGAATGTCAATAAAACTCATGTGTTATGAAATGTCACAAAATAACATAAAAAGTAACGAAATGTCATTAAATGGCACGAAATGTCAAGAAAAGTCACGAAATGTCATGACATGTTACAAGATGGCATTAAATGTCATATCATATAAGAAATATCTTGAAATGTAACGAAATGTCATCAAATGTCACGAAATGTCACAAAATGTCATGAAACGTCATAAATGTCATGAAATGTTATAAAAAGTAACGAAATGTCACAAAATTTCATAAAATGTAATGAAATGTCAAGGAATTTCATTGAACCTCATTAGACCGGGCACTATACAAGAACATTCATAAGCCAAAAATTTAAAAAAATACTTTCCCGCCCTAGGGCAGAAATGACCTACTTTGCGCGCACTTATCGAGGAACAAACCATCACTTTTCGAATAGACGGGATGAAAAATAATATAATATAACGTAACGCGTCGTGAGCGACAGCCCTGTGTTAAAAGCACCAGCCGAGCCACTATAAACCGGTTTCACTCCGTACGTGACAGGCGGCACACAGGCCGCTGGTGCTCAGGCACTCGCGTGCGTCTACGTCATCATCACAGCGCAGTTGTATGAGGCTTTGTTTCTGTTCCTTCTTTACTCATGTGTTATAGTCACTCGGTATCCGACCAGCATCACCTTGTCGTTCGGCGTTCACTCGTTGTCGACACGTGGTCCACGGGTAGACGCCGCGTGGTCAACCAGTATACGAGTACGTCGCGCGGCGACTTACGATGCAACCGAGCTTTATTTGTTTTTTTTTGTGTTCAATCGCGTTTTTACATACATAATATGTACAAAAATAGCTTGTATTAAAATAAGTAAAAAAAACAGCCACTTGAGATGTCAATATTATTTTCATAACGGCCATAAAGTCTAACAGAAAAAGTATTTCAGACAAATAATTTTTGGATACTATACTCGTATTAATATATTTTTTGTGTTTGTAAATACCTCTATATAGTATGCAATAAAGTGTAAATTTATCTACTCGAAGGGCAAGTAACTTCATAAAAATGTCTGGTTGGTTGACTTTATGAGGAATCGGTGAAACTGGCCCATGATGTATTGTGCAGGTACACCTCATTTTGTTCCCCCGTATTTATTTGCGTATTTGTTTGGTACAACTTGTCTGAAAATTAAAATGTTATTTAAAAAATATTAAAAAGGTTGGTTTATTTGGTAGATTTAATAACGGGGTTCCATCATTGAATACTTTTACAAAATGTGTGTATACAAGCGCAGTGCTGTCGATCGATAAGTCCTCCCTTTGGAACTAACCCTCGGTAAGATCTTGGTGGCCAAGTCAGTTGATGTAAGCATATCAAAGCATTGTCATAATTAATCAAAATCAGCCCTGTCCCGGCCCCGTCTATGTAGAACAGTGCTAAGGCCTCTCCAATTGTCAAAATGTTATTTTTGGTTCTAAATGATATTATATCATTATATCATCATATTTGGCAATAAATTTATTTTATTTTATTAATTTACTAGCTATACCCCGCAGCTTCGCCCCCGTTAAAAAGTATCCTATAGCCTAATCCATAGAAATAGGAATAATTTATTCCTATTTCTATAGCCTAATCCATAATACTGGCTATACAAAGGCAAAGTTTCAGCTAAATCGGTTCAGCCGTTTGACTGTGAAGAAGTCCCAAACAAACATACAAACAGAGTTTTGCATTTATAATATTGGTATTGATTTATTGTCGTCGAAACTCGGCACTTAGCAACATTTTAAAATTCATCTCCGTTTTATAAAAGAACGTAGCGAAGGAAGCCGTCCAGCTAGATGAAATGACGATATTCGCAAGGTAGCAGCAGGTAGCGGTTGGAGAAGTGCAGCTGAAGAATCAGCTCAGTAGCTTGCTATAGTAGAGGACTATGTCCAGAAGTGGACTAATACAGGCTGACACTGTAAATATTGGTCAGATGTAAACTAATTTGCGATCCCATTGATGTACATTAATTGGTTTAACCATAGATGTAGGAATGCTTTCCTTATTCTATGGTCTAACGAAACGCTAGCCTATAAGATATATATATATATAAAACCATTAGGGTTATATCATATCACCATTGAGGTTATAATAGCATTTAAGCATAACTTACCCAACACTTGAATAGGTGTTAGTCAGTCTACCAGGCAATATGCGGTACCCCAATTCATCATCTTCAGCTGAGATAGCCATTGCCTGCGTATTAGCTTTAGAAATATTCCCGCAGACCTATTAATAAATAACATAATTAACTCAATGATACGTAAAATGTCTATGTATACAAAGAAAAATGATTCCTAAATAATCTTTCAATAAAATTATAGTACCTACCCGGCGGGTTACTAATGCACTTCGAGACGACGCCGCGACGATCTACGAAGTCGAAACTAGCCGCTTAACTCCCTATTTAGATCGATGTGATGATGATTTGAGGGCCCGGTGGCGTAATCGGAAGATCGGTCGACTTTGATGCCAGAAGTACCGAGTTCAAACCCCGCCGTGCACCAATGGGTTTTTCTATCAAAAAATGTATGTGCGCTTTTCACAGTGGCCCTCCGGTGAAGGAAAAACATCATTTAGAAACCAACAACACCCGCATGGTGGTAGGACACTATCTAGTGTCCGCCTGGCCAGCTACCACCCTCAAGTTAGAAAATCTGTCGCCAAACATCTAAGATTTTCCGGCAGCTATCCTTGAGAGCCAGTTCCCATTCTTGGCCTAGCGTGCTTATCATCTTCGACCGCATCGTCACTTACCAACAGGTGAGGTAGTAGTCAAACGCTAGCCTATAATATTAAAAAAAATATGTGTATTATTCACCGCCGGGTACTGTAAAATGTCCTATTAAATAATTACCAAAATAAATAAAAAGCACAACATAATCGGAGACATGACTGTTTTCTTCACTTCACTTCTAAACAATTTGATAATACAATTAAGTTAAAATAAAACACATAATGTTTAATAAATTTAAAAAAAAACCTTTTAAATAGTGTACATTGGTAAGCTATTTAAAATCAATTTAACGGCATATTTAAATTCAGATCGATTTATGGTAATAATGAACCAGCGTAAATAAATGGTATTATACGTATAGCTATTATTATATCCGTACCCTTTAAATATCTTAATCAAAGCAGTTAGTAAATTGGACTCGCCTAAACTCTTGCTTGCAACTGAAAGAGTTGCGTTACATAAAATCTTCAACTCGCACGTGAATAGCTATCTTCTGGGTAAGCGGGCCTCATCATCAATCGCTTCATCACTCAACATCAGGTGAGATACTGGACAAGTGCGTGACCGAGTTCGGTGTAAAAAGTTCGCACTGAAAGTTTTTAGGATAGGCCAGTAAGAAAAGCAGGCGATCTTAAAAAAAACAAAAAAAAAACTAGACCCACTTCCTGATATCCTATTGGACTTAAAGATGGTGTACTTCTGTATCTTCTGTGACGATACATTGAAATGGATAGAGCCGGTCTGATGATGGTGACGGAAGATGGCCATAGGAACTAAAGAAGATGAACCTATTGAGTTTGGGCTCGATTGTTTTGTCTTGAGGAGCACTTTACGCCTAGACGACATCCAGGATCTGATGATGAAGATGGAAGGTGGCCACGGCATCTTTGTGATAATACAACATAACCTCACCGAGTTTGGGCTGGACGTATGCAGTACTGTCCTATTCTATGACCTTTTTAAGCTTCACACCGCAGCGTCCTGCGTGCGCGATCTAGGCGGCGATCAGATAGCGTTGTAGTATTTGTACCGACTGGCTTACACCAAACGCGATCAAAAAATAATTGAAAAGTACTGAGATCGCGCCCGCAGATCGCAGGACGCCGCGGTGTGGCCGTACCTTTACTTACTCTTAAAAATAGTTATTAACTTACTTGCCTACTTATAAGTTAAAAATAAAAAACAAGGTTTTATCTGTGACAATCACAGAAATATGAATAATTTATAAGTTACTAGCTGTACCGCGACTTCGTCCGCGTGGAGTAGTGTCTTTGGGTAGCATTAACAGAATAAGACACATACGTATCCCAGCTACACCGCACCCTACCACGCTACGCTAATCCCCCTCCCCTCACTTACCCTCCCTACTCCCTTCCCCTCACTTCCATCTCACCTCCCCTCACTCCCACTTCCCATCCCCTTCCCCTCCCCTTACCCTAACTTACCCTACCATCCCCTCCCCTCCCCCTTTCCCTCACTTCCACATCCCCTCTCCCTCCCCTTTCCCACCACTCCCCCTCCACTCCCCCTACCCTTCTATTCTACTCCCCCTTCCCCTTCACACACTTTGAATGTCATATTTATTTATATCTAATCAACAGCCTAAAAAATAAGTTTCAAGCTTCTAGCTTTAAAAATGACGATACTTCCATACAACTTTTCATCCCCCCTTTCAACCCCTTACAACCCTCTTTTCGCATTGAAAAGTAGCCTATGTCCTTTCTCAGGCTCTATACTATTTGTGTATCAAATTTCATTTAAATCGGTTCAGTGGTTATTGCGTGAAAGTGACACAGACAGACAGACAGACAGACAGACAGACTGAGTTACTTTCGCATTTATAATATTAGTAAGGATATTAGTAAGGATAAGGATAGTAAGGATTTATTGACGAGTTTATTTTAGAGTTAAGGATTTACAATATAAGGATCGTGCACAGCAGCAGATGTTTTTACAATTTAATCCGTATAAGTTGTAATTGCTATGTAGATCAAAACGGCCCCAACGAAAGGAACCTAGATGCGAGTGCGTCCTTGTCTAACAACCTGCCAGTGCTATTTATGTGTACTATACTATGCGTATATATATGTGGTCCACACAAAAAAAGGGACAAACTCCGGTCAAGGTCGGTCTCTTTCGGGCCGGTAGTGCACCGTCTACTTAATAAACGTCTTTGAAAGGTACAGTCCGGCAAGTATAACTTGGCGTGCCTGTGCGCCACTGTGCTTTTACTTTGTACTTTGATAACAGTTTCTCTTAAACCACTTTTAATTACTTTTGGCATTATTGAACTATTTTAATGTAGCAGACTTATCAACAATAATGTCACGGTAATCTCTCAAACGTCAAACTCACAGTTTCAATTGAAATAATTAGTTCCAAAAACCACCACCGCCAAGTTATACTTGTGGCACTGTATAAATAATTTCTAGTAAGTATTTAGCGTGTCGGTATTTACCTATCTAGCCGCTACAGGTTACAGGTTAAGCACTTATACTATACTTTTGTGCTTGAAGCTTTTAAGTATATAAGTAACTAGCAGCCCGCCCCGGCTTCGCAAGGGTGAAATTGATACATAATATTGGACGGCCCGTTGGCGTAAAGGATATTATAGTTACGTACCTTTACTTCTAACCCGACGGTCGCTGGTTATTATCCTAGCTATATACTAATTGATTTTCTCAAGTTTTTAGGTGCATTCATGAATCATGATTGTTCAAACACAGATAGTGGCATCATTAAATCGATGTTCTGCCTCACTTGCTACCAACAAGTAGCTTGCCACTATCAAGGAAAAAATCTGCCGCCAGAACATTACGGTGTTCCGGCAGCACAGCTCTCGGAAGTCGGAAGTCATTCCATTTTAGGCCTAGCGTTATACTTGACCTCGCCATCCTTGACCATCATTATCAATACCAAAGTCATATAAATTCAAAAGTCAGTTTGTATATTTGTTGTTTGGAATTCTTCACGGTCAAACGGCTGGACAAAGGCTGGATTTAGCAGACATTTTGCACAGGGATAGGCAGTACTTATTAATGAATAAGACCAAAGGATACTTTTTAATGCGAGTGAAGCCGCGGGACTCAGCTAGTTTTATATGATAGATCAAATTATATTGACATCAAATTGATTTATATAGGTTGGGATCTGCAGAAATAGCTAAGCTGGTAATGTTTACGTAGTAACTATTCTCTAATCTGTGGTTTCACTGGAAATATTTTATTATTTTTCGAGACGTATAATATTAAATCTGTGATATCTTCTAAAGTTTTCATTTAAATTATATACTGTAAACAACAACTTCAATCTATAATATGTGACCAAGGTATTAACGTAATTATTTTGATAAGGACTAATACAGTATTGTAGAAGCCTTGTAGCCTTGGAAGTTATGTTATGTTATGGTAAAGTCCAGTAGCGGAGCAGGAAGAATTTCGTACAATGACCTGTTATTACTTGTCTCTGTCACTCCCGCGTAAATATAAATAGTCTCGCTCGCCCAGATGCAATGGCCGCCGTCCGAGGACGGCGGCCATTATCTATACTAATATTATAAAGAGAGAACATTTGTATTTTTGTATTTTTGTATGTTTGTAATGATTTGGCTCAAAAACTACAGAACCGATTTAAAAAATTCTTTCACTAATACATAGAATGGACTTTCGGAATGAAAATAGGCTATATATTATCCCGTTTAAATCAAAGGCACATTCGTGGAGACCTTATTTGCAACCTAAGTCGGCAAAAAAAACGGTCGAAAAAACACGTTTCTTACGAACGCTGCTTAATTGAAAATAGATAGAAGAATATTTTCTATGCAAGAGTTGTACAAATTAATAAGACCTACAAAAAAAGTCCGCGACAGCATATGTCTATCTCTTAAGGTTGACTCACAGTAACCATTTTAATCTAAATTTTTTTGTTAAAAAATATTACGCAACTTCCAAGGCTATTTTCAAGTATATAGTATTAATCCTTATCCAAATAATTACGTTAATTAGCTTGGCCACATATTATAGATTAAAATTGTCCTTTACAGTATATAATTCAAATGAAAACTCTAGAAGATATCACGAATTTCAGAAACACGCATCGCAAAATTAATAAAATATTTGCAGTGAAACCACAGATTAGGTCATAGTTAGGCCTAGCGTGTAGCCTAACGATATTGTAAGAACATGGAAGCATTGACCTGATGCTGGAACATCTCCTGGACTCTATATAATATGGTTAGTTAACATCTATATATGCTAATCATACTTACATTTTACTATAAAATTGTACCTATTATTATGATATTAATTATGCTATTTTTTACGAAAAAATCAGGTTACGTCATTAGAGGCAGTGGCGTATCTGCACGACCAATGTGTTTTACTCTTAGGCCGCATGCTCCGATGCTTGTCTCTTCGCACTCATCCGAATGTATATTTCTATTTCTTTCTACAAAAGGCGAAATTAAAATCGGAAGAATTTTAAAGAAAATTATTAATTTTGATATACTTACGAGTGAAAACTTATGCCATGGAACTTGTTTTTGGTTTTAGAGCTATTTGTGCACCTTTTAAATGCGCAGGAAGGCATTGTTGCTAATTATAATTTGCACGTGCTACACTAACTACAATTCGATGGTGACTAAGGTCGAATTATGTTCGCTAACCTAATTCATGCGGTCCATATCGAAGAGTGGGGTCCCATATCTGGTGATTTCATCAATGATTAGTAATATTTTGTTTTTGACTCAGTTATTAAATGTATATGCAGTGCGTAGATGCAGTGCATAAAGAAAAGTCAAAGAACCTTTTTTAAATATTTCAGATGATAATTTCCATCGCCAAGACCAAATGTTGGGCTGACTTCAGCAGGCTGATAATAACTCTGAACCTCGACATTTTCTTGTATACAAGCGAAGCTTGGCACTATACACTGAAACAAAAACGTTTGTTATAGCCTGACTGACTGACTTATTTCAATAAGTTAGCATTTGACCACCAACCTGTTGTTAAGTAAAGATGTAGGTAGTCGATGATGGTAGCACGCTAGGCGTAGAATAGGACCTGGCTCCCAGAAATCTTTATTCATAAGATTAGATTACTATAAGAATATTTTGTTATTGATAAAAATTGAGGAACTCGAAACCTATTACACCTATTGTGTACTCGAATCATATTCTTTTTGTTTAGTTAATGGTTAGTGCCACGGCCAAAGTCCGCCACCAGTGATCACCCATTTAGTAGCGCCCACGCATGGCGATGGTATGTTGAGTTTAACAAGCTCTGTAAATGCCACCACCACTTGGTCAATGCTTATAATTACGTGCCTGTACTACTCCACTGCTGGACATAAGTCTTCCTAATTAAACGCCACTGGATACGATCCTAGGCTACTCTCGCCCATCTCTTTCCAGCCACCTTGTAAAGATCATCTAGCCTGAGAGCGTCCTACTCGTTTTCTGTACTTGTCGATACGCGATTTTCACTCAAATTTACCCAATCTTGCCGGAGCTAAGTGACAAGCGCAGCGTCACAAGCATGGCCAAAGATCACGTATCCAACGCTTTACCCTCTATAGTTTTGCACGCACTTTCACGAACGTCACTCTTCCTACTGTGTCCGAGCTTCGCTGTGTCTGTCTGCAAAGAAGGGGAAAGCGAGCTAAGGCGCAACTGGCGCAAGCCAGACTTAAGAGATGCATAAGACGTAAGATGTAGGACTTTTATCTATTATCTATTATATCTAAAAATGGCCAGCTTGCCAAAAATAGCTTTATGAGATTTATGATTTTTTTACAAAGTTTTTTAGTATTTAAATGTATACTAATTATGGTCAACAATTGTACATTTTTAAATTACACTTGTGAGCAAATTTATGGCCACGGCTTGAACATTTTTAAACACTTGTAGATTATACCACCGCTGCCACAAAAATTATATTTTATAAATTACTTACAGCGACAAGCAATATGAATATAACAACACGCAACATTTTTATAGTTTCCTTGTTATACTCAAATAAGTCGGACTAATGACTGGAGTATTTTTTAATGCCATTAAATAAACGTTTAATTCCTAAATTCGACTTATATAGTTTGATAAGGCTGGTTACAGAGTAAATAATGTCTACGCTCCGTAAATACGTAGAACCCGCAATAATGTTCGTAATTCTCCATACAAGCGAGCTGATTTAAATATTCTGAACTATAACTATAGCCTATTCACTCACGGCGTATACTTTTTGCACACCATTTATAAATGTAAAGACGATTAAATGATGATATATTATAGAAGTGCCCAAATCGTATTTTTTTTTAGTATCTAACAGGATAGCGTTTGACCACTATATCTCCTATGGTAAGTGACGATACAGCCGAGAATGGCACGCTAGGCCTGGAATGGGAACTGACTCTCAAGAACAGCTGTCGAAACATGTTTAAATGTTTTAACGATAGACTTCTCTACTTGAGGGTGGTCAGGGTGGCCAGGCGAACACTAGACAGTGTTCTACCACCAAGCAGAAGCCGTTACGAGATTGATACAAGTTTGCCCAACACTTGTTTTGTTTTAATTATATTTAGCAAGATTCTCAAGAGCGAATGCAGGGTGCACTTTTCCATACAAATTTATTCCCCCGTTTCCGCCCTGGAAAATGTTTCTAGAGCACAATTTAACTGTACAAAAAATCAAGGTCTGCAGTAGCTATGCCCTATCAATTCCTGAACAATCAATTACAAAAAGAAATATAAGCCTTTTTATCTCCTCCTTAAAATTTGTGAAGGGTCTTATTTCTATTTGCAATTGATTGGTCAAAAAAAGCAAATGTAAGTATATTAGTAGTATATTAGTAATTTACTATAAGTAGTAAAAAAGTATAAGGGCATAGCTACAACAGACCTTGATTTTTTTGTACAAACAAATTTTGCTCTAGAAGCATTTTCCAGGGAGAAAACGGGGGAATACGTCTGTATGGAAAAGTGCACCCCGCGTTAGTTCTTAACAATGTTTTCCCTCACCGGATGGCCACTGTGAAATTGGCATTAGCACGTTGAGATTTTTGTTGTTTGTTCTCACGTTTGTAAATGTCACGAGACTGATTGCCATTCGCGTTTTCGGTATGGATTATAGAGTTTTGTTACCAGCCTAAAAGTTTATTTATCCATATTACTTAATCGATTTTATGGTTTTATTGTATATTTTAATAATTATTTACGCGATATATGGTATAAATATTAAACAGTCTACGTAGACGTAATCGCTATCATTCGGGCATTCGTCCCGCTAAGTTCAACCGATGAAGTTTTATAAAAAAATTAGTCATGCTGAGAAATAAATTGAATGAACTTGAAAGTTTCACCTCTAACAAGCAGCTTTCTATGCACTCTATTTTTAATATTTTTTATGCTTGATAGGCAAGAGTTAGTACACTATCTCACCTGATGTTACATGAAAATGCGGTCGACGATGTAGCACGCTTACCTAGTTAATACCGGTTAACTCGAGATTTGGGGTTGTAGCTATCGGGAAATACAGACACCGGCAAGGAGTTCCATTCCTTGGCGGAACGTATGCTAAAGGTCGAAGCATAAAGCTTCTTATAAACCCTAGATTTGCGTGTTCATCAAATGAGTTATGTAGAGAGTAGTAGAAGGTCTGTTTATAAATATCATTATCATCGTAATCAGCTGGTGTCAGTCCTCTGCTGGACGTAGGCCTGTCCCAAGATTCGCCACTGAGCCTGAATATAAATATATAATGATATATTATTTAGTAAATTTTAACAAGTATGTGTAAATTAATTTGCTCTATTTAGATCATCAAAAATGCATGCGCCCACGTGGGTATATTTTAATCTTCCGCTTTACATCGGTTCTAATTTCATGTTCAGTTAAATTCTACAATAATGAGTTTTAACCAGAAATATGAATAATAAGGTATTTATACATATTTCTGTGTTTTAAAAGTTTTCTAAAAGATTCTTTCTTCTACAGCTGACTATTAAAAACAGAATTTATACAGTCGAACGGTGTTCAGCTTATTAAGAATACTAATGAGGTGGATGCATTTAATAAAATAAAATATATGTTTAATGGACCAATAAATCGAAGCATAGTCCATAGATCACGCGTACAGACAGACAGACAGTAATGGATGGCCTGCGATAGGTCAGGCATTGTTGGTTGAATTATTGTAATGCACATATTCTAATATGAATCTAAAATGACTGTTCCGTTACGATAGCAGGATAATGCCTGGTAATATCGATAGTACAGAATTCATACAACGCAATATACAGAACATTTAAATTCTGAACTACATAATCTATAGAAACGATATTATTATACATATATACATATTAGAAGTATTTTCTTTCTTCTTCTTTCTTTCTATGTAGGTACACATATATTTTTAATGGTGTGTATATGTTCCGTTCATTAGATTTCGACTTATAAGTACTTTATAAGGGTAGGTATCAAGATGCTTACGAAAACAAAACAAAAATTCATGCACTATGTAATTTTATTTTTATCTTTTTATAATTTTATAATATGGTGGATTCTGGTAAATTAAACTCCCTCTGAATTTCATTTCGCGATTTACCGGATTCAAACGCATTCAGTATTTTAAGTTTATCACTTATGACAGTACTTTAATTTTCCGTTTGTACATGATGCAGAACAGAACTTTCCTTCGCAATTGATTAACTATAAACTGAGTAAGTCCGACAAACAGGCACACGTGTCCATTCGAAAAGAATGCGATAAAATAACAACGAAATAGAATAGGTACAATATTGACGAGAAAACAATACAATAACAATGGTAGGAAGTTCCACGAAAGTTAAGAATGAGTCATAAAATAGCAGATGTTAAATTTGTAATTTGTTTTGACATTTGTTACTGTATGTGTGTGTGTTCCTCGTAAATAATATAAATAAATAAAGCTCGACTGTCGCTTATAGCGGTATAGATAAGTAGCAGTCTCACTCACAGAGGTCCATGAAGGTAAAACGACTCTCTCTTACAGAGGTTTCTGTTTCTCGCTAATAGAGGTTTTGGGAGCTTAAAATGACGGGTCCTGGCTATTACTCTCACTTATAGAGTTTTCTCACTTATCCAGTTCTCACTTATCCAGATTTGACTGTACCTACATATATTGAACTAGCAGCCCGCCCCGGCTTCGCACGGGTACATAATGCCTACAAAAATTGCATCAGATTGTTGCATCGAATATAAAGTAGGAACATATTTAACAATCATCGTCATATTTCATCCAATTTACACAAAACCTTAACGAATTATGCACCTAAACCTTCCTTATAAACACTCTGGCTATTGGTGAAAACCGCATGATAATCCGTTCAGCTATTGAGATTATTGCGAACAGACAGACAGACGCAGTGATGAACTTTGTTTTATAATACTTACGTAGTGATATTGGACGGCCCTTTGGCGTAAAGGATAGTTACCCTGATTCTGACCCGACGGTCGTTGGTTCTAATCCTAGCTATATACCTACCAATGAAAGTTTTATGTGCATTCATGAATCATGAGTTTTCGTACAGTGGTAGTGGGATCATTAAATGTACCAAAAAGTAACCACCAAGGAGAACATCTGCCGCCGTAACCTTACGGCGTTCCCCGACGCAAAATGTAGGGGTAATATACGTTTAACGTGTGTATCTGTGTGTCTGTCTGTAGCATCTTAGCACCTAACCGGATGAACCGATTTTGTTTTATTATTGATAGTTTTTGTTTGTTTAATAGATGTCTTCATCGAGAGTTTTCTTAGCTTTGATTCATGAAAATTCGTTCAATCGTTATAAAACTATGAGCTTTTTTATAGTTAATTGCGCTATGAAATCAACTTTCATAGGTCTGATCAATTCGAAAATCTTCTTCTTCAACGATATCGTAAGAACATGGACGCATTGACCTGATGCTGGGACATCTCCTGGACTCTACAGAATACTCAAATTCTCACCAACTTACAGCTCAGATTTTAAATGTCGTGTTTAGAGTCATTGGAATGCTTTTAATGAAAAGATTATACATAGATCAGTCGGGGTGGTTTAAAATATTATATATATATATATATATATATATATATAGATGAATATTATTTTATACAATAGATCATATTATTATACTATATTGACTTCAAATTGATTGTGATCGGTGGGGATCTACAGCATAGCTAAGCTTATAATACTATTTTCGTAGTAACTATGACCTGATTTGTGGTTTTACTGCAAATATTTTATTAATTTTGCGATGCGTGTTTGTGAAATTCATGATATCTTCTAGAGTTTTCATTTGAATTATATACTGTAAAAGGACAATTTTAATCTATAATATGTGGCCAAGCTAATTAACGTAATTATTTGGATAAGGATTAATACTATATACTTGAAAATAGCCTTGGAAGTTATGTAATATTTTTTAACAAAAATTTTAAGATTAAAACGGTTACTGTGAGTCAACCTTAAGAGATAGACATATGCTGTCCCGGACTTTTTTGTAGGTCTTATTAAGTTGTACAACTCTTGCATAGACAATATTCTTCTATCTATTTTCAATTGAGCAGCGTTCGTAAGAAACGTGTTTTTTCGCCCGTTTTTTGCCGACTTAGGTGGCAAATTAGGTCTCCACTAATGTACCTTTAATTTAAACGGGATAATATATAGCCTATTTTCATTCCGAAAGTCCATTCTATGTATTAGTGAAAGAATTTTTGAAATCGGTTCAGTAGTTTTTAAGCCAAATCATTACAAACATACAAAAATACAAATGTTGTCTCTTTATAATATTAGTATAGATAAGTGACCGAGCAACCAGAACATTTAGCCGATTCTCGACCGTATTGCTATATATGTTTGCTTTCAAACTGTCGCGCTCAAATAAGCTGAAGTTCAGATAGTAGCTGTCAGGCGAACGACAGCTTTGAGCACCGACACGTTGAAAAAACAAAAAAAGCTGGTAAAAACTGGAAAATGCTAGTTTTGACGGTGAATGCGGGCATTGTGCGCTATATTTGGAACTGAAACTAAAAAAATATGTACTCGTTTTTGGCAAGCTGTACAAATTGCGGCCTCTGCAGAGCTTGAGCAATCTTGATCGACTATGACATGTACAGACCACAAAGCAAGAATACAAAATATTTCAGATTTTATACTGCGACAATCCATCGTTAAATGGGGTTCCTTTTAATTACTCATGTGAATGGGGGCTATCACCGTAGTACTATTAAATATTCTGTGCTATCGCGTGTAAATTTGCCGCCTCGGGCGCTAGTGGACTACAAGGTCAGTGAAATGTCAAATGTAATTTTCAACGGACATCCAAAAAGGAGGAGGTTTTTTCTGTACGTTTTTTTTTAAATATAGGTATGTTACGCGATTACTCAGTCAGTTGTCGACCGATTCAAATTATTATTTTTTAATTGTTACATTTCCAAGATGGTCCCATTGATAGTATCATCGAGATCTGATATGAATCTCCAGAGATATGACGATAAACGTCTCAAACTATACTAATTATTAGTTTAGGATTTATCGCAAACTGAAATTGACATATTGTAAATTACATTTCTATTAAAAATGTATAGCTTGACAGCTGTCATTAAAACCATTTTACTCAGTGATTCCACGTGTTGTACGTGAAAACGGTAGCCCCCCACATTAAACTACTGATAATTATTTATACTTTACGTTTTCTAACTAACTGAAATAAACATTTTCTAGAACGATAAGTTATATTTAGAGCTAATGAAATGAAAATTATCTAATGTCGATTTTGTTATTGACAAAGTTCAGTGATAGAAAAATGGTGGTAGATATTTTTTTGATATGTCCACTAAAGTATCTAATAACATATCTCGAATAGAAAATACATCTTAAAAATAAAGAAGAGAAAGATTGGTGAACTGTTCCAGAGATGCGAGCAGAACTCTATGTGAGGTCGTGTGTGTGCTTTACGTAGAGCACTAGGCACTGACCTGTACCTTTATTACGAGTTTTCATACCAAACTCGATATTGTTTATCGAGCAAATTTTGTATGAAAAACAGTACAGCGCCTCTAGTGGTTACTACACTTAACTAAATTTAGACGACCAATCAGGGATTAAATCATCAGATTAGATCAGGGATCAAAAAGGGCCATAATAAGTCGAAAACTATGTAAGATCTGTCGAAAGCATTTACAATAAAAACTCGTACTAAGGGTAATAATGAGAAGTACTGCTTAGCCTTAACAAGCTTTTAAAAAGCTATATTATAATACTAGCTGTACCCGCGACTTCGTTCGCGATTCCTACAAAAACTTAACAAAACCTTAACGTTAGTGTGGCTACACTTAATTTTTTATTCGTCTCATTAAGGTTCAAATCAATGCCTTATATTATGATTAGGCCAAGAGAAGTTATATCTGCTACGCTGTAATTTTTTTTTAATGTCACAATTCATGTCTTAATTGAAATAATCCACACTAACCATCAATATATGGGCACTATTGGAATGCCCAGTTTGGTAGATAGGGTTACAATTTTAATGACAATGTAATTTAAATGGAATACTTAACCAATGTTAAATTGCATATACTTTTACAAAATATATTGTCTGACGAAAATTTGTTAAATATTGTACTTTGGTATGTAGATGCAACGTTGTTATAATGTATCAAGCCGCACAAAAATCCAGCCTCATAGAGAAGCGCTCGTCCAACGTTTGGTTTCCTACATTTAAAGATATACCTATAACTACTACTAACCGCCTTGATATTCTCGGCATCTCATTAAGCATCAACTCCTAATTTTACTTTTATATCACAACATTATATAAAACAAAGTCCCCTGCCGCGTCTGTCTGTCAGTTTGCGATAAACTACAGAATTTGCGGTTTTCACCAATATATAGAAAAATTCATGAGGAAGGTTTATGTGTATAATTCGTTAAGGTTTTATGTAAAGATTAATTCATACTCGACGCCACAAAGTGATGCAAACAGATACAGGCATATATGCTTTACCCAGCAGGGCTAGCATGGCAAGGGGACTATGTTGTCTTTCCACCTATCCGCGTTTTGTTTGTTGAAGAAGGCAAATAATAAGTAAAGTTTTTCGACAATTATAATATACGCCCGCTGACTTTTAATCAATTCTTTTCTTAAACTTTTTAATACGAAACAAAATCAAAACTCGGGGCTTAACTTCACCAAGCGTTTAAATTGTTGTGTTGATCTCCTGTCAGTGGCGAAAATAGGGATATAATTTTGTCTTTCCCCCGGGGATAATGCCATGCTATCCCTGCAGGCATATGTGCAAAGCTGGGGTGGGTCGCTAGTTGAATTTAAAGTTTAGTCAGCCACTTGGCGTTTTGACTAAAGTTAGACAATATTTCACCTGGGACAGCAGTTTAATCTATATCAAAGCGATGGTTGACGGTTATAAAAAAATCCTAAATAAGCTAAGTAGATGCTTAAAACTATTGATAGCAGAATCGAAAAACTCATCAACGACGACTCCACTAAATTCGACAACCGGGGATAGGCTTATTAAAAGCGTTCATTAATATAACCTTTAATAAAAGGCACCTTTCAATTTCAGCCGGGCTATTCACAATCGAAAAAAAAATCGGATTCAGAAACTTATACCTCCCCTTCGACTTAGATATTATACATATAATTCGTTAAATCAGGGATTCTAAATGGAACTATAATTATGTTTATAATTTTAAATGACACTTTCAATGAATTTGAATGTATCCGATTTAAATTAGAGTACGGAGAGTACTCATAGTTACATTTTTGACCATCTTCATAATAAAATCTCTCTCTAAATCTCTTTTTTTGTAAATTATTATTATGATGATTTTTAGCACGAAATTGTAACTTACTTTCTTGTTTGTCTGTCGGTCATTCCAGGTGTAATCTGACGACTTAAATTTCAAAAACTTTCCAATTAGTTATCCAGCTGAAAGTTTCAGGGAAGCTAAAATATCGATGAAAATGCATTCTACAGCGTGGTTTTTAGATCAATTTTAACCGACATTTATAGCTTCGTCTAAAGCATATTTTAAGTTTTTCTGGTATTTATCTATGTAATGTTTTTTTTTTTACTTTTCACTTCACACACACATTTTACCACTTTAGAAGTGTAAAACTTTCAACCTAATGACTTTGAAAAAAAATTGTGTTAAAAACCTCAATGTCATTTTCAACGACCTATCCAAAAACATACCGCAAGTAAAGGTTTGATTTTAAAAAAAATTTAGTTTCTGTTCCCTTGTATGGGGAAGCCCTCCTTAATCTTTATTTTTTATATTTTTGTATAAAACTCGTAAAGCTGTTCATAGAATACATCTACCTACCAAGTTTTAACTGTGTAGTCTTAAAAGTTTTGGAATAAAATGGCTGTGACATACGGACGGACAGACGAACGGACAGACAGACGGACAGACATAAAGAATCTAAAATGGTACGCAACTGCACAACATTTTAACCTAATAGAACTACGCCAGCGATGCGAATTCAGAAGCTGGAAAGTAATATGTGCAGTTATAATGTGTAATGTAAAGTAAAACATCGACTGGCATAGCAATTCGTCATCTACATCTCATGTTTCAAACGGAAACCTAATTCGGTTACCTTACTTAGCTTCGCTTAGCTCTCATACATAGTTGGCTTTGAGTAACTCAAAGATAGTTAGTTGGGCGCTAGCTTCGTTTCGCTTGTATTCCAATAATGAGGCCTGTGTTTAATCCATCATCGGCAGAAGAACGATCGAGTGTCGTTTGCCGAACTCAGCTGATCTCCTTAAACTTAAGATAACAAAAGAGAGTGCGTATGCCACCATCATCCGAATATCTTTCTCAAAGATTTATTACTTTATTAATGTTATTTCTTGAGAGCGAATCGATTAGCGACATGCTTTTATTCGATTGATGGCTGGTTCGTGCGAGTCACAACTCAAACCAACTTTTGCCACACGTAGTAGGAGCATTATATCGATGTTCCGCCTGACTTGTTGACATAAAATAGTTTTTTACCATCAAGGAGAACATCTGCCGGCGTATCAGGTATTCAGGATCATTTTAGGCTTAGCGGATTCACTATCTTCGATGACATCATCGCTTAGCACCAGGCGAGATAGTAGTCAAACGCTAAGCCTATTCTCAATCATAAGCAGGGCTATTCTCAGTCATTCGAAAGCAAATTCGAATTCGGAAACTGCCTTTACTTCGACTTGGATCTTTGCAATTCACAATGCTCCGATCGGTTAATTTTGATATATCAATAAGAAAAAATCAGTGACTTATTGGAAAGGTTTCCGCGCAAAACAGCTCAGGGATCAAAAAAATAATAAAATTAAAAATGAAGCATCCGAATCCGAATATGTTTTCGAATGATTGAGAATAAGCGCAAAATAACTAACAAATAACTACAAAAACATTACATTTTCGACAAAATCTCTATCGTGTTGAGATTCGAACTTACAGCCTTTGCTTCTTAAAGCAAGCTCTTCTCCACCTGATCCAATCATGTACATACGCAGTGTGGCGAATTTAAGAATAACAGTGTCAATCTGCACGTATAATTACGGAACCAGGAACGATTCCCGTATACTGTTTTTTTTTTTCATGAAATCTTTGTTATACAAAAACATTTGATCAAAGTATCATTTGAGAAGTGTTTACCTAATATATTGCATAACATTTACATAAAAATATCCTGTTTTTCCCGTGTCCCACCAAAACCTTTATGTTTTTCAGGATAACCAATATTCTAAAAGTTATTCCATAGTATAAGCTATGCTCACTTTAAGTTTCATTAAAATCCGTCTAGTAGTTTCGGCGTGATGATTTTTCAAACGGACATACATACAGACAAAAATTAAAAAAAATATATTATCGGGATCTATAGCGTTCATATTGCTTCCCCTAATTTAAATTTCAAAAAAATATTCAATGTACAGTTTTCGCTTAGTTACTGTTTTATTATAGTATAGATAGAAGATAGATAGATGATGCAAACTTAATGGCGGCTGTGAATCTAGACGTAAGATGCTGTGAAGTAGTGAGTTCTAGCTTTCAGCGGGTCGCAGAGAGAAAGATAGAAAGGAAGAAGAAAGTGAGAGGGACGTTACCCACCCAGCTCTCCGCTGCACAGTGCACACCCGCGCGATCAAAGCGTCACAGAACCCAAAACAACTCTGTCTAGGGTTCTCTTGTCTTAGGGTTAGTATTAAAATCGACTTGTCCTTAAAATAATAATATGAGAAGGATAAAACTATGCAATCACTAGTATGAGAGAGCGAGATGAACAACAATTTTTTATCCTTCTCTGCGTATGCGATTTTTCAAATTGGCTCCAGCGCAGGCACCAAGTTCTAGTGCACCCATTGGCTCTCACCCACTGTCATGTATGACCCGACCAAATTACGTTGTTCTTTTATCTTATAGCTGGCATATGTATCACGTGTTCATCATTTTAGTCGGGTTATATCTCTATAGCTATTTCAATCGCATACGCTAATGTTCTCTCTAATATATTATTTCTTTATGCACAGAACAGATAATAATGTAATGTGTTTGTGCGTGAGTGATACTTTTGTTCGCGATTTTGATTGGATGAGATTTTGACTACCTATTTGAATTGCGAATTCGATCCCGCAGCGTACTCCACAGCCGCCACAAAGATTGCCCTTTACGTTTGTATAAACAAATCAATCGACGCAAGCCTTTTGCAATTAACACTGTATTCCTCAATGGCGTCTTTGCTTCATGACGTCTTTAGATTAATAAATCCAAATTCGTTACTGTAACATGCTTATTACATGCAAAAATCGTACGGTTTGTATTTAATTTCTGATTTCACACTTAATTATATACTGCTTATTGTTCGCTACTCACTACAGTATAAGAATTAGATACATAAATAACCGTAATAGACCCTTCACGGGATAGGTTTTAACCTATTAATAAACTTATCTACGGACCTTTGGACCAGGAATAAATTTTTTTTTTGTACAATATACTTATATATATTTTTTTTAATAATGAACATTTGCCAAGAAATCTATTAAATATTATGTTTCCCTAAGTTTTAATCTATACTTTACATTTTTATAGATTATTAGAATACAATCCAAAATTTCATCGTTAAGCAGGGCTTGAACTCGTGCCTCCTGGATAACGCGCCCAAGTACTTTAACCAACTTAGCTATCGGGCTCGAGTCCCACAAAACGGCGAAATTTTGGATTTTATGTAATAATGTACAAAAAACATATCATTTTAGACAAACTTATCACTAGGTATCTCTGAAAATGGTATGTGACGGTGCGACCTGAGGTGGAATCGAGCTTATCTGATATTTTTTAATTTAAGTAATTTATTCCCAAAACAAAAACAATAATTGTATGGGAAAATATAAGATAACAGTAAGAGTATTCTAAGCCTAGCGTGTTTACCATATTTGACCACATCATTGCTTACCATCCAGTTACCACCAGGCGAGATAGTAGTCAAACGCTACCCTATAAGATATAACAAGTTTTATTTAAAAAAACCTTTTTAAGTTTTTTTAGTCAAGCTTTAACATAACCTAGGACCAGAGTAAGCCAAGACATATCCAACGAGCCCAAACACTACAGGTATAACATGTGTAGTTTAGGAGTTCCTTTGGCCACCTTTCAGCTCCATCATCAAATCAGCACCATGTCATCGTAATATTGCATTGTCACGCGATTTATGCATAAAATTTCAGCTCAATCGGTAACCGGGAAGTGGATCAAATTTAATTTGCAAGATTTGTGACGGACAAATAAATTCGCCGTGCCGTGAAGTAGAGATAAAGCTTGTAAAAAAGTGACTCTTTCTCTTAGGAACTTAATTCGGCTTGTTATCTCAGAACTTAGTATCAGTTAACCGATGTTATATAACATTTTAAGAGTTGAATATAAAAGCAGTTGATGAAATAATAGGGCCTGTGCGACTTAACAACTAGATTTATTAGAATAATTTAGGAGCGTTTACAAAACAAAATAAGCGACTTCAAATACCGCAGTAATCATTTTCAGTACCGAGTTTGAGGTGTTCGTTTATCCCTATATTTAGATAAACACATCAAACTTTTCACTGAAAATAACTAGTACGGTATAAACGAGAAGACGATTGTCTCTTTTTGAATTCGTTTTTTAATAGCTGTGCCCCGCGGTTTTACTTGCGTAGACATCGTTTCCGTGAGAATATCGGGATAAAATGTACCCTACGTGTTATTTCATGGTCTAGGCTACATATAAAATTTCAGCTCAAGCGGTTGAGTAGTTTTAACGTGAAGAAGTAACAAATATAGACACAAACTTTAGCCTTTACAAACTTTTTTTTTTACACTTTACTCGTATTCGTGTTAACCCCTCCATCTAAGCTAAAATGCTTGTGTCTGCATTGGGTTCACGTCAATACTGAAATGGGTGGGGATTGAAATCACGACCTCTCGATCACTAGTCCGACACCTTACCCATTGGGCTGTTACCGCTTTAAATATTAGTAGGAACATAAACGGATTAATGTGAACTTACGCAAGGTCGATATTATAGATCGCCAATTTTCAGCCTCCTTAGAAATACGAGTTCTCCGAAAAACTTTTGACTTTTCAAAGCTAAATAAATACATAATAGTCTCGAAAGCAAACTACTGAATTCCCGAACGATGCCGAAGTTTCGCCGCTAAGCCCTCGAAGTTACAGAGTTCGGATACTCCGCAAAACTTTTTGAATTTTTTAAACATTTTTATTTTTAAATCGCAGTAGAAAGACTTAATGCTGTGGGGATTTAGAAAGTTTCAGGTGTTTATGAACTGTGTGTGGATTGTTAAAGTTTTGATTTTTGTTTTCGATTTTACTAATACCTTGCACTGTATATGTTCGCGTTCATATTCGAGTTCGAGATAAGTATATCATAAACTTGAGTATTTTGTGTTTTGTTTTTATTATTTATATAATATAAAAAATAACAATAACTGTTACCATAAGGTAACCAATCAAATAATTATAGATAGCATTAAACTTCTTGTTGCAAACTAAAGTAGAGTTCTGACTGCATGCTTTTACTACAACATAAAAATGAAAACTACTTTGACGGCCTGTCACAATGCCGTTAAGGCGCTATCGCAGTACCACAGTTTTACAATCTATCTATCTATCTATTATTACTATAATAAAACAGTAACTAAGCGAAAACTGTACATTGAATATTTTTTTGAAATTTAAATTAGGGGAAGCTTTACGAACGCTACAGATGCTGAAAATATATTTTTAAAATGTTTGTCTGTATGTATGTCCGTTTGAAAAATCATCACGCCGAAACTAATGGACGGATTTTAATGAAACTTAAAGTGAGCATAGCTTATACTATGGAATAACTTTTAGAATATTGGTTATCCTGAAAAACATTAAAGGTTTTGGTGGGACACGGGAAAAACAGGATATTTTTATGTAAATGTTATGCAATCTATTAGGTAAACACTTCTCAAATGATACTTTGATCAAATGTATATGAATACCAAAGTTTTCATGAAAAAAAAAAAAAAAATAACAGGATACGGGAATCGTTCCTGGTTCCGTAGTTATACGTGCAGATGAACACTGTTATTCTTAAATTCGCCATAATGCAAATGTACATGATTGGATCAGGTGGAACAGAGCTTGCTTTAAGAAGAAAAAGCTGTAAGTTCGAATCTCAACACGTTAGAAGTTTTGTCGAAAATGTAATGTTTTTGTAGTTATTTGTTAGTTATTTTGCGCTTATTCTCAATCATTCAAAAACATATTCGGATTCGGAAGCTTCATTTTTAATTTTATTCTTTTTTTGATCCCTGAGCTGTTATGCGCGGAAACCTTTCCAATAAATCACTGATTTTTAGGGTTCCGTACCCAAAGGATAAAACGGGACCCTATTACTAAGACTCCGCTGTCCGTCCGTCTGTCTGTCTGTCTGTCTGTCTGTCTGTCCGTCTGTCACCAGGCTGTATCTCATGAACCGTGATAGTTAGACAGTTGAAATGTACACAGATGATGTATTTCTGTTGCCGCTATAACAACAAATACGAAAAACAGAATAAAGTTAAAAATAATAGAGGGTCCCCATACAAGAAACGTGTTTTTTTCGGCATTTCGAGCCATCTATGAACGCTTAGTTAGGTAAACGTCCCATAGATGGCGTTATATTTAAATATCGATTCCTAACACCTTTGTTAGGCGTTAGATGGCGTTATAAGAAATAAAATGTTTAATAATAATTATTTTTTGCTGGCGAAAAATGATGGTGGTATTTTTTGCTTGATCTTATAAAATACTGTACTGTGGTACGGAACCCTACGAGTGCGAGTCCGACTTGCACTTGGCCAGTTTTTTATTTTTTATTGATATATCAAAATTAACCGATCGGAGCATTGTGAATTGCAAAGATCCAAGTCGAAGTAAAGGCAGTTTTCGAATTCGAATTTGCTTTCGAATGATTGAGAATAACCGCTACGCCTAAAATTATCCTGAATACCAAGGGCTTTTTGTTGCTGGACACCGTAAGGATACGCCGGCAGATGTTCTCCTTGATGGTAAAAAGCTATTTTATGTCAACAAGTCAGGTGGAACATCGATATAATGCTCCTACTTCGTGTGGCAAAAGGTGGTTTGAGTTGTAACTCGCACAAACCAGCCATCAATCGAATAAAAGCATGTCGCTAATCGATTCGCTCTCAAGAAATAACATTAATAAAGTAATAAATCTTTGAGAAAGATATTCGGATGATGGTGGCATACGCACTCTCTTTTGTTATCTTAAGTTTAAGGAGATCAGCTGAGTTCGGCAAACAACACTCGATCGTTCTTCTACCGATGATGGATTAAATACAGGCCTCATTATTGGAATATAAGCGAAACGAAACTAGCGCTCAACTATCTTTGAGTTACTCAAAGCCAACTATGCATGAGAGCTAAGCGAAGCTAAGTAAGATAACCGATTTCCATTCGAAACATGAGATGTAGATGACGAATTGCTATGCCAGTCGATGTTTTACTTTACATTACACATTATAACTGCACATATTACAGGTTCGTCGGGTTTCCCAGCTTCTGAATTCGTATCGCTGGCGTAGTTCTATTAGGTAGAAATGTTGTGCAGTTTCGTACCATTTTAGATTCGTCATGTCTGTACGTATGTCTGGCCATCCGTCTATCCGTCCGTATGTCACAGCCATTTTATTCCGAAACTTTTAAGACTACACAGTTAAAACTTGGTAGGTAGATGTATTCTATGAACAGCTTTACGAATTTTATACAAAAATATAAAAAATAAAGATTAAGTGGGGGGGGCTCCCCATACATGGGAACAGAAATTTAAAAAAAAATGTTAATCAAACCTTTACGTGCGGTATTTTTGGATAGGTCGTTGAAAATTACATTGAGGTTTTTAAAACAATTTTTTTTCAGTCATTCGTTTGAAAGTTTTATACTTCTAAAGTGGTAAAATGTGTGTGTAAAAAGTGAAAAATCTAAAAAAAAATATCCTGTGGATCTCAATAAAACTTTTACCGAAAATTGGTTAGAAGTCAGTAGTTTTTGAGATATAGCACATTTTCCGAACCGCAAATATAAATTTGTTTTTCATAAATACGCTTATGTTACCGAACCCTACGAGTGCGAGTCCGACTTGCACTTAGCCGGTTAAGACTTTCTATTGTTTAAGTTCACTCTCTTTAGATAAATACCCGAAAAACTTAAAACATGGTTTAGACCACGCTAAAGAATGCATTTTCATCGATATTTTAGCTTCCCTGAAACATTCAGCTGGATTACTAATTGGAAAGTTTTTGAAATTTAAGTCTTCAGATTACACCTGGAATGACCGACAGACAAACAAGAAAGTAAGTTACAATTTCGTGCTAAAAATCATCATAATAATAATTTACAAAAAAAGAGATTTAGAGAGAGATTTTATTATGAAGATGGTCAAAAATGTAACTATGAGTACTCTCCGTACTCTAATTTAAATCGGATACATTCAAATTCATTGAAAGTGTCATTTAAAATTATAAACATAATTATAGTTCCATTTAGAATCCCTGATTTAACGAATTATATATATAATATCTAAGTCGAAGGGGAGGTATAAGTTTCTGAATCCGATTTTTTTTTCGATTGTGAATAGCCCGGCTGAAATTGAAAGGTGCCTTTTATTAAAGGTTATATTAATGAACGCTTTTAATAAGCCTATCCCCGGTTGTCGAATTTATTGGAGTCGTCGGTGATGAGTTTTTCGATTCTGCTATCAATAGTTTTAAGCATCTACTTAGCTTATTTAGGATTTTTTTATAACCGTCAACCATCGCTTTGATATAGATTAAACTGCTGTCCCAGGTGAAATATTGTCTAATTTTAGTCAAAACGCCAAGTGGCTGACTAAACTTTAAATTCAACTAGCGACCCGTCCCAGCTTTGCACATATGCCTGCAGGGATAGCATGGCATTATCCCCGGGGGAAAGACAAAATTATATCCCTATTTTCGCCACTGACAGGAGATCAACACAACAATATAAACGCTTGGTGAAGTTAAGCCCCGAGTTTTGATTTTGTTTCGTATTAAAAAGTTTAAGAAAAGAATTGATTAAAAGTCAGCGGGCGTATATTATAATTGTCGAAAAACTTTACTTATTATTTGCCTTCTTCAACAAACAAAACGCGGATAGGTGGAAAGACAACATAGTCCCCTTGCCATGCTAGCCCTGCTGGGTAGAGCATATATGCCTGTATCTGTTTGCATCACTTTGTGGCGTCGAGTATGAATTAATCTTTACATAAAACCTCAACGAATTATACACATAAACCTTCCTCATGAATTTCTCTATATATTGGTGAAAACCGCAAATTCTGTAGTTTATCGCAAACTGACAGACAGACGCGGCAGGGGACTTTGTTTTATATTATGTTGTGATATAAAAGTAAAATTAGGAGTTGATGCTTAATGAGATGCCGAGAATATCAAGGCGGTTAGTTGTCGTTATAGGTATATCTTTAAATGTAGGAGATCAAACGTTGGACGAGCGTTTCTCAATTAGGCTGCATTTTTGTGCGGCTTGATACATTATAACGACGTTGTATCTACATACCAAAGTACAATATTTGCCAAATTTTCGTTAGACAATATATTATGTAATAGTATATGCAATTAAATATTGTTAAAGTATTCCATTTAAAATACATTGTCATTAAAATTGTAATCCTATCTACCAAACTGGGCAATGCAATAGTGCCCATATATATCCCATATATTGATGGTTAGTGTGGATTATTTAAATTAAGACATTAAGTAATGGTTACATTAAAAAAAATACAGCGTAGCATATATAAATTCTCTTGGCCTCATCATAATGTAAGGCATTGATTTGAACCTTAATGAGACGAATAAAAAATTAAGTGTAGCCACACTAACGTTAAGGTTTTGTTAAGTTTTTGTAGGAATCGCGAATGAAGTCGCGGGCACAGCTAGTCATATATAAAACTGTGGCAGTACCTACTATTAATTATAACCGCACACTATGCGTAAGGGCGTTTGTCAACTTATCAGTATACGGTTCATATTCGGTTCGCGTTCGATTCGTAATTTCTCCAAAAATCCGAGTCAAAGTGCCCGCCATAGAAATCGAATGTAAGCTTGTACACTGGACTCGGTTAATATTCAAGATATTGTACACTCTATTTATTATAAGTAATTTTAGTATTTACTCTCATAAGTGATTGTATGTAATATTTAATGAAAGTAAATTTCTTAAACCAAACCATATTAATTTTCACTGTACCTACCATTAATGTTATGAATGATTATGCTGAGTTCAAGTTGAGTTTTGAGACTAATCAATCAACGAAAGAGTAGATAAGCTCTATGCCAAAGGCAAAACGTGAAAGTCATTATGTAAAACGACACTAAATAACCGCATGCAAAATCTAACGAGTGGTAATCAGCAGAAGTGAGAAGCCATCGATGATAATCGCCAGTTCATCAAAAATAACCATTTAATGCAGTTCACAAAACTAATACTAGTGTAATTCTTGTATGCAGAAGTAAAACCACGCCGTTGTGTCTGTCATTTCACATAATTATTCACCGTCTTTACATAACGCCGCTGAGTACTTTCACACTAGGGAAACTGAGACGTTTAACTATTAGGATTAAAGTCGTCTTGATCCATAAAGAAAATTTTACTAGTGTTAGTTTTAATAATGAATTGATTCGCTATTATTAAGATTAAGGCTGAGTTGCATCATCTTACTTTAACCGTAACCGTTTGTTCTTGTATGGAGTTTGACTGATTTTTGACGTTTGTTACAGTTAAAGTAAGATGGTGCAAGTCAACCTAAGAGAGTAGTGTTAGTGTTTGTCCATTTTTAGCACTCTTTTCGTTGTCCATTACTATAAATCCAATTGCTATGCGTGTCAAAGTCTCAAAGACATATAGTATTTGAAGAAAATCGTGTTACTTACCATCCGGCAATCTTTTTTGACATTTCCAGTCCTATAGGTATCACACAGAAAATTACGTCCATTCAGCGCCAGTGTGAAATCTTCAAGAGAGATTTTGTCATGGAAATGGAGACCGCGACCCGATGCAAATGACTGAATAATCTGCTTATTGAGATGCGGCGATGAGGCTGCTGTTCTAGAGAACACTACAGTTGTTGTCGATCGATCGTATTCATTTGTAGTTGCAAGGGTCGAGGGGAACTTAAATAAACCATAACAAATGATTTGCCAATGTTTTGCGATGGATCGAAAGGGTTAAGTTTAGGCTTTGGTATGTGGAAATCGATGAAAATAATAAAACTGTGTTTTATATTGTAGCTAGTCAATAAACATACCTAACCGAAGAGATCAGGAGCAATAAAAAAAGATTTTTTTTTTCAGTGAAAAATAAATTGCGCTGATGAAATTGCGCGGAGTGTTTGTGCTGCATAAGTTCTGAATGTCTTTCTATATCAGACTTGGTCTGAATCTCAACCCTAAGGCTTAGGGCCACGAATCCCGTTTCCACTAAACTTGCGAGTATGGCGGAGAAAGCAGTAAAATGAAAAATGTTGGTTTGCGGTCAATTTTGGTTGCGACGCGCAATTAGTATTAAATACAATAATACGTTAATAATACGAAAATAATGTTAATGGTAATATTTATGGAGTTTTTGTACTGACATAAAAAACGATTGTAAATATTTTAATATCACATTATATTGTTCATACATTTAGCAACTTTGTTAGGTACATAAAATTCCGCTCGTTAAGTACACAATTTATAAAGAACATTGCTGGATCCATACCATGAACGAATGAACGTATGAAAGAATAGGAATAAACGATTTTCATCATCACCATAATCAGCCAGTGTCAGTACACTGCTGGACGTAGGCCTCTCTTAAGATACGCAACTGAGCCCGATCTTTGGCTCATTAGGAGGGATATGCCCCAATCGTCACGCTGGGCAGGCGGGTTGGCGATCGCAGGACGTAGCTCCTCGCACGGGTGACGCTGCTGCTCGTCACCGGCCTGTATGTATTTAGCTACGTCATAATTTGAAATGAATATACCGCCATTTGTCGGTCGCCAGAGCCTCGTTTGTTGGTCAGCAGGATGCACCACAGGCATGTGAGGTTGGCTGTCCTACCTTCTTCTTTTCAGCATTCGTTCTCGTTCGTTCGGCCCGGTGCGTATCATGCCCCGCATACGCTATTCTATAACAATAGTATAAAAATACTACAATGCTCCCAATAATAAAATTCAGAAGAATCTTGACCCATCCGACTAATAGTATCTGAATTTAATATTTTATTTTAAAGGCACCCAGTATTAGGTATGCCGCTGCCACCTCGGCTCGCAATTTTTCCTCATAAAACATAAATTCCTCTTACAAGTTTGAGTGATCTTCGCGAGGTTATACCTAATTTTACGAGGAAAGTTCTGCAATGTGGCCTGTTCAGACTTGGCTATAAGCATCACACAGATGTATATGAAAACTGGCTTGAATAGTAAATTACGTTACGTGGAATGGACTTAAGTCGGTAATGTCGGTATAATAGACCGGTACTCAAGCATCTACTCTTAGCACAGAAGTGCAAAGTTAACTCAAAAAGTTTATTATATCGGCCTGAAGCTAGTTTGCTTAGCGCCTCCTCTCACATTCCACCTCCGTCTTCTATTTCCAGACAAACATAATTCCATCTAAGTACACTGTCCTATAGCCCACCGTCACTTGAGTACAGGTACAGTATAGTACGGGTTAAGTACTTATACAGGTAGTGGTCAAGTGCTGTTCTGACCAACATAAAAAAATCATTATGATAGAACTAAAAATCCGACTTCCTATTCCGCCCGAGTCTGTTTAAGTAGCAAGTGTGACATATTTATCTCCATATCTCTGTAGACACATTAGATCTTGATAAATTCTAAATGGGACCACCTTGGAAATTAAGGCTATTAATGAAATAAAGAATCATTCATATCGGTTCACAATTATCAGAGTAATTGCGTAAGAAACAAACAAAAAGAACATACAGATGTATTGAGAACCTCCTTTTTGGAAGTCAGTCAAAATATGACAAAAAAATTCAAAGCTTCTCACAAATCTAGAGTAGGTTATTTGTAAGCGATCATCGAAAGTAACGGACAAAACTCACGATCACATCATCATCATCACCAGCCGGTGTCAGTCCACTGCTGGACGTAGGCCTCTCCCAACGATCACATAGGATAGAAGATACCTAGATATTTACTCGCTTAGTTTAGATGACATTTCCTTCCTTTAGACATTTCCTTTAAACAAAATCTGATGAATATTTTAGATTTATAGTTATCGTGAGTTTGAATCATGATTATAAAACACCGACTATTATACTCACTACTGTTTGTTGTCGACTGTCTCGACCTAGGTTTCATGCATGTCGGTTTACAATTGGCGGAGTAATCGCGTAAGAAACAAACAAAAAGAACATACAGACGAGCACTGAGTGCTCGTCGCGATCTCGCTGCGTAAACGCCCGAGGATGTGCATCGGACATGCATGAAACCTAGGTCGAGACAGTCGACAACAAACAGTAGTGAGTATAATAGTCGGTGTTTTATAATCATCTTATGCATATCTCCAGAGATATATAGTAAACACCATACATTTTCAGTGGCCACTAAAAATTACTTCCGTGGCATGTGAATTCGGTTCGCTAGTTTTTTTTTAAACGATTTTTATCCACAGTTCTCTTCAATAAGCATCTCAATGTGAGCCGGCACCAGGTCGCACGTTAATACACCATACTTATTAGGGTTCCGATGGTCTTCGCTACTTCATAACTCGTGATTTGTACAGTAATGGGAGTAGTTGGGCCGTTCAACCGTTGGCGTGATCTACAGCCCGTTAACAGCCTTGAAGGCTTCGATACATTATGTTTCAAAGTTAGGGGATAAGCTGGGAAGGCTGTAGCTATAGGTACCTATAGGAATATTTCGGGAGCTGGTTAGAAAATTTGTGCTATACACATTGCACACATTTTCAGTTGGACTTAATTGGAGCTTGGTAATGGTTTTGGGGATAGCTGCTGAACTAATCGCAGTGGTGCAATGGGTAACTGACTTATCCCCGTATTCAGAAACAACACTATGAGGTAAATAGTGCTCGCGAACGTATAGTGTTAATCAAGCCAATAAATATATTATTGACATTAGTTGTGTCAAATCTACAGCTATGCGATGGTTATAATGTTCATAAATTCAAATGTCAAAATCTTCGCGGCGGTCTAGTGCACGTCCGTTAGGCACACAGAAATATGAATAATAAGGTAATACAGCATGGAAGCACACAGCTACAGTGTATGTTTTATGTTTATATTCTTATTGACCGCCATCTCGCTTGGTGGTAAGCGATAATATGGTCGAAGATGGTGAACACGCTAGGCCTAGGAATACTCTGACTCTCAAGGGCTGTGTGCTGTCGGAACACCGTAAGTTACTTTAAGATCAGCTAATTTAATCTACACGACCGGCAGTTGTTGCTGGCGGTTGTATGTAACTAACTATAATTTAGTCAACCCTTACATTGAAAATAAGGCTAACATATTGTAACAACATTGTCGCAGTAATGTCTCATGCACCACAATACGTGGGATATCTAAAGCATTCCACACACGAACGCAATGCATCTGATTATTGCTAGCACATGCACATTATTGTATGGACAAAACTGGATGCATGATGCTTGCCAAGTGGGCTGATTATGTCGCAGCTTTATTTTTAACTAGACATAAATGTAAAGGTAATGTAACAAAAGAGTTAAAGCACATGCAAAATACCAATACATACATACGATTGTATAGGTCATAATACCATATTGATTAACGAAAAGAATATCTTTAAAATTGAAAGGGACTAAAAATAACAGTTCCTAACAAAAAAATAAGCTGGACATCGACGCAGGATGGTAAATGGACCTACCGCAAAGTCTAAGACACATTTCTCACAGTCTCGTAATGCAAATTTGAAAAATGTGTCCGAAATACTCAAGCAGAGAGTATTCTGTTGGCAACTCTACGTAATTCATTTTTAGTCATCACGCAACAGACGTATAGTCTAATGTCGACAAATAGATGAAAACTATTGTTTTTTTCAAACAACCTAAAAAATTGAGCTTCTCAACTCAACTTAATTTATATTGTTTCTTTTCTCAAAACTCCGTCATTAGGAACCGATTAAAAAATTTAAAAATTTTAAATTTATTAAATTCTTATTTTGTTTGAGATAATATACTTCCAGTTTGGTGCCATTGTAATGTCATCGAGATATGATGAGCACTTCCAGAGATATGGAGATAAACACCTCAAACTTGTTACTAAAATGACTAGCGCGACATTTGAATTAGATTTGGTCACTGACAGGTTCAAACACGACTGAACTTAGCCACGAAGAGTGTCTCAGTCTCGCAATATCAGCAGTACCTAATACTCTTAACGACCGCACACTCTTAGACCTACCTACCCACAGAAATAGGAATAATACTTATTTCTGTGTACCTACCCTATGAGATTATACCTAGTAGATTTTACTGGAAAAAAATACGTGGCCTATCAAATATATCATACTACATTAGACGAAGTATAGTTGCCTCAGTATTGTGAAAACCCGCGTTATCCTCTGCACCGCATAAATAAAACAAGTAATACCGAAGTTGCATCGCACAGCGCTACGTAAATCAATTACCAACGCAATGTTAAATAGTTGCCAGTATTGCCAGCAACTATGTGAGAAAATTATATCATGGTAGCTGTGTTTTAACCGGGATAGAATGTGGCGTGATGCGGGCACAAAATTGGCATACTAAGCAAATAATAATTAAGACTCCAGGGAGAGCCGTTTCAATTGCAATTCGAGACAAAGGTATATTCCGTACTCTTTATACCAGAATAAGAATAAAAGCTGTATATTTTCTGCAATATTTTGTAATATATTTAATAATGTGATATTTGATAATATTTCATATGCGTCTATATATCTATCTTAAATGTATATCTAAAATTATTATGATTTTACATACATACATACAATCACGCCTTTTTCCCGTTGGGGTAGGCAGAGACTACTTCTTTGCACATGCTACGATCCTGACATACCTCCTTCGCTTCTTCCACTTTCACGAGCGCCTTCATACATGCTCGCCGGTTATAGGTACTTTCTTTGAAACGTCTCCGATCTGATACGTTCGCCTACTTAGATCGGCCTCTACCAACTGGCCCATTCACACTCGTCTCATAAATCTGTTTCGTCAATCTTTCTTCATCCATCCTCTGTAGATGTCCAAACCATCTAAGCATCCCTTTCTCTATCTTTGTCACTAATTATGATTTTTGTGGTTTTTATTACTGAATATAAAGTAGAAAATGTATTTATTATCTAACCTGGCCCCCTAGACAAAATCCTATTTCAATTTTCATTTACGCTAACGCAACATCAAAATGTATGATAATGACATTTCCGCAACAAAGTTCTCATTCCCATATATTTTGAAGCTGAGTTAGCGTGCGTGAATGAAAACAGAAATTGGATTTTGTCTAGGGGGCCTGGAAAACTTCAAAGGTTGAGAGTGCTATTCAGTTTTATGGTATGCAAAGACAGGCTTGCGAGGTGTACACCTCACAGAGCGACTAGTTGATAATCACGTACAGCCTTTTAAGTCAACAGGAACAGGTATTTACATATAAATAGTATTTTTTTGTAAACTTACAAGAACAAAAACAAGAACAAGAACTTTTTACAAGAACTTTTATACAAGTTCACGCTATAAACGATATTAATTTAAAATGTCCTAAGTCCATGCTACCTTGGATACATTCTGTGAAATATAAACTAAAATAACGCGGATACCATCTAGGGCGGGCTCTGCGATATTGCATATTTGGGCGCTACATCGAAATCAAGGCGGGTGCGGGCGCCGGGCCGAAATATCAAGTGCCCCATTCATTATGATGACGGAATGTGGTACATGGTAAATCTACTTAAATATTGCTTTACGCTCTTGACGAGTGCAACATGAACGATGCATAATATCAAGAATAAAACGTTTGTGTAACTGTCAGTGCTGTCTGTTTGCTACCTAATCACGCCTAAACGGACGATGAGATCTTACTGAAAAACAAGGAGATAACATTATAGGTAGCATGAGGATGAACATAGGCTACTTTTTGTGTAAATGAAATCATAATACTTAACGATTGAAGTTAATTTTGAGTCTTACGTTGACAGAGCCTTACAGTGATAAAATTCTTGGTGTAGGTACGTAAACAAAGCGCGGGTGTAATAAGTTATTTTTCCAAAAAAATAAAACCGACTTCATAACCACAAAAAGGCACTCAAAAGCGAAAAATAATTTACTTAAAATTATTATAAGCGTTACCCACTTCTCTATTTGAAGTCGGTGCCAGCCAAGTCTAATAGGTAGTAGATAGATAATACCTACATGTATCTACCTACTTACTAACCTACATGTTCCTACTTACTACTACTACATACATAGTATCTATCTAATATCCAATAGACTTGGCTGGCACCGACTTCAAATAGAGAAGTGGGTAACGCTTATAATAAATTTAAGTAAATTATTTTTCGCTAAAAAAGTTTTAATGAAATTACATGCATCTATTAAATTTCGTGTCTGGGCCGTTATACACTGACGGATATATTATACTTTTTGAAAATGTCAAGTATGTACCGTACCTATAACGGTTAAGAAGATACAGATCTGTAAAGTGCGCACATATAGACACACGGACGGACGGACGGACGAACAGACAACAAAGTCTCAGAAAGTGTTCATTTGGTAGCCTTTGGGTTCGGAACCCTAAAAAAATTGACTTTAAATGCCGCGCTAAAGTGAAAATATTCACTAGTAATAATGATGTCATCAAGGTATCAAAGGACAATGTCCAAAATGGCCCTGTACAATTAAAGCATCTAACACACACGATAATTAATTGTCTATTTTATTACAATACTTCCAAATACTTTTATAACACGGACTAGTTGTATTCCAAAATGAATATTAAAAAGTATTATTTGCGATTATTAACATTAATTGCCGCCATATGGCCAACAGAGTACTGAATCACTCTACTACGTTATAAGAGGCACTTCCCTACAGTGTGTATACCCGAATTATGAAAGCACTGTGTAGCCAACCTAACAACGGAAAGTATTATTTACGTAGTAACTATTATATAATATGTGGTTTTATGATTATAATTTTTTTTTTGCTGTGTTGATTGGTACAAAGTACGTTCATAATTCTGAGTTATTTAATTATGTATGCAGTGTCGCGGGACTGAAATGGCCGCCATCTTCGCCAAATGTCATGTCATGTCAAAAATATTAGGTATGTTTAAAAAAGTTTGCACCCTAACAAGACTTTGCCCGGTAGAACATTCCTGTGAAGACAAATTATTTATATTTATGTATAATTATTTATTATAATTATTAATATATAATTATTTATTGAGGGCCCGGTGGCGTAATTGGGAGAACAGACGGCTTTGATGCCGTGGTACCGAGTTCAAACCGCCGTGCACCAATAAATTTTTCTATCGAAAAATATATGTGCGCTTCTCACAGTGGCCCTCCGGTGAAGGAAAACATCGTTAAGAAACCAATAACCCCCGCATGGTGGTAGAACATATCTAGTGTCCGCCTGGCCAGAACCACCCTCAAGACAGAAAATCTGTCGCCAAACATCTAATGTGTTCCGGCAGCTATCCTTGAGAGCCAGTTCCCATTCTAGTCCATTTCTCTATCTTCGACCGCATCATCACTTAGCAACACGTGAGATAGTGGTCAAACGCTTGCCTATAAGATATTAAAAAAAATTATCCCCACATTTATTTCTATCTCGCTCACAGTTACCGTAAGAATATCTTATAAGCAATAGCAACCTCCATTGTGTATAATCTTCTTGGGACTCTTCTACTAAAACTAGTACATTCTCCTATGTTTGAGGTATTTATCTCCATATCTCTGGTGATACTAATCAGATCTCGATAAAATTAAAATGGGACCACCTCGGAAACGTATCCTACCTATTAAAAAAATAATCATTTGAATCCGTTCACAATTGATGGAGAAATCGCGTAACATACAAAAAAAAAAAAAACATACAGACGAATTTTTTGTGAAGTCGGTTAAAAAGTAAAAAGTAACTAGCTACTTTTAATAGTCCCAATAGAGTACTTATATTTATTTCTATTCGATGCAGGCTGGTTTATCAAGATGCATATAGGAAAAGGTCTTCACAGTTAGGGTCAGCTCAGACCGCGACGCGATGCGGCGCGCACTTATTAGGAGAGTGCTACAAAAAAGAACTTTATTTACTACACATTTCATTGAGTTAGTTCGGTGGCTCCAGGCTGTACCGCGCTGCGCCGCTCGATACCAAAAGCATCGTCACGACGCGTCGCGTCGCGGTATGAACTGACCCTTAAACGGCTCGACCTACATGAATCAAATTTTTGCACATGGACAGCCAGTATTTTGGTATAGAACATAGGATACTTTTAATGGCAGACGCAGCCGCGGGGCACAAAAACATATCTACCAAAACAAATCTTAATGCCAATTAATCACTAGTTAAACAGTGTGTAAAAGTCAATCTATAACATATCGGGAGAGCATCGACACGCTCCATCCATCAGCAAAGAGTACAACTTGTCAGATTGGAGGGTGATCACTCAGCCCTCCATTACACCAGGCTATCAGTCAATTTGGAGACTGTTCCCGTTGCTTCACGATATTTTGTTTAGCTGAATTTCTTTTTTATAGGCTTTAAATAAGGTCACTACTTACCAGCCAGCCTTTTAAAGGTTCCGTACCCAAAGGGTGCCAACGGAATCCTGCTACTCAGACTTCGCTGTCCGTTCGTCCGTCCGTCCGTCCATCCGTCCCTCTGTCCCTCTGTTAGAGGGCTGTATCTTCTAAACCGTATTAGACAGACACTTGAACTTTCACAAAAAATGTATAACTATGGCCACGTACAGACAGAATAAACAGAACAAAGTTAAAAATTAAAGGGGGTCCTCATACAAGAAACGTGTATTTTTCGGCGTTTTTGCTTGAATCAAGAATCAAAGAATCAAAGCATTTATTCAGTATGTAGGCAGTATAAATATACGCACATATACACATATATATATATACACATATACACGTCAAAATCATAAATCATAAAATAAATCATAACCAATTATCAAGTAAACATAGCAAAAGCTGAATTTAACGCTTTGAATTAGGAAAAAATAAGTAATTAACCATTCAGCTGTCATCCAATCGTTTACGTCAGAATATTAAAAAAAAATTAAAGTAGGTTAAAACCAACCATACATGTAACTGTGTGTTTCAGTACTTCAGACAATTTTTATATAAAAAAAATAAAAAAAGTGAAATAGTGAAACACAACATAGAGAAACACATACCGATCACAGTACATATCATGATCCAAATGGAACTGATAGTCCGTCTGTCAGCTGCATAATATTGAACTTATGAACCGTAATATTTAGATAAAAACTTGAAATTTTCACAAAGGATTTATTACTTATCTATAACCGCTTTAATTACAGACACAAAAAACAAATAACAATACGATAAAAAAATTCACGCCATCCTTATAAAAATAAAACATATTTTAGGTGTCAAATGATTTATTAAAGGATTTATTTATTAAATACTTAGCACATTTGAAATATATCATACTGTTAGCTATTGCACTTGAATTTTCTTGCATGCACCCGAATTTTGTACTAGTGATAAATTGAAATACATTTTCCATGGATTTCATAGTCGTTAGCATTTCTTTTTTGAATGGACAGTCCCGATATCCAAACCGTATTTGGAAACAATAGATTGGTGTTAACTACTGCGTCCATACATCACGTGAGACAATGTACACACACACAGTTAGATGAAGATGGATCGGACGCATGGTCTCTTCTGTCCGCGGACTCGATGTAGTGATCGATAGTGCAATCTGTAATGCTGTGTTGCCTCTACTTACATATTACTTCACGATTATCTCAGATTTCTACATCAAAAAGTCCTCCAAGTAAAAGAATTATTATAAAAGTTAAAAACTTTTTTATAAATAAAAATCCGTGTTGTTGCTGAATTGTTAATGCTATTGCAGCTATACACTGTATCTAAAATTGTCAGAGCGTCAAAAACGTTGAGGCCGTAACATCCCAAGGCTCAGAAGTAAGCGAACGACGGAAAGAAGGGGTTACCTCTACTATCTACTTATTACATACATTGTTTTGTAACTTTTAACGTTTATCCTTTAAGACAAACTTTCATGTTTTTTTAAATTAAAAAACCCACCTCTAAATTGTATTAACCACATTCACATTCACTATTGCTCTCCATATATTGCTGCTTGAATTTCGATTATCGAAAGCATTCAAAGAGCTACGAGAACATGGAATGGAAAGGAATATGTTTGAGATGTTCTTGTTTTTAGTTTGGTTTTTTAACAGGTGCGAAAGTTTTAATAGACTGCTGATATATTTATATAACGAAACAACGTCCTACACTCTATTTTCAACCGACGTCCAATAAGAAGAAGGTTCTCAATTCGTCTGTATATATTTTTTTATATTTATATTACGCGATTACTCCGTCAATTGTGAACGGATTCTAATAATTCTTATTTTAATCGGTAGGGTACGATTCCGAGGTGGTTCTATTGTAATTTCATCGAGATATGATAAGTATCTCCAGATATGATAATAAACGTGCTCAAACTTGCTACTGAAATTGACTCGCGGGGCATGGAAGGCGGTTGTTTTGGTTTTTAAACTATCTTAATTATATCACAACTTTTTATTTTACTTGCCGTGTTAGTATGTATGTATGTTTGTGTGGGTCAAATTGGTGGAACCTATATTAGAACCACTTCTAGACGTTCAATTGGAATCAAATTTGGTAAGCTAGCGTATGTTTGGTGACAATTCATTTTTATGGTAAGTACTATCAAGCTAACCTGACTATGGAGCCAGGTTATAGAGACTGGAACTCCGTAATGGCAAATGGTCTAGGTCATAGGACAGTCAAATTTGGGCTATTACGTATTGTTATTATTAGTACTTTTCATTTCACATAATAAACGTCTTAACAAAAATCTTGTGCTTAAAAAGTTTTAAACTTTTTATTATTTACCGTCTTCTAAAAAAGGAGGAGGTTTCTCAATTCAACCGTATATATCTTTTTTTATGTTTGTTCGCGGATTACTCCGTCGTTTATGAACCGATTTTGATGATTATTTTTTTTGTTGGAAAGGAAATATCTCAACTGTGGTACCATGGTAATTTCATCGAAGTCTCATAGATAGATAGATAGATAGATAGATAGATAGATAGATAGATAGATAGATAGATAAATACTTTATTTGCACACCAATAATACAGAAAATACTTAAGGTAACAGACTTATTCTAAGTAATGTAAAAAGGGCGGTCTTATCGCTTAAAGCGATTTCTTCCAGACAACCAAACTGATAGTGATATTGAGAGACTGTGACGGACGGTGGCGTATCTATTTTAAATCTTAGCTATTTATATAGTTATACTATGTATAACTATATAAATAGCTAAGATTATGTGTTGATTACGTGTATTTAAGTATATACTTAAATACACGTGTATACACAAACATACATGCAAATATACATATACATTACATAAACATATACATTTACACAAATACTTACATATATACACACGTATATACCTATATCTATATCACATAATACATACACTTACATAATTTAATACATTAATACGATATAGAAAATAATTATCTGAATAGTAATTTCCAAATTAATTAACAGTAACAAGATCAGCAGTCATCATTAGATAAGTACCATTTCCTTAATCTTTCTTTGAAAGTATGGGGAGATGGAGATTGTCTTATTTCGACAGGGATACTGTTCCACAGGCGTGCAGCCTGTACCGTGAAGGATTTTTCGAAGAAGGTAGTCGAATGTGTGGGGATTTGCAAAGTAAGATTTTCGGCTGACCTCAACGTCAGGGAGTGTTGAGAGTGAAGATACTCAAAGTTAACTTTGAGATATGGTGGGGAAGCAGGATTAAAAAGAATGCTATAAAGAAGAGAGAGGATGTGTGTATTCCGGCGGAGACGTATAGGAAGCCACTTGAGCTTGTGCCTGAAATAGGAGACGTGGTCATATTTGCGCAAACCAAAAATGAACCTTATGTAGAAATTTTGAAGACGCTCGAGTTTATTTAGCTGGTCCTCAGTTAAATCCAGAGAGCAGGCGTCAGCGTAATCGAGAATAGGAAGCAGTATGGATTGTGCTAAAGCAAATTTGGTAGCAGTAGGAAGAAAACTTTGGAGGCGTTTTAAGGCGCCTGCAGAAGCGAAGATCTTACGTCTAACGGCTTCTAATTGTGGACCCCATGTCAGCGTTTGATCGATTATGAGACCTAAGTTCCTTACCTCTGTGCTGTATGGAATCGTTATGCCGTCAAAAATAATTGTAGGAAGTGTATTTCGGTCAAGCTTGCTCAACATGCGGGTACTACCTACAATTATGACCTGAGTTTTAATAGGATTTACTTGAAGTCCATAAGCCCTGCTCCATGCAGCTATGCGTTGTAAATACTCATTAACTGTTCTAACACAATCGAGCAGTTGATCTGGCGGTGCTTGCGAATAAATTTGTAAGTCGTCCGCATATAGGTGGTAGGGAGAAGAGAGATTAGAAGAAATAGTATCTATGAAAGTAGAAAAAAGAAGAGGAGATAGAACGCCGCCCTGTGGGACGCCAGCAGTAGTACACCAGGAAGAGAAAGAATCATCAAGGCAAACCCTCTGTCGACGTCCAAAAAGGTAAGTACGAAAGAAATCAATTGCGGAGGGAGAAATGTTAATAGAACGTAGCAGTTCTAGGAGAATGTCAAGATCGACGGTATTAAACGCGTTGCTAAAATCGAGCAGGGCCAGCACAGTAAGCTTACCCCTCTCCATGCTGGCACGGAGGTCATCGGTAATTTTGACTAAAGAAGTAACTGTACTATGCCCAGGTCGGAAACCAGACTGGAACGGGTTAAAAAGACAGTTTCTATTTAGAAATATACTGATTTGATTGTGTACAAGCCGTTCCAGTACTTTAGAGAGGAATGGGAGGATGGATATGGGACGGTACTCGGAAAAGGTTTTAGGATTCGATTTTTTCGGGAGAGGGATGATTTGAGCATCTTTCCATGAAGTAGGAAAAACACCGTTTGAGATAGAGAAGTTAAGGATGTGGGTGAGGACAGGAAGAATAAGGTCAAGAATAGGTACAATCATGTTGCGACTAATACCATCGATCCCAACAGCGTTCGAAGCGATGGATAATACGCTTCTGTTAACTTCTCCCTCCGTAAACTGAGTGAAGGTGAAAGAAGGATAGGTAGGAGACGATGAAGTGGAGAGAAAAGAGATAGTTTTGGCTTTGTCAGAGACGTCAATAGATGAAGAGGTTGAAAAATGTCGGTTTAAAGAGTCTAAGTCCAGATTTTGGGAGATAGCGTTTTGTTTGGGCTTGCCAATGCCTAAGGTTCGTAAAAATCTCCATACCTTGGACGGATCATCATCGTCTACAGATTTATGAATGTGTCAGCGTTGAGCGTCCCTACACACCATATTGCACCGATTACGAGATTTGAGATATTTATTCTTATTCATTTCGCTAGGATTGCATTTGTATTAGCAACTACTTTCTTGTGCATTCGTTGTTTTATTTCAGAAGTTAACCATGGAGCAGGCAGATGTTTTACCTTGATTGCTCTCAATGGAGCATGAAGGTCATAGAGATGCAAAATAGCTGAATTGAACACATTAATTTTATCGTCAATTGAGTCAGCTTCCTGTAATGTGGACCAATCGACATTCTCGACGTCTTCGCGCAGATTGTTTAAATCCATGTTACCAAAGTTGCGTTGAAGAAGAATTTTGGGTTTGAGTTTAGGAGGACGAATTTTATAAGAGAGAAAAATTAGATCGTGATAAGAAAAAGCATCTGCCGAACATTGACCATGTTTAGCAACGTGGTCGGAAGAAGAAACAATAAGCAAGTCTAGAAGTGAGGGTGTAGTATTAGGAAAATGGTGGGTGGCGTTGAGTGGAAGAAGATGTAGATTGCTTGATCTTATCACGGATTCTAACATAGAAGAACGATAGTCATTTTTGAGAAGGCAGGTGTTAAAATCACCCATGATGATGGTGTGACTATAAAATGGAATAGTATCTTCTAGAAAGTTTTCGAAGGAAGAGAACAAGTTTAAACGAGAAGAAGGGCTATAGTAGACTCCGAGGAGAATTTTGGTATGTGACAGAAGAATTTCAATAAAGAGATGCTCGCCAGCGTTAGAAGGGGGTGGTTGTGCAGACATATTTACTATTGAAAAAGGGATTTGAGCTCGAAGATATATAGCTACACCACCACCACCACCACCACCACTAGTGCGGTCGTCGTCGTATAAGTTGGAAGCCAGGTAGAGGATAAAGATGAGAAGGAAGACATGGCTTGAGCCAAGACTCGGAGACTAAAATAGCGTGAATGTGTTTTAAATGCTCAAAGGTCGCCAGCATACGGAGAAGTGAGCCGGAATACTCTGCGCGTTTATATGAACAACATTGAGGTTTTTAGGCATAAATGTGCCTCTAAAGTGTCCGAGAGTGTCAGTATACTAACAAAACTGTCATCATTACTACTTGAGGAAGAAAAAGATACAAAGTTATCACTATCACTATCCATAAGTATCTCCAGAGATATGGAGATAAACACCTCGAACTTGGTACTGAAAATTAATGGCGCGGCATTTGAAGTCGGTTCTTTTAGTGTTTTAAACGATCTCATTTAAGGGAAATAATTGTCAAAAAAAATCGAGAAAACTTCTTGAGCAAATTGTACCATGCATGATGCTCTTGAGTACCACCTTATAATAAATTTCCCATCTTTTCGTTAATTCTAAGAATACCTACCGTTTAATACTTCATAATAGTAAAGGTACGGCCACACCGCCGCGTCCTGTGATCTGCGGACGCGATCTCAGTACTTTAAAATTGTTTTCTGATCGCGTTTGGTGTGAACCAGTCGGTACAAATACTACAACGCCATCTGATCGCCGCCTGGATCGCGCACGCAGGACGCTGCGGTATGTCCGTACCTTAATAGTAATACTGTAAGTCGCGAGTAATGTGTTGCTACATTATTCGCCCTAAACATCAATTCATCCAAGGAATGATATAACACACTTCCAAGTACTGCGCCATCTATGTTTTATTCATAGCCCCTGTCATAGAGGATAACAAATCAGTCTTCGACTGCATCCGCACAATGGCTGGGCAATAAATAATGCTACCTGTCGTTGCCCACAATACCATCTCGGTGACGCGACAATGCTATGAATAACTAGTGTTCCGGCATCAGTTCCGGACAGAATATGCCGGATTACAGTGTAAACGAGCCTTTACATTTTTAAAAAGGTGTTTGGGACTTAGTGATTGCTGTTGCAGTTTCGGAATAGTTGATAGAGCGTTATGTGGATTTGTTAAAAATACTATGCAGATTACAATGATGACTGTGCATAAATAATCAACAGTTTTATGGACTTTATAGTCAGTGACTGAATGGTTAAGTAATAACTTACCCGGGTCCGTAGGCTGAGACCTTAATCAAACCTACATACATACATGTTTTTTTATATTGAGATTTTTTAGTTTTTTTTTTTGCTATCGTTTGAACACTATCTAGCTTGTTGGTAAGGGATGATGCAGTTGATGATGGTAGCACGCTAAGCATAGAATGGGAGCCAGCTGCCGAAACACATTAGATGTTTGGTAACAGATATTCCAACGTTAGGGTGGTAGCTGGCCAGGTGGATACTAGACTGTGGCACCATGCGTTTGCATGCATAATATGTTTATGATTCTTGAATGGTGCTAAATATTATAGGTAGCGCTTGGTGGTAGGCTTCGTTTAGTCAGTTTAAGTTACAAGTATGAGAAATTTATCTCATTTTTAACCGACGAAAAAAAAGGGAGAAGGTTATCAAGTCCACGCGTATATTTTTTTCATTTTTTTATGTATGACCACGCATAACTTTTTACAGAGTGGTCTGATTTCGATAATTCTTTTTTTATTGAAATAGGTATACCCTCAAGGGGGTCCCATTTAAATTTTAACGAAATCGGTGAGCTCTTTTGAATAAATCAACAAAAATAATGGATAAAAGTATCATTATTTGGATGATTTAATCATATCATCAATGTATGTCAACAAACACTGGAAATAACAAAGAGCCGAAAGTCGGGCTCAGTTGAGTGTCTTGAGAGAGACATATGTCCAGAAGTGGACTGATACCGGCTGATTATGATGACGATGATGATGATATTTTACAGGTGGTACCATTTAAATTTTATCGAGATATGTTCGGTATCTCCAGAGATATGAAGATAAACACCTCAAACTTAGTATTGATATTGACTAGCGTGACGTTGGAAGTCGGTTTTTTAAGTTTTTTATGTGATCTTAAATTATTTTTATTATTATTATAGAGCATAAATGTTCTATACAACGTTTGTCTAGGCCAGGGGTAAGCAATGACGCTTGCTTTTAACATAGTAGATTATGGCCACAAAAAATTATAAAATAAAACTTTAAAAAAAAAAATTAAACCGCCAAAAAAACTGAAAAGCAAAAAATAATTAAACTTTTTTATTTAACCTTAATAACGAAGTTCTTAAACTACTGTTAGTATACCTACGTGTATATTATTGTAATTGTTTTGAGTTTTTAACTAAACATAAAAACGTTAGTCAGCGCCAAATAATCAATAAGCAAAGGTCACTAAATAACCTCTTATATTTAAAAAAATAATCAAATCAAATGAACAATGCAACGTGAAATATCCAGCCATGAACATAAACATTCCAAAAAATGCACTTCCACACGACCCACAAACTAAATAGAGATTCACGACCACTCGCAACTACGTGTGCCCGTCACGGGCCGTCACAGATTACTAATGTGGTGCCCGTTCGGGTTCCAGTCTCGCTGACATTAACTTCGTCAACACTCGACATTTTCCAGCGAACTGGCGTGTCGCGCCATGCCTCCGCCGCGCATCACGCTTTACGTAATTAATTAATTTGCTTGTTTGGCGCCGACTCAAAATTACTTAGGTATGCATACTTACATTAGTTTAAGAACATAGTTATTTTACACCTTATTATTCATATTTCTGTGCCTAACACATATCTAAATATAAGTTGTCATAAAATATGTCAAATAAGTTCAAAATAGGAAACTAAACCGGTTAAACCGGCCCTAATTATCACATAAGTTAATACTTACGATTGACGACTGTGTAAACTATACAAGCTCATCATCATAAATTAACATCGTCAGCCTTTAGTTGTCTACTGCTGGACATAGACCTCTCCTATTTCGAAGAACTGATAACCGCTGCGGTGGGCAAGTTTTTAAGTGGGGACCACGTTTAGGTGAGCGTTGTGTCGGACATCATTTTTTCACCTGGTACTATCATTATCATTATTTCATGATGATGATCTGCAGATGGCGGCTAGCAGTAACTGGATGCAAAAAGCTGAAGACCGAGCTCAGGAGCGTAAATCTCATCAACTGATTCGAAATTAAAACAGCTACAAGCAACTGAGCGCTACTAGATACCTAATCAACTGTTTTACGAAAAGGCTCCAAACTCTCAATCCCAATATCCTTTCTAAATGTCTCAGTATAAAGGTCTCTCTAGACGGGCTTATATCCAGTAAGTGTGACCGCGGCTTAACTCCAGCCGCCGTGCGGTTGCGCCTAAGCTTAACCAGTATAAACTGGATTACCAACTCGTGTTTGATATTAATTGGGTTTTAATTCAGTTTTTAAACTTCGAATGAGATTTTGTAGGGCCATGGATTTGTACGTGATTACACTTTTTGTTAATGGTAACATTGGTAACCCTCGGTTCACCTTTAAGCTTGTTTAGACCTATTTGTAGATTCAATGCAACTTTTTTCATAGAAAAAAAATATTGCTTAAAAAACTGACGTCACATGCCGTGCGAGTCAGTAGCAAATTTGAGGTGTTTATCTCCATATCTCTGAAGATATACGTTAGATCTTGGTAAAATTTACTAAAAGACCGCCAAGTCGGCGCAAAAATACAAATAATAATATCGTTTAAAAAACTAATAAACACATTACCTCTCCTTTGCGTCGCGCAGTCGGGTAAAAAAGAACCGACTTCAATGCCGCGTTATTAGTTTTCAGTACTAATTTTGATGTTTATCTCCATATTTCTAGAGATACTAATCAGACCTCGATAAAATTAACATGGTACCACACTTGAGATATTTCCTTTCTAAAAAAAGAATTATCAAAATCGGTTCATAAACGACGAAGTTATCCGCAAGCAAACATTAGAATATATATATATATATATATATATACGGTCGAATTGAGAAACCTCCTTTTTTGGAAGTCAGTAAAAATGTGAGGATATTGCAGAAAGGTGTTACCTATTATTATCTCTTTTCCAGATTTTTCCTTTCCATTTTTTTACGAACAAAACTATTCTAAAGAAAATAAGCACATGACTAATTTATAAAAGTTTATTATGTTAGTGATGATAATATATAAGCAATAGACAAAATAACTCACAAATCATACTTTTATTTGGCAAGCAACTTAAATATATGGTAACACTAGCTGTGCCCCGCGCTATTATATATATAATAACGTAAACATCGTTCCCGTAGCAATATCGGAATAAAAAGTATCCTTTGTGTTATTCCAGGGTCTAGGCTATGTATGTACATACCAAATTTCAGCTCAATCGGTTCAGCAGTTTTTGCGTGAAAGAGTAACAAACATACATCCATACATTCTTACAAACTCGCGTTTATAATATTAGTAGGATAGTAGGATAGAGATGGCTTAGAGATAGTAGATTTTATTAGCTCTCCTTTAAGCATTGCATAAATGTATGAGATCCTGCATCGCGCAAACGATATTTTTCGCGATATTGGAACTGATGCACTTGCTTCGTGATAAAACTCGTAAAAACTCGTTACAAAACGTTTTCTCTTTATAATATTATATTTTAAAAATATATATATACAGTGTAGACAAGGTGGATCAACAAAATAAGATCTAAGTACTTCTACGTCATAGACAAAAGACTGGGGATAAATAGCAAAACTTTTAATTACAGACACCATCGATCTACGCACACCACCTCACGCCCCTATAACAAACGAAAGAAACTTTCAGAAAAGCACAAAAGAAAGTAAACATGAACTGCTCGAAATATAGAGTATACAACATACTAGACATGTTTATCAGCTTTTATAAATATGTTAAATAATGTGATAAAACGACATGGAGATATTTTTTACCGATGTCAAAGTATCATGTGTGCTTATAATAAACAAAGTGGTACGTAAAATTGGATTACCAGAATATTTAACGTCCACACTGCGTCTCTAAAAGCCCTGCGCCGTTATAATACTATAAATCATATTTTTGTGTAGATCTTTACCTATTTATACCAATTTAACAGTTATGCGTGGTCATACATTAAAAAAATATAAATATACACACATATCATACTGATATGAAACTTAAATAATTTGGTCGCTTTCACCGCATTTTCGACTTTGCGATTTATTTCTATTGTTATTATATTTACGCGACAATTAAACAGCATTAGATCAATTATATTCTATCAATTCGATTATGGAAACATCTAGTGACTATCAAACTATTTTTTATGAAAATAGCTCATTGATATATTTTTCAAGTATTATATTAACTTGTGCAGTTAAAAACATTTCCTTTAAGAATTAAAATTAGCAATCACTTTAAGCAGTACCCGGCGGTAAATTATGCGAGACAACGCTCTACGAAGCCGAAATTACCCGATATCTTCCTGTTTAGCTTGAGGTGCATTATTTACCATCGGATACTGTAAATACTTTTTTGCCGCTTCTATAAGTTCTTCACTCAATATCCGGAACCCAGTTTGGCGGTCAGTTAGCTAGTTAGTGAGCTCGTGGTTCCGAATAGGGGTCCGCAGCCCAACTAATACAAACTTTGGTGCTCGCTGTTTATCTAATTTCGTTTGGCGATGACTTCAGCTATCAGAAAGGATATGCGTTAATTAGTTTATACCATAGAGGGTGTTGTTAGGTATTATTACTTGTTATGGATAGTTATTGTTTATTTTACAGCGCTCTTAGTTAAATCAGCAATTTATATTGGTTCAGAATTGATCCTAATATATTGATATGTACATATATATATATTAGAGAACTATCTCATAATGAATATAGGCGGGATAGTTTAAGTAATATATACGTAGGCTTGTTATATGGAGGAATATTTATGATATTGAAAGTGTAAAGCAGCGAGGTACAGTTATTTGTAGCAGTTTATTTTCTAAGATGTGATTAATATTCTCACGAGTAAGTAAAACGTCAATGGTTATTATTTCAATAGTTTATTCGTATCCTAATTATTATTAGTCTTTAGGTATGTATTTTTTCAATTAATAGTTTATCATCACTTTATTTTATTATAAGCATAGATTTGATTTGATTATAAGTCACATTACATAAAATGAAAATTTTACTTGTTAATAAAATTGATGATTGAGATCTGACGAGAGAGATTGAGATCAGAACAATTCATCAAAATTAAAGTTACTCAACTTAATGATTAAGCTCATTAGTAAAAGATAAAGTTATTTATGATATTTTTGACACGAATACCGATTGAACGCAAATTTCAATAAAACTTTTAGCGTTCACGAAACTTCCTCGTAGCTCCATCAAAATAGCGCGAAAACAACTCGATGCCTCTAATAACCTTTTTATTGTTCTAAAGCTTAATCCGTATGGTCAAGAGGGAGGGGTGAGGGCAGGGGGTAAATGAATGAACTTTTCGAATCCCCTGCGAGTTTGCTAAGTCTATCGATCAACTCATCTGCTAGTTGTAATACCAAAATACAGTATCGGATAAGCAGTTTGAGTGAAATTAGATTTTTGTGGCGTATCTAGTGGTTTTAATTTGATAGTGCAAAAACTTGTATAAGGTGTATTGTTTCTTTTGACAGCCTTAAAAAAGGAGGAGGTTCCTCAATTTGACCTCAGGACTTCATCCAACGTCATTTATGAACCGATTTGGAAAATATTTTTGAATTAACTTCTTTAGCGGCGTTGGGAACTTTTTTGGGATGGGTAAAAACATGTTTTTAACTTGCGTCAGGAAATCGTATCAGGACACGTGACCTGATCGAAAATTCGTAAGACGGAGGGAGAGTAGACCAAATTCACAACGTTAATGTTCAAATTTTCACTTCTACTGGCACTCCCGGAGTGCGGCCCATTGTTTTTTTTTTTTTGTTTGAGATAGTATTATACTTCTTACTTTCACGTTTGGACCAAATGGGACCATCTAGACATACTTATCAGAGTATAACTCAAAATTGGCACTAAAAATTACTACCACGGCATTTGAAGTCGGTTTTTTAGTTTTATGAAACGATCTTAAAGTAATATAATGTCTTCAGTCTTGTGCATTAAATTACTTCCTTGCATTCACTACCGCTCTTTTATTACGTATCACTATTTAACCTCGACGCAAAAAGACGTGTGCTAGACGTAGTTTGACGTATGTATCTGTATATACCTATGTGTGCCTGACTCTGGCTAAACTGATTTTGGTTTATTTTTTCTGTTTGATAGAAGACATGATCGATAGTGTGATCTTAAATCATAGCAAATAAGCTTCGATTTAAGAAAATCGTCAGCTTTTCTAATTCATGTGAGTATAAGAGCAACTTCCACGGGACTTTTCGATTCTAGATTCTAGGACTTCTTTCATTTCGTATCTAGTTACATGCAACTTTTGAGCACATACAAGTTAGAAACTTTGGAAATTAAATAAAAACCTATTGTTTGCAGAAGCTTCTACGGCGTAGTACCAAACATTTACTACGGCGTAGCACAGAACGTAGAACTGGTAGCACCATGATGATGCAAAGGAGTTAGATGTCAATTCATTTTTTTAATTTAATAAATGTATTCATTGAGAATACAGGTAAAATAAGATGTTATATATAACAAAACGATACAGCTGTGTTCAACTTATGGGCATAGTGGAAGAACACCCATGCTAAGATTTGAACCGGCAACCGCTCGCTTTGAAGTCAAACCATCTATTCATTACGCCAACGGGGCTCTTAAAATATCTCTAATAAGATGGGTGAAGCTGATACAATATCAATACCAGATAAGTAAATAAAAGTAGTACTTTGAAACTTCAAATGCCCGTTTTCTAGACATACAAATATAATTAATCTGTGACACTCATTTTAGACATATGTTTTCCACTTGTAGTAGGAGCATATTATATCGATATGCCGCCTGACTTGCTACCAAAAAGTAGCTTACCACCTTCAAGGAGAAAATCTGCCGCCATAACCTTTTTTTATTATATCTTATAGGCTAGTGTTTGACCACTATCTCACCTGCCGGTAAGTGATGATGCGGTTGAATATGGTAAGAACGCTAGACCTAGAATAGGAAATGGCTCTCAAAGATAGCTGCCGGAACACATTAGATGTTTGGCGACAGATTTTCTAACTTGAGGGTGGTAGCTGGCCAGGCGGACACTAGATAGTGTCCTACCACCATGCGGGGGTTGTTGATTTCTTAACGATGTTTTTCCCTCACCGGAGGGCCACTTTGAAATGCACATAAAATTTTCTATAGAAATATCCATTGGTGCACGGTTGGGTTTGAACTCGGAACCTCTGGCATCGAAGCCGACCGTTCTCCCGATTACGCCACCGGGCCCCCAAAATCTTGCGGTGTTCCGGCAGTACACAGCCCTTGAGAGCCAGAGTATTCAAGGCCTAGCGTGTTCACCATCTTCGACCACATCATCGCTTGCCGGGTGAGATAGTGGTTCAACGCTAGCCTAACACATATAAAACAATATTTTAAAGTTACTTAACAGTTCCAAAACTAATACGTTTCTCGTTAATGCATCCTCTACCGGTGCAAAAAACACCCCTCAACATCAAGTAAAGCATGATTATGTATCTTGAAAGCGTGTCACCGCAGAACTATTTGTCATATGCTAAGTGATTTCCCTCGTATGGTACGAAAGGATTTGGTGAATCATTGCCTGTGTATGTACTTATGTATATATATTCGGTACTTAGGGACGCGAACATGAAAAATTGTGTCAGGAGAAATGTAATTGAAGATATTGTGACAGATGCTTTAGAAGATTGTCATTTTTAAGGGTTCCGTACTTAGAAAGGAATAATGAAACTCGTTTAAATAAGTAAGTCCGTTCTTTGATGTCCGCGTGTCTGTCAAGATATTTTTCTCATAAATGCATGAGTTAAACTTAGATCTACGGTAGGAGCTGTAAAACTTCGTCTCAATTCTAAATCATCACAAGAAGCAAAAACTATGGATATAATTATGTATGTATATTCCATATATTGACACTCGCAAATCAATCACACACTGTTGGGTAGTTACTGTTGACCCAGAATCCTGAAATTGAGCAAGAAATATGGTGTACAGCATGTGTACAGCACAAACAGGTGAAAACAGAATAGCGTTACGCAGTTAGAACTAAAAAAAAGTAGTAAGTAGTAGAAGAATCTGTGGTGACCTGTGGTGGTAACGTTACGTCAAATATTTTTCCTGCAACCTTATGGTCAATAGAGCTAAAAAAACGAAGAAACGAAGATTTTTAGTACCTTATAAAAACGCAACATTCTAACTAATCATGTCACGCACGGGTATCTTCTAGGCAAGTGTATTTCATGATGAACCCCATCGTCACTTAACATCAGGTGAGATAGTGATCAAACGCTTACTTAGTTATTCAATTGAGCATCATAGATACCTCCGTTTATCATAGCACAACAGTACTTTATTAATAAAACACTATTCCAAAGCCTTCACGTATCAAGGCTATTTCCATGTGAACAGATTTCACTAAATTATTCTCTATGAATGACATTCTGAATATGATTTGTACAAAAAGCCGACGAGAACGTTACAATATCGTTGAGAGGCATGCAAAAAATCCTTTTATTGAAACTAGCCTTCCCTTTATACATAATGTATAAGATGTCTCATTGTATAGTCTTCTTTCATGTTTCCATTGCATCACGGTATTTTTTTGTTCGAACGGAAATTGACGTGAAAATTAATTTATATGAAAGCAAACCCTCCTCGCGGCTTAGCCAGCGAATATGGGCAATTTTACTCGCTGATAATGCAGCTTTTTGATAGGTGAAAGAATTTTTAAAATTAGTCCATTTAAATTACTTTTAAAACCATTACAAACAAACCTGAGAAACAAACATACACTTTAATAAGTATACATGTATAGAAAAGTTTATAGTACAATATTATTGTGTATTATCTGGTCTCTGTAAGATTGGTAAACTAATAACAGAAATTGTGGCAGTCAGTCAAATTAAACACTGATGTTTAACCCTGACCGGAACAATAGAATTGATAATTCAACACGTCAGAGTACAACCGTTTCAAATTTTAATAAGAACCCGATACGTTTCATGCATATCGTAGTAAAATGGACACTCGTAACAATAATGCGAACATATCTGCAATATTCAGTTTTTGCCCGTCTCCGGAGTCCCCAGGGGGCCACTGTCTATGACACATGGCAGGACACCAGCACCCTTGAATACATTACAGCCGATATGAGATGTTAGCTTTTTGTCACCATATTGCAAGGATAGTGTTTTTGCGTGCTCATAAATTTCAGGTAAGTGGAGTGTCTTTGTTGGTTCTCAGGTAAATAGTTGAGAATCGTGGTAGGGCAGCGTGGTTGTTCAGTAAAACAAAAAGATAAAGTTGTTGGTATATGACACAGTGACTGTCTTTTATTTCATACTAGCTGTACCCGTGACTTCGTACGCAATGCCTGCAATAAAATCTGTTAAATTAATTAATTTAACTAGAAGTGCCTCGCGGCTTCGCCCGCGTTAAAAACTCCTTTTGTTTACTTAAAACTTTTATTTTGTAAAAACGATTCTATCATTAAATACATCAAATAGAATTTAGCAAGAATTAGCCAAATCGGTTCACCCGTTTTCATGTTATCGCGTGACTAAGGCAATTCGGGATTCATATTTATAAAACCGAAAACCCAAATTTTCAGACTTTGTTACCTACCCCATTTCAAAAAATCCTACAACACGTACTTTATCTCATCTTATTTCGCCATACAAACTTTGAATCCCCGTTCCGTATCCGGGAGGAATTTTTTGAAAATCCTTTCTGAGCGGATACCTACGTCATAATAACTATCTGCATTCTAAATTTCAGCGCAATCCGAAACAATATTGATTTTTAGTTTTCGTTAAATCGTTTGTCCTCTTAGGGTGGCATTTTGAAAAAGTCTGAAACTCGTATTTACTTATTTATTTACAGAAGTACTTGTGTGAAATGTTGAATAAAATGACTATCCAAACATTGAACCCCCGCTTCATCCCCTTGAAGAGTGAATTTTGAAAAATTCTTTCTTAGGGGATACCTAAATCAAAATAACTATCTGCATGCCATATTTCAGCGTAATCCGAAACAATATTGATTTCAGACTTTGTTACCCCACTTCACCCTTTTAGGGATGCAATTTCGAAAGAGCCTGAAACACGTATTTATTTATTTTTTTAGTGCTTGTGTTAAAATTCAAATATAAAAGACTATCTAATCTTGTTTCTCCATACAAACTTAGGACCCCCGTTTCATCCCCTTCAGGGGTGAATTTTGGAAAATACTTTCTCAGAGGCAACTAACTTCGTTATAACTATCTGCATGCCAAATTGCAGCGCAATTTGAAACAATATTGATTTTCACACTTTGTTACCCCATTTCACCCTCTTATGGGTGTAATTTAAAAAAATCTGAAACACGTATTTTCCTAATATTTTTATTGGAACACTTGTATGAAGTATCGAATAGAAAATATAATAACTATCTAATCTTGTTTCTCTATACAAACTTTGAACCCTTGTTTCATACCCTGTAGGGGTGAATTTTGGAAAATCCTTTCTCAGAGGGCTCTTACGTCGTAATAACTATCTGCATGCCAAATTTCAGTGCATTCCGAAACAATATTGATTTTCACACTTTGTTACCCCATTTCACCCTCTTAGGGGTGTAATAAAAAAACTTGAAACACTTATTTACTTATTTTTTTACTGGAGCACTTGTATGAAGTTTCGAATAGAAAATACTATCTAATCTTGTTTCTCCATACAAACTTTGAACCCCCGTTTCATCCCCTTCAGGAGAAAATTTTGGAAAATCCTTTCTCAGAGGGAACTAACGTCGTAATAACTATCTGCATGCCAAATTTCAGCGCAATCCGAAACAATATTGATTTTCGCACTTTTGTTACCCCATTTCACCCTCTTAGGGGTGTAATAAAAAAAAACCTGAAACTTGTATTTACTTATTTTTTTACTCGAGCACTTGTATGAAGTTTCGAATAGAAAATACTATCTAATCTTGTCTCTCCATACAAACTTTGAACCCCCGTTTCATCCCCTTCAGGGGTGAATTTTGGAAAATCTTTTCTTAGTACCCCACCCCTACGTACTAGGACAAATATACCCTCCAAATTCCAATTCTCTACGACCAGCGGTTTAGGCTGTGCGTTGTCTGTCAGTCAGTCAGTCAGTCAGTCAGTCAGTATGTCAGGACAAAGATTCTTATAGTATTACATATGTTATGGAAAGATAGATGGATAGAACACGCTTTATTGCACTTAAATAACTTAGAATTACGTACAATAATGATTACATTTAGGGACAGTACACTCGGCGGCCTTATCGCTAATTAGCGGTCTCTTCCAGGCAACCGTGGGCTGATAAGATACACATTTATATAATACAGATGGTAGGTGTGCATGATAAGCAGCAATATATTATGATTTTAAATGATTAACTACAAATAAAATAGTATACGTAAAATTAATAAATACATAGTTACATATACATTATAAAATTCTAATTTCTACATACTATAAAATTAAATAGATAGGCATATATTATAATAAAAAAGTACATACAAATACATACCTAAATATATACAATACATACAAATAAATTAAGTAGAGATAAATAAATGTAAATAAACAATTTATTAGCATAGCAACATCAAAAAACAACTTATTATTAACACTGAGACAGGTAAAATAATTTAACACGATTTTTGAACACATTCAAGGAAGTAGACAACCGAATATCAACTGGTAGCTGGTTCCAGAGACCAGCTGCTACAACTGTAAAAGATATTATCAACAATATATTTAGAGTTGTGTTTATTATTATTTACATGTATGAACATTCTCGGGTCATAAATATCCGGTCCTAAATAAGGCATTGATGGAGCAGAAGCCAACATCAAGAGGCCCTTTACAATTTTTGCTAATGTATGTTTTGTGGCTGGAGAGATTTAAAAATTTCAAAAAGAAGGTACATTCTATCATGGCTATGAATTTGTGCTGTTTGATGTCTGATTCCTGGACTATGAAATAACGTAATCTATTATTATTATTATTGTTTAAAATCGGGACTTTAAAGTGACTTACGCAATGTCGACATCGTTTCAACTTTTGCTACGGAAGGTCTTCAGGTTCTTGTGTAGAGTAAAGAGCGCTCGCCGACGCATTTTTCCTCGCACTGACAAACCATAATAATTTCAAAATGAAGATAAGTTTTTATCATAAAAATATACATTATAGTCATATTTAATGTGAACGTACCGATTTTTTCTCACGTTGTACCTATTTATTTCGGATATTCCCCGACACAGTTATTTTTTTTAATATAAAAGGACATGTGATAAGTTATACCCAAGCCAAAAGTAAAGAAAGATCCTGAAAGTCCGCTTCGACAAAGCTTCATCCTCTAAAGAATATTGTTTAATCTTATTTCCTGCACTAAATCAAACTCAATGATCACGTCCGTATTCTGGGACGTCATTATTAGGGAACGAGTTCACTGGATCTTAATCTGGCATGCAAACCGCGAGCCAAAGAATCTCATTAGTGGGACGAGACCCGCCGTTGTCTGAGGTATGGACGTATTCTTGGCGCGTGTTTTCACAATCGAATTCTTTTGTTTTTGTTATGATATTATGAGAATCCGTAGTATCCAGACTAATAATATAAAGAAGACGTTTGTAACTCTCTCTGTTTGTAACCTAATCACGTTTAAACGGACTATCCGATCTTACTGAAATTTAACAAAGAGATATTTTTTTGCGTGGGGATGAACATAGGCTACTTTTTGTAAAAATAAAGCCATGATTTTTACACACAACTTAAATAACTTAGATCTGGAGATACTTATCAGATCTTGATTAAATAATAATGGGACCACCTCTAAAATGTACCCTACCGATTAAAAAAGATCATTCGAATCGTTTTAAATTGATGGAGTAATCGCGTAACATTCATACAAAAGAAATACAGACGAATTGAGAACCTCCTTCTTTTTGGAAGCCAGTTGAAAAGTGAACGGGTATCTTCTAGGTACTCGTGCTACATCGTCGATCGCATCGTCACTTAACATCAGGTGAAATAGTGATCCAACGCTTTCCTATCTGAAATGAAAAAAGGTACTATTTATAGGTTAAACACAGTTTCTGTATATTTGCTTGTTACCTCTTCAGCGTCAAAGTACAACATTCTGGATTTGACTGAAATTTTGCGTAGATAGACATGGATTAATTAGAATAGAATATATATGTGATATACTCTATTATTTAATAACTTAATAAAACTATCATTTTAACAGATTTTAGAAAGAGACAGTTTTTTTTTAATTATTAGTTATAACTAATAATTAAAATAAAATCTACAAATAAAAAATGGAAGTTAGGTTGCTTTCTGCTGGTTCGCAAAAAGCTGGCGAAATTACCTCTTTGAATGGCGTAACTAATACGTTGCCCAGGGTAAGTGCCAGCTCTTTGGTCGTGGGAGACATCGATTAGGCGTCTGAACATCTCCTTAACAAAACCACGTGCTTGTTGACCCCACGGGCCCATGGCTTCGACTAAACGGAAGAAAAGCATAATTGTCACCGATGTTTATATATTTCCTCCGTTTGAGAGCCTCTGCCGCGTCTGCGGCTGCACCTGCCGCCCGTTAGGTATTATGAAGATGGGAAACTGCCAACGTATCGACGCACGTCGTATCCCACACTAGCAGCTTCCCACATCACCAAGGAACCAACGTCATGCCGTCAGGCACAGCTTTCTATGCCGTCAGGCCTCCTGCCATCTTATTACTCTTTATTGAATACTAGCATTAGTAACACAGCATACAAGCAACTTAAGAGTCTATGGTATAACAATGGACGGTCTTATCGCTGAGAACGATCTCTTCCAAACAACCTTTGGATGGACAGTATAGTAGCAATAATTTAATAATAAAATAAGGTACTTTTCCTATTTTGAAAAGTGAAATCTTGAGGCTGGGCGCTCCTAATAGAGTATTCTCTAAACTGAAACTGGATCGAACCTCAATCGTTCACAATACAACTTCCAGAATTCATCCCCGTAAGACACTGAAGACATCGCGTCTTTGCATTCGTGCCGGTTCGTTCATTGGAAAATCACTGCCGCCTACTGAATACTGAACATCCGGCAATACGCGCGTATCGCGTATCTGCGTATTAGATCTTAGATACCACTATGTCATTTACTGTCTTATGACTAGATGCGGATATATGGGATTAGATTTCATATCTGGAAGTTGTGTTTTGCGATGTTATGGAAATGGGTGGATGGATACAGTCATTACAGATAGGTATTGCCTATAGGAAATATACATTAGCTATACTAAAATTTTAGATAATGTTTGAAAAAATTGTAACAGCCATAAGTTAATAACCCTATAGCACTTACTAGGTGTGCCCCGCGGCTTCGCCCGCGTTAAAAAGTATCCTATAGACTAATCTATAGTACTGGCTATCCCTGTGCAAATTTTCAGCTAAATCGGTCCAGCCGTTTGACCGTGAAGAAGTTCCAAACATACAAATATACAAACTGACTTTCGCATAATCTCGCTTTCGCTCTTTGCTTCGTAATATTCGTAATAGCTTTATAATATTGGTTTTCATCATATACTCGTATAAATAAAGCAGTTAGTGGAATCGCTATAATAATAATTTAATAGATTCACCAGATCCGTCCAACTTTCCGTTATATAAATCCCTCGTCATCCGTGAAAACGGTGAAATCTTCTAAAGCCTTACATTCCCATCCTTTTACATTCATACGTCGCATATTCTTAACAAAAACTTCAGGACCATCAAAATTATTTTCTGGCACAACATTAATCGAAGCTTTTCAAAAAACCCGGACGATTTTGTCCGTCTCTGTCCCGGTTTTGTCCGGGACCCATGTCACCCGGACAATGGACGAGTGTTATCGCAATAAAAAAACGCGAAAATGTCATTGTTGCAAATCAAATGTAATTTTTTGGTGAATTCAATTATTCTTTCCTATTTTGGAGGGTGACGAATCATCTGTTTTGTCCGCCCGTTTGTAATTCTGTAAATATCTATTCAATAAAATAAAAATATTTGTAATTGAACTATGGTATGAAATCGAAAGATGTAATCGATAGATGTATAATATGTCGCAGGTCGCAGGCAGATAGCTTAATAAGCCGTTCAATCAACAGCCTAGCCTCTTTACTAAACAGCGCCTTTCAACTAGATTCCTGGATGACATCCAGCCAAAATGCCAAAGACAAAATACAAATACAAAAAAATTTGATCAAACAGCCAGGCAAATGACTTGGATCGATGACGTTTCATTATTTGCCTAGCCATTTGATCAAACAGCTAGGCAAATGACTTGGATCGATAACCTTTCATTACTTACTTAGTCTGACACTAAGGCAAAACACTAGGAACAGTGACCACCGCTTGACGTGCGCTGACGATCGTAGCGAGGGTGGGAGCCGCGGCAGGGGCCGCGCGTGACCAGAAATAATTGTATATGCATATGCATATCTGTATGTATATACATATACTTATGCATATATACCCATATACACATACATATGCATATACATATGCATACATATATGTATATGCATATACACATACATATGCATACATATATGTTCATGAATATACATATATTTCTGATGACGCGCGGCCGCTGCCGCGGCTCCCCTCCTCGCTACGATCGCGCACGTCATGCGGTGGTCACTGTTCTTAGTGTGTTGCCTTAGTGCCAGACTAAGACATTATTTATGACTGGCCTAAGCATTAGCCAGCCTGTTTATTACATGTTGTAACAAACGCTACGGCTGGATATCATTCAGGAATTTAGTTGAACGGCACTGTTTAGTTAAGAGGCTAGACGTTTAATTGAACGGCTAATTAAGCTATCTGCCTGCGACATATATATATATAGATGAGACGTAGTGTAGTATTATTATCTGTTCTGTGACGTAGCGCAAGATAAGACTACAAGGCCTAAACTGTCAGCAACGGGAATTTCAACAGCGATGCGAGAAAAAGCGTATTATACAAGTACACAATAAAAATTCTTGGTTCTGCATACATTTAGATCATCTTTTTTCTGTGGCCGATTTCTGGAACTCACGATATTGCATAAATACTCCTTACGTATGTGTATACCTGCTAAGTCCCTACTAGAACTCATCAAGCAATTCACAATTCTGCGTAAAACAAAGTTTGTAAACATAATCTGAATGCAGCCTCATACGATCACTTTGTTTGTTGACTTACTCGTATTTCCAGATTCAGTTGATTCTAAAATTTTACCGCAGTAAATGGCATTTCTTAAATGATTTCTTACTAAATGGGACTCAGTCGTTTAAGCCGCGTAGGAGTGTACAGTTCTTCCATTCTTACTCTAGTGCATTTTACACTAAAAACTTAATTACAATTTTAATTCATTTGCAGTATTAGTAACAGATTCCAAAATCCAATGGCAAGAATAACAAAATTCCTTCGTTTCGTATTCCACATAGTTACTCTATTAACCATCAGCTACTTCATTAGTAACAGTTCTATAAATCCAGTAATAAACAAAAGAGTTATAAGATTTCTGCCCGACATCAAACACTTATTAATTTGGACTACACTTCCTGGAGTAAAACAAAGTGGCCAGAAGCATTTCTTGGAGAAAAAATGTTCTGTATTCAACTGCTTTTTCACTACGAATAGGACTCTTCTTGGAGACACACGGTATTTTGATGGTATAATCTTTAACCTTCAAGAAGTCAGTAGAGGAAGCCGTGACATGCCAAAAGTGAGGAACAAATACCAGAAGTATATTTTTGCTGCAAACGACTCCGCTGATAGCTATCCAGTCTGTAATAAAAAATATGAAGATTTCTTCAATTGGACTTGGACTTACAGGTATTTTAATCCGTTGTTTACATCGTCAGTAAAGTATTAATAAAAACTTGTACTTCATAAGATACATATGCGTTCACTGTTCGTGATAGTTTTAAAAACGTCAGCAGATATTTTTTTTCATCAATAAAAGTCTTGTATATATATATATATATACATATAACTAGCTGTGCTAGAAAAGCTTGAAGCACTGAAGTATAGTAATTACCTAGCCTGAAAACCGGGTAGTGCTTAAGCTTTTAAGAATATAGGTAAATACCTACACGCCAAATACTTACTAGAATTTATTTTTAACATTTAAGTTCATTGTCCCAGATAAAAGCTTGTTTTTAAAAATATTTTTTACATATAATTTATTTAGTTTTTATAACGATTTTAATTTCACGTGTTATTATTTCAGGATAGACTCTACAATTCCCTACCAGTTCGTAACAATTTTCAATCTAAGAAATGAAGAAATACGCGGCCACACCTTCCAATGGGCCGAAATGAAACCAAAGACAGAAGATTTGAAAAAACAGTTCGGATCAAAACATAAAGCTGCGGCTATATTCCTCGACAAATGCAAAAGCAGAAGCAAAAGAGAAGTATTCATAAATAAACTAAAAAATGCACTGCGTAAGTACAATATGACTGTAGACATATTCGGAAAATGTGGTGTTGAATGTAGAAAGAAAACTATGAAACCTTGTTTATGGAAACTGAAGAAGCACTACTTTTTCTACTTGGCGTTTGAAGACTCTTTGGACAAAGATTACGTGACCAGAACTGTGCTTCATGCGTATGAGAATAATGTCGTTCCGATTGTTTATGGCAACGCTACATATAGCAGGTAATCTATCTAAATATATAAAACACATAAGTTCTTTCTATCAATGTTCTTTATAGACATTGGAACCATCCAACCGGTGCCCCAAACCGGTTACATTGGAAAAAACAAAAATGCGAAACAATGCATATGCATTGTGTCACAATTCTTTTTACAGCGTAGTGAAGGTACGACCATACCGCGGCGTCCTGCGTTCGCGTGCATGTTCGCGATCAGAATTTCTATTGTTTTCTGATCGCCGTATTATATATCGCGTTTGGTGTGAACCAATCGGTACAAATACTTCTGCGCTATCTGATCGTCGCCTAGATCGCGCACGCAGGACGCCGCGCGTCGTACCTTTATAGTTTTAAAAACTAGTGACTGGCTCCTGGCTCCATCATCAGACCCTTGTGTGTGAGTCCAATCTATTGGAACAGTCAAAACGAATCTTATGAGCCCAAATCAAACAATCAAACTTGAGGGGTTTACTAGTAGCCACTGAAGAGTTCCACTATCCACTATCCTTCTGGTTCCATAAGGTCACCTCCGAGATACCAAATTATAGTATTGTCATCTGAACTACATATATGTACTTACAAAAAAAACATGCAAGGCAGTTTTTGGGGATAGAAGTGTAAACTAAGTAACTATGATTTTTGTTCACCCAATAAGTGCACAACGCGCCTAAAATAGTATTCACTTAAAAAATGTAAAAAGTATCATTAATGTTAAACCCGATTAAAAACTATTTTTGTGCCAAATTTCACCCAAAACTGTTCAGCAATGTATGCGTGACTGAGTTAAAAACATAAAGTGAAGTAAATATTTACATACACTTTAGCTTTATCAATTAGTAGGATTAGTAATTCGAATTCGAAACTTTCAAATATTTTATTTCTGATTTGTGAACCATTAAAGTTCAAGTACCATCGGTACGATGACATTTTGGATTGTGTTTAACAATTTACAAAAATATAAAGTGTGTAACACTTCAAAGAAACATAATATTTGATTTACGCAGTGGAACATCTCTCATCGGATTTGAAAACTGTAATGATTTTGTTCCGAATGATTAACTTTCAAAATAAGTAGTCATATATGGCGCCACCAATACATAATTGGGTTAAAAAATGCAGTCCACTAATTTATATCGAACTGTAGCTTAATTGGCAAAGCACCTGGACATGTTATCCAGGAGGTTGCGGGTTCAAGTCCTGTCAGTGCGATAAAATTTTGGATTGTGTTTAACAATAGTATATTTTTAAACTTTCGCGATTTACACACATAATTATATTGTAATACGGGACTTATCGCGCTAAAAACATAAATTTATTTACCTCGACGTTTCGATCAAGTTGCATTGACCGTGGTCACGAGAAGACTGAAGTTGGAAACGTCGAGGTAAATAAAATTATGTTTTTAGCGCGATAAGTCCCGTATTACAATATAATTAGTGTTTAACAATTAAATATAAAGTGTGTAACACTTCAAAGAAACATAATATTTGTGAACAATTTTCACAACAATTTTTCTGATTTGTGAAAAATAGAGTTGCGGAAATGTTCCGGCTAAAATCACTGATTTTTCAAATTAAAATGACAAAATTTTTTGCTTGGAGCGTTTGGAATTCCAAAGATCCGAGCCGTAGGAGGCAGCTTTCGAATCCGAATTTACCTTTTTTCAAATCCAAAGATTTTCTAGAACAAAGAGCCTGATTTCGTTTCTTGCAGACATCTTCCTCCTGACTCCTATCTTAATGGATATGCACTGGGCGAAGAGAAACTAGCTCTCAAAATGTACCAAACAGCATACGATCCACATAGATATCTACAGTTCTTCAAATGGAAGGATTACTACACTGTCAAGGCGTCTCAGGTCAGTTACAATGTTTGTTTACTAGCCCGAGAAAATATAAATTTTTAACAGCAAGCATAGTGTTTTGGCCGGAACGTGGAAAAGTGTGTGTGGTCTCATTGTATTTTTTCCTAAAACTTGTGTTCTTCCGCGAGTTAATGTGTAATAAATGTGGATTATTAACCATTAAGTGCCGGTGAATGAGTGCGAGTGTAGGGAAACAGCACAATGTTGAAAAACATGCTATTTGCGTTCTCACCAAAATTCCACTGAAAATCTTCAGTAAACACCATATATTTACTGAAGGTATGACTTCGACTAGACTTTTACTTGAAAACTGACCTGAAATGTGACTTTAACCCATCTCTACGACTTAAATTCATAAAAACTTAAAGAATTTCAATACTTGACACTGGCTAAATACACTAAACGTGTGGAGCCATAATAAAAAAAAAAAAAAAACAGCAAGCATTGAACTAACATCTTATCTTGAGCCAAATGAGCCCAAACCAAACACAACAAGGTATGAAAATTCCAAAGATATTTTTGTATATACTATACACATAATATATCACATCTTATATATATAAAAGAAAGTCGTGTTAGTCACTACACTTGTAACTCAAAAACTGACCCAATTTTTATGATTTTTGTATTTTTGGAATTGTGTTTGTCAGGAATAGGATAATATGTATTGTATTAAAAACAACGAATAATTGACCTACAAAAATTATATAAGATAAAATATTTTGCCAAAATGTTCCTGGGTTTCAAAACTGCCAATCATTTGATGTTCAATTGTTTATTCCGTCGATACGGTAAACCGCAAATTAATAAGGGTCATCGCTCTACACGGTTCGTGTATTTAGCCAGTGTGAAAGTATAGAAATTCTTCAAGTTTTTGTGAATTCAAGTAATGTAGATTTAAAAAATGTTAATAAATTTTAAATGCTGTTAGTAATGATAATTGTATGACATATTTATTGATTGTCAAACATACGTGCGCTCAGAAATGTATGATTACTCAGTAAAGTCCACATCTTTACTGAGGGTATGACTTGGATTAGACTTTGACTTGAAACTTGACCTGACATGTGACTTTGACCCATCTTTACGACTTGAATTCTCAAAAACTTGAAGAATTTTAATATTTGACACTGGCTGAATACACTAATTGTGTGGTGCCATATTTTTTTTTGTAGTGTAGTCGTTATATTATTCTCTTTGATGCTTACAAGCAATCAAGACAATAATAATCAATGCCTAATCAATTTTATATTGTGTCAGAATGTAGGTACATATAGAGATATCCAAAAATGTGATAGCCAAGTTATGAGTGCCGTATACAGTCTTATCCATAAGGCAATAAAATATTAGACAGTTATTCATGTAGTAAGTATACTTATTCAGAATTAAAATTAAATACTGGTGATTATATTTTTACAAATAAAAATTAAACTCAATCGAACTAATGTCAGTTAATAACTTATCTATAACAATAATAACATTGTTTCATTCCATCATGTCTTGCTGACGCGCGGTTGCAGTACTAGATTATTGTATTTTTATTCTATTTCTGTATTGCCATAATGCATTATTAAACTTAATATCTCTTTTGTATTCATTGTATTACGTTCATAAAAGCCTAAATTAAGGCCTAAATTATTTCTTCTAAAAGGTATCACGACATTCATTGTCTGTTAGGTAGTACGAAGTTCGCCGGGCCAGCTAGTAATACATATATACTGCATATATAGCACTGGCAGGCTGTTAAACAGGGACACACAAACTCCCTTCTAGGTTCTCCTCCCTTTCGTTTAGGCCGTTTTGATGTAGGCACATAGCAATTTCAACTTTATGTTCAGAACATGTATATGGATTAAATTGAATTTGTCAAAAATGAACTGTGCACGATTCTTTATATTAGTACTTCCATGAATAATTCAGTAAAATCCGTTTAGCCGTTTTCAGACTATGATTTTTTTTTCTAGTTGATGATACTTTGACTGTAACTCTCATAGCTCTGATCAATTTGAAATTCGGTATCCTTTTCAACGATATTGTAAAAACATGGTAGCACTAACAGTTACGGTCACAACGCGGCGTCCTGCGATCTGCGGGCGCGATCTCAGTACTTTTCAATTATTTTCTGTAAACCAGTCGGTACAAAATGTACAAATACTACTGCGCTATCTGATCGCCGCTTAGATCGCGCACGCAGGACGCTGCGGTGTGTCCGTACCTTAACCTGATGCTGGGACATTTCCTGGAATCTGTAGAATACTCAAAACCTCACTAACTTACAGCAGAGATGTCGAGTTTGGGCTCATTGAGACCATTTCTCAATGAACAGATTATACATAGACCAGTCGGGGATGGTTTTACATTTTAAATTTCAGTATTATTAATATTGCTGTTACATTTTAGGTACTAGATGCATGTTCTCTCTGCAAAGCCCTGAATAACCCTAAATGGCTGACGCATCAGGTCGTACAACACGACTTCAGAAGCTGGTGGAATGAAGATTACGAGAAACGTTGTAAGGAAGATACACTGGATATGTCGAACTACTTTTCATTTTAAAGCCCTGTTTTGTATTAATAAAGCTATTTTTGTTACGTTTGTCATTGTTTACTTAGTTACTATTTCTGTCTGTCTGAGTCTGAGACAGGTATTCAAGAATATAAAAGAATAAAATCAAGAATATCTTGGCATGGAGTGGAGGATTATTTTTTTTAATGCTGAATAGGCAAGCGATTGACCACTATCTAATCTTTTTTTTATATATCTTATAGTCTAGCGTTTGACCATTATCTCACCTGTTGGTAAGGGATGATGCGGTCGTAGATAGTAAGTACGCTAGGCCTAGATTGGGAACTGGCTCTCAAGGATAGCTGCCGAAAAACATTAGGTGTTTGGTGACAGATTTTCTAACTTGAGGGTGGTAGCTGGCCAGACGGACACTAGATAGTGTCCTGTGGTAGGACATGCAGGAGTTGTAGGTTTCTTAACGATGTTATTCCTTCACCGGAGAGCCACTGTGAGAAGCGCACATAATTTTACGATAGAAAAATTCATTGGTGCACGGCGGGGTTTGTACTCGGTACCACGGCATCAAAGCCGACCGTTCTCCCGATTACGCCACCGAGCCTTCGATGACAGTATAGCCCTGATGTTAGTATAGTCATATGGTCTAACTAAGATATAGCACGCTTGCTTAGAAGATACCTACTCATTTGCGACCCTATCTTAACAAGGTGCGATTCGTTTAGCTGGGTAGTAAGAAGATCGCACTGTTGAATCATGAAATAGAAATATTTTTGGTTCATAATTGTTACTAATTAATTTACACCTGAGACGCAAAATCTAGCCTCAGTTTCAAATGTTTACATGCCATATTGTTGTTAAGGCAGGCGTCATTGCTCACCATCAGCTGAGTGTCTTGCTTTTCTTGCTGTTACCGTGCCAGTATATGAGTAGATGAAGGAGGCAATAGCCCAATGAATAGGTTGTCGGACTAGCGATCGAGAGGTCGTGAGTTCGATCCCCACCCACCCACTTGCACTATTGACGTGAACCCACTCCAGACACAAGCATATTTAGCTTAGATGGAGGAGTTAACAAGAATACTAGTAATGTGCAACCGACATTGCGAGTAATCTTTATAAAAAAATTAAAAAAATATATCATAAAAAAACGTGTAGCGCCGCCACTAGCCACCTGCCTGAGTGTTATAATAATATTACAAATACTTCGTTAATACAATAGCAATATCTTTAAAACAAATAATACATAAAATTCCTACTTGAATCAAAAGTTTAAATCGAACTGGAGCAGTTGAGTGCTAAACCACAGAATAAATAATAGTTGGCTTTACTTAGACCTGAAGCAATACAATCACTATTTACTTTAACATTAAACGTTTCTCAGTTCTCGTTCGAGAGTCGACCAAGAACTAAAAGTAGCAAAAGCTAAGTTATAAATAAGTAAACCGTATTTCTACCGATAGACGGCGTAAGTGAGGTAAGTCTATAAGTCAGAGCAAGTTGCAGCTTAAGTAAAGCCGCCAATACTAAGCTGTTTGCGGGAATCCTTTTATTTTTAATGATAGCCTGTGAAACGCTAAGAAATTGTAAAGCAACTTACCTATTTACTCTTTGAAACTTACGTTTTTGAAATGTAAAGCTACTTACTATCAACACCAATATTTAGAATATTATAAATGCGAAAGTCAGTTTATATATTTTTTTGTTTGGGACTTCTTTAAGGCAGACCGATTTAGCTGAAATTTTGCACAGGGATAGCACTATTGATTAGGTTAGGTTAGGCTATAGGATAATTTTTAACGTGGTCGAAGCCGCGGCGCACAGTACTATAATAGTTTTATTTTATAGACATAGATTAAACGTTTTTTTTTTTAATTTAAGCTTTTATTTTAATTGCAATATAAGTAAAATATCCGATTGAGCTGAAATTTGGCATAGATAAGGTACTCGTATATGTGAGCTTAGTGATAATCAGTTCCATTCGGAATATGATTTGTACTGCGATTAGTTAGCGTTTTATTTATTAATTTATTGTGGTTCGTTATTTCACAATTTTTTGGATAAAAATTGTCTGAAGTACTGAAACATGCACTGGGGTGCACGTAATAGTACGGTTCGCAACCTTACATTAATCAAGTGTTTTAAACATTTTTTAAGTGTGACGTTTGACTTTAGATGAAAGCTGAAATGGCCCATTACTTGTTTTTATTTTTTTTAATTCAAAGCAATAAGTTGTATTTAGAATAATTATTATTGATATGATCTACTCGTATTTAATGTTATTTGACGTGTGTAAGAGCAGATTTTTTTGTCCATATACTGAATAAATGCTTTGACTTAGCTACGAATAATATATTAGAGAGCCCCGTTGGCGTAAAAGATTGACTTAACTTTTAAGCGAGAGGTAACAGGTTCTAATCCTAGCACGGGTATTCGTGCAAAGGTAGTAGTAATTATACCGATATTCCGCCTGACTTAACGTTACGGTGTTGCAGTGACAAATAGGCCTACAGTGTCGACCATCTTCGACCATCTAAATAATGCTCCTACCACCTTCTCCTGATGGGCAATGGTAGGACAGAACCGAATATATTTTGTTATCATGATATTTACAATTTTCTGCGTACCTATAATTATATTTTGGTCGATATCGAATAAACACATTGTGTTAAAACACAGATAAAAAGTTTAAATTATAACAGATTGTAATCGTGTGATAAAACACAATGCGGCTCGCATTGTGGCTTTTTAGGACAGTGTTCACATCATGATTCTGATTAAAATACAGCACCCTAACTAGACATGTGCGAACCTTGCTAGTCGTGATGTTAGGGTAGGTATTATAGGATGCTTGAAAGCCTCTGACTTGGCCTACGACTATTGTACATGAACCCATTGTTTCTTTGTCTGACCGATAAGCTCTTATTATGATATAAGGTAACCAAACACGATGCTCGCTTGGACAGATACAGCGGCATAGAAAAGTCTGAATAGCCAGAATTTTGCACGCCTGTTACCTTGAGACAAAGGGATGCAATGTTAAGACTCACATGCCCTGTAATTTCACTGGATACATTGCTATTTAAATTTCTATTTCACAGCTGAATTAATTGGCAAAGTGGTGGTACTAGCAGAAGTCCTACCGCTATAAAAAACATTCTGACCACTGTCTTATCAGATGCTCTGTGACGATGAGGTCTGAGATGGAATCGTGCTTTTCTGGAAACGGAAGAAGGCACTCCTTCCAGTCTCGACGTGCTGAAAAACTTCAGACCAATCTACTGAGCATTATATCCCTCCCCGACTTCCATACTGTCTGAGACCGAACATCAATAGCATCCTGCTAAGTACTCTTAGCTAAAACCAAAATTTTCGATCACCAATTCAGTTTTCAGCATTGAATCAAATGAGACAATATAATAGTTTTTACAAGTCTTAAAGAATCATAAACTACAACAAAATGAGCAGAACAGCTCTGTTATTTGTTAAAATACTACCATGTGCAACAAGCTTATAGTTACTCTGTTAATTTAACTTTAAATCCTCATTCGCTTGTGTTTGCTTGTTGAACACTTGTGGTAATGTGTTTGGTGCGGCTTCGATTTTACTAGCACTTTAAGTATTATGAGAGATTAAACTTGGAACAATCGAATGGACGTGCTAAGTTGGAATGTTACTTCTTTACTTATATAGACTAATGGACCAGTTATACGCGAGACCAATTTGTCTAAACATTCTAGAGTAGTAAGTTAAGGCAAGACAAATATTAAAGAGGGGTTGGGACACTTAGGTGGTGTGGGTCTTGCGTTCCCTTCTTGGGATTGCGTTAATGGGTCTCGAGGCCTGGCCTCTTTACCCTGGTGGGGCGCCGGGGGCAACTACCCCCGGGGATCTTGCGGGCTTGACCTAGCCCTTTCGCGGTATGTTGGCCTTCTTGGCGTGGTGGTCGTCTTCACCTACGTGGTATGCCGCTGTGTCTCCTCTTCGCTGGATCCCTCTTCCGTCACCAGGATGAGATCGCGTGGGAGTGCACGCCTGGTCGGTCCGCTGTCTGGCGGCCGGGCGTGGAGCGGCGCAATGTTGTGTAAGTGAGGGTGTGGTCCGTTGTCAGCGCAGTCATACTGACGGCGCGCCATACGGACCACGAACTCCCTCACTGTTTCGGCTCTCACGTCCCGGGCGATGACGTCATTGCGCACGTACCGACCGGCTCCCGTGCACATCCGCAGGGTGACGTTTTGAACGATTTGGAGACGATTTTTCTGTGACTCAGCGCAGAGGGCATACCACGCTGGGGCCGCATACGTCAATCGGGATCTTATGTAGGTCTTATAGATGCCTAGGGACACTTAGGACAGTTGTACTATGTGGATTGGATAAAATATGTCATGTCGGTTATCCAGCACCAGCAGGGTTATTCTCAATCATTCGAAAGTAAATTCGGATTCGGAAACTGCTTTACTTCGACTTGGATCTTTGTAATTCACAGTACTCCGATCGGTTACTTTTAATATTTAAATTCGAAAATATCAGTGGTTTTAATTGGAAAGGTTTCCACGACAAAATAGCTCACGGATTTATCAATATTCAAAATTAAAATTGAAGCTTCCGAATCCGAAAGGTTTTCGAATGATTGAGAATCAGTGCCCAGCCCCCGTATCACGAAAATCAGTGAATGAACGAAATGAACTAAATGACGGGGACGGAGCCATACAGCCTACATAGCTGCGTCCCCGTCATTTCGTTCATTCAATGATTTTCGTGATCAGCCCCCTGGTCTCACTATAGTCTTTAATTTAATTAAGCACGAAAACAGTCGAGTACAGTGCCACAAGTATAACTTGGCGGTGGTGGTTTTTGGAACTAATTATTTTAATTGAAACTGTGAGTTTGACGTTTGAGAGATTACCGCGACATTATTGTTGATAAATCTGCTACATTAAAATAGTTCAATAATGCCAAAAGTAATTAAAAGTGGTTTAATAGAAACTGTTATCAAAGTACAAAGTAAAAGCACAGTGGCGCACAGGCACGCCAAGTTATACTTGCCGGACTGTACGCGTGTCTACAGGCACAGATTATATAATACTAGTTAGTAGTAGTACTAATAGTTAGAGATGGTCGTTGCAAACCATAAATAGTTTCAATAACTAGATGTACTCGTAGGTACAATACCGAAAACATGGTATTGCATTATCGGGCGAAACCAGTTTTCGCGAACTGCAAGCGTTGCAGCCGATGCAAGAACCGATTAGGTATTGTAGTAACTATTTATTTGCAATACCTAACCTATACAGGCGCTAGGCATTGCAAGTGACGATCGAAGCCAATGAAGTTATTGTTATTGGTGGCGCCCGATTCAATCAAAACTATATAGTAACCAACTTATGTCGAATTACAATTTTCTTACTTTATTTGATTATACCAATATTATATATGTGAAAATGGGTATTGTTTTATATTATTATTTTTATACATTTTTTTATATTATACTCTTAGCGACCAGAAGTGAAAAAAGCTAAAAAAACCTCAACATAATAACAATTACATAATGTGTCTAAGCTAACAACATAACCATTACGTCCGAACAGAACGACGGCCACACGAAGACTGAGTCATGATACCCGCTCGCTGTCCGCTTTTATACTATCGAGCCCAGTCGCAGCGTGAGGGTAGTTGGAAATCTTCTAATACGGCCTCTCCTGACAGCGGAACGTCCTCGACCGCTTCGTCAGCCACCTGGTTCCCACCTGGCACCAGCACCTGCATCGATTTGTTCAACCTAGCGTGGCATCACACGCGTAACCGCAAAGTGGCGCGATCAGCAACTGCAGGTCAAGCTCGGTGCAGAGTTCAGCACCATGCGCGTCCTCAGGCAGTGGCGCAACCGATGACAGCACCGCGCTGCCCTGTGTGGAGCTCAGCATGCGGACACCAGCGCGCAACGAGCAAGCACAGCATGGCGCGTACTCACGCAGTGGCGCGATTGTCACGTCTCGGACGGCGCGCAGTCACGCTGCGGGGAGCGCGCACCAGCGCGCCTTGGACGACGCGCAGTAGCGCTGCGGGGAGCACGCACCAGCACGCCTCGGACGGCGCGCAGTCGCGCTGCGGGGAGCGCGCACCAGCACGCCTCGGACGGCGCGCAGTCGCGCTGCGGGGAGCGCGCACCAGCACGCCTCGGACGGCGCGCAGTCGCGCTGCGGGGAGCGCGCACCAGCACGCCTCGGACGGAGCGCAGTCGTGCTGCGGGGAGCATGCACCAGCACGCCTCGGACGGCGCGCAGTCGTGCTGCGGGGAGCGCGCACCACAATGTCGGGGTACGAGTACCACAATGTCGGGTACGAGTACCACAATGTCGTAGTACGAGTACCACAATGTCGGGGTACGAGATTGCCACAATGTCGGGGCTGCGAGTACCACAATGTCGGGGTACAAAATAACTACTCAAAATAAACACTCAATAGTCACCATACAAAATAAAAACTCAATAGTCTCAATACAAAATAAACACTGAAAATAGTTGCAATGTCGGGACTACTTAAAAAACAAGTTGCCATAATGTCGGTGCACAGAATAGCCGCAATGTCGGGATATTAAAATGACTCACCAGTTTTGAATAACGCTTCCTAAGTAATAGATATAAAATTTGACTAAAATACAGTTTGCATCATAAGTAGTAAGTAACATGCTTACTGTATATATCACCTCATCTTTAGCTTGCCGCTGTAAGTCTTATATTTCACCAGATTCAAGTTTCCTAGTTTCGGCCCAACCTGACCATCGAAACAACGCCATCAGTTTACTGCCAGAACTTAACTGCTCATGTCATGAAGTACTCACAACAATACCGCAAAAACGAACAATATCTCAAGATTTCGAAGTAACTTTACTTTTTTTTTACTTAACTTTATATCGTACACCAAACCATGTACGTTGATAGGTAGCACACTGTCAATTTAACTAAATTCCGTTAGTCTGCTGATCAACCAACATCATAGACTTTAAAACTATTTTTAATCGCAGAAAATATGGCAAACAAGCCTATCACTGCAAAGTAATAACAATGTCACCTTGGGGGTGTAACAGCAAATACAAATGTTAACAAAACCTATTATAGGTTGTCGCACAATGATTTGACTACGCTTTTGCGTTTTGAGGTAGACAATTACTCGCATCTAAAACTCTTGGGCTTGCCCAATTATTTAACACAGTCAACCTCTTCGCATAGTCGAGTAACGAAACAAAAGTAACATTGTAATCATACCTGTATCCACACCAACCATACTCGAATAATCCTGTCCGCCACATTTACTTGCCGACGAGCATTATCACCATTATATGTTGCACGGTAGTAGCACACCGAAACAGCTTACAACTACAGAGAAATCAAATCATTATGAGTAACGGCAATTACACGTGGCGTTTCGTATTCAGACGCGGTGATAGACACTACCAGATAAAAACCCTGGCAAACTACCCCTTATTGCAAACAAAATTCGACGAAATTACATTTCCGAAGTATATTTTATCTCTAAGAAATATCACATACCCTGAATACCCAGAGAAACGTCTAATATACTTTATACTTTAACTGACAAATATTCACGAAAAACAACATCTCAGTATCACTTCGATTCAAAAACATTGTTGTACCTTAATTTATTCAAAATTGTTACATTGAATAGATCAAGGCAAATGTCAGAGACGGCTTATACGCGTAAAGTGCACGTGGACCCATCCCACTTCTGATCATAGCGACCAGAAGTGAAAAAGGCTAAACAAAATAAACACTATCACAAATTCACAATACCCACAGCTATATTACACCACAGAACCTCAACATAATAACAATTACATAATGTGTATAAGCTAACAACATAACCATTACGTCCGAACAGTACAACGGCCACACGAAAACTGAGTCATGATACCCGCTCGCTGTCCGCTTTTTTACTATCGAGCCCAGTCGCAGCGTGAGGTTAGTTGGAAATCTTCTAATAATATTATATAAAAAAATTAGATACAGGTTCACTCGCGATTTGAAGACCCCGGTTTATAGCTATCTACACTACACTTATATCGATGTTCTGCCTGACTTGCTATCAAAAAGTATCTCACCACCATCACGGACAAAATTCCGCCGCCATAACCTTACGGTAATCCAATAACAGATTTTGTCAAATTATCAATAACTTGTTATTGGGAATACCATGTTTCGAAAACCGGTATTGGTATGAATACCTACAACGCGTTTCGTTATTGCAAAATGGCGTACCGACCCACCGCTAATAAAGTATTTATTACAGCGTATAGTCTAGATGCAGATTTTGGGCCTTGATTGGACTTACAGTCTTAGCAGTTCCTAATCTCAGTCCGTAATGCCTCATGTGTAAATCGTCTAGTTAGCTATGCTGGCTGACTCGCAAACTGTAGTAAAGTCAGCATATATGGCACTTATCCAATATTAGCTCATTTTAAAATTGATCACAATTTCAGGCTACGGTGGTCTGCTGATTCGCGCTGAGAGCGGGATTATTAAAAAAATATAAGTAATTTGAAACTTATGTTTAATTAGATTTTTTTACCACGAAACAAATTATGCCGTCGTGATTTATCGTGTCACAAATCCAATCGGCCCTTTATAGCGCCTCGCAAGTGTATGGAGATAACGTCGTCTGCAAGAACTCGAATCTCCTAAATCCCTCGCAATCCTAAACATTAATTAACATGCTAAGCGAGCGTCGCGTACGTAGTTTTTGTCATGTCCCGGCCTGATCTACATTTCTAATTTGTTCCTCAAGTGCTAATAAATTCTGATTGGTTCTATTCTTTATGAGTAAGACGTGTAGGTTATTACTTGGCTTAGGAGGATTTATTAATTACCTACATAACTCAACTGTAATGATTGCATCTTCACATTAAAATAAACTAGCCAAGTGCGAGTCGGACTCGCAGACGTAGGGGTTCCGATTGAACAAAATCAGCCGGAAATATAAGTTTTTTTTATATGGGGACCCCTTTGATTTTTAATTTAATTTAGTTTTTAGGTTATTATTTGATGTTATAGCAACCATTGTAATCACAGAAATACTAAGACTATCATAAACAAGGCAGACAGATTTGTGCCGTACACCCGAGTAACCGCAAGTGCAGTAATACCAAATTCTTAAGTAATAAGTTTCAGCGCTCATTTCCGGCATAGTTAATACGGCATGATTACTACGTAAGAAACGCTGCGAAGTAATACTGCACGGAAGCGTCCGACCCTGCTGCCGCTTGGTAGCAAACTGAGCGCGAAAGCGTATTATTCAAGCATTTTTTATGATAGTTTGAGCAGAAATATTAATAACTACCTTATTATTAATATTTCTGTGATTATAATACACACTGTGAGCAAATTTCAAGTCTTTGTCTATTAAGGTTTGTAAGATCGAGCATGAAATTCCTGAAAAAACACGTTTCTTGTATAGGGACCCCCCTTTTATTTATAACTTTATTCTGTGTTTAGTATATGTTGTTATAGCGGCTATAAGTAGTAGTAAAGTAATACATACTTTGTGGAGATTTCAAGTCTCTATCTATTATATGGTTCATAAGTTCAAGGAAAAAAAACGCCGAAAAATACGTTTCTTGTATGTATACACGTTCCTTTATTATTTTATTTTATTTTGGTAATTTTAGTATTTGTTCTTACTTAAATCCCCCATAATAATTTACGCATCTCGCAAGCGGAATCAAAATTCAAATCTCACCGCGGATTCCGCTAATTCCGTAATGCGATTGTAATACGCTTGAATATCGTAATACGAAATTCAAACCTCACCGCTTGCGAGATAGTTAAACTAGCTTACAGAATAGCCTTACAGATTCATTTGTAGAAACGACTTTATAAAAAAACTAGAAGTCCCCCGCGGCTACGCCCGCGTTAAAAACTCCTTTTATTTACTTAAAACTTTTCTTTTGTAAAAACGATTCTATCATTAAAGACATCAAATAAAAATTAGCCAAATTGGTTCACCTGTTTTCATGTTATCGCGTGACTAAGACAAATCAGGATTCATATTTTTAAAACCCGAAAAACCCAATAAAGCGCAATCCGAAACTATATTGATTTTCAGACTTTTTTACCCCAGTTCACTCTTTTAGGGTGGCATTTTGAAAAAGTCTGAAACTCGTATTTACTTATTTATTTACAGAAGTACTTGTGTGAAATGTCGAATAAAATGACTATCCAAAATTTGAACCCCCGCTTCATCCCTTGAAGAGTGAATTTTGAAAAACCTTTCTCAGCGGATACCTACGTCAAAATTTCTATCTGGATGCAAAATATCAGCGCAATCCGAAACAATATTGATTTCAGACATTGTTACTCCACTTCACCCTTTTAGGAATAGAATTTCAAAAAGCCTGAAACACGTATTTACTCATTTATTTACTAAACTACTTGTGTAAAGTTTCGAATATAAGAGACAATCAATTCTTGTTTCTCCATACAGACTTTGAACCCTCGTTTCATCCTCTTCAGGGATGAATTTTGGAAAACCTATCTCAGAGGGAACTAACGTCGTAATTAATAACTATCTGCATGCCAAATTTCAGCGCAATCCGAAACAATATTGATTTTTACACTTTATTACCCCATTTCACCCTCTTAGGGGTGGAATTACAAAAAAACCTGAAACACGTGTTTACTTATTTTTGTACTGAAGCACTTGTGTGAAGTTTCGGATAGAAAAGACTATCTAATCTTGTTTCTCCATACAAACTTTCAACCCCCGTTTCATCCCCTTCGAGGGTTAATTTTGGGAAATCCTTTCAAAGAGGGATCTAACGTCGTAATAACTATCTGCATGCCAAATTTCAGCGTAATCCGAAACAATATTGATTTTACACTTTATTACCCCATTTCACCCTCTTAAGGGTGGAATTTCAAAAAAACCTGAAACACGTGTTTACTTATTTTTTTACTGAAGCACTTGTGTGGAGTTTCGGATAGAAAAGACTATCTAATCTTGTTTCTCCATATAAACTTTGAACCCCCGTTTCATCCCCTTAGAGGGTTAATTTTGGAAAATCCTTTCTTAGAGGGAATTAACGTCGTAATAACTATCTGCATACCAAATTTCAGCGTAATCCGAAACAATATTGATTTTACACTTTATTACCCCATTTCACCCTCTTTAGTGTGGAATTTCAAAAAAACCTGAAAGACGTATTTACATATTTTTTTACTGAAGCACTTGTGTGGAGTTTCGGATAGAAAAGACTATCTAATCTTGTTTCTCCATACAAACTTTGAACCCCCGTTTCATCCCCTGCGAGGGTTAATTTGGAAAATCCTTTCTCAGAGGGAACTAACGTCTTTATAACTATCTGCGTGCCAAATTTCAGCGCAATCCGAAATAATATAGATTTTCACACTTTATTACCCCATTTCACCCTCTCAGGTGTGGAATTTCAAAAAAACCTGAAACACGTATTTACTTATTTTTTTACTGAAGTACTTGTGTGGAGTTTCGGATAGAAAAGACTATCTAATCTTGTTTCTCCATACAAACTTTGAACCCCCGTTTCATCCCCTGCGAGGGTTAATTTGGAAAATCCTTTCTCAGAGAGAACTAACGTCTTAATAACTATCTGCATGCCAAATTTCAGCGCAATCCGAAACAATATTGATTTTACACTTTATTACCCCATTTCACCCTCTTAGGGGTGGAATTACAAAAAAACCTGAAACACGTCTTTACTTATTTTTTTACTGAAGCACTTATGTGAAGTTTCGGATAGAAAAGACGATCTAATCTTGTTTCTCCATACAAACTTTGAACCCCCATTTCATCCCCTTAAGGGGTGAATTTTGGAAAATCCTTTCTTAGTACACCCTTACGTACTAAGACAAATATACCCTCCAAATTTCAAGTCTCTACGACCAGCGGTTTAGGCTGTGCGTTGTCTGTCAGTGAGTCAGTGAGTCAGTGAGTCAGTGAGTCAGTCAGTATGTCAGGACAAAGATTCTTATAGTATTAGATAGATATATATATATATATTAAATACCATTGATAAAGCTTTTATAAAAAAAAATTAAAAAAAAAGAGTGTGTTTACTTATGTACACGCGTTAGTTAAATATGACGTTCTTAGTCATGCCACCTAGAACTAACTTCACGATGTTAAATTTAGGTGTCGGTGTGCGCGCGCATCGTAAAAATCACTCTCATCATTTTTAGGGTTCCGTAGCCGAATGGCAAAAAACGGAACCCTTATAGATTCGTCATGTCTGTCTGTCTGTCTGTCTGTCTGTCTGTCCGTCCGTATGTCACAGCCATTTTATTCCGAAAGTGTGAGGACTACAGAATTGAAACTTGGTAGGTAGATGAATTCTGTAAACCGCTTTCCGATTTTTATACAAAAATAAAAAATAGAAAATTTTAAGGGGGGGTATCCCATACATGGAAATGAAACAAAAAAAATTTTTTTTCTTCAAACCTATACGTCTATGGATAGGTCTTCAAAATAGACATTGAGGTTCCTAAAATCATTTTTCTCAAAGTCAATCATTTGAAAGATAGGCGCGTCTAAAGTGGTAAAATGTGTGTCCCCCCCCCCCCCCCCTCTAACTTTTAAAGTATGGGAGTGAAAAATCTAAAAAAAATATATGCTGTAGATTTCAATAAAAACTAACAACGAAAATTGGTTTGAACGAGATACAGTCAGCAGTTTTTGAGATATGGCGACCGCCAAGATAACTTTGTTTTTCATACAAACACTATGAAAAACAAAGTTAATTTTGTAGTTGCGAAAAATCATAGTTATGGAATACTTAACGGTGTTACGGAACCCTACGAGTGCGAGTCCGACTTGCACTTGGCCAGTTTATTCTCTATCGCGCCAAAAGAAGTATAACTTCAAAAACAACTTATATTACTTAAATTCACAACCAATGAGTGTTTTTAAGTCACTAAAATATAAATATGATATCAATCACGACCCTGTATATTATATGTAAGCGGCAATAGCTAAGGCGTCGGCCTGGCGATCGAGAGGTTGTGAGTTCGATCCCCACTCATTGCACTATTGACGTGAACCCACTCCAGACACATGCATATTTAGTCTCAACTGCCTATATCTATACTAATATTATAAAGAGAGAACATTTGTATTTTTGTATGTAAAATGCAAAAACTACTGAACCGATTTAAAAAATTCTTTCACTAATACATAGAATGGACTTTCGGAATGAAAATAGGCTATATATTATCACGTTTAAATCAAAGGTACATTCGTGGAGACCTAATTTGCAACCTAAGTCGGCAAATAAACGGTCGAAAAAACACGTTTCTTACGAACGCTGCTTAATTGAAAATAGATAGAAGAATATTTTCTATGCAAGAGTTGTACAACTTAATAAGACCTACAAAAAAGTCCGCGACAGCATATGTCTATCTCTTAAGGTTGACTCACAGTAACCATTTAAATGTTAAAATTTTTGTTAAAAAATATTACATAACTTCCAAGGCTATTTTCAAGTATATAGTATTAATCCTTATCCAAATAATTACGTTAATTAGCTTGGCCACATATTATAGACTAGCTGTACCCGCGACTTCGTTCGCGATTCCTACAAAAACTTAACAAAACCTTAACGTTAGTGTGGCTACACTTAATTTTTTATTCGTCTCATTAAGGTTCAATTCAATGCCTTACATTATGATTAGGCCAAGAGAATTTGTATCTGCTACGTTGTAATTTTTTTTAATGTAACCATTAATGTCTTAATTTAAATAATCCACACTAACCATCAATATATGGGATATATATGGGCACTATTGCATTGCCCAGTTTGGTAGATAGGATTACAATTTTAATGACAATGTATTTTAAATGGAATACTTTAACAATATTTAATTGCATATACTATTACATAATATATTGTCTAACGAAAATTTGGCAAATATTGTACTTTGGTATGTAGATACAACGTCGTTATAATGTATCAAGCCGCACAAAAATCCAGCCTAATAGAGAAGCGCTCGTCCAACGTTTGATCTCCTTTTCTCTGATCTACATTTAAAGATATACCTATAACGACAACTAACCGCCTTGATATTCTCGGCATCTCATTAAGCATCAACTCTTAATTTTACTTTTATATCACTACATAATATAAAACAAAGTCCCCTGCCGCGTCTGTCTGTCAGTTTGCGATAAACTACAGAATTTGCGGTTTTCACCAATAGATAGAGTGTTCATGAGGAAGGTTTATGTGTATAAGTCGTTAAGGTTTTATGTAAAGATTAATTCATACTCGACGCCACAAAGTGATGCAAACAGATACAGGCATATATGCTCTACCCAGCAGGGCTAGCATGGCAAGGGGACTATTTTGTCTTTCCACCTATCCGCGTTTTATTTGGTAAAGAAGGCACATAATAAGTAAAGTTTTTCGACAATTATAATAACGCTGACTTTTAATCAATTCTTTTTTTAAACTTTTTAATACAAAACAAAATCAAAACTCGGGGCTTAACTTCACCAAGCGTTTAAATTGTTGTGTTGATCTCCTGTCAGTGGCGAAAATAGGGAAATAATTTTGTCTTTCCCCCGGGGATAAGGCCATGCTATCCATGCAGGCATATGTGCGAAGCTGGGGCGGGTCGCTAGTTGAATTTAAAGTTTAGTCAGCCACTTGGCGTTTTGACTAAAGTTAGACAATATTTCACCTGGCACAGCAGTTTAATCTATATCAAAGCGATGGTTGACGGTTATAAAAAAATCCTAAATAAGCTAAGTAGATGCTTAAAACTATTGATAGCAGAATCGAAAAACTCATCAACGACGACTCCAATAAATTCGACAACCGGGGATAGGCTTATTAAAAGCGTTCATATATAACCTTTAATAAAAGGCACATTTCAATTTCAGCCGGGCTATTCACAATCGAAAAAAAAATCGGATTCAGAAACTTATACCTCCCCTTCGACTTAGATACTTGCATTTCAATTCGTTAAATCAGGGATTCTAAATGGAACTATAGTTATGTTTATAATTTTAAATGACACTTTCAATGAATTTGAATGTATCCGATTTAAATTAGAGTACGGAGAGTACTCATAGTTACAATTTTGACCATCTTCATAATAAAATCTCTCTCTAAATCTCTTTTTTTGTAAATTATTATTATGATGATTTTTAGCACGAAATAGTAACTTACTTTCTTGTTTGTCTGTCGGTCATTCCAGGTGTAATCTGAAGACTTACATTTCAAAAACTTTCCAATTAGTTATCCAGCTGAAAGTTTCAGGGAAGCTAAAATATCGATTAAAATGCATTCTTTAGCGTGGTTTTTAGATCAATTTTAACCGACATTTATTGCATGTTTTAAGTGTTTCGGGTATTTATCTAAAGAGAGTGAACTTAAAAAATAGAAAGTCTTAACTGGCTAAGTGCAAGTCGGACTCGCACTCGTAGGGTTCCGTAACATAAGCGTATTTATGAAAAACAAATTTATATTTGCGGTTCGGAAAATAAGCTATATCTCAAAAACTACTGACTTCTAACCAATTTTCGGTAAAAGTTTTATTGAGATCCACAGGATTTTTTTTTTAATTTTTCACTTTTTACACACACATTTTACCACTTTAGAAGTGTAAGTAAAGCTTTCAAACGAATGACTGAATGAAAAATTCTTTTAAAAACCTCAATGTAATTTTCAACGACCTATCCAAAAACATACTACCGCACGTAATGGTTTGAATAAATTTTTTTTTCGTTTCTGTTCCCAGGGGAGAACCCCCCCCCCCCCCCCTCCCCTTAATCTTTATTTTTTATATTTTTGTATAAAATTCGTAAAGCTGTTCATAGAATACATCTACCTACCAAGTTTTAACTGTGTAGTCTTAAAAGTTTAGGAATAAAATGGCTGTGACATACGGACGGACAGACGGACGGCCAGACATACGGACAGACATGACGAATCTAAAATGGTACGAAACTGCACAACATTTCTACCTAATAGAACTACGCCAGCGATACGAATTCAGAAGCTGGGAAACCCGACGATCCTGTAATATGTGCAGTTATAATGTGTAATGTAAAGTAAAACATCGACTGGCATAGCAATTCGTCATCTACATCTCATGTTTCGAATGGAAACCTACTTCGGTTATCTTACTTAGCTTCGCTTAGCTCTCATGCATAGTTGGATTTGAGTAACTCAAAGATAGTTGAGCGCTAGTTTTGTTTCGCTTATATTCCAATAATGAGGCTTGTATTTAATCCATCATCGGCAGAAGAACGATCGAGTGTTGTTTGCCGAACTCAGCTGATCTCCTTAAACTTAAGATAACAAAAGAGAGTGCGTATGCCACCATCATCCGAATATCTTTCTCAAAGATTTATTACTTTATTAATGTTATTTCTTGAGAGCGAATCGATTAGCGACATGCTTTTATTCGATTGATGGCTGGTTCGTGAGAGTCACCACTCAAACCACCTTTTGCCACACGAAGTAGGAGCATTATATCGATGTTCCGCCTGACTTGTTGACATAAAATAGCTTTTTACCATCAAGGAGAACATCTGCCGGCGTATCCTTACGGTGTCCAGCTACGAAAAGCCCTTGGTATTCAGGATCATTTTAGGCGTAGCGGTTATTCTCAATCATTCGAAAGCAAATTCGAATTCTAAAACTGCCTTTACTTCGACTTGGATCTTTGTAATTCACAATGCTCCGATCGGTTAATTTTGATATATCAATAAAAAATAAAAAACTGGCCAAGTGCAAGTCGGACTCGCACTCGTAGGGTTCCGTGCCACAGTACAGTATTTTATAAGATCGAGCAAAAAATACCACTATCATTTTTCGCCAGCAAAAAATAATTATTATTAAACATTTTATTTCTTATAACGCCATCTAACGTCTAACAAAGGTGTTAGGAATCGACATTTAAATATAACGCCATCTATGGGACGTTTACCTAACTAAGCGTTCATAGATGGCGTGAAATGCCGAAAAAACACGTTTCTTGTATGGGGACCCTCTATGATTTTTAACTTTATTCTGTTTTTAGTATTTGTTGTTATAGCGGCAACAGAAATACATCATCTGTGTAAATTTCAACTATCTAACTATCACGGTTCATGAGATACAGCCTGGTGACAGACGGACAGACAGACAGACAGACAGAAACACAGACGGACGGACAGCGGAGTCTTAGTAATAGGGTCCCGTTTTATCCTTTGGGTACGGAACCCTAACAATCAGTGATTTATTGGAAAGGTTTCCGCGCATAACAGCTCAGGGATCAAAAAAAGAATAAAATTAAAAATGAAGCTACCGAATCCGAATATGTTTTCGAATGATTGAGAATAAGCGCAAAATAACTAACAAATAACTACAAAAACATTACATTTTCGACAAAACTTCTAACGTGTTGAGATTCGAACCTACAGCTTTTTCTTCTTAAAGCAAGCTCTGTTCCACCTGATCCAATCATGTACATTTGCATTATGGCGAATTTAAGAATAACAGTGTTCATCTGCACGTATAATTACGGAACCAGGAACGATTCCCGTATCCTGTTTTTTTTTTTTTTCATGAAAACTTTGGTATTCATATACATTTGATCAAAGTATCATTTGAGAAGTGTTTACCTAATAGATTGCATAACATTTACATAAAAATATCCTGTTTTTCCCGTATCCCACCAAAACCTTTATGTTTTTCAGGATAACCAATATTCTAAAAGTGATTCCATAGTATAAGCTATGCTCACTTTAAGTTTTATTAAAATCCGTCCATTAGTTTCGGCGTGATGATTTTTCAAACGGACATACATACAGACAAAAGTTTTAAAAAATATATTTTCGGCATCTGTAGCGTTCATAAAGCTTCCCCTAATTTAAATTTCAAAAAAATATTCAATGTACAGTTTTCGCTTAGTTACTGTTTTATTATAGTATAAATAAATTATAATTGTCCTTATAATAGTTTACAGTATATAATTCAAATGAAAACTCTAGAAGATATCACGAATTTCACAAACACGCATCGCAAAATTAATAAAATATTTGCAGTGAAACCACAGATTAGGTCATAGTTACTACGAAAATATTATTATAAGCTTAGCTATGCTGTAGATCCCCACCGATCACAATCAATTTGAAGTCAATATAGTACAATAATATGATCTATTGTATTAAATAATATTCATCTATATATATAATAATATAATATAATATTTTAAACCACCCCGACTGATCTATGTATAATAGCTTTTTCCAATGACTCTAAACACGACATTTAAAATCTGAGCTGTAAGTTGGTGAGGATTTGAGTATTCTGTAGAGTCCAGGAGGCTTCCATGTTCTTACAATATCGTTGAAGAAGAAGATTTTCGAATTGATCAGACCTATGAAAGTTGATTTCATAGCGCAATTAACTAGAAAAAAGCTCATAATTTTATAACGATTGAACGAATTTTCATGAATCAAAGCTAAGAAAACTCTCGATGAAGACATCTATCAAACAAAAAAAAACTATCAATAATAAAAACAAAATCGGTTCATCCGGTTAGGTGCTAAGATGCTACAGACAGACACACAGATACACACGTTAAACGTATATTACCCCTACATTTTGCGTCGGGGAACGCCGTAAGGTTACGGCGGCAGATGTACTCCTTGGTGGTAAGCTACTTTTTGGTAGATTTAATGATTCCACTACCACTGTACGAAAACTCATGATTCATGAATGCACATAAAACTTTCATTGGTAGGTATATAGCTAGGATTAGAACCAACGACCGTCGGGTCAGAATCAGGGTAACTATCCATTACGCCAAAGGGCCGTCCAATATCAATACGTAAGTATTATAAAACAAAGTTCATCACTGCGTCTGTCTGTCTGTTCGCAATAATCTCAATAGCTACTGAACGGATTATCATGCGGTTTTCACCAATAGCCAGAGTGTTTATGAGGAAGGTTTAGGTGCATAATTCGTTAAGGTTTTGTGTAAATTGGATGAAATATGACGATGGTTGTTAAATATGTTCATATTTTATATTCGATGCAACAAACTGATGCAAATTTTGTAGGCATATATGTTCTACCCGTGCGAAGCCGGGGCGGGCTGCTAGTACTAAATATCTGCCGGATTCCTTGTCATGCTGTACTATATAGCAGAATAGTACTTATAGCATAGTCTGAAATAAGCTTAACGTGCCAGAAGTACAACCTCAAAAACACTTATAAATCTATCTTCAAACTATTTCCTAGATGAGGCAAAGAAGTTAAATTTGAAGTTCAAAATGAAAATAGCCTGGAAAAAGCAATCCCGCCGGCGTTTGCGTACGTAAATTAGTTGCTAGTTCTGTCCGTGGACAAGTTAGATTGCCTTGACTTCGGCAAACGTTTAATTTTTCTTAGTTTCTTGTTTGTTTATTTTTATTAGGTTCTGTCGGGGTAGGAGAAAAATGTAAAAGTAACGATTTCAAAAAAGGGTTTAAATATGTAGGTATTATGTAATATATGTGCATAAATATACAGGGTTATTGGTAATTCGGCGTATTCCCGGCACTTAAGGAGCAGATAGGAAAGCAAGAGCTAAAATGCGACATTTTGAGACCCCCCAATGTATGACCGAAAATGATTAGTTTACGAAATATTTGGCGGTACATTGCCGTAGAACAGTATCTAGTTTCCGCCTGGCCAGCTACCGCCCTCAAGTTAAAAAATCTGTCGCCAAACATCTAATGTGTTTCGGTAGCTATCCATGAGAGCCAATTCCCATTCTAAGCCTAGCGCGCTACCATCCTCGACCGCATCATTACATACCAATAAATTACCTTTTTGTGTTTGATTCAGTGAGTGAGTAAGTTAGTGACGAAATCGAGTTTTTTTAGATGTCAATAAAATGTAAAGTATAAGAGCTATGGAATTGAAACTTTATTTGTTTAATAAGTCCACTATTGACATCATATTATCCCTCGGAACAATGACTAAAGCATGGAAGCCGGGCTAAAATAAGAAATTAAATACGTATGTTTACTTTTTTTTACTTACGATGTTAATAGTGCGTAGGAAAGAGACGTATAATGCCGTTCTGTTTCGTTATCATGCAGGTTGTCACAAGTTAATTTTAGGCTAGTGATGGGCTTATCATCGACATTATCGTGTCGATGTCAGTCATCAAAGCAAATATGTATTTATTTTATTAAAAAATCCAAATACAAGACTGTTCATTATATGAGTTGTGTATGTCGTAGGTATTATTGATAAAACGTTTTTTGCAAAAATAGTAGGATTTTGGGAACACACAAAAAATTAGACAATGGCTATGATACGAGTATCAATTAATCAATCTTAATGAAAAAAGTTAGTTCCGATTAGGTTTTTAAATTATAAAAAACCTAGTTATTTAGCGAAAATTTAGTTCATGAAATTTTCCTTTAAAATCTTCTCTTCTTTACTCAGTATAATTCGCACTACCCATGGAAAAATGGCGTAAGATGAAAACACCAACTTTTTAGGAGCGTCAAAAAACTGATTTGTGAAGAAATGAGAAGTCCTAGACAATTAGTGTCTTCAGCAACATGGTAGCAAACATTTTCATACAGATACCTATATACTTCATTTTTTTAAAGTTGTAGACGTATGTGGTAAATACGTAAAAAAAACCTGTGTATATTAAATAACATAACTGAAGATACCCTATATGCTTCCACTTGTGTGGATATAAAAAAGTCTGTGTGCAGTTTGTGTTAATTAAATAGTTAGCCAGGGTGGCTATCTCTTTTCCAATTTCATTCAAATTCGTTATTTCTTATGTATATAATACGTTTATGACAAACGCAGCTAGTAGCACAAAAAGTTTTTTCACAATGTCAGTTAAGATGTTTAACCACCTGCCGCCAGAGCTAGCACAGCTATAGTTACCAAAATTAAGAAAATCTTTATATAAGTAGCTGTTAGACAAATGTTTTTATGACTTAAAGGATTTTTTTATTTAATGCAATTATATTTTACTCTTTCTTTTTTGACATTATGATGAATTAGTTAAGTATATTTATTATTGATGAATGAAGCGCCACCTTTAGCATTGTACATAGTATATTTTTTAAATTCTTATGACATAAGACAATATAAGCATGTGACCTAACTATGTAATATAATTCGCTTGAAATGATTTATTGATAATAATTTTTGTGAATTTGTAAATGAAATATGTTTGTTATTTAAATTATTTGTTTATATTAACTTTTTAAATACATATTTATTAAAATGTAAATGTCATCATCATGATTATTACATAATAGTAAGTTTAGCTATACACTCGTATGAGTAAATTGTGCCGGGTCTGTTTGCATAGCGCCTAAACCTAATCCCGCATCCCGCCTAAGACATCAAAGGATATTTATGGGGTAACGATGAAGCTGCTAAGGACTGCAATAATCCCGTTGGCCCCTGCACTTGCCGCCCTATACAACACTTGCTTGAAGGAGGGATCATTTCCGACCCCCCTGAAAATCAGCAAGGTGTCACCACTGTACAAAGGCAAAGGCAAACGAGCCAGCATCGACAGCTATAGGCCAGTCTCAATAATACCTGCAATCGCAAAAATTTTTGAGAATGGCCTGAGCTCACGCCTCATAGATTATTTATCCGCCACGGATGCACTGTCAGACCGGCAGTACGCATACCGCGAGGGGAGGTCGACGACGTCGCTGACTCGTGAGGTAGTGCGCCGTGTTGTGGCAGCTCGCGAGGCCAACCTGCAGGTCGCCATCCTTTGCTGCGATCTGTCGAAGGCATTCGACGTCGCCGATCACGCTATACTGGCTGTAAAACTACAGCACTATGGCGTTGCCGGCACGTCTTATTCCCTTCTGACGGACCTTATGCGAGGCCGATCACAGATAGTCGTTGGATGTGGAGGAATTGAAAAATCAGACCCCCTCCGCTCAGTAATGGGAGTGGCACAGGGGTCTTCAGTATCAAATATTTTATTTTCAGTTCTCCTGAACGATCTCCCTGACGCTGTGAAGGGTGTTAATATATTTATGTATGCCGATGACGTGGCCGCTGTCGTCGAGGCGTCCACGGTCGAACTTCTTGAAAAGAACCTGAACAATACGACCGCACAGCTCTCTGAATGGTTCAGTGCTAATGACCTTGCGCTCAATTTAAGTAAAACCCATTTTGTTCATTTCAACTTGTCGGGCAGATCCCAGCGCCCGCTCGTTGTGAACATGAATGGAAACACTATTGAGCAGACCGGATCCACGGCTTTCCTAGGCTTCCACATAGATCGCGCTTTGAAGTGGGATAACCACATACACGATATATGTGGACGACTAGGAACCGCGTGCTTTGCACTGAGCCGAGTCGCTAGAGTCGTGCCCAGCGAAGTGGTGCGCGCGTGCTACTTTGCTACCGTGCATTCACAGCTGCAGTACGGCGCGGAGCTGTGGGCTCGAGCCGCGGACTGGGAGCGCGCCTTCCGCCTACAGAAACGTGCGGTGCGGTCCATGGCATGCATACCGATGGACACCTCGGCCCGTCCCTACTTCAGCAGGCTGGGTGTCCTCACGTTGCCCTCCATCCTGATTTATCAGGTGGCGGTCCACGTGAGGACTAACCTTGACTGCTTCAGTAAACGCAGCTCGGCGCACACCTATAACACCCGCGGGAAGGACAAGCTTCTCAGTGTTTCGAGGTCTCTCGAGAAGTCCTCTAAGCTAACACATGTCATGGGCCCGACGATATATAACAGGTTGCCAGAGCACATAACAGCTGCAAATAGCCTTTCCGTATTTAAGTTCAAATTAAAACGATTGCTTATACAGCACTCTTTTTATTCATTTAATGAATTCTGTGATAACAAATGGAAATCTCAGATTATATAGGTATAATTTAAAATAGTAATTATTTTTTAAATTTACATGTATGACATTATTATTATCATTATTTAATTTAGACATGTAATTATTTTATGTTTGCTAAACTATGTACAAATATTGTACAAAATAATTGACATTGTAATCTTTTTATTTAATATGAATATTGACGTGTAAATCTGACAATTTACCAATAAATGAATATGAATATGAATATGTTTTGTTTCTTTCACACCTTATGACATGCTAATTGACATAAATGAATAAAATATAGCTTACTCGATTTTTATTTTAGCCCGGCTTCCATGCTAGTCATTGTTCCGAGTATTATCCCAAGAATTTTGTTTATCTGGGATACTGGGATAGTTATGGTACTAGGGAGGTCATATATCTACCATAAGTTGTCTATAATAGTAATGACAGCAATGTATGTTGTCAATGCAACAAAAACAGTAGGTAAATTAAAACCACCTAGGATGATGGATTACAATTGTAATTGTAATCCATCATCCTAGAAAACCACCGACGACCGACGCGACGCGATCTCCATTTCTACGACAGTTTTATTTTATTTTTGCACAGACAGAGATTTTTACGTAGTATCGTGGACGGAGTATTAAATGGACCTTGTAGCGTGGCAACCCCAGGACTCAGACGGCCAACCTAACGCCGCTACGTCACAGACCTCTAGCACCAATGGGGAAGTGCCTCTCGCGCGGCGAGTCGTTCGATGTGAGAGAGAGAGGGACTGTGCGCCGCGTCGCGTTTCGTCGCGAACTCGAAGAGCGCCGATTTTGTTAGATTTGTAGTAATTAAACCGTTTTCACTCTCAAATAAAGCTGTAATGTGTGTTTCGTGATTAAACTACTTTAACCATATTAAGAAGTTTCACTCGGAGGTCCGAACCCTTAGCCCGTCGGCTAAAACTGGCGCCCAACGTGGGGCCTCTGAGCAAACGTGCTTGCAAAATTTTTTTTCAAGTTTCTTGTTTGTTGAACGGCAACGATGCCACAAACAAGGAGTCAGAGAGATGAAGATGATGAGGCGACAGAAGAGCCTACGATTACTATGGGCCAGGGTCAATTTGCGACCCTGATGCAATCACTGCAACAAAGTCAGGCAGATATCTTCACACGGCTCATCAACGAGGTTAGAACGTCGACACCAGCACATGAAGTATCGATGAGTATGCCTACCGCGAACTTCTCAAAGTGCACCGCTCGATTCGATGGAACGCCCGCAAACGTCGACGGGTTTATCGACGCGATTGAGGTATACAAAAACTGCCTTCAGATATCGGACGAGAATGCCGTCAAAGGATTCTCGATGTTGTTGACGGACTCAGCAGCATTATGGTGGCAAGGCATAAAATCCACCACCACTTCATGGCAGGATGCCATTCAAAAATTAAGAAGTGCATTTGGAGAGCGCCGCCCGCCGTTTCGCATTTATTTGGAACTATTTTCATTGCGACAGGGCACAGACGCGACTGATTTATTTATTGCGAAGACGAGAGCGCTTTTATCGAGGTTGCCTCCAGAAGATTTAAGCGAGAGGGTTCAACTCGATATGATATACGGGCTTCTCGATCGAAGAATAAAAAAGCTCCTCGATCGTAACTCCATTAGATCTTTCGATCAGTTACTGCACCGTGCCAGAGCGATCGAGGAATCGCTAGAAGATAGCGCATGCGGCAAGACACCGGCACTAACGCTCCAGAGCGCCAACCACCGATTCGCCGCCGCTGGCGCTAACACACCTTCAACTTCGGCATCGAGTGATAACGTTAACAAGGACACTCGAAGCAAAAGACTGTCGTGCGCTTACTGTAAAAAGTGGGGCCACGAAAAATCGCAGTGTAAAAAGTTAATAAACAACGAGAAAAGCGATAACGAGAAAATTGATAACGGAAAAAGTGATAACATCGTAAACAAAAACAAAACAATTCAGTGTTACGGGTGCGGTGCCCCTAATGTTATAAGATCGAAGTGCGAAAAGTGGAAGTCGAATGCACAAAATGCATTTTTTTCGTTTACGGCAAGTAACGATAGCGTAAATTCAAAAATGCGCGGTTCCCGCTATCATCATTCTGTTGCTACGCGCGATGAATTCGCGCCCGCGCCGTGCGAGCCGAAGTCAGAAACAGCTGTTTTCGTCGCCGCGCGCCGTCTCGTCGCCGCGCGCAGCCCGCCAACCGTTCCGACCTCGCAGTTACAACCGCGTGACCGCGTCTTGGCCGAGGAAGCCGCCCGTTGCCTAGCGACCGACCGCGAACGTAGTGATCACGTTCCGCGCGGTCGACAGTCGCCTAGCCCGCCCGCTGTCGTCGGTCCTGCCTGTTCCACAGGTAACCCAGCGTCTAACAACGCTGGGGATCACTTAAAACTTTACTGTGATTGTGTTACTGAACTGCGACGTAATGATGAACATTTTAGTGCCGCGAAAAATGTGTATTTCGATAGTAGAGACATTAAGTTAGCCTCAAGCTGCCATTCGCGACATGAACAAAATGTTCAAGTCAATGATGATTATTGTAAGGATATGTTCGGTCATACTAATTATAATAGATGTCTTCACTGTTTTAGTAATGTTCAGTGTGATTGTTTATGTTCACGTTTTACTGATAATGATGTTCATAAATGTTTGCGTTTTAGCTCGGTTAATGTTGATGGTAATGAACGAGTTCAAAATTGTAAGGAACGCTACGCGTGCGCACAGAGTCGAACTAAGGGATGTCCAATCAAGGGGGAGCCCGACAAAAATAGGCCCTTGATGCAAATAAGTATTTTGGGGGAAAATGGTACCGCGATACTAGACACTGGTGCTAGGGGCTGTATCGCCGGTCACACTCTTTTTCGGATTTTTAGGGAAAAAGGTCATCCTCTGCAACAGTGCACTAGGAACATCCGCCTTGCGGATGGTTGCACGCGCCTGATGGAGGTTTTCGTTGCAGAAGTACAGGTGAAGCTTTTTCACAAAATTGTTCCCACCGAGTTTATTATTTTTCCTGACGCGCGCGAAAATGAAACACTTTTAGGTATCGATTTTATCAATAACGCGGGTCTTGTTATTGATTTCAAGCGTTGCCTTTGGCATTTTTCTGACAGTAGTGATCAGAAGTATAAACTTATTTCGGAAATTTTTTCACCAAACCGAAATTCATACGCCGCGATGAATGTTTTACGCGATGATGAGGGAGTAGGTTTAGATGTTCAGGAGCGTGAAGAGCTTGCCCAATTACTCGCGGATTTTCATCAGGTATTTGATCCGATTGGGGAGCCAACACCATATGGGGAGCATCATATAGACACGGGAAATCATGCGCCGGTAGCGACGCCCCCATATCGCCTGACACCTGCTAAGAAAGATATTATGCAGCAAGAGCTCAACAAAATGTTGGCTGAAGATATAGTCGAAGATTGTGAGTCTGCTTGGGCTGCACCAGCCCTGCTAGTACCAAAACGTGACGGTAGTTATCGCTTCTGTGTTGATTATCGAAAATTAAATTCGATCACGAAGACAGACGCCTATCCAATACCTCGCATTGATGAACTACTACAGTCTACAAAACCGGGACCGTGTCACATGAGTACAATCGATTTGCGATCTGGCTATTGGCAGGTAGCCGTAAAAGAAGAGGATAGAGACAAGACGGCATTCGTAACACCATCCGGAACGTTTCGTTTCAAACGAATGCCGTTCGGTCTCAAAAACGGACCAGCCACCTTTCAACGACTGATCGATAGATTGCGCTCCGGTTCGGCACTAAAAGACGTGACTATTATGGGCTATTTGGATGATTTGCTCATCATATCGCAGGGGGGTTTTTCCAAACACCTGGAAGACCTGCGCATCGTCTTTGAACAGCTGATGAAGTTCAAGTTGCTAGCGAACCGAGAAAAATGTGTTTTCGCAAGAGAATCGGTCAAGTATTTAGGGCATGTGATCTCCCAGGAAGGAGTCTCAGTTGATAAAAGCAAAATCCAAGCCGTTCTGGAAATGGAAGCGCCGACGTCACTGGGTCACCTTCGAACATTCATACAAACTTGTTCTTGGTTCAGGAAATTTATTCCTAAGTTTTCCGAGATTACAGAGCCATTAACGAGATTGACAAGAAAGAATCAGTCATGGATGTGGGGACCGCAACAGGCCGAAGCTTTCAATAAATTAAAGCAATTGCTGACGTCGACTCCGATCCTCATTCAGGCTGACTACTCTAAGCCGTTTATCCTGCGCACGGATGCGAGCAACTACGCGATTGGCGCAGTGCTGCTTCAGGGTGAAAAGAATGAAGAACGGCCCATTGAGTTTGCAAGCCGTTTGTTGACATCGGCGGAAAGGAATTATTCAACCACAGAGCGGGAGGCTCTGGCGGTGGTGTGGGCTGTAGACCGAATGAGGGGCTATATTGATGGTCATCCGGTGATAATAGGTAGCGACCACCAGCCTTTGAAATGGCTATTATCACTGAAGTCTCCTACAGGTCGGTTAGTGCGCTGGGCACTCAAACTACAAGCCTACGACATCCGATTTGAATATACTCCTGATAAAGTGAATGTGGTGGTCGACGCACTGAGCCGCCCTGTCTGCACAGAAGACTCTCGCGAATCATGCGGTATATGTACTGTCATTGTTGATTTGCCTACGCGAGATCTTACGGAACTGCGTGCAGCACAAGAAGCTGACCCAGATCTGTATAAAATCGTAAAGGAACTGGAAGATACAGAGGAAGTAGCCTCTCGTCGTTGGACGGAGCGTGGTTATCTGATGGAACGAGGTATCCTTTACCGGTATAACCCAGACACGGACAACGAGTCACCGCAATTGGTGATACCTGTGAGCATACGCGAGGAAATCTTAAGAGATTGCCATGATGCTCCAATCGCAGGTCACCCGGGTATTGAGAGGACATACCAGAAAATTGCTCAGAACTATTATTTTCCTGGCATGAGAAGAATAGTCACAGATTACGTAAAATCGTGTGCTACATGCCAACGTTATAAAGCGACCAATGAGAAGCCACCTGGTCTCATTCAGACACCGATTCTAAACCAGCGCAATGAAGTCTTGGCCATAGACCTTTTTGGACCATTGCCGCAAGGTGAAAATGGAGAAAAGTGGATTCTTCTAGTTGAAGATACTGCGACAAGATGGGTAGAGTTGTATTCATTGAAAGAAGCAACCTCTGCTGCTTGCGCTAAAGTGCTTATAGAAGAGTATTTTCTCCGTTTCGGTTTGCCTCGTCGCATAATATCGGACAACGGTGTCCAATTTGTGTCTGCAGTCATGCAGAAGTGCATGTACATTCTTGGTGTTACACAAGATCTGATACCTTTCTACCACCCAGAAGCCAATCCCGCGGAAAGGAAAAACCGGGATATGAAGACTAAATTGGCTCTGTTAGTGGGTACAGATCACACCTCATGGCCGAAACAACTTCCGATAGTGCGGTTTAGTATGAATAGCGGTAGTTGTGATACAACAGGTGCCACTCCCGCCTATTTAATGTTTGCACGGGAATTGAGGTCACCTTTAGAGGTCTATAATGACTCGAGGGCTGTTCTTAAAAAAGAAAATTTTGTACCTCAAATTACTCCGTATCTCACTAAATTTCTGAACTCATTGAGCGAAGTTCGGGACAGAGTCGAGAAACTGCAGGATAGGAGTAAGACTTACGCCGATCGCTCTAGAAGAGTAGGTGAAGAATATGAAGTAGAGGACAAGGTTTTATTGGCTACGCATCAGTTGAGCGATGCCAACAAGTTCAGGACTGCAAAGTTTTTCCCTAAGAGAGATGGGCCGTATATTGTGAAAAAGAAGTTGAGTCCAACAACATATTTAATCGCATCTGATGGAAATCCTGATGAGGTATTGGGCAAGTTCCATGCTAATCAGCTCACCCCTTTTCGCGGGCGTGAAGATGAGCATGCTCAACCGCTTGAGCCAAAGAAAAGGAGAGGTCGTCCTCGTTTGGCTCCCGTACTTATTCCTGATGATGGTAACATAGGGCTAGACCACGATCGAGGACGTAATCGTGATCTAGAGGGGGAGTATGTAGCGTGGCAACCCCAGGACTCAGACGGCCAACCTAACGCCGCTACGTCACAGACCTCTAGCACCAATGGGGAAGTGCCTCTCGCGCGGCGAGTCGTTCGAGAGAGAGAGGGACTGTGCGCCGCGTCGCGTTTCGTCGCGAACTCGAAGAGCGCCGACTTTGTTAGATTTGTAGTAATTAAACCGCTTTCACTCTCAAATAAAGCTGTAATGTGTGTTTCGTGATTAAACTACTTTAACCATATTAAGAAGTTTCACTCGGAGGTCCGAACCCTTAGCCCGTCGGCTAAAACCTGGCAATAAAATAACAATGATTAATATAAGAGGGTAAAACCGTACAATCACTAGTATGAGAGAGCGAGATGGAGTACAATTTTTTAGGCTTCTCTGCATATGCGATTATAGAGGAAAGTCACCAAATATGGAATAGTATCCTAATATGGAATTCCTTAATTTCTCTAAGAATATAAGTATGAAACGCAACACACGACCATCTTCTGTTTCATTCGGTCTATTTACTACCTCACTCACACCATCGTGTCAGTTGCGCGAACGCTACAAATGTGGCAGGCGTGTTTTGTATTGTTGTCACGCAAAAATATTTAAAAGGTAAGTTATAAATGAGTATTTTCAGTTATTACATTAGATATACATAAGTGTTATACTATTTAGTATATCGATATTATGTTTATTTCAACATTTTGTGATCTTCTGTCATTAAAATATTGTGACTTGAAAAAATATTTTGACGACTTTGAACTAGTATAAAAATCTAAATATGGACAGTCGTCGATCTCTAATTATGGAATATTATCTCCTGACTCTGCTGATAAAATATTATCTCCTGACTCTGCTGATGCAGATTGTATGTTCTGTTCAAGCCTTTTTCCATGGATCAAAGTGGAGAAAGCTGGATTAAATGCTTAATGTGCGGACTCTGGGCACATTAGGTATGATTGTGCTGGTCCAGAGTTTGATACTTGGACCTGTGACTTTTGCAAGTGAATAAAGTAACTTCTTTCATTTATCACAATATGTTATTTTCATTTATTTGATCTCATAGATATTATGTCTAATTTTGTTATTGATATAATGATTTATGCTTATATTCCATATATGGGTACCTATTCCATATTTGGTTACTTATTTGTGATTTAGGTTTTTGTGTTAGATTTTAATTTGATAATATATTTGATTACAGGCTGTTAATTACTACATATACATGTATGACTGATTAGTTATAATTCCTATGAAGTTTTTTTTCAGGGCGAGCGAAGTGAGCCCTAACACTATCCCACAACCTGAGCACTTTTGTGGTACACTTTACTGAAAAACTATCACGCCTATTGATTTGTGCTTTAACATAGTAATTTAAATTCACATGTAGATGTGTTATCAGTCAAAGAATATATCATTTTATTACCATCAAAAAAATGATGATTAACAACTTTGTTTCTAGGATAGAATATTATTGTACTACTAACGCCAGTAGAAGGTCAAAGAATTAACTTCGCTGCGAACATAATGTTTGGTTACTATCGCTATCTGTTGGAAATCTAAAGGATTTACATCTGTCATCCAAATGACATCTGGTATCAGGGTGACCATTTGTGGCAGATTTCTGCCATTTAGGCAGATTTGAGACCTAAATTTTAACTCTGGCAGATTAAGCTGACGATTCAAAAAAGTGGCAGACCAGGATCTTTATGAATTTTGAAATATAAATAAAATTTTGACAATTTTCTGTTTCTATATAAAGTATAACATTTTTATTATGCATTTACTTGGTTGGAAATTTGTAAAAGTTTGAATGAGAAGGTAAATAAACTTTGTTTTAATGCCTTATTTTATGCCATAATTCAATAATATGATGGCAAATTGTATGCATTTGTTGGAGTGCTTGGTGGTTTGGCAGATTTTTTGCCAGTGTCGGGCAGATTCGCCATTCAATATTTAAAAAACTGCCTTTAAAATTATTGCCAGGCAGAAAAACTACGCGAGCCCTCACAAAGCTCGGCTTTTAGCTAGTTTATAGCCCTGAAACAAATGGTATTTCATATTTGGTAACTTTCCTCTATTGTTTGGATATCACACATTGGCTTTCACCCGCTATCATGTATGACTCGACCAAATTACGTTATTCATTTCATCTTATAGCTTGCATACCTATGTATCACGGGTTATATAATCATTTTAGTCGGGTTATATCTTTGTAGCTATTTTATTCGTCTCCGTCTACGCGTAGTATCAATAGTAGTCTGTACTAATAGTGTTTTGACAATGTGTTGACAACATGACATGTGACATTCTCATTGAGTCTGAATTGACATTTTCAAAATTGACAAGTGTATCAAAACAGCTGTGAATTTTGTGCTAAAAATAAAACAAAATAAAATAAATACTAAAACCACTCATTTGAGTGGCGTCTGCCTCAATTAAATACTTACCCAGTAACTGTGACAAATTTTTATTGAATACGAAAATCGGAAATATTATATACCTTTGTTAAAAAGTTAGGTTAAATTATTATGAGTCAAGGTGGTTGTGTTGGGATGATACGAAGTTTTTGATGTTGTGCCTTCAAGTGTTTTCCTTAAAAGGATTGCGGGGATAAAAGAGATCACTTGTGATTGCGAAAGTCAGTTTTAAGCGAGTTGCTGGGTGAATAAGTGCGATAAATAACGAGATCTGATAAATATTCATCATGAGCGAACGTGAGGGCGCGTCGAGTTCTGGATCCCAGGGTTCCGATAATGATAAGGGAACCAGAACCCCCTCGCAGCCTATGCCTGCTGGTTCAGGGTAAGTATTCTGTTCTATTATTACAGGTGAGTTAGCGGTCAAGCAGGCTAGCATCATAAACAATTTGATGTTTTAATTTAACTAGATTGTTTTTTTTATTATTGTTTCTTAATTAACTTAACGTCTGTAACAAAGCTTACATTGCGTCATACTACTCGCCTTAATGGTGTGAATATCCATAAAGGTCATACACAATGTTCTTTGTTCTATTACCTTCTTTGTGAACACATAACCTCATATTTTATTAAAGTAGACTGAAGGCCAAAATGCTGTAAAATCTCTGATAAATGTGTTGGCCGTTATTCTTTATTTATTTTATTTAGTACTCGGGTTTTTTTTTTATACTAGATAGGTAAGCGTTTCACCACTATCTCAGGTTTTCGAGACAAAAGCCTCTTGAAGACTAGAAAATAAAAATTAATGTAAGGTAGTAAGTGGAAAGTAGGTTGTGAGTACTTTCAAAATACCTTTCTTTTTGATTTTTGCATAGCATAACATTTAGATATACTTAGTGTTTTCTTTCCAAATCAACATAAACTTTCAATTTTTTGTTATGGGGGTTATAAATAAGATCCTGTCAAGGTATGCATATTACATTTTACTTTGACTGAAATTATAAGAACCATCCCAGCTCCTTTGTGAATTCAATAAAGATCTTGGGTTCCTGTCCTAATGTTTTTATTGTTGAAAATTGAAATACATGGTTTGATTCTGTGTAGGAATCACTTTGGTGTCTCCAAGTTAAGAGTGACAGATTAGGTCAGACAAGGTATCTCCTCCTCAGACAAGGTACCTCCACAATCATACCACACCCTCTATCAAATTGCCACTTTCCATCAGATGAGATGGTGACCAGTGACCATGAAGACTCAATATTATTCTAGCAGATTGGAAAACTACTGATAGCTTTCCAGTATGCAAAAATAATATTGAGGCATTTTTGTTTCATTATTAAAAATTATAGATGATTCAAAATCATATTCACTTAATATATGAACTTAAACTTGTGATGCACATAATATGTGCAATAATTGCAGTGAATAATTGCAGATTACTATATTATAGTAATCTGCAATTGTTTTAGCTTTATCCCGAAAATATTATCTGACACTTGGGTGTGTCTTAATCTGGATAAAGCTGGTATAATTATTATTAATTTTGTTTGTTTTTTTTTTCAGTAACAGAAACAGCGGCAGCTACTATGCAAGCGAACCTATCCAGTTCCGTATCAGAGGGACAACTATCACTGGAGCCTCTCCGCCGAAATTTGTTACATTGGAAGACATCATGAAGGCAGCTCATGGTATGCAAAACATGGCACTTGCTCACGAGATCGCTGTCGACCAAGACTTCAAGCTGGAGCCTTTTGAACCTCCTGATAACAGGTACTTATGATAAGAAAATAATAATAACAAATATTTATTAGTGGCTCTGAGAGCTGCAGATATCACGAGTCTGTCTTTGCACAGCTTAAAATTGAATGACTGCAATATGATCCCATTCAGTTCCCATTCTAGGCCTAGTGTGCTACCATCCTCGACCGCATCATCACTTACCAACAGGTGAGATAGTGGTCAAATGCTAACCTATATGATATTAATATATAAAAAATTTTTTTACGTTTTCAACCCACATAATGAAATATCTCTCATTTTGAAAATTTTCTAAAAACTAAATTTACACAAAATTCCAATTATTGCACCTGCTCACAAAATTTCATAAGAATCGGGCGAAAAATAAAGATATCACCTGGAAATCTGCTTGACATATTCTAAAGCATATTAGCTGCTGAAACAGATACTTCTGTCGTTCTGTCTGGCCTCCGCTTTGCTAAAAATCATACATCCTATCAAGTATGGAATACTAATTAAAGCAGATGTTTTAATAAAGATTTTTCATTGTAGAGGACAAAATATAATTTGCGCATAACGAGCTAGTCTAGTTTCGCTTCGACTGTCATCCCACCGACAACTTGGGGCCTAGCCTAGGACTCATTATTTATATTTACCTCTAACCCTATAGCACTGTGCCTATAGTGATCCTAATGTGTAGTGTTGTGTATTACAATATAGGAAGATCTCCCTCGTAATGAACTTATACCAAAACTTATTTTCAGTCGCATTAATTGCGTCCTATGCCCCTTACAGCGTAGGGATTCATGTAGATATATTTAATGTTATTATATTTAAAATCCTAGTAGGTATATGATAAAACGCATATAAATACGTATTTCTTATAAAATCTCTATAGAATCACGAAAAGTTTATTCGGTCGCCTTTCAGAATACATACTCAGTTACGTATGTTATGCTCAACAACATTTAGATTTTGCAGTTAATCTTAATTAAATTAAATAAGCCATTAATTCTGAACTGTGACAATGTTTGGGATTTCTTTTTGTAGTTTTATATGATGTCACGCAGTCCAGCATGCCTTGTGGCATAGGCCTCCTTCAACAGTTTCCACTGGGTTCTGTCTCGTGGGACCCTTCTCCAATGTTGTCCTGCTGTCAGTTTTATGTTGTCTTCCCATCTGGTTTGCTGGCGTCCTCTGTTGCGCTTCCCGTCTCTGGGGTACCAATCTGACACTCTTGTGCTTCATTTATTTTGGCCGCTCTTAATATATGACAGGTCCATCTCCATTTCTGGCTGTCTATTTTTTCCAATATGTTAATGACTTTAGTTTTTACTCTTACAGTGCTACTTCTCACTTTGTCCATCATTTTCACTCCCACCATGCTTCTCTCCATGGCTCTCCGGCAACGTTTTAACTTTTCTTGGTGATGTTTGGTTAGTGACCAGGTTTCGTTTTCGGAAGTATACAGGTGTTAAATACTTTCCTTTTTATTGACATTTAGTTCTTTGGATTTTACGACTTCTTTCAGTGACCAGTACTTCTTCCATCCGTTTGCTATTCTCTTGTTAATTTCTTTAGTGGTTTGTTCATTGTTAAATATAAATTGTTCTAGATAGTTATATTCTTGCACATATTGTGGTTGGTTGTCTATTTCAATGGCTATGGGTTTGGAGTTTGTCAGCAGTTTTGTTTTATCTTTGTTCATAGATAAGCCTACTTTCATACTTTCTTCACGGAGTGATTTTATCATTTCTTTGAGGTGTGCAGGGTTTTCTTCAAACAGGACTATATCATCCGCAAATCTTAAATGCTGTAGTTTCTCACCGTTTATATTGTAGTTCAACTACTTGTTTACTAATTTTGTGGATTTATATATTTTATATTGTATATGTAATCTATTTTCATTTGTAAGTAATTTCATTGATAACGTATTTTGCGAGATGTTAAAATACCTACGACTAAGCATTTGATTCGTTTCGTGCAGGACCAGCAAAGATATTGCTACGATCCGGTCCGCTCATTACATCCAAGCCGCGACTCATAAGTCATCCGCCGCCGTCGCACCACGAGAAGCTCGTGGATAGCTAGATAATAGTATAGCTAACTAGATAATAGCTATATATAGAATTCCTTAGATACTAGATAATTTTTTGAGTGTACTTTTTAACCGACTTCACAAAAAAAGGAGGAGGTTTTCAATTCGTCGGCACCTTTTTTTAAATGTATGTTCACCCAATACTCGATGATGCCTAAACCGATTTGGAAAATTATTTTTTTGTTTCAAAGGGTACCCTTTCCAGGTAGTCCCATTTAAATTTTAACGAAATCGGCCGAGCCGTTTTTAATATATCAACATCTGTATTACGATGCATTTACTTATCTCGACGACTTACTACTAACTACTGGCACAGATTATGTAATAGTTACTACGTCTACTGGCTACTTTGACTAGCGCGACGTTTGAAGTCGGTTCATTTAGTTTTTTTATACGATCTTAAATTATATATTGGTATATTGCTGATTTTTCTTATTAATCTATGTTAGTCGGTAAGATAGGTACATGTTTATATATGGGCCAAAGTAACACTACACAATATTTTGTCTGAAATTAATGAATTTATTTATTTATAGTTATCAAAAACTGGTAAAGGAGACTATGCACAAGGCGTATTTCGACATATTGAGAGAGCAACTGAATTCTGATCCTCCTGAATATAAACAGGCCCTTATACTATTAGAAGATGTAAAGCAGGTAATAAAATAGTTTATATTAATTAAAAAAATAGTATTATATATATTAAATTTTACATACATACCTACATAAGTACATAACATAAAATCACACCTTTTTCCCGTTGGGGTAGGCACTTAGGCAGATACTACTTCTTTCCACATGCTACGATTCTGACATACCTCCTTCCTTTCTTCCACTTTCATGAGCGACTTCATACAGACGTGATACATGGTGAGGTTTAAGACTAACCAACACCCCCCACCCAACATCACGTGTATTTTTAGTATCTACAAAAAAATCTTAATTTTTTTAGAATATTATCTTAAGCGGCGCGTGAGAAGGTACTTCGTTTGTTGCCTAGCAACCGCGAGTCAAGGTCACACTACACGCCGCTTTTAAATGAAAAAATCGTGCGTTTGAAAAAAATAAAGAAAAAATAAATACACGTGATATTTTTATCTATATCTACGCTTTACTGAAGGGTTTTATTGGAGCTTTAAAGTGAACATGACATTTAATGATTTTTTACATTACGCTATTTCAATCTTATTAATCAATCAATATATCCGTTTATATTCATCCGTTTATATATATTATAATCGAATAATATGTAAAATATTATGTTTCTCTATGTGTAATGTAATCTAACACTTTATAGTTTTGTAGGTACATTATTAGGCGTCCATTACACGATAGGTTTTGTTGTCAGTTTGCTGGGCTGTGACTGATGGATAACCTATCGTTTAATGGGGTGATTGACGGTGATTGACCGAAATTTATATACTTTTGATGGCTGCATCAAATCAAGTCATGATTGATGGTTTTTTTGATTGACGGATAACCAACATTACACGATAGTGTAATGGACGCTTTAGAATTTCCTTACACTTGGTTAAAAGGCTAAAAGGCTTAGGCGTGTTACCCAGGAGGCTTACCCAGGTTTATGTGTATGATTTGTTAAGGTTTTGTGTAAATTGGTTGAATATTGACGATTATTGTTGAAAACGTTAATTCATACTCGATGCAACAAACTGATGCAAAAGTGCAGGCATATACGCTCTACCCGTGCGAAGCCGGGCCGGGTCGCTAGTGCTCAATAATCCAACCCGGAAGAACACAAGTGTTAGGCAGAAATACGATGACCCCACATGCACGTTTCTACCTGTACCCTTAGTACCTACGAGTTTTCATATCAAACTCGATATCGTATATCGAACAAATTTTGTATAAAAAGCAGAACAGCGCATCTTGTGGTTTTCACACTTCACTAAATTTACACCAATCAGGGAGCCAGAATAAGTCGAAAACTGAGTGAGATTTGTCAAAAGCGTTTACGATGAAAACTCTTACTGTTTTTTTTTTAAAGATAACTCGCAATGTGGGTTGCATATTACTAGTATTCTTGTTAACCCCTCTACCTAAGCTAAATATGCTTGTGTGTGGAGTGGGTTCACGTCAATAGTGCGATGGTTGGGGTGGGGATCGAACTATCGACCTCTCGATCGCCAGTCCGACACCCTATCCATTGGGCTATTGCCGCCTTTACTACTTTTTTACTAAGGGTACTGTTCGCCAAAATGCCCCTAAATTTGTATCTCACCACCAGGGTCTGTTCTCCATCTTACTACCCCGCCACGTACGCATCAGAGAGATGATAGAGGAAGTCCTGGACTCCTCGTTCATCCAGCAGCAGGCTGAGAACAGCAGTCTAGACTTCGACAAGTACGCCAAGTTTGTGATCGACCTCATGGCGAAGCTGGCGGCTCCAGCCAGAGATGATATGATACAGGATATCACCAAGTTGACTGATATTGTAAGTAATTACCACCACTACCATAACTTTTTAACCGACTTCACAAAAAAGGAGAAGGTTCTCAATTCGTCAGATTTTTTTTTATGTATCTTCACCGATTACTCAAAGATGCCTGAATCGATTTGGAAAATTCTTTTTTTGTTTCAAAGGGTACCCTTCCCAGGTGGTCCCATTAAAATTTTAACGAAATCGGCCAAGCCGTTTTTATAATATCAACATTTGTATTACGATGCATTTACTTATCTCGACGACATACTACCAACTACTGGCACAGATTATATATAATAGTTACTGCTTCTACTGGCTACTTTGACTAGCGCGACGTTTGAAGTAGGTTCTTTTAGTTCATTAAACGCTCTTAAATTATTCAGTTATTCGACTGTGAAATAGGAATGGTTTTCGGATTATATGTGTCCAGTGATATTACAGAGCATGTCAGACTTTACATCTTTGTGTCTCAAGGTCACTACTACTTACTGCACTAGTAAGCGTGCTACATCTTCATCGCTTACCATCAGGTAAAGGTCGTGTTTGTCCTGTTATCTTATATCGTAAACAAAAAAGTTGAAGGTTATTGTAGCCCTCGGGAAGGTATTTCTCCCCTTCAGCATCCGTAGGCTTAATTAGACCCTAATCTACCCTACGAGATTACCCAGGGTGGTTCTTAATGGCTGACCACTGGTGGTAGGCTTTAGCTGTGGCGATTTTGATGATTATTTTTTTGTTGGAAAGGAAATATCCCAAGGGTGGTACGATAGTTTCATCGATATCTGATAAGTATCTTCAGAGATATGGAGATAAACACTTCAAAATCGGTACTGAAAATTAAAAATGTGGCATTTGAAGTCGGTTCTTTTAGTTTTTTAAACGATCTCATTATTAATGTGCTAAGTTGCAACTAAACAATTATTATTATCCTATCATCATGTCGGGAATTGTAGTTATCTACATCATTTTGATTAAATAATATGAAATTATTTTGAATAATAGTCAAATTTCCTTTATAGTCATCAGAGTTCACCTGTGCCCCGCCGTTTCGCTCGCGTCAAAAAGTATCCTATGGCCAAATCCATAATACTGGCTATTCCTGTGCAAAATTTCAGGTAAATCGGTCTAGCCATTTGACCGTGAAGAAGTCACAAAAACAAATATACAAACTGACTTTCGCATTTATAATGTTGATGTTGATTGCCTTTATTTATAGAATAAATGCTTCAACTTAGACTTGTATGTTCTACGACTTACAGGTAGATATATTCCGAGCGATTCTAGAAACGCTAGAAGTATTGAAACTCGATCTGGCGAATACATTGATTGCAATGATACGACCGCACGTACAACAAGAAAGCGTTCAGTACGAGAGGGCTAAATTCGATGAGTTGCTGAAAGTTTCTGAAGGTAAATATATTCAAAGAAATACACATTGCTTATGTACTTTAAGTTCATTCTATAATTTTGTATTTACTCTAGCACATCCAGACCACCCTTCATCCATCACGCCTAATACGGATGATCTGATCTTACTGAAATGTAGCAAGATGTACACATAGGCTAAAAATAAAAAAAATGAAAGCTAAATATGCTTCTGTCTGGTGTGAGTTCACGTGAATAGTGTAATAGGTGGGGATCGAACTCACGACCTTTCGATCCCCAGGGCGACGCCTTAGCCATTGGGCTATTGCCGCTTGCTTAGGAGCGAACGCGGGATGCACTTTTCCATAAAAATGTATTCCCCGTTTCCTGCCTGGAAAATTCTTCTAGAGCAAAATTAATTTCTACAAAAATCAAGGTCTGCTGTATTTGGTTGTTCAAAAAAGCAAATGATAGAGGGACATAGCAGACCTTGATTTTTTGTAGTAACAAATTTTGCTCTTAAAGTATTTTCCAGCGAGAAAGCGGGGGAATACATTTGTATGGAAAAGTGCACCCCTCGTTTGCTCTTAAATGGTTTTTCATTACAATTGTTTTGTAAATGTTGTCCTATAAATAATTAAAACAAAGGTAAATGATATTTCACCTTTCATTTAGGCATCTTTCTATATTACCTTCCTTAGTATTTTTTTATGTGTTTAAACAATGTAAAATATTCCAGATGGTCTACAACACACCATAGACTGGTTAAGACGGCACATCGACAAGACGGGTCTAAGCATACCGGTCACCGACGTCAATGTCATCAGAAATGTTACCGCTCAGACGCTCGCGAAAGCTTATCTTGAGCTCTTGGAGTGGGATCAGAGTAAAAGCTATCCAGAGGTAAGGAATCTATTTAAAGTGAAAAAACACTTTTATTACAATCATCATCATCATAATCAGCCGGTATCAGTCCACTGCTGGACATAGGCCTCTCCCAAGTCACGCCACTGAGCCCGATCTTCGGCTCTTTGTTTCCAGTCACTGCCCACCGCTTTGCGAATGTCGTCGCTCCACCTGGTCACAGCGCGTCCTACGCTACGTTTACCGATGTTTGCTAATGTTTAATAATGCTCGGTGTTTCTCTACGGGATCGAATCCGGAACGAAGTAATTCGCCAGAGAACTAAAGAGATCGACATAGCTCAACGGATTTATTACAAATTACTACATAATTTTTTACAAATAAAATTACCTTAAAATGTTTGGTCCATCAATCGCATGTCGCATTACTGTCGGTGCTTTAGCTTGATTGGTGGATATGATGTATGACATTTAGGTCTAGCTGTTATTGGCGGACGCTCCCGCAGCCATATTTGTATACATGCTAATATGTAGTCATAGATGGCGCCACCAATGCATAATTGGGTTAACAAATGCAATCCACTAATTTCGTCGTATCGATGGATTGAACCGTGGCTTAATTGGCAGAGCACCTGGACGTGTAATCCGGGGGGTGCGGGTTCGAGTCCCGTCGGTACGATGAAATTTTGGATTGTGTTTAACAATTTACAAAAATATAAAGTGTGTGACACTTTCAAAAACATAATATTTGATTTACGCAGTGCAACATCTCTCGTCGGATTTGAAAACTGTAATGATTTCTTCTTACGTAATAAGTAGTCATAGATGGCGCCACCAATGCATAATTGGGTTAACAAATGCAATCCACTAATTTCGTCGTATCGATGGATCGAACCGTGGCTTAATTGGCAGAGCACCTGGACGTGTAATCCGGGGGGTGCGGGTTCGAGTCCCGTCGGTACGATGAAATTCTGGATTGTATTTAATAATTTATCTAGAATAAAATGGTACTGGAAATGAGCGTGACATTTGAAATCGTTTGTTTTAGTTTTTAAACTATCTCAATGTAAATTCCAGACGGTATCTCTAGACGCGCCTCGTTTCGCGGACCTGGGCACGCAGGTGTACCGGCTGGTGTGTGTGACGTCACTCATGCTGGCCAGCCCTTCCTGCGCAGCTGACCCCACCCAAGTGGCTCGACACAAGCAGAACTTGAAGCAGAGGATCACTTTGATACTCGATAATGCTGCTAATGATATGTGAGTTATCTTCTATTCTTCTTATATATAAAAATCAATTACGAATATGTGAGTTATCTTCTTCTTCTTCTTCTTATATATAAAAATCAATTATGAATATGTGAGTTATCTTCTTCTTCTTATATATAAAAATCAATTGCTGTTCGTTAGTCTCGCTAAAACTCGAGAACGGCTGGGCCGATTTAGCTGATTTTGGTTTTGAAATGTTTGTCGTAGTCCAGGGAAGGTTTAAACGGTGTGAAAATATGGAAAAATTGGCGGTACGAAGTTCGCCGGGTCAGCTAGTATATAATAAAAAAAGCGGCAATAGCCAATGGCTAAGGTGTCAGACTGGCGATCGAGAGGTAGTGAGTGCGATCCCCACCCATTGCACCATTGACGTGAACCCACTCCAGACACAAGCATAGTTAGCTTAGTTGGAGGGGTTAACAAGAATACTAGTTGTGAGAAAGCTTTAAAAAAACATGAGATCCCAATTAACGTCTGCAATTTCTTACCTTTCTAGCACTCCAACATCAGTTGGTCTTACATAGTGTTTTGATATGTATAAGAAACAGGAAGAAACATAAAAGAAAACGAAAAATGTGTTTGCAAAAAGTATTAATTTGTCCATCTACAAAATGTATGGTAAAAGTTGTTTGGGTTTCCAGACTTGACTTCTCTAGTACCCTAACCTCAGTTGATCCAAAAGAATGACAAGTGGATCGAATAGCATCAAAAAAGTGTTCATGTAAATTGACAATTTTCTTGCTGACTGTACCTTTTTTTAGAATTCCGTGAATGCAGCTCAAAATGTACGCTCAAAAAACTGTGTCCCTTTAACTAATATCGATTTGCGAACATTACAACGTTTATTTCCAGAGCTAGATTTATAGCCCACAGCGCCAAAATGGCGTTAATGAAATAGGCATATATCATTTAGCTTACCTCACCTGTTGGTCATGATGCGTTCGAAGATGGTAGCACGCTAGGCCTAGAATGGGAACAAACTGTTGTTGCTACTAACTGCTGTAGCTACGTCAAAAATGATAGAGGCGTAGCTACAGTAGACCTTGATTTTTTGTATTATATATATTTTTATATATATTGACACCAACATAAATTGGAAATGACACATTGCAAAAATAAATTCAAAATGATCTAGTTTTATATATGCACTAAGAGAATTAAAACAAGCAACAGATCTTAAAACTGCGTTGAGTGCATACTATGCATATGCATTCTCGTGGCTTAACTACGGTATAATTATGTGGGGGAATAGTGTAGACGCGCAAGATCTTTTCATAAGTCAAAAAAAGTGTATTAGAATCTTGGTAAACATTAAAGTGCCCGAAAGGTGCAAACCATATTTTATAAAACTAGAATACTTACCCTCACGTCGATATACATATTGGAACTATGTAAATTCGTAAGGAAAAACCCACAGTTCTTAAGGAAAAAAATAGACGGCCCTCGAGGTGTAACGCGTCACAAACACAATTTAATTCTACCTAGTACGAAACTAAAGCTTTGTAATTCAGGCCCAAAATATATGGCAGTAATAACTTACAACAAATTATCAGATGAGCTTAAAATAGAAGAAAGCGACATAGTATTCACTCGAAAACTTAAAGAATTTCTAATAAAAAATGCATTTTATACGATGAACGATTTTTTAATTACAAAGAAAAAAATAATTAAACGTGTAGGGTTTATAAAGCCATATAATATGATATAATTGCTTGTTAATAATAATATCTGTTTTAGTACAGGTAGATTGTTGTTAAATCGGTCTGTCCGCTCTGCACTACTTGCTTACACCCTACCAGGGTCATATGTTGTCATTCTTGGAATTCTTAGATCTTTAAGGAATAATAATTGTAAGTGTAACATATGATTGCAATAGACAATTGAGTATTGAGTATTGATTTTTTGTAGAAACAAATTTTCCTCTAGAAGCATTTTCCAGGGAGGAAACTGGGGAACACATTTGTATGGAAAAGTGCACCCCGCGTTCCATCTTAAGGACCGCTGCCGGAACACATTAGATGTTTGGCGACAGATTTCCCAACTTGAGGGTGGTAGCTGGCCAGGCGGACACTAGATAGTGTCCTACCACCATGCGGGGGTTAGTGATTTCTTAGTGATCTTTTTTCCTTCACCGGAGGGCCACTGTGAAATGCGCACATACATTTTTCAATAGCAAAATCCAATTTTGACAGCCATCTGTCTAATAGACGTCAGTGTACTATGATCTTTACATTTTGTTCTATACTTTTCAGTGAATTGAAAGCAGTGCTGCCATCTGTAGCAGAGGAAGTGATCCTAATAACAGAGCAACTATTGGAGAGCCTCAACCAAGCGCCACTGACCGCTGAAACTAAGGAGCTTATCCGGACTCAGATTATATCGCTGGGAGACCCGGACCATAGAGTGAGGGAGATTGTTCGTAAGTATTACCTATATTTATGTTCTGGCTCTCGAGACACAGTTATGCTAGTTCAAGAGCCTATGTATATGTATATTGTGCACCAACATTAAGCCAGTAAAGTTATTTGTATTTGTATATGTATTCTATATTTTAAATAGGGTTGTCCAAACGTAGACCTTTAAAAGGAGCGTTAAAAGAATCTTGACAGGTCAGCAACACACGAGGGCAACCACTTCCCGTCAGGTGGGCTGTTTGCATGTTTGCTACCTATATCTTACGAATAAATAATAAGTCAGAAATGTAACTGCGTTAAAAAAAATGACCCAACAAAAGTCGTGTCCAAGTAGGCGGGTTTAAGTCGTGTCCAGCGCGTCATTAGTCGGACATTTGTCTTGCTTGTTTGGCTCAACTGTCATAACAGACACTGCAGCACATGCGCGAACCAATCCCTGCTTTCGTTCCGAATTTAAATCAATCTCCGAGCCAATCATTTGTAACTTCGGAAGTGTTTCTTATTTTGAATCTACGTCGTTTTGGTTCGAAGAAGGGCTAGTTTTTGTGTGGAATTTGTCCTGAATTAGGCTTCTTGACTTATTATTTATTCGTAGCCTTGTGATATTTCTAAGTTCTTGAATCGACTTCTTGCATGTTTTCATAATCCATCCTTTTTTTATATTGGAATGTAATCGTTTATTTAAAAAAAACGTAGATATAAAATATGAATACAATACAAAAACTCTATTGGTCACCTAGTCATTTAAAATCGTTTAAAAACCTAAAAGAACCGACTTCAAATGTCGCGCAAGTCATATTCAGAACAAAGTTTGAGGTGTATATCTCCATATCTCTGGAGATACAAATCAGACATCGACGAAATTTAAATGGGAACACCTAGGAAGTATAATTAATTGCCTTTAAAAAGAATAAATTCTAAATCTATCTAAGCGTCTTTTAGTAATCGGTGAACATAAATCTCATACATTTAAAATTGACTGATTGATTTCTCTCAGGGATCACATTCGTAACGAGGTAATCCGTCAGAAAACAAAAGTAACCGACATAGCTAGCAGGATAAGCACGCTGAAGTGGTAGTGGGCCGGTCACATTAGTCGCAGAACTGATAACAGATGGGGTAAACAAGTTCTGCAGGGCTAGCATGGCCTTATCCCCGGGGGAAAGACAAAACTATTTTACTGTTTTTCGCCACTGACAGGAGATCAAAACAACAATTTGTGAAGTATAACCTCGAGTTTTGATTTTATTTCGTACTAAAAAGTTTAAAAAAAGTCGGCGGGCGTTAATAATTGTCGAAAAACTTTACTTATATTTTGCCTTCTCCACCAAACAAAACAAGGATAGGTGAAAGACAAAATAGTCCCCTTGCCATGCTAGCCCTGCTGGAGTGGAGACCACGTTTGGGAAAACGTAGTGAAGGACGCCCTCCGGCGAGATGTAGCGACGATCTGCGCAGGGTAGCTGGCAGACATTGGATGGGAAAAGCCGAAGATCGGGCTCAGTGGCAGTGGCGAGGATTGGGAGAGGCCTATGTCCAGTAGTGGACTAACACAGGCTGCTGATGATGATGATGAAAATTGACTGAAATTAGGATTCCGTACCTAAATGCGCGCCTATTATTTTCAACCTACTTCCAAAAAGAAGGAGGTTCTCAATTCGTCTGTATGTTATTTTTTGTGTGTATGTTACGTGATTACTCCGTAATGTGAACCGATCCGATTCTTTCTGTAATCGGTAGGGTACGTATCCGAGGTGGTCCCATAACAAAGAAAATAAACGTCTCAAACTTGCTACTAAAATTGACTCGCGGGGCATGGAAGTCGGTTGTTTTAGTTTTTAAACTATCTTAATTATTATGTTTTCGTCTGCAAAAAAACCTTTACTTTTATTTTACAGGTACTCGAGTCCTAGAATTCCTGAAAGTGATTCTAGTATGCGCGGGAGGGTCCCGTCAAATTCCCGTCGGTCTTTCCGCGCTCGCCCAAGAGCTAACCTCCATATCGGGCACATTACTTCGCTACGTGATGCACAACAAAGCTGTTTTTACTAAACACTACATGGACATCGTTGAAGAAGAACTCAGCAGAAGTTAACTATTCAATGCGACAAACGCCGATGGGCATATATTTCTTTCTCACTCTTTAACCTTAAGCATGCTTTATAATTCATAGTTTATAAGTCAGATTAACGTAATTATGATTAACTAGCAACCCGCCCGGCTTTGCACGGGTAGAGCATGTATGATTTTTTGCATCAGTTTGTTGCGTCGAATAATTCTTCTTCAACAATCATCTTCAAATTTCAACCAATTCGAATAGGTTCACAAATGACGGAGTAATTGCGTAACAAACATACAAATAAAAAACACTCAGACGAATTAAGAACTTCTTCCTTTTTGGAAGTTGGTTGAAATTAAACTATCACACGTATTTATACTTCAATATTTTATAAAGTTGGTTAAAAATAAAATTTATATTACAATCTTCCGTCTAAAGTCCAGTCGCGGAGCAGGAAGAATTTCGTACAATGACCTGTTATTACCTGTCTCTGTCGCTCCCGCGTGAATATAAATAGTCTCGCTCGCCCAGATGCAATGGCCGCCGAGCGAGCGAGACTATTTATATTTACTCGGGAGTGACAGAGACAGGTAATAACAGGTCATTGTACGAAATTCTTCCTGCTCCGCGACTGGACTTTAGCTATACTAATAGAACTGCCTTGACTATTCCAATGGTCTACTAATATTAAAAGTTACCTATAACGATTTATTCTTAACAATATTGGTTAAGCGCTATCTTTACCGGTTCTTGATAAGGCGTCAGATAGTTTCTGACATATTATACCATATAAAAGCCGTTAAAATATGTCAGATAAGTTTCTGATAGTGGTATCGAAGTTGGTTTTTAATATTTTATTATTACAGTTAACAATTTATTTCAATCTAAATACTAATTAACATTTTTATCGTCGACTTACTGGACATAACCACAACGGATATGCCGAGCTATAATGCGTATCGAGATAACATTACATCTATCTCTTTTCAAATTTAAAATAAAAAAAAAAAGGAGACTGTGCCCTTAGTATGAGTTTTTATACAAAACTCGATATCGTTTTTCGAACAAATTTTGTATGAAAAACAGTACAGCGCCTGTAGTGGTTTTCACACTTCACTAAATGTAGACCAATCAGGGAGCCAGAATAACTAGAAAACTATGTGAGATCTGTCAAAGCGTTTACGATGAAAAATCGTGGCTTTTCTAGCTGTTTTTTTCTCACGACGCATATGACGCATAAGCAAGTTCTTATGAAAATTTCGAAGAAAACGTTTGTGTTTTCTATCTTCATTTAAATTATTTTAAAACAAAAACAATCCTTGAATCATAGCATTCCAAAAACATTTTACATTCGCACGAAATGAAAACCACTTTTTACCGGCCGTTTACTTATAGTTATTTACTTTTAAACTTGTCGTTTCTTCTTTTTTGAAATGCAAATAACTATGATTGGTAGGCATTTTAACTTGTTCAAACGTAGACAGAGTATATTAAAATAGACCTAGCATTAAAATAACAATAATATTATGAGAAGGATAAAATTATACAATCACTAGTATGAGAGAGCAAAATAGACAACAATATTTTTATCCTTCTCTACATATGCTATTTTATTGTATGGACCCAGCTCTGGCTCCTAGTTCTAGTGCGCCCATTGGCTTTCACCCGCTGTCATGCATGACCCGACCAAATTACGTTGTTCATTTTATCTTATAGCTGGCATATGTATTGCGTGTCCATCATTTTTGTCGGCTTATATCTGTATAGCTATTTCATTCGCATACGTTAATGTCTTGTCTATTTAATATTCCGTCTACGAGTTCAAAGTATCACTGACTGATAAGTTGGTAAGGTAACCTTATCTGTCAGTGATACTTTTACTGGAAGGTAAGATAGCAATTACTGCCAGTTAAAAGTAGGTAAGTTATTGAAAACGGCCGTTAGTCACTAATGGTCAGATTAACCGGTCCTGGTAGACTGATTAGAAAACTATCTGAACAGATTCCTAATCAGGCTCTCAGGTACCGGTAATACAGGGCCTAATTTGTTTGAACTCACAATGTCCTCTAGTCTGCATGGGTGCTTAAACTGTTAAAATTACCAGTAAAATGCTAAAATATTATTGGATTTTGTAATCGTTTTTAATTTGTTTGAAACTGATTTGGATAAATGACTAGAAATAATATCATTAATAGATAGATTAAAAACGAGAAAAGTTGAAGTTTAAATACTACATCATCACAAACAAATGATGTTGTATAATATTCCATTTTTAATAAACCTTTTAAAATATATTTCGTCTTGACCGCCTGATGACAAGTTTTTAAAATTTAAACTTTTCTAAACTATAAATAACAAGCTGTGCCCCGTAGCTTCGCTCGCGTTAACAAGTATCCTATAGCCCAATCCATAGTACTGGCTATCCCTATACAAAATTTTAGCTAAATCAGTCCAGCCGTGAAGAAGTCTCAAACAAATAAACAAACTGACTTTCGCATTTATAATATTGGTGATCTCTCTGAATTTCTTATGCAATCTATATTTGCGTAAGCAAAATATTTTAATACAGAAATAAATGTACGTAAATAATTGGCATTTATAATTATTAAATCGCATTGTGTATAAAAATAAATGAACACTATTTACTTTGATTGTGCGTTTCCACATAGGGTGAGGACATAAAGAGGCGGGTTCCCGGTTTAGACAAGCCGGTACGGGTAGGTACCGATCCGTACTGGTAAAATATTCCAATGTTATATCATATGCGCTCACGCATAAAGAGACAAGTTGGAGAAAATGAAGAAACAATGGAATATTTTACTTATACGGTACCGGTTTGACTGCACCGGGAACCCGCCTCTTTATGTCCTCACCCTTAGACAGAAATTGACCGTCTGAAGTTGGGCTTAGCTAATGCACAAGTCAATGGAATAAACGGCTTATGAAAGAGCCATCTCAATGGACGTACTAGAACGTAGCTACCGTATCTTTTTGCTAACTTTAAAGATTTTGAAGAACGCATAGCGGTAGAATTGACATAAGTAATGTCACATCGCGACGCGACGATGCATTTGGAGTCGTGCGGTGCAGCGCGGCGCAGCCCGACGCCGCGCGACGCCACCAAATTATCACAATGCAATTTATATCTTATTGGGTAGTTAATAAAGTACAGAAATATTTTTTAAATGCTAGCCGATTTTAATGAAAGACACAATGCCATGCTTTTATTAGCCACTTAAGTATAGAACTATGTCAGATATGTGTAATAAAAACGATTATTTACTTTAAAAATCGTCAAAATTCACAAAAAATGCCGCTGACGAAACATGCGCACACCTTTGACAAACTCTACAGACTACAAAAGGGCGGTTTCTATTTTTTTATTCTGTTGCCAGGATCCTAAGTGTTGCCAGTATCATTATTAAAATACTACCCTCAAGTGTATTGAATATTTAGATGCCCAATTTTAGTAACATACAAAATAGTAACATATTAGCGAAAATAAGGAGACATTTTAAATTGTGATAAATCATTTATAAACGCATATTTGAAGATATTGCACCCAGGATACAACGGCTTAATTTATAGAAATTTCAAATAGCCATAATCAATTAGGGTTTCAATGGAAAAAAATACAATTTTATAGTGGCAAATGTTTGACTTACTCAAAAAGAGCGTATTTTTCGCCAAATTTCGGGGTTAGGTCGTATTTAAGTTATTGTATTTTTTTTAATGTACGACTTACATGCATTTTAAAAACACTTTCTATGAGTTTAAGAATTCCATAATTTAATAAAAAAACTTTCATTACTATTAATGAAGTACTTTGTTTCTTATAGGCAGTCAAATTTTAGGCCATTTTTTTTACAAAAAGTGGCAAAACCTACGGCCTTACTCAAATAAGGTTTTTCTTGTAATACTCTCTTAATAAGTGCGCGCCGCGTCGCGGTGTGAGCCGACCCTTACATTGTTACACACAATCCAAAATGTCATCGTACCGACGGGATTCGAACCCGAAGGTATAATAATAATAATATACGTTCGTGAGCACTGTGAGACCTAACGATGTTATTTATGAAGTCGGGGGTTAACGTTTCAGTAGGTTCAAAGCATCGATGTATATGTACTACGTACCAGATGACGCGTCGCGAACTAGCTCTACGTTCAAATAAAAAGCAGTGCTGAATCTACATTTCGCTTAGTTTAGCGTAAGTACTCCTCACGCCCGATCGCGCGCGCCGCTCGGCACGTAAGTCAGTTTATGATGGGCGCCTCTGGTTTACATGTACCTCGATGGTTCAAAGGCTACCCCTAGCGAGTGTAGTGGAATAAATATTTTTTTTAAAACGGCAGTCGCTAAAGCCTAGTCCACTCGCCACCATCTGTTTCGGCCTTAGCATTCGGTAAGAGCAGTAAGAAAAAAATATAGAATGTTCTAAATCATACACTTTGCTGGTTTGCAACTATTCTACCCTTTATTGGAAATTTGGAAACGCACCATTAGAAAATTAACTGTAATCGCTGTATTTGAATGAGTGAGATTTATTTATTTATTTAACTGGTTAAGTTTTAATATTTCAATGAATTCATATTATTATTTTAACACTAGCGACAATGGCAAATGTTAAAAAATTTTCATTTAACTAAATAGTTTATTTGAATACTGTATAAGGGAAATTTTATTTCAATATTGCAATTTTTGTTTATTTGTATGTAATCAAGTGAATGGTGCATTAATAAAACGTTTACTACCACAATTTGTTGTTTTATTGTATTTGTACTAAATTAATGCAGAGTGGTTCCCAAGAATATCCTAAGACATACACTATCTGTGGGCCCAATTTGATGATTTTTTGAAGTGAAAGCTTTAGCGGCGTTGTGAACTTTTTAGGATGGGTAAAAAATCATAAACTCGTGTCAGGACCTCACGTCAGGACACGTGACCTGATCGAAAATTCGTAATACGGAGGGAAAGTAGAAACTTTTTTTGGGATGAGTAAAAATATTTAACTCGCGTCAGGACACGTGATCTGATCAAAAATTCGTAAGACTGAGGGAGAGTAGACCAAATGCACAACGTTGTAGTTGTTGTTGTTTGTCAAATGTTCAAGTCAAAGAGAATATAAATACTGCTCAAGTTTTCACTTCTGCCGTGACTCCCGGAGTGCAACCCGTTGTTTTTTTTTATAGCAGGCTAGCATTTGAATACTATTTCACCAATTTGTAAAATGTGCCCGACGATGGTAACACGCTAGGCATAGAAATGGGAACTGGATTTCGAGGACAGCCGTTAAAACAAACTAGTATTTGGCGACAGATTTTCCAGTTTGAGGGATCCAAAAGAACAAACTGTAAATGTAGCAAGTCTAGATATCTTGCATTAAAATTGGTCCAGCCGCTTAGGAGTTCAGTGACATACACACATACAAAATATTTATAATATAGAGATATTATGTATCACTTCTACCGTGATTGAGTGATCATGTACGAGATTTTACGTACTCGTACAAATAGTCTAATAGCCCTAATTCGTAAAAGCATTTTGAATAAATAGTATGTTTCCTCAGTAGAAAAATATGTAAAACCGAAGCGAATTAGAAATAAAACGTATTGTAGGATGCCCTGTGACCTGCGTGTAGTGGAGCAAAGAGCCGAAAGTCGGGCTCAGTGGCGGGTCATGGAAGAAGCCTATGTCCAGCAGAAGTAGACTGACGGACACCCTAATAATATGTAAAACACAAAAATTCAGTCAATACAAATATTTTTTTATTAATAATCCACTTTACACGAAATTAACGATAACATAATTTTAAAATGGCTGCCGCCAACGTGCTGTTTTATCATAAAAATATACGCTTGATCAGGTAAAGCAGATGCCAATCTGAATATTTTTGTGTGGAAACTTTTTTTGAAGGATTGTTATGACTCCACACGATTCGCGTATTAAGCCAGTGTCAAAAGTATTTGAATGTTTCATGTTTATATGTTAGAGAGTCTGTGCAAAAAGAGAACCGTCGTATCGTTACGATGAACTAACATTCAAAGCTAAGGAAGGAAGGTACATACCCACCTAGTACCACCCGATAATGATAAGAGTAGGTAGGTACCTACCAAGTAACAAACATTTTTAGTCTTACTAGTAATGACAGCAGTGTTGAAAATGCAACAAAAACAGTGAATTAAAACCGACGACTGATGCGACCTCAATTTCTACGACGGTTCTCTTTTTGCAAAGACTCTAGCAATCTTTTGTTATAACAACTGAGGTGAACCTGTGATTTTAACAAAATCCAACCAGTATGTACCTGGAATCGGATAGTCAGCCTTATTTAAATAAAGTTGGCAACATTTAAAATAGATTATCAAATCATACATCATGTCATTAAATTTACATATCCTAATCAGAACCGCTGTGTTTTGATGAGGCGCTGGACGCTGATCCACTACGTGAACCCTGCAAATAAAATATTTCTCATACATTTTATGATAGAATCTATATTTTGGGGACGTATCTTCGCAATTTGAAACGAATGAACAGAATTGTTAAACTAATAAGATCGTTTAAAAAACTTATAAAACTAAAATAAACGACTTCAAATGCCGTGCTATTTATTTTCAGTGCCAAGTTTGAGGTGTTTATCTCCATATCTCTGGAGATACTTATTAGATCTCGATGAAATTAGTATGGTATCATTTTAGGGATATCTCCTTTCCAACAAAAAAAATAATAAAATCGGTTCATTAAAGACAAAGTTATCCGCGAACAAACATAATATATATTCATATATATATATATATATATATTCTTACGGTCGAATTGAGAAACATCCTTTTTTTGAAGTCGGTTACAAAAATTGATACAAACTTTTTACATTCAGATGGAAGTTTGAGGTTGCGAAGTTGAGATGCTAGTTGAGTCCTGTTGGCGTAAGCGTAAAAGATAGGTAGCGTTACTTCTATGCCAGAGGTCGCCAGTTCATTACATTATATTGGCACGGGTGTTCGTCCTCAGGATGGGATAGGAGCATATCGATATTTCGCCTGACTTGCTACCAAAAAGTACCTTACCACTATCGAGAAGAAAATCTGCCGCTACAACCTTACGGTGTTCCGGCAGCACACAGCCCTTAAGAGACCTAGCGTGTTTAACATCTTCGACCATAGGGATGCGATTTTTTTAAGCTCGATCCGATATTATGGATCGTAATGGATCGCAACGCCTCAATCCGATCCGAAGATCGGATCGCATGCATTTGATCCGATTTTCAAAAGATCGATCCGAAAAAATCGCATGAAAATACAACATTTATCTCAAACCAATAAGGGTTGTTTGGTTCAACAAAGCATTAGGAAACATACATTACATTAACCTGAAAAGACGAATGTCTAATTAAATATTATTAAAATTAACTTTCTATAATTTAAAGTGCATACGAGTACATCTGTATATCTATGAAGTATAAAAACCACACAACGAAACAATGAATTGTGTAATAATATTCGTAGTTATTGATAATATACTTTGAGTGCAAATTAAAATATATTGCAAACCACAAAGTTTGGATCGCGATCCGATATTTAATAGAGTTGAATCGATCCGCGATCGGATCGCATGGTTTCGATCCGATCCGAAAATCGATTGGATCGTATGCTTTCGATCCGATCTTCGAAAAGATCGGATCGGATAGGCGCATCGCTATTCGACCACATCGTCGGTTACCACCAGGCGTGATAGTGGTCAAACGCTAGGCTATCAGATATAAATAAAAAAGTATCTCCATATCTCGGAATCCATCACATTTCAGACAGAAAAAAAAAGATTACAACATTTCGGTAACCAACTAGAAAACAATAAAAATGCAATTTTTCTCGAAAATTACAGATTTTGTCTACAGCAGACCTTGATTTTTCGTAGAAACAAATTTTGCTCCAGAAGCATTTTCCAGGAAGGAAACGGGGGAATACATTTTTTTTTTTTTTTTTTTTTTTATAATGATTTATCTACTTGATGCAGATATCTCACTACAATTACAATCTAGCCTTATAACAACTAGGCTAATGAGTAATTTTATTTTCACTTAATTTACTATTAGAATATTACTAAGAATGTGTCCATTAACACTTTTCTTAATGTCTCTATTAAGGGGAAGACACTTTGTTCTTGTGTTCTTTTTATAGCGTTCGCGTTCACTATCACTACACTTTGTTCACTTGATAAAGTATCACTAATGTAACTCGAAGGGTTTGACCCTTTTTAGTCTTCTCACTATTTCCGTGTTGTCGAGGAGCTGGATGGCCTCGACATTCACATGATGGTGAAGTCTGCGATCGTGAGCTTCAGCAAACTGTTTGATTGTTTTAGCCACGTGCTCCACTTTTAGGTCCCGGTGAAGATCGTCATTTCTGATGTACCACGGTGCACGTACAATACTCCTAAGTACTTTATTTTGGAATCTTTGTATTATCTGTATGTTGGAATACATTTGTATGAAAAAGTGCACCCCGCGTTCGCTCTTAATACATATTTTTATAATCCAGGGTTAAGCATAAGCAATACACAAGAATGACACAAATAAAAATAAAACCGGCCAAGTCGAGTCGGACTCGCCCACCGAGGCTTCCGTACCAACGTTGGTTAGTACCAATTAAGCTAGACCTCTACATTGTATGAGCGCTCATATAACTCAGAGGTCAATCTTAATTGGCTCAACTATTTGTATATATATATAGGGACGCCCTTCAATTTTCAACTTTTTTTATTTGCTTGCTTGCTTCTTACCAAATTTCATGATTCTAGGTCAACGGGAAGTACCCTATAGGTTTTCGACCCAAAACCTATAGGGTACTTCCGGTCTACCTAGAACTGTCAATTTTGGTTAAAAGTAAGGTCTTACAGCACAAGTAAAGGAAAAATTCCAAAAATAAAAAAGTTGAAAATTAAGGTAAATTTTGGTACTTACAAGTTTTCGCGAAAATCTAAATTTGCCCATATCTTTTTATTGTGTTGATTCAGGACTTTGATTTTTATACACCTAATAGGGACTATAGACCTCAGAATTTGGTATAAATTTCAACTTGCTATGTCCACCCTTTCCTGAGAAAATCAGTGGTGACACACGGACAGACAGACGGACAAGAAAGTGATCTTATATAAGGGTTCCTTTTTTACCTTTTGAAGTACGGAACCCTAGTAAAACGACAAAATACGATAAGTCTCTCACGATAAGTTAAATAGAAAAAAAGATAGCAATTACTAATAGACAAATCGATTGTAGACATTGCATAACCGTGGATTATAAAAATATGTGTTAACTCTGATCTCTGCAAGTGGGCCTAAGATATAAAAGAAATGTAACGAATAAAAGAATAATTATATGATAGAGGTATCGCGACGCAAGCCATAAAGAACTCATACCTGTCTAGAACCACTAGGAGATCTGCTCTTATTAGAGCCACTGCCGGAGCGCTTGGAGCCCCGCGAGCTGGCTCGAGAGGACGCCTTGGAGCCCGAGCCCTTAGACGAAGCCCGGGAGGCGCGAGACGATGCGCGAGATGACCGCTTGCTTGCCCGCGACGATGCTCGGGAACTGGCCTTCGAACTTGCTTTGGAGCCCTACAAAATATTATAAAAATGAAGCGACATGCATAGAAGCCCGATTGGCTTCCGACTTCAGTTTTGGTCGGGGAACACAATATTTATTTTCGGACTGATAAGCATTTAACCACTGTATACTACCGTAAAAAATTATGATAGGTAATCTAAATGGCCAGAGCGCTGGTGTTACTAAATGCTTTAATGCTTTAAACAAAATCAAGTACTATTTTTATATATATTTTAGAGTCTATCGTTTGACCACTATATCACCTGTAGGTAAGTGACAATGTGGTTAAGGATAGCTGCACGCTAGGCCTAGAATGGGAACTAGCTCCCAGGCGCATTTCAGACTACGCTATAAATATAATATAATAGCATATAGTTCATAACACAACAATATATGTATGTATGTATAATAACATCTATTTAAAACACGTTGACACTAAGCTATATGTTATTGGCTTGCTATACGCTATGAGTGTAATTATATGTGGAAGTGGGGGAAGGGGGAGGGTAGGGTAAGTCAGGGGAAGGAGAGGGGAGGGGGAGGGGGATTAGAGTGGCGTGGTACGGTGTAGTTGGGATACGTATGTGTCTTATTAGTTAATGCTACCCAAAGACACTATTCCACGCGGACGTAGTCGCGGGGACAGCTAGTACTATATATACTAGAATAGTCGGTGAAACTTAGACTGAAATGCGCTTCAAGGACAGCTGTCGGAACACATTCGCGTATGGCGACAGATTCCAACTTGAAGGTGGTAGCTGTAGCTGGCCAAGCGGACATTAGACAGTGTCCTACCCTACCAGTATGCAGGGCTCGTTACTAAATTCTTACTAATATTATAAATGCGAAAGTAACTCTGTCTGGCTTTCACGGCAAAACTATTGAACCGATTTAAATGAAATTTGGTACACAGATAGTCTAGAGCCTGAGAAAAAAACATAGGCTAGAACTAGAATAAGAACATATACTTTTTAATGCGAAAGAGTAAGTAAGGGGTTGAAAGGGAGATGAAAAGTTGTATGTAAGTATCGTCAAGTGAGGGGAGGGGGGAAGGGGGATTAGCGTGGCGTGGTACGGTGCGGTGTAGTCGGGATATGTATGTGTCTTATTTGTGAATGCTACCCAAAGACACTATTCCACGTGGACGAAGTTGCGGGCACGGCTAGTAGATTAATTCAAGCTTGCCCTACACCAGTATTCTGCCAGCTTCCTAAGCCGAGGGTTTCCATACTATTTTAAGATCGGGTGCACAACAAATACTACTAAGTATTTTTTTGGTGTTACCTTATCGCTAGCTTTGGAACTAGCCCGGGATCTTTTCCTGCTAGCCGCGGAACTATGCCGGGATCCCTTCCCGCTTTTAGAGCTAGCGCGGGAAGAAGCCCGGGATCCGGACTTCGACCGGGATCCGGAACGGGCCGAACCGGACCTTGATCTGGGAAAAAAAAGATTTTTATTAAAATTCATATTATCATGATCGAATTGATGATTGTATTTATTTGTTGAAATATTATTAATCATTGTACTTAGTGACCATCCATAAAGTACGTCACACGTTAAGGGGAGGGAGGGGTCGACGAAGTGTGACATTATGTGACAAGGGATGGGAGGGGGTCATAAGTTTGGTGACGTCACATTTCAAAATCTAATACACCTTAGTGTTAAAATGCCAAATTTTAACTATTCACGAAAAACTTTATAATATTTCCAACTCTTGTATGGGCATAAGGTTTAAATTGTTTTGTTGGCTAATTTCAGAACTGCTCTTATAATTAAATAATTTCTAAATGTAAAATTGTAAAATATGTGACGTCACAATAGAGAGGGGAGGGGGGGGGTCTCACAAATGTGACAAGAACGCCCCTGTCCCAAAGGTAAAATAATCACGAAATTAGAGTGACGTACTTTATGGATGACCCCTAGAGTGGAGACCGAGAATTGGTAAACTTAAGATTTATTAGTAAAGCTACGTGTAGCGATAACGTCTGTAAACTGTGGCTGGCAGCGGTTAAAAAAATAGCGAAAAAAACTCCCGGCGATGGGAAACCAACTTTTTTTGACATATTTCCTATTGAAAGAAACGTCAAAAGTTGTCAAGGCGTCATCCGGCATACAAAATATGACAGTGAACTTTTTTATTTTTTTATATTTGATAGGATAGTATTTGACCATTATCTCGCCTGGTGGTAAGCGATGATGTGGTTGAAGATGGTGAATACGCTAGGCCTAGAATGGTCTGACTCTCAAGGGCTGTGTGCTGCCGGAACACCGTAAGTATATGGCGGCAGATTTTCTCCTTGATAGTGGTGAGCTACTTTTTTGGTAGCAAGTAGGGCGGACGAATCGAATCTTACAAAGGCTTTAGCAATAGCGAAAAAGTTTAGCAAAAAAGAACCTGCAAAGTTTGTTCTTTGCAAGGTTATATTTACCTCGCAGAACCAGATCTTGATCCAGACCTCGATCTAGACTTCCTAGAGCCGGACCTAGATCTAGATTTCCTCGATCCGGATCCAGACCTCGATCGACTCTTCGACTTGGACCTTGATCGACTTCGCGACTTGGATCTCGACCGAGACTTCGAGCGAGATTTCGATCTAGATTTGGATCGCGAACGTGACCGTGACTTGGACCGGTCTGATCCGGCCGGTGATTTCGACCCGGATTTCGAACGAGAGCGAGATCTGAAAAGGTAAGATTTTGATAAATTAGTAGTTATTTATGTCGTAAATAGTAATATTCGTGTAGTGGAATGCATATTCTCCTTTATAATTATTTGTTTTTTTAGGCATGCAAATGTCAGCATGCCTAATCATATTATAAATTTAACATTTGTATGTTTGTTATTTAATCACGCAAGAAATGTGAATGACATTAGGCATATTTTTTATAACCATGATTAACCAATAGGATACTTTTTAGGGTTCCGAACCCAAAGGGTACCAACGGAACCCTATTACTGATACTCCGCTGTCCATCTGTATGTCTGTCTGTCCGTCTGCCTCCAGGCTGTATCTCATGAACCGTGATAGTTAGACGGTTGAAATTTTCACAGATAATGCATTTCTGTGGCCGCTATAACAACAAATACTAAAAACAGAACAAAGTTAAAAATTAAAGGGGGTCCCATACAAAAAAACGTGTTTTTTTTTTTACTATAGCGCCATCTATGAACGATTGTTTACCTTATTAATCATATTAATTACCTACCTTAACAGCTTTGTGTCAACGTTCACTTAGTTGGTGTTAGAAGTTCGTTAGATATTCGTTAGATGGCGTTGTAGTAAATAAGCATGTTTAGTATTGACACGGTAATATAATATAATATTACCGTGATATTATAATGCGGTTCGGGACCCACCGTGTGCGGCGCAAGTCTGACTCGTACTTGGTCAGTTTTATTAAAAGTATCCTCTATCTATCTATGGTATGAGATAGAGTCTATCTCATTCCATTATATATCCCCATGAAAAAGTTGTTTACAAAAGTATCCTCTGACTTATTCCACCCTATATCCCTGTGAAAATATTTAGCCTAAATAAATCGGTAATCAGTTGAGCTCTTTAGCCTTAAAGTGGTTGGTCATAAACAATCATCATCATGAATAATATTATTGGTTGTTGAAGTAGAATGTTCGCAGTTTAGAGACTGAAGGGATAATTTGCTATATATACCTTTCCTTTTCACCATTCTGTTGTTGTTTATCTTCTTCTTCATCTTCTTCCTCTTCTTCTTCCTCTTCTTCCTGCAAATGAATGTACTTTATTATTATTATTAATTATAAATTGTATAAGAAATCTCCCTTCATATATTTCTTGTTGGATAAATTTGTCTCATTTTCGATTTCCATAATGTGAGAGATTAGAGCTCTTCTTGCACTACTTCAGGGGTTTTAATTTTTGACAGACGAGCATTGGACTATATTCTCTGAGATGAGATGCAGGACTTTAGACCAATCCACTTAGTGAAACTATTTCAGACTGTCTTCAATATTGTCTGGCTATGAGTCTAAAATTGTCAATGTGTCTGTGTTTTTCTATCTCCAAATATTAAAAAAAGAGTATCTTGTTAAAAATATTATATAGGTTGCATTTGACCACTATCTCACCTGTTGGTAAGTGATTATGTGGTCGAGGATTGTAAGCACGCTAGGCCTAGAATGGGAACTGGCTCTCAAGGATAGCTGCCGGAACACGTTAGATGTTTTAGCAACAGATTTTCTTACCTGTTGAGGTTCAAGTTGTTTCTCCCGAAGTCTCAGCATTCTATGCTCGGGTGCGCTGAGTGGTCTATGAGTGACAACTAGCCTAGTTAGCGCCTGCGCAGCGGCGCCGGCCCGAGCGCGACGCTTGGACAGTCGGACACGGGTCTCCAACTCGTTGTAGTATACACAATGGTTGCGAACAACCTGTAACATTAAATTAGAATTAGTTTGGCTGAGGTTGATAATTGAGAATTTAAAACCTCTACTGCCAGGTACCAAGCAAACTAGAGTGTATAGCTCTATCTCCCTCTATTCAGCAGTAATAGTTTACTCAGCTATCAGACTTGATAGATGCAACCATTAAACTTGTGTGTGTCTTAAGGTAAAACTTTAGAGCGTTTATGCGACAAATATATCAAAAGTGGACCACTAAAAGAATATCCAATCCACAACAATCAACATGCTTATCAGACTGGTAAGTCGACGGAGACTGCCCTGCACCATGTAGTGCACAAAATTGAGTCGACACTAGAAAACAAACAGTCATGTCTTGTGACTTTTATTGACATTGAAGGCGCATTTGATAAGACGACCTTTCCCAGCATCGAAGATGGACTGACATCACAAGGAGTTGACGGAAGAGTGAACAAATGGGTAACGAACATGTTGTCAAGCAGAGTAGCTTGCATAGAAAGCTCAAAAGAAACACGCTGTCTTGTTACACGAGGCTGCCCACAAGGAGGAGTACTTTCACCACTACTCTGGGTAGTGGTAGTAAACGAGCTGATAGATCTCTTAAACCGGGAAGGTATAACGACAATTGGTTATGCAGATGACCTTGTCATTATGGTCTCGGGACTCTTTGAATCCACGCTTTGCGAGAAAATGCAGAAGGCGCTACGATCGGTTGAAAATTGGTGCGGCAAACACAGACTATCTGTCAACCCGCAGAAAACAGAACTTGTTCTTTTCACCCGCAAAACTAAGTTAGCAAAACTTAAACCACCGAAATTGTTTGGACCTAAGCTTACACTAAGTAAAGAAGTAAAATACCTAGGAGTATGGCTAGACAGTAAACTTCTATGGGCGAAACACTTAGACCATATCACTACAAAAGCTACGAACATCTTATGGCAGAGCATGAGAGCAATTGGCAAAGACTGGGGTCTGAAACTAAAGCTGTGTAAGTGGCTATATACTGTAATTGTGCGTCCTGTACTTACTTATGGATGCGTGGTATGGTGGACGCGCACAAACTTAATTACGGCAGTAACCAAATTGCAGCGGGTACAAAGATTAGCATGCACACTTATCAGTGGCTGCACGAAGACGACACCGTCTGACGCGTTAAACGTTATCCTAGGCATGACGCCGTTGCACCTGCATATACAACAGGAAGCAATGGCTTCCGCGATTAGGATAAAATCTAGAAACCAATGGAAAGGTACAGGAACGACCACAAACCATTGCAAAATACGGTCAAAAGCGACAATGATCATTCCGAGAGCCAGTAAAGGCACGGACAGGACAGGCAGTACTCATCTAGATAATAAAAAGTACCAACTAATAACTGAGGATAAGATGTCTGAAGCGGCACTGCCGTCTTACAAAATATACACTGATGCTGCAAAAAACGAAACAGGAGCAGGTTGCGGGTACTACTCGCAAGACCTTGGACTCTCGGCATCGATAGCGCTAAACACTATAACCGTCTTACAGGCCGAAACTATGGGACTGTTACTATCTGCACAAGCAGTTCAGTCCATAAATCAGTCTTTATTAGAAAATGATCAAGATGAAATCAATATAGAATTTGTCACTGATAGTGCAGCAACTATATACGCACTCAGGAGACCTACAACGAGATCTAAGGTACTGGCTAAATGCCACGATACTCTGCAAGCATTGGCAACCAAGTATAACGTTAAGGTAAGATGGACGAAAAGCCATGCATCATGTGCTGGCAATATCACGGCTGACAAACTCGCTAAAGAAGGAACAACACAACAGGTAAGCGATGACGTGATGGATCTCTGTCGACCGTCAGCAATGGAAGTCAGAGACCTATTACGGCGTCATACCGAAAACGAACAACAAAAGTTGTGGGACAGCATGATAAGCTGTAAGCACACAAAAGCAGCTTTTCCGAATTTAAACAGCAAAGTTACAAACAGATTGCTAAAATTACAAAGACATGATCTTCATATAATAGTAAGCCTCATCACGGGACACTAATCTAAATTATCACCTCCACAAAATTGGCGCTACAGATAATCCTCTGTGTCGAGGCTGCATGCTTGAAAACGAGACCGTGGCACATGTGATCTCACAGTGCCCGGTCCTGGATGAGGTAAGAGCCAGTTTTTCACTGGGTATAGGTTTTCCTTATGTTATGCATTTGTATGTTATGCACAGGGCCAGATTTAGAATCAAAGAATCAAAGCATTTATTCAGTATGTAGGCAGTATTAATATACGTACATATAGATATACATATAGAGATCTAGGGCCCCTAGGTACTTTACATTTGAGGCTCCTCCCATCTACATCACGATGCTCGGTAACTGGGTGGGGTAGGGCCCTTTGGATGCTGGACCCCTAGGCCAGTGCCTTGTAGGCCTAGACGGAAATACGGCTTTGGTTATGCGCTTTGATATCATAAACACCATCTTATTTTCCGACATTTTAAAGAAATGTGTACATGCAATCGTTCCTATAATTACTCATCTCATAAACCTCTCGTTTAATAACGGTATGTTTCCGCAAATTTTAAAAAAATCGGTTGTAAAGCCTCTGTTCAAAAAAGGGAATAAATATGAGATGGATAAGTACCGACCTATCACATTAATTCCTGTTCTCTCCAAAATTTTTGAAAAGGCAATGTTTAAGCGGCTAGTATCATTTTTCGATAAATTTGGTGTTATAAAAGACGAACAAAATGGGTTTCGAAAAGGGAAATCAACAACTGTGGCTGCTTTCAAACTAGTACACAACGTCTTTCTAAATATTGATAAAAAGAAACCTACAATCGTTCTATTTTTTGACATGTCAAAAGCTTTTGACTTTGTTTCTCATAAACAACTACTAGATAAATTGGATAATTATGGAATTCGTGGACCAGCATTGGATTGGATAAATACCTATCTATCTAGTCGCGAACAATGTGTTGAGATATGTGGACTAGATAATAATGCCTATATGCGTCAACATCAATCAACCTTCATGGTCAATAGGTTTGGTGTCCCACAAGGGAGTGTATTAGGACCGCTACTATTTTTAATTTATATTAACGACATACCTGACGTAACTAATCATAAATGCACATTGTTTGCTGATGACATATCTATAATTCTGACATGTAATAATTTATCTAATTTTGAAAATGATATTAATAATACAATTAAACAAATAACACAGTGGCTGAAACACAATAATTTGAAAGCAAATGTGTCAAAAACAAACTATATACAATTTCAAACAAAGAGGGCAAAATTGTCACAACTAGAAGTTCTACATAAAAATACCAAACTTAATGAAGTCGACAATGTCACTTTTTTGGGAATCACACTGGATAAACATTGTGATTGGAAATTACAAATAAATAAAATATGCACTAAATTAAATAGATTTGTGTACGTTTTAAACAGACTCAGGAGAACCTCAAGTCGGCAGACAGCATTATTAGCCTATCACGGTTACGTGGGGTCAGTTCTGCGCTATGGGCTGCTGCTTTGGGGAAATTCTACGGATATAAACAGAGCTTTCTTGTCACAAAAGAGATGCATACGAGCCTTAGTAGGTATCCCTCCATGGGTGTCATGCAAGCCGCATTTCAAATCTCTGGGAATTTTAACTCTGGTTAGCATGTACATTTTTGAAATAGGTATATTTGTAAGACTTCATCCCGAATTGTTCACTAAAGCCAAAGATATTTATCCGCGCAACACAAGACAAGGCGATAGACTTGTTCTTGATCTTGGAGCCAGAACAACTTTATTAATGAAAAATAGTTATGCTATGTGTGTTACTGTATATAACAAGATACCACCTTCAATTCGTCACCTACCTTTGTCTTTGTTTAAAAGAAAACTGAAAGCATTTTTATAAGCTTACTATTGTATAAATGACTACTTAACGGCAAAATTTTATAAGATATAACAATTACATAAATGAAAAACCTGATATTGACAAAAACGAATGACCACGGAGGATAGATAGCTAATGACATTAACAAAATATGATGTATTCCTAACACTTAAAAAATGTTGACACTGTATAACGTATTAGATGTTGACATGTTTAATTTACTACTTTAATAATATTTACTTTGACATTTTAATTCTAATTTCAATATCCGTTAATTATATAAACTTATAATTATTCATTCAAATTGAACATTTGTATCTTGTGTTTAAATTATTTATGTCAGTATGTTTTTTCACATGTCATTTATATGGCGAAATAGACGGACTCATAATCTTATTTACAACTTTTGTATACTCTATTTCTTGTGAAAATAAACTCATTTCATTTCATTATTCACTGGGAGTTATGCCAGCTAAAGTTTTTTTTTTTTTTTTTTTTTTTAATATTTTATAGGCTAGCGTTTAACCACTATCTCACCTGTTGGTAAGTGATGATGCGGTCGAAGATGGTAAGCACGCTAGGCCTAGAATGGGAACTGGCTCTCAAGGATAGCTGCCGGAACACATTACATGTTTGGCGACAGATTTTCTAACTTGAGGGTGGTACCTGGCCAGGTAGGTGGTAGTTAGGCCTTCCTTTGCTCTATAAAGGTGCTGCGTTGGCTGGGTTAGTTGCTATTAGTTAGAAATGTGCAATACACCTCTACCAGTATGTCAGTATAGACTGCAGATCTTATCATCCCCACCAATTAGAATTATACTTTTGTTCCAAATTTAAGATGATTATATTAAGATACATTTATGTTGAGTAAACTTTAATAGTCAATGCTGATATAATTAAGCAAATACTATGGCAAGATGATTATGACGATGATGATCAAGATTTTTCACACAATTCAGAACAAATGGTTGGTTTTGGTAATTAAACTGCAGTTATGCTAACTTTATTCGGAATTATAATCAATAGCAGAGTTATTAGAGATATCGTAACAAAAAACAGAACAGCAAAATTTTTAAATATGTATTTACAGTACATTAAAATGTAGAAGAGGGATGCAGATTTCATTATTTTTTATAAATAGAAAAATGAATTGAAATAGGTACAAAAAAAATTTTTTTTTTTTGTCGTGGTATGCATGATCTGTGGTAGAGATGATGAATATAACTATCAACCATTAAAATAAACTAATATTCAAAATTAACCATAATATTCAATAAATAAAATTAACATTAACGAATAAAAATATTATATCAACTTCAACTGATAATGACCTCGCCTTGCGAATCACGAACTAACCCATTTTTATGCACTTAAATTTAAGCTTTAACCGGTAATAGATAAGGAACATATTCGTTAATTGATATATTATACGATTTTAATAATTGCATTCGATTGTATGCTCTATTGCCCTCAAAATAAAACACTAATAATTTATTCGCCGAGTCGATGTTTCCGATAATTTTATTCTTAACAAAGTGCAGTGGTATTTTAAACAATTAACTGTAGTGTATGGAATGAGTTAATGCTATTAGTACTCTCTGTGGTTATGGTTACTTTTATTAGATAATAAAGTTGTTGTTGTTGTACTATTACTTATTTTGTGTTGTTGTGTAGTGGAAAACTAAAGTAGTTTTTAAAAATGCTGAGACGGAATACCTCCAGCAATAATATGGATTCATTTCGATAAGTGTGTGGGACTCGAAAATGAAAAAAACCAAACCTACTCGAATAATATTAACTAATATTTTTAACCAATAAAATTATCGATATTTTTTTATCAATTAACTGTTAACCATTAAAATGTTTCAACCATTATTGCCATCTTTAATCTGTGGTGCCACATATCATTGAATTTTGGGACAACTTATATGTTATACAACATTAACTTTTTTTAAAATTCTATTTTTATTTAAGGACTTTGGTCGCGCAGCGACTATGTCAGTCCTATCGTATACACAAATGGTTGATTATTAACTTACCAAGAAATAATTCTCCTCATAACCCTTCGAAGCTTTGCTCTTCACATTCCAGTTATACTCTCTAGCCATTTTATATTCATATGTATCTCCATCCATGTAAGGTATACTCTCGGTGACGTCACGACGACGTTTCTGTATGGTGTCCTCTGTAGGTAAACAGTATGCCACAAACTGTTCTCCACTTTCGTCCATCACACCTCTGTAAAATAGTTTAAGACAATTAGCATGCAACATATGCAAATTAAATAGCTATAGAGATATAACCTGACTAAAACAATGAATATCAGATACATATGCCAGCTATAAGATAAAATGAACAACAAAATTTGGTCAGGTCATACATGACAGCGGGTGCAAGCCAATGGGTGCACTAGAACTGGGAGCCAGAGCTGGCTACAAACAATAAAATCGCATACGCAGAGAAGGATTAAAAATTGTTGTCCATCTTGCTCTCTCATACTAGTGATTGTATAGTTTTATCCTTCTCATATTATTATTGTTATTTAAATGCTAGGTCCATTTAACCGTCCACATGTTTTTGTGTATAGAAGGAGGAGAATATGATCATGCATGTGAGAGATCTAGCGTTTATACTCCATCCAACCAATTATTTAACTTAAGTTGTGACAGCTCATAAAATAAAATAAATCTTAATATTATAATGATGTCATAATACAATTTAATGATTCAATTATATTTGATGTTTGGTATCAAGAGTTTTTATTGATTTAACACATTCAGTTTGTGGTCAATATTTCGTCTTGTTTTACAGGGTGTATGGTGGATGGACTGACAACATTTTTTGGGAGGTTAGGGGGATCATGCGCAAGTTTTCCCCCGTTAGACCCAAAGTCCTAAATGTCACAGTGTTTTTTTTTTAAATCACCCAATATTTTGCTTAATTCATGCTAACTTTTTTGCTTGTGGTTGTAATACGATGAATAAACTTGTGCTGTATTCTGCAATGTGTCCATATTCTAAATAAAACATAACCTAACACATTATTTCCCTTAAAAAAAAATTGTTCAAAGTCGTTAATCTGTTTTACTGTATTAAAAAGTAAAAACTTTGGGAGATTTAAAAAAAATATATAATTAAAACAACATGACACTTAGGACTTTGGATCTACCGCGGAAAACTTGCGCATGATCTAAAAAATTTTGTCGATCCATCTTCCAAACATCCTGTATACTACCTATGCCCCGACTAGCTCATAACTACAAACAAAGGCTATTCTGTTCTATCTGATATAACTACAGTAAGTCAGAACAAAACAACATGGTAAACGAAGGGAAGGACACCCTCCAGCTAGTTGGAGCGATGATATATGCATGATGGCTGGATGTGGTCCAAAATGCATCTCTGATATAATTAAAAGTCAAGATCAAACTACATGCTTAAGTGATGGAAGCCCATAATCCCACTTTATTATTATTTCTACTTCTGTAACATGTTGTACAAAATACATCGCAGATCTTACCGAATCATAGCTTGAGACATGGCTTCAATTTGTCCAGCAATATTCTTATCGGATGGAGCTGGGTCAGAGTCAAATATGACTTGAGCGCACGGGTACTTCCACATTTCAAAGTCGGGGAACACAGACATGACTTCAACTGGTGTAACTCCAGGCTTACTGTAGTGCTTCTCTATAGGTTTCTTGTTGTCATCAAATGTCTTTTCAATAGCCTTTATCTGACTTTCTCGGTCCATATACAAAGTCTCTTCGCTGAATATCTTCTTGACATTATAACCAACTTTGGCTTCAACCTAGAATTATCAGAGAGTGGTTTGAGAATAGAAATTATCTATATATTAATAGAACAAGGAGACTTTTTAGTATTGATATTATACAGAAGTATCTAATGAAAGTAATTAAAGTGAAAACTCAGTATTTTACTTACATGAGAAGTGCAGTTTTCCAACAAAATGTATTACAAAACATATACATACCTTCTCCATAGACTGGGGCTGAAATCTAGTCTGTTCAGTAGAAATATATTCAGAACGGCGCAACCAAGAGACATTCTTAGCGTGGTGCCGAGACCGTTTCGAGTCTTGTGGTGTGAGCACATCATCTTCCAGTAACTTCTCATCAGCTGGGTCCAACACGGCATTCCCGTCGCCTTGGTAAATATCTCGGTTTATCAAGTCTATGTGCACGCCCAAATCATGCTCCGTTAGTACCTCGTAACGATAATTCTTCTCTAAAGACGTCGGGTTGTACTGAATAAAACGAGTCGATGGAAATGGATATGTTATGAACTTTAAATCGAATGGTATATCGGGCAGTGTGTTGCAGAACTTCACTCGAGTTACCAACTCTGACCTAAAAATTAATAAATATGTAAGCAAGCGATATTTTACACACTAAAAGGCTTTGAATATCGACAAAACTTAACCTTCTCTCGCCTGCTCGTTGAGGACGCTTGTCTCGATCAGCCTCATTCGTTTGCACCGTTGGTGGCATTTTGATTGTGCTGCTACAGCGTCACATATAGTAGTTTTATACCTTATAAAACAGTCTATTATTTAATACTCGATCGAAAGAAAACAAGCGATTCGACAACACAATTTATTTTCACATTTTTACTGTCTCTCTCCATACTCTTCGTTACATTTTATTCATTAAGTGCTGCCAGGTCTATTTTTCACTTTACCCTTTTTTTACCTTTCTTTTACCCTAGATTTGCAGTTTGAAGTTTGTTTGGTCTTTAAAAAAAAATCCCCTACACTCTCATTTGTATCTTTAAAAATGACATAGAAACCGATAGACTACTCGTTTCGTAAATAATTCTTTACCCTAAAAACTATCCTGTCATCTCCATTTTACACTAAATTTAGGGTAAACTAGCTAAAACTGCTAAAAGCCGAGCTTTGTAAGGGCTCGCGTAGTTTTTCTGCCTGGTAATTTTAAGGCAGTTTTTTGAAGTTATACTTTGGCGCGATAGAGAAAAATGATGAGAGTGAATTTTTACATTGCGCGCGCGTGTGCGCGCATGAGCGAGCACACGCGCGCGCTTGCGCATGCGCGCATGCGATATACATGATTTTTACAATGATGTAAAAATCATGTATATCGCATGTAAAAAAAAGTATCGGACTCATCTTACATGAAAATGGTTTGCAATTTAAAAATGTTTATGTTTATTCAAAAACTTGTGGCGACCTCGCCTTATTTTATAATGTTCGAACTCCTTGTTGACAGCTTAATTTTCTCATCCGATATATTTGAATGTTTTCATATGTCGATGGTAGAATTAGTTTTTAGGGATTCTGACATTATTTTTTTCATTAGTAATATATTTTTCTTCAAGCAAAATGCTTTTATAATGATATAAGAAAATATTAAGTTTCGCATGTTCTCAGCATGAAAAGCTGCTGCGATACGTCGAATGTATTTAGAACATAATATTATATCCAATAAACAATGATAAAGTTGTAAATAACACCAAGCATTGTTATTATATGTTTCCTGAGTAAATGAAATATACCCGGTCCACATCTGCGTAAAGGACCGCGCACTAAAAGATAAGTACCCAGACCTTCCTATTAATCTAGAAGAGGACCTTTCTCTGTTCTTCCCCGGCTCTTACGCCTCAGCCGTAAAACGCCGGAACTGCAAGTGCCATCCCATTCCTGTCTCCATATTTAAGTAACAGTAGATAGGGTTGGCACACATAAAGTAATTGGGATTTCCCGGGAGTTTTCCCGGAGGTCCCAAATTGGTGACCAGCGACGGAGTGCTGAACAGTGCAGAGCTGCAACTAGACGACAGGAGCCTAGAAGATTCCGTCGTCTTACCTCTTTTAGTGTGTGAAAGTGTCAAGGTACCCAAATTCGTCAGTTCCTGTCCCGGATTGTCGCAAACGACATTCCGAGGTCCCTGTTTTTTAAGCGGACGCTGCCGGCGCATTCCTTTTATGTGGCGAACTTAATTATGTGTTTTTTAGAATTTTTGTTTTTCTATATCGTAGTTAGGCTATGCCTATAGGTGTAGATCGCCGCATCACGATCATTCTAGCCCAGAACAGCCTTGTAGAACCTAGAAAGGAATAAAAATTAATTTCCTTTGTTTTTTATTCCCTGTTGTCATTGTGCAATTGTTTTCTGTGCTTTGAAAATTTTCAGATTGGTACCTTCTGGAAGTTTTTTACTTCCCGGACGTGCAGTTGGATTGAAAGGCGTCGACGATGACGGGACAAGAGGCTCGTCCGTCGGGACCGACTGCAGAAAGGGAGGCGTTCTTCGAGGCATCGAATGATAGTCAGGATGGGCAAGTATGCGTCGGCCGGGTGAGTATTCGTACACCTGTTTTTTTGTAAGGACAGGCCTGCCCTGTGGCTTGCCAGTCTTGAGTCGCAATTCTGTATTAATAAAATCACTCAGGAAGTGACAAAATTTTGTTATGCCGTGGCACACTTAGATATTAGTTGCACCAGGGAGGTTGAGGACATGATCGTCCAACCCCCTGCCATTGCCCCGTATACAAAACTAAAGGAGGCGATTATATTGGGCTTCTCGGACTCACACGAAGAAAGCATTCGCAAACTGTTAGAGGGCGTGACCATCGGGGACCGGAAGCCGTCGTCTTTCTTGCGTCATTTAAGGACGCAGGCGGGTAGCAGTTTCCCCGAGGACGTTTTGAAGTCAATCTGGTCCAACAGATTACCGCGACAAATTCAAATTGTTTTGGCTGCACAATAGGTGCAGGTTTTAAATGAATTAGCGATTTTAGCGGATATATTAATGGACATACAGGTACAAGGTCCGTCCCAGGTTTGCGGCACGCGCGCAGAGACCCCGTACCCGTCTTCGGAGCGATCGGAGATGGAAGACTTAAAAGAACAAATTTCAAAGTTGACGGGGATGGTTGCGTCTGTCATGCAGGGACAGTCGCGTAGTAGTAGGGCTTATAGCCCGAACAATAATAGGCGCGACCGTAGCCGCAGTAGGTCGCGTCCAAGAAATACCATGCTGTGCTGGTACCACGATAGGTTTGCCGCTAAGGCAACAAAATGCGTGAAACCTTGTAGCTGGCAACAGGGAAATGCGAGCCGCGATCGATAGTAGCGGCGATCGATCGCGAGTTTAAAAGTCGTAGGTTGTTCGTTAGTGATCGTGCAACTAAAATAATTTTTTTAGTAGATACAGGTTCGGATATTTGCTGTTTCCGGCGACGCTTAATAAAGGGTCGTTTAGGGGAGAGCGGGTTCGAGTTGTTTGCCGCAAACCAGTCATCTATTAAAACCTACGGCACAACTACTCTTCATTTAGACCTCGGTTTTAGAAGAGAGTTCACTTGGAACTTTGTAATCGCGGATGTTAGCACTCCAATTATTGGCTCAGACTTTTTGAGCCACTATAATTTGTTACCCGACTGCCGTCGACAACGGATAATCGATGGGGTTACCAAACTGAACGTTGTAGCAACTGCAGCAAACGTTGCGCAGTCCAGTGTTAGGGCCATCGTACTCCCGAGTAACAGTTATACGGATTTGCTTTCAGATTTTCCCGATATTACGCGCCCACCAGGTATTGATAGGGTAGTCAGACATTCGACTAGGCACCACATCGAAACAACAGAGGGACCACCTATTTCGTGCAGACCACGACGGCTGGCCCCCGATAAACTTCGTGTGGCGCAGCAAGAGTTCGACGCAATGGTTCGAGCTGGTACAGCTAGGCCTTCGGATAGTCCTTGGTCCCACCCTTGCACCTAGTTTCTAAAAAGGATTCAACCTGGCATCCGTGTGACGATTACCGGATATTAAACGCGCGAACTATCCCGGATAGATATCCGGTTAGGCATATCGGTGATTTTGCTAGCAACTTAGCTAAGTCAACGGTATTTACGACCGTAGATTTGGTTAAAGCTTACAATCAAATTCCCGTGTTTAAGGGGGATATTTGCAAAACTGCGATTATAACACCGTTCGGGTTATTCGAATTTCCCTACATGACATTCGGTTTACGAAATGCAGGTCAGACTTTTCAACGATTTATCGATGAAGTCGTGCGAGGCCTCGATTTCTGTTACGCATACGTTGATGACATCCTGGTACATTCCGTGGATAAGCCGAGTCATGCGGAACACCTCAAAATACTGTTCGGTAGGTTACAACAGTTCGGTGTTGTTATTAACCCGGCAAAGTGCGTTTTTGGTACATCTGAGGTTACCTTTTTAGGTTATCAGATCAATGCAGAAGGCACAAAGCCGCCTAACGAGCGAATACAAGCGCTCGCAGAGTTCCCGCCTCCTAAAACTGTGCAGGGAATGCGACGTTTTTTAGGAATGTTAAATTTCTACCGCAGATTTTTACCCGGTGCAGCAAAATATCAGGCACCTCTGGTTGATGCGATTTCATCCACTCAAGGGAAAGGTACACAACCATTCCCTTGGACGGATGCCTTAGAAAAAGACTACATAGCTTGTAGGGATAGCCTCACAACAGTTACCTTGTTGTCACACCCTGATAGTAACGCGCAGTTAGGTTTATTTACCGACGCGTCAGGTACTCATGTAGGCTCGTGTTTACAACAACGTAAGAGCGAGAATGAGAGTTGGCATCCCTTAGCCTTTTTCAGTAAAAAATTAACAGAAAAGCAGACAGGCCCGCTTATTATAGGGAACTTCTAGCTGTTTACGAGAGTGTTCAGCATTTCAGACATTTCTTGGAAGCGCAACATGTGACCATATTTACGGATCACAAACCTCTAATTTTCGCGTTTAAACAGCGAAGAGAAAAGTTACCACCGGTTCAATTAAACCAGTTGAGTTTCATTAGCCAATTTACCACTGATTTCGTGTACGTTAAAGGCGACGACAATGTAGTGGCAGATGCGATGTCGCGCATAGAGGCAATTTCTCTTACAGACGACTACGCTGCTCTGGCTGAAGCTCAGAAGGTGGACGAGGAACTTGTTACGTTGCGAGCAGATTCTTCTTTGAAATTAGAATCTGTTCCTATTCCAGGAACGGATATTTCTGTAACATGCGATGTATCAACGGGGAAACCGAGACCGTATTTACCCGCATCCTTTCGACGGCCTGTATTTCTCAGATTGCACAATCTCGGCCACCCTAGGCGCGCACAAGCGCACGCCTGGTCGCAGATCGTTACATCTGGCCGTTACTTAGGAAAGATTGTATGTCTTGGGCACGTTGTTGTGTCTCATGCCAGCGTAGCAAAATTACCAGGCATGCTTCATCTCCGTTAGGCAATTTTGCCAGCACAAGTTCTCGTTTTCAGCAGGTACATTTAGACATTCGGACCGATGCCGCATTCAAACGGTTTTACGTACTGCCTCACCGCAATCGATAGATTTACGAGGTGGGCAGAGGCATGGCCGATGTCATGTATCACTGCTGAAGAGGTAGCAAATACCTTTGTCAACGGGTGGATTTCGCGATTTGGTGTACCACTCGTTGTCACTACTGACCAAGGCAGACAGTTTGAGTCTACCTTGTTTAATGAGTTGTTACAGTTTTGCGCAACTAAGCGAATTAGGACAACCAGTTATCATCCGCAAGCTAATGGGATGGTAGAACGTTTACACAGACAGCTTAAGGCTGCTTTAATGTGCCATGCAGAGACATGGAGTAAAGCCTTACCGCTGGTTCTGCTAGGTATTAGAACAGCACTCAAGGAAGACTTGAAATGTTCTGCTGCCGAGTTATTATATGGAGAGCCTTTGAGACTTCCAGGGGATTTCGTGGTACCATCCTTGCCAACCAGTGATAGTAGTGCGCATGATTTTTTGGCACAGCTACGTAAGGTTGTGGCAGATCTTCGACCAATTCCTGCGTCTCGGCATTCGTCTCCTTCAGTTTTCACTTTTAAAGAAATGTCGACCACTACGCACGTGTTTTTACGTGACGATACAGTCCGACGTTCTCTTCAGCCACCCTATACTGGACCATATAAGGTCCTCAGTAGAGGGGCAAAAACCGTCACGATTGATGTGGGGGGAAAAAGGCAGGAGGTAAGCGTGGACAGAGTTAAACCAGCACATCTCGAGGCTGAGGATGATCATGTATCGACCTCAGTGCAACCAGGCAGCAACCCATTGGACGTACCTCTCACGGTGCCTGTTCCTCCGGTCGGAAATTTAATTCCATTGCCTGCCTCGAAGGAGTCTCCTCCACCAGCCTTGGATCCTGTCGTTTCGACGCGTTCTGGACGTCGAGTCAAATTTAGGGATGTTTTGGATCTGTGAATCCTTAGTCCCGAGATAATTTGAGTTTTAGTTAATGTAAATTGTTATTTTGTATAATTTGGTTGACCTGACGTCCCGAATTTCAACTTCCTCTATGGTCATCACAGATTTGTTTGATTCTGAATGACTATGGGACAATTTTGTTCATCCTTCCGATTACGGGCGGCCTCCCTTTTTGGTGGGGATGTTCGTCTTCGTGGGGGGGTGATGTGGCGACCTCGCCTTATTTTATAATGTTCGAACTCCTTGTTGACAGCTTAATTTTCTCATCCGATATATTTGAATGTTTTCATATGTCGATGGTAGAATTAGTTTTTAGGGATTCTGACATTATTTTTTTCATTAGTAATATATTTTTCTTCAAGCAAAATGCTTTTATAATGATATAAGAAAATATTAAGTTTCGCATGTTCTCAGCATGAAAAGCTGCTGCGATACGTCGAATGTATTTAGAACATAATATTATATCCAATAAACAATGATAAAGTTGTAAATAACACCAAGCATTGTTATTATATGTTTCCTGAGTAAATGAAATATACCCGGTCCACATCTGCGTAAAGGACCGCGCACTAAAAGATAAGTACCCAGACCTTCCTATTAATCTAGAAGAGGACCTTTCTCTGTTCTTCCCCGGCTCTTACGCCTCAGCCGTAAAACGCCGGAACTGCAAGTGCCATCCCATTCCTGTCTCCATATTTAAGTAACAGTAGATAGGGTTGGCACACATAAAGTAATTGGGATTTCCCGGGAGTTTTCCCGGAGGTCCCAAAAACTCTTTATCAACCGAGATACATGTATTTGGAACAGGTACATAACAAAAAAAATCATACAGACGAATTAAGAACCTCCTCCTTTTTGGAAGTCGTTTGAAAAGTTTATGAATTAAACTTTTATTACAATAATACAATGTACTTAATTACTTAATTGACTACTTTAAATATTTAAACATTTACTGCATATCCTTAGACAACAAAAAACATTATAATAAGTCTACATTATATAATATATATATATATATATATATATTTAACCCTAAAAAAACTGTAAGATGTAAAACCTTCCTGCAGGCATACCACGAACAAATAGAAAACCTGCCACGTTCCGGGCAGTTCAATTATCGGGCAATTAACTGACCTGCAAATAGCGGTACCATGATCATACGCAAAGTGAACTGCATTTGAACGGCGTCAGACCTGCTAGCTGTGTTTCTGAGCAGGTGTGGAAAAGAGATACGAATATACGATTTCCGTATAGCTTCATCTCGTTCAAGCAAGGTTACGTTCTAAAACTATAGATAAAAAATCGATACTTTTCCGATATTTTCAAATTAAACATATTTATTTCATTAGAACTGTTTATAAAGCTATATTAACTGTATTTGTTGTCTTTACATTACATAATTAGAATCTAATTGGAATTTTAAATTTTTCGTGTCGTCAAAGGTATCCCACGCTACTTCAAAATCTTTATCTTAGTTATTATTCATCACATTATAGAACGCATGTAACTTTTGAACGTACTAAAACTGAGCCGGTATCTTTTAATAAATTGTATGTCATCAAACATAGCAAATGGATCACTTAAATTCCTCAATTCACGTCTTAAAACTAATGCAGAATGTCGCTGTCCTCCTCTATAAATTCAAACATTTCGTATTCGTCGCACATTTTAATTACGAAAGAAGAAAAAAAATAAAATTTAATTTTCACGAAATCACAAGTTACGCTCTAAACCGGTCAGAAAAAGCCACTTTTGCTGAACTGTTTTGTTTGACAGCTAGGCAGTTGTCTTTGGCGGGAAGCTAATGTCAAAAATAACGTCATGGTGCGCATTTTAGCAGGTCAACTGCCTTTTTTCTTGTAAATATACTGTACACTGGCCATACTTTTGACACTGGCAGAAAAACGCCAAGCAGCGTTTAAAAGCCATAAGAAGAAGAAGAAGAAGAAGGTCAACTGCCGTTCACCGGTCACGTGACCTCTGAACTGCAAGCGTGACGTAGGCACGACTGGCTGGCCTGTTTTGGACAGTCATGGTACTTACTTTTTCAAAGTATCATGAAAATGAAGAAGTTCTTACTCCAGAGGCAGCAAAATGTAACTCAATAATTATATTCGATGACGTAGCGTGTGAGAATCAAAATAATATGCGCGACTATTTTGCAATGGGAAGACATAAATATATAGACTGTTTTTATCTAAATCAGACTTATAGCAAAATACCAAAACAGTTAGTGAGAGATAATGCAAATTTAATTGTTCTCTTTAAGCAAGATGATATAAATATGAGACATATTTATGATGAACACGTCAATACAGATATGACGTGGCAGGAATTTAGAGAAATGTGTGCAAATATATGGAAAGAACCCTACAGTTATGTAGTGATTAACAAGGATTGTGAAAAAAACAAAGGATGTTACCGAAAGAAATTCGATACGTTTGTTGTTTTTCATTAGTATGTATGTCGTAAGTATGTCAATGCTTGTCGAGGTTTTGAAAAGTAAACAGCTAATAGCAGTAAACTTAATAATTAAATTTAGAAATCATTTTTAATAATCCTGTGAACCGTATATACTCCACTGTATACAAACGTTTAAGAAGTTTCGATACCTGGCCTCGAGGATTAACACAAAAACCACAATAAATGGCTGAAGCAGGTTTTTTTTATGCAGGCTGTGACGACAGAGTTATTTGTTTTTACTGCGATGGAAGGCTTTAAGACTGGAACTCCGAAGATCAACCATGGGTAGAGCATGCGCGCTGGTTCCAGTCATGTCCGTATGTTTTAGTAATGAAAGGAAAAGACTACGTTAAGAGCATGAAAAATTATGTATACGATGAAATTAAAAAAAATTGCCAACAGACTCCATTGGATGATCTACCTTTGATAGTAAATACATCATCTTCAATAATCTGTAAAATTTGTTTAGAAGAAGAGCTTAACACTTGTTTTTTACCTTGTGGTCATGCTGCGGCTTGTGCAAAGTATACTTTTTCCATTGGTAATAAGTGTCCAATTTGTAGGCGAGTATTCGCCAATATAACACGATTGTATTTCTGATTACACTCTATTGCTAGCCTACTATAAATAGGTGAAGTAAAAACACATGTTATCACTTTCGTGAGAACACTGACAATAGTTCAATCAATTGAAATTCAATTTAAAGATATGGAAAAAAATCTAAAGAGACAAATTGTAAAGGCTGCGGCAACTGTTAAAAATAAGGTTAAAAAGATGCGAGATATTGAAATGGAAAACAATAGTATTTTGGAATCTGTTTTTAAACCAATTACAAGTCCTCTTAATGAAATGGTGGAAAAATCTAAAACGTGTTCCGAAAATAAAGGAGTAAAATTTGAAACTTCAAGTCCATTAGACAAGGACAAAACTCTTAAGAGAGATTCAAACATCGAGTTCGACGTATTTAGTCCAAGAGACTCTAATGATTCAGATGAAAGCTATGAGAATTCAGAAAAATCTGATAATGAAGAAAATGAGGAATCATTTAAAACAGTGGAATCAAGTTCAAGTGATCAAGAAATTTCTTCGTGGTCCATGTCTTCCAAAACTTTACAAGATGTTCCGTTTGGCGTGAGAAATGAACGAGGTAAACACATGATGGGATCTTCGCGTGTAACTCTTTTTGATGATTATATTCAAGTTGGTGCAAACAAGTACAAATATACTCCTGGTATAAAGGAACTTCTGTTTAAAAAAGTACCTAATATATCTGCAATAACTGATGAAGATTTGAGACATTATAAAATAATGTTCCTAGAAACAAATGTGCACCGAAGAGAATTCGATCCAAATAAACCAATCAGAAGTAACAGAGGTCGAAAATACTTGAATATAATAAAACCGCTATTTAAGTTGCGTACAGTTTCAGCGAGCTCTGACAGTAGTCAACCTGATTTACTTCATCAAGGAAAAGGACTACCTCTGTTGAAACAGTGGAAGAAAAATGTTGACTACGTTTACTGGGACAATCCTAATGAACTGGTTGAAAGATTAAAACTATTGATTGCTTCAAAAGATGCTGGTAACACTTGGTTAGATAATGAAATAATATCTATTATAGAAGAACTGCGCGAAAGCAACATTATACCTTAATAAATAGCATACACTTCTAAACATAGTATCATTTGATCTTTGTCAACAACACCCATCAGTTCACAATAATGGATAAGTTTGGACATCATATTCATAAACGATTGCGTTTACCAAACTTTTTAGAAAATGTTGATAAAGTCTTGATGCGAACTGAAACCGGAGAGTTCGATTTACAAAATACAAGGTAATCCCAGTCAGGATTATAATTCCATTGAAAAATACCGATGCTGTGAACAAGGAATACGTAGACAGCCAATCTCAATTGTTTGTAAAAAAGCAAGAAGTCGATATAATATTCAACGATTTAAAAGCAGATGTTAAAAAAGGCATTGAGAATTTAAAAGCAGATTATTATCGTTATAAATAAAATATCTAACTGAAATATTTAACTGTAATATTTAACCGAAACACTCAACTGAAATATTCAACTAAAACATTCAACATAAATATCTAACTGAAATATTAAACTGAAACGAGTTGGGAGCGACGGAGTCGGCAGTCGCAGCGTCGTCGAGTGAAGGCAGCGACGCAGCAAGTCGGCACGTGCACCAGGGACAACGACTTGCGATGCTCTGCCATCCACTGCACCCGCACGTACCACGAGCTCCACTCCCAGCCACCTGAAACATGAAATAGTTGGTAGTCCGCTATGTATGTGTTGTTGAGTTGGGAGCGACGGAGCCGGCAGTCGCAGCGTCGTCGAGCGAAGGCAGCGACGCAGCAAGTCGGCGCGTGCACCAGGGACAACGACCTGCGATGCTCTGCCACCCACTGCACCCGCACGCACCACGAGCTCCACTCCCAGCCACCTGAAACACTTAACCGAAATGTTTAACTGAAATGTTCAACTGAAATTTTTAACTGAAACTTTCAACTGATCTGAAACTTTTTAACTGAAATATTTAACCGAAACATTTAACTGAAATATTTAACTGAAATATTTAACCGAAATATTTAACCGAAATATTTAACTGAAATATTTAACTGAAATATTTAACTGAAATATTTAACTGAAACATTCAACTAAAATACTTTAACCGAATATTTAACTGAAATGTTTAACTGAAATGTTTAACTGAAATGTTTAACCGAAATGTTTAACTGAAATGTTTTAACCGAAATATCCAACTGAATATTTAACCGAAATATTAAACCGAAATATCCAGTTATAAATATTTAAATACGGGACTTATCGCGCCTAAAACATAAATCTTATCTACTCGACGTTTCGACCAAGTTGCATTGATCGTGGTCACGAGACGACTGAATGTTGTGAGTGTCCGCACCGCTATTTATAGGAGAGATCGTTGGAAACTACCCTCAATTCATTTAATTTTTATCAGAGTTGCCATTGCGACACACAACACTGACAATATCGGCAGATTTTTGCTGCTTTGATCTTTGATTCGAACACTTGCTAATCACAGGGTTCCATGTTGCGGCCAACCTAAATCCATCCTCCCGGTTGAAATTGGGATGCTTTTTTATTTCTACCGCTTCACGCACAATACGGGAGTAATAGTAGCGGTCGGTCGAGAGGATCTTAGGGTCATGAAGTTCGATCCAGTGATTAGGTCCGGATTCCAGTAAGTGCTCGGCGATAGCAGATTTATTGACCTGGCAGTTTTTTACAGCTGCGATGTGTTCTTTGACCCTTTCTGCAATAGTACGCTTGGTCTGTCCGATATACGATTTACCGCAGCTGCAATCGATTTTGTACACACCAGCTAGGCTATTCTGTAAGCTAACTCGACAGCAGAATCCGCGGTGAGATTCGAATTTCGTACTACGAAATTCAATCGTATCATGTTCGTAATACGGTTGAATTTCGTAATACGAAACTCAAATCTCACCGCGGATTCCGCTGTCGAGATAGCTTACAGAATAGCCTAGCAGGTATCTGAAAAGGAATCACATCCTTCGGCGAACGGACCTGCGTTGATATCTTCGTTAGGGGAGTGAATACTGTCTTGATAGAGTATTTACGTAGTACAGTACCGATCTTGTCCGTTACTCCCTTCACGTATGGCATGAACGCTGCCTGCCGTTCAACGTCAGTGGTCCTCTCCTTATATCTGCGTCTAGAATGACCTCTTCCCACCTTGTAGCCGTTTTTTATCAGAACCTCCTTAACATGTGCGATTTCTTCTTCTAGGTGTTCTGTAGGGCTATTCTGTAAGCTATCTCGACAGCGGAATCCGCAGTGAGATTCGAATTTCGTACTACAAAATTCAACCGTATTACGAACGTGATACGATTGAATTTCGCAATACGAAATTCGAATCTCACTGCGGATTCCGCTGTTGAGATAGCTTACAGAATAGCCTAGCAGGGTCACAGAGGTCACGAGCTCTATCCATTAGTTTATTAGTTTCGGTTAAATATTACAGTTAAATATTTCAGTTAGATATTTTATTTATAACTATGTGTTCAAATCGCGAAAGTTTAAAGTTTACAGATTATTATCATCATCATCATCATCATTATCAGCCAATTTCCGTCCACTGCTGGACATAGGCCTCTCCCATGGCATGCCACTGAGCTCGATCTTCAGCTATTTGTTTCCAACCGCTGCCAGCCAGCCTGCGTATATCATCGCTCCATCTAGTTGGAGGGCGTCCCACACTACGTTTGCCGAGCCGTGGTCTCCACTCTAGAACTCCTTTACCCCAACGGTTATCGGTTCTGCGACAGATGTGACCGGCCCACTGCCATTTCAGCTTGCTAATCCTCTGAGCTATGTCGATTGCTTTGGTTCTCTGACGGATGACTTCGTTTCGAATTCGATCCTTCAGAGAAACTCCGAGCATAGCCCTCTCCATAGCTCGCTGAGCGACTTTGAATTGGTGAACTAGTCGCACTGTCAGTTTCCACGTCTCGGCTCCGTAGGTAATAACAGGTAGGACGCACTCGTTAAAGACTTTCGTCTTCAGGCTTTGTGGTATGGGCGATGTAAAGACTCGACGAAATTTTCCGAATGCTGCCCATCCAAGCTGTATCCTTCTGCGAGCTTCCTTCTCGAAATTGTTTCTGCCCAATTGCAAGATTTGCCCAAGGTAGACATATTCGTCAACAACTTCGAGAGGGACTCCATTTAAGGCAATCGGTTCCGGAATAACATGTTCGTTGAACATGATCTTGGTCTTATCCAAGTTCATCCGGAGACCGATGCGTGCAGAAGAATCAGCGAGGGTGGTCAGCATGTATTGCAGGTCCTGCACGGTTTCAGCCATGATGACGATGTCGTCCGCAAATCTCAAGTGTGAGAGGTAATTGCCATTGACATTTATGCCCCGTCCTTTCCAGTTCAGCGTTTTGAACATATCCTCTAGAGCGTTTGTGAATAATTTGGGGGAAATAACGTCTCCTTGTCTCACTCCTCGATGTAAGTGGATATGTTCAGTCTGCTGATTGTGTACTTGGACGGTCATAGTCGTGGCGTCATATAGACCTCTCAACACTTGGACGTATCGCCAATCAACTTGGCACCGTTGCAGAGACTCCAGAACAGACCAGGTTTCAATGGAGTCAAAGGCTTTCTCATAGTCCACAAACGCTAAGCACAGGGGCTGGTTATACTCTTCAGTCTTCTGTATAACCTGCCGCACTGTGTGGATGTGGTCTATGGTGCCGTATCCTCCTCGAAACCCAGCCTGCTCGGGGGGTTGAAATTCGTCGAGCCTACGCGCGAGACGATTTGTGATGACTCTAGAAAACAACTTATAGACATGGCTTAAGAGCGAGATAGGTCGATAGTTCTTCAAAAGGGTCTCCCTTTTTGAAGAACATAACAACCACACTCTTACTCCATGTCTTCGGAGTTCTCCCCGAAAAGAGGACGGAATTGAAAATACGCTGAAGCTGTAGTAGCGTAGGAGTTCCACCGGCTTTTAAGAGCTCCGTTGTAATTCCATCCTCTCCGGGGGCTTTTCCGTTTTTAAGCTGCCTGAGAGCCATCATAATTTCATCTAGGCTGATTTCTGGCAAATCTTCGGTGTAGTGGCGGGTCAGAGTGGCTCTAGGATCCTCGATGCCGGGTTGGGGAAGGGACGCTTGTGAGGTGTATAATTGGCTGTAGAAGTCTTTTACTTCCCTAAGAATCTCCGGCTTAGAAGCGACGACACTCCCGCTAGAAGTGGTCAACTTCGTCAGATGGCTTCGGCCCAGCTGTTGGACAAAGACTTTTGACCCCCGGTTTTGCTCGATCGCTTCTTTAATTGAGCGTGTGTTGGAGCTCCGGAGGTCACGTCGTACCAATTTAAAAATCTTTTTATTTAGGGTCCGTTGATCTGACGAAGTGACTGCAGGGTTATCACGTCGCTTTTGTATTAGCTGCAGAGATTCCTCTGAAAGCTTGGACTTTTTGCCAGCACCTCGCGTCTCACAGAATTTTGTCCCTTCCTCCCTGAGGATGTCCACCACATGGTCGAGATCCTGGTCAACGTCAATTGTGGTTTCCAGTGCAGCAAATCGGTTTTCCAGTTTCAACTGGAACGTTTCAGACCCGACCACGGATTGTAGCATATTGGGTCGGAGCGTGGACTTCATTAGACGAACACGTTCAAGTTTGCAGTCAATATCTAGAGAGCCTCGGACTAGTCGGTGATCACTGCCGGTTTTAAGCCTAGTGATCACTGAGACATCCCTAAATATGCGCTTTTTGTCCGTCATAATGAAGTCGATCTCATTTTTGGTCATTGCGTCGGGGCTTTGCCACGTCCACTTCCGCTGGGGATCTTTCTGGAAGAAAGAGTTAATCAGAAAAAGCCCCTCTTTTTCTAGGAAGTTGACGAGCATTTGCCCCCTATGATTTCTGCTTCCCAATCCGTGTGGTCCTACTACCGATTCGCCGCTTGTTTGTACTTCCACTTTTGCGTTGAGATCCCCCATGACAACGTTGAAGTGGGCCTTTTGGGTTCTGTGCAAGGCTTTGGAAATTTCCTCGTACATTTCCTCCACTTCATCGTCCGAGTGTGCCGAAGTCGGTGCGTATACTTGGATAACCTTGAGGTTATACCTCTCGGTGAGTTTAATCACAAGATACGCTACCCTTGTCGACACACTGGAGATTTCTAAAACGTTATCAGAGAGGATCCTGTGGACCAAGAACCCGACGCCACCTTGGGATGGTTGTTCTCCCTCTCTGAAATACATAAGATGGCCTGATTCTAGGGTAACGGTGTCCTCCCCCTCTCTTCGGACTTCACATAACCCCAGAATATGCCATCTTATGTTTTTCAGCTCTTCCTCCAGAAGTGCCAAGTGTGTATCGAGCTAGAGATTATTATACAAAGGCTGAATTAGACCAAATCATTAAATCAAAGAAATGAGTAAGCTACAAATAGTAAATGAAATTCATAAAACAGCTCGTAAAAACTTTGTTCGACGATCTGTAATATTAAGAGGAATTGATGATTTATGGCAAGCTGATCTTATGGATTTTCAAAATATAAAAAGTTGTAATAATGGATATAGGTATATTTTTGATGTAATAGATTGTTCTTTCTAAATTTTCCTGTGCTATCCCTGTTAAAACGAAGACTAAATCCGAAATAGCAAATGCATTTAGTTCGCTATTATTTAAAAATTATCGAAAGCCAGTTAACTTACAAACTGACATGGGCACAGAATTTTATAACGATGAATTTAAAAAAGTTATGCTAGAAAATAAAATTAATCATTACTCTACATATTCCATAAAAAAGGCTTCTATAGTCGAAATACTATAAATGGATTGGAAAGCATAAATGGATTGGAAAGCTTTTAGAAAGTGTCATGGCAACATACAATAACACAATACATCGAACAATAAAATATAAACCAAACGATGTTAGCCAATCAAACCAAAGTGAACTATTGAGAAATATAATCAAATCACAGGAAATTAATTGTCTGTCAAAGACCAGAAAATTAGAAGTTGGTGACCATGTTCGTATAAGTAAATATAAAGGTAACTTTGAAAAAGGATACAACCCAAACTGGTCTACGGAATAGTTTTTGATTAAAAAAGTTCATGGTTCTAAAAATCCTATCACTTATTCCATAGAAGATCTACACTATCAACCAATTTTAGGAAGTTTTTATGAACAAGAACTTCAAAAAACTAAGTGTCCTAATGTGTATCTAATTGAAAAGGTAACAAATTATTCGTAAAGTGGTTAGGTCTACCTAGTACTGAAAACAGTTAGATTGAAAAACGAACTATTGTATGATTATCTTTTCTATAGAGTTACATACCTAAGTATATAAAATTAAGTCTATTTAGATATTTTATCTCATTTATAACTCAGCTATGCATGGTGGTGGACTCGTAAACAGTATCATAAATAACTTACCATTTGAATTGCATTTACCTGGGTACAATTACTGTGGACCTGGTAGCAGATTAAGAAAACGATTATTGAGAGGTGATGAAGGAGTTAATGAGCTTGATAATGCTTGCATGAGACACGATATAGCATACGATAATTCATATGAATTGGAAGATCGACACAGAGCTGATTTAGAATTATTAAATATGGCAAAGCTACGGATGAAATCGAAAAATGCAGGAAGAGGAGAAAATCTGTCTTCGTGGCTTGTGAGCAAAGTGATGAAAACCAAAATGAATCATGGTGCTGGCATGAGAACATTTAAATCGATCGTCTCTACAATACATAAAAGACTGAAAAAATTAAAACCAAAAAGCAATTCTAGAGCTATTAAAGCTGCATATTCAGCTTCCAAAAAACTGATAAAAAATAAAAAAGGAGTGTGTCTGCCTCGTGTAATACCGTTACCAAAAACAGGTGGTATTTTACCACTTATACCAATATTCGCAGGACTGTCTGCTCTAGGTGCATTGGCTGGAGGTGCAGCAGGTATTACGAAAGCTGTAATTGATCATAAAGTAGCTAAAAAGAATTTAGAAGAAGCCCAACGTCATAATAAAACGATGGGAAGTATCGCCTTAGGAAAAGGCTTATATATAAAACCATATAAAAAAGGCAATGGTCTTTTTGTAAATAGTTCAAAAAACTAATAGAAAGGTTACCCATGCGTGCTCTCACTGATATAGATATATTAGAGTATGCTACTAAACACATACCTTACTTTAGAGGTGTTTTCATGAGAAATGAATTGCCGCCAAAGCCTAAGGACATTGAGTGTGCGATTGTTAATTTAGATAGCTCAGAGAATGAAGGAACCCATTGGGTAGCCTATGTAAAACATTTTAACTATTGTGAGTATTTTGATAGCTTTAGTGATTTAAAGCCACCAATTGAGTTAATAAGATATTTAAAATTTGATATAACATACAATTATTGTAGATATCAACGTTTTAATACATCTAATTGTGGTCATTTATGTTTAAAGTTTCTAAGTGAATTTTGGAAAAAATGTTATGCTAATACTATTTGTATAAAATGTTCTAATAAAGTATTGTGACTATATATTTATAAACGTGTTTTTATTACCATCATTTCTAAAATGTCTTTCACGCTGTCAATAACAGGCAACACCTCTATTTTATCCACTACCTTTTATCCAGCTTTACAATTTGATGATGAATACGAGTGTGCTCTGTTATATTTCTCAACATTCAATTCAATACCTAACATTGATAACAGAAACAATAAATGTTATTATGACAATAACGAAGTCGTAGACATACCAGAAGGCACTTACGAACTGCAAGATATTTCTGATTATCTAAAGTCAAACGTAAAAAAAGGAGTCGCTTTTAATTTATTTTGCAATAATAACACGTTGAAATCGTTTATCTTCTGCTCTAAAGATATCCATTTTGAAAAAGCTAATTCTCCAGGAACTTTACTAGGATTTGGTAATAAAACTCTTAAAGCCAATATAATACACGAGTCGCAACTCCCAGTTAACATTTTATCGACAACAGTGGTAAGAGTCGAATGTGATATAGTGAGCGGATCATATATTAATGGAAAACCAAGCCATATTCTTTATGAATTTGCTCCTAACGTGCCTCCAGGATACCGAATAATAGAAGTGCCAAATAATATAATTTATTTTCCTGTCAATCAAATTGACGTCAGCACTATTAATATTAGGTATTAATAATAATTTAATAAATCTACGCGGTGAAGAAGTTCAATTATATTTGCATACCAGGAAAAGATGATCGACTTCAATAAAAGTAGTAATTCAATAATGAAACACATCAGTACTCATCGAACAATCCGAAAAGGAACAACTAAGAAAAAAATTAAATTGACCAGGGAAAATAAAAAGTTCCTGAAATTAATTGGTCTATTAAAATGAACATTTTGGATATAACAAGTTCACCAGCATACGATAACACCATAGATGGTATCGAATATCATTCATATAAACCTTACGTAACAAGTTTTAACAGGAATGATGAAATCCGCATACCTATCAATCAGCAGGATTTATACATACTACCATCAGCAAGTACCCTTTATTTAGAAGGAACAGTAAACATCATAAAGAAGGATACAAAACTAAAAGTTACTGCTGTGGAATTCACAAACAATCCATTACTGTTTCTTTTTCAAGATATTCGTTATGAACTAAATGGAGTTGAAATAGATAGAATCAAAAATGCTGGAATGACTACAACAATGAAGAGTTTAGTATCATTTAATGAAAATGAAGCTAAGATAGCAAAAGCTTGGGGTTGGGATATAAATGGAACAAAAACAACCCATGGAAATAGTTTTTCGGCCTCAATACCTCTTAGTAATATTTTGGGCTTTGCTGAAGATTATAAGAAAATAATTATGAATTGTAAACATGAACTGATATTATTACGCAGTAATACAAATTTAAATTCTTTGAAAGTTCCATCTGGTGAGGTTCTTGAAGATATAATAATAAATAAGTTAGTTTGGCGCGTTCCACACGTCAAGGTTAAGATAAAGAAAAAGTTAATTTACTAAAGTTATTGGAAAAGGATCGTTCTCTATATATGGCTTTTAGAAATTGGGATTTAAATGAGTATCCCTTATTACCTAAAACAACTAAACATACTTGGTCAATTAAAACGTCCTCACAGATTGAAAAGCCAAGATATGTAATCATAGGCTTACAAACAAATAGAAAAAATTTTGCTGATAGCGATATATCAAAATTCGACCCTTGTAATTTAAGAGATGTCAAAGTATATCTTAACTCTAACTATTTTCCATATGAAAACTTGAATATTAGTCTTGATGATCATAAATATTCATTATTGTATGAGCAATATGTCAGGTTTCAGACATCTTATTATGGACGCAGAAGTGAACCACTGCTAAGTACTTCTGAATTCAAAGAAAAAGCACCGGTGTTTGTAATCGATTGCTCTAGACAAAGCGAAAACCTTAAGTCAGGACCTGTAGTTAGCGTACGTGTGGAACTTGAATGTCATTCAGAAATACCTGATCAGACAGCTGCATATTGTCTTATTTTAAACGATTCCATCATCGAGTACAGACCGTTGAGTAATATAGTAAAAAAAATATCTTAAAATATGAATCCTTGCAGAATAAAATATATATTCGTGGATGTACAAGGATTCAAAGATACACAAAGTAATTTTATTATAAAAGAATTGTCTATTTATACGAAGAAAATACCCAAACCTTTCTTGTCAAGCCCCCCTATCCATTTAAAAACTTATCGATCGAAGAAAAGAAACAAGTGCGGTGGATAGAAGCAAATCGAGGATATTTCTGGAGTGAAGGCCACATTGACTACAGGGAATTCAAAAGAATTATAATACCATATTTGAATAAGAAAAAAGTGTTAACAAAAGGAACTGAGAAAGTTATGTGGATCAAAGGCCTTTGTGAGAACTGTGAAATAATAGATGTGGGAGAAAAAGGATGTCCTAATTTTTTAAAATTATATCACGACTATGAAAAACCTAATATAAATTTAAATTGTGTACAACACACGAAAATGTGTGCATTAAAAAATGTATTGTGCTTAAAAAAGTGGTATGATAATAATAATATACATTTATTCAATGTAAGCTAAGCTAAGAATTTAATTTAATGTTTTAAATAAAATAAAATAATTATTGCCTAAACTGGTTGTTGTTTTATTCTACCGAATTATATTTTAACGAATTAAAGTGGTGCGTATTTAGGAATTAAAATACAGCAGATATTTGAATAGGTTTTTAATATAATATCGAAATTTAAAACATATCTTAATTGTAATGAATTAAATAGTACAATGAATTCAGGGAGATACTACTTACTGATTTGATTAAACATCTTAAGAATCACTTCTAATTTAATTTAACTGATCTATTTAAAAATAATTTTATTCACTTATGCGTCTCATCAGTCAGAATCACTTATTATATTTTCAGATATATTTTTAATCACTCTTTCGGTTTGATCTAATATTCTGTCCGTAAAATCTTTTACTATATATTGAGCCGATATTACAACATCACTTTCAGTGTCACAGTTATCACCACTAATGTCTATTATTTTGATCTGAATCAAACGTCTCCCTTTGTAAGCTTCACGGTTTAAAACAAATGATGATCGCCGCATAGTATTTCGAAGATTCTTAGTTTCACCAGGTGTCTTCTTTGTCTTCCGTTTTGGACGTTTTGGAGACGATTTCTTCTGATTAGTGATTGGAAAAATTTCGTCAAAGCCTTCTAATGGATTCTGCGCACAGTGGAAAAGAAGGTCTTGGGTATTAATTCCAAAAAGTCCATCTTGAGTCTCACTGTTATTATTTATTACAATGTCTGTCATAATCTGAAACAAAATAGAAAACTATTAGGATCATTTTTAGGGATAAAATCGAGTAAATAGAAATAAAGGAATAAAAGTTCAAAACTTACGTCTTAAGTCGACTTGAATGTATGTGAATATGTGTGTTAACTGCGATGCTCGAACAGGGTATAATGAGCAGGGCATGATGAATTTTATTCAATGTTTGTCGAGTGTGCAAAATCATGTAGTGACATGTCAGTGCACCTGCGTCGGTGTTAAAAGTTTATGCTGCGTTAGTGAATTTGAAGTAACTACGTAGATTACAGGAATAGCTTACACAACATTTTTCACAAACATAAAATTGATTTTGCATTATTAACTTAAGCTAGATGTTAAGGCTCTTAAAATAAAATAAAAACAACAAGTATTCTAAATGAAATTCGTTTATTCACTAAATTCTTACTTAAGGTTCACTTTACATTATTATAACATTATTATTATGTTACATATTTATTTCATCTTACAGATAATCTTAAGCCACTTACATTAGATTAGACCCCAAGAATTGAAATATGACCCCAAGCTCTGCTTGATTTTTAATCTTGCGAAATAAATCGTTTATCGTCGCTACTAGAAAGCGCAATTTTGTTTACAGAACGTGTAAATATTTCATGTTTTATACTTTTAAACAATATGTTTTTCTTGCGTAGTGTATTTGATGTAAGCAATGTGTTTGAATAATCTAAGATACTAAGATCTCGAACAACACATTATTTTATTCCCTTAGCCTTTTTAATTTCAGTGTCAGTATTTTTTATACAATATAATTTAGAGCGTAATTCTACATATTTAGTGATTATTTTTCCACCCATTTCATCTTTGAAAAGTCCTAGTACTTTTTTGTTAATTATTGGTAATTTGTGATAATTATCAACAGAAAAGTTACTGGTATCGAAATACTCCAAAAACGTATTTTTCACATCTTGATAAAAATTTTTGGTTTGGATGTGATAAATAAAGCTGTCTGTATCAGTATAACACATCGTCAAGCGGTCCCTGTAAAATGGTTTAAATATAGAATAGTGAAAATTATACATATGTGATTATGATAATTCCAAAACTGTAAATCTGATATACAGTGGCTTATCTAATACTATACGATTAGGCTTTAATTGAATCGCAACCAAACTTTCCGTAAAAACTGAAGCACTGTGAAAATTTGGACTCGCGATTAATTTTTCTGCGTTATTTCTTTTTTTAGTTCTATTGTTTTGATCATTCCATTGATTTATCAACTCAACATGGACCTTCTTGCGGTTGTTTTCTAACGTTTTACCAAAAACACTGTTATTGAGCAATTTGAAAAAGTCTTGCTCAAAAGTTGACGTTTCTTTTTGACGCAAATTTGTATTAAGATCGATGTATTGTTTTAAATATGCACTCTGTCGAAACGTTATAGCACGATGTACTTGTCTCAAGATCAAACCATGTCTTAAACAGGTTTTTAAATGTACATAATGTATAACATAATTAAATTTGTCATAAAGATTTGGAATTAACTTTTCATTTTTTCCACCTGGTGGAATATCTTTTTCGGGGCAAAACGGCAAATCATTATGTTCCCAATGTATTTTTTTTTGATAAATGAGATCGACTTCTAGAATGAAGCCGAACTCTGCATCATCAGATACATTATTTACATCCAGTTTATTAACTTCTGACTGATCAAGAAACCTAAAGTTTGACAAGGGCAATGTTTGACACATGCTGTATCCATAAAGATTATTGCAGTCTATATAGACTATGAATGATTCTGGCATCAACGGATCATGGTCGAAAATAAATTCGTTGTTTGCTTTGGCATGCCTATGTGCTGCCATTACCACACCTCCTCGTATGCCTGTCTGTAACATATCTACTATAGCAAAGTCATCTATTAGTTCTAACTCAATGCCTGTTTTATAAAGCATAGCATCGAATGATAAACTCGGTGCTGTAACATAAAATGCAGGGTCCAATTTGTAGTAATGCTTGCAAGTTTTTCTAAAGTTTTCAAATTTATCTGTTAACAACAACACATCACTTTTTAATTACAAATCGGTATATTCGCCTAGGTTCCGAATTTCAAATTGGGTCCAAACTGACTGTGCGTGATCAATATTTTTATTTGATATGTGCTCATTGTTGAGAGAGCTATAAAAACTTTCTTTGCTTGGCAGAGATGGCTCGTTGTAACGTTCCCATGCGTTCATGTACTCGTAAGGGTAAACGCCTTTACGAGTTAGAAGGGAAAACTCATTTTTATTTGGGTAAATATTCCTTAAATGAGTAAACTCATGAGTTTTCATTGTTTTAACCAGTACGTGTTTCAGGTTTTTTTGAAATTCCACCCCTAAGAGGGTGATATGGGGTAACAAATTGTGAAAATCAATATTTTTTGGATTGCGCTGAAATTTGGCATGCAGATAGTTATTACAACGTTAGTTACCTCTGAAAAAGGATTTTTCAAAATTCACCCCTGAAGGGGATGAAACGGGGTTCAAAGTTTGTATGGAGAAACAAGATTAGATAGTCTTTTCTATTCGAAACTTCATACAAGTGCTCAAGTAAAAAAATAAGTAAATACGTGTTTCACCCCTAAGAGAGTTAAATGGGGTAACAAAGGGTGAAAATCAAAATTGTTTCGGATTGCGCTGAAATTTAGAATGCAGATAGTTATTATGACGTAGGTATCCGCTCAGAAAAAAAATTCTATAAATTCCTCCCGGATACGGAACGGGGAATCATAGTTTGTATGGCGAAACAAGATGAGATAAAGTACGTGTTGTAGGATTTTTCGAATGGGGTAGGCAACAAAGTCTGAAACTTTGGGTTTTTCGGGTTTTATAAATATGAATCCCGAATTGCCTTAGTCACGCGATAACATGAAAACGGGTGAACCGATTTGGCTAATTCTTTTTTGATGTCTTTATTGATAGAATCGTTATTACAAAAGAAAAGTTTTAAGTAAATAAAATAAGTTTTTAACGCGGGTGAAGCCGCGGGACACTTCTAGTTGACTATAAATTGATTGTGATCAGTGGGGATCTATAGAATAGCTAAGCTTATAATAATATTTTCGTAGTAACTATGACCTAATCTGTGGTTTCACTGCAAATATTTTATTAATTTTGCGATGCATGTATGTGAAATTCGTGATATCTTCTAGAGTTTTCATTTGTAAAGGACAATTTTAATGTATAATATGTGGCCAAGCAAATTAACGTAATTATTTGGATAAGGATTAATACTATATACTTGAAAATGAATGAATGAATGAATGAATGAATAATACTTTATTGCACACCAAGAACAAAAAAAACAAACAAAAGTAACAGAAGAACATAACATATCGGTAGTACAATGGGCGGTCTTATCGCTTAGAGCGATCTCTACCAGACAACCTTTGGATGGAGAGGATTTCTAAATTATAATATTGCGGGGGTGTGTAGCTATAAGTTAACATATATATGAATATACTTAAAATTAATACTTACACATATAAACAAACATAATACATAACATAGATACATATACATTGTAACTAAATAGATATTATTAAAATAGATACATATACCTTAATAAATAAGTTATAAAATCAACTATGGGAAAAATAGTGTTTAAATACCATATTTTTAAAAGCTTGTGGAGATTGGGCTTGTCTTATTGTTGCAGGAAGTTCGTTCCATAGGCGGACAGCTAGCATGGAATAAGATTTGTTGTAGTAAAGTGACGTGGAGTGATGTTGAGGTGTCTTCAATTGAAGCGTATACTGGGATCGAAGGGGGTGGGATTTAGTAAGGTGGAGGAATTCGAAGCGCTCTTTTAGGTAAAGTGGAGTCGTAGGAAGGCCAAATAAAATAGCCTTGGAAGTTATGTTATATTTTTTAACAAAAAATTAAAGATTATAATGGTTACTGTGAGTCAACCTTAAGAGATAGACATATGCCGTCGCGGACTTTTTTGTAGGTCTTATTAAGTTGTACAACTCTTTCATACAAAATATTCTTCCATCTATTTTCAATTGAGCAGCGTTCGTAAGAAACGTGTTTATTCGACCATTTTTTTGTCGACTCAGGTTGCAAATTAGGTCTCCACGGATGTACCTTTGATTTAAACAGGATAATATATAGCCTATTTTCATTTCGAAAGTCCAATAAAGTCTATATATTAGTTTAGAGCCAAATCATTACAAACATACAAAAATACAAATGTTCTCTCTTTATAATATTAGTATAGATAACACTTCTACAAGTTAATTTAACTACTATCTTAAAGCACAAATCATTAGGCGTGATAGTTTTACAGTAAAGTGTACCACCACAAAAGTGTTCAAGTTGTGGGATAGTGTTAGGGCTCGCTTCACTCACCCTGATTACCATGACATGGCATCAGTCAGCAGGTTATGTTTATGAAATTTCCCCAAATCAGGTTTTAATTTTCCCCAAAAAGAAACGCTTTTCTACAATTTTCCCCAAATTAATTTTGTATTTAATATGAAATAAATCTAATGCGAAAAATGAATTTGCCCTTGTATTTTATTACTATTTTGACAGCCACTAAAAATCAAACACAGTTTTCACCTATGTTACCTCCAATCATTAATGGATGTCATCATTGTTCACACTATTATTCGTGACTTCATACACTTCTTATGACTTACATTAAAAAAAAACCCCATAATTTTCCCCTCAGTTTTCATTTCCCCATTCTATCCCCAAAATTTTTTTTTTCCCCAATATGGGGAAAGAAACCCCCAATCTGGAGACACTGGCATCAGTGATTTCACTTTAAGGTTAAACCGCACTAAGCGACACTTCACAGCAGCGGCGCGACGCGACACGTAGCGACACTTTTAGGTATACCGCACTTGAACTGCAGTGCCGCGACAGTTTGCAGCACGGAGAATATAGACTCTATCTGTCATTATCCGTGGTTAACGTAGTATTAAGGCTAGACCGCACTAAGCGACACTTCACTGCAGCGGCGCGACGCGACACGTAGCGACAAAATATTCTTTGTAAGTAATTGTATGAGGTATATCGCACTACGCTGCAGCGTAACTACGCGCCGCGACTCTGCGCTACAAAGTTGCCCAACTCATCACATCTGACGCACCGTGTCACGTCGTGTAGTTCTGCTGCCGTTCACAGATTACTAAATGTCTGCTAATTACTAATTATAATTCTAGATTAATAAATCTCGATCGCGACCACAGAGTTTACAGTACACGTTCAATCTTGATTTCTTCAGTTCGTGTATCGCAACCGCCGCGGCAACACCTATAACCATCCTACACCAGAGTACTTTTTAATATGTAAAAACTGGCCAAGTGCGAGTCGGACTCGCACACGTAGGGTTCCGATTGAACAAAATTTGCCGGAAAAATTAAGTACATGTAGTTTTAACATCGATATATATAAATACCGTGTCAATACTAAATATGCTTATTTACTACAACGCCATCTAACGAATATTTAACGAACTTCTAACATCAACCAAGTGAACGTTAACACAAAGATGTTAGGGTAGGTAATAATAAGGTAAACCGGTGTCTTTATACTTTTTTATTAACTGACTTCACAAAAAAGGAGGAGGTTCTCAATTCGTCTCTATGTTTTTGTTGTTTTTTTTATTGCGTATATTCTACAACTATAAAGAAATAATACATTTGGGGAATCCTCAAGTAGCCCAAATGACCTATTCTTATATTTCTAAGTAGCCTAAATGGCTACTGGTAACCGATTGGATTTTTTGGTCGCCATTTGATAATTCGCCTTATCTGGCACCCATGCACCACAGAGTACTTTTTACATGTTAAAAATTACTAAGTTATAGGTGTTGTCACGGCGGTTACGATACGCGGACTGAAGAAATCAAGATTGAACGTGTAATGTTGTGGCGTGATCCGTGATCTATGATCCGCGATCAGAACTCTGTGATCGCGATTGAGATTAAGTGTGTACAGCCTTAAGTTTAAAATGGCTTTCGACGAAGATAAATTAATTGTATTAGTCAGTCTGTATAACGTTGTATATACGTTCATTATTTCGTTACGTTCATTTACGTTCATTATAATAACGTTCAAATAATTTTCTTCCATTTTCCTCAGAAATTGCCGAACGACTGACAGACAAAATTTGCTGCAAACCACGGACAAAGAGAATATAATACTACGTTAACCACGGATAATGACAGAGAGAGTCTATTCTCCGTGCTGCAAACTGTCGCGGCACTGCAGTTCAAGTGCGGTATACCTAAAAGTGTCGCTACGTGTTGCTACGTGTCGCGTCGCGCCGCTGCTGTGAAGTGTCGCTTAGTGCGGTTTAACCTTAATACTACGTTAACCACGGATAAAGACAGATATAGTCTATTCTCCGTGCTGCAAACAGTCGCGGCACTGCAGTTCAAGTGTGGTATACCTAAAAGTGTCGCTACGTGTTGCTACGTGTCGCGTCGCGCCGCTGCTGTGAAGTGTCGCTTAGTGCGGTTTAACCTTAATACTACGTTAACCATGGATAAAGACAGATATAGTCTATTCTCCGTGCTGCAAACTGTCGCGGCACTGCAGTTCAAGTGCGGTATATCTAAAAGTGTCGCTACGTGTCGCTACGTGTCGCGTCGCGCCGCTGCTGTGAAGTGTCGCTTAGTGCGGTTTAACCTTAAAGTGAAATCACTGATGCCAGTGTCTCCAGATTGGGGGTTTCTTTCCCCATATTGGGGAAAATAAAAATTTTGGGAATAGAATGGGGAAATGAAAACTGTGGGGAAAATTTTGGGGATTTTTTTTTATTTTTTATGTAAGTCATAAGAAGTGTATGAAGTCACGAATAATAGTGTGAACAATGATGACACCCAATAATGATTGGAGGTAACATAGGTGAAAACTGTGTTTGATTTTTAGTGGCTGTCAAAATAGTAATAAAATACAAGGGCAAATTAATTTTTTGCATTAGATTTATTTCATAAATTAGATACAAAGTTAATTTGGGGAAAATTGTAGAAAAGCGTTTCTTTTTGGGGAAAATTAAAACCTGATTTGGGGAAATTTCATAAACATAACCTGGAGACACTGACTGATGCCAAGTCATGGTAATCAGGGTGAACTACGGGGTGAGCGAAGCGAGCCCTAACACTATCCCACAACTTGTACACTTTTGTGGTGGTACACTTTACAGAAAAACTATCACGCCTATTGATTTGTGCTTTAACATAGTAGTTAAATTAACTTGTAGAAGTGTTATCAGTAAATATAAATCATTTTATTTCCATAAAAAAATAAAGATTAACATTTTTTTTTCTAGGTTAGTATAATGCTCGGTTTAAAGTAGAAGAATGAACTAAAGCTGAAACAGGAGTTGGAGCTGCTATAGCAGCCGGTAATCAAGAACTAAAAGGAATTTGAGCTCTTTTAGTCATAGCCGCTAAAATTACCATACCTCCAATGTAAATTATTGAATAATCATTTTTTATAAATTCTAAATAAAAAATATAATTTCATCTCCCAAAATTTATTATTCAAGAAATAATTATTAAAATTAAAACATCCCCAATTCGATTAGATAAAGCAGTTAATATCCCTGTATTATAAGATTTAAAATTTTGGTAATAAATTACTAAACAATATGAAACTAAACCTAAACCATCTCAACCTAATAAAATTCTAATTATATTTGGACTAATAATTAATAAAATTATTGAAAAAACAAATAATAATACTAAAATAATAAAGCGTATTAAATTTAATTCAGAACTTATATAACTTTTTCTATAATAAATAACAACAGAAGAAATTAAAGAAACAAATATGATAAATAATAATGATATTCAATCTAATAAAATAGATATAACAACTCTAACTGAATTAATAGCTTTATACTAACCTAGTATAATGCTAGTATAATGCTAGAAGATCAAAGAATTAACTTCGCTGCGAACATAAATTTGGTTACTAACTCCATCTGCTGGAAATCTAAAGAATTTACATCTGTCATCCAAATGACGTCTGATATCAGTGTCACCATTTGTGGCAGATTTCTTATTTTTATTTTTATTGTTTTTAAAAATAGATTAATCGCAATGTGGTTTGCACGTTACTAGTATTCTTGTTAAACCCTCCAACCTTAGTTGGAGTAAAAGCTGAATATGCTTTTGTCTGGAGTGGGTTCACGTCAATAGTGCAATGGGTGCGGTGGGGATCGAACTCCCGACCTCTCGATCGCCAGTCCGACACCCTATCCATTGGGCTATTGCCGCCTTGTTTATTGCTATTTCTGCCATCTAGGCAGATTTCAGACCTACATTTTTAACTCTGGCAGATTAAGCTGACGATTCCAAGAAGTGGCAGATTTCATCTTTATGAATTTTGAAATATAAATAGAATTTTTACAATTTTCTGTTTCTATTTAAAGTATAACATTTTTATTATGCTTTTATTTGGTTGGAAATTTGTAAAAGTTTGAATGAGAAGGTATATAAACTTTATTTTTATGCCTTATTTTATGCCATAATTCAATAATATGATGGCAAATATAATATATTTAATTCCGTCCTCTTTTCGGGGAGAACTCCAAAGGCGTGGAGCAAGAGTGTGGTCATTATGTTCTTTAAATAAATAAAACTTTGTTTAAACTTTTCTTTAATTTTTAACTTTGTTCTGTTCTTAGTATTTGTTGTTATAGCGGCAACAGAAATACCATCATCTGTGAAAATTTCAACCGTTTAACTATCACGGTTCATGAGATACAGCCTGGTGACAGACGGACAGACAGACAGACAGACAGACAGACAGACGGACAGCGGAGTGTCAGTAATAGGGTTCCGTTGGTACCCTTTGGGTTCGGAACCCTAAAAAGGAGACAAGACCCTCTTAAAGAACTATCGACCCATTTCACTCTTGAGTCACGTCTATAAGTTATTTTCTAGAGTCATCACAAATCGTCTCGCGCGTAGACTCGACGAGTTTCAGCCCCCTGAACAGGCTGGGTTTCGAGGAGGATATGGCACCATAGACCACATACATACAGTGCGACAGGTTATACAGAAGACCAAAGAGTATAACGAGCCCCTGTGCCTTGCATTTGTGGACTATGAGAAAGCTTTTGACTCTGTAGAAACCTGGTCTGCTCTGGAGTCTCTGCAACGGTGCCAAGTTGATTGGCGATACGTCCAAGTACTGAGAGGTCTGTATGACGCCGCGACTATGACCGTCCAAGTAAAAAATCAGCAGACTGAACATATCCCCTTATATAGAGGAGTAAGGGGGAGAGGGAGGGTAGGGTAAGTTAGGGGAAGGGCAGGGGAGGTAGAAGTGCGGGGAAGGGGGAGGGGGAAGGGAGGATTAGCATGGCGTGGTAGGGTGCGGTGTAGCTGGGATACGTATGTGTCTTATTAGTTAATGTTACCCAAAGACACTATTCCACGCGGACGAAGTCGCGGGCACAGAAGGTTTCAATGTATATACTGGTTTAGCATATCACGAAAATACGCGTTGATGTCTTTCAGAAAAGTTTCTTTTAGACATTAATGTACTTACAATAGCTATCCTTATCTAACGCTAACACGTTCAAGCTAGTGTTGAGTATCGATATTTCAAATAATTAAATAGAAAACTTTCCTAGAGAGTAATATACAGGATGTCGGATTTCATATGGTCCAAACGAAAACCATCGTTGGAGGACTCCAAGGGTTACCCAGATATGTTCCGCGAAAATCTATAGTTTTTGAGAAAATTGCGTTTTACTTGTTTTCGAGTTAGTCCCCGAAATGTTGCAATTTATTAAAATTTTCTCCCAAACTTTAAGGGCCAGAGTCCTAGTTTTTTGTGGGACAATGTACAATGAATAGGTCTTTCAGGAAAAAATACAATTTTTTATTTAAGTTTATTATTTTCTGAGAAAAAAATAAAACATCACATTTTTTTATTTAGATGATATATAAACTTTTACTTTGGGCAGGCTTTTTTCCAAAAAAAAAAAACAGAATAAAACAGTTATAACCAATTTTAAAAACTTATCTGTTTTATGGACCCTCTGCTTGCCAAATTTCATACGGCTACGACAAGAGGTTCAGGTCTAAAAACATAATTAACGAAATTAAGAAAGGATTTTATTATTCAAATTATTTCTTCTGATATACACTCTGGTAATCTTTTTTTACATAATTAACGCATGTGAAGGAAATAAGTTGTAATGAAGCCCAAATTTTTTTAAATAAGGAAATATAAGATTAAAAATTGAGGTTTAATGTTGAAAAATATTGTCAATTTTCCTAGCCTATTTTTTGTAATAAGTTACAGTTATGCACATGATATCGCTTAAAGATTCTTTTTAGATGATAAAAGAAGTGATCAATTTTAGTTTTCTTTTTCTATTATCATTTTACTTTGGTGTTTAATTTACGTAATAGGCAAGCGTTTGACCACTATCTCACTTGATGATAAGTGATGATGTGGTGACCGACCATGATGCTCGCTTTCTTAGACGATACTTTTACACTCGCGAGCTTGAGTCGTTCTCCCATATAAAAAATCAAATAATTTGAGGTCAGGCATCTTAATGGCCAGAGACAGATCCATCGCGCCGGATACATCAACTTGTGTAAGTGTCACCATAAAAATTTCACTTCTCCAACGAAATGAATAAGAATAAATATCAACTTTAACTAAGAGATGCACACAAGAAGAGAAGTGAAGACGATGACTTCTCTCATCATATCAGAAGAAAGTTCATAAAGCGTTATCGTATGTGCAATAATGTGCATTGCTGTAAAGGGTCACTTTGCTTGCATTGCCGTAAAGGGACACTATGAACTTTTATTAAGAGATAGAGATGGATAGAGATACAGAGAGAGAAAAAAGAGATTACCCTAGTGTATTTCAGAAGAAATAATTTGAATATTTAAAATCCTTTCTTAATTTCGTTAATTATGAGTAGTAGGGATTCGAGATTTCTGCCTCACTGGCTCAAGGGGTGAATCGGGTTCTCCCTCAGCTAAAAAAAAAAAAAACGGTTTTCGTTTGCGCCCAATCGATTGCCGCTATCCCCGTTGCTCCATCTTTTCAGGATTTTGAGATAGGTTTTTCATTTCAGGACCTCCAGTACCCCTCATTAGCAGGCGTTAATTACTCTATTGTTCTTTATCACCCGACCCTCGAACTGCGTGAACCGTTGCCAGGCATTGTTCCTTATCACCTTAATCACCTACTCTCATTAACTACTTGAGGGCCACCTTCCTTTCTTCAAAAACAACACATTTATTTCATTTGTCTTTATTTAAAATAAGATTTGAACGCATCGGATACTAATATATCATTCACTAAAGTCTCCTTTGAATTGAATGTATTGCTCATATCCAACATACTCTTGCCATGAAATTTATAGTATAAATATACCATGCAGTACTCGCCACATACTGAAGTCCAATCATTTTGTAATCTCTTGATATTGAAATCCCATATTCTACTATTTCTGTTCAAGAATGTTTTATGAAAACCTGCAGGTGGACGACCGAAAGAGTCAAAATATTGTCCAACGCTATCTTTATCTATGTGTATGGCTACCCAGTGTGAGCCTGGTTGTGTATCTGAATCTAGATTGCTGACTAAAAACGCAGGCGTCTCCATATGAATGGGTAATCTGTTTACTGCATACACATTATTTTGTAAAGTCCCGTGAATTTTATATAAGCATTCCTGGATCTCTACCGTGTTCATATTTGTAAATAAACTTGTGCGACCTTATGAGGCTTGCTCTTGCAAATGTTTCAATTGATAATACTACCTCACTTTTAAATAAACATGTTGTAAATAAAACAATTCAAACTTTGATATTTAATTTTATTTATACATCATTAAAGTATCAACCTTATGTCTAACTTATAATTAATGTACATGTTTATGTTAACTACTATAGTCTACGATTACATTGCGATTCTTATCTAATTCAATTACATTATCGAACTCGGCATAAACGATACAGTTGATAGTCTTCATAAGAGCTGATTCAAAACGAACCTCTAATCTTACGCTGCCATTCCTTATCAAATTTCAATGACTTGATGAGTTAGCAGATAAATCGGGTGTTAAGTCAAAAGCAACTAGACAGTAACCTTTGGCATACCTTGTCCTAGATATTCCATTACCTTCGTCAAGAAAATGTATACCCGTTCCTGAGAATAGTGTATGATAGGCTGTAGTAAATATGTTGCTTTCAAATGACGGTTGTAATGCTTTAGAAGGTATTTGTTGACCATCTAAATATAAGCAAAATGAACTCATATCGTAATTCTCAAAATTAAAGGGATTTTTTATTGAGACTCCCATTGAACGCTGCGTTATTAACGAACCCAACTATACATCTTTTGGGTACTTGACCCAGAAAAATATTATCAAGGGTTTTTCCCTGAACCCCCGATGGTATAGTTAAAACTTTAACTATGGCTCGAGTAATAGGATATTTAGCCGTAGTAGAGGCTAACACTTTTTGATGTGCGAGTAAAACAGTTGGATTGATTCGAGCTCTACGAACAATAAGAGTTGCATCTGTAATGCATATTTTTAACTTTAAATCATTCGAAGCCGCCATTAAGTTAAACGTTTCTCTAGAACGAACTAATTTTACAGACATATCAACACCGTTTATTAAATTTTTTTCCTGATTGAATAAATCACCATGTAAATGTCCAATCATTTCTATTTCCTTACTTTCGGCAGCAAATTCTTGTCGTCTTGTAAACCCTTTGTTACTCTCATCAGTTACATACATCTTACCAGATGTATCTTCATACCAAAGCCCACAAGTTAAGTGAGATTCTTTAGCTGTAGGGGCGTAATTCAATAGAGTTTCTACATATGCACGATATGCATATGTATTATTCGGAGGTGATACAAGTTTTTGATTTGAATAAACATCTAGTTGGTTAAAAAGATAATGTAACCAGTTATTAATTGGAGCCACTACTATTGATGAATTTATTCTGGAAGAGTCCTGGTTTAATCTTTTTGCTTTTAAATGTATCAATGTATGTGATAAATCTATGTAGTCATCGCCAGCTCCTGGAACTTGAAATTCTGTGGGTCCATCATCAGCAAGAGATGAAATTGGTTTGTAGTGTACCCACATACCACTCTCTATACTCGTTTGGGTGGATGGTAAAGCAAATAAATCTAATTTTGACTTTATACACTCGCAGGAATGACTATGTAAAAATGACATTTTTATATATTTTAGGAAAATATGTCTTTGAAATTCTTATCACTCAATTTTATTTTCTTTGCAGCCTTCAGCTTAACGGTTGAAGGTGAAATGAACGAATTCTGGCGTTTTCTCTTTGTTATATATCCTGAACCGGACATATTGATGCGGTCAATTTTGTTATCTGCTTTTCTTTTCAAATTCGAGCTTGCTTCCTTAAGTCTAGATTGAATTGATTCTTCTATAGGGCGCGAGCTAACCATATCAGATAAAAGACCTACGCCAGTATTTAATGCCTCTTTACCAATCACTCGAGCCCCACTAGACAGTAATGGTAAAACTGATCTGAACAATCCTCCCAAAAAGCTACCAATTCCATGTCCACGTTGATATGGTACTCCTTTGTAAATTACTCCAATACCAGATCCAGCTTGATGTGAATAATAATGTTCATAAGGACAAGTAATTTTTTCGAGTTGAGAGCGCATTATTGTATTTTTCTGAAATTGAGTTTAATACACACTGTTCCAAACTGGAATGGTATGTTTTGCCCAGTGCTCGATCTTATATCAATCTCTATGGTATCAAACTCCCTCCGCATTACTGGTAAGAAGTGAGGTGGTGAGAAAACGTGCATTTTATTCGATCCATAAATATATTTAGATGGGTCTAATGGTATTATTCTCAACAATGGAGTCATAACATCTCCAACAATCTGTGGTTCAATAATGTCACAGTAGACGAATAGTTGTGGTGGTAATCCTAAATGCAAATTAGCTGGACATTTTCCAAATCCTTTTTCAACGAGATTTCTTTGTGGTTCGAATCCAAGTTGAAGAGATAATTGAGGTGATAATGATATTGATTTTACATTATCACCCAAGACAGACACATTAACAAATTTGGACAGCTCATCATATCGAAATCTTACATTTTCTTTAATATTGTTTAAAGCATTCAATATATGATTAATATTATCATAATTTGTAGCTGGAATATGAGTTTTGTAGTATATGGTTGAAGGTTTGGTTTCGTTGGGCATTTTCATTATTTTTGTGAAGTATACAATGTTTTCATGTTCTTGAACAGTAAACATTGTACATGGATATTGAAACTCAACAACTCCAACACACCATGTCCCTTCAAGTATTATGGGTTTAGGTAGTTTAGTGGAAAAACGAGTCGTTTTGTTTTCTGGAAAATATTCCATAGAACTATTGCTAAGTAGCGTTAAATAAAGACTTTCTTTCATCATATTGGTGTTAATGATGATGCTAAAACCCAACTGTTGAACTTATCTGGATAACCTTTCCACTTGACTAACACTTCTTTTATGTTACCAGATTGACGAGAACGGATTATTTTATCTATTTTGTAACTTATAGTGGGGTCATAAGTAACTTTTTGTAGTTCCTTTTCATAAAATGTTCCAACAATTAGTTCATCTTGTAAATCTTTTATTGTATAAACTACCCATGGCGACCGTTCTATCACTGCTAGGCTATTCTGTAAGCTATCTCGACAGCGGAATCCGCGGTGAGATTTGAATTTCGTACTACGAAATTCAACCGTATTAAGAACGTGATACGATGGAATTTCGTAGTACGAAATTCGAATATCACCGCGGATTCCGCAGTCGAGATAGCTTACAGAATAGCCTAGCTGATGTTATAATGAATATTTCGTCACTCCAGTTAGATTCATATCCTTTTTGAAATTTGTGCTTATATTTTGTGATTCTTATATGGTCTCCTACATTAAATTTTGGTAATGGAACATCTAAACTTTTTGTATTTGATTTTCTATCGTATAAGTTATTCCAAACGGTCATGATATTACCTAAGTTAACATCACTTGGACACATTTTTATACTGGAGTGATAACTGTGGTTATAAGCATATATTAAATCTTGAAGAATATTTATGTACTTGTAAGTATTTTTATGGGTAAAGTATCGCCACATTTTAATTTTAAGTGTTCGTTGGAATCTCTCTACGATGCTTGCCTTTATATCTGGATTGTTTGTTGTATAGTAGTTTACATTTTTACTTTTAAAGTATTTTTGTATAACTTTTGAAACAAATTCGGTTCCTTTGTCAGATTGTATATGAGTAGGAGTAGCATTAGCTTCATTAAATATACTTTCGAAGCATTGTTTGATAGTTTCAGCATTTTTATTTTTTATTGCTCTAACAAAAGCATACTTGGAAAAAACATCAATAACACAAAGAATATAGTTATAACCATTGTTATATTTGGAATAAGTTCTCATGTCACTCAAATCAGCTTGCCAGAGTTCATTATCTATATTAATATTATAAAGAGAGAACATTTGTATTTTTGTATTTTTGTATGTTTGTAATGAGTAAGCTCAAAAACTACTGAACCGATTTACAAAATTCTTTCACTAATACATAGAATGGACTTTCGGAATGAAAATAAGCTATATATTATCCCGTTTAAATTAAAGGTACATTAGTGGAGACCTAATTTGCAACCTAAGTCGGCAAATACACGGTCGAAAAAACACGTTTCTGACGAACGCTGCTTAATTGAAAATAGATAGAAGAATATTTTCTATGCAAGAGTTGTACAACTTAATAAGACCTACAAAAAAGTCCGCGACAGCATATGTCTATCTCTTAAGGTTGACTCACAGTAACCATTTTAATCTTAAATTTTTTGGTAAAAAATATTACATAACTTCCAAGGCTATTTTCAAGTATATAGTATTAATCCTTACCCAAATAATTACGTTAATTAGCTTGGCCACATATTATAGATTAAAATTGTCCTTTACAGTATATAATTCAAATGAAAACTCTAGAAGATATCACGAATTTCACAAACACGCATCGCAAAATTAATAAAATATTTGCAGTGAAACCACAGATTAGGTCATAGTTACTACGAAAATATTATTATAAGATTAGCTATGCTGTAGATCCCCACCGATCACAATCAATTTGAAGTCAACATAGTATAATAATATGATCTATTGTATAAAATAATATTCATCTATATATATAATAATATATTTTTATGTATAATAGCTTTTTCCAATGACTCTAAACACGACATTTAAAATCTGAGCTGTAAGTTGGTGAGGATTTGAGTATTCTGTAGAGTACAGGAGGCTTCCATGTTCTTACAATATCGTTGAAGGAGAAGATTTTCGAATTGATCAGACCTATGAAAGTTGATTTCATAGCGCAATTAACTAGAAAAAAGCTCATAATTTTATAACGATTGAACGAATTTTCATGAATCAAAGCTAAAAAAAATTTCGATGAAGACATCTATCAAACAAAAAAAAACTATCAATAATAAAAACAAAATCGGTTCATCCGGTTAGGTGCTAAGATGCTACAGACAGACACACAGATACACACGTTAAACGTATATTACCCCTACATTTTGCGTCGGGGAACGCCGTAAGGTTACGGCGGCAGATGTACTCCTTGGTGGTAACCTACTTTTTGGTAGATTTAATGATTCCACTACCACTGTACGAAAACTCATGATTCATGAATGCACATAAAACTTTCATTGGTAGGTTATAGCTAGGATTAGAACCAACGACTGTCGGGTCAGAATCAGGGTAACTATCCATTACGCCAAAGGGCCGTCCAATATCAATACGTAAGTATTATAAAACAAAGTTCATCACTGCGTCTGTCTGTCTGTTTGCAATAATCTCAATAGCTACTGAACGGATTATCATGCGGTTTTCACCAATAGCCAGAGTGTTTATGAGGAAGGTTTAGGTGCATAATTCGTTAAGGTTTTGTGTAAATTGGATGAAATATGACGATGGTTGTTAAATATGTTCATATTTTATATTCGATGCAACAAACTGATGCAAATTTTGTAGGCATATATGTTCTACCCGTGCGAAGCCGGGGCGGGCTGCTAGTGTTGTATATGTATTATTATTAATTATTATGTAGGTAGTTTGAAATGGCATTCATTTATTTATAATGTGGGTAGCTCAATAAATCAGTTGTCGATCACACAGCAAACGACGTGTTTACTTTAGCCCTTTTAACTAATTATTACATGGTGTCAGGTGAAAATTTCCGGGAAATTACAGTGCTATTGTGTTTTAATACAAGTATTTTATTGTGGAAAACATGTCGGAGGAAGGTGAAACAACTCAGGCAGGCTATAAAGACGTAATGTATTCGGCGCTGCAACAGCCGGCCGCCATGGCCGAGGACGGAAACACGGCAACGAATTGGCGCGAATGGAAGTCCGCTTTCGATTATTATTTAATCGCAACCGGCAAGGAACATGCAGCGTCCAGAGAGAAATGTGCATTGTTTCTACACATCATCGGGAAGAGGGGCCGGGAGATTTTAGAAGAACTGGATCTAGACGAGAAAACCAGAAGTAACTACACGTAGTATTTATATTCTCTTTGGTAACTACGACGAATTGGTTTTGACATTTACGAGTCACTGTGATCCAAGTCGCAATGTTAATTACGAGAGGCATGTATTTTTTTAAACTTATCAAAACGAAGGAGGTTTCGATACATTTTTTAGTGCGCTGAGGAGTAAATCGTGCGAGTTTGGTCAACTGCGAAATAGTATGATTCTAACGCAAGTCATCAGAGGCATCAAGGATTCCAATATGCGGGAGCGTATGTTGGCTAAGTCTCAGCTGGAGTTGACGGAGGCGGTAACGTGGTGCCGCGCGGTCGAGAAGGCCGGCCGGCAGGCGGAGGCGTGCGCCGGCGCCGGAGCGAGCGCGAGCGCCCGCGCCGCCACCGAGCCGCCGCTGGCGCTCGAAGCTGTGCGCGCCGCGCCGCGACCCGCCGCCGCCCGCCAAGCGCCACTGCGCGTGGCCCGACACGCACTTGGCCGGTTGTTTTTGTTTAGCTCCATCCCCATAGAAATCATAATATGATTTCATTTTCAGAAAATATAAGACAAATGTCCAAGGCAAAGGCATTTTGTCAAAATTTGCATTACACGGTAGGTTATCTGTCATTCAAAACCAAAAGTCATGACTGATGGTTGCTCATGCAGCAAATCAAAGTATGTAAATATCGTTCAGTCACCGCCAGACACCCCATTCCACGATCAGTGAACTAAATGACTGGGACGCAGCTATGTAGGCTATATAGCTCCATCTCTATCTTTTCATTCATTTCAATTCCTATTAAACTTCGCGATAGTTATCCATCAGTCACAGCCGCGTTTGTGAGCAAACTGACAGCAAAACTGAGCAAACTTAATTGTATCGTGTAACGGACGCCTAACACCCCAGTTAGTTATTCTTCCGGAAGCTACTGAAACCTAACTTCACGTCATTCGAATAAATTCAAATATTTCATCAAACTTCACAGCAATTCAATCATTTGACAATTACAGTGTTGGTATATTGGGGAGTATTTCGCAGTTCTGAGGGTAAAAAATCGTTTTTTCGGAAATTTTGTGAATGTGAATACTAGTGGAAATTTTAGGGGAAAGAAAATTAGGTAAGGGGATTTTTGGAGTTATTTTCTTGCTAGTCAAAGATTAAAAATTTGTATTAGTTTCTATTATATATACGGGCTTAATAAATCCTAACATATATATTAAATGCGAAAGTAACTTTGTCAGTCTGTCTCACTTTCACGCCAAAACCACTGAATCGATTTAAATGAAATTTAGTACACTGATAGTTTAGAGCTTGAGAAAGGACATAGGCTACTTTTTAATGCGAAAAGAGGGTTCTAAAGGGTTGAAAGGGGGGATGAAAAGTTGTATGGAAGTATCGTCATTTTTAAAGCTAGAAGCTTGAAACTTATTTTTTAGGCGATTGATTCGATATAAATAATTATGACAAAAGTTTGTAAAAGTTTTACCCTCAAGGGTGTAAAATAACAATAGGAGATGAAAGTCTGTATGGAAATATGTAAGGTTTCATATAAATGTTCTACTAAACGGATTTAAATGGAATTTGGTACACAGATAGTCTAGAGCCTGAGAAAGGACACGGTCTTCTTTATAATGCGAAAAGAGGTTGTAAAGGGTTGAAAGGGGGGATGAAATGTTGTATGGAAGTATCGTCATTTTTAAAGCTAGAAGCTTAAAAATTATTTATTAGGTTGTTGATTTGATATAAATAAATATGACATTCAAAGTATGTGAGGGGGAACGGGGAGTGGAGGGGGAGGGTAGGAGAGTGGAGGGGAGGGGAGTAAGGGGAGGGAAGGGGAGGGTAGGGGGAGGGGATGTGGAAGTGAGGGTAAGGGGGAGAGGGAGGGTATGGTAACTAAGGGGAAGGGGAGGGGAGGTGGAAGTGAAGGGAAGGGGGAGGGGGTCAGTGAGGGGAGGGGGGAAGGGAGGATTAGCATGGCGTGGTAGGGTGCGGTGTAGGATACGTATGTGTCTTATTAGTTAATGCTACCCAAAGACACTATTCCACGCGGACGAAGTCGCGGGCACAGATAATTTCAATATATATACTGGTTTAGCATATCACGAAAATACGCGCTGATGTCTTTCAGAAAAGTTTCTTTTAGACATTAATGTACTTACAATAGCTATCCTTATCTAACGCCAACACGTTCAAGCTAGTGTTGAGTATCGATATTTCAAATAATTAAATAGAAAACTTTCCTAGAGAGTAATAATTATATATGTTCTCGTACAAATTGAACATTATACCGAAGGCAGTTTATATGATTGAGAAAAAATCACTTAAAACTACGTTTCTTGTAAGGGAACTCCATGTAATTTTTATTCAAATTTTAATGATTGGTATGTCAGAAATAAATTGTTGGAAAAATTATGTTTCAGAAATGCTTTGTAGCGCAGATGAAGTATTGGAAGTTTTTAACAATACATATGAGCCAAATTAAGTATTTACCATTATTATAAAATTGTTTTTTCAAATCACTCAATTTGTTTTTCCTGATTGAAATGAATGGGGGAAAAAGATGCAAATCATTTTAAGAATAAAACCGGCCAAGTTTGTGTCGGGCTAGGCGCAGTGTAGGTATTCGTAGTAGCCCGTTATTAAATGAAGTCTTTACCCGTTATAAATAAGCAACTAGGTACTTCGTCTTTGTTACTTTAAAGGATTTATTCTAAGGATTTTGAATCAAGTTCAACGACTATTACTGCTAAACTAATAAAGTTATCTTAACCGATATAGTTTTCCTTTAAAGTTCATGAAATGCACTATTACCACGAATTTTTCCAGATTTTTCAAGCCAGCAGTTTAGCTTTTAGAGGGGGGGGGGGGGTGGGGACGCCCTACTGAAAAAAATTTGCACCTTAAAGTTTAATATTTCGTAAATAAAGCATTTAATCGAAATATGATAGTAGCAACCCTTTAGTAATTTTAAAAGACCTATTTAACGATACCCGACACGATGGGGTAGACGACGAAAAAATAATTCATCCCCACTTCTCATGTAGGGGAGCTACCCTAAAAAAAATATTTTTAAAAATTTTATTTCACCACCTAGTCGGCTTAATTCGAAGAATTAAAGCAGAATCAAAGCATTTATTCAGTATGTAGGCAGTATTAATATACGCACATATACAAGTCAAAATCATAAAATAAATCAGTACCAATTATCAAGTAAACATAGCAAAAGCAGATTTTAACGCTTTGAATTAGAAAAAAAAACAAAGTAATGAACCATTCAGCTGTCATCCAATCGTTTACGTCAGAATATAAAAAAAAATTAAAGTAGGTTAAAACCAACCATACAGGTAACTGTGTGTTTCAGTACTTCAGACAATTTTTATATAAAAAAAGAAAAAAAGTGAAATAGTGAAACACAACTTAAAGAAACGCATACCGATCACAGTACATATTATGATCCGAATGGAACTGATAGTCCGTCTGTCAGCTGCATAATATTGTTTAAATAAAAATAAAAATGGCAAGCCTAGAATGAAAATCTACGGCGTAATTTATATACATACCCCTACAAAATTACAGCTTTCTAGTATTAACGGTCTCTTAGCAAAACCTCGGACAGACAGACAGACAGACAGACGGACATGACGAAACTATATGGGTTCCTTGTCAGGACTACGGAACCCTAGAAATACTTGAATATTGAATATGGGGAAATTTCAGAAAATCCATCTAGCAACCCTTTTACTTGACGAAAGTAAAAAAAAAAAGTGCCGATTGCCGAACCAAACCCGTGCGTGTCGTCCCCGTCGCCATCTTACTTTTCTCAAATTTGTCGGCATAAAGGTACGTTTTGAAAATTGGAATACTAATGAATTTATAGAATTTAGTTTTTGTACATTTGCTTCGTTATTGGCTCAATTGCATTACGAGTGAATTGCTGAATCGTAAGTCTCAGATAAATATGTTATTTTCTAGATAGAAGTCGGCCATGTGGTCGAATGCGTAGTAGAGGATATACCGATATATTTCCTCTACTACGCATTTAGTTTTTTTTCGTGAAAATCAAAGTTAAAAATTTAAAATCCTCAAGTGTGTCCTATTGAATCGATTGAGTTTTAAGTGCGTGTGCAGGTATTGACAGCTAGTTAATAGCGTGGTGTTCAGAAGCCGGCAGCACACTCAACGTGGCGCCAATGACACTAGTTTTTAACAGATTCATATTTTTGTAGAACGCATCATGGGTACCGTAGAGCGAGCTGGTGATGACCACACTTCTGAACTAGATTCTGCTGATGAAGAGGAAGTTGTGGGCGGCGGTGAATTGGCTCAACATCTTCTGAAAAGGTAAGTAGGTACCTCCATCTACTTCATATAGGTTAACTACCAAAATATTCAAGGTGCTTGTATGCAACTCTCCTCATTGTTGTTCCATAGCTATCTATAGAAATGTATTGGTTCAGTTATTCTATTTACAAGCGCTTAAAAATAAGCACACCTAGTCAGAGAACCTAAGTTATTGACATAGCTCAGAGGATTATCAAGGCAGTGGGCTGGTCACATCTGCCGAAGAACTGATAACCGTTGGAGTAGACAAGTTCTAGAGTGGAGACCACGGCTTGGCTAACATAATGTAGGACGCCCTCCAGCTAGTTGGAGCGATGATATACGCAAGCTGGCTGGCAGTGGTTGGAAATGAATTGCTGAAGATCAAGCTCAGTGGCTTGCCATAGGAGAGGCCTATGTCCAGCTGTGGTTGGAAATTGGCTGATAAATTATTTATTAAAAGTACTGTATTTTATTTATAACAGATTAAAGTACTGTAATTTATTTAAGCTACGTTGATAACATATACAGTTTAATTTTGTGATTATTATTATCGGCCCTATAACATATACTGTTATGTATGAATTCTACTGAGGGTACCTAATCATATTTTTTTGGAAAAGTAATAATTGGTAATGAGTTTTCTCGTGACTGCGATCAATGCGACTTGATTGAAACATCAAAGTAAATAAAATTAGTGTTTAGTAAGTCTCATATATTAATATTTAAAAGTGTAGTTACACTCAAACGAGGGCAGGAGAGGCGTTTTCTGAAAGAACGAAAAAGTGAGACAAACATCAGGTTACAATTTTTTTCTATTTCACATTTCATTCATATATTTCTAACATTTGTAATTTTAAACAACCTATTTTCATTAAAAAATTATAATAAAACATAGACAAAGCAAGATTGCATCAAAAGCTACCTAGTAATTGTAGAAAACATTTTTTTATTATGAAAATGTTAAAAGTGTTTGTTACTTAATATTCTCTACAGATTTTATGAACTAGTTTTTTGTAAATATAAAATAGTCATGCTTGCCTGAAGATAACCATCATTCATCAAGCTTAGGAAGACCTAAAAAGCACTGGTGGGTTTTGACTACAGAAAATTTCACAGCCTGCATTAGATAAAAGACAGGTCAAAAAGTGATAATAGCAAGGTCTAAAATAATAAATAAGACTTTGGTAAAGCAGTTAATATAAAAAGTCACATGTGTACCATATGGTATCACTCGCTGGTATGAGTCATATGGACACTGGAATGTCTTCAACAAGCAATGAAGTCTTATTATGTCGATGTGACACATACATTGTCGGCTTTTATTAACCATTAATTAGTTGAATAGTGTACATACATTTAAAAACATATTTACAACACAAAAAATGTAATTAGACTAATATAAGTACCAGTTGCTTCTTTTGTGATTAGTATATTATCTTATAGATAATAATGAGAAATTGGATCGTTGCGAGCAAGCAACCTGTGGACCTAAATTCTGCAAACCTGTTGTTATAAATTTGTTAGAGTAAGGGCACACAGTTTCACCGGCTCCTGCTAGTGCTAATATGAAGAAATCTGACAGATTTTTGACAGCTTTTATATGGCGTCATCTGTCAGACACATTATCAGGAACCGGTGAAACTGGCCCTAAAGGTATCTGTAACCTGTAAGTGCTATAGCAGTCTCTCTAATCCAACACTGTTAAAACTAGGGGTGCTAGATTTTTGGAATGTTTGGATTACTGAATTGTTTAGAAAAATCTTAAAATAAAATAAAGCATTATATAAAGAGGATACATATCACATATTTGTTGTATTCATGTACATTCACACATTTTAATAACTTTTATAACAGTGACATGTCTTACAATTAACTATTTGTTTTGTTTGTTACCCACTTCTGCCAATTGTGAACTGGTGCTAATGATTATATTTTATGGGTAGGGGAGATCTCCATGTTGGTCTATACTATGCTGTTTGTTATCACAGTTTAATTTGCAGTGTAAATGAAATGATGGGCATGCGCAATGGAAGCTTTGTTCTGTACACTTTGTGAGCAATAGAGCTTCGTAACATTTTGCTCATAAAATTTAAGTACTGTACATATCAAAATAAAAAAAAATTAAAAATGAGGGTACCTTATAAAAATACACAAAAACTTTAAATAGCATATCGATCAGACATCAGACCACTGCTATAGCATACTGCCTAGCTTTTTATCCATATCTTGTATTTCAATCGAGTTTTTGTCAAATCAACTGCAAATAGATTACTGGTCATTGAACTTGTGACTCACTAAATCTGATGTTTACTTGGCTGGATGGAATCATAAGTTCGAAATTTACACAGAATCAAGAATCAAAGCATTTATTCAGTATGTAGGCACTATTCATATACATATTAGTATAGTATATATACAGTGTGGAAATTAAACTCAGGCCCTGGAGAGAAACTACTTTAAATCCTTAAGCTAGCTCATTTTACTTAAAGGAGACATTCCTTTATTTTTGAAAAGAAACAAATCTGCATTAAAAGATTTTTTAAAACTCGCTTGAAGAATTTAAAGTAGTTTCCCTCCAGGGCCTGAGTTTAATTTCCACACTGTATATATATTATTAATATTAGTATACACATCAAAATCATAAATTATAAAATAGATCATAATCAATTATCAAGTAAACATAGCAACGTAGCAAAGCATAAGCAAAGCACACTTAAGTTGGGTGACAATACAATATGGTGGCACCATTAAGTTATCTGATCATCATAGATAGAGCTTGGATATACGGAGTTAGAATTAGCAAGCTGAAGTGACAGTGGGCTGGTCACATCTGTCGTGTAACGATAACTGTTGAGGTAGACTTGCTAGTGTGGAGGCCACAGCTCGGCAAGCGTAGTGTAGGGCACCTACCAGCTAGATGGAGCGTTGTTATATGCAAGCTGGTGGAAGCTGTTGGAAACAAAGAGCTAAAGATCGAGCTCAGTGGCATGCCATCATAGGTGAGGCCTATGTCCAGCAGTGGACAGAGATAGGCTGATGATGATGTAGGGAGTGTAACTGTCCGGTGGCTAATGGTGGGATTTTAGAATTTGGACTAGTATTATAACAAGATAAAAGTAAAGTCCCACCAGTCTTGAAACAACTTCCAGAACATTATGAATCTTTTCATAAATTAAACCTCAATTTGAAAATAGCTTTATATTTATTTTGTAAGGTTTAAATAATATAAACGCGGATTATCATAATTATCTTTCAAATGTCACCTGTTGACTGGACTTTAAACAACTTCACAAAAGGTGGGTATAGTAGCTACATGCTCCGTTTGTGTGAATGTTTAGGTTTTTACCGATTTAAAAATAGGTGGATGTTCTCAACATCGTCGGAATCTTTTTTATATATATTTTTAGATAGGTGGTAAGTGCATATTATATCGATGTTCCCCCTGACTTGTTACCAAAAATCTGCCGCCATCTTACGGTGTTCCAGTAGCACACAACTCTTGCGCGTCAGGGTATTCTAGGCCTAGTGTGTTCACCATCTTCGACCACTTGATCGCTTACCACCAGGTGAGATAGTTGTCAAACACTAGCCTATAAGAATAAAACAAAATCCCCGATTACTCAATGACGTCTGGACCGATTTGGAAAATTTTTCTTTTATTTAATAGGGTATATTTCTCTGGTGGTCTCATTAAAATTTCATCGAGTTTTTATTTATGTAATCTTTGTTAGAACTTCTTGAGAAGATTTTTTGTTTGAAAGGTCATATGGTCTTATGTTGTAAGATCCTATTCCTATGTACGCATGTTTTCAAGATCTAATGTTATCTTTTAATGTGGGCTCTAGACACAAACACCATAAACTTACAACTAAAAATAACGCACACGGCACATCGACGTGCTGGCGCAGATAATCCGATACGGTGACCTTTAAGTATTATAGTATGCAATACCTCTAAGAATCAGTTTTACATATTGGACTGTATTGTTATTATCACAAGTTCGGTCCTTAAAAGATTTTAACCGTTGTTGAGTAGGTACAGACTGAGCAACTGAGAAATCGACTTGTTTCATTTGCCTAGTAGTCTTTTTGTCCAACTAGGTAAAAAAGTTCATTTTAATTGGTTCTATCTTCTGTACCTAGGTAGGTACTAACTACACGTATAGTTGATTGGTTTTCGATTCCGCGAACATCAATTACATACGACAGAACACCAGCCAATCATGCTATTCTATCTTTGCCAGCTCATGTTTTCATCGTCTTATGTATATTTTTAGAAAAGCAAAACTACTTAAAATTCTTGGAATTTTGTCTTGGTTCAATATTTACTAGTGAATAGATCAACTCCACTATTAGCAGTTTTAACGAGTAAAAAGCTATTAAAACTGTTTTCTATTTGTTTAGTCTAGCTAGAGTTCGAAGGTTGGAAACTACCTTCATTGGGCATATAAAGATGGGCGGATTTCAGATGCTAATCTAAAATAATTTAAAAAATGTCAAATCAAAATCAATGTATTTAAGCTATTCAAAACTCATATTATAAACATTGTATTATACAAATAAAATCAATCGCAATTCAAGCTAAACATTAATAAATAATGATTAAAATAAAGTGAAACTTAAGAGAGTAGTGAAATTGTACAAATGTAAATCTATCATTGCAATGTGGGTGCATTTCTGTTATAACAATGATTGATGAAAGGTAATTCAACTCTCGCTGCCATCATGGATACGACGATGTTGGTATTGGCCCGCACCCTGCGCACTAGAGACGCAACGCGCTTGCGCATGGTCGCGTAGAAACAATCCACGCGAGCCTGCGCAAACATGTCCGAAGCGCTGCAGTAGTGGAGCAGCCTCTTCATCGCCATAAAACTAAACGCATTATTGAATGGCACACGAAGAGCATTGTATGAGCTAGCATATATTTAGCCCACAAGCTACACGTGTATAGGGAGGTACAGAATGCTCGAAAAGCGTAACCTACACTTCCCCCGAGCAACGTGCAAACCTACGAGCCAGCATATTCGCCCGTACACTATTATTTATTATGTGCCCGTACAGTACAGACAAAGCCCTTCGCTCACGTTCCATGTCTGCATTGTCCTTGAGGTCGGTAGTAACCATGTACCCCAAGTACTTCAATTGTTCCACCCTTTTTAGTGGAACACCATTGAGAAATACGGGTGGCATATTTTGGGGAGGTTTCGTCAGGGGCTTCAAAGCCACATACATACGCTTTTGGTAACATTTTATTTTAGACCATGACTTTTAGTATACTCCTCACAGGTCCGCAACAACATTCGTAGTCCACAGACTGACGCGCTCAGTAACACCATATCGTCTGCATAGCTTAGATTATTTACACTGACTTCATTGAAATGACATCCGACATGTTTGTTGCTGAGCTCGACTATCAATGCATTCATGTAGAGGTTAAACAGGGAGGGCGAAGTCAGCCTCCTCTGCCTCACCCCACACTCCTGCCGATATGAATCCGACATCACACCATCCCATTTGACGCTGTTGACCTGGTTCGCGTACCAATAATTAAAAATACTGGTCAATTCTGGTGGTAAATTGTAAATCTTAAGCTTATCCCACAATATCTCATAAGATACCAGCCTACCAGGTCAAAGGCCTTGGATAGGTCGAGGAAGCAGACATGTACGGTGGGAGTACTGCGGTCTGTATTGTAAAGTGCCGGACGACATACTTCGGGCACAGTATCGCACTTTCAGTAGAAAGTTTGTAATTAAAACCAAACTGGTTATCGTGTATTACAGTAAATTTATAGGGCTTGGATAGGTCGAGGAAGCAGGCATGTACGGTGGGAGTACTGCGGTCTGTATTGTATAGTCCCGGACGACATGCTTCGGGCACATATCGCACTTTCAGTAGAAAGTTTGGATCTAAAACCAAACAGGTTATCGTGCAATAAAGTAAATTTATGTAACTGCGGCTCAAGCAGGCCGTCAAATCAAACACTTTAGCTATAGTTGTCGCTAACTAAATTGGCCTATAGTTGTTAAATAATGTCCCGTTGTAAAACTTCCCTCACATGACCCTATATCATAAATTAATTGTTTGTAGTACTTGCACAGTTAAGTTTTACAAGTTACGTTAAAACCAATTACGAACTTCTCAAAGCCACGATGCTGGCAACTTGAAGAGTAATAAAGAACTCTTTCATAACAAGCATCATTGATTTTTCTAGCCATTGCCGTAGGTTGTTTATTTCTTGTGAAACGGAGCTATTTTCGTAAAATCGGGTCGCGTCTGCTACTTCACAGATTACTGATAGGTATCGGAATGGTTAGTACTCGTTATCAGATTGTTGAAATATGATATACAAGCGCCTCGTGGTTTTGCCCGCGTAGACATCGTTCCCGAATAAATAGTGTTAAACAAAGTACCCTATAGATGTGTCATTCCAGCTAGGGTCTATCTAGGCATTTCTAGGCTATACATACCAAATTTAAGCTCAATCGGTTGAGTAGTTTTAGCGTGAAGAAGTAACAAACATACTTAATTACGAACTTTCGCCTTTATAATATTAGGATTTACGTTATAAACGTTGTCTCCATCATCAGACCAGCTCCATGGTACCATATCTTAGTACAAAGCAGATTTATTTTTACAAGCTTTTATTTAACTTGCAATGTATGTATGTAACTATGTATGTTCGGGTGGAATCTTGGAAGCTAAATTAGACCCACTTCCCGATGTCCGATTGGACTCAAATTTGGTGTAGTTATATATCTTAGGTGAGAATACAATGATATGGTACCATGGAGCTGGTCTGATGATGGAGACAGAAGGTGGCCACGGCATCTATGTGATAAAACAACATAACCCCACCGAGTTTGGGCTCGATTAATTCGTCTTGAAGATAACTTTTCACCTAGATGATATCCAGGGTCTGATGATGAAGCTGGAATGTGGCCACGGCATCTCTACGATAAATCAACGTAACTCTACCGAGTTTGGGCTCGATTGATTCGTCTTGAAGAGAACTTTATACCTACATAATATCCAGGGTCTGATGATGAATCTGGATGGTGGCCACGGCATCTCTGTGATAAATCAACGTAACTCTACCGAGTTTGGGCTCGATTGATTTGTCTTGAAGATAACTTTACTTTTTAATGGTAATGAAGCTGGAAGGTGGCCACGGCATCTATGTGATAAAATAACGTAACCCCAGTGAATTTGGCCTCAAATCATTCGTCTTGAGGAGCACTTTACACTTAAATGATAGCCAGGATCTGATGATGAAGCTGTAAGGTGGCCATGGCATTTCTGTTATAAAGCAACATAGCCCCACCGAGTCGATTGATTTTCCTTGAAGAGCACTTTACCCTTAATCACATCAAATATCCGTGGAATATTTTAAAACATCATGCCTTCTCTTAAATACTTAGGTAGTAGGTATCTATACCTACCTACTAAAAAGTTAAAAATAAATTATAAGTAAAAAATATTTTCAAAAACAAGCTTTTATCTGGGACAATGAACTAAAATGTTAAAAATAAATTCTAGTAAGTATTTGGCGTGTAGGTACTTACCTATATTTTTAAAAGCTTGAGGCACTGAAGTATAGTAATTACCTAGCCTGAAAAACGGGTAGTGCTTCAAGCTTTTAAGAATATAGGTAAGTACCTACACGCCAAATACTTCCTAGAATTTCATTTTAGTTCATTGTCCCAGATAAAAGCTTGTTTTTAAAAATATTTTTTACTTATAATTTATTTTATAATGAGTTATCTACTTGATGCAGATATCTCACTACCATTACAATCTAGCCTTATAACAACTAGGCGTGAGTAATTTGATTTTGACTTAGTTTGCTATTAGAATATTACTAAGAATGTGTCCATTAACACTTTTCTTAATGTATCTATTAAGGGGAAGACACTATGTTCTTGTGTTCTTTTTATAGCGTTCACTATCACTACACTTTGTTCACTTGATAAAGTATCACTAAAGTATCTCGGAAGGGTTTGACCCTTTTTAGTCTTCTCACTATTTCTGTGTTAGATTAAACTGATTTATGTTGGAAAAGTTTTAATAGTTCATTAGACGTGTTTAAAGCTTTGTCGAAATTTCACCCCTAAGAGGGTGAAATGGGGGACGAAACGAAAGTCTACATGGATAAATGAATATGGATTTTTGGGTGTTATAAAAATGTATCCTTATTTCTTTTGGTCACGCCATAATTTGAAAACGGGTGGGTTTTTTTATGATAAAAAAACGATTTGGCTTTTTCTTTTTTGATGTATTTTTGTGAAATAAAGGTTTATACGAAAGAAAAGTTTGAAATTTAAAAAAAATACGTTTTCAAGGCGGGCGAAGCCGCGGGCGCATCTGGTACACTTATAAGCCTTCTGCTTTTGATGTTAAATAACTATGGTTTAGCGCTAACATAGGTCGGCTAACCCAAACCAAAACCTAGCTAGATAAAATAACTAAAATCTGAATACTGCCCAACTCAAGATGTGCACATGTAACTATAAAGCGAGATGTCTTCATAAAGTAGAGCCGTGAACATGTATTCTGTTGTCAACAGCGGGTACACTCGTAACGAGATGCTGGCTGTAATCTCTGGACGCTTGCACGCCGAGGCGCTGGCCTCGTTGCCACCAAACGTGCGTCGGCGCATCCGAGCGCTTCGCAGTCTTCAGAAAGAGTTCGCTGAAATAGAAGCAAAATTCTACAGCGAGGTGCATTCTCTTGAGTGCAAGTACGACAAGCTATACAGGCCTCTGTTTGAAAAGGTAAGTTAAATGTATTAGTTAGATATAGTATAAATAATAGTAGCAGGCCTCCCTTACTAGCCCATAGCTACAGCGTTTTATACCTAAACTTTCGACCAACGCCGGCGTGGGTATCGCCAGTCGCTTGTCACTACTCACGCGCGCGCAACGCATGTTATTGATAAAATGTCTGGAGTAAAGTATTGCTCATTTGACGGATGTCAATCGAAATATAGAGAGGTTTTTTTTATGATATAAGGTAACAGGACAAGCACGACGCTCGCCTGATGGTAAGCGATGACGTCTACCTATTATAGATATAGCGGCATGCAAAATTCTGGCATTCCAGATTTTGCATGTCACTGCACTGCGCGCCTGTTACTTTGAGACAAGGATGTTGAGTATCACATGCCCTGTAATTTCACTGGACACCTTGCCATTTCAACCGATAAACATTCCTATTTCACGGCTGAAAATTAATAGGCAAAGTGGTGGTACCGCCCCAGGCGGACTAGCAGAAGTCCTACCACTACAAAAAAAAAACTGTATATGATGAAAGGTTAGCTTTAATTTAATTTAAGAAACAAGAATCAAATGAATATTAAAGATTAGCACTTAGCTCAATTGTTTTCATTGTTATCGTAAATAATAAGCATTTCTGTGAGGCAAATAAAAGGCATTCAAAACTCTTTTATATTTTTTCACTGAGTCAACCCTTTACTAATACACATCGAATCGGGCGCGCGCCAGTACATCGTGCGCTGAACGTAGTAATAGCAACGCTAGGTCGAACGCCTTAGACACATTTTTGCTTGTATTGTCTGAAATAAACGTTGGTATTGTGTTTTTGGAGGCGAGTGAAATATCTGTTACGTAGTAACTATTATATAATCCGTGGTAGTAGTCCTATTTTTATTATGTTCGAGACATCAAATACATAGGTATGTCATTTGTGTACATTGAGATTTTTAATTTTCACCAGGAAAATGTTCACCATTGCAGACAACTACTATCATTAATTAACCGTCTCCCAAAAAGGAGGAGGTTCTATGTTCGTCTGTATGTTTTTTTTTATCTTAAACACAATCGTCACAGTATATTTCCTCTAATATCTATCAAACTAAATTCAGTATAAAAAGGCTAACTTATCCATTTTACCTAGACTATATTGGCGCAGACAGTAGGATTTCCATTTTGAGTAAATCTCATTTGATTAAATATTCACAGCGCTCTCAAATCGTGAATGGTGGTTATGAGCCCAACGATGATGAGTGTCTGAACCCGTGGCGTGATGAGGAGGAAGACTTGGCCAAGGCCGTCCAAAACGCAGCTATCACCGAGGGAGAAGACAAGGCTAAAAAAGAGGAACCTAAACCTGCAGAAGGTGCAGAGTAAGTCGCAATATCCTCCTTGAACAATTCATAAAAGAAGTGTTGACTGTCTAGAATCAGAAGAAATAGCTTTAGCGTTTTTGTAACACGGCAAACACCACGGTCGCCTGATGGTAAGCATGGTAAACAAATTATGTCTACCTATTACAGATACAGGAGCATGCAACTTATTTAATATTACTGTTCCTGTTACCTTGAGACAAAAATGTAAAGTCTCACATACCCTTTAATTTCACTGGATAACTTAGATAAAGTTACTCTCAATTGAATGAAATCAATATTTTATGATGACATATCTATCACCAAGTACTGAAGAGTTATGATTAACCAAACATGCACTACCAACTGAGGATCACCTCCTTGCCACTACAGTGTCTCAACCAAATATTTGTTTCTTAACAAGATTGCTTATTTCAGGCCTCCAATGGACCCCAATGTGAAGGGTATTCCTGACTTCTGGTACACAATATTCCGAAATGTTTCCATGCTCGCTGAGATGATGCATGATCACGATGAACCTATTCTCAAGACCTTGCTGGACATCAAAGGTATAATAGGAAACTTTAAATATTAAATATAGAACAGAATTTAGTAGTAAATATTGTTGTACAATTTTGTGGATGCAACAGATTGAGATAAAATGCACTATAATTATTTAACAAGAATTAATACCAAGTTCAAGTTCACCATTATCGACCACATCATCGCTTACCACCAGGCGATATAGTGGTCAAATGCAGATAAAAAAATAATGTAAAAATATCAACCATAATACGCATAATTTTGTAAATTGTTTTGTACCTATTCTAAAATGATGACAGATCTATCACCAAGCACTGAATGCCATGATAGAATAAACATGCACTACCAACTGAAGTAATAAAACAACTAAAATCACATATACACAATAAAGACAAATACTAAAACAATGATCTTATTTCCAGTGCAAATGCATGAAAATCCCATTGGTTTTACTCTGGAGTTCTACTTTGCACCAAACGACTTCTTCACAAATACCGTTCTCACTAAGGAGTACTCAATGAAATGCAAGCCTGATGACGAGAATCCTCTCGAATTTGAAGGTCCCGAAATCTACTTCTGCAAGGTATGTTACTAATAAATTAATATCCATGAATCTAGGGTGTAAACAGACAAATAAAGTGCGTCTGTAACATAAGCTGATTGATTGACAAAATATGGTAGGTACCTTAATATTTAATTTAAATAAAATGGCTGGGGTTTTAAGTTATAATGTTTTATTGTAAAGATATAATAATGATGAAGATATTTGGGCACAGTGGGAGAATGGTCGGCTTTGGACGCCAGGGGTAGTTAAGAAACCCCGCATGGTAGTAGGACACTATCTAGTGTCCGTCTGGCAAGCATCGAGTTGGAAAATCTATCGCCAAACACCTAATGTGTATCGTCAGCTGTCCTTGAGAGCTAAATTCCATTCTAGGCCTAGCAGTCACCATCCTCGACCGCATCATCACTTACTATCAGGTGAGATAGTGGTCGCACAAATGAGAAGAGAATGTCTTACTTAACTTGTCAGTTTCCAGCTTGATTTTAAAATAGATTTTACACCATTTAAAAGAGACTTAACATGATGACAATATTTATCACCAAATACTGAAGAGTTATGATTAACCAAACATGCACTACCAACTGAGGTCTTTTACCCCCCTACTTAGTATTCATTATCCCAGCACTTTGACATTAGCTATATACATATTTCAGGGTTGTGAAATTAACTGGAAGAAAGGAAAGAATGTGACAGTGAAGATGATAAAGAAGAAACAGAAGCACAAGTCCCGTGGTTCCGTACGCACTGTGACTAAGTCTGTGCAAGCTGATTCGTTTTTCAATTTCTTCTCTCCTCCCACTATGCCAGAAGACCCCAACTCTGCTGTCATTTCTGATATCCAAGTAAGCATGCGTTTGTGATTTTGTTGGTTATTTCTACAGAACAAAAAGATAGCCAGTACTTCTATTAGCTATAATACTTCTTGTTCTCAAATTAATTAATCATCAATAAAAAAAGAGGAGAGAAAATATAATGATAGTTTTGTTTTAAGTTATGCTTTTGTGGACTTACTTTTCTTATTGTCATATTATATTAATCCACTCTTGGCTCATCAATTTCAGCATTAGTGGCATTCTTAATTACTCGTTGCTTAGTGCACCTTGCCACTAAAAGAGGTACTTAATTTGTGTGAATTTTGTTGTTTTTAATGTATGTTACATCAGAACTACGCAACTGCAAACTCAGACACTGCAATGCAGCTTGTAAAGTTGTCCTTTTTAATGATTCTTTACCAATCACACAGATTCACCGTTACACTGATCTCCCTACTAGGGCTATTAACAGAAACCTCTAAAATTAACATAATAATCAGAGATAAGACCCTGCATGTAGGGCACCTTTTTAGTGTTTGTCTTTTCAGCTCCCTCACTCAAGTTAGATAATCTGTCGCACACATTTAATGTGTGCCGACAGCTGTCCCTAAGAGCCAGTTACCATTCTAAGTTTAGTGTGCTACCATCCTTGACCACTGCTTTTAACAACATATAGTGAGCTTATATACTTTTCGAATAGAGAAATATACTTACGATAGAAAAAGATCGAAAGAGCAGTAAAGTTTAAAACATTGTATTGTTTCCTAGGCATTGTTGACTGCTGATTTCGAGATTGGTCACTACATCCGTGAGCGCGTGGTATCCCGCGCAGTTCTTCTCTACACCGGAGAGGGACTTGACGAGGACGATGATGATGATTACGAAGAGGAGGTATGTACACAACTACTTGTGTTGCTACTGATTACAGGGTGACATTACTAATGGATCAAACAAAGCAAGTGGATCAAGATCTCGATTCAAATTTTTATGAAAACTTATTAAAGCGGAAACATATGACTGGGTCCAATAGATTTGTGGTGAGGTCCTCTAACCACCCTGCTTCGTTTGACCCCTCGGTAATGTTTGACAACTCTACTCAAAATAATGCATTGATGTGGATGGTAAATGAAAGATAAACAAATACTTGATCGACAACCTGAACTGACCTGAAATTCAATAACGATACAATACGATCAGTGCAGGTCTTAACAACGACTGTCTGCAGGGCTAGCATGGCCTTATCCCCGGGGGAAAGACAAAATTATTTCCCTGTTTTTGGCCACTGACAGGAGATCAACACAACAATTTAAACGCTTGGTGAAGTTTAACCGTGAGTTTTGAATTTAGTTTTGTATTAAATGGTTTAAAAATAAAATTGATTAAAAGTCAGCGGGTGTTTATAATAGTCGAAAAACTTTATTTATAATTTGCCTTCTCCACCAAACAAAACACAGATAGGTGGAAAGACAAAATAGTCCCCTTGCCATGCTAGCCCTGCTGGAATGATAAATAAAATTCCTATTTGTGGGTTCTAGATCATAGGCCCTGTTAGTACCCTACAGCAGCCTACAATTCTTGACATATCCAATGGGATTTGCAAGACATACTTACATAAAAGAACTCGGGTAAGATATACCGACCCTACTCATGCCACATTGAATGCAATTTGAATAAACACGTTTACACAAGTCAAATAGCTTCAAAAAGTTGATGCAAATTAAGTTGAAAGGTGTCAAACTTGCTAATTTTAATTTTGCAAAATTGTTGATAGCCTGTTCACACGGTTCAAATTGCTTGAGATTGGCCAGTTGAACAACTAAATTTGCCTGGTGTGAACTCTGTGTAACTTGAAAATTGTAAATTGCACTTGAAGCAATAAAATGTAAGGTTACATTTAATGCATTATTTCGAGTAGTATGAGTTGAGCAAGGGGTGCAAGCCATGGGCCAGGAAATGTTTGTTACTCTATGGTGGTGGTGGTGGGTATTATGTTGCAAAAAGTTGCATCACACTATGATATACACACAATTTCTACTGCTCATAAAATGTAAGGGGGATTATCATTCATATATAGATTCAGATGTAACCTATAATTTGTGGTGTATTCTGTATAAACAAGTGCTCTATTTCCTAAAGTGAATTCTCCAGCCATCCTCTATTCTGATACCTGCATGGTAGTTTTGCTTGCCTAGTTTTTATTTTGCCTCCCGACAGACGAAGTTGCAGTATCCTAGCATTTATATTAAGCTCAGTGATTTATAATAATGTATTGATACGGCATGTGGAACCGTAAGATATATTGTAGGTCCACCTTCTACACAGTTTCTGACCCTTTGGGGGCTCTTATTTGAGACCTGAAGAGTTATTCTCGTACATGAAATATATTCAAATTCATGTTTTGATCAACATTTGCGTCGGTCTTGTCTAATTTTTGTTTACTACGCGGCATCTGCCACATTGATACTTCTAAAGGAACACTGTTCGAGTACTTATTCTGCATTTGAATGTATTTGAGTACGAGAGTATCGTGCAGGATCTATGTTGGGAGTTGTAGGGAATTTATATTAGTTTGAGACAACCGTGCAGGACTTAGCATCTCCGTCTGGCGGGCGGCTCGGCATCGACCAACCGCGGTATGTTATGGTTTCAGGAGGATTCGTACTCTGACGAAGAGTCCGGTACCGAGGAGATATCAGACCCGGAAGATTGATGCACCACGATTCCGGCCCCTAGAGTTTAATAGCCTTCCGAGGCGCGGTCCCTTACGTCACCCAGCTCTAATAACTGGCCCAGGTTGTAGGAGCGCGAGCTCTGTCGCGCGCTTGTCTGTTAATATACACATTTTTCTAATATAATGATTGTACTCTCAAGAAACGCGACCGCGATCGCTCCCTGCAACGCGTCAATAAATTCGATAGTATTTATACGTTAGATTTTGTAATTGAAACTTGTCCGCTTTCTATGCATGGTTTATCATCTGTTCTGATAAATATGTTTTAGAATAGTTTACTCGCTCCCCATTGAGTGAAGCAAGAAGTGTAAGGTGCCTTCCTAGATATAATGCATGTTAACTCGTTAGTTGTGTTACGATACCTATATTGCATTTCTAGTTTAGTTACATCTCGTTTTTATTTATTATTATTATTATGTATACAGTAATTCTAGCTTGTATTTTTTTGTTTAGTATTTTTAAATGTTTGTGTACTTTGAAATTTCTTGTGATATTAATGTTCTCTAAGGCTATTAAGGTTCGTTTCCTAAATGATAGAAGTTAAGCGCTGTCATTCCATCGAAAGATAAATTCTATATCTACACACGTATATTTATATCGCAGGCGGGTTAAAATTATTGGATAGAATCTCTGTTGTGCCAAAATGCATTTCGACATCACAACTCGAACGCTGTGATCTTACCGATATAGGTATATTTTCATAGATTACGTTACTATATCTAGATCGGACTATAGATGTATAGTATATTTTTATATTTATGTAATTTTTATCGATATTTACGTATAGCAGCTCGTCAGTATCGGTAAAGGCTTATCTCTGGCATGTCTATAACGTAACATTAAAATTGTACGCTTCATATCCGAATGTGTTTTATTTTATCCTTATTTGCATGGTAACATTGCGAGAATGACGATGGTTGAAGAATTCACGAGGTGACCTGTCCAGGTGTGTGTGGGCTCACTGGGCTCCATGCTGACCTGTTGTGTGTGGGCTCATTGAACTCCGTGCTGACATGTTGTGTGGGGGCTCACTGGGCTCCGTGCTGACATGTGTGTGGGCTCACTGGACTCTTTGCTGACATGTTGTGTGTGGGCTCACTGGGCTCGTGGTGACATGTGTGTGGGCTCACTGGGCTCCATGCTGACATGTTGTGTGTGGGCTCAATGCTGACATGTTGTGTGTGGGCTCATTGGGCCCGTGCTGACGTCGTATGTGTGGGCTTACTGGGCTCGTGCTGATGTGTTGTGTGGGCTCACTGGGCTCGTGCTGACATGTTGTGTCGGCTCACTGGGCTCGTGCTGACATGGTGTGTGGGCACTGGGCTCCGTGCTGACATGTCGTGTGTGGGCTCACTGGGCTCCGTGCTGACATGTTATGTGTGGGCTCATTGGGCCCATGCTGACATGTTGTGTGTGGGCTCACTGGGCTCCGTGCTGACATGTTGTGTGTGGGCTCACTGGACTCTGTGCTGACATGTTGTATGTGGGCTCACTGGGCTTGTGCTGACGTGTTACGTGTGGGCTCACTGCGCTCGTGCTGACGTGTTGTTGACGTGCGCAGGAAGAGGAGGAGTGCTCCACGGAGGAGAGCGAGGACGAGGAGCCGGCGCCGCGGCGGCGCGGCAAGAAGGCGCACAAGGGCGGCGCGCCCGGCGCCGACAACCCCGCCGAGTGCAAGCACCAGTAGCGCTGCCGACCACGCACCAACATACGCTCTACGAACTTCGCGACGTTAAATGTTAAGTTAGGATAACACTGGAATCGTACGATTGCCGCGACTGAAGCGTCCCCGCTGCGGAGACCGACTGAAGGCCGAGTGCGACCTCTCGGTTGTCCGCGAATCTTCGGTGTAAACCTCGACATTCCCAGATACGTTTATGAACGCGATGTAACGGAATGTGTGTGAGACATCCGCCTCCGCCCTCTTATTTTATTGATAATGTTATTATAGTTACGAGACCGTCGCCAACCCATAGCCCAGGGGGGTGGGGGTGGGGGCAAGTTAATATTATGGAGTATGGGAAAAATATGAAATGCAGGTACAGTCGAGAGCATGAATCTTTACACTTGTGTTGCGCAAGGCGTGCGGGATTTATTAGACAATTGCACGGCCTTACGACTGGTTGCTTTGCAGGTGGCCACATTTTTTAATCTGTCTTCAGCTGCCCCTCCCTGCCCCTCCTTGGCGACGCCCTTGAATTTTTAGGTGGTGCTCCATACAAGTTGCTAGGTTTGAATTATTTGTCGTTACGCTGCCTGTTTGGAACGTTTCGAGTCTATAAGACGGTTTTATTGTTATTATTTTTATGAACTTACTTCTCGCTTTCGACCACATCTTTTTTAGGCCAAATACGAAATTGTAAAGAAATATGATTAATCTTTAGAAGTAAGGTCTTGTCTGTTAGGATATCCCCGCGTTTGTTCCAGTGTAACGGGCAGAGCAAATGCTTATTTATATAATGCACCAATGATTTGTACGAGTAACTCGTATGTATGTGTAACATTGGTATAGAAATAAGCAGCATTAATTCACTCATCTGTAGCATATTTGTACACTTCATTTTAAATAAAAGCTGATACTGATATTTTTTTTTATTTCATGCTTCTCTACCAAAACATCCTAATGAATCTTAAATAGGCCCGTTTTTACTATTTAGTAAGTAGTGTAGTAATAGTCCCAGTACTATTCTCTGTATTCATATTTTGGCACCATATCATGATTTCAGGTTTCAAGAAAACTGCATGAATTTAATGTAGCAATTCGGGCTCGTTCCCTCTAGTAAAATAAACTTGACTGGCGAGCTCATATAGATCACGTGAGGTCGAAGGTCACATCTGTGACAGGAGCCGTGCGACGTGCAGTCGGATGTATACCGTGGAAAGTCCGAATGACAATATATAACTCGCTTGTCAAGTCACATTTAGAGTATCTGATTGAGGTGTGGGGAAGTGCGGCAAACACCAACCTTAAAAGTCTCCAGATCGCTCCAAACAAATCCATAAAAACACTTTTTAACTGCTAATATTTGACGAACACCTCTACTATCTATAATGAAACCAAACTATTCAATTTAGAACAACTATATATATATACAACTTTTCTTTTAATAAAAAAAATATTAATAAATAAAATGCACACAAATCACATTTACTAAAAGAACATTTAAACACAGCCTTAGAAATACCAACAAAATAACTTTACGGTCTGCAAGGACGCAATACGGCAGAAAAAATATTACGTTTGAGTGTGCACATCTATATAATAAACTACCTAACGACCTTAAAGAAAATGAAAGTATTATGATATTTAAAACTAAATTAAAACAATGGATATATACAAACATCAAAATCTAACTCCGGAACTTTCAATATTAAATATAGCTAGTTATAGAAATTAGTTATAAATAAGTATGTAAGCTCATTATAAGCGAATTGTTCAATTCTTTATAAGTAAATAAAATTTCTTTGAACCTAAAATCGAGTGTGCGTTCGCCCAGCAAAAAGTATCGCCTTTTCAAGAATTGAATGATGCAGATAATTAGTGCCTCCAACGGCTTCGGAGTTATTTAGGAAAAACGGATCCTGCTGCACGAACGTTCGCCCAGCAAAACTTTTTTTTAAAGATGGGTCTAGCTGTATATTAAATATGCAAAAAGATAGCTTAAATACGAGTATAAATGTGCCGTGAAAGCCGAATTTGTGCCTCTTAAGATTCCAGAGATATTTCGTTTTTTGCTGGGCGATTGCTATAAATCGGAAACGGCTCAACGCACAGTTATGATTTTTTGTATACAGATTAAGTAAATTTGTGCATATTTGTGCCCAAATTTTCAATAACATGACTAGCATGCTAGTTCAGGAGCTATTATTTTATTTCCTAGAAAATTGAAAAATATTTTGTTTTTGATGTTAGTCTTTTTTTGAGGTTATCTTGAGTGAAATTACTTAGAATACGAAAACACTAGTTTTCTGTGAGCTGGCTTATTACACGCTTCTACAAATATGAGCGCTATTTTAAGGGTGCGTTTCTCAAACGCACAGGGGCCTTATTCAGTATGACCATTTTAAAGTCTTACCGTGACGTGTTACGTTATCTCCGCGTTATGGTATTCTCTATGCCAATTAAAATGCGGTAGGGTAAGGATATGAGCGCGTTTTTAGCTGTCAAAATATCGTGACATATGAGGACGTGTAACGCGCGCGTTTTGTATAATTTATCTATCGTGTGGCATACAGAATACAGTTTTTAAATTACGTAACGTGGCGCGTTAAGGAACGCGTTATCTCATTGGTCATACTGAATTAGGCCCCAGGTCTAAATTTCGTACTACTACATGCGCATAGTCCTCACGCACACAGCGACGGGACGAACACGAGTCAATAAGATCATCTTATACATTTATACCTGAATGGTAGTAACAGTAGCTAAATGGTTTATTACTTTTGTTTTATTTTTTAAAATTCAAAGCGTTATATTATGCTTTGACTATGTTTACTTGATAATTGATTATGATTTATTTTATGATTTCGATGTGTATGTGTGCGAATATTAATACTACCTACTTACTGAATAAATGCTTTGATTTGATTTGATTATATATATTTTTTAAACTTTGCTTGTATGTACTCATTTCATATTTTCTTTTTGCAATTATGTCATGCCGGCTAGCGTTTGACCATTATCTCACCTGTTTGTAAGTGATGATGCAGTCGAGGACGGTAGCATGCTAAATTATGTAAGATGTGCCGTGTTTGAGCTCGTTTTGTCGTGACGAGACCTTTCTCTAGGAGTGACTTGACTGACCTGATGATGGAATTCGGAGACTGCTACTGGAACTGCTAGACGGCAAGAGTTTGATGTAAACTGTTTGGGCTCGTTTTGTGAGTCTGACAAGACCTTTCTCTAGGAGTGACATGACTGACCTGATGATGGAATTTGGAGACTGCTACTGGAACTCCTAGACGGTAAGAGTTAGATGTGCCGTGTTTGGGCTCGTTTTGTTTGTTGTGACGAGACCTTTCTCTAGGAGTGAATTGACTGACCTGATGATGAAATTCGGAGACTGCTACTGGAACTGCTAGACGGCAAGAGTTAGATGTACCGTGTTGGGGCTCGTTTTGTTTGTTGTGACGAGACTTTTATCTAGGAGTGACATGACTAACCTGATGATGGAATTCGGAGACTGCTACTGGAACTGCTAGACGATAAGAGTTAGATGTACCGTGTTGGGGCTCGTTTTGTTTGTTGTGACGAGACCTTTCTTTAGGAGTGACTTGACTGACCTGATGATGGAATTCGGAGACTGCTACTGAAACTCCTAGACGGTAAGAAATAGATGTGCCGTGTTTGGGCTCGTTTTGTTTGTTGTGACGAGAACTTTATCCGAATTCCATCATCAGGTGAGTCATGTCACTCCTAGAGAAAGGTCTTGTCACGACTCACAAAACGAGCCCAAATACTTTACATCTAACTCTTGCCGTCTAGCAGTTCCAGTAGCAGTCTCCGAATTCCATCATCAGGTCAGTCAAGTCACTCCTAGAGAAAAGTCTCGTCACAACAAACAAAACGAGCCCAAACACGGCACATCTAACTCTTACCGTCTAGGAGTTCGAGTAGCAGTCTCCGAATTCCATCATCAGGTCAGTCAAGTCACTCCTAGAGAAAGGTCTCGTCACAACAAACAAAACGAGCCCAAACACGGCGTATCTAACTCTTACCGTCTAGAAGTTCCAGTGGCAGTCTCCGAATTCCATCATCAGGTCAGTCAAGCCACTCCTAGAGAAAGGTCTCGTCACAACAAACAAAACGAGCCCAAACCATAGAAAAGATAATAATACTACGTATAGAACGGACACTCTGTTCCCCCCACCAATTCCGGGCTTCCTCACCCCGCCACCGACTCTGGAGCTGCGCTGAGCAAGGACGCCACACGCGTACGACTATAGAACAATTACTCTGGGAGAGAAGAACATCAACTTCATACATTTATGTTGGGACCAGTAGACACTGGAGGTTCAAATTTACGTAGGTTCTTATTACGTAGGTATATAATAAACACTTAATTATATTAGTATACCTACCTACATATTCGTATTTTAGAATTCATTTTCATAAATGAAACAACGATATATATATACTCGTGCGTAAATAACGCTTAATTTGTAAAATATTTAAAAAAACTTTCGTTTAAACTTTTTTATAACACAGCAATTGGGAACTTGATGTAGGTACGTAGTATTTATATTCTCTTTACTTGATGTCGCTCTAACGTGCGAGCAAGACACACGCCATTGTTTCGTACAGCTCTGGCTGGCCGCCCAACACAGAATAAAAAATAGTTACTGTGGTGCAGTTTGTTCTATGCAAGTCGACTGGACCTGGAGATGATGGTTTACGAAATAGCGACTAATATTTTTAGTGTTAAAAGCTTTTTGGGTAAGTGTACAAAAAATATTCATACGGTCAGTACGTATGTACGAGTAACTATTATATAATCTGTGATACGGTTATTACGGGCGACAACCTTAGACATCACGCACACAAATGCACGTATAGAAAAACTACCCGTGTGTAGTATCTGTGTCGGTGTCACAGTGTCGGTCGTTAAAACGCTAGTTTGTATGGAGATTGAGCGAGTGTCCGGGGTGTGCCCAAACACGGCATATCTTACTCTTACCGTCTAGGAGTTCCAGTAGCAGTCTCCGAATTCCATCATCAGGTCAGTCAAGTCACTCGTAGAGAAAGGTCTCGTCATAACAAACAAAACGAGCCCAAACACGGCGTATCTAAATCTTACCGTCTAGAAGTTCCAGTGGCAGTCTCCGAATTCCATCATCAGGTCAGTCATGTCACTCCTAGAAAAAGGTCATGTCGCGACTCACAAAAAGACGATTTATATAATTATATTTATATACGATATCATAACGAGCTAAAACTACCGTCAACCACATCACTTACAATCAACTGTTAGCCTGGGTGAGATAAAAAATATTTGTCACCTACTTACTTTTTAATGCAAGGATCAAGATACTGGAAGCAAAATTTCCGTGTCTGTACAGCGATGTTTTTTCGTCGAAATTATACTAAAAATGGTAGTTCCAATCTCGAAGGCGGCTGACCGCAGACCTCCCCGTGAGTAATAGTGTTCTGTGCCGCAGACTGAGAGTTCATTACAAATGATTGTTTATTTATACGCCAAATGTAAAAAATTGCCAAAGGAAAAGCAACCTTACCTGCGTATAATTACGTTTTATCGATTTTAGCAACATCTATGATAACTCAAAATAACAAAGGTAAAAGTATTATTTTTTTCTGAACGTTATTGGAAACATTTTTTAATGTTTTTACTTCTTCATTTGTTGTTCAGTATATATGCTTTTTCATTGTATTTTTGTTTCCTTTAGAAAATTGGTATTTTTGTGAAATATTGTACCGAAACTCGACTCGATTACGATATTTTCGTGGTAGAAGTCTACGAAAAATATTTTTCACTGTGTAATTATATTTTAAAAAATAATAAATAAATTGCTTAATTTGATGTCAAAGGACCTGTCTATTAATTGATAATAATAACAGTTGACTAAGTTACGTGGAGTCATCGCAAATTGTACCTAAAATATGCTAAAATCAGCTATTTTATGACATTTACAGAAATGCGTCCTTAAGAATAAGTATGCAAAAAATCAAGTATTTATATCCATTACTTTAGACAATAATGATAAATAACCGGCCAAGTGCGTGTCGGGCCACGCGCAGTGTAGAGTTCCGTAGTAGCCCGTTATTCAATGCAAGTCTTTACCTTTTATAAACAAGCAACTAGGTACTTCGTCTTTGTCACTTTAAAGGATTTATTCCAAGGATTTTGTATTTGGTACAAAATTATCCAACACCCAAGATCAACGACTATTACTGCTAAACTAATAAAGTTATCTTAACCGCTATAGTTTTCCTTTAAAGTTCAGTATAGTTTAACAGATAGTAGGAATTATTTTTCCCAGTAGTTCCGGTGGTCAAGTGCTACCCAGTTCTATGTAAAAAAAAAGTTTGTTATCCGCCAGTGGTGGTCGTTGGGAAAAAAAAATGTCCTAACGTCCCAACTGGTGCCCGTTTTAGTAGGGGACGTTGGGAATAAACCGTATATAATAAAAACAAACATAATAATCTCGTAAGATTGATTTATTCAACTTTCAAAGATGTAACAATGTTTTTATCACGATTTGTCTTTAACACGCGATCAGATCTGGGGTCTATAAATAATACATTTCAATTTATTCTAAAGTCTACTTTGTGGCCACTGATAGTAGGTAAATTCATTTCATAACGCTGTGCAAAATCTAATATTTGGATAATTCAACACTAAATTTAAACTAATAAGTGCTCTGCAGCCAAAAAGTAGACCGATTTAATTCTAAAAATCATAAGAAAAAACGATCTAAACGCTGACAAATGTTATGTATGGCTGAAGGTATCACACTTGTCCGTAGTTTGTACCTACTAATAAATAGGCTATTTACACAGGCCGATTTCTGCCTACGGCGGATGGCGAAAATCTATTATACGAAAATATTAAATCTACATAGTCGAAGTTCGCTACACGGCCGAGTCGTGGAGCAGAAATTTGACCATATAAACGGCCTACAAACTTCAAGCTAACTTTTAAGTACATTGCTATTGCATTTAATACAACTTGGGATTTATGCCTATATTAAAATAACCATCAGTGAAATAAATGCAAAACCAACTACTGTTACAAATATATTAGCGCTGCATTTAATCCACTTGTGTAGTATTATTACGTACATTGGATTATTATATATAATAAAATATAAGACTGCGTTTTTTAAGTAGTTCATTATAGTTTTTATTTTCGCTCATATAGGAAATACAGTCTGTAATTTCCTACTGAAGCAGAGTTGAAGCCATAACCATTCGGCAATATAATAAAGAGTACTATTTCAGTATTTCTGCAACATAATTTGTGAATTTCAACAGATTACAAATTACGCACCCAACGTTGGGAAAATTGTGCTTTTAGAAATAGATTTCATAACATGGACGTTGAGATCTTTTTTTATTATGTATAATACTTCGGTACTGGATGGTTTAGATTCTCAGTATGATTGAACCCGGTAATAGGTGCCGCTGCGCTCGGTTCACTTCACTTAGACTCTGCCTCAGTAATAAAATCGGACGTAAATAAAAAAAAAGCAGAAACCTTAGCTTCTTCATACAAAACATTTTAGGTAGTTTATTTAAAATACAGGATTTGTCTTTAAAATTACGGGTCGTCCTTTACTCACGTGATATTTTAACAACTTTTTAACCCCCTCTCCTCGGTGATATGAGAGGATTTAGTTCTGGTTGCCTGGCAACGGTGTGTCAAAGCTACGTGTCGCCGTTTGGTTTACAAATCATGCGTTCAACAGAAAATAAATACACGTGATATGTCATTATACCCATTGTATTATTCCGCGATTTTCAGAACCCCTCACCATTTCCTTTCGAGCTTGCGAGCCTCACGTGATTAATGAACGATCACTTATGTAAATAATTAAATTACTGTATGTCACAGCTAACGTAACATCAACATCGAATTAAACCACATTTATTAAAATTAACAGCGATTTGTAAATTTATACAAAATTTGAGCCATCAGTGGTTCAGTCTGGATAATTTAGCACCTTTATTATCTTAAAACAATTAATCTAATCACTCGATTATATTATGAATAAGTATCCAAAATATCCATGATAAATGGCTGCGTTCCATGAATTGTGACGAAATTCGTGAGGGCATTGACTATTTTGAAGCATACATCGACATAATGTATTGTGTGATGGCCCAACGACTTGACACAAACAATTTTATTATAATTGTGACTTTTCTAAGTTGAGCCTGATTTTATATCAGAGAGCTTCGGGAATAATAATATTTAAAAAAAACGATTTTCTTGCCTGAAGAGTCAATTAAGGTAAATTAACTCTTTAATCGCACATCAAAAGAACAGAAACAGTTTATATTTATATTTCTTCCTTCCAAACAATCGAACAGTAATTTTTATTTTTTTGTAATTTAAAATGTATGATGATTTTGATAGGAGAACTGTTATCGTTTGCATCGTTCGAAAAACAAATCATAATATAATCGAGTCACATTTAACAGGGACTATCATAATATCGCTATCAAAACTACACAAACAGGGAATGATGCGATATGAGTCATATTGGTTAGGTCTTAAATGAATGAGGTCTAGATAATGTACTTATTTCTACCTATAATCGAATAAACATGAGGTGACGTTTAAAACCGACACGTATTTGACCATTTAAAATAAAATAAAGATGTGAAGTGCGAGTGACATTGGGAGCGAAGCGAAGCCCAAGTTTGTTTCGCTTCGCATGAGTTGACCAAACGACCGCTCCATAGTTTCCGGTGTGAACCCATGTATAATAAATACGCGTTATATTAGTTTCAGTTCGCTCTCAATGTAGCCTGCGCTTTAGACGGATAGATTGGACTAGTCTGTATGCCAGTGCCTCGTTTCAAATTAACAAGTGAGTCATGCTAGCGCGTACATTCTTGGCAAAATAATAACCAGTTTTTTTGCAAGGCAATCTTTATTTATCTTGTCAATGTCTTATTCGCGGAGGAGATTGAACTGTACATTTAGGTCTGTTTATCACCAGTAAAAATATTATAATTTATAGGATATTATAGTACAATGCATAGGATTCGACGGTAGAAAATGTCGAGCTCATACTTTTTTCGATATTATAGTCAACAAGTCAAGTAGAAATATTACATTTATCTAGTCCCTTGAATCAGTTATCTTTTAAGTAATGTTTCGAGTAATTCTACCTAAAACATAGGTATACTAATATTAATAATCCCGTACTGATACCTTGAAATTATGAGTAGTAAATTCAGTTTCAATCGATTTTGTTCACAAAGCACTCAACTGTAAAACGGTGTTCAAGCGCTAAATAAAAAAGTAGGTAAAGGTTTGCTAAATGTTGCCCATCTCGCTTTCTCCAACATAGTAAACGTCAATATTAGGACTTATACTCACTTATTTCAAGGTATTTACGGATATTAAAAATACAAAGTAAATTAATTGTACACTGCGTTAATAATATATGAATATTGAGGGATGTAATATCAAATCAATCAAGACGGGTGTAAAAACAAAATGTGTCATAAATATTTAGGTACCTATTTAATTTTATTAACTTTATTCACAACATCCTTTATCCACTTATATAATTATATTATATTTTATACTTTATTTATATTGGCTAGGCCTCTATTTACAACCACGTTGAATTTCACATAATTGATGTCAATTGTTTATTATAATTATCTCACTGCAAGGATCTTAAATATACACACATTTCGGATAATTATATTCATGCGGTTATATCTAATAATAATAAAATATGGTGGCACAAATGAAAACAAAATTATTATATTTCAATTCCATTCAGAATAGGCTGAAAACGCTTCATTTTAACATTCCAATTTACAATATTATTCAAAATTCGCGAAAAAAAAAAACATTGTAATACATACACCATTTATTTATTCTATCTCTCACCAAAACGGGACAAAATTGACTTAATTGAATTTTTTATAATTATCAAAATGATAATAAATATAATCCACATAATATTCTACTTTATTCTAAAAAAAAAAGTGTAAATCAAACTCAAACGTGCAACCTATGAAATGTAAAGTAAAATTATGGAAGAGATACGACCATCAGTACTTTTATCAAATTTCACATATTGCGATGCAAAATCTATTTAATTTTACATGGCATTGAACACTATTGTAGAAGAAAACATGCTCGGAGCGATCTATAAATAAAAGGCTAATAATCGTGTTGGCTTAAAACGGTGCGGAGAAATTCTGGACCGCAAAGCTTATGTATTTGACCTAGAAACATCAATATACTAAAATATACGTCATATGTATTTCCTATGAAAAAAGGTCTAATTCACACTGACACAGATTCGAAACGAAGCACATTAATCGAACATATTTTTTAAAATATTGACGGCATATTTGCACGACGATGAACATAATTCTGCGGAGAAGATTAAACTCGTGCAAGTGCGGAAATAACTATTATATAATCTGTGGCCGGGGGCGGATTGGCACAAAAAGCAGTTTACACGGTACCAGTCGCTGGCGCCGGTCTAGCTGGCACTGACATCGTATAAATCAGGCTTAACTTAATAGAATTTTCTGCGTCAATATGAACGCGCCGTCAAGGAAATTTTGATCAACATTATAGTGGTAGATTTCACTCAAGTAAAATGTAATAAGTAGTAAGTAATAGAACATATATGTCAATAAAATGTATCAGTTCGAATGACACTACGCGTTCGCGAACATGCGATACCTCAATGCACACGTTTCTGATAATATCAGGAATTTACTTAGAACAGCGATTGATTGAACAAGATTGTTTCGAGCAAAATCTATTTTAACCCTTACTGCTATTATTGTAGGGTTTAATTTACCTCGAGGTGACATCGCAGTAATATAGAAGGTAGAATTGGGTTGACCGTCACGCGGGAGTTTTGGTCTTCTTTCCGAAAGGCAGATGGATACGACGCTTGCGTGGTTTTGGAAGGTTTTCGTCGTCCATTAAAGAAGAGTCCGTCGATTCTTCCTCTGGAGGTGTATTGCTTGTTGGTGTAGGTGTATCTGAAAAAAAAATAAGAATAAGTTTTATAATATGAATAATTTTTATTAAATGAAGTGCATAACTGTGATGACACCTGAGGGTAGAGAGCAAAAACGTTGCACCCTAACTTTGCACGGTAGAACATTGCTTGCTGTAAAGACAAATTAATTCACCCTATCTTTGTTTCTATCTCGTTCACACGTAGCGTAAGAACACGTATCATAAAATTATATCAACGTGAAAAAGAAGAGCTAAACATAATTCAATCTTCTTGGCAGGGAGGAATAACATCGATTTTATCGGCAATGAGAAAAAACGAGTAGCGTGTATGTTCTGTAGATTGTGATTAGAGCCAACGTATAGGCCTGGTTTATAAAGACAAGCAGTTGACCAACATCTCACTGAAACTTTCCATTGTCCGGAAGGACCGGACATTTGAGATTTTAGTACAAAGAGCTCGTACACGATTGTTTCGTTGGAGGCGTTTAAGAAATTACCTTCATCATAACCAAGCTGAAATCTAGATCATAAGACATACATTTGGACAAAGTCTACGTCATATAGCATGCAGGAAATCCTATTAGGATATTATTATATTAGTTTATAATGAACGTCGATGTAAAATTTTTCAAAGGGAAAAAAATCCAAGCTGCTGTTTTAATTTAACAAGCTTTTATGTAACTTGCCGTGTTGTTAGTATACTATGTATGTTAGTGTGATTCAAATCTTGTAACCATCCACGTTAGAACCACTTCGTGACGTTTGATTGGACTCAAATTAGTTGCGTATCGTCGGTGACATACATACATAAAATCACACCCTTTTCCCGTTGGGGTAGGAGAGACTACTTCTTTCCACATGCTACGCGATCCTGACATACCTCTTTCGCTTCTTCCACTTTCATGAGCGCCTTTATACATGCTCGCCGGTTATAGGTATATTTGACTTAGCCATAACATCTCCGATCAGTAGGGCTATTCTGTTAGCTATCTCGGAAGCGGAATGCGCGGTGAAATTTGAATTCCGTATTACAAAATTCAAACGTATTACGATTGTGTTACGATTTCTCGCTGCGGAAATCTCACCGCGGATTCCGCTTCCGAGATAGCTTACAGAAAAGCCCTACTGGTCGTGATACATTCGCCTAGGTTGGCCTTTACCGGCTGGCCCATTCACACTCGTCTCATAAATCTGTTTCGCCAATCTTCCTTCATCCATCCTCTCTAGATGTCCAAACCATCTAAGCATCCCTTTCTCTATCTTTGTCACCACATCTTCTACCACACCACAACATTCCCTTATCATGCTGTTATCCACCTAATCCATCAGAGTCAGTCTAATCATACTTCTCAAACTTCTTAATTTCTACAGCATTAATTTTACTTTCATACTTCTTCTGCCATACCCAGCATTTACTAACATACTTGAGTGTGGGAACCAACACTGGCCTATGTACAGTTGTGCTTTTAAGACACGTTCTGAATGCTCATAACGTTATGCAGTTCCTCACTCACTTGGTTTCCTGCTAAAACTCTTTGTTCAATATCACTTTTATACTATCGTCGTTGACATTACCATAATATGGTACCATCGAGGTGACCTGATAATGAAGCCGGATGTAGGGAATGGAACTACGTAAGGGAAAATGATAGGACAGTTGAATTTGGGCTATATTATAGTATGTATTGTTATCATTAGTACTTTTAATTACACACATGATAAAGTTTTAATGTAAACGTAACGGCTGTTGTTCGCGTGTATTTACTTTGGATATGCTCCGACCTATCCGAATATCCGGCATATCCGAAGTAAATACACGCGAACAACAGCCGGTACGTTCACATTAAAATGAATAATTTATGCGAAAACTTTCAAACATGAAAACGTCTTTACAAAAGCTTGTGTTTAAAAGATTTTTACTAAATTTATTATATTTGTATTAGCTTATTTTATTGTACTAGCTTAAAAATTTGCGTTTAGTTTAATAAGTGTTACGAAGTTATTTAAAACTTTAGTCAAGTCACACACACTCACAGTATGAAAATGACAATTCATTCCGATCGCTTTGAATCTGCGACAAAAGAAAAATGTATGAGTAACGAAATAAGCATACTAGAGTCAATGTTTATGATACAATAAGAACATTAAAAAGATTGAAATTTGCATCTAGGTATGTGGTTTAAGTACAGAAAATGGCTATATTTGTCTTTGGCTTCTGACATAGATCGGAGAGATAGATAGGACTGGACATTGTTGCTTAGCTTGTAAAGATTATGTACACAGCATTGCTTACTTGGATGATCACCCGGACGGCTCCCATGTCGTAGAATCATAAATTATCACTCAGCAAAACAGAAACACCTTAATAAGCCAGCTGTGCACTAAGTCTTAATCGTCGGACTTATTATGTAATCTATCGCGATATCCATCAAAGGTCTAAACACAGCATGACAACACTATGACTGAAATAGTTTATTGTTTAATGCGGCAAGCTTGCCACTTCCTGCAACGGTCTCTGCTTAGTGCTAGTCATCAGCTAGTGTAAGTGTTTTTCAACCTTTTTCATGACGCGAGCCCCTTAGAATGAAAAAAAATTCGCGACCCCCTGCACTGTTACATTGTTAATACAACACCTACAAATGCTTTTAAATTAATATTTTTCTAATAAAGGTATATTTTCAAACTTTGTTGTTCTTCTTTTACGGAGGCTTCGCGACCTCCCGCGACCCCTTATAGAGCTTTGCGACCCCCAGGGAGTCGCGACCCACACGTTGAATAACACTGAGCTAGTGGGACGATGTCCGCGCCACGCAAGCTGTCACCGAGGGGGGAGAATAAAGCACATTGTATCTTCGCACCTATCATCTACGTCTGCTCACCTTCATGCAACGGCCTCTGTTTAGTGAAGGTATTCCTCGGCGGCAGTCTGACGTCATCTGCCAGTGGGACGACGTCCGTGCTTCGTGAGCGGACGATCTGACCGGAGGAGAGGGGCCTCCGCGGAGGGGGTAGTGGGGCCCCACGGATCGAAGCGCGGAGCTGCGGCTGGGATAGGGAATGCGTGGAGCGGGTCAAGTCTTCGCCTGTCCAGTTTACACTGAAAATAAAGAAAGTATCAGATATTATGTTTCGTGTTTTTTACATTATATATAACTTTATGAAATTTTGGATTGTGCCTATATAACAATGTACCAAAATATTAGTATCAGCTTCAATGTTACAAAATAGTATAATTACGCCGTGCAATAATAGATAACTAAAGTCACGAGTAACGTATATTATTTTATAGATGGCAGTGTGACATAAACACGCACTTTACGCTTGCTACACTTTTCCGTCAAATAGTCGATCATTGCACGGCGTGAAGTGCTAAACGCCGTGCAATAATCGACTATTTAAGTCCCGGAAAAGCGTGGGTAAAGTGCGGGTTGAGGTCACACTGTGCTATAAATGTTTATATGGGCACAGACTGTTAATACCATCACCACTGAACATCAAAAACTGGTATTAGTTGTATATTAACATAAACGTATGCCTAACGTGGTATTAACCCTTTGCGGTGATTCATTTGCTAGCAATAGCTGTGAAAATTATACAAAACTTCAAGTCATATATTACTGTATATCCAAATCAAATACTAGATCAATACGACTTGTGCCATACTCATAAACTTGCTCAATCGTGGTAGCTCAAAGTTTGCCTTTTGTTTGCACGTTTTACAATCACTAGAAGTTGACAGGGCGCTTTTTAAGCATTGTATTAATACCGCCTCAAAACGAAAGACTGTGTAATACTTACTTATCTCCTCCAAGAACAAACTGCACTTGATCTTTTCTATAGTCTCCTGCTGGGCTCTTCCTGAGGTCATTGTTATTGGCTTTGACCTTCAATTCTTCGGAGGGAGATCTCTTGTCATCCAATCTAGTCAGTCTGTCGTCCGAGCGACGCTCGCGAGCTTCTTGTGCGAGGCGCTCTTCTAGTTGTAACCTGAGAGATGAGGGTACTTGAGATATTTTATTACAATTTTGTTTTTTAAATACAACAGGCTCGAAACAATTGCTTGTCGACCACACAAAGAAGTGTCCAGTGCCGGTATCGAACTACGAGTTACGTAACATTGTGTTTTTTTCTAACCCTTCAGAACACTACTTTAAACATACTACGCCTACTTTACGCAACATACTTGTGACTTTTAGGTAAAAATTGTCACTTGGCGGTTACGTAACGTTTCACTAGGTTTGTACAGAAAAACGTTACGGCGCGTTACATAGGGGGAGGGGGTTCAAAAATCTCCTAAAGTTTACATTACTATCTTAAAATGCAGTATAAAGTTTTATTAGTTATTAAGGTCATACATTAGTGTCGTGACTAAGAAAACATTTTATATGTATAATAATGCTAGCGAATCCTTTAGCAACGCCACTTCAGTCCGGTTCAGCCACTTAGGAGGTGTTCAGTGACATACACACGTACAGAATAATTACATATATATATAAAGATTAGATATAGACAGATTCATTGACAAATTGTCAACGTAACTTTGTAAGGCCAGTCCCATATTTTGCTATAAGTTCTTGATATGATCTACACTGAAGGACTTATAAACTGCATCAAAGTTAAGGATTACTTTCGAATTAACTGAATGGTCCTTTCCATTATACAAACAATATGATACTACGCTGTTATGAAGTTAACGAACCAAACTATTGGTTTCAATTTAAAGTATAAAAAGTTCGAATACTTCGGTTAAAATGTGTATTTCAAAGACGTCTTGAACATTGAGGCAGTTTATGAGTCTGTCAGTGTATTTATATCTATAAGCGTTATTCTTACCTAGCTTCAGCAAGTCTCAGGTCCAAAGGATAATGTGGGGCATCCGCTTCACTCCCAGACGAATCTTCACGCCATCCGAATGCATCCGTTACTGTAATAACAACATCGATAAAACTACCCCATCCCTATTTTAGTAATTTAGTAACCTACCCGTATGTTGGTTACATTGTCAAACTATGTTAAACTTAATTTATTTAAGTTATAACTAGGAACTAATATAATTATTAAACTTTTATTTGCATACGACGTTTATTACACAACTAATTGTTAAAGCATGTATGAAATAATATACAAATGTAATCAATAAATATGATACAAAGCAAAAAAGCATAAAATATTCATAACAAATCTTACCTGCCAAACGTTGCCAAAAACACTGACAAAGCAAAAAAAAACTATCTAGTCTATGGTGGGAATCTGCAAGGCTCTAGTGGGAAAATGGCGGCAAAAATAAAACAAAATCACAATCGTAAAAAGCTTTCAAACGTGCATCATCAAAAATCAACATTATCTATAGTCTTTCAGTTAATTCACCATGGCGTTTTAGAAGCGGGTATGAAGCCAATTTTATATATCTTAGGTAAGTTTTAGAAAGCATTATTAAATTTAGAAGCAGTTCTCAAAATTAAGGTCAATGACGATGACAAAAGGTCATCGTTGTTAATGTGTATCAAAAAAAAAAGTATACAAATATTATATAGATCAAACATAATTTTTAATACTAAAAAAATCTATGCATGATTTTGATGGACTGTAACTTGTAGTGGTATGATCAGATCAAATTATAAAACCAGTGCCAACGCATATTCATTCGACATTAAAATACCGGAAAATGAGTATATTATGACATTTAGGGCCAGTTTCATCGGTTCCTGATAAAGTGACAGATAGGTATCTGACAGATGATGCCATATAAGTCAAAAATGTGCCAGATTAGTTCCTGATAAATTTCATATCAGGAACCGGTGAAACTAGCCCTTAGGATCGAATAAGTCACGTTTAGTCAATTCGATTATAGAATGCTATTCAGCACATCCTTATTTCGCTGACTATAACAACAAGTATTGTTTTATCACCTTCTTAATTTTCGGGCAAGTGCTACCTGACTACCACCATATTATCGTCATTTTGCTTGTAATGGGTAGGACTTCTGCTAGTCCGCCTGGAGCGGTACCACCACTTTGCCAATTAATTTTCAGCCGTGAAATAGGAATGTTTTTCGGTTGTAATGGCAAGGTGTCCAGTGAAATTACAGGGCATGTGAGACTCAACAACTTTATGTCTCAAGGTAACAGGCGCAGTGCAGTGACATGCAAAATTCTGGCTGTTCAGAATTTTGCATGCCGCTGTATCTGTTATAGGTAGACGTCATCGCTTACCATCACGCGAGCGTAGTGCTTGTCCTGTTACCTTTTACTATAAAAAAAAAAACATCAGGTAAGGTCGACCGACCAAGGTCAAATTATTCTAATGTCAACCTATCTAAAGCTTCTTTGAAAATATATAAAGCTTTCAAATCCAATGTTATTGGACGAATCTGTCTGTTGAAAAATCATTAGAATTGCATGCAAGGAAAAAGGGAAACCCACACCAAAAATATGAATTATGTACAAATATATAAAAACATTGTTGAGCGACGGGTGTACTGTATCTGACCGATATTACACAATTACCAATTGACAAATAGAAGAAGATCCAAAACAAAACAAAATAGGTATCAAACGAGTACAGTCCGGCAAGTATAACTTGGCGTGCCTGTGCGCCACTGTGCTTTTACTTTGTACTTTGATAACAGTTTCTCTTAAGCCACTTTTAATTACTTTTGGCATTATTGAACTATTTTAATGTAGCAGATTTATCAACAATAATGTCGCGGTAATCTCTCAAACGTCAAACTCACAGTTTCAATTAAAAGAATTCGTTCCAAAAACCACCACCGCCAAGTTATATTTGTGGCACTGTACCTACAATGTCCACTGGTCGATACTGTATCGAACATTAAACAAGAATCGTCGTTATATTTGATATGATCTAAGCAAATGCAAATTTTTCATCTTTCTTCGAGCACTGATTGGCTAGCCGCTAAAAGCGTACAAATAACGTAATCTGATTGGCTAGCGCTGAATAGCAAAATCACTCACTAGCTTCAGTAGCTTCGGAATTGGATGCAAAACAGTAGCTTCGGAATTGGATGCAAAACCAATACAATAATATAAAATAAACAAGATCTCTTAATCTTTTATTTTTGTATAAAAATCGTAAAGCAATTCACAAAATACACCTACCTACCATGTTTTAACTGTGTAGTCTTAATGTTTCGGAATAAAGTGGCTGTGACGTACGGACAGACAGACATGACGAATCAATAAGGGTTCCGTTTGTTGCCATTCGGCTACGGAACCCTAAAAAGGTGCTTGTTGCAGTTACATGTGCGTGACAAGACAAGAACAACATGCTATCTTTTTCTATCCCACACAACAAATATAATATAACACTTGTATTCACAAAGAATACTATGAGATGTCACAGTGCACGCAAACGCATAGGGTCATTGAAACCAATACAATAATTGGTATGACAATACTTGAGTGAAATTCACTATGTAGTAATGTATTTTTCAAAATCTTCATGAATACTGGTGTTAGAGTTTTCATTTAACGGTACATTTTAATATTATTATTTTCATTGCGTTAGCATCAAACATGTAGTATCGGTCAGTAATATTCATACACTCAATATTATTTCATACATGCTTTCACTGATACGTACTATTCATCTAAACGTGTAACTGAAAGCTTCCTACAGATTGTGAGTCACGAAACGTTTTCATATTAATTTATTGAAATCCAAAACTTAAAACATTAATTTACATTTACGAATGTTACTTACAATTAAATAAATAAATAACAATGTAACTTAAACATAATGGTAAATTAGATTCTATCTCTCATTAGATCTAAATCAGGAACTCGATCATCTCCCCTATAAACTATAAATTTATAATAAAATAGCTTTAATTAGGGATGAATTTTAGAATCGAGAGTGAGCCGTTTTCTTAAATAAAAAAAGATATAGTTTAGCTAAACTACCTAGGTATTATTAATTTATTTGAATTGATATGTCACTGTCAAAAAAGCGAATATATTTACAAACTTAAATATTCGTTCATGTTCAAAGGGGGTTTTTAAGAATATTCTCTAAGAGATCATGTATGACAATTATGACCTTTATTTCACTCGTTACCATCAATTTCAAAAGCTAAAAATGCGTGGCTACAGCCAAAAAATGCGGTGACAGTGACATAACTGTTTAAGTTCAGAAGCCATCTATTGGGACTAAGGTATTATTTACACTCAAGCATAAATCCACTGCTAATTATAGAATGAAGCCATTTGACTGGCTAACGGCCGTTTACAATAACTTACTTAATTTTAACCACTAGTTATAATGCTTACCAAGATATGGCAGGGATAGAATAGAATATAATAGTATTTATTGCATTAACAGTGTATACAAAAGATCTAACAATTACAGTTCCAATAGTTTGTTCTTACACTCCTGTTAGGAAGCGGTCACCGTCGCCTATTAACACTTCTAGAGGTGTCACTCATGCGTTACCATACCAACCTGTCAAGATTATTTTAACGCCCCTTATTAAGGACTCCATGTTATAACATGGACCTATAGGTCTGCAGAAATACAGCTTCCATATTCGACAAGTTTAGGGGAGAAAGACCGCTTGAATCGAAATGTGTGCTAAGTATGTAAGTAAACTAGTAGTAGTAGTTGTATGGTAGGTTACCTACTTTAACTATATATTTGTAATTACAAATGTATATTTATATAACTGTCAGAAAATTATTTCTGTATTGACTATCTGTAAGATCTTCAAATGCTCTATGCATTTGAAGATTTTGCTGTTGAAATAGCAGAACTGTCAATTATACTTTTACTAGAAGGTAGAGATAGGATTTGCCAGTTAAAAGTAAGTTAGTTATTGTAAACGGTCGTAAATCACGTTCTTTAGAAGAGATCTACGCCTGAGTATCGTTTTAGAATACCGGCCCAGGTTACTTCTAAGATTTTAATATTTAAGAAAACGCATCATTAGATAAATTACGTTTATGCCATGAGTCATCATCGAGGGAGTCGATTTTACTGATTGATCTAAAATAGTTTTGATATCAAAATTAGGATGATAGGCTTTTAATAAATTTTAGTCGTGATGTGTGCGTTATATAGCATAACAGATATCAGCTCTTTATATTGTATCTATCCCAAATCGACCCACCCAGATATATAATTAGATATAAGTAATAAATATTAATTAGACAAAAATAAAAACATTATGTACTTTTCCTATTACTTGAAGGAAGTAAGTACATCATTTTTAAAATACAATCTTTATTTAATAGAAAATTCGAAATAATGAACAATTGACTAAAAATAAATAATTATTTAAATCATTTCTATAAACATGATTATTGTGATGTCATTTCAATTTATTTGTTTATTGTAATCTATTGTCATATTAACAGCCAATTTTTAAGTTTGCCTTAAGGTACTTAAGTACGCAATTAATGTTTAAAAGTTGTTTAATTTTAAATTAAGTACAGAAGTAAAATATTATAAGTAAAAGACAGAAAAAACTTTGAGCACTATTAAAAAACCTTAATTTTAATCGTTGTAAACATTTTATCTATAAATAACCTTGTAATTTTTATTTTCAATAGGAAATACAATTATCAAATTTGAAAAAAAAAAAAAATTATATACAAGGTGCCGAATTAATTACCTGCATAACTCCAACGTGGTGTAGTATTGATAAAATATAATATAACACATTAGATGTAATATATGATTTGTATAAGCAATCCCGAGATAAAGTGATTCATAAATTTACCTAATTTTCACGAAATGCCATGCAGGGCTGCGTTCACGTCCTCCGGAGAAGATTTTTGGTTGTTTTGCAACTCGTAGTATCGCAATGAAACATACTTGCAATAGGTACCCACGCTTAGTGCGAGTTTTCATACCAAACTCGATATCGATCGTATATAGAACAAATTTTGTATGAAAAAAGTACAGCGCCTCTAGTGGTTTTCACACTTCACTAAATTTATACCAATCAGGAATCCAGAATAAGTAGAAAACTGTGTGAGATCTGTCAAAAGCGTTTACGATGAAAACTCGTACTAAGGGTAAAGGTCAACGGCCGAGTTATAATTTTGCTACATTTTTGATATCAAATTATTCGTTTTTTTATTGATATGGGCAGTTTATAGTGGTCTGATTCACTCTTCGAGCATTTACCAATGGAGATGTTAACGTTGTAATCCACAAACATTTTTTTCTGCTGGTACTTACGGGGGTCGAGGTAAACACGCATTGCACACACAAATTACTCACTTTAGTGATCCCGCACACTAGCTTGAAACACGCACACAGTATTAAAAATACAGCGTAGTTACGCACGCTCATATGGCCAAAAATGGCTATATGGCCAGCAGAGGGGTACGCCTTGCGTTAACATCTCCATTGGTAAATGCTCGAAGGATTCACCTTGTAATTAAATCGGCAGCCTGTATTATGCAGTTGATATTTTTAACAATCCAGTGTATTTATTTTTTTAGCTCATGTATCTATGGCATGCAAATAAGTTTAATTAATAACTGACGAAATATTTACGTGTAATGTAAAATATATACTATTTGAATTTGTGAATTTAAAAGCGTTTTCAAATAATTCAACTAAATGTTAAATTTAATTCAAATGTATAATTTATAATTCTGGTCTTTGTAGACATAAATATTGTAGCTGTCAATCAAGCTACACATTATAAATTCAGATCTTAATATAAATCATAAATAACCAATTCTATAAGGTTGTCTGGAAGAGATCGCTCTTAGCGACATGATTGTCATTTTAACATTTTAAATATCAGTTGTTTTTAAAATCATATTAAGTAAATATATATTTGGGTTGTATGGTGTTTAAATAACACGTTTATAAAACATTTTAAACTAAAATCCATCTACGTTGTACACTAACGGTGTTACTTATAAACGTGTCTCAAAATTTGAGCAATTGCTGAACTATTGATCAAGGAAAATCTCACTCATAAACAGTAATTAAAGTTGAGGTCGTTGAGCATTGCATTGACAGCTCTCAAAGTTAAGCACTTGCTGAGAGGCAAGATGGCGTTGACAGCACCAATCAGCTGATATATGGGTTGTTTTTAGATTTACAAATTTCGCGGTATTTTTTTGTCACTTGATCTGTCATATCTACAGCCCGTTACAGATAAAAAATGAATATCTGAGAGCTGGAATCGTTCTTTAGTCGACTAATTTGGTTATAGTGTATGCCAACTACCCATGGAGCATATCTATTTCGTGTCTCAACCAAGCAACGACTGACTAACGTTTATGAGTGAAAAAAAGTTGAGCAATGATCAAGTCCTTGACAGCTTCTCAGCTGAGAGTCAGTTCAGCAATTGATTAACAGATTTTTATAAGTAACACTGTAAGCTTCTGTAAACTGAACTCTTGACAATCATTCCCTAACAATTTTCTATCATAATTTATGTATGTTATTTTTTTTACTGAGCAAAACATGTATTTTATTGTTACTCGCATGAATATACTGAACATTCCAAGAAATCCAATTATATGCTACGAAACCACGACATTAACATTCAAAAATAATAATAAAATTGTATCCATCTGCATTTACAAAGACAAAATGTTATTAGCCAAAGTAAAATTAAACTACCGCTAATACCGAAAATTGATGTTAAGAATAATAAAACAAAACATGACCAATGCAACATATAAATATCTATACCAAAATTATCGAACTTCAACTTCACAAATTTGTCGATAAACTATTAAGATCAGTCGTCTCGTGACCACGATCAATGCAACTTGGTCGAAACGCTGAGGTAAACAAAATTAATGTTTTAGCACGATAAGTCCTGTATTTTAATATTTATAACTAAGGTATCAAGATTTTAAGCATGCATTAATGTAAGTGCAATATCGTGGTTTCGATCACACTAAAAACACCACATCATCTATAGGTACTACATAAAACAATGTCAATAAAACGCAAACAGAAACTGAAAATAAATAGATGTATTCATATCGATCGAAAACTGGATATCAGGGTTTAAATGCGGTTCAATGGACAGAGATAGAAGATATTCATGTCTCTCTCTTCAAAAAGTCTTCTCAAAAAGATTCTCCAATATGTTTGTTTTTTTTTATAAAAGAGACAGAAAGAGAACTCAATTAAATTTCTCTCATTCAATGTAACCTTTAATAATTAGTATGCTATTTAAAAATGTTTCGATCGGTCTGTAAGACCTACAAAGGTTTTGGCCAAGGCTTTACGATGAACTAACATTCAAAAGTAAGGAAGGAAGGTATATATACCTACCTAGTACCTCCCGATAATTATAAGTGTACCTACCAAGGTATCAAACATTTTTAGTCGTATTGGCAATGGCAGATAAATGTTGTCAACGGAACAAAAACAGTAAATTAGAGCCATCAACACACGCGCCCTCAATTACTACGAAGGTTTCTCTCTTTCTTTCTTTCTTCTCTTTTTGCACAGACTCTAACAATAATGGTTTAGAAACATTAATGTAATGTGATTAATGTAAAATTTATTTCATAGTGGCTAAGAAAGCAGTCGGCTTGCCTATTGGCAAGCGGTTATAGTGTCGCCTAGTATTATTTCAAACAAACACGTTAGGCACTGATGATGCGTTGTCATAAAAAAAATATATACAGATACTCTTTTTGGAGTTATACTTCTTTTGGGCGTTTGGAAAAATTATGAAAGTCATTTTTTTACGACGCGCGCGCTCACAAATACCCAAAAAAACAACATGATGAAGTTAGCTGTTTTTTGCTGGAGAAGAACTCGCGGAGCCCCTCGTAGCGAGGGGGGGGGGGGGGGGACCTGGGCTACACCAAGATGGCCGCAACAAGGACATGAAGTTAGCTGTTTTTTACGATGCGCGCGCACAGCGACAAGCGCCAGCAATGATGTATTAAAATTCCTTATGTGCGTTTAAGTACACACACACACACACACTTTTTTAATAAATATGTACTTCATTTAATTTCGTAGTGCTACCACATTGAAAAGGGTTAAGTTAGTACGAGTCCAGGTAAATTTCGAATACAATACGAATACATCCACATACAAATAGCAGTGTTTTATTCAGTGTGGTCGTGGAATAGTGTCGCTTCGTCCAGCGTCTTACCTGATCCGCAAAGCGATGTGTCGTCTCCGATACTAAGGTCGTCCTGTGAACTGCTCATTCGGCCTAAAACAACAAAACAATTTACGTGAGTGTTATATCGATTTAAATGACTTGGCATAATAGCGTATATCGTGTGAAACCTCCCGGTCAGAGTTCGCTAATATACTGTGAACAATATGTTCTGTGATTTATAGTCTGTGAGTAATAAAAGTAAATGGTGCACTGTAAGCAAGTTATAAGAAAACGTATTGGAATTTTATTGGCATTAACCTGTTTAGAAGCTATAGAAACCAAAATTAATATCCACACACAAACAGTGAGTTAATAAAAACAATTATCCTTTCATGATCATAATCAATCTATACAATAATAAAATAAAGAACATTTTATAACGAGTTCAATTATTATTAACGAGTACATTAGGGCAATATTTACAAGGAGAGCTATTCAACCTACTCTAGCGCCATCTAGGTGTTTTTATCTAACCTAAGAGGAAAGATGTGATTTTTGTTTGTTTTGATTTAACTTAAAAACGACTGGACCGATTTAAAAATATCTTTTACTAATGGAAAGCTACATTATCAGCGAGTAACATAAGCTATATTTTATCCCCGTATTCCGTATATTACTGGAACGGGAACTACGCGGGTGAAACCGCACAGGCGCTGCTAGTTAATCATAATCAGCCGGTGTCAGTGCACTGTTCGATATACAAAATTAATATCCATTTATTGACTGCGATCAAAGTGGTCTTAATAAATAAAATAGTGCCAAAAATATTATATTAGGTACTCAATTCATACATTTTACACGGCATTCAAATGTAGCAGATTTTATAATTTAAAAAAAAGGAGACAGAAATAGATGCTTTGATGATGCGAAAATGGTGAACACGCTAGGCCTAGAATGACTCTCAAGAGATGTGTGCTGCTGGAACACTGAAAGGTTATGACGGCAGATTTTCTTCATGAAGATAAGCTAATTTTTAGTAGCAAGTCTGGCGGAACATCGATATAATCCGTGGAGACCTAATCGTCACTTAACATTAGGTGAGACAGTGGTCGAGTGCTTGTCTTGGATATCCAGAATTTTACATTCCACTGCACTGCGCCTGTTACCTTGAGACATAAAGGTGTTAGGTCTCACATGCGCTGTAATTTCACTGGACACTGCCATTCAAACCGAAAATCAGTCCTATTTCACAGCTGATTAATTAGAAAAGTGGTGGTACCGTCCCAGGCGGAGAAGCAGAAGTCCTAACACTACCATTCTGTCTGTGAAGAATTATAAGAAAAATCTATTATGATATTAGTACGTGTTCAGCGACTCACCTCTGCCAGCAGGCCGTCCATTGACATTCCTATACAACGCTGTTTCGAGGTACTGGAGCCCATTGTTATTGATTATATTGAACCCACACAGCCGCTCGATCTGTTTCCACCTGTGCATTCTCTCCTGGAATCAAATTTAACTACATATGAATATAACTGTATAATAAATAAGATTTTTCTAATATTATACAGGCTAGCGTTTGACCACTATCTCACCTGTTGGTAAGTGATGATTTGGTCGGGATGGTAGCACGCTAGGCCTAGATTAAAACTTAAAAAGTCTAATAACGGAAAAACCGACTTCCATGCTGTGGACTCAGTTTCAGTAGCAAGTATTTTTTTTACACCGAACTGGGTAGCATCACTATCACAACTGATGTTAAAAGATGATGCGATCGATGATGGAGTGCGCTTACCCAGAAGATACCTATTCACTCGCGATTTTAAGACCCCCATATTATACTTAATCGGAAACACAGACTCAGGTAAGTTTGAGCCGTGTATGATCATATCTCTGGAGGTACTTATCAAATCTTGATAAAATTGAAATGGGACCACCTTGGAGATGAACCCTACCTATAAAAAATAACCATTAAAATCAGTTTAAATATTGGCCGAGTAATCGGCAAACAATATAGAAGAACTAGCTGTACCCGCGACTTCGTCCGCGTGGAATAGTGTCTTTGGGTAGCATTTTTAAATATAGGCTCATTATTTTACAAATAAGACACGCGTACCCCACCTACACCGCACCGTACCACGCCGCGCAAATCAACCTCGCCTCTCCCTCCCCCTCACCCCTTTTCTCCCCTCGCCCTCTCTCTTCCCCCACCCCCTTTCCACTCCCCTCCCCTCTATCTTCCCCCCACTTCACCCTCCCCTTACTTCCCTCTACCCTCCACTTTCCCCCCACTCCCCTCCCCTTTCCCTCACCTCCCATCCCCCTCCCCTTTCCCCTTCCCCTCACTTCCACCTCCCCTCATTCCCCTTCTCCCTCCCCCTTCCCCCTCACAAACTTTGAATGACATATTAATTTATATCGAATCAACAGCCTAAACAATAAGTTTCAAGCTTCTAGGTTTAAAAATGACGATACTTCCATACAACTTTTCATCCCCCCTTTCAATCCCTTACAAGTCTCTTTTCGCATTAAAAGTTGCCTATGTCTTTTCTCAGGCTCTAGACTACCTGTGTACCAAATTCCATTTAAATCGGTTCAGTAGAACATTAACACAAACCTTACATATTTCCATACAAACTTTCATCCCCGATTGTTGTTTTACACCCTTGAGGGTAAAACTTTTAGAAATTTTGAATGTCATATTTATTTATATCAAATTAACAGCCTAAAAAATATGTTTCAAGCTTCTAGCTCCTAAAATGACGATACTTCTATACAACTTTTCATCCCTCCTTTCAACCCCTTACAACCCTCTTTTCGCATTAAAAAGTAGCCTATGTCCGTTCTCAGGCTCTAGACTATCTGTGTACCAAATTTCATTTAAATCGGTTCAGTGGTTTTGGCGTGAAAGTGACACAGACAGACAGACAGAGTTACTTGTATTGGTTAGGATTGAGAACCTCCTCCTTTTTGGAAGTCGGTTGAAAATAAAATGGCGTAAAAGCGTACCCTTAGGGTCAGGTCAGACCGCGACGCGACTCGGCGCGCACTTATTAAGAGAGTGATACAAAAAAGAACTTTATTTACTACAAAAAAAAGATACATAATTCATTAAGTTTGTTCGACGGCTTCAGGCTGCGCCGTGCGGCGCAGCGGGAAGCAGCGTGATAAACAATTGAACTGTATTAACTACACAATAAGATACACATTGCATTGCGATAATTTGGTGGCATCACGTGTTTTGCTGCGCCACGCGGCGTCGGGCTGCGCCGCGCGAAACCAAAAGCATCGTTATGTCGCGTCGCGGTGTGAACTGACCCTTAAAACGATTGGCACAGTTTCGACAATTATTTGTAAATGTTTGTAATATACCGATTAACGTCACGTCGTTTTAAATATATGCAGGAATCGCTTCGAATTTCTTCCAAAAGTTTAAAAACGTTGTGGTTGAGGAGAGTAGCACGCTAGGCGCAGAATGGGAACATTGTTCTCAAGGATAGCTGTCACACATTTAATACTTGGCGCCAAATTACCCATATTTAGGGTGCGAGCCGCCAGGCGGATATTAGAAAATGTCCTACCACCATGCAAGAGAAACAAGGACATATAATGAGGTTTAGAATCACTTTTGATCAGGTGAGATTGCGGTCAATTGGTTGTCTCAAAATTTTACGAATTAACAACATGTGCATCAATATCAGCCTATTTCTACTGATAAATAATGCCAAAATAATGCTCGATATAATTCGGCTCGATATAATAACCATAAATGTATGCTTCTTTTTTCACCGATTGTGGCATGCACTAAGGTTCGTTTGGGTTCTCTTACTTTCGTCATGATGACCTTAGTAGTTAGTTTAGTTTGTTTGGTCTGAACTCTGCATTACTCGACAAAACGCATAGTGGAGGACATCACTCAAGTATTGATAATAATGTACTGGTTTGAATTACCTATGCTTATACAAACACTGTGAATAAAAATGAAAACAAAACGACTGCATAGTATTGTTTGTGAATATGTGTGTTTGGTATGTGAGGCTTGCCCGTTTGTGTAAAGAAATTCAACATTATTTTCTTTTATTTTTTTCTAAGTTCTGTAAAATACATACCTGTAATTCTTGAGTGACTTCATTTAGCGCAGTGCGAGCTTCAACGATAGATCTGTCGACGTCATCGATGGATTTTCCGTGAGTGGACACGAATGCGCCAACTAAACTTGTTCGCTTCTTACGTAGCTTTTCGCACTGAAATGTATTAGACAAATGTTTATTTCTAAGTTTAATTATGATTACAACTAGATGGCGCTGTAAGAAGTTATAACTGGTGTTATGCTTGCCATGCTTTAACTTTGTGAGTGCTAGCACAAACCAAGTGTTTATTAGTACTCATCAACATTGTTATAAAATATACTGTATAAATATTTATAGAAAAATAAAGAAAAAAAAAACTTCCACAATAGACATCGATAATAATAATGCGCTACCATTTTTTTACTTAATTATTTTTGGTTAGTCAGACTAATTATAAGGCGTGGATGCCTCAGGCATTTGTGTAACTTTAGCTTTTTAATATTGCCACTAGCCGCCCGATTTGCTATTTCACGGCGACTTGCAACAACTTCTATTATCAGCATTATTTACAAGACATCTAGCATGTTGTACGTTATTTGCGAGTTCCCAATATTTCGTAACTGTTCACGGTAAAACGGCAGTTACGAGTGAAGAGGGTACAATACAATACAATACAAAAACTCTTTATTGATCACCAAAGAAATTACAAATTGTACATACTATGTGATGAAAGACAGTAGAATAATAAGGCAATACAATCGGCGGTCTTATTGCATAAAGCAATTTCTTTCAGACAACCTTGGCATGGAAAAGAAGAATACAAACAAAAATTGGGGGTAGCGTACAATACAAATTAATGATGTCAGAAAAAATAATAATAATAATAATACACAAAATAGACTACTAAAATTATAGTATATTAAGATATAATACATAAAAATACCCTACATATATATATAGGTATATATACATAGGGTATCACGAGCAAACTAAGCCATATACCCGATTTATTAAGTACTCGTTTTGGACGTTCAGCGCCTCTACCACTTGATGTCGATAAAATTTTATCGCAACACACAACATTTATAATTGCGGACATTATACGTGAGAGACCTCGTCGTAGTCCTAAGCCAATCGTTGAACCGGGCCGATCAAGATATGCACATCATAATACCCGTCATATTGCTCAGAGTAAGTTGTATACATCTCAAGTTGATAGAGCGCAAACAGCGTTACCAGCGTAGCGGTGCTACATTACGATATGCCCCGCCCTATCTCGAAATGGTCAAATGACTAGATAAACATTTTTTTTTAATGTCAAAATTGATAAGCAACAAGCGGCCACCTGGTCGAAAATGGTCACAGCCGCCAATAAACACCTGCAACACAAGTAGAATTGCCAGTGCTTTACCTACCTTTAGCATATAGGACTCTTTTTGCTCCTCTCTTAAATCGCTGCATGTTGTACTGTAGCGGAAAAACCGAGGACAAAACCACGGATTAGACAAAGGAGGTTGGATTGGCAATGTGGGCGGGGCAGGCGCGCCACTAGTATGATTAGACAATCATAGATTCATAGAACCACGCGATCATACTTTTTAGTGGCTCGTGGTTTGCGTCGCAGCGCGGAGGTGCGCTAAAATCGTCTCAAAATGCCGTGTTGTGCGATTATTACGTGTAAATTAAAGAGTCAGACATCAAGTATTAAACAAGGAGGAATTTCTTTTCATCGGTAAGCATAAAATCTTCGTATTATAGATATTTTTGTCCAAAAACTATTTTTAATTATGAAATTCTTTGTTCAAACGACAACATACCCAGAGAACAGATAACTATACATTGCTGGTAAAGTACGAATATTTCTACCTCGAGACGCAGTTTACGCGCAATGGATTGCAAAGCGAGCGAAATCACCACGCCTCTCCGACTCGTTATATTCACGTTCGCGTCGGTCGCCGGCCGGTCGGCCGCGTGTGATTGTGTGTAACTTATAGAGTCTCGAAGTAATGTGCGTAACAATTGCAGTAGTGTGCGAAGCAATTGCAGCCCCGTGTTCTATGTGTAATTTGTTTATTAGTTTGCGTAATTCGTGTATCTATTTGTATTGTTTATGTTGTGGAATCGTTTGGTGGGAGTAACGCGGCGACGCTGGTTTTCAAACAAAAGTGTGATTATTGCCAATCCAACCTCCTTTGTCTAATCCGTGGACAAAACAAATCGACCATATCTCGATTTGGCCAAGTGACTAGTTGGATATATCGAAAATATCTCGATATGGCCAAGTTACTAGTTGGATATATCGACCATATCTCGATTTGGCCAAGTTACTTTGTAGTTGCGCAAATCGATAAATAGGTAGATCAAGATCGGCCCAGTTCAACGATCAATGTAAAGACGAGAAGACGTTCGCTTCTGCATGCATACTGACCGCTTCTCTAGCCTGTTGTAGTTGCATGTCGGCCTGCTGCTTCTTCCGCAGATAGGATCGGTTCTCAACCTCGTGGGTAAGTTGCAACCATTGCTGCAACCCGGCTGGTGGCGCCCAGCATCTGTCTTCGAGCTCGCCCTCGGCCCGACGGAGCTCTCCCCGTAACATCTGGAAGAAAAATTTAAAATATATAAAAAAAATAGCTAGAGCCATACGAAGAGTGCAACAGTATAATACGATACGTGTGACTTAAGTTGTCTATTATTGCACGGCGAGCACGGCGGCGACTGCAATAATAGACAACTTAAGTCACGAGTATCGTACATTATTTTATAGCTGTCAGTGTGACATAAACCCGCACTTTACGCTTGCTACGCTTTTCCGTCAAATAGAAGATTATTGCACGGCGTGAAGTTGGCTGCACTCGGGTGCTAAACGTCTTGCAATAATCGACTATTTAAGTCAAGGAAAAGCGTGCGCAGAGTGCGGGTTTAGGTCACACTGTGCTATAAAGAATAATATGATACCGCAATATGAATGTCAAATGCATTTATATTTTTTATGCAGAAAGTGTGTTTATTAACAGTCAGACAGTTTTATTATTCATGCATACGATTCAGTTTCAACTAAAAAAACTGACTGCACTAATACAGATGAAATCCAGGTCTAACCTCCAAAGTAAAATAAACTGGCAAAGTGCAAGTCCGACTCGCACTAGTAGGGTTCCGTACCACACTACAGTATTTTATAAGATCAAGCAAAAAATACCACTATCATTTTTCGCCAGCAAAATATAATAATTAATAAACATTTTATTTCTTATAACGCCATCTAACGTCTAACAAAGGTGTTAGCGATCGACATTTCAATATAACGCCATCTATGGGACGTTTATCTAACTAAGTGTTCATAGATGGCGTGAAATTCCGAAAAAAACACGATTCTTGTATGGGGACCCTCTATTATTTTTAACTTTATTCTGTTTTTAGTATTTGTTGTTATAGCGGCAACAGAAATACATCATCTGTGAAAATTTCAACTGTCTAACTATCACGGTTCATGAGATACAGCCTGGTGACAGACGGACAGACAGACAGACAGACAGACGGACAGCGGAGTGTTAGTAATAGGGTCCCGTTTTACCCTTTGGGTACGGAACCCTAAAAAGATAATTTTACTGCTGTCAAAAAATTTTAGTTCAGTCAAAGTAAGAACTGATGGCACCATCATCTTAAAAACAAGCTTTGTGTCACTGAGGATACTTTGTGTAAAGAGCCTCGTCATCGGGTGTAAAAGAAAGAACTCACGATAACAAAACATACTAGCCCAAATTCGACCTTCACACAATTTGCTATCAGAGAGTTTCCGTCCTTACATCTCGGGTCCATGATCAGTTCAAATAGATGGCACCATAATATAGCATCGTAACCGAACCACAAGTCAAGAAATTTGGTATAATTTCAGCTCTACCGGATGTAACGGGTGCAATGTAAGGGGCATGCAAGGGGTTAAAAAATTGTGCTTTTGACGGACAGCTTACATACGAATATTGCAAGTTAGATAAAACCTTAATAAAAAAAACTGGCAAGTCGGACTCGCACTCGTAGGGTTCCGTAACACAGTTAAGTATTCCATAACTATGATTTTTCGCAACTACAAAATTAACTTTGTTTTTCATAGTGTTTGTATGAAAAACAAAGTTATCTTTGCGGTCGCCATATCTCTAAAACTGCTTACTTTATCTCGTTCAAACCAATTTTCGTTGTTAGTTTTTATTGAGATCTACAGCATATATATTTTTTTAGATTTTTCACTCCCATACTTTAAAAGTTAGAGGGGGGACACACACACACACACATTTTACCACTTTAGACGCGCCTATCTTTCAAATGATTGACTTTGAGAAAAAAATATTTTAGGAACCTCAATGTCATTTTTGAAGACCTATCCATAGACACGCCACACGTATAGGTTTAAAGAATTTTTTTTTTGTTTCAGTTCTATGTATGGGATGCCCCCCTTAAACTTTTATATTTTTTATTTTTGTATAAAAATCGGAAAGTGGTTCACATAATACCTACCAAGTTTCAATTCTATAGTCCTTACAGTTTCGGAATAAAATGGCTGTGACATACGGACGGACAGACAGACGTAAGCGATGATGTAGTCGAAGTTGGTAAACACGCTAGGCCTAGAATGGTTTAACTCTCAAGGACTGTGTGCTGCCGGAACACTGTTAAGTTCTGGCGATCGATTTTTACATTAATACAAGTTTCACACTGCCAGTTTACTAAACCTCCTCAGGGGTATCCTCAGTTTGCCTTCACCGGACAGTTTCTTTTTCAATGAAACGGCGGGTATGAATCCACGACATCTAAATTAGAAGCCGGACGCTCACCCAAATATGTATATCGGTACTCTATAGTTTCAAGTTGAACTAACCACTTTCCGTCTTAAGCATTCCGAAAATTGTCGCACATAACGATTTTCCATATTGTAAAGATACATAGTTGTGACACTATTTTAGATAACTTGATCCACACATTTTATTTTTAACACCAGTTTTAGCTTATTTATATTTGTAATTAACTTTACAACATACATGTGCACTTCGGTAAACCGATCAAGTAAAACTAGGTCTATAGACTGTGAAGTCAAGACATAATGAACATTTTAGGCTCTCAGTGAGATGCTTTAAGGAAAATAATGTCTTGAGGAAAACTGAGGTACTTTTTGACCAAGTATTATTAAAATCACGTGGTGGAGATAACACATGTTTAAGTATCTATAGGGAAATGTGATAGTGGTAACATGTGGTCAGTATTTCCGGTTTTACGACATGGAATTTAGTATAATGGGTATAAACCCAATATTTACATACAATGGGGAAAAGTCCTTTTAAACTTTCATCGAAATAAGTTGGAGTTTTTCAACAAACTTTTTTATCGCATATAGGTTAGCGTTTGGTCAATCGGTCACCATGTTGATGTTTGATGGATATTAATAAACTGGCCAGTTGCAAGTTGGACTCGCACTCGTAGGGTTCCGTACCACACTACAGTATTTTATAAGATCGAGAAAAAAATACCACTATCATTTTTCGCCAGAAAAAAATTATAAATAATTAACATTTTATTTCTTATAAATCTAACGTCTAACAAAGGTGTTAGGGATCGATATTTCAATATAACGCCATCTATGGGACGTTTACCTAACTAAGCGTTCATAGATGGCGTGAAATGCCGAAAAAAACACGTTTCTTGTATGGGGCCCCTCTATTATTTTTAACTTTATGCTGTTTTTTAACCGACTTCAAAAAAAGGAGGAGGTTTCTCAATTCGACCGTATATATTTTTTTTTTTTTTTTATGTTTGTTCGCGGATAACTTCGTCGTTTATGAACCGATTTCGATTATTCTTTTTTTGTTCGAAAGGAGATATCGCAAGTGTGGTACCATGGTAATTTTATCGAGTTATGATAAGTATCTCCAGAGATATTGAGATAAACATCTCAAAATTGGTACTGAAAATGAATAGCGCGGCATTGAAGTCGGTTGTTTTTTAGTTTTTAAACGATATTATAGGATTTGTTGTTATAGCCAGAAATACATCATCTGTGAAAATTTCAACTGTGTAACTATCACGGTTCATGAGATACAGCCTGGTGACAGACAGACAGACAGACAGACAGACGGACAGCGGAGTCTTAGTCATAGGGTCCCGTTTTACCCTATGGGTACGGAACCCTAAAAATTATCCTACATGAGTTCATAGACAGACATTGTAAGTCTATTAAGCTGTTACAATTATACTCGAGCTCTTACTCGCTCTTAGCATGGAGTGGACCCATTTAATAGTCGCTACCGTTTTCTAGCTCACCAGGTGCGCCACAGAGTAAAATAGTCACAACACAAATATATCACACAACATAAAATATATACAATAGACAAACATACATATATGCTAACATGCACGTTAAATAATACATATGAGTATCTTACCTCAATTTCTGCCTTCAATTGGATGACCTCTAAGTCTGACGAGGCTGAGTTTAAAAGGGGCGTGTCACCAGCTTCACGCAATTTCTTCTCTAAGTTTTTCTTTTCTGTAGTTACGCTCTCCTGCAAATATAAAATTAAAATATGATTTTTTATATACATGAAAAATATACCTTACAATGCAGCAATGCTATGTTCCACATTGGTTCTACGATTTACGGCATGTTTGGTTCAAGCCAGCTAGACGGTTATGATATGTGGATAAGACTAATGTAGTCCAGTCAACGAATGTCTCACAAAGATGTGAAGAGCGGTTCATGTTCATGAGATTCGATTCTTTCAGAAAACTGTTCAGGGTGCTTACGATCTGATCTGAACACACCAAAAGTCCCGACGTCTAGGTGGTGATCCGGAGGGGTAAAGGGAGAAAATTAAATTAAAATGTGTTTCATTCAAGCTACTTAGATTCATATATAAAAAACTCGTACAATAGAACTGCGAATAATGTTACATAGGAGACACTTCCACTCTTACACATTATTTTATAATTTATACAGCGCGAGAACAAAAATAAAAATAGCAAAGATATAATAGCAATCATTAAAAAAAATCAACAAATTAATCACAATTTTGGGATTTCCGCAATCTTAGGGGAAAAAATTCCATCTATGAATGAAAGTTCTTAAGATTAGCAAGATCAGTCCGCATCGTCCGTCACTGAACGATAGGCAATAGTTTGACATCACAAAAAAAAACGCTTTTCGATTTTTTGATTCCGTAAAAATTGAAGAAGCAAAGTGCAAAGATCACATAAGCTACAAGCAAAAAAAATCTGCATAAATTCAAAGTACGAGAACCTGGGTTTATGTGGATCATTGACCGTAAACAAACGACCTTGTGTCAGATATATAAGATAATGCACGCTACGGCAAACCAACCAACATAAAATATCGTACTATCGATCTCATCTTATTGTCAAGTTTGTAAACATTATTTGTGATTTTTATTGAAATTATTTATGTAAAATGTATTTAATTTTATTATCTGCAATGTAATAATATACATTTTAGTTTTAGCGCTGTTATATAGATCAAATCAAATTTCGCCACTCGAAAAACATGTTAAGTAATATACACGAGATTTTAATCTTCATGTACAAAAAAAACATAACTATCTCGTTTAAACCTACAAAATTAGCACTTATGCAACAACTTAGCCACATTTTAGTAGATATGATATGAGGTATTGAAACTACCACTAGTCACGTTTCTGAGAAAATACATTGTTATTTTGTCAACACTATAAAATGATGCTACTTATTTTTAGACCCATACAAAATTACGCAAAGTCAACATTTACATACGATGATTTTATCACTACATATTATAAAACAAAGTCTCTAACCGCGTCTGTCTGTCTGTTCGCGATAAACACATAAACTACTGAACAGATTTGTATACGGTTTTGACCAATAGCAAGAATGATTAATGAATGAGGAAGAACTCGTTAAGTTTTTGTGTAAATTGGTTGAAATATGACGATGATTGTTAAAGATACTTAAAGATATTGTTAAAGATCGTCGATCGCATCGTCACTTAACATACAACTCACTTAACTTAACAACAGGTGAGATAGTAGTCAAACGCTTGCCTATCAACACCAATATTATAAATGCGAAAGTCAGTTTGTTTATTTGTTTGTTTGTTTGTTTGTTTGTTTGTTTGGGACTTCTTCACGGTCAAACGGCTTGACCGATTTGGCTGAAATTTTGTACAAAGATAGAACATAAGGCAGAATAGGATATAGGATACTTTGTTTTTGGCTATCGAGTCAGGGGGTCCAGATATTATTAATTGAATTTTGTAACTAAAGGACCTCTTTTCGAATAATCGGCTTGACCGATTTACCCGAAATGTTGTCTAAAGACAGTTCATAAGGCAGAAAAGAATAATGAATATTTTTTTTCTTGCTATCGAGTCAAGGGGTCCAAATATTTTAAATTGAATTTTGTATATATAAGATCTCTTCTCAAATAAACGGCTTGACCGATTTGCCTGAAATGTAGTATGAAGACAGTTTATAGGGTAGAATAGGATAGAGGATACTTTTTTTTTGGCTATAGAGTTAGGGGGTCCAGATATTTTTAATTGAATTTTGTAAATATAAGACTTCTTCTCGAATAAACAGCTTGACCAATTTGCCTCAAATTTTGTATGAATACATGTCATAGGGCAGAATAGGATATAGAATACTTTTTTCTGGCTATCGAGTCAGGTGGTACAAATATTTTAAATTGAATTTTGTAAATATAAGATCTCTTCTCGAATAAACGGCTTGACCGATTTGCCTGAAATGTAGTATGAAGACAGTTCATAGGCTAGAATAGGATATAGGATACTTTTTTTTTGGCTATTAGGGGGTCCAGGTATTTTTAATTGAATTTTGTAAATATAAGACTTCTTCTCGAATAAACGGCGTGACCAATTTGCCTGAAATTTTGTATGAATACATGTCATAGGGCAGAATAGGATATAGAATACTTTTTTTCTGGCTATCGAGTCAGGTGGTACAAAAATTTTTAGTTAAATTTTGTAAATATACGACCTCTTCGGGAATAAGCGGCTTGACCAATTTGCCTGAAATGTTGTATAAAGACAGTTCATAGAGCAGAATAGGATATCGGATACTTTTTTTTTGGCTATCGAGTCTGAGTGTTTAGATTTTTTTGATTGAATTTTGTGAATGTGTGGCTTCTTATCAGCTAAACAGCTTGACCGATTCAGCTGAAATGTTATGTATATTACAGTTCATATTGCATAGAATCACATAGGATACTTTTTTCTGGCAGTCGAGTCCAGGTGCCAAGAATTTTTAAATTGAACTTTGTGAATGTGTGTCCTACTCTCGGTCAAACGGGTTAACCATTTAAGCTGAAATTTTGTAGACATACAGTCAAAAAGACATAGAAGGGCAACGAATACTTTTTTTTGGGTGGAAATTTCGGTAGTCTATATTTTTTTTATAGAATTTTGTAAATGTGTGGCCTCTTTTCTGCCAAACGGCTTGACCGATTCAGATGAAATTTTGTACACTTACATTTAATAGGGCATAAAAGGGCAAAGAATACATTTTTTCGGCAGTTAAGTGTGGGGCATATATTTTTTCCTAACTTTATATAGAGTTTGCATAATCTTATCATAAGTTTGACCTTAGGTTCATGGATAATGACTAAACTTAATAAATGCCTTAATTAGGCCATAAAACTGTCAGGGTCATTAAAAGTCATCAAAATTTACGCGATGGCTTTGCTTCACCCAACGTGCTTCGCCCAATCTGCTTTGTGGGAAGTATTTCAAAAGCATTCGTGTTTTAATAGCCACATTTAACCTAAGGGTCATCGGTGTTGACTTAGTAGGTCATAAAAACTGTCAGGGTCATAAAAAGACATCAATGTTTTTCGCGCTCGCTACGCTTCCGCAAACATTTGTTTTGTCTACTTTGCAGGAAACATTTCAGCAACTTTTGTATATTAATAGCCACATGCATCAGAACGAGTCCATAAATTGAAACAGTACAACCTTAAATAATCATTATGATTTTTTACCTTAAAATAAGTGGATTTCAAGTTTAACCGAAGGGTCATCGGTGTTGACTTAGTAGGTCATAAGAACTGTCAGGGTCATAAAATGACGTAAAAATTTTCGCGCTCGCTGCGCTCGCGAAAACCTTTGTTTCACCTACTTTGTAGGTAATATTTCAGCATTTTTTGTATTTTAATAGCTACATGTATCAAAACGAGTTCACAAATTGAAACAGTACAACCTTCAACAATCATAATGATTTTTTACCTTAAAATAAGTGGATATCAAGTGTAACCTTTGTGTCATCGGTCTTGACTTAGTAGGTCATAAAAACTGTCAGGGTCATAAAAAGACATAACATTTATTCGCGCTCGCTTCGCTCGCGAAGTGATAGCGCTCGCTGCGCTCGCGCAATCATTTGTTTTGTCTACTTTGTAGGAAACATTTCAGCAACATTTGTATATTAATAGCCACATGCATCAATACGAGGCCATAAATTGAAACAGTACAACCTTCAATAATCATAATGATTATTAACCTTAAAATAAGAGGATATCAAGTGAAACCTTTGTGTCATCAGTGTTAATTTAGTAGGTCATAAAAACTGTCAGAGTAATAAACGGTAGTAAAAATTTTTCGCGCTCGCTTCGCTCGCGCAGAGATAGGGCTTGCTACGCTCGCACAGTGAAAGCGCTCGCTCCGGTCTCGCAAAGATTTGTTATATCTACTTTGTAGGAAACATTTCAGCAACTTTTGTATATTAATAGCCACATGCATCAGAACGAGTCCATTAATTGAAACAGTACCTTCCATAATCATAATGATTTTTTACCTTAAAATAAGTGGATATCAAGTATAACCGTAGGGTCATCGGTGTTGACTTAGTAGGTCATAAAAACTGTCAGGGTCATAAAATGACGTAAAAATTTTCGCGCTCGCTGCGCTCGCGTAAACCTTTGTTTTACGTACTTTGTCGATAATATTTCAGCATTTTTTGTATTTTAGTAGCCACATGTATCAAAACGAGTTTACAAATTGAAACAGTACAACCTTCAACAATCATAATGATTTTTAACCTTAAAATAAGTGGATATCAAGTTTACCCTTTGTGTCATCGGTCTTGACTTAGTAGGTCATAAAACCTGTCAGGGTCATAAAAAGACATAACATTTTATCGCGCTCGCTGCGCTTCGGCAAACATTTGATTTGTCTACTTTGCAGGTAATATTTCAGCATTTTTTAAATTTAATAGCCTCATGTTTCAAAACGAGGACATAAATTGAAACAGTACAACCTTCAATAATCATTATGATTATTAACCTTAAAATAAGGGGATATCAAGTTTAACCTTTGTGTCATGAGTGTTAACTTTGTTGGTCATTAAAACTGTCAGGGTCATAAAATGACGTAAAAATTTTCGCGCTCGCTTCGCTCGCGCATAACTAGCGCTCGCTACGCTCGCGCAAACTTTTGTTTTATCTACTTTGTAAGAAATATTTCAGCATTTTTTGTATTTTAATAGCCAGATGCATCAAAACGAGGCCATAAATTGAAACAGTACAACCTTCAATAATCACAATGATTATTAACCTTAAAAAAAGAGGATATCAAGTTTAACCTTTGTGTCATCAGTGTTAACTTAGATGGTCATAAAAACTGTCAGGGTCATAAAATGACATTAAAATGTTCGCGCTCGCTACGCTCGCGCAAACCTTTGTTTTATCTACACTGTAGGACAAATTTCAGCATTTTTTGTATTTTAATAGCCACATGCATCAAAACGAGTTTATAAATTTAAACAGTACAACCTTCAATTATCATAATGATTTTTTACCTAAAAATAAGTAGATATCAAGTTTAACCTTTGTGTCATCGGTCTTCACTTAGTAGGTCAGAAAAACTGTCAGGGTCATAAAAAGACATACAATTTTTTCGCGCTCGCTTGGCTCGCGCAGTGTTAGCGCTCGCTGCGCTTCCGCAAACATTTGTTTTGTCTACTTTGCTGGTCATATTTCAGCATTTTTTGTATTTTAATAGCCACATGCATCAATACGAGGCCATAAATTGAAACAGTACAACCTTCAATAATCATAATGATTATTAACCTTAAAATAAGAGGATATCAAGTGAAACCTTTGTGTCATCAGTGTTAATTTAGTAGGTCATAAAAACTGTCAGAGTACTAAACGGTAGTAAAAAAATTTCGCGCTCACTTCGCTCGCGCAGAGATAGGGCTTGCTACGCTCGCACAGTGAAAGCGCTCGCTCCGGTCTCGCAAAGATTTGTTATATCTACTTTGTAGAAAACATTTCAGCAACTTTTGTATATTAATAGCCACATGCATCAGAACAAGACCTTTAATTGAAACAGTACAACCTTCAATAATCATAATGATTTTTTACCTTAAAATAAGTGGATATCAAGTATAACCGTAGGGTCATCGGTGTTGACTTAGTACGTCATAAAAACTGTCAGGGTCATAAAATGACGTTAAAATTTTCGCGCTCGCTGCGCTCGCGAAAGCCTTTGTTTTACCTACTTTGTAGATAATATTTCAGCATTTTTTGTATTTTAATAGCCACATGTATCAAAATGAGTTTACAAATTGAAACAGTACAACCTTCAACAATCCTAATAATGATTAACCTTAAAATAAGTGGATATCAAGTTTAACCTTTGTGTCATCGGTGTTGACTTAGTAGGTCATAACAACTGTCAGGGTCATAAAAAGTCGCAAAAAATTTTTGCTTTGAGTTCGACTTCGAGAGTCATCTACGGTGACTTGGCCTAAGAGATCATCGATCTAGACATCAATGGTCATAAAGACACAAATAACGCGGGCGAAGCCGCGGGTAAGAAGAAATGTTTCAGGAACTGTTGTGTTGAGTCAAACATTCAAACAGCACAACTTCGTATACCTAACCAAAATGATTAATGACTTTAACAATAGAGGATAATGAGTTCGACTTTGAGGGTCATCTATGATGACTTGGCCTAAGAGATCATCGATCTAGACCTCAATGGTCATAAAGACACAAATAACGCGGGCGAAGCCGCGGGTAACAGCTAGTCTAGTATAAAAAAGGTGTTATGTCATACTCGACGCAACGAACAGATGCAAAAAATGTAGGCATATGTGTTTTACCCGAGCGAAGCCGGGGCGGGTCGCTAGTACATTACAAAGTTACGACACGAGTTATTCTTCACGAAAAGATTCGAAGCAGTTAAATTAATTATCGAAACAGAAGTCATATTCATAAGTTCTCGTATAAATGCCAATTCTTTGGAAAACGTATTAATAAGTGATGTAAGCACAACACAATGGGGGCGTGATTCATCAATATACCTAGATTCATCTCACCGCAGATTGGTGGTTTATGACATAATTGGTTGGTAGCTGACTGGCTAACCGCTATTTTAACGAGTATTCAGTCCAGCTTATTACATCAGTATTACTATACAGTCAGAACAGACACAAGGACGTTTCTATTGTCTGTCTAGTCTTGGAAGTTTGGAAGGATTTGACATGAGGCGTGCGGGATATACTTTCTAGCTGACTGAATGCCAAATTGTTTACATAGAATAGCTTGAAAACGGGTTGGGCTAACTAAACTAAATGGATTGTACTAAATTCAGTTTCTGCACGTCATCGAGTGGCATCTCCACCTTCCTCAAGAGCTCCATATCACGCTGCATGCGCTAAACTTGGCTGCGACTTACGCGGCCTAATCCTTAATAAACCTAGCGTGTATTATTGAGACCCCGTTTTATGGTACCCAATTGCTCTATGACGTACGCTTAAGGTCCCAAGAACTGCTACAGCACTAGCTGTCTTCCACTGACCTGTTCCAGCCTGGCCTTTTCCAGTTCTTTCTGCATGTCATCGAGTGCCATCTCTGCCTTCCTCAAGTGCTCCATATCCCGCAGCATGCGCTGGACTTGGCTGCGACTGGCGCGGCCGGCTCGCAGCGCCGCCCAGCCGCCGACCACGGCGCCGAGCAGAAGGGAAGCCAGGAGCCAGTCCTTCCATCTACTGCCTTCTGTCAAACGTTGTCTATGTAGCATAGGGAAAATTGAAATCGCACGTTCCTATTAGCTACCTGACTTATCTGTTGTATCGAGCTAACTATATATATGCGGTTGATTCTACTATTTGTTTGATATAGCGGTATTTCTATTTTTTTGGTAGGTTGGTAGGTTAGGGGCCCTAACCTATGAAGCGTGGTTTAAATTTATATTTTTTCAAGAGAAAGGTTTCTATTTATAGTTCAATATTGTATATTGACAATTGTTCAAGATGTCGGAAGCAATCAAGCCGACTGAGAGCTTTCATCGAAAATGCTGTCTAATTCTTTTGTACCTAATTTCTTTATTAATTAATTCTTTATTCTTTATTAATTAATATTGGCATTCTTTACTAATTCTTTTGTACAAAAATAATGTATAATGGATTTTTTATTACTATACACTGACACCACCTCAGTATTCACATTGCACTCGGGCGAAGCCGAGGTGGATCGCTAGTTATATACTCGTATTCAAAAAGTGAAATTGACAGTGGTAGCAGCTGCATTAAAAATCAATTACTAATAATTGATGACTGACGTAGCATATTTAAGTGGTTCGTAATATTTAATATAAATTAACATTTTACAACTTAGCGTGCTGTTATTGACCATTGTTACGCGGAATGAACACAATAGCGCTTGTTGGGTTGCGTTGTATAAACTTTACACTTCGATTGTGGTAAAACGTGTTTCATTTATATACGGTTTAGGTAAATGTGAATGCGATGATAGAATACCTAAAATTTTATTTCTGCTGAGCCTTTTATATTTTTATAGCTTGCTAGTTACACCCCACGGCTTCGCATGCGTTTAATAGTATCCTATGTGTTAATAAGTTTAAATAGTATCTGCTTGCTAAATTAATCCAAATTTCTTCAGCCGCTTTTGCGTGAAAGAGTAACATACATCAACCCATTCATCTATATTCATTAGTAGCAGTGCCCCGCAGCTTCGCCCGCGTTAGCAAACTTCTTTCATTTATTTAAATGTTTTTTTTCGTAAAAAAACCTTTCTTTCACAAAAACACATGAAAAAAATAATAAGCCATATTGTTCAGCCCGTTTTCAAGTTATAGCGTGACCAAGGGCAGAGATTCATTTTTTTAAACCCAAAAATGTATATTGATTCAGACTTTGTTACCCCATTTCACCCTCATAGAGTTGGAATTTCGAAAACACCTGAAACGCATATTTACTTCCTTATTTACAGAAGTACTTGTGTAAAGTTTCCAATAAAAAATACTATCTAATGTCTTGTTTTTTTATACAAACATTGAACTCCCGTTTCACCCCCTTTAGGGGTAAATTTTAGAAATATCCTTTTCTATCTTAGCATACGTCATTATTATGACTATCTGCATGTCAAATTTCAGCGCAATCCGTTTAGTGTTTTCAGCTGCGCGTTGATAGATCAGTCAGTCAGTCAGTAGCGTTTGCCTTTTATATATACAGATTTACCAAATTAACTTATTATAAAAGCATCTAGATGGCGCTGGAACAGGTTGTACTTTTCTCCTTGTAAATATTACTTAAATGTATGAGATCCTGTATCGCGCAAACGACATTTGCCGCGATGTTAAAACCAGATGCACTTCGCACATCAAATATGTTAACATTTTAACTCTTTACATAAACATTTCGCATTTATAATATAAGTATGATAGGCAAACTTTGACCACTGTCTCACTTGTTACTAGTAAGTGTCAATGTGGTCGAGAACGAGGATGGGTAGCACGGCTAGGCCAAGAATGGGAACTGGCTCAGACAGCTGACTAATTGAGGGTGGTAAGTACAAAGATTAAAATATTAATGCTATCATTGTTTCAGCCTGTAGGGTATACTATACTGCTAATCCATGCCTTTCTATGGCATTGCTATGCTATTTCTATCGCCACAGTGAACCACGAGCCACTCGTTGTATACGTAATACTATTATTTATTATTTATTCTGTGACTAAAGCGAGATAGATCTGTCAAAATGTAGCTAGTTAGGGGCCAAAGCAAGCATATTTTACGTGCTTGTCACGTGCGAGCAAGCGGCAATAGCCCAATGTGTCAGGCGATCGAGAGGTCGTGAATTCTATCCCCACCCATTGCACTATTGACGTGAACCTACTCCAGACACAAGCATATTTAGCTTAGTTGGAGGGGTTAACAAGGCTACTAGTAATGTACAACCCATAGCAATGTTGAGCTATTAGGTTAGCCCTCAAAAAAAAGACATTAGACCGTGCAATAATTGCAGTAAGCACGGAATATTTTAGGTTCTATGATATTTTATAGAAAACGAAGTTGTTCGAAAGCCAAACAAAAATCCACGAAATGACGCCGATGGTTGATAGTCCCTTTTAAAACAAGTATGACAAATATCACGATTCTTACTTATCATTGCGTATGATTTGATAATAAGCAGTGAGTCGATTTTTAAAGCCCCTTAAATAAAAATATACCCTATACGATTACATCATCTTATCAAAATTATCTGATTTTAAATATGTAAGTAAGCTTTTTGGGAACATTACCGGCAGGTAGCGACCTAGGTTCTGTCTTTTATTTATAGTATAGATATTATTATTGTAGTTTATAATCTTGATATTGTCATTAGGTAATTATTTTAAGTTGTGTAATAAAGTGTTTATCTATTGTATATGTAAGTAAATGACTACCTAACTATTTTAATATAAATACTAACTAAATGGATCTATGTCTCTGAACTATAAACGAATTGAATTGGATTGGATTGGATTGGATAAATTTCTGTCCATGTTCCTGTTTCCAGTGCTAGTTTTTTTTTGCATGACTTATGATAATATGATGAGATCATTAACACAATTCTGGTTCTTTATAGATTTCTACATCAAACGAGATAGATATGTATGAGCGAGGAAAACGTGCGCCAACCTTTTTAGCAGGTATGAGACATTGGCGTTTTTAAAGCAAAATTACAAAGTAAATAATGGTATTGAAAGAACTGTTCACAATGCAAAACAAATATTGTCTCACAATGATGGCCTAAATACATCAATTCATTTTATAATGTAACAAACAAGCTATGATACTCGTATCATTAAACGCATTTTCTGTATAGTTATTGCACCTACAATATTATTTATATAAGTAATGTCGTTTTTCATAGTCATTAACACATAATTTGTGTAATTATAACTACTTCAACAGTATAAAGGAAACAAATAACTACCGAGTTTTGCAAAAGTGCTATGTATAAATTTACAAGAATCTTAAGTTATACATTTTTATTAGTATTATGTTAATACTACCGTCATTGCTTGCTAGCCCGCTTAACACATTCAATTTGTAAAAATTACGGTCACCTGCTTTAAGACAAGATATTAGCATTTCTTGTCAGTGGATAAAATGGATATAATAGTTTTATGATACTGAGAAATTAAAAGTTAAAGGATATTATGTTTCTTTAGGTATACATATTACATACACTTTAATATTATGGTATATTATTATCAAAATTATTTTGCTTGTTCGAATAGCCCACTGGACGTAGCCCTGTGTAACTCAGGAGTGATTAACTAAAAAGAGTTATATCTCCTTAAACCAAAGACTATTTCAGTATATCTTACATATATCAACCGTGTCTATAAATCTTTTATATCTTCGACGCAACGACTCATTTCGCGGAGTTAGAGTAAGCGGGATGTAACCAAATAACATACTGAGTGTTAAAAAGGGAGAGTCACGGAGTTAGAGTAAGCGAGATGCATATAACTCTCTATGCGTTAAAGAGGGAGCGTCGCGGAGTTAGAGTAAGGGAGATGTAAACATATAACAATCTATGTGATAGAAACGAGCGTAGCGCAACGAGTTATTAGGGATATAGAGATATAAAAGAGTTATGTATATCTTTAGTCCAAAAAGAAACGTATCTATCTTTTTTCTTTAAGGATATGGCTTGCACATGGCTATAATGGACGGCAATATTTTGGATGTATATAATGTTTACAACTTTTACGTTCAATAAGTTCATACGTTAAAGCTTACCTATTCGTTGATAATGAGTACTCGGAAATATTACACTTTGCTTACAACATCCTTAGCATCTAATTTCATAATATATTTGTATATATATTTTAATATTGTATAGGCTAGCGTTTGATAACATTCTCGCCTGGTGGAAACTAATTAACTCATTCCTAATTTGTAATTAGGTTCCACTGGGTAATTGTATCAATTAAGATTCAAATTCATTGAAGGTCAGCGTTCAAGAAGCGCAAAAACGATGTGCCCACACACCGAAACATTGAGAAAAACGTACAAAAAAATTATTACCATCATCTGTCAAATCCACTGAACACCCACAGAACAGAATGTAAACACAATAACATACTCCTAATAAGAGCCAAATGTCAAACACCATTTATAACCTCGCTGAGGAACATTGCCACACGAAACTTTATACAATTTTGGAGAAAAACGTACGATTATTGTACAGGTTTGTATGAATTTATCAGTCGCGACGAACGTGCAAAACGAGTGTTTGAATGAAACTAAAAATCACACTCATTTTAACCGTGCTGTAAGACTGTAGTGACACTGTACTTTATGTAGTTGAGAGGATAATAAACAATATTATAAAAGTGGAAATTAAACAACAAACTTTACTTACAATACAAATAACTGTGCCCCGCAGTACCACCCGCGTTAAAACGTGCATTATCTGATAATCTAGGTAATAAACTATTAATATGCCACATATCCATAAAATCCGTCAGGCTCAGGCTATTTTTACTGCGGTATAAACGTACAAACATTAACATTTGTAATATTAGTATGATAGTGTATTCTATAATCGGCGGTCTTATCGCTATAAAGCAAAGTTTTGATAGAGATAATTTTATCGTGGTAGGTACTAAAAAATTTGTAACTTAGATCGTAATTATGATTTGCTATAAATTGATTATGTCACTATTAAACTAGTGCAAAGCCAGGTGTAAATTTTATGCAATTATCGACTTCAAATGGAGCATCACTGAGATCGCAAGTGATAACATCGTCAGAATATTTTCAAACTGCCTGACCGCTGGGATACAGAAGATCCCTTTCGATTTAATTAGTAAAGTAGTAAGTACGACAAATAAATTATAAATTGAAAGCTTAATTTGAATACGTACGCGTTTATGCCGCAAACGCGCCTATTAGGAGTTACATTTTCGATTATACTCTAAACCGCTTCGAAGTTGGTTACCGTACAAACACCGATTTAATAACATACCACAAGTTGTAATAACCTGCTCCGTGACATTGCCGTCTGCCCATTGTAGCTGCCTTATAGGGATGTGCATCGAATCGATCGTATTCAATTTTATCGAACTCGATAATTCTTCGCAACACTGCTATATACCTAAGTTTATCACAATATATTTATTTCAGTTTACTAGGTAACTTGTATTAACCAGTGTTGTAACTACAAATTTAACTTTCTTTATATTTCTATACTGATACAGGACCGGTCCTTTATTTCAGCCAGTATAGGGCCTACAATATACTAGGCTAGCGTTTTACCACTATCTACTCCTGTTGTTAAGTGACGATGGAGGATGGTAGCACGCTAGAACTAAAACGGGGAATAGCTCTCAAGGATATTTCTCGTCAACTTAACGCTTTTAGCTGTACCGTGATAATATCATTACAATTTTTTTTTAAATAAACTGCTCCTCAAATCGTTAACTTATTTTCTTTTACGCCTTCAGGTATTTCATTTGTTAATATCTGAGAAGTTTAACACTAGACTTTTAAAAGACTTAAGTTAAACTTTAGATATCATATTATATAGAGTACCATTCAGTAGATAACAAACATACATAATCAGAAAAAAAAAACAATTTATAAATCAACATAAAATCGATGATTCTCTGCCTACTCTGATCTGTTCCGATTTGGCACATCACTATAGTTGAATATTACATTGCTAAAAAAAGGAACAAAATGCTAAATATTGCTTTATTAACTTCATGCAAGTGTTTTTATGATAATTTTTTTTAATGATGGATCTTTGTAGAAGTAAATGAGATTCGTGAACTAAGTGCATTCACTTTAAACCAATTGCAATTATCCGCGTTAGTTTCTCATTAACTTTGCATTAATAAATCTATTAAGAAAATAACTAAAACCTGTATATAATAGTAGATTGTATCACGGGGGCACAACATAGTATTTTTCTTTGAGGCCGCTATTTTAAATCCAGAGCGGAGCGAAGGATTCTACAGTAGGAGAATCGTGAATGTTGCGAGAGATTCAAAATGGGCATTAAAGGCTCATTAAAATAACGATTTAAGAGTACCTATAGCATAATAAAATACACTAACTGACAAAGACAAACATAATAAATCAATGAATAAGTACATATACAGCTTTAATATAAACTACGCTTCTGTTGCATTTTTCCACATGAAGAAATTAGTTCATGCTTAATTTTTGTGTCGTATCATAGACACTCAGGTGTTAAAATTATACTTATACTATATGTTTCTATGTTATAATAAATAATTTCTTTCCACTTTAAAATTACCGTGATTATATTACCTACGTGATGTAGTATCTTCCTAAGTCTAAATTAACCTACGTATTTAAACGCCCGATGAAGTTTGACCACCTCTTTTTGAAATTTTATCAATACAAAAAAATTCAAAGGTCTTGGTTAGATAATTGAGCATCTAAATGTGTCGTTGAATTCGGCCCTTGTAATCTGTGCAATGACGACTATAAGATAGTACGCGCGCTTTTTTTATTAGCTTTTTGTATGTATGCTTGTATGTTTGTAACCGACTTCTTTGGGCGCGATTTTGACCCACTTTAAACGGCCAGATTTCGTTCAAACTTTGTAGATTTATCGAGGACCGATGACAATACACTAATTTGATAAAAAAATATTCCAACTTTCAACTAAAAAGTAGAAAATAAATATTAGTTTAAAAAAACTAAAAAACACGCTTTTTAAAGAAAACCGAACTAAAAAATAGAAAATAAATTTTAATAATTTTAAATTAAGAATAGTGTTAAAAATTTCAATAAATATAAATTATTAATAGTGTGAATAAAAGCATTCATAGCATGTTATGAAGTCGATGGGACGCACCGATATCAATGAAGTGAAGAGACAACCATCCCTGCTCTGTGTATTGTGCCAATTTGTGCACTTTATATTTTACTAGCTGCGCTCCGCGGCTTCACCCGCGTTTAGGCCTGGTTTTAAACCTTCCTCTTGACTCACTATCTATTGATAAAAACTGCATTAAATTCCGGTGCGTAGTTTAAAGAGATCTAAGCGTACAGACGGCGGGAAAAAACATTATTTTATATTATGTAAAGATGTTTTTATTTAATAGTGTTTTGCCTCAGTATGCCACCGACCGCTTATTTTTCACAACTAGCGCTTGTCCATCCAAAGGTCTTTTAGAGATAGCTATAAGCATAAACGATAGAACCGCCCAAACATATTTTGTTTTTATTTGTCTTATATTATAATATTTTGACTGGTATGCAATAAATTATTCATCTATCTATCTTTATTTAATTCCAAGCTACGGGGTTCCCCCAGACAAACGTCTTCAGAATAGTAAAAAAAAATTATACTCTTATTCATTAACGCGATAAGCGATTAAATAGTTTTGCTTTAGAACAAAGGTAATGTCATTTTAATGAAAATAATGTACCAACGTAGATTATTGTAGTGGATAAAATACGAAGGTCATGTGCTGTACACGTGCACAAATAATATATGATATAGAAAACAATCGATCTTTGAACCACGCTCGTCATTTTTATTAGTAAGTTTAAAGTATTTATTTCCATATATCATATACATTTTATGGGATCCTGCCTTCTCGCCGAAAATTCTTTGGGCGATTATCACTTGTCAACCAACGGTTCGCCTATTTTTCACTTTGACAACTAACGATTGCCAAATTTTTGTATGACAACGTTTCGTACATTTATATTATGATAAATGTACGAAAAGGGAACTGTTACTATGTCTAATATACGTTACGTTAGGTTAGGTTAGAACTGCGAGCCGCGATTCTAACCTAACCTAAGCCGCTTCCGCGGCAGCGGCCGGCGAAGTGCCAGAACCTTGTACTATTTATTATTCTGTGCCAGAACCAAATCGCTTTTGTTTCACTACACAGGGCACTTGAATATGTGATAATAGCACAGTAGCGATGGGTCGTTGACGTATTTTTCGTTAACGCAACTAGACCATTGAATTAAACTCCGTCAACTAGTCGATTAAGTTACTACTAGTTGAATTGATTAACTAGTTAATGCTTTACCCATAGTCCATTTCGCATTGCTCGTATGAATTCAACCGTTATCGTAGTATTGGTTCATTCAATCGTTTAAATTCTAATAATAACAATAAATATATTTTAATTTTAATTAGGTATGTTTTAGTTTTACATCATGACGTAAGTTTCGAAGAAATTTATATACTAAGTCTTTGCATATAGAGCTATTAATGTTACTAAATACGTATAATACATTAAAGTATCACTACCTGCTTTTTTTTTAAAATACCTACAAAGTTGCAATTCCCTTTTCTACTATCGAATTTAGCCGTATAACAACGAATGTTACCGTTCGAAATCAAGTTGACAGTTAATCGCGCGGCGCACCTCCGTTCGTTGACGTCAACTGATACGTTTCTCTATACTCTTGAATTTTGCCGTCTATAGATTCAACTAGCTGATCGGTGAACGGTCAACGGTCGAAATATTGACAGTCAATGGACGGTTTTTTTAACTGGTTCGTTTAATCAACGCCCATCTCTATAGTATAGACATGGACGTGAACGTTTGCTACTTGAAAGTTGGCCTTTTGGAAAGTGTCATTATAAAAAGGCACGTAGGCAACGTACAGTTGGCAACTGTTAGGTTGGGAAATAAAACAAAATAAAACAAGAGTGAACATCGCGATCTCACCGCGTGACCTCACTCCCGAGGAAGAGCGACTGACTCGGTCGAAACCTAGGTCGAGAAAATTCGACTAAAGGTACGTGAATTATAGCCGGTATATAACAAAAATAAAATAAAACAAAATTATGTGATAGTTGGCAAATGATTATTCGGCAAAATAAAATTCTGCGAAACGTAAGTTGGCAAGTGATAATCTGCCAAACAATTTTCGGCGAAAAGGCCGAGATCCACATTTTATAAAAGGACCACCTCTGAGATATACCCTAATCAAGCAAAAATAAAAATCTAAATTGGTATGCCATAGTGAAGTCGAAAAACATACAAGGTGTAACATAAGGGTGTAGTAATATTGAAAGGTGTGTATGTATAGCATGTCACGAATATATATTATATAATAATATACCTAAATATATAATACCTATACCTAAATATCAAACTTCAAATCGAAACTTTATTTCACCATACAAAGTTTAAAAATTAATTTTTCGTAATATTTTGGACAACCCTAACTGTTCTTTCGCCACTGGTCGCCGCCATTTTTCTTCTCTTACTTTCTTTCGTGTTGCTATTGGCTGGCCGTATTTCAATGACATGGCGCTCGTATTCGATTGGACCGCGGTATTTCAAAGAAGTGATCGTTTCCGTACCCAATTGGCGAGCGGCATTCACAAAAAATGATTTATGGCTTGTCGGTTCCTTTGACCTAAATAATAAATTTTATTTTAAATTATTTTAGTCAATGAATAAGTTTACTACTTGTACTTTTATTTATTCTGTGCGTTTACGTCTGCTAATCAGCTGACATTAGGGTTATAAATAGCGAAGTTTTTGGAAAAGTTTAACTTGTCATAACTCTGGATCCATGCTGCTGAGGAAAGCGAGACTTTGCAGGTAGATTATACATCAGGCTAGGTATACACAGTTTAAATATTACTACACCCTTATGTTACACCTTGTATATAGACAAATGATTTAAAGTCAATTACAAAACGAAAAAAAACCGACTTCAAATGCCGCGCTAGTCATTTTTAATAGCAAGCTTCCGGTGTTTATATCCATATCTCTAGAGATACTGAGCATTTCAATGAAGTCTAAATGGATTACTTGGAACTTTTCAAAATAAATAGCAAAAACCGGCCAAGTGCGAGTTGGACTCGCCCACCGAGGCTTCCGTTCAACTTTTCAAACTAGGTTAAAAGACAAACTTAACTTTGCAGTTCGATCCCTAGACCGATGCCTATTTGATAGATGCTAGTATTTGATTTAAGTTTCAACAAGATACCTTAACCAGGCCTCCCTCACTCACCCATAGCTACTGCGCTTTATACCTAAACTTTCGAGCAACGCCGTCGGTACTAGCCGCCAGTCGGTTGTCACTGCTCACGCGCGCGCAACGTATATTATTATTCAAATGACGGGATAACCGCGCATTCGTATTCTATATTAGAAACGATTTAAGTTTTTCATGGTCATTTTGCGGGTTTGACAAAAAATAAGCATATTTTTCATTTTTTATGCTAACGATACTAAAATGACAGGACGGCGTAAAATTCACTTTTTCGACTTCAAATTCGACTCTTAGTTAGGAATTTTGATGTTATTTTGTGAGGTAAATAAAAAGAATTCGTAAACTTTTTTTTTTTCATTGAGTCAACTCTTTACTGTATCGGGCGCGCGCTGGTACATCGCGCGCTGAACGAAGTAATAACAACGCTAGGTAGAGCGCCTTAGACACATTTTTGCTTGTATTGTCTAAAATAAACGTTGGTATTGTTTTTGTAGGGGAGTGAAATATCTATTACGTAGTAACTATTTTATAATCTGTGCCTTAACGTAATCTTGAGAAAAAGGTTCTTGACAGAAGGTTCTAGGGATCGCACTGAAAAGTTTGTTTTGACAAGTTTGTACGGAAGCCTAGGTGCGCGAGTCTACTCGCAATTGACCGGTTTTTTTCCTTTAGAGGTACAAAGACCTAAAAAGAATATTCCAAATCGGTCCAGGCGTCTTTGAGTAATATCGGCAAACATAGATAAAAATAAAAGATTCCGACAAATCGAGAACCTCCTTATGTTTAAGTCGTATAAAATATATCTAAATACATATCGTTGAATACTTTTTTAAAAATATATTATAGGCTAGCGTTTGACCACTATCTCACCTGTTGGTAAGTGATGATGCGGTCGAAGATGGTAAGCAAAGTGCCATAATACATTACTAAACTGAATATATCTTTTTTATTCATTGTATCACGTTCATAAAAGCCTAAATTAAGTTTATCTAAAAGGTAACACGACATTCATTGTCTGTAAGGTGGTACGAAGTTCGCCGGGCCAGCTAGTGTGCTATAAGAACTTGACCGTATGGCCGTAGACCCGACAATTTTTTTTTTTAAATATCTTATAGGCTAGCGTTTGACCACTATATCACCTGTTGGTAAGTGATGATGCGGTCGAAGATGGTAAGCACGTAAGCCTAGAAAGGGAACTGGCTTTCAAGGATAGCTGCCGGAACACATTAGATGTTTGGCGACAGATTTTCTAACTTGAGGGTGGTAGCTGGCCAGGCGGACGGACACTAGATAGTTTCCTACCACCATGCGGGGGTTGTTGGTTTCTTAACGATGTTTTCCTTCACCGGAGGGCCACAAGAAGGGCGCTTCTCACAAGAAGAGCCTACATACAATACAGCCTACAAGTACATTCAGAAGGATGTTATTAATACGTACATAGCTTTATTAGAAGTTTATTAAAACAGATTAAAAAAACCTCCGCGCTGATTAAACTGTAAACAGTCTCGCCTAGATATAATAATTACGGAGTTACTATTATTTGACAGTCGTTTACTTTAGAGAGACGTCAATTTCGCGGTTCTATTAGTTTCCTACTAATACACGTAGGTGTTATATTGAACTCTATTGCAAACCCCCAAGGTCTAGGCTAATGAGAATAGATCTGGCCTTCACACGAGTTTTAATGTATGTGATAGCTACCGTGACAATCTCGGCATTCCCACGGTTACAAGTGTTTATAGTAGATTCAAAGTGTTAGAAGTATTTTAAAAGTGGCAGGCAGGTACATTTTTATAGAGATTAATGCTTCAATATTTGGGACACATGAGTATAAGGCAATTTTCATCTACTACGTGAGAGATAATTTAGCACCGCTAGCCTTTGTAAACTAGTAACACATCTAGTGGTATTTTAACTCGTTCAAGTCGGCGGTGGGCCTGGTTAGATGGTATGGGCTTGGACCTTTATCATCCTGACATCTAAATCGGACATATATTCTACACTTATATTATAATGATTTAAAGTGCGTAATTTTGTACAGCAGGTAATCTACAAAACATCTATCGAATTTCATGAGTTCTTTCATCAATATTTTGAATGGACCTTCAGGGTGGACATAGATTGAATGTGCTCCAGTCATCGATATATATAAAAAAGGGAGATAAGGGACCCCGCTCCTCAATGTGGACCGTATAAATTAGGTTCGCAAACCTAATTTCACCTTAGTTTGAAAACGTTTGTGTAGTGTAGCTGGCGTTTGTGTAGCACGTACAGAATTATAGGTGCAATTATCGCTGATCCATTTAATTAGCAAAAATGCCTTTCTCTATTCTTCATGCACATCAAGCTCGACATTAAAAATTCGTGTAGTCATATAGTTGTTTCTGGTTCCATTATGTTTACGTGGCATAAGAGTGAGTACCACATCTACCTTTTTCATATCGATGGCTCCACTTCAGTTTAAAAATCAGGTGTATTTTGCGATGGTAAAACGTTTGAATTATCGCCGATAATCGTTCGATCGAATGCATCCGATATGAATTTTTACCTCGAGATCGAGAAATCCGTCACCAAATATCTAATTCTTAATGATTATTTAGCGTGTTTAACAACCAACCTCGATCACATTGTCACTGAAAAAAAGTGGGGTATGGGTCAAACGCTGTACTATAAAATAAAAAAAAAACAAATAGGTTCTCGCCACATACAAAGACAAACAATTTTCAAATATTAACACAGTAAAGTGTGATAGTGTCTGAAAATATCGTATTGTCGTTACTTCGTCATTAGCATACTTAATTTAGTTTTTATTATCTTTTTTGTAAACTGCTTGGAGTAAACACAATGGATACTTGATGACAATTTTAATGTCTCTAACATAATATTTACTTCAAAAATGTACTGAGAAAGATTCAAGGGCATCAATGTTAATTTTCATGCAGGTCATTGTTATTCTAAAATGTACAATAAATTGCCTATAATGTCATTGATTACAAGCCCGTTTGACGTCGGCTATAAGTGTTAATCTGCTAACTCCATTGGTACGGATTTTCAGTACTTAGACCACATGAATAAAGAAAAGGAACAGAGACAAACCTTCTAAGGAACGGACAAAACGTTTACAATCCTACAATAATAGTTGTAGGGTTGGTACAAAAAAAAAAAAAACATAAACACACAAAACAACAACGAACTAAAATCCTCCAAGTAAACATGACCTGCCCCCGGATCACGAAAACCATTGAATGAACGAAATGAACTAAATGACGGGGACGGTGCTATACAGCCTACATAGCTGCGTCCCCGTCATTTCGTTCATTCAATGATTTTCGTGATCAGCCAGCTTTTTTATTTTATAAGTTTCATGATTGCCGACAAGAATCAATGTCATGAGATGTCACGAAATGTCATGATATGTCATAAACGTCATGAAATATCACAAAATGTCATGAAATTTCTTGAAATGTCATTTTATGTCATGAAATGTCACAAAATGTCATGATATGTCACAAAATTTTATGAAATGTCAAGAAATGTCATGTACAATACAATACAATACAATACAAATACTCTTTATTGACACCAATTTAGAAAATACATACTGAATAGGACTTAACTAACTAATACTAGGTACAATGGGCGGTCTTATCGCTAAAAGCGATTTCTTCCAGACAACCTTTGGATGGACATAACATTATAGATAGAACAAGGACGGTGGTGTGTATTTTAAACATTTTACTTAGAATGATTATATTTATAGACTACATAAAAACGTTACATATAATAATATTATATACGAATACATATGCACATCATAAACTTACATATACATAATCAATACACTTATATACATACATAATATATTTGTTGCGAAATGATAGGAAAAGTTATCTGACAGAAGAGAGATAGAATTTGCGAACTTGTTCTTTGAAACTATCTATGGATTGTGCACGTCTTATAACAATAGGTAGTTCATTCCACAGGCGCACGGCTTGGACAGTGAATGATGAGTCATAAAAATTCGTACTATGAGCCGGGGTGTCGAGGAGCATGTTCTCTGATGACCTTAGGGAAAGGGAGTTAGAGGAAGAAAGAAAATGGAATCGAGCTTTTAGATAAGGAGGAGTCGAGGGGTTGAACAAAATTCCATAGAGAAACGAAAGAATATGAGTATTCCGGCGAAGACGAATGGGAAGCCACTTGAGCTTTGCGCGAAATTCTGAGACATGATCAAATTTTCGAAGACCGAAAATAAATCGAATGCAGAAGTTTTGTAGTCGCTCAAGCTTATTTAGCTGATCCTCCCTGAGATCAAGGTAACTGGCGTCGGCATAGTCAAGGATAGGAAGTAAAAGAGATTGAGCTAGCGCAGCTTTAGTAACTGTGGGTAGAAAGTTTCGCAACCTCCTAAGCGAGGCAGCTGATGCAAAAAGTTTACAGCTCACGGATTGCAACTGCGGGTCCCATGTGAGATTGCTGTCCATAATCACTCCCAGATTTTTCACCTGTTTGCTGAGTGGTACAATGACGTTGTTAAAAGTAATATCCTGTACACTTGAGAAGACAATTTTAGATACTAATCTAGAGCTGCCTACAATTATGGCCTGTGTCTTAGTCGGATTAACAGTAAGTCCATAAGATCTACTCCAGTTAGATATACGACAGAGGTCATCATTGGTAGTTTTGATAGCGTCATTTAAATTTTCAAGTGAGGATTGCGTGTAGATTTGGAGATCGTCTGCATATAGGTGATAAGAGGAAGAAAGGAAAAAAGATATAGAATTTATGAAAATAGCGAAAAGAAGAGGAGAAAGCACGCCACCCTGTGGTACACCAGCACTCGTGTCACTCCAAGAAGAAAATACATCTTCAATGCGGACACGCTGCCGGCGCCCATACAGATAACTGTGAAACCAGTGAATCACCGATGGAGATATGTTAAGAGAGCGGAGTAAGGCAAGGAGGATTTCAAAATCTACTGTATTAAATGCATTGCTGAAATCAAGCAATGTAAGGACAGTAAGCAGTCTGTTTTCCATACCTAGCCTAATATCATCTGTGACTTTGATAAGTGCAGATACAGTGCTATGGCCAGGACGAAAACCAGACTGGTAGGGATTGAGGAGATTATTTCGGTTAAGGAAGCAGCTGAGTTGGGTGTGGACCAAGCGCTCGAGGACTTTGGAAAGAAGGGGAAGTATGGAAATCGGTCGGTATTCAGATAAGGATTTTGGATTGGATTTTTTTGGCAAAGGAATAATGTGGGCTTCCTTCCAACAGGAAGGTACGGCACCCTCCGAAACAGAGCTGTTCAGAATGTGGCACAAAATTGGTAAGATTTCATTCATTATCGGAACAAGCATGTTACGGCTGATGCCGTCACCACCGATGGCATTGGAACAGATGGATAGGATGCTCTTCCTAACATCACATGCTGTAAATTCACTTAAGACAAAAGGTAGGTAGTTAGGAGTTGGAAGAGAGGAAAGATAGTTAAGAGTTGCAATTTTGTCATTCGCATCCATTGTGGAAGACGACGAGAAGTGTTGGTTAAGTGAGTTTAAATTTAAGTTAAGAGGCATGGAATTTTGACGTTGTTTTCCAACTCCTAGAGAACGAAGAAATTTCCACACTTTGGCAGGATCTTCATTTTGAACTGATTTATGGATATGATGGCGTTGTGCATCTCTACACGCTATATTGCAGCGATTCCGAGCCAAGACATACTTTTGCTTATTTAAATCATTCTTATTACATTTTAACCTAGATTTAGCGACGGCTTTTGCGTGAATAAGCTTTTTAATTTCATTCGTTAACCATGGCGCTGGATGGTGTTTGATTTTAACTGCCCGCAAGGGAGCATGTGTATCATAAAGTTGTAATATGAGTGCATTAAACTGATTGACTTTATCGTCGATGTTGTCTGCTGACAGTACTAGTGACCAATCAATACCACGGGCGTCCTTGTGGAGTTTCTCAACATCCATAGTACTAAAGCTGCGCAACTGAAGGATTTTAGGTTTAGTTTTGGGAGGACGTAACTTATAAGACAAGAAGATAAGGTCATGACAGGAAAACGAATCGGCAGGAAATTGGCCATGTTTTGCGACATGTTGTAAAGATGAAACAAAGATAAGGTCAAGAAGAGAAGGAGTGCAGTTAGGAGAAGTATGAGTAGCTTTCAAGGGTAAAATATGCAAATTATAGGAATTGATTGTGGATTCAAGTGCAGCAGAGCGGTGATCTTTTTTCAGCAGGCACGTATTAAAATCACCCATGATAATATGATGAGGATAAGAAGGTGTGAGGTCATTTAAAATTATGTCAAGAGATGAGAAGTAGTTTATGCGAAGAGAAGGACTGTAGAAGACACCGATGAGAAGTTTGGTATGAGCCAGAATTACTTCGATAAACAAATGTTCCCCAGCGTTGACCGGCGGAGGCTGCGACGACATACTTAAAAGAGAGTAGGAGATGTGAGATCGAAGATAAATCGCCACACCACCGCCGACATTGCCAGTTCGATCATTGCGTATCAAAGTAAACCCTGGCAGATCATAGGAAGTTGAGGGTAGACAGGGTTTAAACCATGTTTCAGAAACAAGAATAGCATGAAGGTTTTTGTCAGAAAATGACGCCAGCATCTCAGGGTAGTGTGCCGGAATACTCTGGGCATTAAGATGTACAGCGTTGAAGTTTTTAGGTACATCAGAGAACTGGTTTGACAAATTATCACAAAGAGTGGGGATGCTAGAAAAACTATCATCACCACTTGACTCTTCATCAGACAAACATGATAAAAATGACTCGTTATCAAGATCATCAACATTTTGCAACATAATACAAATAAATATATAAATAATTATAATAATATTATATTAAACTATACAAATCAACTAATATTAAATGATTTACTACTATTAGATACATTATAGTATACATACCTCATCTGCCAGTTGTCGGAAGAGGAATTTTATTAATAATATATTATTAATCAGCCAAATCATTGCTGTTTTACAAGAAATATATATATATATATATATATATATATTTTTATATACATATATATATATATATATATATATAAAAGAAAAGAAAGAAACCAAAACAACGATAAAAACTATGCACTACATACATTCAACAAAATCGATATAAAACAAATAAAATATGTTAGTAAGGCGGTCATTGTCACAATTAAATAATTATTTCAACCAGATTAGCTCAGGAAGGAAGAAACAGAGATTTAACGTAACATTATAAATTGCCCAATATTTAGACTCATGTTTAATAATAAATATTATGATGGGTGCTGGCAAAATACTACTGATGTATGGAACCACGGTAAAAAAAAAAAAAAAAAAAAAAAAAAAAAAAAAAAAAAAAAAAAAAAAAAAAAAAATGACATTGACAGAATTTGACAGCTCTAATGTCACAGTCACTGCTACTTGCTAGTCTGCAATAATTAACCAATTTGGGTTGAAATAATTATCTTTCTTTTGTCTGCCTTCAAATAAAATAAAAAGTACGTAAATAGGAAGTGAAATACCCGTAAAAATGCATAGAAAATTAATAAAACAACAGGCGGTATACAGAAGAACTTGAACACGCTTCCTTACATACACATAAACAAATATAATCAATAAAAACACTCGAGGACCTATTTTCTGGAGGTGGCTGCTGCAGTACGCCTCGTTCTAGATGTCGCCCGATTTCCTTTGGCCTCCATGGCTTTGCTCTGAGGTGGCTTCGGAACAGCCGCCGCTGGAATCGTCTGCAAATCTTTTGTACTTGTGATGCGATGGCGCGAGCCATCGGCACCAATGATGTGAATCTGACCGTCACGGGTCCAGCACTTGCTCACTCCAAAACGGGATCTCGCTTCCATGAAAGCCTGATGTCTCGACTTCGTCAAGAACTCGGTGACAGTGAAGTCTGTACCTTTCAGCGCCTTTTTAGAGAACCAAATCTTGTTTCGTGCCTCGATGTTTCTAAGCTTAATCAAAATAGGCCTAGGCTTATCGGTTGTAACACGACCCATCCTCTGGCAACGATTAATATCACCAGGCACAAACTCAGGGAAATTGAGGTGCTCAGTGACAAGCTTTACCACCAGTGTAAGGCAATCTTCTTGCTTCTCCTCTGGCGCACCATGAAGAAGCAGAATCTTACGCCGGCTATGTGACTCAAGACGGTCAACATTGCGTGTGATTAACTCTAACTCTTGTTGAAAACCACGCAGGATTTGTGCTGTGAATTTTTTAAATTCAGCAAAGTCTGCTGCCAGTGACGCAGTGGTAGTATTAGTTTGAGGAGTGTTCTGCAGCTCACCTTCAAATTTATCCATGCGCTTGTTAAGCGCCTCCATCACTCCTAGGAATGTTTGCTGGGTTGAATCCATGGTGATAATACTGAAGTGGTGTGTGAAAGTGTTGATAGTGCAGAAATCCCTCAGTAGTGCTTCTTATGGTATATTTTATATTGGCAGGTGAAGTATGCAACTAAATTATATAATTAACGCATAATTGATGCAGTTTTATTACTTTAATTAATTTTTAATTAAATATAATTATGGAGCTAATTTCAACAGGTGTTTTCACACCTACCCTCCCAGGGAAAAAAGTGTAAGTCATGTAATGTTATGCAATGTCAAGGAATTTTATTGAACCTCCTTAGACAGATCACTATAAAAGAACATTCATAAGCCAAAAATTAAAAAAACATTTTCCCGCTCTAGGGCGGAAAATACCTACTTTGCGCGCACTTATCGAGAAACCAACCATCACTTTTCGAATAGATGGGATGAAAAATAATATATATATATAATATATATATATAACGTGAATCGTGAGCGACAGCCCAGTGTTAAAGCACCAGCCGAGCCACTATAAACCGGTTTCACTCCGTACGTGACAGGCGGCACACAGGCCGCTAGTGCTCACGCACTCACGCGCATCTACGTCATCAACACAGCGCAGTTGTATGTAGCTTTGTCTCTGTACCTTTTCTTTACTCATGTGCTTAGACGGGTATAACGTTATTACTTTCATCATAATACACGTTCAATACAAAACTGAAAGTCCCATTGGTAAATAAAGTTATACAATACTTATTTATACTACAAATAGAGTAATTAATTGTGATAATTATTTAATTTATAATGGTATCAAAATCTTAATACGGTTAAAAATGGAGTTAGCATATTAACACTTTTAGGCGATGATATACACAACTAGATGGAGTACTAGTTACAGCTCAAGATCTACCTCCTTCTCTAAATACTTTGATCAAAATTAAATAGAACAACAATAGTGGATTGTATCACGGGGGCGCAACATAGTATATTTCTTTGAGGCCGCTATTTTGAATTCAGAGTAGAGCGAAGGATTCTAGAGTAGAAAGTAGTAGTAAGGTAGGAAGTAGGGGATTTTTAAATAGAATTCTGAGCGTACCGAGGGATTCAAAGTACGTCGGCTGAGAGATAATAATGTTAAGGCTGAAGAAAAGCAGAGTGTATCACTCTGCTTTTCATCCTGCTCTATGAGAAAAGAGAATTGATAAAATGCACTATAAAATAAAAAAATCAAGAGTATAGTATTAATAATACTTATATTAAAAATTTAAAACCACCCTCGACTGAATATTATGTTTCTTTGAAGTGTTTCACACTTTTTAACAATTTACACCCTCGACTGATTTGTATATGTATAATTTTGTTCATTGAGACCATTCCAATGAGCCTAAACACGACATCTCAGACGAGGAGTTGAGAGTATTCTGCAGATTCAAGGAGATGTCTCAGCATTAGGTCAAGTTTAACATATTTTTGCAACACACATACACAGATACACATGTCAAACTTATAACATTCCTTCTTTTTGCGTCGGGGATTAAAAAAGAGACTGACTAACATAAACAAACATAATAAACGAATTAACGCATGCAGTTTCCGACACAAAAATCGCACCATTTGCACTTTTTACTCGATTAAATTTGTACCTTTAGGCTCTCAGAATTTTTTGGGCAGGTAGTACTAGAAGTAACACAGCTTATATAATAGTTACGTAGTAGGTAATATATTTCACATGACATTAGTTATCCGAACTTTTTCGGTGCGGCGTGCTCTCTATTTTTTTTAAACCTTACTAGCAATGTAGGTTACACATTACTAGTAATCTTGTTAACCCCTCTAACTAAGCAAAATATGCTTGTGTCTGGAGTGGATCCGGTCCACGTCTATAGTGCAATGGGTTGGGATCGAATTCACGACCTGTCAATCGCCAGGCCGACGCCTTACACATTGGGCTATAGCTGCTTAAGGAATTACATTTTATAGGACTTTACCGCCCGCTCAAAAGCCTTGAGACCTTATTTCGCGCACTTATCGAAGAACCAATAACCGTTTTTCCAACAGATGGGATGAATAGATGGGCACTAGAGAAACCACGGTGGCGCTCACACAATATTTTTATGATTTATAAAATGTGTTTTGGGACTTTTTGATCCAATTTCTAGAGTGATTATGTAAATAGATATTTTTTTAATAGCTGATAGGCTAGCGTTTAACCACTATCTCGCCTGGTGGTAAGCGATGATGTGGCCAAAGATGGTAAACACACTAGAATGGTTATGTGCTATTATATATAAGGTTAGGTTTATTGTTGTTTATTAATCTTTCGACATATACAATGCACTTAGACACGTAATACATAATTAAATATTTAGAAAATAAAAATATATCTTTAGCAAATGTCAATAAATCAAAATTACATACATATTGTATCTGTTCTAACAAAGTAAAAATATATAAATTAATAATAATCATAAACAATCTCAAGGTATAAATAAATTTTTATCTTCCATTGCATCACGTAATGTGTAAAAGCTTTTATGCGTCAAATGTTGTTTAACAAATTTTAAAAAGTCATTTTTCATTTCATGATTTTTCTTAGTTTTTATCAATGTCGGAATTTTGTTATATAATTTTATACCATTGCAGTAAAAGCTTTTGGAAATATTCGATAATCTAGTCTTTGGTCCAATTAGTATATCCTAGTATAGCTATAGCTATGAATGTCCTGATATCGTGTCATTGTATTAATATTTTCCCTTGCATATTTTATACACTGCATAATATATTCCCCCGTCATGGTCATTATATTGAGTTATCTGAATTTGTCCCTACATGATTCTGTTTGTCTTAATCCTAGCATATACCTCAGAGCACGTTTTTTAAGACAAAGGCCCTATTTGATCCTGCAGCTGTTCCCCAAAATAGTATACCATACGTCATTACAGAATGAAAATATGCAAAGTATACCTCTTTTGCGGTACTACGGTGGACTATGAGAAGGCCTTCGACTCAATCGAAACCTGGTCTGTTCTGGAGTCCTTGCAGCGTTGCCAAGTTGACTGGCGATATATCGAAGTGATGAGATGTCTGTATAATGCCGCAACGATGAGTGTACAAGTACAGAACCAGCGTACTAATCATATCCACCTGCGTCGAGGATTGAGACAGGGGGACGTCATATCCCCGAAACTGTTCACTAACGCCTTGGAGGATATGTTTAAGACGCTGGACTGGAAAGATTGTGGCATCAACATCAACGGCAGGTACATCTCTCACTTACGATTCGCAGATGACATCGTCATTATGGCAGAGACGCTGCAGGACTTACAGAGGATGTTGAATGGCCTAGCTGATTCTTCTCGTCGCATCGGTCTCCGGATGAATTTGGATAAAACCAAAGTCATGTACAACGAGCACGTTGTTCCGGAACCGATTGCCGTAGATGGAATCCCACTCGAAGTTGTCACTAAGTATGTTTACCTAGGGCAGACGCTCCAACTAGGCAAACATAACTTCGAAAAGTAAATCCAGAGAAGAATTCAGCTGGGAGAAGACTCGACGGAGTTTTCCAAATGCTGCTCAGAGCATTTGGAAAACTCCGTCGAGTCTTCTCGTCGCATATACCACAGTGCCTAAAGACAAAAGTCTTTAATCAGTGCGTCCTACCCGTCTAGACATACGGAGCCGAGACGTGGACACTCACGGTTCGACTGGTCCACCAATTTAAAGTCGCTCAGCGAGCTATGGAAAGAGCTATGCTCGGTGTTTCTCTGCGGGATCGAATCCGGAACGAAGTAATTCGCCAGAGAACTAAAGTGATCGACATAGCTCATCGGATTAGCAAGCTGAAGTGGCAGTGGGCTGGTCATATCTGCCGTAGGACCGATAACCGTTGGGGTAGACTGGTTCTAGAGTGGAGACCGCGAATCGGTAAACGTAGCGTAGGACGCCCTGTTACCAGGTGGAGCGACGACATTCGTAAAGCGGTGGGCAGTGACTGGAAACAAAGAGCCGAAGATCGGGCTCAGTGGCATGACTTGGGAGAGGCCTATGTCCAGCAGTGGACTGATACCGGCTGATTATGATGATGATACCTCTTTTGCTGATGCTTGACCTCCTAACTCCTTAATTTTCTTAGGTTATGTTAGGTTAGGTTATATTATTTATTTATTTATTCATATCAATACTTTAAATGGCCATTACAGTTGCCCAATTCGACCATTAAAGCTTATTTTATTAAACTAACTATTAAGTATATAAGGTACTAATTATATACTACTAATTATATAAGGTTATGGCGGCCGATTTTCTCCTTGACGGTAGTAAGCTACTTTTTGGTAGCAAGGAACATCGCTATAGGTAATGCTCCTACTCAACGCATAATACAGCTCTGTGGTTTCCATAGTTGGTCTGATACAGGTGTTGGCCAAACTCAGTGCCGGATTAAGCAAGCGCGAGGCCCGTAGCAAATTCTTTCAAAGAGCCTGTCATTTACTATTGGTTCTTAAGTATAAAGTGGTAAAAAAACAATTCAATAGGTTTCTTTGCCATCTAGTTACAATTTTGTGGATAGTTATTAATTAGTCTGAGTTTAAATATGCGGGGACCCTTTCGCGCGGGGCCTGTAGCAATTGCTACTCTTGCTACGTGGTTAATCCGGCACTGGCCAAGCTTGTAATCGATCTAGTATTACTGTTGAATGGTGGAAGAGCAGTCTGCGCGGTACAGCGGTTTCGGTCATAATATAGTAGGTACCTACCAAATTATGAAATTGTAAATTTCTAATTTTTATCACGAAATAATTGTACAGTACAATTCTGTTGCATCGAATTTTTCTTTTTATTTACACACAAAGGTTTTTAATAGCGCCATCTAGTTTTATATGCACGTACTAATTATAGGCATCTGCCTTGCGAAACACCTCGTATGGTACAGTGCCACAAGTATAAATTGGCGGTGGTGATTTTTGGAACTAATTCTTTTAATTGAAACTGTGAGTTTGACGTTTGAGAGATTACCGCGACATTATTGTTGATAAATCTGCTACATTAAAATAGTTCAATAATGCCAAAAGTATTTAAAAGTGGTTTAAGAGAAACTGTTATCAAAGTACAAAGTAAAAGCACAGTGGCGCGCAGGCACGCCAAGTTATACTTGCCGGACTGTATCCATAATACAATATTTCATGCACCTAAATAACAAGTTTTAGTTGGATCGCTCTATTGTTATTCGATAATAAATTCGAATTCGGAAGCATAATTTCGAATTTTCAATATTAGTTAATGCGTGAGCTATTTAGTCGCAGAAACCTTTCCCAATATCACTGACTTTGTCGAACTGAAATATCAAACATTCCGATCGGAGTATTGTAAATTGCAAAAATACGAGTCGAAGTGGGCACAGTTTCCAAATTCAATTTTGTTTTCGAATGATTGTGTATAAGCCTGCTGAACTGTATTCCTCCTAAGGAATTGTAAGACATGGTGTAAGGTAAACAGTATATGCGTGCGAATGAGAGAGAGAGAGAGAGAGAGAGAGAGAGAGAGAGAAAGTGCTGTTCTATATCCCTGCTTCAGCATACATCTTTCTCAGAAGCGACATGCAAATGGACTATACCATATACGATTGTACTGTTTATTCATACATCATTTACACACATCGTACCTTTAGGGGGTCCAAACAACACTACATCCATGGCTTTCAGGGCCAACTTCTGCTTGTGTATGGGGTCTTTTATACCCAGCACGTTGCTGAGGTACTGCATGTTGTTTACTGCTAATCTGTAAAAAAATAAACAATTTAGGTATACGGTGGGAACGTGAACATGTATGTGTGAGCTCACATTGTATTTTTTCTTAAAACTTGTGTTCTTTCGCGAGTTTTAATGTGATAAACGATAATGATCAACCTTTAAGTACCGGTGAATGTGTACGATTGTAGGGAAACAACACAATGTTGAAAAACATTTTGTATGTTCACGCTTCACATCAAAACTCGACTTAAAGCTTTCAAGTAAATGCCACATCTTTGCTGAATACTTGCCACTGGATCTGTGGACTAGATTATGGCTTAAAGTTGACTAGAACGTAAATATAAATGCAACTTTTGTAATACATTGTGCTGCATAAGTACATTTTTATATGAATCCAATAAAAAAAACACAGATTAGTTTTAATGTCATTCCATTTATTCATGAAGGTCTAACCCCTTTTCACTTTTGACAGGTCCTTGGTTGGATTTGAGTGCTATTAAAAATATCGATTGACGAAGTAAAAAGGACTTCGGCTAAATTGATCGTATACCACTGAACTCTTATATTCAAAATTTTACTTGAAATTATGTGGATAAACTACCAAAATCTCTACCAAACCTAATATAAGTCTATTTTACCTTCCTTACAAAGGAGGCCAAATTATCGTGCTGAATCCGACCCTGGACATTTGGATTACTAATCAAATAGAGATGATCCTAATGCTTTATCGATTTGAATTTTTGTAACGACTTTAATCGACGTAAGTATCAGATGAACGATTTTTTCTATGAATAGGTACAATATACATTGCGTTGATTTAACTTATTTTAATCGAAAGCGTACTAACAACGCACTTCCCACGTGCTAACTACAATTTAACAAATTAAAATTCCTTATATATCTTGGTTTTAATAATATACAATATGATATTCCATGTCTGCCATGGAAACTGTACAAAAAGAAATACAATGTAGAACAAATAATCACCGGATGTTAAGTAAGGATGCGGTCATGGAGACTAGTCTCCATGGATTCGGTCTAAGATGGATTCGTGCTTGTCTGAAATTGAAAGGCACTGAGATGAGGGGCTTGACAGTTGATATTAGGCCTAACTACAAACCCGTCTATCCCAAACCCGTTTTCTTATTTTTTACACACATTTTAGTAAGTAGCTTTTTCGTCAGCTATAAATCCATTTGTTTGAAAGTCTGTTAAAAATATACAGTACGGCGGTATTATTGTTAGTGTACAAGTAATGGTCACATAAACAGTGGTTTAACAGTGAAAATGCCATAACATAGTGGAGTGTTGATGGACCGACCACCTGTTTTGGTCGTTACAAATTTAGTGTGTGTTTTGTGTATTTAGTGTTGTTTATGATGTTGGTCGGGCAAGTAACCATTAACATTATGCCATCATACAATCGAAATGCATATCGAGGCAAATATTGTGTTTGGCTCCGTAATATTTCGATATTTTGTTTTATCTAATACAAGCTGACCCAGCGAACTTCGTATCGCGAATATAAATAAACTGTCCAAGTGCGAGTCAGACCCGCAGACGTTGGGTTCCGATTGAACAAAATTTGCCTGCAAAATACGTTTCTTGTATGGGGACCCCTTTATTATTTTATTTTGTTTTTATCGGTTTTTATACAAATAGCGAATACCCATGTATGGAAGCGCCATAATGACAACCATCAAAATATGTCAATATAATGACAAAAAATTCCAAACAAACCAACAATATAACAATGACAACCTGGCACAACCATCAAAATTCAAAATATTAAAATTTAAATACCTACGCGATAATCCGAGTAATGTGGATATAATAGGTTGTCGATTCAAAATACGTGCTTCAAATTTCAATTTGACAGTGGAACAGAGTCTCTACCCTACCATACCGAAGGGACAATCGTCAAATGTTTGACAGGAAAGTAGATAGAACAGTTTATATGGGAAAAATGACATTGTTGTTTTTATAACCTTCCTCGCAAATTTTTCAAATTTTCTCACCGTTTAAACCTTCCCTGGACTACGACAAACATTTCAAAACCAAAATCAGCTAAATCGGCCCAGCCGTTCTCGAGTTTTAGCGAGACTACAAGACATCAGAGTTTCGGGGCTTATCCTAATATATTTTATTTTATATATTAATATCGGCGGCCAATAGCCTTTTTTTGGGGGGGGGGGGGGGGGGGGCAATAGCTTATATTTTGTACTATCTTTCCATAGTTTATCATATCCTCCCATCCATATACAATAATTTATAATCAAGTTAATATATTGTAAAGTGCCTCTTGACGTTGGCTTCGGCTCCGTCATTGCCTTCCACAGGTCCGGTCGTATTACGACCCGAGAGATAGATTACATCATTATATAATAAAGTTTATAATCAAAGAACGTATCTATCCAGCCCCCGTAGACAAAAACCAATTTTTTTAGCGTTCATGCAAGAAGTAACTTAAAAATGTGTGTGAATTACATTGACAACGACATTTGTTGTGGTATAATTAAGATAGTTTAAAAACTAAAACAACCGTCTTTCATGCTGCGCGAATTGGTTTCAGTGGCAAGTTTTAGATATTTATATGGGGCACTGCCATAATAATATACATAAAAAGATCCCCCGCCAAGACGAGCCAAGCGAAGCGCAAGGGACCTACCTACCTTTTCTCGAAGTCCTTCGTATTTTTCATCATATCTGTGTCTGTCGGCCAAGTCAAAAGTACACATAACCGGCGAGCATGTATGAAGGCGCTCATGAAAGTGGAAGAAGCGAAAGAGGTATGTCAGGATCGCAGCAAGAATGAAGTAGTCTCTGCCTACCCCAAAGGGAAAAAGACGTGATTGTATGTATGTATATCTCAGAAGATACTTATCAGATCTCAATAAAGTTTAAATAGACCTTGGAGATAAACCCTACCTGTAACAAAAATAATCATTCAAATCGGTTTACAATTGGCGCAGTAATCGCGTATCAAAAAATACAGATGAATTGACAACTTCGTCCTTTTTGGAAGTCGGTTTAAAATAAATGTCATTCCCGCACATTTTGGAGTTGTTCTATTTTTAAATGACTCGCGTCATCTAAAGTCGGATGTTCTAATAATATTATTCAACTTTCATTACCTAGGCAAGGTGGCTCCCGTAACTTTGTGTTGTAGGAACATAGTCTTGTACTGGGGCAGATCAACTGACTGCGACAGCCATTCCACTGTCTGCTCTACCGTCCAATTGTGCACCTGGAACATAGAAAAAAAATTAAGTATGTAAAATATGATGAATATATAAATATGTGTTCCGGCAGCTATCCTTGAGAGTCAGTTCCCATTCTAAGCCTAGCGTGCTTACCATCTTCGACAGCATCATCACTTACCAACAGGTGAGATAGATGTGAAACGGCTAGCCTATAAGATATAAAAAAATGAAACCTAAGGTCGTAATACCAAGCCCACAAACATATACACAATTGACTTGAATGCACCCAGGTTGTATTGTAAATTGTAATTAGGTGGAAAGATGACACGGACGCTGGAAAGAAATCGCATATCGCTTTCAGCTATAGAACACTCTTTTGTATACAATATTTTTGTAAGCTTTTATATTGTTTCTTTAATGGTGTTCACTATTTTCAATTCCATTCTATTCTGGGCTAGCGATTAACCACTATCTCACATGTTGGTAAGTGACGATGTGGTCAAGGCACGCTCAGTACTGGCTTTCAAGAACAACTGTCGTAGCTCACAGTTAGGTAGTTGGCGACAGATTCTTTAAACTTGAGGGTGGTCTGTGGCCGTCGAGATCGTCATGGACAATGCGTTATCACCATACAAGGCAGTTTATTAGATGATACAAGCTTGCCCAACACTTGTATCATGCCGGCTTACTAAGCCGCGGGTTTCCTCACAACGTTATTTTTCTCAGGACACCTGTGAAAGTGCGCATCACATTTTCCTATAGAAAAATCTATTGTGCCGGTCGAGTTTGAATTCACAATCTATGGATTAAAAGTCAAGCTTGCAAGTGCCTAGTGCGAGTTTATTTAGATTGATTTACTTACTCGGTCACTATAGTAAAGTAAAATAAGTTAACGAAGATTGGTATGGAATTGAAAAGCGCCATCTAGTGTGCTTATGCGCGTGTGCTTATACTAGATAATATAGTATTACTAGATAGCTAGTAATACTATATTATCTAGTAATAGCGCTAGCTATTACAATGTTACCTATTATTAGGTAACATTGTAATTTCCATACAAATTGCGTTGCAACTGCGTTACCTGTAACGTGATCGAGTAAATAAAAAAATCTTAAAACCTCGCACTTGACTCTGATCCCTCATTTATCATACATAGTGTAAAATCCTCACCTCTGACCTCAGCCAGGCCTCCCAAAGCTCTTTCACCGATATGTGCATATCATCGTTGTGATGGAAAGCACGCTGCCGCTTCTCATATCCGCTGTCATACTGCAACTCTTCGCGGAGGAACTGTAATAAGTATAAGACACGTTATAATATCCATACAATGTATAATTAAGATTAGGTAGTTTAAAAACTAAAACAACGACTTCCATGTATCGCGAGTCAGTTTCAGTAGCAAATTTGAGACGTTCATCTTCAATATCTCTGAAGAAACTTATCAGATCTCAATTAAATTACAATGGGAAAATATCGATGAACATACACCAAAAATACACACAGACGAACATAGAACCTCCTCCTTTTTGGAAGTCGGATAAAAATTTGTAGAATAGAAAGAGTTATGGATTATGGACAAACATGAAGCCTGAAGTATTCCTTGAATATCTATCTGTTGATGATGATTATGACAGATCTAGATGCACTGACAACGGAGACAACTTTTTTTTATGATAAAAAGTAACAGGACAAGCACGACGTTCGCCTAAAGGGAAGCGAGGAATTCTACTGTTGATAGTGTCTTAAACGCTTTTATTTTATTGTACTTATGTCCAAAATTAAGTTATCAAAAAATCAAATCAAAAAAATCAAAATTAATTTATTTGCAGAATGTAGGTATACATGCATGTTGATTGTTACATAATAATAATAGTAGCGCCTTATACATTCTACCATGATTCATGGTGTGCAAATATCGTATTATATCTAAAATTAAAATTAATAACAGTATTTTATTATTCTTATGTTTTTAATTACACTATATGTCATTCGCGATTCAATATACATTTTATTAAATAGTATTTATACATTTGATAGAAATTATGATGTCAAAAATTTTAATAAAATGAATAAAAAATTGCAATAAAATAATAATAATATAAAAAAATAATAATAATCAGAATGTCATTGGAATGATAATTAATTAATAACATAAGATACATCATTTACTTAAGTATTTTCTTTATATGTCATAAATTCATTTATTGTGTAAAAACATTTTTCCCCTAACTACTTAGTCAAATTTCTTTTAAAAATTAAGAAAGGCAACTCTTTCAAATAAATAGGCAATTTGTTGTAAACATTTATGGCCATTCTAAAGGAATTTCTTTTGGCAATGTCAACTTTATACGGTGGATAATATAATTTAAATTTTGTAGTTCTCCCAATGCGAGTTACTACGTCAGACTTTTTCTCAAAGTATTGTGCATGTTTCCTCACAAACAGGCACAATTCTTTTATATGCATACAGACTAGAGGTAAAATGTTTAATTTTTTAAATAGTGGCCTGCAACTATCCATGAACCAAGCTCCGCAGATCGCACGAATACATTTTTTTGTATAAGAAATACTTTCTCAATCAGTACCGAATTTCCCCACAATAAGAGACCATACGAAAGAACCGATGATACGTATCCGTGATACGCGGTTATAGCTGCTTCTGCGGAAACAGTCGTTCTCAGTCTTCTAAAAGCATGGACAAATCGGTCAAGTTTATTAGAAACATAATTTATATGTTTATGATCATGGATATGGCATACAAACTCAGACATAATGTATACGCTACTATTGGATAAAGCGCATTCTATTAGATTAAGTATTCATGTAATTATTCGCTAAAAAATACTAACTAAAGTGCAACAAATTCAAATCATTTATTCAGTATTTAGGCAGATTATAAAACTGCACTTACACATGTCAAGATCATCCTTATAATCAGTAACCTCTGTGATAAAGTTCAATTTAATAAATTAAAACACTTGATATAGCCTTTTGATCATAATAGCCGAGGAAAACTCATAATCGCTTAAACTGGGCATTAAAAAAGCTGTAGGTGAATGAAACCATGTTTACCGACTACAAACAATGTACGGATAATAGAAATAATATTTAGACAGAACGACGCGCTGTTTGACTCGCAGATTGTGATCATGGTATGGCATACATAGTGCGATACTACACATAGAGCAGTCTTCGTTGTGAAAAAATCTACAAAAATCGTCATTATATAGCGCACACTGCGATTTTTATTCGTCAATCTGTGAACAACACCATTGTACTAATGTCCGCGTACTGCGGTAAAAAATTATTCGTATATATTGTACGCAATAGTACGATTTTATTTTGCAATTAATAAAATGGTAGTGCTCGATTAGCCTTATTCTCAATATAATAATCTAAAAATGAACAACAATGACACATAAGAAATTGTCCCAGTCTAGCAAGATACCATGATCTATGAAAAAATTACAAAAATCTTTGGTGGTCTTTCGACTCGTGTCGAAAACATGTGATTTAATACCCTTGAAAGTTCAGTTAACGTATCTTTTAAGTTTAATTTATACACAAGGAAAAAGGCAAACGAATTACAAGTGACTTCAATATTCTTCAAATGGCCTACCTATTCGAAACGAGCATTGGATTCGGTTAACTAGATAGAATAACCCACATTACTGACGCTGAAATTTTCGTAGTTACCGACACTTGGTAACACGAACTAATAGAACTACGACAATCTGTACTACATCCGTTCGCCTTTTGCCTCTGATTTAATACGGTCATCTACGCTGCATCACTGAACCGTATTATGTATGTAATTGTATGCGCTATAAATATAATCCAACTGATAAGTATGATAACATTCAGCGTATAAATTCAGACGGAATATGTTATGTATTCATCTCTAGTAAATATCCCAGTTCGGTGACGATGATGATCGATTGATTATCTACTAAGGCAGTGGTTCCCAAGCTAATAAGTATCACGCCTCCCTACTGCTTAAAATTATTATGCCCACGCCTCCCCTCGGCCCAGGACCCAGCAAGTAGCAGCAAGTGGGCTCGCCAAGCAATTGTAAAATAAAATAAGGATACAACATTATTCCTACTTGATGCGAAACCTGAAAGTACAGAATCGATTCCAATAGTATTATTTTTCGTAAAAATGTAAGAACATTTTGAAAGCTTGGTTGCCGTTAGTTATCCAGTTATATAAATGATAGAAATAAAAATATCTTTAGAGAATTTTGTTTAAAAGCATCATACCGTCGATGGATGTTACATGTTACAAGAACTTTTCAATGCGGGCAAAGCCGCGAGTCACAGCTCGTACTACATTTTTCAATTTTTTATACATGAAATTCGCTAACATGCCTCATTGAAAAAATCTCTCTCTCAATAAACCAAAATTCATACTGGCCACTTAATAAATCAGCTGGTAAATCAAAGAGGTCAATGTAACTACTGAAAACGTAAACAGTTGCAGGCAGACAGACGTAGGAAAGACAAATATTTAGAGGATGATTGACGTGCCTCAGCAGTCAGCACTCGTTTGATTTAATGCGCGGTCGTTGCTCTAGAGTCTAGACTCGTTATATTCGATATTATAGTTTGAAGTACTCTTTTGAATATCTATAATTGATTCGACTTGCAGTGAGGCGTTAGGTGATAATGATTTAGTTACACCAACTGCAGAAGCGAATGACTGACTGCGCGCGTTTTTATTCTAATAACTATATTATTTGCCAGCGCATTGATGCCTATTATTCAGTTCGATATGGAGTATAGAAAATTAGCCTTAAGTAAATTTAAAAACAAATATTAGCGTTTAGAAACGTGGCAGACAATATGGTAAGTAAATAGGCAGTAGACGGCTTAGAAATATATCTCATAAATTATTTAACGATGGGTTTCTATATTCAATCGAACCGGATTTCAGGTTTATAGAGATTGATTTTGACATAATACTTAATATATATTTGCCCAGTCAGTTTAGCATTTGACCTTGCAAAAAATCCTGGCATCAATTTGTGTATGTACATTTATTTATGACCGAAAGATAATAATAAACGACATAATTCTACCCGGTATTGTTTCTATATCGCTCACATTTATCGTAAGAACAGTCTGTAATATTCTATCGGACACTAAAATAAACGTGAAGAGCAAAAAACATAATTCAAGGTCATATTGTTAGTCTTCAAGAGTTTATTCTACATATGTTCTTGGTCCTACACCGCGATCCGCATAATTTTAAGCGTTTCGATCAAGAGACCAAAGCTTGAGGGTGTGCTGCTTTCGTCCGTAATCTATTACGAACATTACATTTCTTTTTATGTTATGGTAGGCAATCAAGCAGACGGCCTGCCTGATGATAAGCGGTTAACGCCGCCTATGAACAACTATAACACCACGGGTACTTTGACGAATTTGTGGATACTTACCATTTAAAAATCCCATACTGTAGCTAGATGGGAAGATCGCGGCGAGCAGGTCATTCCACATCTTAAGCGCTTTATTCACGATCCATCCCAGCTGTACGTCAGCTCAAGGCCGCGGCGCTGGACGTAGCATACTGACTATCATGCACGCATCAAGCGTATGGATGCAAAATTGGTCGTGCAAATCCAGCAAACGATTAATAATAATTATCGACGTAAGTCAAGCCTATTCATGGTACTTTTGCATCGTGCATGTCCTTGGCGGAACGTACCTACAGCAAGATGGATCGTGAATAAGGCGCTTTACAGGTACGCGGTAAAAATTCTGGGTTAAAACATATAGTGCGGGACTTCCAAGTCTGTAAGATGAGCTTTTTGACGGTGCCTACTGCTCGCAGTACGATAAAAGAATGGCGATGGTATCGCTGATCTATCCAATATGTTATTACACATTGGATAGATCAGCAATACCATCAATGTAATGCTTACAATACTATTTATTATTCTGTGGTAATGTTCAGGTAGGTACTCACATCATCACTCTCGCTAAGATCGACGTTGCCGTTCGCGTCGTCATCGAGTTGACGATGCAGTTGAGTGATGGCCTCAAGACCAGCGCGGTCCTGCAGGCACGACGCGTCATTGTGACACGCCTCTACGAGAACTGGAAAAGAAAAAAATAAACTTTAATTCAAAGGTATAGGTCATTTTTATCGTTCCGTAACTCAAAAGAAATAAATAATAGTTTAAAAAAACTAAAAAAATACGCTTTTATAGAAAATCCAACTAAAAAATAGAAAATAAATTTTAATACATTTGAATTAAAAATTAGATAGATAGATAGAAACACTTTATTGAACACCTTATTAAAAGAAACAGAGTATTACTTAACAACTAATTATAATAGTGTAACAACAGGCGGTCTTATCGCTGAAAGCGATCTCTTCCAGACAACCTTTAGATGGAGAAATATGTAAATAGATACGGCGGTGTACAGTGTATAAGTAAATAAGACATAAGCTATTAAAGGATACTAAATTAATACAAAGAAAATAATAATAATTACTTTGATACATATACATAATAAATTAAATAATACATATATATATATATATATATAATATATATATGGATATACATATATATAACATATTATTAGGAGTGTATATAACAAACGTATGTAATATAACTAACCAAGATAATACGACTTAACGCGTTCCTTGAATGTATATATAGTTTGTGATTGTTTTATCTCTAAAGGAAGCGCATTCCAGAGTCTGACAGCTTGAACAGCAAACGACTTATCATAGAAAGTGCTGCAATGAGTAGGAATAGAAAGCATTAGATTCTCTGATGACCTTAGCGAAAGGGAGTTAGTGGTGTGAAGAAATTCGAAGAGTGCTTTTAGATAGCTAGGAGAAGTGGGATTAAATAAAATATTATAAAGGAGTGACAGAATGTGTGTATTCCGGCGAAGACGAATAGGCAGCCACTTGAGCTTACGACGGAATTCTGAAACATGGTCATATTTGCGAAGGCCAAATATGAACCTAATTGAAAAATTTTGGAGCCGCTCAAGCTTATTTAGCTGCTCCTCTGTGAGGTCTAGATAACATGCATCGGCGTAATCGAGAATAGGGAGAAGAAGAGACTGTGCTAGCGCAACTTTAGTAGCCGTTGGTAAAAAATTTCTTAACCTCCTCAAAGCCCCTGCAGAAGCAAACATCTTGCGGCTAATGGCCGCAAGTTGTGGTCCCCATGACAGGTAGCGATCAAATATAATGCCTAGATTTTTTACAGTTTCGCTGTACGGAATCGTTAACCCTTCAAAGACTACTTGTGGTGTCGTACTCCAGTTAATTTTAGCGATAGTCCTTGAGCTTCCAACAATTAACACTTGCGTCTTACTTGGGTTCACTGTTAATCCGTGCGCCTTACTCCACTCCGATATATTCACTAGATCTTTGTTAATATTGCTAATAGCATGAGGCAGTTGATCGAGTGAAGCTTGAGAGTAGATTTGCAGATCGTCTGCATAGAGGTGGTAGGGAGAAGTGAGTTTAAGAGAAATAGAATTAATAAAGAGGGAAAAAAGAAGAGGTGATAAGACGCCGCCCTGTGGCACGCCGGCAGCGGTTCCACACCAAGTAGAGTAAGACTCTTCGATGCGGACACGCTGACGACGGCCAAATAGATAACTGTAAAACCAGTCAATTGCCATGGGAGATATGTTGATAGAGTGAAGAAATGCAAGGAGAATGTCAAAATCAATGGTATTGAAAGCGTTGCTGAAGTCCAGAAGGGTTAACACAGTTACTTTCCCTTTGTCCATTCCTAAACGGATATCATCGGTTATTTTAACGAGGGCAGTAACTGTGCTATGTCCAGGGCGAAACCCAGACTGGAAGGGATTAAGGAGGTGATTGAAGATAAGGAAGGAGTGTAGCTGATTATGGACAAGGCGCTCAAGTACTTTGGAGAGGAAAGGTAGAATGGATATAGGGCGGTACTCGTTGAAAGACTTGGGATTAGGTTTTTTGGGCAAGGGAATGATTTGAGCGTCTTTCCATTGTAACGGAAAGGTGCTACTGGAAGTTGAGAAATTAAGGATGTGGTGTAGGACAGGGAGTACGATGTCAAGGATAGGGATAAGCATGTTCCGGCTAATACAATCGACTCCAACTGCATTTGAAGTTATAGATAGCATACTCTTCTTCACATCTCCAATAGAAAATGGACTAAAGAAAAATTGAGAATGGTCAGGAGTTCTAAGGGTAGACAAATAAGTTAAAGTGGTGGCTTTATCGGAATCTTTAATAGAAGGAGTTGAAACAAAATGCTTATTTAACGTATTGATATCTAAAGAATTTGGGATAGAGTTACTATGACGGGATTTACCGACTCCAAGAGACCTAAGAAATTTCCAAACCTTAGCTGGATCATCGTTTTCGACAGATTTGTGGATATGGCGACGTTGAGCATCCCTACACACCCTATTGCAGCGATTACGGGCACTCGCATATTTATCTTTATTACTCTTATTTGGAAAGCTCTTATACCGAGTTTTAGTGACAGATTTTTTGTGCATCAGCGATTTAATCTCATCAGAGAGCCAAGGTGCGGGCAAGTGTTTGATTTTAATCTGTTTCAAGGGAGCGTGTATATCATACAGTTGAGTTATAAGACTGTTGAAAATGGACACCTGATCATCTACGGACTCAGCTTCGATAACAGGAGTCCAATCAATTTTCTCTGCATCCTTGATGAAGAGATCTTGATTCATGCTACCAAAGCTACGCTGCAGAATTATGGTGGGTTTAGGTTTAGGAGGGCGGATTTTATAGGACAGATATAGCAAGTCATGATAGGAGAACGCATCAGCAGAAACCTGACCGTGCTTATTAACATGGCTTAGAGAGGAAACAATAATCAAGTCAAGAAGGGAAGGAGCACAGTTAGGAAAATGATGCGTAGCGCTAAGAGAAAGAAGTTGAAGATTCGTAGATTCGACTATAGAAGTAAGGTTAGATGAACGATGATCGTTTTTTAAAAGACAGGTATTAAAATCGCCCATAATGATAGAGTGTTCATAAGAAGGTATAAGATCCTCAAGCATGTTTTCGAAGGAAGAAAAATAATTGATGCGTAAGGTGGGACAATAGAAGACGCCTAGGAGAACTTTGGTGTGGGACAGAAGAACTTCTATAAAAAGGTGCTCACCAGCGTTCGTGGGTGGAGGTTGCGCAGAAACACTAATTACGGAGAAGGAGATGTGTGCACGTAGGTAAATGGCAACCCCCCCTCCGCCGCCAACGGCACGATCATTTCGTATTAGGCGAAATCCAGGTAAAGGGTACAGGATTGAGGGAAGACATGGTTTGAGCCAGGTTTCAGAAACAAGGATCGCATCAATATTTTTGTTATCAAATGATGCCAGCATGTCTGGGCAATGAGCCGGAATACTTTGGGCGTTAAGATGAATTACGTTAAAGTCTTTAGGTACATCAGAGAATTGAGAATCCAGAATTTCCGAGAGACTCGGAATACTCGCAAAGCTGTCACTGCTATCACTATTTTCGCTAGACGAACATGATAGAAAAGTATCGGAGTTGTTGCTGTTATCAGAGATAGACATTATCACTTAAGTTTATAATAAACCAGAATATGTATTAGATGATATAGTTATATACTACTTAAAACTTCAAAATATGTATAATTATGTTATATGTGTAAATGTAATATTAAAATATATATACTAACTACTTTAAAATATGCTAACTCCACCTGCCAGTTGTCGGGATCGTTTAGAAATAAGAAGGAAACAAAACACAAAGATAATATAAGAAGAACAAAAAAAAGTAAATTAAAGCAAACATAAATAATAATAATAACTTTGATTATATTGAGTTTATAATCAAAGAATAATAACAAGAAAATCCATGAAATGCGAATACAATAGTGGGCTTCCCATGCCATTTTATGTATATAGTATAATTACTTTATAAAACATAATTCTGTACTATTACATATATTAAAAGAAAAGTTACATTAATAAAGCAAAAACAAATAAAAAACAATCAATAAAACTAAACTAAAAACTGATCAGCATTCATGGCAATAAAAGCTAAAATGAAAAAAAACAAGTAAAAGTAGGTATGTTGTCACTGTCCAGTTCCTACCTACACTATAATATAATACTTGACACTGGCTAAATACATTCATTGTGTGAAACTAGAATTATAATAGGATAAAAAAGAAGCTAGTGTCAACTGTCAATGTCATTATTGACAATTTGTCAGCTCTTATTAAGCTTGCTCTTACTTTAATCAGTCAAATCAAACAAATTGTAAAATTTGGTAAAAGTTATTGTAGGTAAAGCTAAATCTGTGATAAATACGAAAATGTACCTACATAGTCAACAATAACATAAAAAGAGGGTGTTAAACTACGTGAATATATAAATATAGAGAACAGTGACAACAATACCTAATATTTTTGTGACAAGGACTTATTTTACTTCTTGTGGGCGGCCGCAGCGCGACGGATCCTGGGGCCGCTGGAGTCTTGTGCAGCTGAGGCTTGCGACTGCTTGGTTACTGGCACATCCATCTTCTCAACCTCGGCCAGGCAGTTCAATCGATGGCGTTCCCCATTGGCCCCCAATACGTATACGGAGCCATCGCGGGTCCAACACCGCGTAACACCAAACTTCTGACGAGCTGCCATGAATGCTTCATGCCGCGACTTAGTCAGAAACTCGGACAGCGTATTGCCAGAGCCTTTAAGCTGTGTTTTAGCGTTCCATATGTTGCTACGCACCGACAGATTTCGCAGCTCAACGAGAATAGTACGGGGCCGGACAGTTGAATGCTTGCCTATTCTGTGGCAGTAACTTATGTCGTCGATTGTGAAGTTTGATAGCTTCAACTGCTCCACAAACACTTTCTGCACACAAGTTGGCACACACTCAGATTTCTCCTCATCCAACCCATGAAGCAGCAAGATTTTCCGGCGACTGTGTGCCTCCAGACTGTCAGTTCTCCGATCCAGGAGGTTCACCTGCCCTTGAAGTGCTTGCAGTGCTGACAGAACAAAATCTTTAAAAGTGCCAAACTCTGATGCCAAGTTGGGATTACTGGCCCTTGCAGAAGGATTCTTATGAAGTTCCTCAGTGAATTCTTCCATCCGCTTTGTAAACATTTGACTCATATGAGCCATAGAGTTTTTAATTTCCTCCATTTTGCGTTTAATATAAGTGGTCAGTGATGAAAGATTTCAGTGCAGAAAATGTTTATTTATCTTTGTGTTATTGTATGGAAATCACTCCCTGGCAGGTAATGTGATTTATACTTTAATTATTCATTACACATATGCAAAACTATCAGTTATTTGTATTTATTTTAGATTAATTTTTTAGAGCCACTTTTTTAGTTAGGTACTTTTGTGGCACGTACCCGCAAAAAAAAAAATTGTGTAAAAAAAAATGATTTTATTGTAAAAAAAAAGCGTGGGGTGCATGGTATCAATAGTTCCAAATATTTTATGAACAGATATGACTAGAAGGGTTATTTTGATAATATCCTAAAAAGCACCCCACGCTTTTTTTACAATAAAATCATTTTTTCTTACACTATTTTTTATTCAAATTTATTAAAATTTATTTTCTATTTTTTAGTTGGATTTTCTATAAAAGCGTATTTTTTTTAAACTATTATTTATTTTTCATTTTTTAGTCGAATTTTTTTTTAAATTTTTTTTTTATTTATTTATTGGCATCGGTCCTTAATAAGTATGCCAAATTTCGAGTTAATCCGACGTTTTGAAGGGGGTTAAAATCATGTTCAAAGATTCCGTTACATACTAACATACAAACATACATACGTCTGAAGCTAATAAAAGCGTATTAAAAGGAAACTTTATTTGAATATTTTTTTTGTTCGTATGTCACTCTGTCTGTACGTCTGTCAAGACCTCTTTTCTCAAAAACGCGTAGAAGTATCAAGTTAAAATGTATATCAAATAGTCGGGTCTACTCAGTCTACTGCCATTCTGCCAAGGTCTTATAACACATGTCAAGGAAAATATCTAAAAACCATAATATGTATTTTAATAACGATAATTATAATTTATGATCGTGCAAACGAAAAACCGACTTCTCATGCCGCGATAGTCAAAGTACTGGCTGGTTATAAGCATGTCATCAAAGTATACAAATTTACTTATATATTGTTTATCTCCATATCCCCGGAGATAATTGTCAGATCTCGATAAATTTTGAATGGGACCAAACGGGAGGCATAATCTCTCAAACATAAAAATAATTTTTCAAATCGGTTAAGAGGTAACAAACCATAATAATATCGTTTAAAAACTAAAAAAGAACCGACTTCAATGCCGCGCTATTCATTTTCAGTAACAATTTTGAGATGTTTATCTCAATATCTCTGGAGATACTTATCAGATCTCGATAAAATTACCATGGTACCACACTTGGGATATCTCCTTTCGAACAAAAAAAGAATAATCAAAATGGGTTCATAAACGACGAAGTTATCCGCGAACAAACATAAAAAAAAAATAAAAAAAATATATATATATACGGTCGAATTGAGAAACCTCCTCCTTTTTTTGAAGTCGGTTAAAAAAAGAAACTACAGTCGAATTGAGAACCTCCTCCTTTTTGTGAAGTCGGTTAAAAAGAAGCGAATTTACTATTACAAACTTATGGCTATTAGCTGTTTTAAGACTTAAGAGCTTTAGGCCTCTTCTCCTATCGCATACCAATGAGCTCGATCATCTTTTGAGCTCTTTGTTTCCAACCGCTGCCAGCCAGCTTGCGTTAACACGTTTAATCAATTTGAAATTAGCTATCCTTGTCCTTTGATTATATTGTAAGATGGTACGGTAGATGATGGTAGCATTGACTTGAAGCTGGGGCATCTCCTGGCATCTGCTAAATATTCAACTCCTCACCAACTTCAGGGTTTGGAAATGTCCGATATTTATGATATATATCAGATATATATCAAGTTTGATATATATATATATATCGATTTTCTATGAAAGTCATATTATTATTTTATTGTATTATTTATGAATACTATTTGCATGTGTGTAACATACCAAAATTATCAAAAAAAACTACAATGTTTTTGATGTTTTATTATTTAGGTACTTAAAATCAGACAAAATAAACCAATACATACATAAAATCTTCTTTTAGATAAGGCAAAATCAACTAAAAAAACAAAACTAAAAAAAAAACAAACGCTAAAAATTACTTAATAGTATTAATTTTTAAACCATTTTTGTATTACAATATATTATACATTTGATATATATCCTCAAACCCAGTATGATATATATCGGATATATATCTTGATATATATCCATTGATATATATCCTCGAACCTTGCAACTTACATCAGCGATCATCGAGTATGGGCTCATATGAATGGTCTCAATTAACAGATTTGTACACATTTTAGTCGGGGGTGGTTTTAAATTTTGAATTTAAGTATTATGCTAGACGAGACTAGCTCCCTCAGCCTGCCTACGCGTAACGTAAATCTTCAAAGGAACTGAGATAGTATTTATTACAGAGTCGATAATTATTCCTAACGACATAAGTCAGTAGTTTTAGGGTCTGTAGGTAATCGCTGATATCATAATAAAGTTCCCAATTAGCGGTAAAATTCCAATCAATAAATTTTAATTTAGACTAACGATGAAAACGTTTTTGAGTACACCTACCTATTTTTGATAAGGAAACTGTGCAAACAGTTACATCCTTGGAAAATTAACAAAGAATTAAAAACTAGCTAAAATTGAGGTTAATTTAATCATACTTCGTTTGGTGGTAGACTTTTATGCGAGCTATAAATAAAAGTATGTGAAACAGACTGAAGATTATCAGTTTTTACGGTATGCAACATTTAAACGGGATACAGGGAGGGTATAACAACTGGAATACAGTTTTTCAGGTTAACACACCACACCCAAATAGTGCCTAAGGTAAGCGCCTTCATAATTGTCAAAGTGTGCATGACTTACTTGATTTAGATTTAAGTATGGTTGGAATGCATGAATTTTGTGTCATATATTTCAAAATAATGTTTGTACACAAATATGCTAATTTAAATCACTTCATTCCATATCATTTTATTTTAATCAAATCATGATTCTGTCCATCCAAATATTTTCTGGTAGATATCGCTCAAGCGATAGTACCGCCGATTGTAGGATAATTGTTTTTAAATGAGCTGTTTTGTGAGCTGTCTCATAAGGGTGCAATAAAAAACTGATACAGATTAATTATTTTTCTTTAAATGGGTACATTGTAAACTTATCACAATCAAACAAAATTTCTCGAGAACCGTCAAATAAGGACCATATTCACCGCTACCTGGTAAAAGTCACAACAATGGATAGCTAAAAATGGTTTTGTCTGGATGTTCACGAGTTCCTTGCTTTATTGAAGAATGCTTTGTCGAACGCGTTTTTTTAATGGAGGGGGGGGGGGGGGGGGGGGTCGTAGACACCGATTCAAACTTCTATAAGCCATGAGTAAGGGGAAAGTGTCGGTTATTCCATGGTTATAAAGACACACGAGGTCTACTGTTCTCACCGAACTACTGTACATATTATTAATAAAAAAGATACATAAAATTGTCAGTTTTTGCAAATGGCCGACGTTGTGAACTAAAATTAATTTCGATAAATTATCAATATTTTTTTTGTTTCATACCATTTAGTGTATTTAGCAAGTTTAAAGTATACCAATTGGTCGAGTGTAAATAAGTCGAGTTAGAGTCATATTTCAGGTAAAGTTGAAGTCATAGTCCAGTCAATGTTCACAAAACAAATTGAAGTTTCCTTCAAATTGACACATTGGCTAAAAAACTATAATCGGGTGGAGCTATTATGAAACAAAAACAAATCAAGCTAACGATATTAACACGATTATTAATTTCACTTCACAACGTCGGCTATTTGCAAAAACTGCCAATTGTATGTCACTAGTATCGAATTTAGTTCCAATTGTTCCAAAGACCCTATGTAGGAGCTGCTTTAAAGAAACATGCACCAAAGGTTGTTAGCGTTGGATTCAATGGCTTTTGTTATTGAGGCAAACAACCAAGTGTAAATGAACGAGGTCGAGTACGCTCGTATTCCAATCTCGACTTCACAATACTTCCCCGAACGTTAGTACCTGTGTACTCGACTTCATTCAAACTCATAAGCGGTAGCTCGTATTCTATTGCTATAAATGGGTTATCAATGCATAGGTTGCCTGAAATTGAGTACCTACTAATCATTCGAACAAAAATAACAACCATGTTGACGGTATAGAATCAACTACTGCATATTTTCATATGGTAATATTATAATTGTGAATGTAACTCTGTCTGTAACCTTTTCACAAATAAACCACTGAACCGATTTCGATTAAATTTGGTATCTCATATAGTTTGAGACCTTAGTAAGGACATAAGATTTTTATCCCGCAAATCATTCCTTAAGTGGGTGAAGAGGGGGGTGGAAGTTTGTATGAGGAATCAATAATTTCTCAAGTAAGGGATATTAACTCTTGGTAAGAAATATAGAACGTTTGTGCATTTTTGCCCATTCAAGTTAATTTGGGGATGATTTAATTTTTTTAAAGTACGTACCTTACCTTTGTAAACTATATCTATAGTCTATATATGTCTGTCTAAGTGTCTATACTATCCACTGGCAAATTAGTAGTATATACATGAGTAATTGCATATCGATAGTTCACTATCGATAGACTATCTATGTTGAAGGCAAAACTATTAGGAACTAAAATCTATCGATAATATTACCATGCGCCAATACTATCGATAGCGCTTATTGAGTAATACTATTTAAAATGCCAATATTATCGATAGTTTTCGTTCAATGGTAGGAACCTACCGAAAGTACACATACTATGTCACAATAGTATTACTGTCTAATTATAACTTATAAGAAATGTAGACCTATGCAGAGAAACTACTAGATACGAGTAAGTCAAGTCAGTAAGTAACCAGGCATTTACTAAACTATTGTTTTTATATTTTTGTGAAACTTTATCTAATACTATAAGAATCTTTGTCCTGACATACTGACTGACTGACTGACAAACAACGCACTGCCTAAACCACTGATTGACTTGAAATTTGGAGCGTATATTTGTCTAAGTACGTAAGGGTGTACTAAGAAACGATTTTTCCAAAATGCACCCCTTTGGGGATGAAGCGGGGGTTCAAAGTTTGTATGGAGAAACAAGATTAGATAGTATTTTCTTTTCAAAACTTCACATAAGTGCTTCAGTAAAAAAATAAGTGAATACGTGTTTCAGGCTTTTTTTGAAATTCTAACCCTAAGAGGGTGAAATGGGGTAACATAGTCTGAAAATTAATATTGCTTCGGATTGTGCTAAAATTTGGCATGCAGATAGTTATTACGATGTTAGTTCCTTCTGAGAAAGGATTTTCCAAAATTCACCCGTGAAAGGAATGAAACGGGGATTCAAAGTTTGTTTGGAGAAACAAGATCAGATAGTCTTTTCTATTCGAAATTTCGCACAAGTACTTCAGTAAATAAATAAGTAAGTACGTGTTTCAGGCTTTTTCGAAATGTCACCCCTAAAAGGGAAACAAAGTCTGAAATCAATATTGTTTCGGATTGCGCTGAAATTTGGCATGCAGATAGTTATTTTGACGTAGGTATCAGCTAAGAAGGGAATTTTCAAAATTCACTCTTTAAGGGGATGAAGCGGGGGTTCAAAGTTTGGATAGTCATTTTATTCGACATTTCACAGAAGTACTTCTGTAAATAAATAAGTAAATACGATTTCCAGGCTTTTTCAAAATGCCACCGTAAGAGGGTGAAGTGGGTAACAAAGTCTGAAAATCAATATTGTTTCGGATTGCGCTGAAATTTAGAATGCAGAAATTGTTATGACGCAGGTATCCGCATCGAAAGGATTTTTTAAAAATTCCCCCCATTTATAAATTATTATTTTAATTACATATATACACTTATAGATTTACTTAAGAACTTCCGTAAATAAATAAGTAAATACGTGTTGCAGGATTTTTGCAAGGGGTTGGTAAAAAAGTCTGAAAATCAATATGGTCTATTTATGCCGATTTGGCTTTTACTTCTTTGGTTGTCTTTTATGATAGAAAGGTTTTTACAAAATAAAAGTTTTAAGTAAATAAAAGAAGTCTTTAACGCGGGCGAAGCCACGGGGCACTTCTAGTTTTAAATAAAAATAACAATACTGATACTTGATACCTTCGTTGCTTTTTTAATACGCTTTTATTAGCTTCAGACGTATGTATGTTTGTATGTTAGTATGTAACGGAATCCTTGAACATGATTTTAACCCCCTTCAAAACGTCGGATTAACTCGAAATTTGGCATACTTATTAAGGACCGATGACAATAAATAAATAAAAAAAAAATAAAAAAAATAATTCGACTAAAAAATGAAATATAAATAATAGTTTAAAAAACTAAAAAAATACGCTTTTATAGAAAATCCAACTAAAAAGTAGAAAATAAATTTTAATAAATTTGAATTAAAAATAGTGTAAGAAAAAATGATTTTATTGTAAAAAAAAGCGTGGGGTGCTTTTCAGGATATTATCAAAATAACCCTTCTAGTCATATCTGTTCATAAAATATTTGGAACTATTGATACCATGCACCCCACGCTTTTTTTTTACAATAAAATCATTTTTTCTTACACTATTTTTAATTCAAATTTATTAAAATTTATTTTCTATTTTTTAGTTGGATTTTCTATAAAAGCGTATTTTTTTAGTTCTTTTTAACTATTATTTATAATGTTGGCGAAGCCGCGGGATAGATCTGGTATTATAATATATTTTGTGAAAGTTTGTATGATTGCTATTTAATCATAAAAAACGGCTTAACGGATTAAGAATAAATTTGGCACATATACATATACACTACACATATATACACATATATATAACACGTAGGATACTGTTTATGTAAGTATCTTCTTTACAACCTAATTCCAAAAAGGAAGAGATTCTCAATTCGTCTGTACCTATGGTTTTGTTTAACGCCATTACCCCGTCAATCGTGAACTGATATAAATGTTTTTTTTCATAGGTGATTTTTTTTTCATAGGTTTATCTTCTAGATGGCCCTATTAAAATGTTATCAAGATCTGATAATTGTCTCCAGAGATATGGCGATTAACATCTCAAACTTGCAACTAAAACTAACTCGCGCAGCAAGTTGTAAAATAAAATAAAATACTACGAATATATGCTAACAAAGTCGTGGGGCACAGGTTCAGCTTAGTAACTCATAAAAACAGACAAGTAATAAGTAAGTAGGTATCATCTATGGAAGTCTAAGCTTAATTCTACAAAGCCTTCTCTAATCCGAGTAGGCATTTCCTCGCGGAAGTGACGGAAATAGCGACATTAACCTTGACCCTGACCTCAGAAACAGAGACATAAAAATAAAATACCTTGTATACTTACGAAGTAGCATAAAATTATAATTTCAATAGGTAACATTACTTATACCTTATACCGTCGACTGTCCTACTATTTGCCAGATTTCCAGTCCCTACAGCCCAGCTCCATCATCAGGTCAGCTCAATGGTACTTTAATATTGAATAGTCAAAGAAGATACACAAGTATATCAAACTTGAGTCCAATCAACGTCAGAAAGTGTGTCAATGATTATTGCAGCAAATGTTTTCAATTATCTATAGCTAACCGGAAAGTGCCCCACATGACATCAAACAGTTATAGGTACATGGGTACAGCTATCAGACAGTGTCATCAACGACTATTTTTAACAGACTTCCAAAAAGTTTTAATTTCGTCTGTATGGTTTTTTGTGTGTATGTTACGCCTGCAACCGTGAACAGATTTCAATTATTATATTTTCAGAAGCGTACTCCTACTTATCTGCTCATCATCTCTCATCTCAAAGGTAGTCCTTTACTAAAAATATCAAGACCTGATAAGTATCTAAGTACAGATACATGGAGATTAACCACTCAAACTTGCCACAAAAAAGGACACGCGCACGGCATGCGTAGTCGGCTCTTCGGTTCATGAAACGATTATTATAGTAGCATCATACATTTAGGATATAATGTAATCCGAGGTCTGTGGGTGGTAGCATGCACACAGTACTTAGGAAAGTCGTTGACACGTCTAGCGAATAAAAAATTAAAAGGTGTGTGGGCTTCCAAATCTCAATACACAATGAGTCTGCCTGCCCAATGTTGGCAGAAATTTATTACAATGTCAAAGTCGACTATCATCAATATGATGAGAAAGAACTGTTCTAAGAGTTCAACGTCATAGCATTGACGTTTTTTAATACCTGACAGACAAGTTTGACCAGTATCTAACCTAATGTATAATGTACCTATGTGCGGTCTAAGTTGGATTTGTGTTTGTCTCGATTTCTGGAAACGGAAGAAAGCGTGAGATGAGGTTCAAGACAACTGACTTTAGTCCTGTCTGTTCTTAGCTGGTTGCATATTGTTCAGTGGATGGTTCGAGAATCGGCTGCAGGAATGTAACAATGACCTTTTTACCCGACTGCGTTAATATCTCGTATACGCTATCTGACCTTTTTTATACATATATATAGGCTAGCGTTTGACAACTATCTCACCTGTTGGTAAGTGATGATGCGGTCGACGATGGTAGCATACAATATCTAGATTTGGTAACTGGCTCTCAAGAGCTGCCGGCACACATTAGATGTTTTGGCTACAGATTTTCCAACTTGAGCGATGGCAGCTGGTCAGGCGGACACTAGACAGAGTCCTACCACCATGCCGGGGGTTGGCGGTTTCTAAGCGATGTTTTTCCTTAACCAGAGGGCTGCTGTGAAATGCCTTCATATTTTTTTCGATAGACGGCCGAACAATCTCCCACTCGTCACTGAGCCCTTGAAAACATTTCCAAGGGTAACAAAACCCAGTCTATAAACACAGTAATTTCTTAAACTGGTCGTGGATAACCAAAGTCAAAAGTATGGGAAATAGAGTAAAATACTTTGGCTTTCTTAAAATGGCGCTGAATGACCATAAGATACCGTTCAATTTAAAATAATATCTATATGAATAAACTGTTTATGTTGAATGAAACAAACTCATTGAAGCACCGACCCGAAGTAGAATAAACTGTGACGAAACAAATCTAAATGCAATTCAATGACAAACTAAGAGTAATGAACTAATGACGGTACCAGTGCTTTGTAGTGATGTCTGGGTAGAAAAAGTAATGTAATAATGGCTTATATGATAATTGATAAGAAGGCAGGTCACATTGTCATTATACCGCAAGCAGTTCAATTAAAGGGTGCTGCGAAACACGAGATTAAAATGCCAGTGCATAAAGACGTGGTTTTTGATTGAAGAATATGTTGTATATGCTTGACCGCATTAAACCAGCCACGGCCGTGACATGTTTACCAAATATGGGCGCGGAAGGAAACGAGTTTACTCATTATTTTGGTGCAGTGGTGTTTTCTAGAAGGGTCTAGAACCTTCAAGTGAAGCTCTAAAAGAAGAAAATGCAGGTTAATAGTTTAGGTTGCAATTAGAAGCATCTTCAAGGCCGATTAATGTAGGGCATATCTCGAGGTTTTAAGTAATATAACTCAGAACAGGTAAAAGCCATTGTCATTCAAGTCACGAATCCTAAATTATTTAGTTATCCACATAATATCAGACTGTATATCATAATGTGCTAATGTTTTGTTCCGGCATACGAGTAGTTGGGGATTTTCAATTTGTTTTGTATTAACATTTTTAAAGTATATAGCAAATATATGCCCCTATCTCGTGATAATATATGCAAAAGATGGAGTAATAATGACGACAATAGCAGAAAAAGACTCGAAATAAACGGGGAAGTCCTACTAACACAATGATTGCCGAATCACATAAACAACGTCGACAATCTGTATAGATGTACGTTTCTGTACAAAAAAGATTCAGAAGACATGTTTGGATTTTGGATAGTTAATATAAATTGATTGTACTAAAGTACAAGGCTGTGATCGATTATACCACAGAAATATTAATAATAAGGTATTTTATAATTAGTATTTCTGTGGATTATACATATCGTTATCTCACTATAGTCTTTCACTTCCAGATAAGCACGATTCAATCTAAGACAGCATCGGCAACTAGTAGTAGGAAAGATAGAGGTCAAGTGCGTGTCTGAAACCAATAAAAAACAAAGCAACAAAATTATAGGCATGGGGATATAAATATAATATTGTAAAGGAAATGTCCGAAGTTATTAACACAAATCCATATTCTAATCCTATTACATTTGGATGGTGTTTAACACATTTTTATTAGGGTTCCGTACCCAAAGGGTAAAACGGGACCCTATTACTAAGACTCCGCTGTCCGTCTGCCTGTCTGTCTGTCTGTCTGTCTGTCCGTCTGTCACCAGGCTGTATCTCATGAACCGTGATAGTTAAACAGTTGAAATTTTCACAGATGATGTATTTCTGTTGCCGCTATAACAACAAATACTAAAAACAGAATAAAGTTAAAAATAATAGAGGGTTCCCATACAAGAAACGTGTTTTTTTCGGCATTTCACGCCATCTATGAACGCTTAGTTAGGTAAACGTCCCATAGATGGCGTTATATTGAAATGTTGATCCCTAACACCTTTGTTAGACGTTAGATGGCGTTATAAGAAATAAAATGTTTATTAATTATTATTTTTTGCTGGCGAAAAATGATAGCGGTATTTTTTGCTCGATCTTATAAAATACTGTTGTGTGGTACGGAACCCTACTAGTGCGAGTCCGGCTTGCACTTGGCCAGTTTATTATATTATAAAGTACATATCAACGCGGGCTTCGGGACACATCCAGTATTGAATAAAATTAGGTAGGTATCATATCAACACAGATAAACTAAGTATGTATAAGCTGTTAGAGTCGATACGATCGAATCTTGCAGTTGTTCCAACATCAACACGTTGTGGCTGAATCTTATCAGATGCTTTGCCAATACTGCCGCGGTGTTTACATTGTTAATGTTGAAGATCGAGGTACATGTAAACCAGAGGAGCCCATCATAAACTGACTTACGCGGCGAGCGATCGGGCGTGAGGAGTACTTACGCTTAACTAAGCGAGTTTTTTTGTTTTTTTTTCTAATATCTTATAGGCTACAGTTTGACCACTATCTCACTTATTGGTAAGTGATGATACGGTCGAAGATGGTAAGCACGCTAGGCCTAGAATGGGAACTGGCTCTCAAGAATAGCTGCCGAAACACATTAGATGTTTGGCAACAGATTTTCTAACTTGAGGGTAGTAGCTGGCCAGGCGGACACTAACTAGTGTCCTACCACCATGCAAATGTAGATTAAGCACTGCTTTTTATTTGAACGTAGAGCTAGTTCGCGACGCGTCATCTGGTACGTAGTACATATACATCGATGATGTTGAACAATAAATAATCATGTCTGGAGAAACACAGCGCGAGCTTACACTTGTCCTGGTTTTGCACAGATTGAAGGCCTTAATGTGATTAGCAAACTCTGATGTGCTGGCATGTTATCGTTCAAATATTCCCAAAGCTATCGCGATAAAATACGAAATAGCGACGTGGCGAATGCGATGATCTCAGAGAAGCGAAACTATTATTATGAACTACACTGTTTTACTTATAATAAACTTACATTAAACATTTAAAACCACCCGTCATGTTAGAGAATCGTGCGTGTGTCTGTGTACGAAACGGACCTCTTTAAGTTTGTATTTCAGTACCTAGTCGCCTCGATACTAAAATATCGACGGGTATCCGAGTTTTGCGTCGTATTCTACACAAAGGGCCCTACACGTATCTGGTGTTTCCTTTCTGGAATCCTAGTCTATTGCCTTTCTGTGCAGTTGCGACAATAGGTGTCCAGTTCATGCTGCCATATCCTCAGCCTTTACAACAAAGTAGTAATATACAATTCGTGAAGATATACGATAGACTAAATGTTTTTTTTTTTTACTGTCGATAAGGAAGCGTTTGACCACTATCTCACCTGATGTTAAGTGAAGATGTGATCGACGATGTAGCACGCTTGCCTAGAAGATACCTGTTCACTCGCGATTTGAAGACCCCCGGATTGAACTTCACAGGAAACACAAATTATGGCAGGGAATTCCATTCCTTTGCTGTGCGTATGATAAATGTTGATGCAAAGCGCTTTGTGCGACAGAATGGAATATCAACCATGTATCGATGGCGTATATCTGTGCGTCTGGTAGTACGATGGTAAAAGGGGGACGGTGGAATTAATTCGTGCAGTTGGTAGGCACACTCCCCGAAATGTATCCGATAAAAGACCCATAAACTGGCGACTTTGCGGCGATGCTCTAGGCTCTGAAGCCTTTTGCTTACTAGATTTTTGTCGTTAATGAGTTTCTTGGCTCTCCTCTCAATAACTTCCAACGCCTCCAGCTGGTATTTGGCTGACCCATCCCACAGGTGAGAACAGTACTCCATACATGATCGGACTTGAGCTTGATACAAATTAAGCAGCTGTCCTGGTGTGAAGTACTGTCTCACCTTGGCCAAAACACCAAGCTTTTTTTGAGGCCAATTGGGCTTTTGACTCAATATACGAGCCAAAGTTGAGTGTGGGTATTAGCGAGATTCCAAGAAGCTCGAGGTGATCAGTTATCGGTACGGACACATTCCGGAAAGTAGGAGTCAGTTGGAACGGACTCCGTTTGGCGGAGAACAGACACGCCTGGGTCTTAGCTGCATTAAACTTGACCAGGTTGGCATCGCCCCATTCGGAGACAGCCTGTAAGGAAAAGTTCAAGCGCTCGACCATCGCCTCCCTATAACACTGAATTTGTGCTACACTTGTACGTGCACTGGATGTATAGCTCTCTACAACGGTGCTGTCGTCTGCATACCCAAAGATACCGGGCTTTAGCAGATCGTTAATATGTAAGACGTTTTGTCTACATACGTAATCTACATAGTCACCTATGTAAAAAAAACACAATAAATAAAAGTACTAACACAGACGTCTATATACAACGTAACAGAACTGAGAGTATTACATATTTACCTAAATATGCGAATATTCTCATCGGGTTTTATCGCAAATAAATGTAGTTGTCTAGACTTGTAGCGATAAAGCGAAAAGCCGATACGAAATAAAATAGCTTCGTAGGTAGGCAAGTTACTATTATCTTCTAGAAAGAATTGCTATCAAAATATATAAAAACAAAAACAATTTTACGACATTATGATGCCCAAATGTATATATACATTTTTAAGGCTTATATTATAAAACAAAGCTTAATCTTCAGCTTCATCTTTAGCTTCATCACTTATAATTGAAAATACTTATTAATTTCTAAAGCATTTGCATGCGGATCCTGCGTGGCCCTGGCCATACATGGGTGACCACTGGTAGGTAGTCTTGCTGTGGTTTGAGGCTTTTAGCTAACCACCAAAAAAAAATGTCGCCAATCGGATCGCCTAGTTGCGGAATGCAAAAGTACTCAAGTCATACAATTCAATTTCATCGAATCCTACAGATTGTGTATGTAATTTCTGAGGAAGCAAAGACGCTCAAAAGTATGTGCTTAGTGTTTTAAAAGCACTCGAGAGAGCAACAAGGTTGGTCTTTATAGCTAGCCACAAAGTCTAAAACTTGCCGCCTACGACGAAGGTGAGGTGATATTATAACTCCGGAGAGAAAATATACTAGATCGCATAGCACCATCTTTCCGACGACGTAAAACTGAAACAAAAACATTTAAAAAGCAACCTCAAGAATTCTCCAGCCAGTATCACTACTTGCACTTTTATTTATTATGTGGTATCTCGGACTTTGTCTAAATCAATTTCACAAGACAGAAGCGGGGCTCCTTCAGACCAATTTAACTCCTTTATTAGGATCAATTGGTGTTGGTTGACTCAACGTGTTTGTGAGCAAACTATTCATAAAAGCAATAGGTATAAGAATTCAGATGAGACGATAGACATACCTAAAGATTTTATTATGACAAGAACATTGAATACCTATGTAACCATTGTTATAATCACTTAATAACAAATTGCTTATTACTCGTATATGTATATAGGACGTCTTTGTATTGATATCTTAGACATTTATTTTAAATTCACATAAGGAAGCACTTGACCACGATCTCATTTGTTGGAAAGTGAAGATGAGAAAAAGATGGGATTTCATGGCTTGTCTAAAGTTGATAGAACTGCATGAATAAATATTGAGTCAAGAGATCGAGATTATGTGACGCCGGACAAATTACATCAGTTTTGCAGTAATAAGAAATATATCGATTTCTAAAACAAACTTATTACCGGTATACACTATGGTGAATATGCACTACTTAAAATAACTGTCAATTTTACCTGATTTTTACATTGTAAATGCAATGTAAATAAGTAGGTACCTACATGTACAGTACAAATACGGATATCTACATTCAGCATAATATAGAAATAATACTTAAATTCAAAATTTAAAACCACCCCGACTGATCTATATATAATCTGTTCATTGATACCATTCCAATGAGCCCAAACTAGACATCTCTGCTGTAAGTAGGTAAGGAGTAGAGTATGCTGCAGATTCCGAATTCAATATCTATTATCTATTCTATTCCGAATTTCAAATTGATCAGACCTATTATGAAAGTTGATCTCATAGCGTCATCAACCAGAAAAAAGCTCAGTCTTAATACGGCAGAACGCATTTAAGTGAATCAAAGTTAAGAACACTCTCGATTAAGACAACTTAACTTAGAACAAACAAAAAAAAACTAAATCAAAATCAGTTCATCCGTTTGGGCGCTACGATGCCACAGACACTCATACACAGATAGAAAAATATACACTTCAAACTTATTTATAATAGCCCTTCTTTTTGCGTCGGGGGTTATAATATAAAACAGCATTGCAACGAAACTCAAAACACAATTATTTTCAAAGCTGAAATTTCACAGAATAGCAATGTGAATGACCCACAATAAACTGCAGAATACGATGCGAGTAAATATATATAATGTACCAGCACGATTTAAAAAGCGTGGGAAGGACTCACCAACCAAGCTTTTGAATTGAACTAAAAATAAGACAAAACATTAGACAGTGCAAACTACAGCAAAGCCCTACATGAAATGATAAGAGTGAATGTTGAAGTTTAGTTTAGTTTGATTCAGGTGATTATCGAACAACGCAGAAAATAAAATCGAGAACGATGATATATCATACTCATATGTAAGTGAACTCAGAGCTGCTTAGATTACTAATTCGTATCATAAAAATGTACCTCGCAGAGAAACCAGGGGCCTTATTCAGAATGACCAATGAGATAACGCATTCCTTAACGCGCCACGTTACGTTATTGAAAAATTGTATTCTGTATGCCACACGATAGGTAAATTATACAAAACGCGCGCGTTACACGTCCTCATATGTCACGATATTTTGACAGCTCAAAACGCGCTCATAACCTTACCCTACCGCGTTTTAATTGGCATAGAGAATACCATAACACGGAGATAACGTAACACGGCACGGTAAGACTTTCAAATGGTCATACTGAATAAGGCCCCAGGCTTGTCTGTAGACTAGTTCTATCTACTTTTCAACCGAATAATAATAAGTAAATAAATATAATATCTATAAGTAGCTTTACACTAAATACATTGTCAAAAGCCGTATTTAGTGAATATTTTTTTTATAATGTGTGGAATATACCTAGTGAATACATTTTGCTATCATTTGTCAAGAAATTGCATAATACTTAAAAAAAAAAAATTAAAACCACCCCCGACTGTTTGTATATGTATAATTTTGTTCATTGAGACCATTCCAATGAGCCTAAACACGACATCTCAGACGAGGAGTTGAGTGTATTCTGCAGATTCAAGGAGATGTCTCAGCATTAGGTCAAGTTTACCATATTTTTGCCATATCATTGAAGTAACAGGATACTGAATTTCAAATTAATACATTTGATTTGGCTAATGTAAAACTACGCTAAACAGACGGCAGCAGTGACAGGTAAGTAGTGCGCAGAAGCGCCATTTAGATTTTTTTGACGCTCACGGTCAAAGGACTACGAGTCTACGAAAGTTGCTATCGTAGTCTCATCATCCAAAAAAGAGCTGATACTATTTAAACGGCTGAACAGCTTTTCATGAAACAAAGCTAAGAACACTCTCGATGAAGACACCTGTCAAACCAAAAAAACTAAATCAAAATCGGTTCATCCGTTTGGGCGCTACGATGCCACAGACAGACATACACATACACAGATACACAAGTCAAAATTATAACACACCTACTTTTTGCGTTAAAAAGTGGCGCTGGTTTGATTTCTGGTGAAGTCATTCATCAGTGTCCAAGACCTAAGACACCTTTGATAGGGCGTAGCAGCACTTATAATCGAATAGGGCTAGGCTAGGGGTACATTTCACACTTTATTATTAAGTAATCGTTTTTAGGGTTCCGTACTCAAATGGTGTCTCAGTGATAGGGTTCCGCCCTATCACTGAGACTCCGCTGTCCGTCCGTCCGTCTGTCACATGGCTGTATCTTCTGAACCGTAAGAGGTAGACATTTGAAATCTTCACAAAGTATGTATATTATTACTGTGGCCGCTATATCACGAATAAAAACAAATTAATGTTAAAAATCAAAGAAGGTCCCTAAATAAGAAACTTTTTAATTCGGCATTTTTCTCTTTGCGTTTACGTTCACTATGGCGTATCACGTAAACTATGGTGGTTTTAGCAAGAATTCGATTGACTGTGTTTGAAGATTTTAACCATATGTAAAACATATGGTCGAAAATATTTCATAAAAATCTACTCGTTATAGGTCCACCAAATCGTTAAATCCTTGCTTTACGAGGATATATCGTTGATTTCCTTATTATCAATTTGATTTTTGCAGATTCGGAACAACATTGTGCAAACAATCGGCCATTTTTAAGCAAAAAAAAAAAAAACGCAAACAATGTTAATTGAAGTGTGGATGGAGCAAACCAAATAGACGTTAGACGAATATTTTCCTTATCATAGTGAATGATCAACTTTGGCCGGTTTAGGGGCGGCCCAGAGTTTTCAAATAACTTGTGCTAGAGTGAAGGCATACTAAGCAGCCTGTTATCATATTTTGGAATATGGTGCTTAGATTTTACTAGAAATTGCTAAATAATACAGTGAAGTATAAGGCTGCGATGTAGGTTTCCCACGAGTAGGATTAATGAACGAGTTTTTGTCGAGGAAAAACGATAGTCTATTGTTTTAATTGAGCAATAATTCTTAACGCGTAAAGCAATAAACAATTGCTCATGAAGATCTGAACAACGTTTTTGTTTTCTCTAGAACTTTTAGTATTACCATCTTGTCATTTACGAACGTACATTTGCTATTACGACAGTTTTCCATCAAACATTTAGTTTAGTATCATACTCGTACCACAGAACAGACAATAATAATACATCATACATAGAAGCATCTTGTTACTAAACTGACCGATGACTATACTTAATTATCTACCTAATATTGGTATAAAACGTGAAGTGATAAATTCCTAGTACACAGTACCTAGTAGGTATAATCTCAGACTATCATAAAAAAGGCAGACAGATTCGTGCCGAACACCCGAGTGACCCCAAGTTCAGTAATACTAAATTCTTGAGTAATAAGTTTCCGCGCTCAGTCCGGCATAGTCAATAGGGCATGATTACTACGTAAGCAACGCTGCGAAGTAATACTGAACGGAAGCGTCCGACTCTGCTGCCACTTGGTAGCAAACTGAGCGCGGAAGAATATTACTCAAGCATTTAGTATTACTGAACTTGCGTTCACTCGGGTGTTCGGCACGAATCTGTCTGCCTTTTTTATGATAGTTTGAGGGTATATTATACTAATGGCATAATGATAGCCAAAATTGCAAGCGATTTAGACAAATTGACCTGCTGAAAAGAGGAAATAATCATAGCCTTCAACCTCGCGGATCAAATCGATGCTCGACACGATTCGTTGCGCATCAGGATTCCTAAAATAACACAGGCAAGTGTAAATATTATGGGTTTTACTTATAAACCTTACTTACGCGTGAATTCATTTTACATTGTCTCGTTTTCTATTATGGGTCTTATTTATAAACCTTACTTACACAAACTTGTACTATTATTTATTTTGTGCTAACGCGTGAATTTATTAAATATTTCTCGTTTTCAGAAATCCCTTCAGCGAATTGACAGAGCAGTTTTATGCCTTGATGATACTCTAAAAACTCAATACCTTGATTTAAATAAAACCCATCAAACATGGAAATCGGGTTTGAATGAGATCTACCAAGTGCGTATCGAACACGTAGGTACGCAGAGGTTTTCAAGTTCTACACATACCAAGTGACCACAGACCAAACTTACTACTATATAAGTAATAAACTACGAATAAATAAATTTTATTCGTAGGTAATAAAAGTATACCTAAGAGTTTTCTTACATATATACTATAGAAGTATATGTAAGAAAACAGTACGAAACCCAACCAGGTAACCATCTGTTAAATGTTTAGATAAAGTAAAGATTAAAAAAACTGTATTTAAACTGAAGCTGGCGGTACTAATTTAGCCGGAGAATTAATCAACCTATCGGTGTCGCCTTGTGCCAAAACTGTTTACGTTTACAAATAGATGGAATTACGAATAATAACTCACGTGTTTCTTATATTGCAGATAAATTGTCATTTCGCTGATAAATTTCGATTCATGAATCGACTTCCAAACAAACCACTAAGTTGAGTTGAGAAGACTATTTCATTACTTATACTAACACTTACTTTTAGAACTTTTCATCCGCGAAATAGAAATGTTTTTGAGATTGGAATGAAGGACAAGTGAAAGCGTGAGAAACTATAAATGCTCGATGTTGAATGTACTAAAAAAACATCGGAAATCAAAATAACAAAGCTAGGCTAAGGAGGCTATATCCTTCTGATATTCTAAATGCGACAGTTTGAGGATATAATTAAGATCTAAGAAGAAAATATCTTTAGGAGTTCTGGCAGAATGCATGCCAAAAGATGGCCTTACCATTCAACAACAGACTACACTAACAATATTCAACAGTATGCACCAAACATCTACACAGCAAATAATTACGATAGTTTAAAAACTAAAACAACCGACTTCCATGCCCCGCGAGTCAATTTCAGTAGCAAGTTTGAGACATTTATTGTCATATCTCTGGATATACTTATCAGATCTCGATTATATTACAATGGGACCACCTAGAAAACGTGCCCTACCGATTAAAAAAATATTCATTCGAATCGGTTCATAATTGACGGAGTAATCGCGTAACATACACATAAAAAAAACATACAGACGAATTGAGAACGATTATGAGTAATTGAAATACGATAATTAGCCTAGATTAAACGAAGAATGCATCAATTTACGACTTGTCGTTGTCTGATTAATTACATCGAATGACAAAAAGATAAAATATTACTCATTGTTAAATAGTGCCAAGCTCAAAAAGTCAGACAAACATTTAGCACAACACGGTTTTTAACAAGATTTCTCAATGTGATATTAACATTTTAGCCCAATAAATATATCAGCAGGAATACAAAACAAATTACAAACGAAGTGAATCTCGTAATAATCAACAGAGTTCCAATAATAAGGATATTTAGTTTTATAATAATTAAGATAGTTTGAGGGCCCGGTGGTGTAAGTGGGAGAACGGTCGGCTTTGATGCCAGAGGTACCGAGTTCAATCCCCTCCGTGCACAAATATATTTTTCCATCGAAACATGTACGTACACACTTTTCATAGAGGCCCTCCGGTGAAGGAAAAACATCGTTAAGAAACCAACAAGCCCCGCATGGTGGTAGGACACTATCTGGCCAGCTACCACCCTCAAGTTAGAAAATCTGTCGCCAAAACATCTAATGTACGTTCCGGCAGCTATCCTTGAGAGCCAGTTCCCATTCTAGGCCTAGCGTGCTTACCATCTTCGACCGCATCATCACTTGCTAACAGGTAAAATAGTGGTCAAACGTTAGCCTATAAGATATATATATAAAAAAAAAAACAACCGACTCAGTCACGCGAGTCAGTTTCAGTAGCAAGTTTGGGACGTTTATTGTCATATCTATGGAGATACTTATCAAAACTCGATGAAATAACAATGGGAGCAACTTGGAAATGTACCTACCAATTAAAAAAGAATCATTCGAATCGGTTCACACAGACGAATTCAGAACCTCCTCATTTTTCGAAGTCGGTTGAAAAGGAGGAGGGTCTCAATTAGTCTGTTTTTTTAATTGCTCGTTACTTGATTACTCCGCTAATTGTGAACCAAAGCAAATTATTCTTTTTTTATTGGTAGACTACATATCCAAGGTGGTCCTAATGTAATTTCATAAAGATCTGATGAGTAACTCCAGAGATATGGTGATAAACAACTCAAACTTGATACTTACTGAAAATGACTAGCGCGGCATTTAAGGTCGGTTCTTTATTAGTTTTTTTAACGATATTATTTCGTAAACGATTTTAATGATAATGATAACACAATGCCTTGTTTAGTCGGTTGAAGGGCCAAGAAAATACTCGACGGAAGAGGCGATGAAACAATATCAATTGGCAACAGGTGAGAGATGTAATTGATGCGATGCAAGAATGACACGTACTAAAATAAAGTTCGAACACATGATAGTCTGTGATGCTTCTGGGTATGTCGTAGTAAGATCTTAACATTCGACATCTTGTGACTTGCCCGCCGATTTAATCAAAACTTCGCACTATGTACTATTTTTTTTTCAACCTTTTTACCCGACTGCCAAAAGGAGGGTAGTGTGTTTCGCGCGTATGTATGTTTGTGGGCGTAGTCGAATGTAATTTCGAATGCCATCGTTGCGACGCACGCTGTTGCGAAACATTTTCAAGTGGTAGGTAGGTACGCCCTTTCGAAAAGCCGTTGTACCGAAACCCGCTGTTACGAAAATCTTTTTATATGTGGTACTCTAGATTGATAGTCATGGTATGTATATATATGGAGAGATATAGGTAAAGTAGTAGGACAAGCACGACGCTCGGCTGATGGTAAGCGATGACGTATGGAATGACATTTATGTTTCCGCAACAAAAATGTCATTCCCATACATTTTGAACTTGCGTTAGCGTGAAGGCAAACAGGAAATTGGATTTTGTCTAGGGGCCCTGTATTTCACTGGCCACCTTGCCATTTCAACCGAAAACTCATTATAATTTAACATACTTGATCCTATTACGCGAAATCCAATTAGTATCTCCAGAGATATGGAGATGAATACCTCACCTTGCTACTGAAAATGACTAGCAGGGCATTTCAAGCCTATTTTAATTTTTACACTATCTTATTTTTATTTTTTCAATTCCATAGACTGGTTTAAACAATAAGATGTTTATAAAACTTTGCAAGCAGTAGGTATGCTTGTACACTTAAAACATGAAGCGGGATATTCAACTGCCATTTATGTTATGAACTTATGATGTAACGAAACGCGACCGTTCCGAGATCCACCGTAATTCTACGTCTTTTATGGACATTACTCAAATAAAGAATACCCAGTATATATTACGTATTTCAAAAAACTATTCAACCTTTACTAAAAAAAAAAGAGTATGGAAATAAGTAGATATGCATTTCATAACATGCCCATTTTTAGATTTGAACTACAACAGATAAGTAAAAAGCTATAGATCTGCGGTTGCTGATGAGTCATTCCACCGTCTGCCGCCGTTGGGAGTGTTCTGGTTATCACGTGGACATCCTATCGCACAGCTGGCTAAGACATTTGGCGGCGTTAGTTGACTTCACGCGTCTACAGTTACCAGTTTCGTGTCGTATCAACGACACCTTTGGATTTATCTGTTCAGTCTAAAAGTTTCACAATACATTCGTAAATTAAATGTGGTGTGGCATAGCGATGGATTGACGAATTATTATGGTCGCGACGCAATAATTTTTAAAGATCTAATGTTTTTCTTCTGTAGTGAAATAGGATTTTTTTGTGTTACGACAAATGTCCTTGAGAGCCAATCCCCATTTATAGCTATCAAGCCCTCATTGTCGACCACATCGTCCCTTATCAACAGGTGAGATAGTGGTCAGATGCTAGCCCAAATGCTATAAAAAGAAAATATATAATTAAATAGAAATTAAACTTCTGAAATAGTCAACAACACAAGATAAAAATCATATTAACATAAAAACGACCACATCGTCCCTTATCAACAGGTGAGATAGTGGTCAGATGCTAGCCCAAATGCTATAAAAAGAAAATATATCATTAAATAGAAATTAAACTTCTGAAATAGTCAACAACACAAGATAAAAATCATATTAACATAAAAACGACCACATCGTCCCTTATCAACAGGTAAGATAGTGGTCAGATGCTAGCCTAAATGCTATAATAAGAAAAGATATCATTAAATAGAAATGAAACTACTGAAATAGTCAATAACACAAGAAAAAATCATATAAAATAAAAGCTTAAATTCATTGAGGCTATCAAAACAGGATCTACTAGACATTCTATTATGCTTATATAAAAGTTCAATAAAGCTACCACAATTTCAGCACTTACTTAGACAATTAGATCATAGTTTGTATTCACAACTTAGATCAGTTATATGTAAACAAGAAGACCTAGATTTTTTTGCATTGAAGATTTGCACTGATAACATTCTTGGTATGATTGCAGACATAAAAAAATATATCTTTAGAAGCTGTAGTTGTATTAGCACTTTCGTTATTAAAGGGTTCAGTATTATTATGGGCTAGCTAGAATGTATTTCGGTGTAAGAATATTCAGTCTTAATGCAGTAAGAAATAATTAAGGGTAATAGAAATAATTAAGAAATAATTGATTAGCTAACAATTAAATGTCTTTGCTAACAATTAAAATCTCGGATATTAGACAATTTTTTCCAACAGTTTGAAATATACCCGTCTTTGTTTATATTCTTTTTGAATATAAAAAAATATATATATTCCGACCAATTGAGAAACTCTTCCTTTTTTGTGAAGTTGGTAAAAAATATAACAAATGAATTGAGCAATGACCTGCAACATCTAAGTATGCAGCAAACTATTAAAATACTAGTTAGGTAGCCCCGTTTTAGGTCGATAGTAAAAAAAGTTACAAATGCATGTTAAAAATTGGAATAAGCACATTGGCAGAATGCATGCCAAAAGATAGCCTGACAATTTAACTACTTAAACAAAATTCGACAGTATGCACAAACATCACCCTCTGCCAGCCAACTTGCGTATATCATCGCTCCATCTAGCTGGAGGGTGCCCTACATTATGTTTGTCAAGCAGTGGTCTTCACTCTAGAACATGTCAACCCCAACAATTATCAGTTCTACAACTGATGTTACCAGCCCACTGTCACTTCAGCTTGCTAATCCTTTGATCTGTGTCGATAGCTTTGGGTAATGAATATTGTGATAAAATTAAACCTATGATTACATGTTTCCTTCATTAAGAACTTAAGAAGTTATTATTGTTATATTACACATCCTGTAACAGCCATGTTCTGTACCAAATAAATTGCGCTCATTTTTAATTAGAGCCACTTAGATGAATAATGTATTGTAGTGCTAATCAATAACCATTAGAATGTTGGTTTTATTGCAAGGCCGATTATTCATTGTTCTTATTTTACTTAGTTAACAAACTTGAAACTGAGCCAACAGATATTTTACACTCTTCATACTATTTTCTAGGGATATTATTTCATTTATTATATCTTACAATATTAATAACTCTACTGTGATGGCTACTTTAATGAAACTGAAGATCAAGAGATATGATATTAATGTTATGGGAGACAGATTGGGATAGGACGGAGCACAACTCCGTGGTTACACTAAAGTTAGTTGTCTTGCGCCTTGTCTCATTTTTAGGCTATATTATTTTTTGGGTAATGATTATGAAATTACTCTACAAACAACAAAATGGCCAGGTCCACTAGACATGAGAAGCATTGGCAGGCAAAGAATGAGAAAAAGATGAAATAATATTTGAGATGTTTTTACATTCTACCACTGTGGCGTGCAATGTTTTTGCCTGGTAGGCTTCATTAATTGGAGAGATGGCGTTGCCGCAGTATAATTATAAAAAACAATGTTTACTGACATTACACATGACTTATGCATGCAGTAAAAAGTATTGTGGTGGATTATTTATCTATTAAACATATATTTTAATAGAATAACATTATAACATTTAAAGAAATTGAGGTAAGTATAGATCAGAATACATAATATATAACATAATATAATAATATATATAATAGGTCTGTGTCAGCCTCATACAAAATATGTAGTCCACAACAAGAAGCGTGAAGATACTGTGAGTTTTGTGTGTTGTGAACGAGTTTCATCGATAACAAATGGTAGGGGCACCGAACGACCGAAACGAGTAAAAAAGCGGGTAGATCGCTTTGTTTGCTCGTGATACCCTCTTCACCCGCAATCTTCAGTTCGTCCGTGAACATGGCACTTGTAACAGCACCGAAATATCGGAAACTCAAAAGAAAAGAAAAACATGGTAAATATCCTGAGATTAATATTAATAATAATGTCAGTGACCATGAAAACTTAAAAACTTATATATATAATAGAATTGGCAGGATAAGACTAAGGGCCAGTTTCACGGGTTTCCTGATAGCACTAATATGAAGAAATCTGACAGATTTTACAGTTTTGCAGTCTTGGTCTTAGCAGTCTGCAGTATTATCGCCTCCATTACCAATTAGAATTAGATAGTTTAAAAACTAAAACAACCGACTTCCTTGCCACGCCAGTCAATTTCAGTAGCAAGTTTATGACGTTTATCATCATATCTCTGGAGATACTTATCAGATCTCAATGAGATTACAATGGGACCACCTCGAAAATGTACCCTTATCTAGTATCTTTCGAATCGGTTCACAATTGACAGAGTAATTGCGTAACATACATTTAAAAAAAAAAACCATACATATGAATTGAAAAACTCGTCAGGTTCAAACTATGTTTAATAGTAAGATTTGATCACAATAACATGTTTAGTATTTGTGTACAGCTCTAGCAAATCCCTCACAAGATATGACAAGAATCTATGTATATTTACTTGAGTATACCTATGTGTTGCCTCATTTTCTATTTTTTGGTGGTAAGTTAAACAAGTCTTGGGTAACCTAACTAGACCAAGAGTTTTGAGGTACAATATCATTAATTTTTTAGTGCAACAGAATAAATTTGTTTTTATTGAACTTTGTTTAAAACCTTACAATAAGTAAATAGACATGATAATAATTATTAATTAAAATGCATTTTCTTTAATGATCTAATTTGTTTATAAATTATGCACACAAAACATACACAAAAAAAAAACACAGACAAATTGAGAACCTCCTCCTTTTTTGTGAAGTCGGTTAAAAAATAAGTAAAGAGGGAGAAATTACTATAGCATTTTCTATACTTATTCTGGACATATTTCAGTAATATTCACATTTTTGAGCGTTTAACTATTTCTGTAAGCTTTATTATAATAGACTAATATGAGTCTAAGTAAAAAAATAAATCTTTTAATAACATAATGCCTATTATCATGATTCTATTGAGATTTATTAAAATTGTGTTAAACTTTAGGTTCCTTTATTTATAATTGTTGCAGTAAGACTCTGGGAAGACCACAGAGTTAATACTTATTATGGATTATTTATATCTCCTGTTTATGACAACAGAGCTACAGGCTAAATCGGAAAGATCTCGAAAGTCCAGTTTAATTCACCTACAGATTTTTGGATAAGCCCAACAAGATTTATATACTAGGGTAAGACTAATACCAACTAAGCTAGGTAATTATCTATTCTTCTTTAGAAATGTATATATATGACGTAGCAGCAATCACTAATACATTAAATTGGCTGTTGTTAGAACGCGACAGAAGGATGCAAACAGGTGTCAAGAGAAGTCGGAAAAATCATCAAATTCAGGGTCAAAGAGAACTTACTGTGTTCACTTGAAACTGAGCTCCCAGGATCGCCTGTAAAGGATCCCGTCCTCACAACAGGACCCCAATGCTGCCTCCTTGCACCTTCTCTACTGTCTGTCCTTTCCACATCTTCAGCTTTGCATAATTGAAGACCTAGGACGCACCAATACAAAAGTACACCGATACGCATCGTGATCTACGATGACACTAATGCACTGACCGCACACAAAAACAGGTAACCACTGCCGGAATAACGCACACTAATTTCATTCTAAAATAACGAGCTGATAAACCATCAACTGTTTCTAAGGCCACATCACAAGTTCAAAGAAAAACATTAAATACTAGAATTTTTATCACAGAAAGAACCAGCGAGTGGCAGCGAGGTCGAAAAAAATCTGACATTACATACCTTGACGTTGGCAGCATTGGATAGAATAACCTTGTCTGTGGTGTTTATAGTGTTGTCTGCAGTTACTATTTCGCAATTTGCAGTTACAGTCTTTAAAATCGACTAAAGATATATATGTATTACCCATCGACTATTTTTATTATATGATTATCTTCATTGAATGAACGCATCCGATAACCTATTTTTTACAGTATATTTACCAAAATATGTCAAATGACCTTGCCAGTTTGTAAACAATACTTTGAGGAACTGCTTTTTGTCGAACGTAATTAATAAATATCCTTCTTATTGCCTTGAAACATCCGAATACGTTTCGTATTTTTGTGCACCAGGAGATAAAGTGATAAGTAAAAATGAATATCGATTTCGAGACGATGGCTGTTTTGGAGGAGGAATCGCACAATGTAAGAAGCAAATTTTCTTTGTTCTATCATTTCTGTCTACATGTTATCTATTATGAACACAGTGGCTAGTTGTGATAAAATTATCCAAATGTGTTATGTTGTGGTACAAAATAATCTAGTATCTGACTAAAATCAAAATAGTATCTGACTGATTGGTTTTGTTTACTTCCTGGCTGTAGCAAAAAAAAACATGGTCTCATTTATCACTGCATTGCACAACAAAATACGAAATGTCGTCATCTCCCAGGATCTTAGTGTCTATATGCAAATTTTCAAATACACTAAAAACAACATAATGTCATTTATTAATGTCTAATATTGTTCAGAAGGTGTAACAAATTTTTTGTTATAAGTTTTATTGGTTAGTACTCCAATATTATCATGTTTTATATACACATAATTACTAGTTATCATGTTGTTATAAATATTAAAATAAGTAACTCATCGCATGATTACTAGTTATGGTGTATTTTAATTTAATATCGAACTAGTACAATGTAATAACTAATAAAATAATATGTTATTATTTCATTTTCTGATAGCCGCTTATGTACATTGTAAATGTGAACAAGACATTTTCTTGTAGATCAATCATGGATAAATCTTAATTAATAAAAAGTAATTTATACATTATAAAAAGTTTCATTCTATCTATTATTAGATTTTTATTTGTTCACTTTTACTTGTTAAAATACTTTAATATTCAAATTAATGTATTATTAAGAAATTTATTGCTTATCTGAGAAGCTTTTATACTATTTGATATAGGCATTAAAACAATATTTAGTATTTCTATGTCAAAGAATTCTGTAAAATTAACTTGTACTATATTTTTAATCTATAACTTCATTTAATTAAATTTGATTCCAGCCCTAAGTTATAGGTATTGTTATTGTTAACCATTAATATTTAAATAAGTATATGCAAATATTAGATTCTTTCATCTTCTTTATTTAAGAGCTCAACCAATTTAGTTGAACATTTGTTGGAAAAACAACATCTAACAAAAACAGCACCTATACTTTTTATGGCATGGGTGTAACTAGCCTACACCAAATGTATTTATTTTGTTGCATATTATTAAAAACATAAAAACCACCTTTGTAATCTCTGAGCCTTCCGCTAACTAGGCTAACTAAAAATATGGAAAACCTATACCTTAATAAACTACCTATTTTTATCACAAAACTACTACTATGCCCCCTGTGGGATATTTGCAAAGTTTGATCAACTTGAACTTGAAATGAAAATGAACATTGTGATGGTATTATAGTTAACCAGAGGTAGAATAGATGGCGCTAAACTAAAGAGTCGTAAATGGATGTTGGATGTAGATGAAAAGTGAATGCTGTCTCATACAATATAACAGTATTTCAGCTGGAAATACATTTATTTGTACGTTACTACGAAATGATTACTAATGAGTAATACCAACAGATAAGAAACTAACAATAAAATGCAGATAATTTGAATTTGTAATAATGTAAGATAGTGAACATGAAAATGAAAAAAAACCTACTTCAAATGCAGGAGATACTTATCAGATATCTCTGGAAATACTTATCAGATCTCGATGACATTATTATTACAATGGGACCGCCTTGGAAATGTACCCACCCAATTAAAAAAGAATCATTCGAATCCATCGATATTCTTATATTATCTTATATTCCATATAGATTAGGTTCACAATCAAAGTCAAAGCATTTATTCAGTATATGGCCAGATTTAAAATCTGCACTTACACACGTCAATTAACATTCAATAGATCATATCAATAATAATTATTCTATGTACTTAAAAGTAATCGCCACGGATGATAGATAGTTATTGCTTTGAATTAAAAAAAAAACAACGGGTTGCTCTCCGGGACTGCTGGCAGAAGTGAAAACTTGAACAACGCATTTTTTAATATTTTAGCATCATTTTGAATAATATGACACCTCTTTTTTTTTTAAGTATTGACTTTACTTTTAATTTTGGTTCAACCTTAGTTTTACTCCAATTGATTTTAGGGGTAGAAGGGGGTGGTGGGGAAGGGGTAGTAACCCCCCTTTGAAGGAAAAGTTGCGGAGATCCCCCCCCTCCTTTCGGAGATATGATTTTTTTGTTTTTAACAATTAACAATGAAATCATCTAAATAAGTGAAAAATTGGTAGGAATGTTACATTAACGTAGTGTAGACGATGTGTAGAGCCACCCCCTGAAGGGGAAGTTGCAGAAACCCCCTCTTTTGGAGATATGATTTTTTTGTTTTTAACAATTAACAATGAAATCATCTAAATAAGTGAAAAATTGGTAGGAATGTTACATTAACGTAGTGTAGACGATGTGTATAGCCACCCCCTGAAGGGGAAGTTGCAGAAACCCCCTCTTTTGGAGATATGATTTTTTTTGTTTTCTAACAAAATTTAAAAAAAAATTTAAAAGTTTGCTGCAGTAGGATATGGAAAGGGTGGGTTGATGGACTAATCATCATAAAAAATGGTCATGTACGCATTATGTCAAACACTTAAAATAACAACAGAATGTAAGTTTGTCATTTTCAGTAGCAAGTTTGTGGTAATGAATTTGGTTAGTGTGTTTAAGCGCTTCGCCGGCCGCTGCCGCGGCACGCTCGCTTCGCTCGCTCTGCTCGCGCGTGGTGTTGTCGTAGTTCAAACCTTAACCTAACCTAGTTATTTACTATTTATCTTAGAAATTATATAATCAGCTAAAGTAGTAGGATGTGGAAAGTAATAAAATAAAACAGAATTCCTAAACAAGATATTTTGTTGTCTTTATTATTAAAAACAGTTTTAAAAGTTAGGTTAGAAAACAAAAAAAATCATATCTCCAAGGGGGGGGGGGGGGTTCTGCACTACTCCTAACTGGCTCTACCCATCCCCCCGCCTCCTTCTCCCCCTAAAATTGATGTTAGTTAATGTAACATTCCTACCAATTTTTCACTTATTTAGATGATTTCATTGTTAAATGTTCAAAACAAAAAAAATCATATCTCCGAAAGGGGGGGGGGGGGGTCTCCGCAACTTTTCCTTCAAAGGGGGGAAGTTAGCGCATTTCATGAACTTTAAAGGAAAATTATAGCGGTTGAGATAACTTTATTAGTTTAGTAGTCGTTGAACTTGGGTGTTGGATAATTTTGTACCAAATGCAAAATCCTTAGAAAAAATCATTTAAAGTGACAAAGACGGAGTACCTTGTTGCTTGTTTATAACGGGTAAAGACTTGCATTGAATAACAGGCTACTACGGAACCACGGACGTACCACCCAGTGGACTCCGCATGAGAAAAACTATGAACTAAGTCGCGAGCGAAACATTTTGCGGGGGGGTTATACGTAATACAGCGCTGTGATTGGACAACTTCAATTTGACTCGTAGCAATAAATCATGCTTAATGCTGGGACAACGTGACACCACCCCATCATTATCGATAGTTTCATCAGTCATATGAAATATAGCTATAGAAGTGTAAAGGTATAATGATAAAGACTGGTTATGTGTCTCAAAGTTATATTTTTAGAAAATAAAAACCGGCCAAGTCGAGTTGAACTCTCCCACCGAGGCTTCCGTACCAACGTTGGTTAACAATTAAGCTAGACCTCTAAATTGTATAGAGCTCATATAACTCAGAGGTCTACCTTAATTAGCTTAAACTATGTATGTTTGGGGACATGTTTTAGATTTTTTCCTTAATTTGTGCTGTAAGGCCTTGCTTCTTGCCAAATTTCATGATTCTGGGTCAACGGGAAGTACCCTATAGGTTTTCGACCCAAAACCTATAGGGTACTTCCGGTTGACCTAGAATTGTCAATTTTGGTTAAAAGCAAGGTCTTACAGCACAAGTAAAGGAAAAATTCCGAAAAATATAAAAAGTTGAAAATTAAGGTACATTTTGGTACTAAGAAGTTTTCGCGAAAATCTAAATTTGCCCATATCTTTTTATTGTGTTGACTCAACCTTCATTTTTATACATCCAATAGGGACTGTAGACTTCAGTATCATATAAAGATGCCGTTGTAGGAAAGGGATAGACTGATACACGGGGCATCTAATGACCAGTATATGTTGAACTATGAATTTTATTTACAAATTGTTAATAATGAATTTAATTTTACTTTCCGGTGAAAAGAAACGTTGTCCTTTGTAAAATGTGATGATTTACTGGATTTCCCACACCACTTTATAGCGCAATTCGGCAATTTAAAGGCTTTTTCGTTTTTTGAACGATTAAAATTGTTCGTGTGTACGGGTCTCGTATTTGGTCCGAACTGAAGTGGCCGCTCAAGGATGATATTATAAATACCCCATTGCGCCTATGTGTTTCGCGCGGGGGTGATACAACAATAGGTGTCCACTGGGTAAGACGTCCGTGTACGGAACCCTACACTGCGCGTGGCCTGACACGCACTTGGCCGGTTATTACGGTACCGTACCTCAAAAGGCAATAATTTTATATGTAATGTTGTACAAGAGTGTACAAGTTTAACTGATATATCTTGTACAAGAATAAATAACTTATCTTTATTGAAGTGCCACTATGAATACGCTCATTGGTTACATTATAGCTATCAATTTTTTATCCTTGGCAACAGTCTCCCCTTTGTTAGTAGCTTTGACCTTGACCCCTATTTGCAAATCGTGAAAGAACGGACAGAGGCCCTTAACTTCCATTCGTAACGTATCTAATGGAGCCAGAATTAAATTTGATTGTATCATATACAGGATGTCCGGTAAATAATGGATAGCCCTAGAGGTACTTGTGGGGACGCCACGGCCACTCGGAAAAAAAAATATCCCCAGCAATCTGGAAAAAAAAAACCCTTTTTTTTAAGTACAAAATTTGAGACCTTCCTCTACATTATCGGCTACTATGGCTACAAAAAAGGGATTACCGTGAATGGTTTGCCTTGCCATAGCACATTACAAAATGTTTCAAGTAGCTACTGTTTTCTTTTTAAACTTACTTAAAAGTAAACATTGGAGTTTTTTATTTTTGTATGACGAAGTTTAAGCACCTGTGGTATAAAAAAACATAATATGTTTATATGTTCAGTCGGCCACACAGGTCACCATAATATGGCTATATAATATGGCTTAAAAACATGCTTATTTCATGCAATTTTTAAAATGGTACTACACTATATTTTTTTGTTATCAAACTACTGAGTTATTGCTTTTAACATTGCAGGACGATTTTCACAAAATTTTATTTTTTATTTATTTATATTAACTATAGTTATAAGAATCATTTGCATTAAATTCTATTTATAATCCCCGACGCAAAAAGAAGTGTTGTAAGTTTGACGAGTGTATCTGTGTACAATACTATTATATTATTATATATAATATATTATTATTATAACCTTACGGTGTTCCGGCAGCACACATCCCTTGAGAGTCCGAATATTGTTCACCTCATCATCGCTTACCACCAGGTGAGATAGTGGTTAAACGCTAGCATATAAGATATATAAAAAACTATTTCTGGATATTTTATAAGATCAAGTATATAATCAAATGTATTTATAAATAATTAATTCTGTCATGCAATCTGCGCAGTTCATACATCGCAGGTTGTACTGCTCCTTACATCCATCACCCTTGCTCTATCGATCCGTCCTGCATCTGGGCTCCGACTATAAATAAATATGTATTTGTAAGGAGAAACACAATCGAACATTACGCAACAGGGTAGGTACTCAAGACTCTCGCCCGATAGCGAATAGCGACGATGGTTTATTCACCCTCGACGCAAAAAAAGGGGTATTATAAGTTTGACGTGTGTATCTGTTTATGTGTGTGTCTGTCTGTGGCATCATAGCGCCCGAACGGATGATTTAGTTTTTTTTTGTGTGATAGGTGTTTTAATTGATACGGCTACAATGCCTTGCAAAATATGCCCTAAATTCAGCGCACTGAGCCCATTAAACTAACACTTTATCTGAGCGGAGCTATAAAACAAGTATTTATTTAAAAAATACCTTTTTGAACACAAGCTTTTAGGCAACTTAGGACCAGAGTCAGTCAAGTCAAATCCAACGAGCCCAAACACGACGGGTATAACATATGTAGTTTAGGAGTTCCTATGGCCACCATCCGTTTCCATCATCAGACCAGCTCGATGGTACCATAACATTGAATTGTCACGTGTTTTACATATGTGTGCAAAATTTCAGCTCAATCGAACCCCTGGAAGTCGCTCTAAAATCAATCGCAAGATTTGTGACGGACAAATAAATTCACCGTGAAGTAGAGATAAAGCTAATAAAGTGGTGCTATTTTCCTCGCTTACTGCTAGACGAGCGACTGTTTATCAGCCACTGCTTGCGTAAGTGGTAGGCAACTGTCGCCGACCGTAGAGGACAAGCATCAAGCAACTGTCGTGGCGCTTCGACGATTATTGCGGTACTTTGGTTACTGTTGCGACGCGACGACAATTATCGTTGTTGACGACATTCGAAGCGCGTAGGCGACTGCCGTAGTGCGTAGGTAACTGCCGTAGTGCGTAGGCAACTGCCGTAGCGTGTAGGCGACTGTCGTAGCGCGTAGTCGACTATTGCGGCGCTTTAGTGACAGTTGTGGTGCGTTGACGACTGTCGAGACGTGTAGGCGACTGCCGTAGCGCGTTGTCGACTATTGCGGCGCTTCAGTGACTGTTGTGGTGCGTTGACAACTGTCGAAACGTTTAGGCGACTGCCGTAGCGCGTAGTCAACTATTGCGGCACTTCACTTACTGTTGTGGTGCGTTGACGACTGTCTAAGCGTATAAGCGAGGCGACTGCCGTAGCGTGTAGTCGACTATAGCGGCGCTTCACTTACTGTGTTGTGGTGCGTCGTGACTATCGTTGTGCGTCGACGACTATCGCGATGTTTCGGTAAATATCGCTAGAACGTGAATCTATGGCAGTCTTCTATCATTATCGCAAACAGTCAACCATAACAGGCGTGCGAAGTTATGTCAATACATGGTTTTGTCTGCTACAGTTTTTTTAATAGTCATGATCATGACTTAATATGATGTAATAACTTAACTTCAGGCGAGCGTCGTACTTGTCCTGTTTGTTAGTCTCAAAAAAACCATTAGTTTAATTCGAGAAACACATTAAGTTCCCATATAAAGCGTTTCTAAAATTTTATTAAATTACGTAATAACTTACTACTTAGGTCTGTCGCTTATGAAAGTGAAAGAAGCGAAAAAAGTATGTCACGATCGTAGCATGTGGAATGAAGTGGTCTCTGCCTACCCCGTATGCATGAATACCCCAGGAAAAAGGCGTGATTTATGCATAACCTGTTCTTGAATAAAAAGCTCCAACAAACAAAGAAAATCGTTCAGTAGCAAGTAGAATAATTCATGATCATGAGTCTTCAACAGTTCAATTAATAAGTGGTAATAATAAGTAATAATGTACAATAACAACTGAACATTGTAACTTAGTTTGATATAGAATAAAAAAAAAAAAAAAAAAAAAATGCCCTGTCGGTTCTTTCAAAAGTAGAATAAAATCGATTTTGTGAATAAGGAAAACCCTGACAATCGCATAAAGTACGCATCTGCCTGCCGGTCGCGGGCGGGTCAGCTGAATTTTTAATGACTACCTATCCTTCCAGGTATCTACAGTTGTAATGTGTGCGTGGGTACTTGTACTATTATTTATTCTGTGGCGTGGGACGTTCTCGAATTATCAGTTTTCCCAGTCTATCATGTTCGGTATAGGCAATCCATCACGCTTTCTCTATTGATCTGATCTGCAACTTGGATGCACTTTCTGGCCTATTTGTGTTATCTAGAACTTTGCGCATGTCAAAATGCAGCCTAGTCCTCCGTCTAGGATACCTGACGTATAAATTCCCATTTCGCTCCCGACTACAGCCCAGGTAAGTCGTATCTCTAAGAATTTAATTACTGCCGAGTTCTTTGTTCTTGATCTGGGTATCCAACTATGGTTTTTTTTTTAATTAATGTAATAAATTATCCGTTTCTTTGAAATGATAGAATTCGCTCGCGGATTGTCGGTTCTGCCGATCACTGCTAAGCTGCCAAAAGCAAATTTTTATAAGCGTCAAATATTGTGATTATTTTGCAAATGTATTTTAATCCATGTACATATTATTTATTAGTAGATAAGAAGCTGGTGTATATTTCTTTGATTATTATTTGTGTACAAATATATTTTTTTGTTTTTGTTTTGTTCAAATGACAATAACAAACACTTTATCTCTTCTGATGTTAAATGAATATACGGTGTAAAGTAAAATGAAATAGTGCTCTTACATTGAATCGGAAGACTACAGTGAGCCGAGGTGCTGGACAACTGACTTTAAACCAGTCCACATAGCGTAATAACACAATAATGTTATCTATCTATAACATTACCATGGCAATAATTTCATCGTCATTCCGTCATACGAACTGGCTTGGTGGAACTTAATAAAACTTCAGTTTTTTAGGGTTCCGTACCCAAAGGGTAAAACGGGACCCTATTACTAAGACTCCGCTGTCCGTCAATCTGTGTCTGTCTGTCTGTTCGTCTGTCACCAGGCTATAGCTCATTAAGCGTGATAGTTAGACAGTTGAAATTTTTACATATGGTGTATTTCTGATGCCGCTAGAACAACAAATACTAAAAACAAAATAAAATTAATAATAGGGGTCCCTATACAATAACGTGTTTTTAAACGCCATCTATCTAATTAGTTTCGGCAAAATGACATAGATGGCGCTAGTAAACGAGCCCCGTCTTTCTAGATCATGACCAAACCAAATATTCTGGGTAATATCAATTAAGAGGACGCTCCCTGCAGAATGCTATACTTTGCCTAATGACAGTAAATCAACCAATAATATTAATGAAGTCAAACTTAAATATTAGATTTTTCAATGTTTTTTCTTTCGTTTCACAGAACAGAAACATAATTGAAAATAATTTGCTCGATAGTTTATTTTTTTGAAAGTTATGCCTTTTTTTCATTTTTCTTGTTTGTCTCTCAAACAGATTTAGTTACATATACAAAATAAATACTATCAAATGTAAAACATGGTTTATAAGAATCTCCCAGGACAATTTTCTTCAAAACCAATTCATATTCTCATAATTAATTAAATTAGTTTTGCGACTTACGTCCTTTACATCTGTGCAAGAATACGGTCAATAGGTTGATTGCGATATTGTACCATATTCCCGGCGCGTTACGTATAAAAATATACTTGCAAGTGAGCAGCACTCGAAACATATTGAATCTAGAGTCAGTCGGCCGCGAGCCTCTCTGAGGTGAGGACGCGCGCGCCGACTTCGCGTGTATCTGCGATCTTTCGAGATTTTTTAATAATAGTAAATAAGGCCTTACAAGGATAAGATTCAAGACAGACCTTCAAGATTCGAAAATGTACCTACTAATTTTTTTGGAGCCAAACAAGCACCTGTCATTTACCTAAATATGTTTACCCATAGTAACTATGAAGTAAGCAAGGCATCGACCTCTGAGGTCACAGATTAGAACATAATTACATGACCGATCGTGTTGATGTTTCGCGCGATTATATGTGGGTATTGTTTTGGTTGTAGGAACCAAACGGCTGGACCGATTTCAATGAATGAGGTATTGAACTACTGAGTTTTATCCTGAGAAATATAATATAATACATATAATGCGAAACCGTGCGAAAGCGGCAGTTTCTTATTTGAATTTAATACAACATAAAGATTGTTTTATAATTACAACTGGATTATAATTGTTCTCTCACAAACACTATAGGTATTTAGACGTTTTTAATTTTATTAGTATTTCGTTATTGTAGTATTATCATAAGTAAGATAAAAACTAACAACGAAAATTAGTTTGACCGAGATACCTACAATCAGCAGGTTTTGGGATATGGCGACCGCAAAGATAACTTTGTTTTTCATACAAATACTATGAAAAACAAAGTTTATTTTTAGAGTTCCGTAGCCAAATGGCAAAAAACGGAACCCTTATAAATTCGCCATGTCTGTCTGTCTGTCCTTCCGTATGTCACAGCCATTTTATTCCAAAACTATTAAGACTACAGAATTGAAACTTGCTAGGTAGATGTATTCTATAAACCGCTTTCCGAATATTGTACAAAAATAAAAAATATAAAAGTTTAAGGGGGGGCATCCCATACCTGGAAATGGAACAAAAAAAATTTTTTTTCTTCAAACCTATACGTGTGGATAGGTCTTTAAAAATGACATTGAGGTTCCTAAAATCATTTTTTCTCAAAGTCAATCATTTAAAAGATAGGCCCGTCTAAAGTGGTAAAATGTGTGTCCCCCCCCCCCCCCCCCCTTTAAATTCTAAAGTAAGGGAGTGAAAAATCTAGAAAAAAGATATTCTGTAGATCTTAATAAAAACTTGCAACGAAAATTGGTTTGAACGAGATACAGTCAGCAGTTGTTGAGATATAGCGACCGCAAGTATAACTTTGTTTTTCATACAAACACTATGAAAAACAAAGTTATTTTTGTAGTTGCGAAAAATCATAGTTAACTATAGAACTACTGTGTTACGGAACCCTACGAGTACGAGTCCGACTTGCACTTCGTCAGTTTATTTAGTTTCGAAAAATCATGGTTATAGAATACATTACTGTGTTACGGAACCATTACTGTGTCGTATGTGATGTACCGGCGATTTGAGAACCTCCTCCATTTTTTTCCTCCTCGTTTTTATGGTTCCGTAGCCGAATGGCAAGAAACGGAACTCTTATGGATTGGTCATGTCTATCTGTCCGTATGTCACTTTTTTCATCTTTAAAAATAACATGAAGGTTTCTAAAACAATTTTTTCTCAAAGTCAATCATTTGAAAGATAGGCACGTCTAAAATGGTAAAATGAATGTCCAACCCCTCCCCCCCCCTTCCCTCCTCTTACTTTTAAAGTATGGGAGTGAAAAATCTTAAAAATACATATGCTGTAGATATCAATAAAAACTAACAAGCAAAATTGAAATTGGTTTGAACAAGATACAGTGAGCAGTTTTGAGATATAGCGACCGCAAAGATAACGTTGTTTTTCATACAAACGCTATAAGAAACAAAGTAAATTTTTTGGTGGCGAAAAATTAGTGTTATAAAATATTCTACTGTTAGGGAACCCTACAAGTGTGAGTCCGACTAGCACTTGGCCTATCTATCTAAAGAATCTTTGTCCTGACATACTGACTGACTGACTCACTGACAGACAACGCACAGCCTAAACCACTGGTCGTAGAGACTTGAAATTTGGAGGGTATATTTGTCTTAGTATGTAAGTTTGTACTAAGAAAGGATTTTCAAAAATTCAGCCCATAAGGGGATGAAATGGGGGTTCAAAAATTGTATGGAGAAACAAGATTAGATAGTCTTTTCAATCCGAAACTTCACACAAGTGCTTCAGTAAAAAAATAAGTATATACGTGTTTCGGGTTTTTTAGAAATTCCACCCCTAAGAGGGTGAAATGGGGTAATAAAGTGTGAAAATCAATATTGTTTCGGATCGCGCTGAAATTTGGCATGCAAGTAGTTATTACGACGTTAGTTCCCTCTGAGAAAGGATTTTCCAAAATTAACCCTCGGAGGGGATGAAACGGAGCTCAAAGTTTGTATGGAGAAACAAGATTAGATAGTCTTTTCTATCCGAAACTTCACACAAGTGATTCAGTAAAAAAATAAGTAAATACGTGTTACAGGTTTTTTTGAAATTCCACCCCTAAGAGGGTGAAATGGGGTAATAAAGTGTGAAAATCAATATTGTTTCGGATCGCGCTGAAATTTGGCATGCAGATAGTTATTACGACGTTAGTTCCCTCTGAGAAAGGATTTTCCAAAATTAACCCTCGAAGGGGATGAAACGGGGGTTCAAAGTTTGTATGGAGAAACAAGATTAGATAGTCTTTTCTATCCGAAACTTCACACAAGTGCTTCAGTAAAAAAATAAGTAAATACGTGTTTCAGGTTTTTTTGAAATTTCACCCCTAAGAGGGTGAAATGGGGTAATAAAGTGTGAAAATCAATATTGTTTCGGATCGCGCTGAAATTTGGCATGCAAGTAGTTATTACTACGTTAGTTTCCTCTGAGAAAGGATTTTCCAAAATTAACCCTCGGAGGGTATGAAACGGAGCTCAAAGTTTGTATGGAGAAACAAGATTAGATAGTCTTTTCTATCCGAAACTTCACACAAGTGCTTCAGTAAAAAAATAAGTAAATACGTGTTACAGGTTTTTTTGAAATTCCACCCCTAAGAGGGTGAAATGGGGTAATAAAGTGTGAAAATCAATATTGTTTCGGATCGCGCTGAAATTTGGCATGCAGATAGTTATTACGACGTTAGTTCCCTCTGAGAAAGGATTTCCCAAAATTAACCCTCGAAGGGGATGAAACGGGGGTTCAAAGTTTGTATGGAGAAACAAGATTAGATAGTCTTTTCTATCCGAACCTTCACACAAGTGTTTCAGTAAAAAAATAAGTAAATACGTGTTTCAGTTTTTTTTTTGAAATTTCACCCCTAAGAGGGTGAAATGGGGTAATAAAGTGTGAAAATCAATATTGTTTCGGATCGCGCTGAAATTTGGCATGCAAGTAGTTATTACGACGTTAGTTCCCTCTGAGAAAGGATTTTCTAAAATTAACCCTCGGAGGGGATGAAACGGAGCTCAAAGTTTGTATGGGGAAACAAGATTAGATCGTCTTTTCTATCCGAAACTTCACACAAGTGCTTCAGTAAAAAAATAAGTAAATACGTGTTTCAGGTTTTTTTGAAATTCTACTCCTAAGAGGGTGAAATGGGATGGAATGTGATACACACAAAAAAAACTGGCCAAGTGCAAGTCGGACTAGCACTCGTAGGGTTCCGTAACACAGTAGAGTATTCTATAACTATGATTTTTTGCAACTACAAAAATAACTTTGTTTTTCATAGTGTTTGTATGAAAAACAAAGTTATACTTGCGGTCGCTATATCTCAACAACTACTGACTGTATCTGGTTCAAACCAATTTTCGTTGAAAGTTTTTGTTGAGATCTACAGATATATATAATAAATTTTTCTAGATTTTTCACTCCCTTACTTTAGAAGTTAGGGGGGGGGGGGGACACATTTTACCACTTTAGACGCGCCTATCTTTTAAATGATTTACTTTAAGATAAACTGGCCAAGTGCAAGTCGGACTCGCACTCGTAGGGTTCCGTAACACAGTGGAGTATTCTATAACTTTTATTTTTCGCAACTACAAAAATAACTTTGTTAGGGTTCCGTAGCCAAATGGCATAAAACGGAACCATTATAGATTCGCCATGTCTATCTGTCTACCCCCTTAAGCTTTTATATTTTTTATTTTTGTACAAAAATCGGAAAGCGGTTTATACATCTACAACCAAGTTTCAATTCTGTAGTCCTAATAGTTTCTGAATAAAATGGCTGTGACATACGGACGGACAGACAGGCATGGCGAATCTATGAGCGAACCCTAAAAATGATTTTTGGAACCTCAATGTCATTTTTAAAGACCTATCCATAGACACCCCACACGTATAGGTTTTAAGAAAATTTTTTTTTGTTCCAGTTTCATGTATCGGATACCCCCCCTTAAACTTTTATATATTTTATTATTGTATAAAAATCGGAAAGCGGTTCAAGAATACATTTACCTACCAAGTTTCAAGTCTGTAGTCGTAATAGTTTCGGAATAAAATGGCTGTGACATACGGACGGACAGACAGACAGACATGGCGAATCTATAAGGGTTCTGTTTTTTGCCATTCGGCTACGGAACCCTAAAAAGACGATTTGAGAACCTCCTTTTTTTGAAAGTCGGTTGCAAATAAATTCGTTCACAAAAGGAATAATACAGACTTCAAATGCCGCGCTAGTCATTTTCAGTACTAGGTTTATGGTGTTTATCTTCATATCTCTGCAGAACTAAACATATCTTGATGAAATTTAAATGGGATCATCTGTTATACTCATTCAAATAAAAAAACGATTTTCCAAATCGGTTCAAGCGTCTTCGAGTAATCGGTCAACATACATAAAACAAACAAAAAATCCGACGAATTGAGAACCTTCTCCTTTTTTGTGAAGTTGGGTTCTCAAATAAATACAAGTTTACAAAAACAACGCAAGGAGTGTTGTACGAAAAATAAGACTATACTATTTTTAACCGACTTCACAAAAATGGAGGAGGTTCTCAATTAGTCAGAATATAAATATATATATATATATATCTTTTCTATGTATGTTCCATTTGGAAAATCCTTTTTAAGCCGTAATACGTAATTTTAAACCTTAAATGTACGTATTTATATATAGTATAGCTTTGTAGGTAGTAAGTAACTTCGGCTGCCGCGCCACGGGCCACGCGGTCATTACCGTCCCGCTCGGCTCGGCGTGTCCGCTAGCAAACGAGGTCGCAAGTCGAGTGTGGAGCGCGCATGCGCGAAATTACAGCGCGTTCCCCCGCGCCTGTATCGTTACTGGGGGTGCCGCGGCGTGTGTAGGCGGAGCAAGCGTGGGAAAAAAATCTCAAGCGGGCTTTTAATCCAATATATGAGGTTGAAACTCTGTTATGTTTCGTATTGTACGGAACCCTCCCTAAGTGTGCGCTAAGACTCGCGATGCTGACTCGCACTTGGCCAGTTTTATTATGAAGTAGTCTTATTACTGTATAATTTTACATTTTATTGATGTAGGTCAAAGGAAGTTACGTAATATTTTAATTGATGATCAGTTTTTGTTTTATATTGTTGAGCGATATGAGCAGTAGCTAAAGTCTAAATTGGCACGGTAGTCCTCATGTGCATCTTAAAGGCAGTAGTAGGTAGTCCTCATGTGTATCTTATAGGTAGTAAGTAGGTAGTCCTCATGTGCATCTTATAGGTAGTAAGTAGATAGTCCTCATGTGCATCTTATAGGTAGTAAGTAGGTAGTCCTCACATGAGGATTCATGTGCATCTTATAGGTGTTTTTAAAAAGTTCATTTATCTCTCCGGATCTGTCCCAAGCCTGGGCAATGTAACAGCACACAAGTTGGGTGGTGTTCGTAAGGCATATTACAAAAATTGCGTCTACGCGTGTCTGCCACGCCCTGTTTGTAACTGTAGTCCTCGTGTTCACCTGTGCTACCTTTTTATTCAACTGCCAATTAGAGAGTACGGTTTCGCGCATATGTATGTGGGTATTTTTCTTTGCTTGCCACCATCGATGTATATGTACTACGTACCAGATGACACGTCGCGAACTAGCTCTACGTTCAAATAAAAAGCGCTGAATCTACATCTCGCTTTTAGCCACAGAATACTTAATAGTGATACGGTTTAGCCTAAGTACTCCTCACGCCCGATCGCGCGCCGCTCGGCATGTAAGTCAGTTTATGATGGGCGCCTCTGGCTTACATGTACCTCGATGCTTGCCACCTAAGAGCCACACGGCTGGATCGATATCTATGCATGAGGTCTTGAATGTAAGGTATTATTGTTTTCCTGAGTACTATATAAGGCTCAGGAAAACAATAATATATATATATAAGGCTGTATAAATGTATAGGAAAAATAAAAAAGCGCCTATTTTGTAATACGTACACTTATTTTTTTTAGACCGTACAGTGTTTGGTATAATTCCGACGTTCTGGAATGTTGCATTTCCCCTCTCCCCCTCTCTCTTCCCCCACCCCCCTTTCCACTCACTTCCCTCTCCCCCTCTCCTTTCCCCCTACTTCCCCCTCTCCTCTCTTTCCTTCACCTTCCCCTACCCTTCACCTCCCCTCCGGAGGGAGGAGAGGAAGGGGAAAGGGTCTCCCCCTTTCCCCTTCCTCTTCCTATCACTTCCACCTCCCCCTCCCCTCCCTCCCTTCCCCTTCCCCCTCCCCTCCCGCCCCTTTCCCTTCCCCCTCCCTCTTCCCCCTCACAAACTTTGAATGTCATATTTATTTATATTAAAACAACAGCCTTAACAATAAGTTTCAAGCTTCTAGCTTTAAAAATGACGATACTTCCATAAAACTTTTCATCCCCCCTTTCAACCCCTTACAACCCTCTTTTCGCATTAAAAAGTAGCCTATGTCCTATCTCAGGCTCTAGACTAGCTGTGTACCAAAATGAAATTTAAATCAGTTGAGTAAAACATTCACATAAACCTTACATTTTTCCATACGAACTTTCATCCCCTATTGTTATTTTACACCCTTGAAGGTAAAACTTTTACAAACTTTGAATGTTATTTATATTATTAATATCGAATCAACAGCCTAAAAAATAAGTTTCAAGCTTCTAGCTCCTAAAATGACGATACTTCCATACAACTTTTTATCCGCCTTTTCAACCCCTTACAACCTCTTTTTCGCCTATGTCCTTTCTCAGGCTCTAGACTATCTGTGTACCAAATTTCATTTAAATCGTTTATGTGGTTTTGGTGTGAAAGTGAGACAGACAGACAGACAGAGTTACTTTCGCATTTATAGTTTTATATATATATGTATATATATATATATATATATATATATTATATGTATTATAGTTAGGATTATTTATGTATGACCACATAACTTTTTACAGAGTCATCTGATTTTAATAATTCTTTTTTTGTTCTTTTCAATAATTCACTCGTTGGGTAATTGGTTATTGAAGCATAATTATGTGCCTATTTTTTATAGTTGGGTTTTTGCCAACCATTTATTATAGATTAGAATATAATGTTCTTTATTGCAATAACTGCGTAAACGAAGTACATGGGTACAACAAGCAAGGTCTTAAGTTATATGCGTGTTTCAATAGTTTTCCCATTTCAGGCGTGCAATATTTAAATTAAGTACAATCATTATATTCTTAATAACTAGGGACCAAATATTATCTACTTGGTCTAATTATCTTATATATTTGTAGTGGTAGAACTTCTGCTAGTCTACCTGGGGCGGTACCACCACTTTGCCAATTAATTTTAAGTCGTGAAATAGGAATGTTTTTCGGTTGACATGGCAAGGTGTCCAGTGAAACTACAGGGCATGTAAGACTTAACATCTTTATGTCTCAAGGTAACAGGCGCAGTGCAGTGACATGCAAAATTCTGGCAGTCCAGAATTTTGCACGCCGATGTATCTGTAAGAGGTAGACGTCATCGCTTACCATCAGGCGAGCTTTGTGCTTGTCCTGTTACCTTTTACAATAAAAAAATCAAATGTACTTTGAAATATGTTCATGTATATACAATAACTTTAATATAAATATAATACTATATGCAATCCTGCTTCTGTCCATGACCTAGGTTTTCGCTGCGCACTTAAGGCCACAGGAAATATACTGCGCAGTTTTTATTTGTATGATCGTTGATAGTTACGGAAATGGTGCAATCATATCGACGGCGATTTTTTGCGTTGTTATAATTTATTTATAGTATAATACAGTGCATACGTCACTAGGCTGATAGGGGTTTTAACATAAGTTCTGTTTCATATAACTTAAAACTAAAATTCCTTGTTGAAAATCTTTATCATTTAAAATAAAAACATTGCAGTGACTTTTTATTTTATTTTAAAATTATCGTGAATTTGTAACATTATTATTGTTATATACCGGCTGTAATTCACGTACCTTTAGTCGAATTGAACATCGCGATTTCACCGCGTGACCTCACTCGCGAGGAAGAGCGACTGACTCGCTCGAAACCTAGGTCGAGAAAATTCGACTAAAGGTACGTGAATTATAGCCGGTATATAACAATAATAATTGCAGTGACTCTTGTTCTATATTTTTTTAACATTTGAATTACTTAAGATGCATAATTAAAATTAATTTTCCATCTATCAATCTTCTCTATTTATGCCAATACCGCCTTATTCCTTAGATTTCTAACATTTGTAATGTTCAAAGGCCTTTGCAATCATAAATCAACATCTTTTCTTTTTTAACCGACTACTCAAATAAGGAGGAGGTTCTTTATTCGTTGGAATCTTTTTTTACGTATGTTCACCGATTACTCGAAGATGACTGAAATGATTTGGAAAATTCTTTTTTTGTTTTAAAGGGTACCCTTCCCAGGTGGCCCTATGTAAATTTTAACGAAATCGGCCGAGCCGTTTTTAATATAGCAATATTTGTATTACGATGCATTTATTTATCTCGACGACATACTACGAACTACTGGCACAGATTATATATAATAGTTACTACGTCTACTGGCTACGTTGCCTAGCGCGACGTTTGACGTCTACTCCAGTCAACGAGGCTTTTGTAACCCGAGAAATTCTCCCGTCAATGAAAGTTGGCATGTGATGACATTAGGTAATACAGATTACAGATGTACAATAATCCAACATATTTTTTAACGAGAAGTTAGGTATTTTTACCTAAACATGAAAATCGCTTATTTCTCTCTGTGAATATTTCCTCAGACTGAAATATATTCGTTCGTGTGTACTAGTTAGAATATGTATATAAAAGAATCCAACACTTTTTCGATAGATAGATTTTCAGAGTACCCCAAATTTAACTTTTAACATTTTGCGCTATAACTTCTACTGAAAAATTGCTCTGCCAATTATTATTTTTGTATATGTTTTTATATCGTTAAATACATACCTTGGTTCAATAATCCAACATTTTTTCGACTTCAGAGTACCCCAAATATAACTTTTAACATTTTGCGCTATAATTTCTACTGAAAAATTGCTCTGCTCATTTTTATTTTTTGATACGTTTTTATATTGTTAAATACATACCTTGGTTTAATAATCAAACATTTTTTAGACTTCAGAGTACCCCACCATTTAAATTTTAACATTTTACGCTATAACTTCTACTGAAAAATTGCTCTGCTTATTTTTATTTTTTGATATGTTTTTGTATCGTTAAATACATATCTTTATTCAATAATCCAACATATTTTCCTTTTTAAACATATATTTTTTAATTTTTCTTAATTACGAATACGATTTATCATACGATTTTATATTAAAACAGATTTATCAAAAATCCAACAAATTTTCGAACGTTTATTATATTTTTACGAAAATTTGCTTACTTACGCTAGAGCGCAAGGGTTGACCTTGATTTGACCGTAGGCGAGTTTGGTGGCCGCCATTATTATTACAGAGATTTTTTTAACTAAATGCATAACGTATTTAGAGTTAACAGCACATCAAGTAACCACAAACTGTCAAATTTTCTCCTTCGATTTTAAACTTAACTGTCAATATTATAAGGTTTAAAATAGTTTGAAGAAATCTGACAGTTTTTTGTAACTAAATGTGCTGTTGGCTGTGAAACGGCGTTTAGAAATGGATTTAAAATAAACATTTGATACTGTAAAATGCGAGGAAAAAAATTAATAAGTAGGTAATGTAATGTTAAATAAAACACTTGTTAAAGATATATCGAAAAAAAAAGTTTCGTTGAAAGGTGTAACAATAAGCTTATACTTTTTTTTTCAGTAATTGCGGCTACCAATAAATTTCAGTTATGTTGACTAAAACACTAATATAAACATGAAATACATCCTGGTAAAATCTCACAGCCGTGTGAAATTATATTTAATTCAAAACATTTGCTATTACTAAGGATCAGCGCACACTGGCGCGACCAAATAAGTGGAATTTATTATTTTTATACAACAAGGCTCCGTTCACGACCTACGCTGGGAGTGCACCCAAACGCTCTAACCCTGTTAACTTGTAATACATATGTTATTGTATTTCATACATATTCTTAGTGGTGCTCAGAGGATAGACGTGGTCGTATGTCACCTACCGTAACGAAACAATACATTCTGCAAAGTAGCATGCGACCACGGGTATCCACTGAGCACCACTAAGAATATGTACGAAATAAAATAAAATATGTATTACAAGTAAGTATACAACACACAATACATCGACGCCCCCACCGAATAAAGCGGTTTTATGAAAATCGTAATTTTACAGGAGAGCCAAAAAACAGAAAAATTTGTTTCACCACTCGTACAAACAACCAATTTTAACAAATGTGATATCGTTATATGTGAAAAAAAAAGTTTCCAAATAAAACATCTCACTATCGTAAAAAACTCACAGACTCTAGATTAATAAAGAAAAACTATATTACAAGTTTATTCGCTTAAGACCGTACTTATTTTTTTTCTGCGTAATTGTTTACGTCTTTATTCATCTCAAAACGAAAAGAGGGATTTTGTGTAACAAATACCACGGTAATATTATAATACAGTGTTGTGACTCGGCGTGTCGTTGAGATCAAAAGCCGCGGCACCCGGCACCTGGTGGCACCGCGCGGTACGTACACGTGCGATAGGGCTGCCCGCCTACAGTATTTAAATTGCATCTACCTACTTGACGATCTTTCTAGTTATTTTGTCATTGTAATATTTTTCTTTTTCAGAAGAAGAGGCTTATAATTAAAGTACTATATTATATATTTTATTTAATAAAATGAAATTCGTTGTGAAAATAATGACAGTACATATTTTATATTTTCTGCCATAAAGCTCTCCCTCGTTCATTAGACCCAAAGGTTGAACTCAACATCCTCTGTTGTTAAAGTCATTAATCATTATGGTAAGGTAGACCAAAATGTACTATTTAAACGTTTGGCTCATTTTGATGCATGAGGCTTTTAAAACACAAAAAATAATTAAATATTTCTTTCAAAGTAGATAAGACGATTGGTTACGCGAGCGCAGCGAGGGCTATTATAGCGCGAGCGAAGCGAGCGCGAAAGTTTTCATGACTTTTTATGACCCTACCAGTTTTATAACGTCATAACCTTTAGTTAAGTCATTAGAGAGGACTCCAAGGCCGAACTCGATATTTTCTATTATTAAAGTCATTAATCATTATGGTGAGGTATACCATGTTGAGAAGTAGACATTTTTAAGACTTTTTATGCCCCTTACAGTTTTATTATCTAACAATCAAGTCACTATCGATGATTCTAAGGTCAAACTTGATATCCTCTGTTGTTAAACTTATTTATCAGAATGGTTAGGTATACCAAGTTGTGTTCTTTAAATGTTTGACTCATTCTGATGGATGAAGCTGTTAAAACACAAAAATGTATGTAATATTTCCTACGCAAGTAGATAAGGCGAACGGTTGCGCGACCGCAGCGAGCGCTATTGGTGCGCGAGCGAAGCGAGCGCGAAAAATTTTTATGACTTTTTGTGACCCTGACAGTTTTATAACTTCATAACCTTTAGATAAGTCATTAGAGAGGACTCCAATATCGAACTCGATATCCTCTATTGTAAAAGTCATTAATCATTATGGTTGGGGTATACCAAGTGGGGTATACGAAGTCAAGAAAACTAATTTTTCCCCACGGCGTCGCAAAGAAGCAGTTGGGAGGGTTATGTGTTTGTTTCTCACTATGTATGTATGTAAGTATGTTAACATGTATACATCTAACTAAAAACCCCAAAATGCTTTACATAAAAAGTAAGTTCAAAAACTAAAACCCGACTACTGAAAAATCACTCTCTAAAAAGTATGAAACAAGAAAATATTCTCATCTGAGATCGCTAAGTTCAAACTAATCAATATGTATCGTGTATTATACAAACAACTAACTTGTAATAAATATTTTATTGTATTTAATAAATATTCTTAGTGGGGCTCAGAGGATAGCCGTGGTCGTATGTCACCTACCGTAACAAAACAATACACTCTGCAAAGTAACATACGACCACGGGTATCCACTGAACACCACTATGAATATTTATGAAATACAATAAAATATTTGTTTCAAGTTAGTTGTTTGTATAATACACAATACATATTGATTAGTTTGTACTTAGCGATCTCAGATGAGAATATTTTCTTGTTTCATACTTTTTAGTGAGTGATTTTTCATTAGTCGGGTTTTAGTTTTTGAACTTACTTTTTATTTAATTAAATAGTGTGTGTATCAATTTTCAAAACAATTGACCCATAGAATAAAAAGTTTCATGGAAAGTTCAACCGTCCATTTCATCCATTTAGGGGTGGAATTTCGAAAAACGATTTCTCAATGGATACTTGCTCTTCACAAAAAACATACCCTCCAAATATTATGTCTCTAGGACCAGTGGTTTAGGCAGTGCGTTGATATATCAGGCAGTCATACAGTCAGTCAGAAAAACGCGTGGGGGATTATTTTTGAAAAACTGTGATACCCGTTACTCACTATTTTAAGTTAAAAGTATGTGTATCAAATTTCAAAACAATTGACCTGGAGAATAAAAAGTTTCATAGAAGGTTCAGCAGATTCTCAGATATGGAGGATTTCACCCACTTAGGGGTGGAATTTTGATAAACATATTTCTTAGTGGATTCTTGCACTTCACAAAAGAACACACCCTCTAAATATCACGACTCTAGGACCACTGGTTTAGGCAGTGCGTAGGTATATCGGGCAGTCATTCAGTCAGTCAGAAAAACGCGTGGGGGATGATTTTGAAAAAACTGTGGCACCCGTAACTCATTATTTTTATTAAAGTGTATGTGTACCAATTTTCGAGACAATTCACCCAGAGAATAAAAAGTTTCATAGAAAGTTGAACCCTTCATTTCATCCACTTAGGGGTGGAATGTTGAAAAATTCTTTCTTAATGGATGCCTACACTTTACAAAGATCATACCCTCGAAATTTCAAGTGTCTAGGATAAGCGGTTTGGGCTGCGCGTTAATATCTCAGTCATTCAGTCAATCAGTCAGTCAAAACTTTGGATTTTATATATATAGATATAAAAGAAAAATTCCAAAAATAAAAAAAGTTGAAAATTTAAGGGTGTCCCCATACATACATAGTTTCAGCCAATTCAGATAGGCTTCTGAGTTATATGAGCGCTTCTACAATTTAGAGGTCTTGCTTAATTGGTACTAACTAGCGTTGGTAGGGAAGCCTCGGTGGGTGAGTCCAATTCGACTTTGCTGGTTTTATTTATAATGCCAAATTTCGTCAGAACAAGACGTCTCCAGCTCTAACTCTGCACGTTTTGGTTATAAATTTGTGAAAAAAATATATGTCTTGCGTCTGGGTGCATAGAAGTGTATTGTGCAATAAAAAGTTTTTGGCGTATCATGAAATTACCGCTTTATTCGGTTGGGGCGTCGACATATTGAATAGTTTGTACACAGCGATCTCAGATGAGTATATTTTCTTGTTTCATACTTTTTAGAGCGTAATTTTTCAATAGTCGGGTTTTATTTACTAGGTTCGTTTTTGGATAGTCTTTTTTTACATATTATAAAACAATTGTTTTAACCAAATTATTTATTTATTTTGTAGTTACTTTATGTAAGTTGATTAAGTGATATACTGTTAATCTGAATCAGAAAGACAAAGAAAACAAACTTTTTTTACATAGAACTGGGTAGCACTTGCCCACTATTTCACCTGATGTTAAGTGATGATGCGGTCGATGATGGAGCGCGTTTACCCAAAAGATACCTATTCACTCGCGATTTGAAGACCCCCATATTGTATTTAGCCGGAAACACAGACTCAGGCAGAGCATTCCATTCCCTGGCGGTTCGCATGATGAACGAAGATCCAAATCGCTTCGTTCGGGTAGATGGTATATCCACCATAAATCGGTGGCGCCTTTTAGTGCCTCTGGATGTACGATAATAAAATGGAGATGGTGGAATCAAATTATGCAAAAACAAGGGACTTTGCGGCGATGGAGTCTCTTGCTTACAAGTAAATAGTCACTAATGAGCTTCTTGTCTCTCCTCTCAGTGTCCAACTGGTATTTGGCAGAACCGGGGGCACTTCCGTGTCCCCAGATATTATAATTGAGAAAGTCAGTTTGTATCTTTGTTTTGGACTTCTTCACGGTCAAACAGCTGAACCGATTTAGCTGAAACCTTGCACAGTTATAGCTACAGAAAACATATGTGGTATAGCCAGTATTATGGATTAGGCTATAGGATACTTTAAACGCGGGCGAAGCTGCGGGGCACAACTAGCTTAATATAATCGAAATTTAAAAATATGATATACAGTAAAAACTCCTTATTCGCGGGGTATATGTTCCGTAAATATGCCGCGAATACAGAAACCGTGAATATGGAATGGTATTATATATGGGATTATAGGGGATACTTTCCTAGGTGACGATTCCTCGATCACAATTTTTGTAACGAATGGAAAGATGAAACAATAAAACACGCAAAGCGGCTTTTACCAAAGAACGAAACATCTTATACGTGGCAGCCTTTAAAAATATACTTTATGCTTTGAGTAATATGGTTGCTTTAATCCTGTTTGTTTACATTCTCAAAAACACCGACCGCGGCGAAGGCGGTTTATGTCAAAGGCCGAACCAATACAGCAGCGATATAATTTAATAACATACTTATTACATAGTTGTAATAAGGTCTATTTTACTTTTTTATTAGCATTTATGGGCGCGTTTACAAAGGATATTTGGTTGGATACATATTGGAATTATTTTTATTAATATGCATGTATGTACTATGTACCGAATAGATCCGCGAATAAAGAAATTTTTAGCCACGAATATAGGAATTGGGTCATAATTTTTTTATCCGCGAATGAAGGAAGCGCGAATAAGGAGCTTTTACTGTAAATAACTCCGAAACCTGACGCTTTAGGATATTATGTCATGAGACATTTTTTGTTTGTATGTATGAGTGTCCTCTATCTAAACATATATGCACGGGGTAACTTCGTTGTACACCGTGATTCTGAAAAAAAAATCAAAGTGGTGGCTGACGATAGGATATGAAGGGTGCCCATGCCATACAAAAATCTGCGATACCCAATGATTAGAAACCATAAAATGTAGAACAGTTAAGTTCACTAGAATGAGAAAATTTTGCGGTTGTGGTAACTCGATGTGCTGACTGTACACTAATTAATAATTTTGAAATAATTAATAATTCAGTGACTGTACCTACATACTTTTGTGCATATAAGGTAAAAAAAATATTTGTAATAATATATAATGGCGGCCACCAACCTCGCCTACGGTCAAATCAAGGTCAACCCTAGCGTAAATAAGCAAATTTTCGTAAAAATATAATAAACGTTCGAAAATTTGTTGGATTTTTGATAAATCTGTTTTAATATAAAATCGTATGACTAATAAAGGAATGAAAATGGACGGAGAAATTTTTCACATTACGTAATTAAGAAAAATTAAAAAATATATGTTTAAAAAGGAAAATATGTTGGATTATTGAATAAAGATATGTATTTAACGATACAAAAACATTTCAAAAAATAAAAATGAGCAGAGCAATTTTTCAGTAGAAGTTATAGCGCAAAATGTTAAAATTTAAATGTGGGGTACTCTGAAGTCGAAAAAATTTTGGATTATTAAACCAAGGTATGTATTTAACGATATAAAAACGTATCAAAAAATAAAAATGAGCAGAGCAATTTTTCAGTAGAAATTATAGCGCAAAATGTTAAAAGTTATATTTGGGGTACTCTGAAGTCGAAAAAATGTTGGATTATTGAACCAAGGTATGTATTTAACGATATAAAAACACATACAAAAATAATAATTGGCAGAGCAATTTTTCAGTAGAAGCGCAAAATGTTAATAGTTAAATTTGGGGTACTCTTATATCGAAAAAGTGTTGGATTCTTTTATATATTATACATATTTTAACTAGTACATACGAACGTATATATTTCAGTCTGAGGAAATATTCACAGAGAGTTGTAAGCGATTTTCATGTTTAGGTAAAAATACCTAACTTCTCGTTAAAAAAAATGTTGGATTATTGTACATCTGTAATCTGTATTACCTAATGTCATCACATGCCAACCTTCATTGACGGGAGAATTTTTCGGAAGTCTCCATACAACAAATATCCTCGTTGACTGGACAAGTCGGTTCTTTTGGTTTTTTAAACGATCTTAAATTATTAGGGTTCCGTTTTTCAAAAGCAAAAATGGAATGCTTATAAGAACACTTTGTTGTCCGTCTGTCTGTCTGTCAACACCCTTTTTCTCAGGAATGCGTAGAGGTATCAAGTTGAAACTTACCTATCCTTACTATCCTTACTAATATTATAAATGCGAAAGTAACTCTGTCTGTCTGTCTCACTTTCACGCCAAAACCACTGAACCGATTTAAATGAAATTTGGTACACAGATAGTCTAGAACCTGAGAAAGGACATAGGCTACGAAGAGAGAGGGAGAGGGGGAGGAAGGGGGGGGGGAATTTACTATTACAAACTTATTATTTGCGATTGGTTCATGAACAGATTCTAGACATCGTTCTAGGGATAGAACTGCAAAGCTAAGTTTGTTCTGACAAGTTTGTACGGAAACCACGGTGCGCGAGTCAACTCGCACTTTACACCGGTTTTTTGATTTTAAATAATGATAAGTCCGTGAGCTATTTTGTCGCGGAAACCTTTTCAATTAGAATCACTGATTTCTTCTTATTGAAATATCAGAAGTAACCGATCGGAGCATTGTCGATTGCAAAGATCCAAGTCGAAGTAAAGGTAGTTTCAAAATCCGAATTTGCTTTCGAATGATTGAGAATTACCCTGCAGTTGTCAACGTTTACTGTCGCTAAATATATAACTAATGCGTCATCGTATACCACATTAGCAATGTTCGAATGGCAAGTTCGCAGCAATCACAAATTGTTATCGATAACTTATCAAACGTGCAAAACGTTCAAACATAAATAAGTATATAGCTATTTATTTGTTTATCTTTCACATGTATAGTCGAATTTGGCCTTTTGCACATTATAAGATATTTTCTTGTGTCTTGTGTCTGATGAGAAATTCAGTCGCTTTCATTGTTATATGAGACCATTACAAGATATTTTTTCTTATGTCTGATAAGACACGATCGATTTGTCGCTCGATGTCGTGTCCATATGTTTGCACGTGGGGGAATACTTTCTGTAAATGGCGTATTTTGACGAATTCAAATGTACTAGCAGCACGTCAAAAGTATTCTTGGACATACGGAAGTAATTAAAAAGCTTTCGTTCGTCTTTTTAAGTAGTTCTGGTACCAACTTCGTATATGCCCCATCATTGATTCTTGTCATATTTCATGGATGTATCCAATGACGCCTACAAATACGGCGTTTTCTTCTATGGTATAAACAAGTATGCGATCAATAATAGACGCTGTCGTCTGTCCATTGTGTATACATGTGTCCTACGTGAATTGTGGCTACAGTTAATAAGACGTCTTGCATGTATGTGTACGATAAACCAGACAAGACATTTCTTGTCTGGCATAGACAAGAAAATATCTTATAATGTGCAAGGAGCCATTCACGTCGTCTCGAAGGACATTAATTACCGACGGTACTGTAATAGTTTTGTTTTAACAAATGATTGCGGTATAGATAATTAAATTTAATATTTTTAAAAATAATAAGTATAAGTTACATGAATGATAATAATTTTAATATCATTGATTTATTTTCTTTCAAATCCTATTTTCGATAACATGTCGTTATTTATACGTGAAACTTTACTAGTGGTACCTTTTTTTTATATCTTATAGGCTAGCGTTTGACCACTATCTCACCTGTTGGTAAGTGATGATGCGGTCGAAGATGGTAAGCACGCTAGGCCTAGAATGGTAACTGGCTCTCAAGTATAGCTGCCGAAACACAGTAGATGTTTTTTGCGATAGATTTTCTAACTTGAGGGTGGTAGCTTGCCAGGCGGACACTAGATAGTGTCCTTATACTGTGCTTGTATTATTTATTATTCTGTACTATGATACTATTATAGTGTACTTGTACTATTCATTGTGTAGTGGGATGTACCCATCAAAGAAGTACTTATTACATGTAGTAAATTTTAGAGCAGGAATAAAAATATGAAACTTCGTGGGCGTGACCAGTCAAAATTATCATCAGAAATTTGACAACGTATAGATTATTATCGATTTAGGGCCAGTTTCACCGATACCTGTTTATTTTTTGATAATGTTTCAGATAGTTATTTGACATGTGACACCATATAAAAGCTGTCAAAAATCTGCTAGTTAAGTTCCTAATAGAGCTATCAGAAACCGGTGAAACTGGCCCTTAGTGTAGTAAAACCATAAAGCCTTCGAGCATTTACCAATGGAGATGTTAACGTTGTAATCCGCAAACATTTTTTTCTGCCGATACTTACGGGGGACGAGGTAAACACGCATTGCACACACACAAATCACTCACTTTAACGATCCCGCACACCAGCTTGAAACACGCACACAGTATTAAAAATACAGCGTAGTTACGCACGCTCATATGGCCAAAAATGGCTATATGGCCAGCAGAGGGGTACGCCTTGCGTTAACATCTCCTTTGGTAAATGCTCGAAGCCATAAAGCGATATTAAGTCAACCCTAGGCAGGCAACCTGGGTGGTGTGTCACCCCATTACTTGAGAAAAGTCTCGAAATCTTCTTGTTTTTGTTTTTGTGTCTTTCAAACACTTGATCTATTCTGTAATTAATGTAAATGGAGTCAGTGGCACGTGTAAAATATTCGCGGTAAGTTGTGGTTTTGGTTATATTATGTATAGTCAATGCTGGGGGTGACCTCTGTTGTTTCTTATGTGAGTTTAATTATTTTACTCCACATAAGTAAATTTATGGATATTTAAGTGAAAATGGCTTCGATTACGGATGACCCTATTCAGGATTACTCGAAACTCGTATGATGAATGCGGTTCAATAGTTGGAGAACACTCTAAAAATTATGATGACGTTCCTGTGCAATCTTAGGAAAAGAAAAAAGAATGGAAGAAACCACGAAAGCAGTGGCGACGAGTTGGCACAATTACGCAGTAATGTATTGAGGGTGAAAAATGAGAATGGATATGTTGTCACGTTGTCTATAACTTCACGCCGTGCAATAATAGACAACTTAAGTCACGAGTATCGTATATTATTTTATAGCTATCAGTGTGACATAAACTCGCACTTTACGCTTGCTACACTTTTCCGTCAAATAGAAGATTATCGCACGGCGTGAAGTCGAACGTCGTGCAATAATCGACTATTTAAGTCACGGAAAAGTGTGCGTAAAGTCACAGATTATATAATAGTTACTACGTAAGTAAAGTGCGGGTTTAGGTCACACTGTGCCATAAAATAATATAGTGACTATCCGCCGTGAGAATTAGCAGTGACTATATGTCAGTACATGTGACATTCTAAATGTGAATCAAGACCCTCCTGAAAGTAAGCTTCCTGTAAAGTTGCAGAAGCAAGCAAAATGTGCACTTTGTTTTAAAATGCGGGATCAATAGGTGCACTTTGTTCAAGAATACAGGATCAATGTGTGCACTTTGTTCAAGAAAACAGGTGCAATACATGCACTTTGTTTAAGAATGCGGGATCAATTTGTGCACTTTGTTCAAGAATACGGGATCAATATGTGCACTATGTTAAAGAATATGGGTTCAAAAAGTAAACACTTTTTGTATATTGTGCCTTTTGCCCGCATACTCGGATCACCGAAAAGATAATTGCTTAGTCTTTGTTTAATCATAATAAATAATAATACTCATGATTATAATAAAATAGAATAAATGTAATGAACATGATTTTTATTAACGTATTATTAATTATTAGCGATAGATCTCATAATAAAGAAATTTAATTTTACTTATGTCATAAATTGTTTTATTGCTATTTAAACGTGTGGGGTAATGGGCCACCCCTGTTGCGTAAAGTACTTACAATGTTAATAAAGTTATAAGTGTTGTCAGCCGAAGGTAAAAACTCCTGATGGCATACCTACTACTGCAACATCTAACAATTTAGTATTATGCATATTAATTATGTAATTCCAAGTACACTTATGCGTTTATTTGTTACTAGCTGACCCTGCAAACGTTGTTTGGCTAAAACCCAAATATCTTACGGAACCCTATTTTTTTCCAAAATAAAATTTAGCCTATGTTACTCGTGGATACTGTGGCTTTCGAATGGTGAAAGAATTTTTAAAAACGGTCTAGTAGTTTTTGAGCCTATTAATTACAACCAAACAAACAAAGTTTTCCTCTTTATAATATTAGTGTAGACAAGCAAATTACTATGATTTATAAAATCAAAGGATGGCATACAATAAACGTCTATGTTAGAAGTGCCAGAACTAAGAAACGACGAAGTTTCGCTTGAGTCCCTCTCATTCTAAAGTACCATCTCGTAAGTATGCCATGTATAGGTACTTAACTATAGGCGTGTTTATACCTATGTTGCATTATGTTACTGAGTGCAGCCGATAAGGTCACTTTGCCCAAGGTGGGGAGTACAATGGTTGCGAGTTACGACACCACTCGGAAACAGTACATACACACTGCGCAGTCAGCTCGGCTCTTAAATCTTGCATGTGGATTCAAAAAGTTGTTTTAAAAAAAGAATTGCGCGCCCGTTCGCACTGCGCAACGCAATAACGCAACGGCTGAGACAGACAGACAGTGCGCGCCGAAACAGTCGCCGAGGCGGTCACGGCCGGCTCCGTTCCTAATTAAAAATATCGTAAGTGCAAAATTGCATTTAGCTAAGATAAAATCATGTGTGAATAGTTATATTTCTCTTAGGCAGGACGGTGTGAGTGCTATAAACGAGTCGGTAACTGCAGCCGGTATGATTTATTTTAGGTTATAGACTGAGTTACTACGCCGCATAATGAGCATCGTTTTACGTACGACGCAGTTCGTTTCATATCGGCCGGTCTTTTGTTGCTAACTGAGGCACCAACTGCGTATATTTTTGTTGTTATAAAGTGATTGCTATGCGAGATAAATAATGTATACTTATTGATAACTGTTCTTAATCCTAAAACTTTGTAGGGTAATTTTCATAAAAGTAAACTAATCAAATAGTTTCTTCGATAAGACTTTTCTTAATAAACAAAGTTTAACCATCGAAGACGATATTTAAAAACAGTTTTATATTCTTTAGAACTTGACTGTGCTAAATAATAAGTATGGAAACAATAATTTTAAAGTTAAACCACTTTAATATTAATGTACTTTTAGCCTTTGCTTATGTATTTAATTACTACGCAATAATAATATTGTAATTGTAAATGCTAACGCACCAGCCTTGGTTTTTAAGGTTTTTTAAACGTTGACTTTTGATCAGCTTTACAGTAACTTCTTGATTTACTGCTTTACTGAATTTTGTTAAAACGTAAAATATGTGTTTTTTTTAAATATTGCCAAAAATGAAAAGTGCACTGGCTTACAATTTTTATTGTCAAGTAAGTACCGATATCAATACTATCATGTCCTTGCAGTCAAAGGTGAGGCATTAAAACTTATCGAAAAGCAAATAGGTGTATTTATTATACAGATTTATTTAAACTAAATATATATGGTTATACTATACTATAAACTAAAAAAATATGCTAAAATACAAATTTGTTTAAAAAAAAGCAAAATTTTCAGTAAAAGTTATGCTTAACATTTTACATACATACAATCACGCCTTTTTCCCGTTGAGGTAGGCAGAGACTACTTCTTTCCACTTAACATTTATTATTTTTTCTTAAAATTTTAGAGCAGAAAAATTAAGTTAGAACGTAGATTTCTATTGGGTATTAATTTTATCTTAATTGACACTAAAAAGACCAAAAAAATAAAACAAATTGTGTCATTTTAATAATTGTTTCCTTGAAATATTTTAATAGATATAGGTTTTATTATTTTAATTGATATAGGATATAGGGTAATTTTGTATCTGAATTTTAACTTAAAAGACAAAAAATAAAACAATTTTGTAACTGTAAAAATTATCTCCTTGAAAGATTTTAACTAAATTGCCAACAAATTTATGAAATCAGCCGTTTAAAGACCGGTTTCAGTCAAAATAACTTAATTTCCACTTTCTTTGTGATGATATAGATTATGTAGTGTATTTTAATGTATGTAACTTAATTACTTAAGAAGTTGGTTTAAAAAAGTCTCCATTTTTTTAACCACCATGTATGAAAACTAAAAGTCAAATTCAAACTGTTGTAAATAAGAAGCGACGTTCTATATCAAAATAAATTTAACCATATATGCGTACAATGGTTATCACGATGGTTCTACGCTCTACGCAGTTGTTGATTCAATCCATCTGCGTCTTAACGACTTTAACCTAAATAGTATTTTTATAGGTTTTTGTGGAGTACTCGCAAATTACAGTATACTTAAGTATTATTATTTTCTATGTCGTAATTTATTCTGAAATTAAGAGAATGACAATTAACTCTTAAAGCCTACAGTGCCTACACCATTGATTGCTAATTTTACAAGCTTTTATTTAACTTGCAATGTATATGTATGTATGTCACTATGTTTGTTCGGGTGGAATCTTGGAAGCTAAATTAGACCCACTTCCCGATGTCCGATTGGACTCAAATTTGGTGTGCTTATGTATCTTCGGTGACAATACAATGATATGGTACCATGGAGCTGGTCTGATGATGGAAACGGAAGGTGGCAACGGCATCTCTGTGATAAAACAACATAACCCCACCGAATTTGGGCTCGATTGATTTGTCTTGATGAGAACTTTACGCCTAGATGATATCCAGGGTCTGATGATGAAGCTGGAAGGTGGCCACGGCATCTCTGTGATAAATCAACATAACCCTATCGAGTTTGGGCTCAAATGATTCGTCTTAAAGAGAACTTTTCACCTAGATGATATCCAGAGTCTGATGATGAAGCTGGAAAGTGGCCACGGCATCTCTGTGATAAATCGACATAACCTTACCGAGTTTGGGCTCGATTGATTCGTCTTGAAGAGAACTTTTCTCCTAGATGATATCCAAGGTGTGATGATGAAGCTGGAAGGTGGCCACGGCATCTCTGTGATAAATCAACGTAACTCTACCGAGTTTGGGCTCGATTGATTCGTCTTGATAGCAAGGATCTGATGATGCAGCTGTAAGGTGGCCATGGCATTTCTGTTATAGAGCAACATAGCCCCACCAAGTCGATTGATTTAACTTGAAGAGCACTTTACCCATAATCACATCAAATATCCGTGGAATATTTTAAAACATCATGCCTTCTCTTAAATACTTAGGTAGTAGGTAGGTAGTCGGTATCTATACCTACCTACTAAAAAGTTAAAAATAAATTATAGTAAAAAATATTTTTAAATCAAGCTTTTATCTGGGACACTGAACTAAAATGTTAAAAATAAATTCTAGTAAGTATTTGGCGTGTAGGTACTTACCTATATTTTTAAAAGCTTGAGGCACTGAAGTAAAGTAATTACCTAGCCTGAAAAACAGGTAGTGCCTCAAGCTTTTAAGCATATAGGTACCTGCACGCCAAATACTTACTAGAATTTATTTTTAACATTTTAGTTCATTGTCCCAGATAAAAGCTTGTTTTTAAAAATATTTTTTACTATAATTTATTTATCGTACTTTCATGAAATATTGAATAAAAAAATTAAGCGTTTATTTCGTTAGCGTATTTTTTTATTAGGATTTGTTGCTTTTGCTGGTTACTTTCCATATTTCCAAATTTATGCATGTAACAGAAAAATATCGGTGCAATTTATATGAATGTAAAATATTTAATCTCAGTATTTTACATATATGTTTAATACTATAAATAGTCGCACGACGACTACAAATGTCTGAGCAAATTTTCTATTTGTGAGAAAGACGGTACTGTAAAATCACATAAAATGCAGTTATGATCTTATGCATGTGAATCCATGCGTGTAGTTCACATTGTGGAAGCATTATTGACCAAAGCCTGCACTTGTACCTATATTCTTATTTACCATGAATGCGTCTAAATGTCTTATAATAAAGTATCAATCATTTTATACTTAGTTTTTATTAAAAGTACTTATTTAGTGAAATTGATTTTTAATTAATAGGCACATTCAACTATACCGATATTAAATTTTACCTCCTTATCCTATATATTTTATTATTTAACTACATTAATGTACTATTATATAATATATCTGCAATGACATTCGGTTGCTTATTTTTTTAAGAAACATGTTAATTGTTACCACAAAATAACACAATAGGATATAAACTAAATATTAAAACACTATGGGCCAGTTTCACCGGTCCCTGATAATGCGTTAGATAGTTATTTGACACATGACGCCATATAAAAGCTGTCAAAAATCTGTCAGATTTCTTCATATTCTATCAGGAACCGGTGAAACTGGCTCTAAGTGGGTTAATATTTACGATTAGAAAAATATAAAACTTTCACTATAAACAAAATATATAATGAATACCGCAACTGCCACTTACAATTAAATTACTTATTTTATAGTTAGTGATTTCAGAAACAGCATTTTAAGAGGGAACACGGGGTGTACTTTTCCATAGAAATGTATTCCCCCGTTTCCTCCCTGGAAAATGCTTCTAGAGAAAAATGTACGCTATTATATTTTAAGCTCCGCCCCTATCATTTTCTTTTTATGACCAACCAATTGCAAATAGAAATATGGCCCTTCAAAAATCTCAAAGAGGAGATTAGAATGCTTATTTCTTTAATATTTCGTAGCTACAGCAGACCTTGATTTTTTGTAGAAACAAAATTTGCTCTAGATGCATTTTCCAGGGAGGAAACGGGGGAGTAGGTACATTTGTATGGAAAAAGTGCACCCCGCGTTACCGCTTATCGTGTACGTTAATCATGAGTAAAAACAGGACCCGATGTTTGGCGATCGCGCGACCGCACTGTTATGAACTTACAATCCTGAAGAAAGGTTAGGTTTATTATGTCACTTGCTATTTAACAAACCTGGCTTATATATTACCGATTTCTAGACAGGTAAATACTGTTTCTCAAATATTAGATGTTACATATAGTTTAAAAGAATAAAAAGATCGACTTCATAAACCGTGCGAGTGATTTTGAGTTATTAGAATTTCCATATAATTCTAGAAACCTCCAGGTATAAAGTATATTTTTCATATTCCAAATAAAAGTATATTTTTTAAAATATTTTGTAGGCTAGCGTTTGACCACTATCTCACCTGTTGGCAAGTGATATAATAATAAAAAGACATAAATCATAATTCTACATAAACACGTGAACATTTAGCGTGATTTTAGACCGATTTCAGAAAGGAGGGGTCCTTTCTGAAACTAAATCACTGTGTGCTCTCCTAAATACAAATACATACATCCCGACAAGTTTTGTACGTATACATCATCGCCTACATACGTTTTGTAGGAGTCCCTCGGCGGCGGGGTGTACGGTTCGTTAGGAGCAGCGTCGGGTGAAGGAGGCGAGAGACGAGAGGGGGGGAAACGCGGGCGCAGACCCGGCAGGAAGGCGCAGTTGGACAAACAGGATATGAAAGCCAAATTAGGTTGGTAAACTCTGCTGCTAATGAAAAGTCTAATAAACTAACACTGGGTGCTTTGGGAAACTAAAACTTGCCTTACACTACTAAAAAAAAAAAAATACAACCGACTTCCATGCCCCGCGATTTAATTTCAGTAGCAAGTTTGACACGTTAACGTCATATCTCTGGAGATACTTATCAGATCTCGATGAATTTACAAAGGGACCACCTCGAAACCCTACCGATTTAAAATCATTCGAATCGGTTCACAATTGACGGAGTAATCGCGTAACATACATAAAAAAACATACGGATGAATTGAGAACCTCCTACTTTTTGGAAGTTTGTTGAAAACTAAGTGTGTCCTAATAAACTAATATAAGTTGCTTTGGGAATTTGGTTCATATTTTCTTGGTAACCGTTTAGCTTTGGGAAACTGATTCTTTGTCTTAATACTTAAACTTAGTTTTGTAAGATGCTTTGGGAATCTGGTTCATAATTTCTTGGTTGCTCTGTAGCTTTAGGAAACTAATACTTTGTTATATAAGATGCTTTGGGAATCTGGTTCATCATTTCTTGGTAACCCTGTAGCTTTAGGAAACTAATTCTTTGTCCTAATAAACTTAGTTATATAAGAGGCTTTGGGAATCTGGTTCATCATTTCTTGGTAACCCTGTAGCTTTGGGAAACTAATTCTTTGTCCTAATAAACTTAGTTATATAAGATGCTTTGGGAATCTGGTTCATAATTTCTTGGTTACTCTGTAGCTTTGGGGAACTAAAACTTTGTCCTAATAAACTTAGTTATATAAGATGTTTTGGGAATCTAGTTCATAATGCCATACACAATTTTTTTTGGGAACTGGTTTATATTTCCTTGGGGTCTGACCCTGCCGCAATGGGAAACTAACATTTTTCGTCTGACAATTACTTTCCGCTATCTCACCTAATGACAAGTGAAAATGAGGTCAACATAGAATCGTGCTTGTCCGGCATTTAAAGACCGCACTGACTGTCCAAAACTTCGAGACAAGATGCTTTTTAAATTTGATCCATATTGTTTTGGCAACTGCAGCTTTGGGAAACCCTAACTTTATCATAATTAATTAGTTGTAAATTGTTAAACACAATCCAAAATTTTATCGTACCAACGGGACTTGAACGCAACCTCTTGGATAACATGTCCAGATGCTAGTACAATTTACAAAAATATAAAGTGTTCAACACTTAAAAGAAACATAATATACAATTAGTTGCTTTGGGAATACAAGTTGTCTTGGTAAAACTGCAGCTTTGTCATAATAAACTGATTCTTTGGGAAGTGCTTCATGAAATTCATATATCATCATGTTAAAAATTTAGGCTTCACAACATAAAATGTGTCTTGGAAATCTGGTTCATATTTCCTTGGGAAAAATTGCAGTTTTCGGTATTTTTTAAATATATTACTAGCGGATTCGGCACACGCTGTCCTGCCCGATCGCAGCGCCACCTATCGGGTCCAAATTTGAATCTAAACCATCTATGGACTAACTCAAACACACATACCAAATTCATCCATTCATTTCAAATAGGTCCAGCCGTTTAGGAGGAGTTCAGTGACATACACACGTACAGTAGAATTATATATATAAAAATAGGCTAGCGTTTAATAACTATCTCGCCTGGTGGTAAACGATGATGTGGTCGATGATTGGTGAAAACGCTAGGTCTAGAATACTCTGGCTTTCAATGGATGTGTGCTGCCGGAACACCGTAACTGTTTTATAATAGCTTGGTAATCCTTAACCTTTGGAAAACACGACTTATTTAAACAAATATAAATTGCCATAATAATGGTGTAAATTTATATATTCATCTATAGTCTCCCGAACTATCATAGCTATGTCTTTTTAGGGTTCTGTAGCCGAATGGAAAAAACCGAACCCTCATTGATTTGTCATAGCCGTCTGTCTGTCCGTCCGGCCGTCCGTCCGTCCGTCCGTATGTCACATCCTCTTTATTCCATAACTATTGGGACTACACAGTTGAAATTTGGTAGGTAGATGTATTCTGTAAATAGCTTTACGATTTTTATACTATAAAATAAATAATAGGGGGCACCCCTACATATACATATACATGAAACAGAAACTATTTTTTTTTATCAAACCTGAAAAATGAAATTGAGGTTCCTAAAACAAATGTTTCTCAAATTAAATTTTTTGAAAGATAGACACTTCTAAAGTGGTAAAGTGTGTGTACACCCCCTCTAACTTTTAAAATAAAGGAGTTAAAAATCTAAAAAAAATGTATGCTGTAGATCTCAATAAAAATTTTCAACGAAAATTGGTTTGAACGATATATTATAGCATTTTTGAGATAAGCACATATTCAAAATATTATTTTGTTTTTCATACAAACACTATGAAAAACAAAGTTAATTTTTTTGCTGGCGAAAAATGATAGTTATAATATATTCTACACTGTTACGGAACCCTAGGAGTGCGAGTCCGACTTGCACTTGGCCAGTTTATTTTATACCGTATAAGCTGGCGTTTGACCACTATCTCATCTGTTGGTAAGTGATGATGCGGTCGAGGATGTTAGCATGCTGGGTCTAGAATGGGAACTGGCTCTGAAGGTTATCTGCCGGAACACATTAGACACATTAGATGTTTGGCGACAGATTTTCTAACTTGAGGGTAGTAGCTGGCCAGGCGGACACTAAATATAGTGTTCTACCACCATGCGGGGTCGGAGGTTTCTTAACGAAGTTTTCCTTCACCGGAGGGCCACTGTGAGACACTGTGAAAAGCGCACATACATTTTTCAATGTAAAAATTCAGTTGTTTGTTAATGCGGGATAATAGTAAGACTTAATATTATGTTAACTAAATGTTAAATTAACAATTTGCAATAGTACTGTTTGCTTTGGGACTTGGTACAATTTAATGGAGATACAACATGTATTTTATTGTAAATTAAGTTAAACATTATCTTTAAGAAAGTACTAAAGCTTTTACTTTCAGATTGTTGTTCTTGTACTTATGTAATAAAATCATGTCTGTTTTCCGTTGGGATAGACACAGAGACTACTTCTTTCCACACGCTACGATCGACATACGATTACCTTTTTGGTACCACTTTCATGAGCGTCTTCATACATGCTCGCCGGTTATAGGTACTTTTGACTTGGCCATTCTTTAAAACGACTCCGATTTGGTCGTGATACGTTATACGTTTCTTATAAATCCTTATCAGTATAAAGCAAACGAATGGGTGATTTCTTAATGGGGCAGACATAAATATTAGTATTATGTCTACCCCAGACATAATACTCATATTTAAATAGAAATATACACAATCTGCATACGCTTTGGCTGGTGGTGGTATTATTTATATGGTATTTTCATTATTACACTAGGAAGGTTTATTCAGAAAACTTGCTTGTTTTGTCCTCTACTTGTGATCTCCATTTTATTTTTATATTGTTTCTTTACCACTCATCGCGCAAAATTTTATAATTTATTTGCTGCATTTTAGCTAAATGTTTTTTATAGCTGACTGAAAAATCTTTTGGCTGCAATATTACCTGATGGTAAGTGACGATGCAGCCGAAAATGAGAGCGCATTATCAAAGTAAATAAATAAATCTATAAATAATTTTTCTGGTTAAAAATATTTAATAGGCGATATAATTTCCTATCTATCCTACCTGCCACTGAAATCGTGTAGTTTTTAGGTTCGGTATTCATTTTGCAACAAAAACAAACTGATCTTCTACGTAAATGAAAAACTTAGGCTGGTATTGCTCAAGCGTGGATCTGCTCTTAACATAGAATGAAGCCTTTTGATTTTTTTTAATACTTGTAGCTTAGCGTTTAACCACTATCTCGCCTGGTGGTAAGCGATGATGTGGTCGAAGGTGGTGAACACGCTAGGCCTAGAATACTCTGACTCTCAAGGCTGTGTGCTGCTAGAACACCGTAAGGTTATGGCGGCAGATTTTCACCTTTCTGGTAAGCTTCTTTTTTGGTAGTAAATCAGGCGGAACATCTATATGCTCCTACTACCTGGAAAATGATTGATTAAATTTTGCCTAATTAACCAATCAAATGGCTTCATTATATGAGTTAAGAGTGGTGCAGTGCTTGAGTACTACTTAGCCTTAGTCTGCTGCCTTAGTCGTACTGCCTTGCCTTCGTTCTTATAGTACCTTTGCCTTAGACCTTGGGTGGAAGTCTCTACATTGATAGCGATGCGTCTTGTCATCGCAAACGTCTAGTAGAAAAAGATTTAGCTAGACAGTTGTTATCTGCATCTCTTTTCTTATCGACGATAATAGGTCGAAATTCATCGCTATTCGTGTAGAGACTACCGGCCCTGGTTTCGTAATCCAAGACGAACAAAAAAAACTTTCGTCAATATACCTAACTGTAAAGCTGAAGTGGGTTCCTACTGCATTTCAGAGCGGAGCCGACAGTCGGCCCGGGAGTGTCGTGCTCGGAAGAAGCTCAGGTATCAATACCTTGAGGAGTTGGTCGCAGATCGAGAACGTTCTGTACTCTCCTTGCGGAAAGAGTTGGAGAAAGTAAGTATTTTGGAGCACTAGTTATAATCTGGGATAAGGGATAAGGGATGTAAGGGAGCACAAATACCACCTCAGTGCTCCCAGCCAACCTCACCTGCCCGTGGTGTATCCTGCTGACAAACAAACGTAGCTCTGGCGAACGAAAAATGGCGGTAAACCATTTCAAAATCATGGCTTAGCTAAATACTACAGGCCGGTGACGGGCAGCAGCGTCACCGGTGCGAGGAGCTACGTCCTGCTATCGCCAACCCGCCTGCCCAGCGTGGCGATTAAAGATGGCAATAATGGTTGAAATATTTTAATGGTTAACAGTTAATTGATAAAAAAAAAATATCGATAATTTTATTGGTTAAAAATATTAGTTAATATTATTCGAGTAGGTTTGGTTTTTTCATTTTCGACTCCCACACACTTATCGAATCATTCCATACACTACAGTTCAACAAAATATCACTTCAATTTGAGAATAAAAATATCGGAAACATCGATTAACTCATTCCATACACTATAGTTAATTGTGTAAAATATCACTTCACTTTGTTAAGAATAAAAATATCGGAAACATCGATTAACTTATTCCATACACTACAGTTAATTGTTTAAAAACTTTAAAATATCGCGTCACTTTGTTAAGAATAAAAATATCGGAAACATCGACTCGGCGAATAAATTATTAAAGTGTTTTATTTTGAGGGCAATAGAGCATACAATCGAATGCAGTTATCTTATGGAATATTTTATATGGTTGAAAACAACATGTTCGAACTTCACTCCGGTCATCGTATAATATATCAAATTTCGAATATGTTCCTTATCTATTACCGTTTAAAGCTTAAATTTAAGTGCATAAAAATAGGTTAGTTCGTGATTCGCAAGGCGAGGTCATTATCAGTTGAAGTTGATATAATATTTTTATTCGTTAACGTTAATTTTCTTTATTGAATATTATGGTTCATTTTGAATATTCGTTTATTTTAATGGTTGATAGTTATATTCATCATCTCCTGGCGATTAGGGCATATCCCTCCCAATGAGCCGAAGATCGGGCTCAGTGGCGTATCTTGGGAGAGGCCTACGTCCAGCAGTGGACTGACCCTGGCTGATTATGATGATGATGAGTTATAATCTGGGCTCTAGTTTTGTAAGCCAGCGAACACTAACAAGTCATTCACAAACTCGCTTTTTGCGTTTGTAATGTGTAAGCCAATCAAAACAGCGCATTTGGATTGCGCTGGTTTGGCTTTTTGCTCGGTAGCTTACAAAATTGTGACCAAGTTTCTTTGTGAAGCGGTGTAAATACGTGTCACGCAAAAAGAACTGTGGCGGTCAAGCTGCGATATATCGGTCTATTTGGTGCACAGACCTGCTACATATTAAACTTGATCGCGTACACGGGCCCCCATGAGACCGACCTTGAACGGAGTTTGTCCCTTTCTTTTGTATGGACAACTTATATATATATACCATACATATAGTATGGAACATATATGTGACTAGCAGGTTTTTAGACAAGGACACACTCCCACCCTGGTGTCTCTCAATTGGGCCGTTTTGTTCTACAAAGCAATTACAACCTTATTGTTAAAGCATACGGATTAAATTGAATGTGTCAAAACATCTGCAGTGCACCATCCTTTATATTACGTCTATAATTTGGTGGTATGAGGTAGCGCGCGGGTCACGCGCCGCATGCTTGCCGGTGCGCAATAAATAATATTACAGAGGCTATTGGTTTATCAGTCGATTTTAGATTTCCTGCGCTGTGTACCCATTCGTGCGCGAGTGTACCCTTGCGCAAACTCGCACTCGACTCTCTTCCAGCGTTCTTTTAACGCGGCGCGTATTTTACGCCTTTTACATTCTCAACGGGTTGACTCGCGACAGTTAATTTTGAAATAAACAAAGTAGTAATGGAACGTACAATGAAACATTTAAAACATTTAAAAGTACACGACAAAAGCCGTGTGTGGGTGGGTATACATATTCTGACCGACTTTTGTTTTTTTTCAGTACCATAAGTGGAACCTCGATTTAGACCAGGGCATAGTCCCGGAGGGTCTCGAGGCTATGCTCCAAGAAATCGGCGTGGTAAAGCAAGAAGAACCCAAGCTCTTCTAGAATCATCTACAACATCAACCCACCATCAATCAAAATGGGCACGATTTGGTCATTTGATCCGGCGAATCTCTGTTCAGTTTCTGCAAGCATTTCCACTTTTAGCTTTATTCTTTTTGTAACCCTGTTCGCACTTTGCATCGCTATGCTGTTCACGTTATATATAATGGCTGCCGATGCAAAGCACTTTATGAAACCGGCAAGGGTTGAATCCAAAAAGAAGGGAATTAGTTACATCCATTGGCAAGACCCTAACGCTACAGAATCGGCCTGTAACACCGAACGTCGAGTTTTTTCTAGGCGATACCGACTCTTAGCCAAAATCATTCATCTTACGGAGAAACTGATCCATCCCTCGATCGACTTCATGAGAAGGATCAATAAAATGTACGCCTTGATTATGATAATGTTGTTGATTGTACTGGTCCAGAGCTTAGCTTGTGTGACTGTCGCGATATACAAGCACTGGACTTTCTACGGCGTCGCTGGTAAAATAAGAACTGTCGTCGCTTCTGTCGCCAGGGGTGTTGTCGAGTTCTTGAAGTGGGCTCAAGTCCAGCCCATCCATGGATCGGCCTAAGATGCGATATCCACTGGGACTTTCTGTATCTATAACTGCACCGGGATCTACGTCACCCATCTGATCTTTAACCGTATGACTGTGTTCTCGCTAAAACTTTATAATCTTTACCTTCATTGACTTCACCCTTGTTGTATTAATGTCAGATCAGAAGCCATCATTGTTCAGTATCTTTGGTCATAGTGGAGCTACATACAACCATTACATTAAGGCTGTTTCACGGACTTGGTTTTGGTAAATGTGCAGATTTTGCTCTATATAGTTTATATACATATATATATTACTTACTATCTGAAATGAAAGTTCAAGCAATTTTTTGACCTGACTGCGCTGCCAATTTTTCAAAGCATTTCAACATGTAAACGTAAATACTTAATGAGCAAATTGTTATATCATTAATGTTACTCTATGATATACACGGCTTATAAAACCCAGCTTTTTTGCGACTACCTGCAATATTCGATAAATGTTCAATAATATTGATGTTATAGCAAAGTTTCTAATGTATTCGAGTATATTATGTTAAAGCTGTACATAGCTTTAATTGTCTGATTTATATCGAAGTCGTGATCAAGCACAAATTAACAGTAGATGATAAATATGTTTATTAATTTAGTTATTAATAGCCGCAAAATGCTGGCATAAGCTGTAAGTTAGCAAGAAATAAGTCGATACCTAAGAAGATGTAAGCATTTGGTTTTCGGAATCGTTATACTTAAGATTTCACTCCACACACCAAATATTATTTTGAAAACACAACTGGCGCTAATAAAAATCAATTCTTTATACTCCAAACATCTCAATTAACGCAATTTCTTCATTAGTATTCAAAATGAAAATTTACTCAACTTGAAAATTAGTTTTACCTGTATATTTTTAGACTTAGGTTATAGCCCATTTATCGATACCGAAGAAAGTTTAAAATATATAACTTAGATACATAAACCATGTGTTAGGTGTATTATTGTAATTTTAATCAATCGAATTTGTGAGTATGAGTGTATGTATGTGTGATTTTAAGGATGAATAAAGATGTGTGTATGACTTTGTTATTAATATAATATATGTATCGAGAGTTTACAGGTATATTCTAGACAGGCATGCTATAAGTTCTATATTATCGGCTCTTTTCATCAGATAATATTGCCTATCTACAATAAAATAGGTAAAAAGGTTATCGTGTGCTATGGTGATTGTATGTTTTTTTGTTTGTTTGGACAGCTTGTATTCTCTGATGACGATAAAAACATGTTTTAACTTTGTTTTCAATATTACATTTCTATTTTGCATGTACAAAGCCCTTATAATAACTACTTACATATTCTTGTTTATCGCAATATTATCTTTTCAAATGAAAATTTCTGGCATATTAATTATATTTCATAACAAGTTTTACGTAAAAATTGTGTAATTGTGTGTATGAAGTATGATCACGATAATTCTGGTATGAATGTGTGTGAATGTCAGTGAATGTGTTTTTATGCTTCTATTGAGAACATATGTATATTGAGTCTTGAAAGTGTAAATTGTTTATTATAAAGCTAATAATTACAACAAATGACATATACACTTATTAAATGAAAGTTGCTGGTATACCTATATTGTTTAAAGTTATTTTCGGTTATATATATTTATTAAAATTGTGTGATTGTGTATGTGTTATTGTGTGTATGAATGCGTAAACTCTTATATGTATGTGTGCGAATGTGTTTTGTATGCATGTTTTGAGTACATTTATAAATATTATTGCTATATTAGATCGAACAGGTATATTTTAATGATCTTTATGTAAGATATGCCCAATGCCACTTTAATGTAAAGTCTATGTTAGCTATTAAACTTAACGTGTTACCTACTCACATTCCTAAAAAGTTATGTTTTATATTTTATTAATTAAAATCACTCTTCATACATTTCTTTTGGATTTACGCTTCACGTACTATGCTATACTTTTGTCACGGCCCTAATTCTGTAAATAACCAGCACAGACCTACTACATATTAAACTTGATCGCGTTCACCGGCCCTCATGAGACCGACTTTGAACGGAGTTTGTCCCTTTCTTTTGTATATACAACTTATGTATATACCATACATATATTATAGAACAAATATAGGACTAGCAGGTTGTTAGACAAGAACACACTCCCACCCTGGTGTCTCCCAATTGGGCCGTTTTGTTCTACAAAGCAAAACATCAAAACATGCAGTGCACCACCCTTTTATATTACGTCTATAGAAACCAGTGATCCGCTTTATGTCAAGCCACTCGCATCAAGCTCGCTGATTGACAGCGTTGGTAACCTATATAACAGCGCATTGGCATCTGGCATCGCGTTGGCTTGGCTTTTGCTGGATAGCTTTACAGTCGGCCCCACATGATCAGTGTATTTAGCCAGTGTTAAAGTTTTAATAAATAGCAGAGGCCTATGTCAAGCAGTGGACGGAAATTGGCTGATAATGATTATGAAAGTATTAAAATTGTTAAAATTTTTGTAGTTTCAAGACGTTAAGTCGAGTCAAAGTCACATTTCCAGTCAAATTAAATCATAGTCCAGTCCAAGATATACCTACCCTCAGTAAAGATTGCTAAAGATTTTACTGAAGATTTTCAATGGAATTTTCATGTGAACGCATTTTTTTACACTGTGCTTCCTACACTCTCAAACATTCACCGCCACATAATGGTTAGATAATCCACATTTATTACTCATTAATTTGCAGAAAAACACACGTTGTAGGAAAAAATACAATGAGAGCGCACACTTTTTCATGTTCTCGCCAAAACTCTGCTTACCTGCATAGCTCCAGATTTTTTGCATTAGACACTACTTTAAAAGATCATGCTACACTTTAATAGCTAAAGAAGCAACCACGCAGCTTTAAATCATGATTATAAACCGTCAAATTTCCACCAATCACACTTGCCTTTGATACATCTATGCTACCAATACAGCGGCAAATTAATTGCATGACCGTGTAATTTGTTGGTTTGTACGTGTGGTTAGCAACTTTGTGTACGATCTTATAAATATAACGTCTTGAACAGTGCTTAGATCTAGGCGGCCAGCGGAATGGAATCGGAGGAATCTTGTTTTATATTGATTTCTATGGTACAGCGTGCACTGGATTGCACCAGAGAACGGTATTTCTGCCGATGACGTCATCCGCAGTGAATGAGCCAATCGGATCCCGATAGCTTCGAAAGTACCGAACTCGATTGTTTTGAAAATACCTTCATTGCAGATGCAAAATTCGAATGCAGTAAACGCACCTCACTGGTATATTGTAAACTATAGTAGGGTCAATTTAATAGATCACATTTGACATCTGTCAGTCTTAGCTTCATAGTAAGGTGACTTGCTTAAAAAAATCGATTCAATTGATGAATCGATACACATCAACAGAACAAGAATTATGTTACTTTAATGTTATTCGAAATAACCAATTTCAGCAGCTCTAAATGAGAAATACAATTAGTATTTACATTATTCAATGTTATTTACTTGTTTGTTTTGCGTTAATATGAAATTGATAAGAAACGTTAATACAAATCCGAAATTGTACATATTTAAACGACTTTATATGTATTTATGGATTAGAATGTAGCTCCATAGAATATGGCCCAATAAAATAAAAAACATACTAATATGTACCTAAGTTTTTTAACCCAAATTATTATTGATTTAGTTCCTATTCAATTATTTTTGTATTTTTTTAGTCAAAGAATAATATTGTGTTAATTACAATCACAGTGTATTTATTTTAATAGTTCAACATCCTTCACAAGTAATAATTGCATTCGATTCAATCTATCGACTGATCAATCTTTTGATTTTTTGGGTAACATCCCTAGTGTTAATAAAGAAAAAGTGTTCACTGACGTAACCTTGTACTGACGTTTAGTTTTTTAGAACAAAAATTGTTTATTATTTTTAAATGAATTATTAGTCAAAGTAAATCGTAAAAACGCTTTCTTTTGTAATTATTAGAATAAATATGTATTTTTAACTGATAAATGTTAAGTAATTATGCAGTTCTGACTTTGAAATAATTAATAATTTTATGTGCCCTTCATTACAAGGTCATGTTGTGGAATTTTGATGAAGTGTCAAATGTGATCTATTAAAGTGACTCTACTATGGGTTATTATAATCGCTCCGCGGCTTTGCTCGCGTTTAATCGTGGTAAACCTTCCTCTTGAATCACTCTATCTATTGATGAAAACCGCATTGAAATTAGTTGCGTAGTTTCAAAGATCTAAGCGTACAGAGGGAGGGACAGACAGAGGAAAGCGACTTAGTTTTATAAAGTCTGTGCAAAAAGAGAACCGTCGTAGAAATTGAGGGCGCGCGTGTTTATGGTTCTAATTTCCTTATTTTGTTGCGTTGACAACATTTCTCTGTCACATTCTCAATACGGCTAATAATGTTTGATACCTTGGTAGGTACTTACTCTTATCATTTTCGGGTGGTACTAGGTAGGTATATACTTTCCTTCCTTACCTTCGAACGTTAGTTCAACGTAAAGCCACGATGGTTCTCTGTATGGCACAGACTCTATACTATGTGAAAATAGCGACGCCCCGTAGCATACGCTACGTGCGTATAGGCTTCGATTCCGAATCAGTGGACGCGTAGCTTTACAATTTTAATTGTAATTAATAAATAACTCCAGACTGTTATAAATGTACAACTTTTAAATAAACCCCCATGATTTTAATTAAATTCGAATTTACCCTCTATTGAGATATTCAAAATATTCGAAACATATTTTTCTATTTCTATTTATCGCTATACCCTACTATTGATAAAAGTTTTCTTGATGACATTTATCAAAAATAAGTTTTGTACCATGTAAGAAAATCAAAATTCTAAATTACTTTTAAGACGTCTAGTTAAAAAAATGTAATAAATTTAATTTAATACATAGTTTAGTATATATTTAATACATAGTTTAATACATATTTAGTGTAACTAATTATAACTATATTGTTTAAGGTGTGTTTAAGAATGTTTCGCTTTTAAGTTTCTTTATTACATATCAATTATTTTTCATGTTTAGTTATGTTTAATAGGTTTGTAAATACTGAGATATTTTTGTGCAATACATAAACACCTTACCTGTAGATATCGTTTAGTAAAAAACGATGTTTCGTAAAAATATCTGAGACTAGCTTTTGACATTATTATTTTGCCTTTTAGTTAACTTTATTAACTTAATTTAACCCTTTGTCACAGGAAACTTTACAAAGCTACATATCAGTTCACTGATATGTAACTTTGTAAAGTTTGATATGATAGGTTCAGGCTCGGAGCATCACAAAAATTGTCTCGTGTGTAAATCGAACCCACGACCTTAGGTTTCGTGGCCAGTCTCATTGAGCATTATAGTGCTGGTCATATTACAAATGCAAGAGTTACGGCACACATTTCAAAGATACATCTGTTCTGAGCAAACTATTTGGTAGGCGACCCATAGATATATACACAAAAAAAACGAATCAAAGTCTATAGACCTATGACAAATTAGATATTTGACACATATAGTTTTTGTATTTTAATTATGGTTTGTAGCTAATCCAGTAATTATTTTCAGCAATTACTAAAAACTACCTTTTTCTTACAATATTAATTAATATATGGTAAATAGGTTTACTTACTGTACATATAAAAACAAAGCGTTTGTTGAATAACTTATAAAACACGTAAAATATAAATATAATAAAATATAATAATACACGTATTTAATATGAGTGTTTTAGAGTATTTAGAATATTTGGAGCAGATATTAAAATTATGCACGTAAGTAGATTATAAAAACATTGATGTTATACTATATAACTAAGTAAACTTATTATGTCTAAGCAAAGTAATTTTAATAATACATTGGTGGTGTATTTTCTTACAATAATACCTTAAGATAGTTTTACTTTAACGTATCTTAACTTTAAATGTAAATCATGTAGAGATATAATGTACTTGACATTTTCAATGTTGTTAAAAACAATGACGAGGGTAGTTCGAAAAATTGCGATACAAAAATTGTAAATGAAAAAGAAATTGTGGGGCAGTTAACACTAACTGTATCATAATTTAGTTTATGCTACACTTTTATACCGTAATAAGTTCTTAAATATTCTGAAAATATTAACTTACTGTAATTTAAATTATTATTCTTCCCTGCTTTATTTGTGTACTTATTACAATCTTAAAAAGGTTTATCAAAAACTTTTCAAAAATATATGATATTTTTTTAAGTAGGCTAGTATAATTCGATACAATCTTAATGACTGCTGTGAATCTAGGCGCAAGACGCTACGCAGTAGCACAGAATACTTAATAGTGCAGAAGTGAGTAGTAGGTATAGTTATAAATATTAAAATACGGGACTTATCGCGCCTAAAACATAAATCTTATTTACTCGACGTTTCGACCAAGTTGCATTGATCGTGGTCACGAGACGACTGACCACGCGATGTGTTCAAATCACGAAAGTTTAAAGTTTACAATGAGTAGTAGGTGACAGCGGGTCGCGTGCTTACAGAGCGAGTGTGTGCGTGTGTGAGTGTGTGTGACTGATACCTACCTCTGTTCGCGGTTTTGATTGGATGAGATTTAGAGTTTCTACTGTAACTGTGCCAAGTCTATGGTGTCCATTACACGATAGATTTTGCTGTCAGTTTGCTGGCAGTCACGGCTGTGACTGATGGATAACTGATCGTGTAATAGAGTGACTGACGGTGACTGACCGATATTTACATACTTTGATTTGCTGCATGAGCGACCATAAGTCATGGCTTGTCATTGTCATGGTTTTGAATGACGGATAACCATCAATCTAATGGACGCCTATCCCACAGCGTAGTAAGATTGCATCCCACTATACTGGCATCCAAATCGCCCTACCCTCCGAACTAGTTTGATACTGTTTTAGAAGAAAAGTGAGCAGAACCATGTTGAAAGCTTGATTTCGCTTTATTCAATCGACATTGGTTGTGATGTGAACGAAAGGCTGACTGGAAATTGAATGAGAAAAGTAAAGATCGGGATTGTGTAGCAAGGAATGTAATGAAGTGCAGGGAAAACGAGCGGAAGCCGTTGAAACGTCATAATTATGTCTTTTTTTATAAAGTGTAGTTTCGTAATATAAAGTGTATGTTGAGTAAATGTTAGTCTCTACTTTAGAATTACGTGTATTTAAATCGTGCCATTTATAAGTGTATACAATTAATAAATATAAAACTTGTTTTTTTTTAAAGATACATGTATAATTAAACGCCAACTGCAAGCAATTTATTTACAGAATTTGCGCGCTTATAAGTACATCAAAAAAGTTTGGTTCTAATGGTTACATCTATATATCGATGTATGACAATCTTTAAGGCATTCACACGCTTTTTGTTGCCTATATCGCGCAAGTACTTGGACATAGTCACATTACGATTGTTTCGTGAAAAGGTACGCTCAAACCAACGCGGTCAAACTTGGGGACGTAGCAGTGCTGGCGTGCAAACATTATTCATTGTCCAAATTCTATAAACTAGCGATTACAATAAGCAGTAAGCCATTCACATCTCGATTTTGACAGCGGTTTTAGTGTGCAAGCCGGATAGAAAAGACGTAAAGCAAAGTCGGAGTCTTTATTTTTATATCATACAAATGTAAGGGAGTCTCGCAATGTAAACATATACGGGAAAGGAGAAACGATTTTGTCTTAAGTTTTTGTCTCCTCTATCTGGCATGTGCATAAGCCAATCACAACAGCGCATTGGCTCGAATGTTTACTCGCAAGCTTGCAGAATTAGGACGCAGGACGCTTTTGATTATAATACAAATTACATACATCAGTACCCTTAGTACGAGTTTTCATACCAAACTCGATATCGTTTATCAAACAAAATTTGTACAGCGCCTCTAGTGGTTACTACACTTCACTTAATTTAGATCATCAGAGAGCCAGAATAAGTCGAAAACTATGTGAGATCTGTCGAAAGCGTTTACGATAAAAACTCGTACTAAGGGCACTGTAATAAACTGATCTACTATGCACCGCACCGCCACCGCGGTGTAAAGTTAAACTCGTTGATTTGTTCTTCGCTAATCCATCAAAATTTTGTGTTACTCACTCAAGGCGGTGAATTATAAGTTATACCGTGACCTTGTATCAATATAATATTTATTTTTTGTATGCATTATATTATATTTGTATTATTTGGTATACCATGTTTTATTGTTTTTATTTATTATTAAAAAAAAATATGATACATTCAGATATATTATACCGAGGCAACAAACCTAAGAGTTAAACCTTTTATTGGAACTAGTAAGCACAAGTATAATAAGTGTATATTCAATTGTGAACGCAGAGTAATAACAGGAAAAAAAGATAGGATTAATTGTGTTGTACAAACATAGAAGTTAATTAAGCTTAAGACTATGCTTTATGACATCTCTTCTACGTAGAGCCTATGTACCTATCTAGGTGCCTAGGTACTAGGTACTAGGTACAGACCTATACTATAGTTGTAGTCCTATAAGGGAATTATGTGTTACCAATAAAAAAAAGCGCGTTGTCCTGTGCATGTCTTTTCTCTCCTCCTATGTTCTTCTCTCTTCTAAAGCTATCCGTAAATTATTAAGAGCAAACGCGGGGTGCACTTTATCATACAAATGTATTCCCACGTTTCCTCCCTGGGAAATGCAGCTAGAGAAAAGATTGTTTCTAAAAAAATCAAGGTCTGGTGTAGCCTATGTGACCTATATGACCTATGCCATTTTTTGACCAACTAATTTCAAAAAGAAATATAAGCCTTTAAATGTCTTCTTTAATATTTTTGAAGGGTCATATTTCTATTTGCAAAAGCAAATGATAGGGGTGCAGTGGCAGACCTTGATATTTTTTGAAAAAATTGTTTCTACAATTTATCTCTAGAAGCATTTTCCAGGGAGAAAACGGGGGAAATACATTTGTATGGAAAAGTGCACCGCGTTCCCTCTTAATATCTAAATAAAACATTTTATTTAGATTATGTTGGCAGAAACTCGTATTAAACTAGGAAAGTGCTAAAAATCATCCCATTTGTTTCAACAGTAATCGAAAGGCAAATCGTACTAAGTTTACATAAACTACAATGACATTGGCCCCGCAGCTTTGCCTGAGGCAAAAATTATCCTATGTCTTATATTTTTCCACCATACTGTCCCCATTCCATCCCATAAATTTCAACCAAAACAGTCCAGCCGGGCGTTGGACCGTAAAATGATACCAAAGAAATATGCAAACTAACTTTCGCGTGAAGGTACGTGGTTTGTACATCATCATCATAATCAGCCGTAATACGCCCACTGCTGGACATGGCCTCTCCCAAGACACGCCGCGTGGTTTATTATCTATAAAAAATCTGCAATTTAACCCATCGGCTACGTTACCTAATACTTACTGCATTTCTTCCGAAACAAATAAAACTAAATTTGTGAAAACGTTTTGTTTTTCAATTTTAACTTTATTCAAAGCATAATTAAATTCTTCTCGTATACGCTACGTAAAAAATATTTTTAAGAGTTATTATTCTTAAAAATATTTTTTGTTATAATAATAATAATATGAATAATTATGTCTCAGTAATGTCACATACTTACATATAAAATAATATGTAATCATATCATAGAATAGGCTGTCTAAGATGGCACTCGTCAACGAGAGTGATAAAATCATAGTTAGCTGTAAGCCATTCAAATTTGGCGTCTATTGTTATTATCAAGTACAGTCTAATATAAGTTTATTAGTAAGTTGTATATAATAATTGAATATAAGTATTACCTAAGTCGCATATATATGCATAGTTATAAGTTATAATTGAATATAAGAATAACTAAGTCGCATATAATTATATGTGTAGTTATAAGAAATTACGGCGTGTTTTTAATGTTTATATTTATACATTTAGAGGCGAATATAACTGTAAGGATATTTTATTTATTTTCTGTGATAATAATATATATTTTCGTAAAAATAATGGTCTAGTTTGTGACCTAAAATAAGTCACTAACTGGACCGTTATTTTTTTGCCTTTCACAAATTCCTAATATCCTTATAATATCTCTATCTATATATTATTTCTCAAAGGTTTTTAGTCCGACCGCCATAACTTCCATGTAATTCTTCATTAAATTGAATGATTCCAACACTATTTTAAAGCTTATCTTTGTTGTTATTGCAAAATGTTTTAAAATTACATACTTAGAGGTTTTATCAAAAATGATGAAAATTATTATATATTATCTGTTGACAGTATAATCAACTAATTTGTTTTTAAATACAAATGCGAAGTATTCGCACAGGTCACACATCTCATATTTATTATATTATTACTATATAAAAAATTGATTCCAGTTCTTTACCATACTAGCGGATACCGGGCGTGTGCTACTACGCCAAAAAAAACCTAATGCATTGTTTTAGTAGTATAAAACCAACTGTAAATTATTGCCTTCCGTATGATCAATACTATTATATCACACTAGTACAAAAAATACAACATTATCTCTGTTCAGTATTATTAAATATACCTATATTTATTTTTAACGGTATAAAACCTTAAAGATTTTTTCTTTCGTACCTATTTTATTTTTCAACAACCGATGAACTCCTTTCCCTAATTTTATTCAGCGTTTTATGATACTTTAATTTATTATAAATTATAATAAGCGTTTTCATGTCATTAAAATGCCAAAAGTCAACATATGTGTAAATGCATATACTACTTTAATAAAAATAGTATATGCATTATTGTGATTTCGTTATATATTTTTTTGTTTTATTTATTAATTATAAAATAATATTAGTAATAAGTACCTACCTATATTTTTACTGAATTTTATTTTTCTCCATTTCCGTCTTGTAGGATAAGGTGTACATTGCAAGTTGTAAATTGCGCAAGGTATTTCACGGCTAGAGCTTATTACAATAGTAATGTATAAATAATGGTAAAATATTAAAGTTAATACTTATACATAAGTGTCTACAATATTAATAATCTATTAGGTGTTTTTAATATAAGGCTCGGTTGGATAATACTAGTAATAATACTAATAATACTAGTAATATAATAATAGTATACACTAATTAAATACAAAATATTCTTGGTAATCTAAAATAAATCAACTATTCCTTGACTAAAAATCAACGAATATAAGATACCTGATAAGATATCTGGCTGTATAATCAAAGTAGTTAGGGTCAAACATACTCGTACTTCAGTTTCATTTTATTAAGTATTTTGTCAGACTTACAAACCTCTTCACAAATTATTAAGTACAAAACCATAACACCTACTTTTATATTTTTAAATAAAAAACATGCAGTCTTTGCTAAATGCTTTTAACCGACTCATATACATCAATATTGCCAAAAATATTATTCAGAAAGCCAAAACAACGTGAAAGACCGAATATTTATATTATAATTTTAACGTTTTGTAGTGACCATAACGGTCACATATATAATGTTATCATTATTTACTATAAAAATAACTACTATGGAACCATTGTATATCTATTCTAATTAAAATAAAGGGGAATACGCCTCTGGTAAAATGTCTTTGCCCAATCTGAAAAAATATATAATTGATGTTTAATTTTGCGACCTAGAATAAATCTGTGCACATAATATGTTATAGGTCAATTTTATTAGTTGTCTTTAGGGGTCATTGATTATTTACCTACGAAATGATCTCTAGGGAAAGGAGGGTTAAAAAAATTGTGGCAGGGGAGGTCAACAATCGACACTACGTAAAAAGTGACTGGCCCCTTATAATCGTCAATTGTCATAGAAGTTTATGATTTATCAATCAATCAGTAGCAGAGGCGTTAAATACCTAAGGATTGTATAGTATCAAGACAATATTTAAGATAAGCATTAATTAGTAGTATTCGTAAACAATTAGTCGCACAATAACTTGTTTGTTTTTCCCTACGTTCAATTATAGTTTGTTATTTTTATTTGCGTGGAATTAGTCCTTAATTTTAATTAATTATATTATTTTTGTATTCGCATAATAAAAACCAAAATTGTCAATAAATTCTGCAGTCTTCTTTTAAGTTCAATATATATTTTAACAATCACTTTTTACACCAACTTATAATGAAATACCTGACATATTAATAGTTTTACATACCTGATATTGATAGTTCTTTTGGCAAACTTTTTAATTAAAAATCTTACTGATTTTGCTTCATAAATGTTCATCACTCACGACATCTAGTTTCAACCAGCCAAACTTTACTTCAAGACAGATTTTGTGCTTCTATTTTGTGAATTACAAATGTACTCCTATTTCTTTTTTAATTTAAATTATTGTGCGTGGATAACATTTTTACTGGTATATAATCCATTACCATCAAATATCAGATGTACTTCTTCAATAAGAGGTCACAAAACCAATGAAAATGTTATAATTTCGCTTTTAAATAGCTAAAATTATGATTATGTGTTTGTGTCAGCAGTCCGCCTTAGTTTCGGTTAAGTTACAACTTTCAATGATGTTGTTTCATTTATGTATCTTGTAATTTTATCTGATACTTATAGTGAACATGGCAACACCGCTTGAGACTTTTGTTTTAAGAGATTTTGTTGTTCACACTTGACTTTATCGAGTTGTATTGTGTTTATTTGGTTATTATTAATGTAACCTGAATATTACATGTATGAGGTTCTCTTTCAGTCAGTCAGTTTTCCCACTTCACTTTCCATCACGGTGGGCGTTTAAGAGTTCTCCAGGCCTCGAATATAATAACACAATAAGTGTTCACATTCACCCAATCACCAACAACATACGATTTCGATTCGGAATTCTGTTTCGGAATTCCCAATCGAAGTATCGAATCAGCCCACTGATTCTCAATAATTCGAAAGCAAATTCGTATTTGGAAACGGCCTCTCTTTCGACTTAGATCTTTGCAATTTACAATGTTCTAATCCGCAACTTTTGATAATTCAACTCGAAAAAATCTGTGATTTTAATCGGAATGGTTTCCGCGAGCAAATAGCGCACGGAATAAAAAATATTCGAAATTCAAAATGACGCTTCCAAATCCGATAGGTTTTCGAGTGATTGAGCGGAGAGAGGGGGCAGGATTCCGTTACCGGCCACATACATTCAGAATCCGTTTCGAAGAGAAAACTACCGTACGTATGTGATCTATAAAGATCACATATAAACACAGTATAAACTTACCTACGTATATATTTTAAATAAATAAATATTTGGATTCAACCTTTTTGGTTGCAAAAGCAATACATTCATAATATAACATATATAAATGTTATTGTCACTCTATGTTATATTATGAATGTATTGTTTTAATTATTTAAATTTGTTGTTTTGTAGTTTGTCTGCGTTCTATTTTGTTATCCAGATTTATAAAATACAACATAATACAACTTGATACATTTGCTAACATACTAAATACAACCAAATGGTAATCCACCTCATCTATTTAATAATTAGATATAAAAATAGAATAACGAAGTGTATATTAAAAATCTGTTAAAATGGATCAATTTGCTTATTTGCTATAAATATATATATATATATATATATATATATATATCTTAGAATGTATATAAATATCTGTGTTTAGGATATGTTAATTAATATACATTCATTTGTTTGGTGTATACGTTTATATTAAATTGTACTTTCGGCTCATTTGAATAAATGTCCTAAGTACCTACTTTTAATTAATTATCATATTACTTTTAGAAAGTCCTGAAAATGGCATAAAAAACACGCAACACAGAGATAAGGATTTTGCAAGCCCAGTGCTTTTACTAATAACTTAAATAATAATATAAACATTATCATTTACAATATCAATATCTGTGTATTAGTTAAGTTAATTAATATACATTTATATATAAAGTAAAAGTCCTAAGTGTCTAGTTTAAAATGATCGTATTGTATGTTTAAGAAAGTCCTGAAAATGGCATAAACAATCACACAAACCCAGTGATAGTTAAGGATTTTGCAAGCCCAGTGCTTTTAGTAATAACTTTAGTATTAACATCAACTTTATTTTCTCATATTCAAAATCAGGCTCTGTTGTAATATTATTATTAAAAACGGTTGTACACTCACGGGTTTTTTTATCGGAATTGCTCCGACCAGTTCCGACATGTTTGATGGCCTTCTTCTGGAAGCCACGTCTACCGCAAGCTCTCTTGTAATGTTTAAACCTATTATCTATCATACTTAAGTTTCAAAAGTTTTATATTCAATTATGTTAGTTTCATATTAATGTTATATATTTTATTTCATAATTAATATTTTTCATTGTTATCCCTCATACCTAATGTTATTTTTTATCTTATTTGAATAATTCATCATAGATTTTTCAAGCCAAGTCCCATGCGCCTTAATTATATTATATTAGCAGGTAATAAATTATATTGTATGTTTAATTATAAGGGAAGCTCATGCTCGGGATATTGTAGTTTGTAAATAGTTATATTAATATATAAGTAATATTATGACATAATATTACTTATATATTAATTACATTGTCATGTCTATAATCTCTCTTTGTTAATATTAAGCATAAACGCAAACTGTATTATCATCTTTGTATATACATATTACATACACTTTCTAAGCTCTAAAATAATGACAATATATTTATTTATGTCTAATTATAATTATACATATATATGGTATATTAAATTAGGTATATAAAAAAGGTATATTAAATTTTTACATACACTATATAGGTAATAACTATAAAATAATAATAATAATTAGCATAAGTATTTTTAATAATTATTGAATAGTACCTACCGTTTGGGTAAAAGGTTTTCTAACGTGGCTTGGGCATATAATTAAATTATATATACACTATTTTTGTATAGGTACTTGTGTAAGCACGATATGCCAGAATATTTGAGTCCAATTTGTAGATTTTTTATTAAAAATATTAATAATAATTATAATTAATAATAAATATTATAAATGTTATACATGTGTAGTTGTGATCGATGTTAGATGGCACTTGTTAAATAAATTGTATTTATGTAAATACATAATCGTCTTTTATTTCATACCTGCTGCACCCTAGATACAATTCTATTATTTTATTTATTGTTCAAGCCGTTGAATAAATGGTAATATTATGATTATTTTAAGTGTTACACACTTTATATTTTTGAACGTTGTTATACAAAATCCAAAGTTTCATAGTACCGACGGGATTCTAACCCGCATCTGAGAAACATGCCCAGCTAGGCTATATTCTGTAAGCTATCTCGACAGCGGAATCCGCGGTGAGATTCGAATTTCGTACTACGAAATTCAATCTTATCACGTTCGTAATACGAAATTCAAATCTCACCGCGGATTCCGCTGTCGAGATAGCTTGCAGAATAGCCTAGCAGGTGCTCAGACCAAAGTAAGCCACGGTGCGAATCTATCGATACGACGAAAATTTGTATAAATTGTTATATTGTTATATTACACACGTTATATTTTTGTACATTGGTACAAAAATATAAAGTGTGTAACACACTAAAAAAATTGATTTAAGCAGTGCAACATCGCACGGCGGATTTGAAAACTAGGTAATGATTTCTTCTGACATGATTAACTTCGATATAGTAATCATAGATGGCGCCACCAATGCATTATCGATAGATTCGTGTCGTGGCTTAAATGTTATAATGACATACGTACGAAGCAGCTGAACAGAACCATGTTAACACCATCTATGGACGTTTACCTAAGCGTTCATAGATGGCGTTATACTGAAATGCCGAAAAAAACACGATTCTTCTATGGGGACCCTTATAATTTTTAACTTTATTCTGTTGTAAGCGTTCCGTAGTCATGACAAGGAACCTTTATAGTTTCGTCATGTCCGTCTGTCTGTCTGTCTGTCTGCCCGATGTTTTGCTAAGATACCGTTAATACTATTATATCGATTCGATTCTGATTGTAGGGCTTCCCCCCCCCCCCCCCCCCCCTCTAAAAGCTAAACTGCTGGCTTAAATCTGGAAATAATCGTGATAATAGTGCATTTCATGAACTTTAAAGGAAAACTATAGCGGTTAAGATAACTTTATTAGTTTAGCAGTAATAGTCGTTGAACTTGGGTGTTAGATAATTCTGTACCAAATACAAAATCTTTAGAATAAATCATTTAAAGTGACAATGATGAAGTACCTAGTTGCTTGTTTATAACGGGTAAAGGCTTGCATTGGATAACGGGGTACTACGGAACCCTACACTGTGCGTGGCCCGACACGCACTTGGCCGGTTATTAGTATTTGTTGTTATATCGGCATCAGAAATACATCATCTGTGAAAATTTTAACCATCTAACTATATATATATATATATATAACTAACTATATAACTAAATATTTCAACCGTATACTATCTATATAGTCTACTATAGACAGACGGACAGCGGAGTCTTAGTAATAGGGTCCCGTTTTACCCTTTGGGTACGGAACCCTAAAAAAGGGTGCGTAGAAAGCTACGCGTTAGAAATTAAACTTTCAAGTTCATTTAATTTATTTCTCAACATCGTTGACATTTTTTTACAACTCCATGTATTGAATATTAGCGAATACGTCTTAGTAGTTACGCCGTTCTACAATAGAGGGCGCTTATAAATATAAAATATAACATGACGCTTACGTCACTTCCGCTGCCTTCTGACCGTGACGCTACGTCATTTCCGTCAAATTTTACCGCAGTGCCACAGATTATATTATAGTTACTACGTCCAGTGCGCTTAAACAAGTTTAACTTCAAAATGTAATAATCCTTGCAACTGCAATAATAAAATACTTTCTGTAATTTTGCATTTTGAATAAGTGAATTGAATTAAACCGAACTTTCATTCCGTTTGCTATAAAGAGAATATAAACTACGTTACTGGTCTGATGGTTATGTTCACAGAAAATAAACAAGGTTTTGTGATAATAACCAAAGCGGGATCAAATTGTCGTATCGTCGATATACTTATTGACGTTTTAGGGTTCCGTACCCAAAGGGTAAAACGGGACCTTATTACTAAGACTCAGCTGGCCGTCTGTCTGTCTGTCTGTCTGTCTATCTGTCTGTCTGTCCGTCTGTCACCAGGCTATAGCTCATTAACCGTAATAGATAGACAGTTGAAATTTTCGCAGATGGTGTATTTCTGTTGCCGCTAGAACAACAAATACTAAAAACAAAATAAAGTTAAAAATTAAAGGAGGTCCCCATACAAAAAACGTGTTTTTAAACGCTATCTATCGTTCTTAGTTTCGGCAAAATGACATAGATGGCGTTAGTAAACGAGCGCTGTCATTCTAGATCGCGACCAAACCAAATATTTTTGGTAATATCAATTAATCAAATATATGAGGTTGAAACTCTGTTATGTTTCGTATTGTACGGAACCCTCCCTAAGTGTGCGATAAGAGACGCGATGCTGACTCTCACTTGGCCAGTTTTATTTAATAAGGTCCATGGCACGTACCTATATACCTACTTACCTAATCGATAGAAAATAAACTGAGTTGCATGGAATATAAAGACTAATGCCTGATAATAGTGATCAATAGAGATAACTATCTATTGCTCATCGTGATAAAATATAAAGTCCTTCGCGTGGCATATATTTTTATTACTTGATACATACGAGTATGTGATAGAAGCCGGTGGAAGCAGTAGGTAAGAGTTTTAAGTTAAAATCGATACTGTATATTGATTGGAGCGGGTGCCAGTAACTTTATTACTAAGTTAGTGTGGCTACACAGTACTCTCATGCATAGGTATATATTAATTTTGCTGTCGTAAATCAGTTTGGTATTTAAATAATATAGCCCACAGACTTTCTCTATCGTACATTGGACCTTGACTTAAAATCAGAGTCTTCGGCACTTTGGAATCGCAAGTTCAAAATCGACGGGCCATCAAAACATGATTAGTTAAATTTGGGAACTACCTACCACCCCATTTGGGTAATTATTACTCATCTGCGTCTGCAGGCTTAAGTTTGTCGTTTTAAATTTTCTTCCTTTTTTCGGACCAAGATTTATAACCGTCGGTTCCGGTGGTTCTAGAGTAAAAATCGCAAATCGGTAAACGTAACGTAGGACGCCCTTTGACCAGGTGGAGCGACGACATACTCAAAGCGGTGGGCAGTGATTTCCTTCTTTACTCATGTGGTGATAGGAAAAGAAGGAAAATAGAAAAAAAAAAAAATGAAAAGGAAAAAAAAATAATTTGTGATAAGAAAAAAAAAAAAAAAGCTGAAGATCGGACTCAGTGGACTCACTCGTGACTTGGGAGAGGTCTATTTCCAGGCTAGCAGGGGAGGGGACTGATACTGGCTAATCATGGTGATGATAATGAAAGTTGTTTTCAGTGGGTATCGATTATGAAAAAATAAAACTGGCCAAGTGTGCGTTGGACTCGCGCACCGAGGCTTCCGTACAAATTAACCAAACTAGGTTTTAAACTTAAAGGACAAACTTAACTTTGCAGTTCGATACATAGAAAATGTATTGCACCAACCGCAAATAATGAGTTTGTAATAGTAGATCCACATTTTTTTGTTAGTGAAATATACAAATATTTACGGTTTTCAGATTTATGCCTATATAAGTATTTCAAGACTTTGCTTCTTGCCAATTTTATGATTCTAGGTCAACGGGAAGTCCTATAGGTTTTGATTCCCTTGTGAAATCGCAAAAATGCGAAAATATACGACATAAACGGTCATATCTTTTGATCGCGTTAACTTACAAGTTTTCATTTTTCCACAGACAAAAGAGTCTATAGACCCGAGTATTTGGTATAAGTTTCAACTTGATATCTCTACGCGTTCCTGAGAAAAAGGGGCCTTGACAGACGGACAGGCAGACAGACGGATAACAAGGTGATTCTGTAAGGGGTTATTTTATTTTGAGGTACGGAACCTTAAAAACGTACCCAGATGTATATGTACTGTCTAAATCTGAATAAGAGGATACATAGTACCTAGGTAGTACCTATAGGATAAATATATGCTCTAATTTATAATGATTTTCGTTCGACTCCTCTAGACAAAATCCAATCTCTTTTTCCATTCACATTAACGCAACTTCAAAATGTATGGGAATGACATCTTTGTTGCAGAAACATAAATGTAATTCCATACATTTTAGACTTGCGTTAGCGTGAATGGTAACAGAAATTGTATTCTTCTTCTTAATTAATTTCCGCTCCCGCTACTACTCACACTTAATATCTCATAGTGAGGTAAACCGTGTGATGTCAACTATACCACAGAATAATGAATAGTACAAGTAACTATACTAAAGGTACTACTATACGTTTCAGTGTCCTAGGTCTCATATTGAGCAAGGTCGGTGGTTGAGTTAGCTAGTTGTTTATAGTTACTTACCTTTGAAGTACACACACCCTCTCTGCCAAGGGTAGACAACTTTTACAGTGAAGGTATCAGTATACTAACAACGTGTATTAGTAAAGTAGTAAATTGATATTAAGAGTTAGTAACTTATTTTTAAGATATTAATCTTATAGGAGGCGGATAGCGTTTGACCAATATCTCGCCTGGTGGTAAGCGATGATGTGTTCGAAAATGAACGTTAGGCCTAAAATACTCTGACTCTCATTAGGTGTGTGCTGCCGGAACACCTCGTAAGGTTATGGCGGCCGATTTTCAACTGGTGGATGGTGGATGGTGGTATGCTAGTTTTTGGTAGCAAGTCAGACGGAACATCAATTAGTCTATGGCTGGGATTTTAACTAGCAACCTTCCGGTAAGAAGGCAAGCTGTCTATCCATTACGCCAATTTGCCGTCCTGTACTTATTGGGAAAAACAGACGCCGCGGCTAATAATTCAATTCTTAGGCGGCTTTGTTCATATGCAAACAAATGCCTAGAAACATAGGTAATTTCAGTAGAAAGTAGCGCCTACCTACTTACTTTCTTGGTCATAGTATTTTTCAGTGAATCGACATTCAGTTCATTCACCTGGGGATAACTATGCTTGGCTAACTAAGGCTGTACAATATTTTTTTTGTACAATATTTTTTTGTTGACTGTGATTTTGGCGGCTATTTTTTGGCGGATGATAGGCGTAAATACTAACTAAGTTTATCTTGCGAATATCTAGACCTGACATAGACCGTAATTATTTCGCTTGGCCCAGGATTATGAACTCAAATTTAAGTATTAATTGATGGTCCCGGTCATCTCAATAGATACGAGTATTATTACCTACATATGCTTAGGTACCAACATTTACATTAGGTAACTACCCACTATCAATTTTGTACCGCTCCTCATCTAATCCTTTAATCCATAACATGTGTCACCTAGTGTCCGCCTGGCCAGCTACCACCCTCAAGTTAGAAAATCTGTCGACAAACATCTAATGTGTTCCGGCACCTATCCTTGAAAGCCATTAATTTCCATTCTAGGCTTAGCGTGCTGCCATCTTCGACCGCATCAGAAAATCAGAAATCAGCAAATGAGGTATATACATTTCCTTGTTCTATTGACGAAAATAGCCGCCAAAGTAGCGTCAACAAAAAAATATTGTACAAAAAAAATATTGTACAGCCTTAGTTAGCCAAGCATAGTTATCCCCAGGTGAATGAACTGAATGTCGATTCACTGAAAAATACTATGACCAAGAAAGTAAGTAGGTAGGCGCTACTTTCTACTGAAATTACCTATGTTTCTAGGCATTTGTTTGCATATGAACAAAGCCGCCTAAGAATTGAATTATTAGCCGCGGTGTCTGTTTTTCCCATTAAGTACAGGACGGCAAATTGGCGTAATGGATAGACAGCTTGCCTTCCTACCGGAAGGTTGCTAGTTAAAATCTCAGCCATAGACTAATTGATGTTCCGTCTGACTTGCTACCAAAAACTAGCATACCACCATCCACCGGTTGAAAATCTGCGGCCATAACTTTATGGTGTTCCCGTTCCGGCAGCACACAAACCTCGTATTAGACCATTCTAGGTATTCCTATGGTGAACAGTGATCACGTTATTGCATTGCGTGTTCACCATTTTCGACCACACCGTCGCTTACCACCAGGCGACATAGCGATCAAACTCTTGTCAATCACAAGTAAAAAAAGAGAGAGCTTAGAAATCTGCGCGTGAGAAGTGTAATTTCCAAGTTCATTCAATTTATTTCTCAACATCACTAATTATTTTATTGTACAACTTCATCTATTGATAACATGACGCTTACGTCAGTTCCGCTGCCTCCTGACCGTGACGCTACGTCATTTCCGTCCAATTTTACCGCAGTGGGCCTAAAGAAATTTCACTCAAAAAAAAAAAAAATGTACCGATAAGGACACCAAGTCTATATCTACTTATCAAGTCAAGAGCACTTCCTGGAGTTCGACTATTCCTTGAGAAAATGTTTTACAAAAAGAGAAGGGTTTCTCTTCCCTTCGGTATACATAAACATGTCGGCCACAGACATGGGTGCACTTTACGAAAGATATACTTGTATCTTGTAAAGGTAAATAAAGATAAACCTACAAGGTAAATATAGATTTTGGAACCGAAGGAACTGTTGTCTGTTCCTAATGGTTTTTATAGGGACAAGGTGTATTTATAGATATTTGTGAATTAGTGTTGTGCAAGTAAAAGGCAATTTGCCTTATAAAATAACTAAAAACCTGACTTCCCATGCAGCGCGAGTCAGTTTCAGTAGCAAGTTTGGGATTTTAACCGCGATATCTCTAGAGATACTCATCAGTTGTTGATAAATTTTACAATCAACACCAATATTATAAATGCGAAAGTCAGTTTGTATATTTGTTTATTTGTTTGGGACTTCACGGTCAAACGACTGGACCGATTTAGCAGAAATGTTGCACATAGCCAGTGTTATGGATTAGGCTATTAGGACACTTTTTAACGCGAGCGACGCCTCAGGCCGCAGCACTGTATTACTATTATTAATATATATTAGTGGTTCTTTTCGGACATAGAATTAAGTATACTAATACTCGCCCTCCAGCTAGATGGAGCGATGATATACGCAAGCTGGCAGGCAGCGGTTGGAAACAAAGATCTGAAGACCGAGTTCAGTGGCGTGCCATAGGTGATGTCTATGTCCATCAGTGGACAAAGATAGGCTGATGATGATGATGATGATGAATACTAGTTGTATATAGGTAGGTTGCGTGCCCTTTGTATACTACCTTGTGGCACATCTTGTGGCTCTGCGGCAATTTGCGCTTATCATACATCAGGAAACAGCCTCAACCTGCATCTTGTGTAGTCTGCGTATACAGATACATATATATATATATATATATATATATTTTATATCTGATCAGCTAGCATTCGACCACTATCTTGGCTGTTGGTAAGCGATGATGTGTCGAGGTTGGTGAACACGTGTTTGACCTATAATGGTTTGACTCTCAAGGACTCTGTGCTGCCTATTTCAGTATATATTTTAATATCGTGTACAATTTTTACCTCTCATAAACTCAGAAGTAGGTTTATTTGTATTTACATAAAATTTTATTAAAATTATTGATTACGACGCTCGCAACTGTATATGAGCTTGTAAAAAATGAAAAAGGGCTGTAAATAAAAAATAAACGGGAATTATTGGTTCACTGACTAGTTATCCACCCAGAGTTTTGGCTTGCAGACTACAAACTATATTAAATGCCAAAAGGTACATCGTAAAAAAAGTACGTTCAATCGCTGTCTGATCGTGTTTGACTTGGACAAATCTGTACAAATACTAATGCAGTAACTGATCACCACCGCGGCCGCCATCACTGATCGCAACGGTTTGTTAAAAAATTATAGATTTATTCTTAAAAATGTATGGCAATATATGCATATTTTTATTTAAACTAATGGCATTTATGCATACTTTTAAACTCACGCTTTTACACACCTTACACACATCCTCTTACAAATCCACAGACCTAGAATTTACTACGTAGTACATCCTAATAGCCTCACAACTTCTGGTATAGTTATTGTACCAATTTTTTTGAATAAACGATTATTATTGTAATATTATTAATGTATTCCCATTTCGTTCTATCATTAGAAGTTAACGAAAGTATGTCCTCGCTTCCAACGTACTTTGAGTTTATTATACAACTCGTGGGTGAGTACTTATAAAAAATGGTTGTTTTTACAGATATTCAAAAGTGGAGGTCCCATGTTTGGCAGTATTTTTTAATGTTATTATATAACATTAGCAATAAACGTTTGTCAAATAAAGATTTTGCTCTTAGGTACAGCTATTTAAAAAAAAAAATATTTTATTACTTTTTATTAATTAGATATCTTTCAACCGCAAGTGGACAAGTATCCTCTAGGCAAGCGTGCTACATCTAAGATCACATCGTCACTTGTATCTTTATCTCTATCAATGAGATTATAGGCAATTGCTTGAGTATTAAAAATTGGGAATCAGTCAGTAATTTTGGTGAAGTAATTTTATAAATAAATTTTATTTTATAAAAATAGTAATTATGAAATTGATATATAATAACTTCAGTTATTTGTGTATGGAAATTGACGTGAAAACAATACATATAATTATTTAAAACGATCATTTCTTTCGATATAAGAAACCCTTAACCCCATAGTAAAAAGAAAATTTAAATAATTATAAATATCTTCAGTCTTAAAAACCTACAGTTTAAACTTGTGATGATTATACTTTAAACAAATTATTGTCTTAGGTAGACGATGTAACGTTAGACTTAATTAATACAAAAATCTTGTTCTTACCGTACTCAATAATAAGCAAGTGCTTATCATCAAACAACCGACTTTCTCGCAGACTAGTAAAGACTAATCCTCATCAGAAAAATCTGCTCAAGTACCTAGCCCAAAAACTTTACCGTACCCTACAAATTTAATGGTTTTCCTTAGAGAATCTTAATCTATGTTTTATTCACGTCCTACCAAACTATTTTCCTTGTCAAAATAAACCGTGTTAATCATGCAAATCCCATGTGAGGTTATTCCAGAAACCGGAAGGAAGCCTAATTGAGCAATCAGTGACCATGTCTCGCTTCTTGAAGAGAGAATACTTGGAGCTACTTACTTTAGGGGTCATTATCACCATACCGCACCCGTACTAAGGCTTAGACCTTAATTAATAAACCCTTCACGTGATTCTTTGAACACTCTCACTCACTCACTCACTCTCTTCTTTGAACCTCTCTAAAAAGGAGGAGGTTTTCAGTTCGTCTGTATTTTTTTAAATGTTTGTATGTCTAATTGTTCACAGATTTCCCTGCGAAAATCATCGCTATTCATGTAGAGACTACCGGCCCTGGGCCGATAGTAGATACGTATACTATACATAATTTTTTTATCTACCTACAGAATAATAACCTGTGTAATTCTGTATCTTGGCATTCTAATGCAGCGATCTCACGATGCGTAATATAGCGCACGGCCGACGACCACGCACGACCACGCACGGATACGCACGGTACATATAACAGACCCATCGGAGGTTACACGCACGCCTCTGTATCCCACGCACAATCTATACTAATAAAACTAATACTAATATACTAATACTAATACTAATATACTAATAATATTATAAAGAGAGAACATTTGTATTTTTGTATTTTTGTATGTTTGTAATGAGTAAGCTCAAAAACTACTGAACCGATTTAAAAAATTATTTCACTAATACATAGAATGGACTTTCGGAATGAAAATAGGCTATATATTATCCCGTTTAAATCAAAGGTACATTCGTGGAAACCTAATTTGCAACCTAAGTCGGCAAATAAACGGTCAAAAAACACGTTTCTTACGAACGCTGCTTAATTGAAAATAGATAGAAGAATATTTTCTATGGAAGAGTTGTACAACTTAATAAGACCTATAAAAAAGTCCGCAACAACATATGTCTATCTCTTAGGGTTGACTCACAGTAACCATTTTAATTTTAAAATTTTTGCTAAAAAATATTACATAACTTCCAAGGCTATTTTCAAGTATATAGTATTAATCCTTATCCAAATAATTAGCTTGGCCACATATTATAGATTAAAATTGTCCTTTACAGTATATAATTCAAATGAAAACTCTAGAAGATATCACGAATTTCACAAACACGCATCGCAAAATTAATAAAATATTTGCAGTGAAACCACAGATTATGTCATAGTTACTACGAAAATATTATTATAGGCTTAGCTATGCTGTAGATCCTCACCGATCACAATCAATTTGAAGTCAATATAGTAATAAAATAATATTCATCTATATATATAATAATATAATATAATATTTTAAACCACCCCGACTGATCTATGTATAATAGCTTTTTCCAATGACTCTAAACACGACATTTAAAGTCTGAGCTGTAAGTTGGTGAGGATTTGAGTATTCTGTAGAGTCCAGGAGGCTTCCATGTTCTTACAATATCGTTGAAGAAGAAGATTTTCGAATTGATCAGACCTATGAAAGTTGATTTCATAGCGCAATTAACTAGAAAAAAGCTCATAATTTTATAACGATTGAACGAATTTTCATGAATCAAAGCTAAGAAAACTCTCGATGAAGACATCTATCAAACAAAAAAAAACTATCAATAATAAAAACAAAATCGGTTCATCCGGTTAGGTGCTAAGATGCTACAGACAGACACACAGATACACACGTTAAACGTATATTACCCCTACATTTTGCGTCGGGGAACGCCGTAAGGTTACGGCGGCAGATGTACTCCTTGGTGGTAAGCTACTTTTTGGTAGATTTAATGATTCCACTACCACTGTACGAAAACTCATGATTCATGAATGCACATAGCTAGGATTAGAACCAACGACCGTCGGGTCAGAATCAGGGTAACTATCCTTTACGCCAAAGGGCCGTCCAATATCAATACGTAAGTATTATAAAACAAAGTTCATCACTGCGTCTGTCTGTCTGTTCGCAATAATCTCAATAGCTACTGAACGGATTATCAGGCGGTTTTCACCAATAGCCAGAGTGTTTATGAGGAAGGTTTAGGTGCATAATTCGTTAAGGTTTTGTGTACATTGGATGAAATATGACGATGGTTGTTAAATATGTTCATATTTTATATTCGATGCAACAAACAGATGCAAATTTTGTAGGCATATATGTTCTACCCATGCGAAGCCGGGGCGGGCTGCTAGTACTTAATAATACTACGCGCCCGTGCAGGCTGGCGCGTCTCCGTGCGCGATATTACGCATCGTGGGATCTCGCCATGATTAGATTCATTTCTGTAGTTACAGGCTACAGTATTCAGATATTGGGTATTAATGAGCTGTAGTTCCCAAGTTCAAACAACAATGTAGGGGAAGATAATTTCTGAGAACTAGTTTCCGTTTCCTTACCAACTGAAGTTCAGGCAGGAACTGTAATGTGATTGATGACTTCAAGCCCTGCGGTTTGGCGGGACAAAACTTTGCAGATTGACCTTCGAGTATGCTAATGTTAGCCTGAAATGAGTTAAGCCACTCTGGCTCTTTCAGATATACTAGGTAACTATTTTCCTTATGTCAATTGTAGTTTGTAAATTGTGCCTTAAAAGAGGCCTATGTCCAACAGTGAAAGAATATTGGCTGATGATGATGAAATTTTACACGTGTGATTAATACACTCCTCCAAGCTATTTAATTTTAACTTCGTCCTAAATATTTTTTTTTACAGAACTAATTTATAAGATGAACAATACGCTCCCCTGATTGTAGGCGATGATGTCTGCCTATAACAGATACTGTGGCAGGCAAAAATAATCTAGATTACCATAATGTAGCACTGTATTTCAACCATTAGGCTTCTAGATGTTGAAATACACACTACAATTATAATAATAAACAAAATGGTACTTATCTAGCTGGGCTAGCAAATTATACAACTAGATCATAATATTCTTTTTGTCAAATTGTACTTAGCATTTATACTACTACTCTTATTATACCTACCTACTTACGAAAATGGTTGCAAGTATATAAAAATAAGGAAAATCTTATTAATTTTGTGTTGGCTTATGGTTTGTTCCAGTTAGGTGCTTCGAAAATATGTAGCGAGGAAACTTTATGAAAGCTCTGATGTATTACTATTTCCTTTGTTTTCTTGCCAAAATTGCTCGAGCAAAGCAAAGTGGTCAGGAAAATATAGGGCGTACAATGAATTCAAAGTTGAAAACAACAAAAACGAAAACAAGTTGAAACCCTCGTTATCATTGGATTTGATGCTTTATTTGTATCAACTAGAGACAGACATTTTCTGTAGAGATTTTCTTAAATACATAATTCAAAATTTAAAACCACCCCCAACTGATTTATTTATAACTAGAAGTGCCCCGCGGCTTCGCCCGCGTTAAAAACTTCTTTTATTTACTTAAAACTTTTCTTTTGTAAATACGATTTTATCAATAAAGACATCAAATAAGAATTAGCCGAATCGGTTCACCCGTTTTCATGTTATCGTGTGACAAAGGTAATTCGGAATTCATATTTATAAAACCCGAAAAACCCAAATTTTCAGACTTTGTTACCTACCCCATTTCGAAAAATCCTACAACACGTACTTTATCTCATCTTGTTTCGCCATACAAACTTTGAATCCCCGTTCCGTATCCGGGAGTAATTATAAGAAAATCCTTTCTGACCATTCATGCAGCGCAATCCGAAACAATATTGATTTTTAGACTTTATTACCCCAGTTTATCCTCTTAGGGCACGTTCACATATGACGTCCGTTTCACAGGTCCGTTTAAACGTATGTGTTATTAGTAGGGTTCATGATTTCTCGAGCTTATCAATTTCTCCGGTCTCGAGAATTCTCGAGGCTAATTTCTCGGATCTTCTCGGGTTGTCGAGAAATTTACATCTACGTATGTTTTTACGATATCTTTTCGGTTCAAATAATGAAAAAGTCGTCACAAAATTAAAAATGTGTGTCGTAAAAAACATCTTAATTTAAATCAATAAATTAGCTGTTTTCATTCAAATATATATATAAATCAAAATAATCATAAAAAATTATTGCTCGTTTTCAACAATGTTAGCTTCTCTACAACAAAACAAAAAAAATAAAACGTTAATAAAAACATGAATACTATCATAATCAGCCAGTTTCCGTCCACTGCTGGACATAGACTTCTCCTATGGCACGCCACTGAGCTCAATTTTCAGCTATTCGTTTCCAACCACTGCAAGCCAGTTTGCGTATATCATTGCTCCACCTAGCTGGAGGTCGTCCTACACTACGGTTGCCGAGCCGTGATCTCCACTCTAGAACTTGTATACCACAACAGTTATCGGTTCTACAACAGATGTGACCTGGCCCGTTACTATTTCAGCTCGCTATTGCTTTGAGCTATGTCTATAACTTTGGTTCTCTGACGGATGACTTCGTTTCGAATTTGATCCTCCAGAAAAACTACGAGCATAGCTCTCTCCAGCGCTCGCTGAGCAACTAGGTGAACTAGTCGTACGGTCAGTGTTCACGTCTCGGCCCAGCATAACAGATAGGACGCACTCGTTAAAGACTTTTGTCTTTAGGCTTTGTGGTATGGGCGATGAAAATACGCGACAAAGTTTTCCTAATGCTGCCCATCCCAGCTGTATCCTTCTGCAAGCTTCCTTCTCGAAGTTTTTTCTACCCAATTGCAATATTTGCCCAAGGTAGACGTTATTCGTGAACAACTTCGAGAGGAACTCCGTTTAGGGCAATCGGCAATAACATGTTCGTTGAACATGGTCTTGGTCTTATCCAAGTTCTTCCGGAGATCGATGCGTGCACAAGAATCGGCAAGGGTAGTCAGCATGTATTGCAAGCCCTGTACGGTTTCAGCCATGATGACAATATGATGATATTGTCATCGCAAATTTGCGATAGCAAATCTCAAATGTAAGAGGTAATTGCCGTTCATATTTATACCCCGTCCTTTCCAATTCCGCGTTTTGAATATATTATCCTCTATAGCGTTAGTGAACAATTTGGGGGATATAACGTCCCTTTGTCTCACTCCTCGATGTAAGCGGATATGTTCAGTCTGCTGATTTTGTACTTCCTGACTCATAATTACAATCACAGCACAATTTTTGGCAGGTTAATTAGGAAAAAAATCAACTTTAAAATTTGCAAGATCAATAAACAACATCTGAGAATCTGAACATACATACAAAACAATTAGATCTGCTTACTCTGTCTAATAAAATATGTATTTAGAAAAACTAAAGCATTTATAGCTTTTTCAGACAGCCGGTTTCTTATTTTATTTACTATGATTGATATAATATGATTTCTCGAGTTCTCGACTTTTCTCGAGCTTAATTTCCCGGGAACAAAGCCCAACGATTTCCCGGGAATTCTCGAGCCGAGAATTGACCCTAGTTATTAGCGTATGTAGTTGTATGAGCGAGTTCACACAGAATACAGTATTCCGGATCCAGTAAAAATATCGATCCGATAAAATAAGCAGCAATACGTTTTACAGATCCGTTTAAACGTATGTGTTATTAGCGTATGTAGTTGTATGAGCCAGTTCACACCATTATACAGTATTCCGGATCCAGTATACTGATTCGTTTATCGGATCGAAACCGCGCGAGGCTTGGCACGGGGGTGCGTTGTAAATGCTGTGTGAATACTATCTTCAGTAGCGACGGATCCGTTAAAATGGATCCTGTAAATGCTGTGTGAATACTATCTCCAGTAGCGACGGATCCGTTAAAAAGGATCCTGTAAAAACGGACATTATATGTGAACGCGCCCATAGGGTTCCATTTTGAAAAAGTCTGAAACTCGTATTTACTTATTTATTTACAGAAGTACTTGTTTGAAATGTCGAATAAAATTACTATCCAAACTTTAAACACCCGCTTCATCCCCTTGAAGAGTGAATTTTGAAAAATTCTTTTTTAGCGGATACCTACGTCAAAATAACTATCTACATGCCAAATTTCAGCGCAATCCGAAAAAATATTGATTTTCACACTTTGTTACCATTTCACCCTCTTAGGGGTGGAAGTTAAAAAAAACCTAAAATACTTATTTACTTATTTTTTTATTGGAGCACTTGTATGAAGTTTTGAATAGAAAATACTATCTAATATTGTTTTTCCATATAAACTTTGAACCCCCGTTTAATCCCTTTCAGGGGTGAACTTTGAAAAATCCTTTCTCAGAGGTAACTAACGTCGTAATAACTATCTGCATGCCAAATTTCAGTGCAATCTGAAACAATATTGATTTCAGACTTTGTTACCCTTTTAGGGGTGGAATTTTGAAAAAGCCTGAAACACGTGTTTACATATTTTTTTACTGAAGCACTTGTACAAACGTCCGAATACAAAAGACTATCTAATCTTGTTTCTCCATACACACTTTGAACCCCCATTTTATCCTGTTAAGGGATGAATTTTGGAAAATCCTTTCTTAGTAGACCCTTACGTACTAAGACAAATATACCCTCCAAATTAAAAGTCTTTACGACCAGCGGTTTAGGCTGTGCGTTGGCTGTCAGTCAGTCAGTCAGTATGTCAGGACAAAGATTCTTATAGTATTAGATTGGTTCATTGAGATCGTTCCAATGAGCCCAAACACGACATCTCTGCTGGTAGTTGGTGAGGAGTAGAGTATTAGCAGATTTTAAAAGATACCCCAGCAGCAGGTCAATGCTATAATCTTCTGAAAATATCATTGAAGTAAGAGGATACCGAATTTCGAATTGATCTGATCTTTTAAGTGATGGGCAGTGACTGAAAAAGAAGAGCCGAAGATCGGGCTCAGTGGCGCATCTTGGGAGAGGCCTACGTCCAGCAGTGGACTGACACCGGCTGATGATGATGATGATAAGATCTTTAAAAGTTGATGTCATAGCGTCATCATCTAGAAAAAAGCTCATAGACTTAAAACGGTTGAACGGAATGAAAGCTAAGATTAACCTCTATATTAAAACACCTATGAAACAAAAGAAACTAAAATCAAAATCGGATCATCCGTTCAGGCGCTACTATGCCACAGACAAAAACACACATACACCGATACACCCGGGGCTTAAAAATGATTCGTACTGAAGTTATTAAAGACGTAGATATTTATAGGCTCTTCAGAATAAGGTACAAAAGAATTGAAATTGATAGAACCTTCGATACCACGAGGAAGTGACACTTTGTTGAAATTGGGTTCTGAATATTTTTCATAATGAACACGTGAGTGGAATAAATAAGGGAGCGTCTTCCAACGTGAATTTAAATTAGAACCATGAGCAGGACTTACCTTTCTTAAAGGTTCTTGGGACTCAGCTTAAACCATCGTTTTGGGAATAAATGAATATTGAGTAGTAGTACTTTATCGAAATATCAGATCGAATCTAAAAAGTTTATGTTTGTAAGTAAATAAGTTTATTTGAGCAAAGCGAGGAGTCAGTCTAGGTCTGTGGATTTGATTTTCTATGTAAGTTTAAAGGCTTTGCCAAATAGAAGTTATATAACGTTTTACTCCAGAGCGTTAAGTTAGTTGATGTAAACGATCTGCGAAATGCAATTTGTACTGAATTGTCAGACGTCGCGTTAGGTAGCTACTGAATATAGATACGATACGCCTTCCATTTGACGAAAATCTTTTTTACGCTATTGACTTTATGTACTTACAAATTGTGATACGCTGGTTGTAGGCATTATACAATAACATAGATAGATACGTAGCATCCTACCCGTAGCATTTGTAGACGTTGTAGCAGGTCTGATCGGCATAATGAAAAAATAAATAAAAATAGACCAACTGAGACCGAACATTGACGGATGTAATAGAACTATACATGAAAAAGCTAGTGGTTGTATTACCCCGAGCCTTCCTCATCACTGTCTCCTCAGAACGTTCACTGTAGCAACTGTTTTGTAACAACGGTAGAAGTACCTTACGATCCCATCCTAAAAATTCTTCAAATTCATCGGTCTACACATTGAGTTTGGACTTTTTTACTGATTGGAGATGAATTATGGTGAAGCGAAGTGTCTTCCTTTTTCAGGCAAGCTCTATTCAATCTTAGACTAAACCGTCATTTAACATCAGGTGAGATAGTGGTAAAGTGCTTGTCAGTTCAGAATTTAAAAAAAAGAGTTATTTTACATTGAGTACGAACGGTCACATTAAATTCTACGAGAATGGGGTACCTATTTATCGTATTTTTTAATTGTTTCGTTATCTTCTAGTTTCCGATACTTAGGTTCTGTTGCATGTCTCATGAAGATGAAAAGCTTGTAAAAAGACTTTGATTATGTTCTAGCAACAATATTTAGTATGACAAAACATGCTTAAAATTGCCGTTTAAAATTAGTCGGTTTACTTATCGGTTTTATTCTTCAATACTGCCGGATGTCCTAGCGAATCAGATCCCAATATCTCATTTACAGATCAGCGAGGTAAAGAAACTACGGACCTTGAACTCTAAAGCTTTTAGTAGTTCAGTGACCCGGCAATTTGCTGTTTTTATTTCTAGTATACTCGTACACAAGTTGTTTAGGGACTTGCCACATGGTATCGCGCGGTGATCAGCGCATAGCGATCGCTAGTTGTAGTAACACCTCATATTGGACCGTATACACGTTTTTGTAGCTTCTAGGCCAGCGTTTGATTTCTATGCCACCTCTTGTTAAGTGAAGATGATGTCAAGGATGGTAGCACGCTTTCAAGGACAACCGTCGGAACATAGATTTCCAATATCTTATTGATAGATTAGCGAGGCGATGACAGTTCAAACTTTGAACTTTGAGCATTAGTGGGGTGTACCAGGGCTTACAGGCTCAATTTACTGTTAGCTCAATTTTAATTTCAAATTCGCGTCGTTTATTTAATTAAGTTTCACTCAGCGGCTTAGCCTATGTTACGAATATATCCGTCTGATTCTATGATAAATGACTAAAAGCGTAAAAAATCACGTATAATGCTAATTAAAACCTCCATATACACATAAATGCATATCACCGGTTTACATGCATATCACCGGTTTAATAAACGTTATAATACGAGTATTGTATTCGGCACATCCCATACCTAGGTAAGCCCTGTCTTCGTGGTGGTCTCGGCAATTGTTTAATCTATATCTATACTAATATTATAAAGAGAGAACATTTGTATTTTTGTATTTTTGTATGTTTGTAATGATTTGGCTCAAAAACTACTAGACCGATTAAAAAAATTCTTTCACTAATATATAGAATAGACTTTCGGAATAAAAATAGGCTATATATTATTCCGTTTAAATCAAAGGTACATTCGTGGAGACCTAATTTGCAACCTAAGTCGACTAAAAACGGTCGAAAAAACACGTTTCTTACGAACGCTGCTCAATTGAAAATAGATGGAAGAATATTTTCTATGGAAGAGTTGTACAACTCAATAAGACCTACAAAAAAGTCCGCGACAGCATATGTCTATTTCTTAAGGTTGACTCACAGTAACCATTTTAATCTTAAAATTTTTGCTAAAAAATATTACATAACTTCCAAGGCTATTTTCAAGTATATAGTATTAATCCTTATCCAAATAATTACGTTAATTAGCTTGGCCACATATTATAGATTAAAATTGTCTTTTACAGTATATAATTCAAATGAAAACTCTAGAAGATATCACGGATTTCACATACACGCATCGCAAAATTAATAAAATATCTGCAGTGAAACCACAGATTAGGTCATAGTTACTAAGAAAATATTATTATAAGCTTAGCGATGCTGTAGATCCCCACCGATCACAATCAATTTGAAGTCAATGTAGTATAATAATATTTTTTACTGTATAAAATTCTATTGTATAATATAGTTATGATCTATATATAAACCACCGCGACTGATTTATGTATAATCTTTTCAATAAAAGCATTTCAATGACTCTAAACACGACATTTAAAATCTGAGCTGTAAGTTGGTGTGGATTTGAGTATTCTGTAGAGTACAGGAGATGTCCCAGCATCAGCACACCCCGGACACTCGCTAAATCTACATACAAACTAGCGTTTTAACGACCGACACTGTGACACCGACATAGACACTACACCGGGTTGTTTTTAGGGTTCCGTAGCCGAATGGCAAAAAACGGAACCCTTATAGATTCGCCATGTCTGTCTGTCTGTCTGTCTGTCTGTCTGTCCGTCCGTATGTCACAGCCATTTTATTCCGAAACTATTAGGACTACAGAATTGAAACTTGGTAGGTAGATGTATTCTGTGAGCCGCTTTCCGATTTTTATACAAAAATAAAAAATATAAAAGTTTAAGGGGGGGCATCCCATACATGGAACTGGAACAAAACATTTTTTTTTTCGTCAAACCTATACGTGTAGGGTATCTATAGATAGGTTAAGCTACTTTAAAAATGACATTGAGGTTTCTAAAATAATTTTATCTCAAAGTCAATTATTTCAAAGATAGGCGCGTCTAAAGTGGTAAAATGTGTGTCCCCCCCCTCTAACTTCTAAAGTAAGGGAGTGAAAAATATATTCTGTAGATCTCATTAAAAACTTTCAACGAAAATTGGTTTGAACGAGGTACAGTCAGCAGTTGTTGAGATATAGCGACCGCAAGTATAACTTTGTTTTTCATACAAACACTATGAAAAACAAAGATATTTATGTAGTTGCGAAAAATCTAAGTTATAGAATACTCTATTGTGTTACGGAACCCTACGAGTGCGAGTCCGACTTGCACTTGGCCAGTTTTCTATACGTGCATTTGTGTGCGTGATGTTTAAGGTTGTCGCCCGTAATCACCGTATCACAGATTATATAATAGTTACTACGTACATACGTACTACGTACTGACCGTATGAATATTTTTTGTACACTTATCCAAAAAGCTTTTAACACTAAAAATATTAGTCGCTATTTCGTAAACCATCATCTCCAGGTCCAGTCGACTTGCATAGAACAAACTGCACCACAGTAACTATTTTTTATTCTGTGTTGGGCGGCCAGCCAGACCTGTACGAAACAATGTCGTGTGTCTTGCTCGCACGTTGAGCGACATCAAGTAAAGAGAATATAAATACTACGTACCTACATCAAGTTCCCAATTGCTGTGTTATAAAAATGTTTAAACGTGAAAGTTTTTTTAAATATTTTACAAATTAAGCGTTATTTACGCACGAGTATATATATCGTTGTTTCATTTATGAAAATGAATTCTAAAATACGAATATGTAGGTAGGTACACTAATATAATTAAGTGTTTATTATATACCTACGTAATAAGAACCTACGTATATTTGAACCTCCAGTGTCTACTGGTCCCAACATAAATGTATGAAGTTGATGTTCTTCTCTCCGTGAGTAGTATTTGTTCTATAGTCGTACGCGTGTGGCGTCCTTGCTCAGCGCAGCTCCTTGACAGTTCCAGAGTCGTGGCGGGGTGAGGAAGCCCGGAATCGGTGGGGGGAATAGAGTGTCCATTCTATACGTAGTATTATTATCTTTTCTATGGCATCAGGTCAATGCTTCCATGTTCTTACAATATCGTTGAAGAAGAAGATTTTCGAATTGATCAGACCTATGAAAGTTGATTTCATAGCGCAATTAACTAGAAAACAGCTTATCGTTTTATAACGATTGAACGAATTTTCATGAATCAAGCTAAGCTAAGAACACTCTCGATGAAGACATCTATCAAACAAAAAAAAAAAATCTATCTATACTTTAATAAAACAGTAACTAAGCGCAAACTGTACATTGAATATTTTTTTGAAATTTAAATTAGGGGAAGCTTTATGAACGCTACAGATGCCGAAAATATATTTTTTTTAATTATTTGTGTGTATGTATGTCCGTTTGAAAAATCATCACGCCGAAACTAATGGACGGATTTTAATAAAACTTAAAGTGAGCATAGCTTATACTATGGAATAACTTTTAGAATATTGGTTATCCTGAAAAACATAAAGGTTTTGGTGGGATACGAGAAAAACAGGATATTTTTATGTAAATGTTATGCAATCTATTAGGTAAACACTTCTCAAATGATACTTTGATCAAATGTATATGAATACCAAAGTTTTCATGAAAAAAAAAAAAAAAAAACAGGATACGGGAATCGTTCCTGGTTCCGTAATTATACGTGCAGATGTACACTGTTATTCTTACATTCGCCATGTTGCAAATGTACATGATTGGATCAGGTGGAACAGAGCTTGCTTTAAGAAGCAAAGGCTGTAGGTTCGAATCTCAACACATTAGAAGTTTTGTCGGAAATGTAATGATTTTGTAGGTATTTCTTAGTTATTTTGCGCTTATTCTCAATCATTCGAAAACATATTCGGATTTGGAAGCTTCATTTTTAATTTTATTCTTTTTTGATCCCTGAGCTGTTATGCGCGGAAACCATTCCAATAAATCACTGATTTTTAGGGTTCCGTACCCAAAGGATAAAACGGGACCCTATTACTAAGACTCCGCTGTCCGTCCGTCTGTCTGTCTGTCTGTCTGTCTGTCTGTCTGTCCGTCTGTCACCAGGCTGTATCTCATGAATCGTGATAGTAAGACAGTTGAAATTTACACAGATGATGTATTTCTGTTGCCGCTATAACAACAAATACTAAAAACAGAATAAAGTTAAAAATAATAGAGGGTCCCAATACAAGAAACTTGTTTTTTTCGGCATTTCACGCCATCTATGAACGCTTAGTTAGGTAAACGTCCCATAGATGGCGTTATAAGAAATAAAATGTTTAATAATTATAATTTTTTGCGGGCGAAAAATGATAGTGGTATTTTTTGCTCGATCTTATAAAATACTGTACTGTGGTACGGAACCCTACGAGTGCGAGTCCGACTTGCACTTGGCCAGTTTTTTATTTTTTATTGATATATCAAAATTAACCGATCGGAGCATTGTGAATTGTATCATGATCCATGCAAGATCCAAGTCGAAGTAAAGGCAGTTTTCGAATTCGAATTTGCTTTCGAATGATTGAGAATAACCCTGCTGATAGGCTTAGCGTTTGACTACTATCTCGCCTGGTGCTAAGCGATGATGTCATCGAAGATAGTGAATCCGCTACGCCTAAAATGATCCTGAATACCAAGGACTTTTTGTTGCTGGACACCGTAAGGATACGCCGGCAGATGTTCTCCTTGAAGGTAAAAAGCTATTTTATGTCAACAAGTCATGCGGAACATCGATATAATGCTCCTACTTCGTGTGGCAAAAGGTGGTTTGAGTTGTGACTCGCACGAACCAGCCATCAATCGAATAAAAGCATGTCGATTCGCTCTCAAGAAATAACATTAATAAAGTAATAAATCTTTGAGAAAGATATTCGGATGATGGTGGCATACGCACTCTCTTTTGTTATCTTAAGTTTTAGGAGATCAGCTGAGTTCGGCAAACGATACTCGATCGTTCTTCTGCCGATGATGAATTAAACACAGGCCTCATTATTGGAATATAAGCGAAACGAAACTAACGCCCAACTATCTTTGAGTTACTCAAAGCCAACTATGCATGAGAGCTAAGCGAAGCTAAGTAAGATAACCGAAGTAGGTTTCCATTTGAAACATGAGATATAGATGACGAATTGCTATGTCAGTCGATGTTTTACTTTACACTAGCAGCCCGCCCCGGCTTCGCACGGGTAGAACATATATGCCTACAAAATTTGCATCAGTTTGTTGCATCGAATATAAAATATGAACATATTTAACAATCATCGTCATATTTCATCCAATTTACACAAAACCTTAACGAATTATGGACCTAAACCTTCCTCATAAACACTCTGGCTATTGGTGAAAACCGCATGATAATCCGTTCAGTAGCTATTGAGATTATTGCGAACAGACAGACAGACGCAGTGATGAACTTTGTTTTATAATACTTACGTAGTGATATTGGACGGCCCTTTGGCGTAAAGGATAGTTACCCTGATTCTGACCCGACGGTCGTTGGTTCTAATCCTAGCTATATACCTACCAATGAAAGTTTTATGTGCATTCATGAATCATGAGTTTTCGTACAGTGGTTGTGGGATCATTAAATCTACCAAAAAGTAGCTTACCATCAAGGAGGACATCTGCCGCCGTAACCTTACACCGTTCCCCGACGCAAAATGTAGGGGTAATATACGTTTAACGTGTGTATCTGTGTGTCTGTCTGTAGCATCTTAGCACCTAACCGGATGAACCGATTTTGTTTTTATTATTGATAGTTTTTTTTTGTTTGATAGATGTCTTCATCGAGAGTTTTCTTAGCTTTGATTCATGAAAATTCGTTCAATCGTTATAAAACTATGACCTTTTTTCTAGTTAATTTCGCTATGAAATCAACTTTCATAGATCTGATCAATTCGAAAATCTTCTTCTTCAACGATATTGTAAGAACATGGAAGCATTAACCTGATGCTGGGACATCTGGACTCTACAGAATACTCAAATCCTCACCAACTTACAGCTCAGATTTTAAATGTCGTGTTTAGAGTCATTGGAATGATTTTAATGAAATGATTATATATAGATCAGTCGGGGTGGCTTAAATTACTATATCTAATACTATAAGAATCTTTGTCCTGACATACTGACTGACTGACTCACTGACAGACAACGCACAGCCTAAACCACTGGTCGTAGAGACTTGAAATTTGGAGAGTATATTTGTCTTAGTATGTAAGTGTGTACTAAGAAAGGATTTTCCAAAATTCACCCCTTAAGGGGATGAAATGGGGGTTCAAAGTTTGTATGGAGAAACAAGATTAGATAGTCTTTTCAATCCGAAACTTCACACAAGTGCTTCAGTAAAAAAATAAGTAAATACGTGTTTCAGGTTTATTTGAAATTCCACCCCTAAGATGGTGAAATGGGGTTATAAAGTGTGAAAATCATTATTGTTTCGGATCGCGCTGAAATTTGGCATGCAGATAGTTATTACGACGTTATTTCCCTTTGAGAAAGGATTTTAAAATTAACCCTCGAAGGGGATGAAACGGGGGTTCAAAGTTTGTATGGGGAAACAAGATTAGATAGTCTTTTCTATCCGAAACTTCACACAAGTGCTTCAGTAAAAAAATAAGTAAATACGTTTCAGGTTTTTTTTAAATTCCACCCCTAAGAGGGTGAAATGGGGTAATAAAGTGTGAAAACCAATATTGTTTCGGATCGCGCTGAAATTTGGCATGCAGGTAGTTATTACGACGTTAGTTCCCTCTGAGAAAGGATTTTAAAATTAACCCTCGAAGGGGATGAAACGGGGGTTCAAAGTTTGTATGGGGAAACAAGATTAGATCGTCTTTTCTATCCGAAACTTCACACAAACGCTTCAGTAAAAAAATAAGTAAACACGTGATTCAGGTTTTTTTGAAATTCCTTCCCTAAGAGGGTGAAATGGGGTAATAAAGTGTGAAAATCAATATTGTTTCGGATCGCGCTGAAATTTGGCATGCAGGTAGTTATTACGACGTTAGTTCCCTCTTAGAAAAGATTTTAAAATTAACCCTCGAAGGGGATGAAACGGAGGTTCAAAGTTTGTATGGGGAAACAAGATTAGATAGTTTTTTCTATCCGAAACTTCACACAAGTGCTTCAATAAAAAAATAAGTAAATACGTGTTTCAGGTTTTTTTGAAATTCCACCCCTAAGAGGGTGAAATGGGGTATCAAAGTGTGAAAACCAATATTGTTTCGGATCGCGCTGAAATTTGGCGTGCAGGTAGTTATTACGACGTTAGTTCCCTCTGAGAAAGGATTTTAAAATTAACCCTCGAAGGGGATGAAACGGGGGTTTAAAGTTTGTACGGGGAAACAAGATTAGATAGTCTTTTCTATCCGAAACTTCACACAAGTGCTTCAGTAAAAAAATAAGTAAATACGTTTTCAGGTTTTTTTGAAATTCCACCCCTAAGAGGGTGAAATGGGGTAATAAAGTGTGAAAATCAATATTGTTTCGGTTTGCGCTGAAATTTGGCATGCAGATAGTTATTAATTACGACGTTAGTTCCCTCTGAGAAAGGTTTTCCAAAATTCATCCCTGAAGAGGATGAAACGAGGGTTCAAAATTTGTATAGAGAAACAAGAATAGATTGTCTTTTATATTCGAAACTTCACACAAGTAGTTTAGTAAATAAATAAGTAAATACGTGTTTCAGGCTTTTTGAAATTCTATTCCTAAAAGGATGAAGGGGATAACAAAGTCTGAAATCAATATTGTTTTGGATTGCGCTGAAATTTGGCATGCAGATAGTAATTTTGACGTAGGTATCCGCTAAGAAAATATTTTTCAAAATTCACTCTTCAAGGGATGAAGCGGGGGTTCAAAGTTTGGATAGTCATTTTATTCGACATTTCACACAAGTACTTCTGTAAATAAATAAGTAAATACGAGTTTCAGACTTTTTCAAAATGCCACCCTAAGAGAGTGAACTGGGGTTAATAAGTCTGAAAATCAATATTGTTTCGGATTGCGCTTTTTTGGGTTTTTCGGGTTATATATATAAATATGAATCTTGATTAGTTTTAGTCACGCGATAACATGAAATCAGGTGAACCGTTTTGGCTAATTCTTATTTGATGTTTTTAATGATAGAATCGTTTTTACAAAAGAACAGTTTTAAGTAAATAAAAGGAGTTTTTAACGCGGGCGAAGCCGCGGGGGACTTCTAGTTATTATATATACAAGGTGGAAATTAAACTCAGGCCCTGGAGGGAAACTACTTTAAATCCTTAAGCTAGCTCATTTTACTTAAAGGAGACATTCCTTTATTTTTGAAAAGAAACAAATCTGCATTAAAAGATTTTTTAAAACTCGCTTGCTTCGCCCGGGACTCGAACCAACTAAAATTAAAAAAAATAAACACTCTTTATTTTAATATACTAATCGGTAGTATTAATATTCAGGATAAAGTTTCTCTAACAAACATTAGGTCTTAAAAATAAAAATAATCGTTAAATCTAACATCAACTTTATTTTACTATCAATTTTGTAACACTTAAATTATTTAACTGATAAATTGTCCCGCATTGCAAACAAAGTCAAACGTTCCATTTTTAAACTTCTCCACTGAACGCCTCGGATCATGTAAGAAGGAAATGTGCATAGAGGTATTACCACCATTGAACAATTTTCTTATCGAAGATTTCAACAAGGTACTTAACGATAAATTAGCAAGCGTGTACTTCATACGAAGTCTTTGAGTGTTGGAGAGATAACAGAACTGTTACGTGTCTTTTACTTGTTAAAAGTGAACAGTAACCAAACATTTTTTAGAGAAACTTTATCCTGAATATTAATACTACCGATTAGTATAATAAAATAAAGAGTGTTTATTTTTTTTAATTTTAGTTGGTTCGAGTCCCGGGCGAAGCAAGCGAGTTTAAGAAAATCTTTTAATGCAGATTTGTTTCTTTTTAAATATAAAGGAATGTCTCCTTTAAGTAAAATGAGCTAGCTTAAGGATTTAAAGTAGTTTCCCTCCAGGGCCTGAGTTTAATTTCCACACTGTATAGATGAATATTATTTTATACAATAGATCATATTATTATACTATATTGACTTCAAATTGATTGTGATCGGTGAGGATCTACAGCATAGCTAAGCTTATAATAATATTTTCGTAGTAACGATGACCTAATCTGTGGTTTCACTGCAAATATTTTATTAATTTTGAGATGCGTGTTTCTGAAATTCGTGATATCTTCTAGAGTTTTCATTTGAATTATATAATGTAAAGGACAATTTTAATCTATAATATGTGGCCAAGCTAATTAACGTAATTATTTGGATAAGGATTAATACTATATACTTGAAAATAGCCTTGGAAGTTATGTCATATTTTTTAACAAAAAAATTAAGTATTATGTTTCTTTGAAGTGTTTCACACTTTATATTTTTTGTAAATTGGTAAACACAATCAAAAATTTCATCGTACGTTTGTTGTGTGCAAAAAAAAAATTTTGGATTGTGTTTAACAATTTACAAAAAATATAAAGTGTGAAACACTTCAAAGAAACATAATATTTGATTTACGCAGTGCAACATCTCTCGTCGGATTTGAAAACTGTAATGTATTCTTCCGAATGATTAACTTACGTAATAAGTAGTCATAGATGGCGCCACCAATGCATAATTGGGTTAACAAAATGCAATCCACTAATTTCGTCGTAACGATACTTCGCACCGTGGCTTAATTGGCAAAGCACCGGAACATGTTATTCCGGAGGTTGCGGGTTCAAGTCCCGTCGGTACGATGAAATTTTGGATTGTGTTTAACAATTTACAAAAAATATAAAGTGTGAAACACTTCAAAGAAACATAATATTTGATTTACGCAGTGCAACATCTCTCGTCGGATTTGAAAACTGTAATGTATTCTTCCAAATGATTAACTTACGTAATAAGTAGTCATAGATGGCGCTACCAATGCATAATTGGGTTAACAAAATGCAATCCACTAATTTCGTCGTAACGATACTTCGCACCATGGCGTAATTGGCAAAGCACCGGAACATGTTATTCCGGAGGTTGCGGGTTCAAGTCCCGTCGGTACGATGAAATTTTGGATTGTGTTTAACAATTTACAAAAAATATAAAGTGTGAAACACTTCAAAGAAACATAATATTTGATTTACGCAGTGCAACATCTCTCGTCGGATTTGAAAACTGTAATGTATTCTTCCGAATGATTAACTTACGTAATAAGTAGTCATAGATGGTGCCACCAATGCATAATTGGGTTAACAAAATGCAATCCACTAATTTCGTCGTAACGATACTTCGCACCGTGGCTTAATTGGCAAAGCACCGGAACATGTTATTCCGGAGGTTGCGGGTTCAAGTCCCGTCGGTACGATGAAATTTTGGATTGTGTTTAACAATTTACAAAAAATTTAAGATTAAAATGGTTACTGTGAGTCAACCTTAAGAGATAGACATATGCTGTCGCGGACTTTTTTGTAGGTCTTATTAAGTTGTACAACTCTTGCATAGAAAATATTCTTCTATCTATTTTCAATTAAGCAGCGTTCGTAAGAAACGTGTTTTTTCGACCGTTTTTTTGCCGACTTAGGTTGCAAATTAGGTCTCCACGAATGTACCTTTGATTTAAACGGGATAATATATAGCCTATTTTCATTCCGAAAGTCCATTCTATATATTCAGTAAAAGAATTTTTTAAATCGGTTCAGTAGTTTTTGAGCCAAATCATTACATTACGAATTCGTATCGCTGGCATAGGTCTATTAGGTAGAAATGTTGTGCAGTTTCGTACCATTTTAGATTCGTCATGTCTGTCCGTATGTCTGGCCGTCCGTCTGTCCGTCCGTATGTCACAGCCATTTTATTCCGAAACTTTTAAGACTACACAGTTAACACTTGGTAGGTAGATGTATTCTATGAACAGCTTTACGAATTTTATACAAAAATATAAAACATAAAGATTAAGGGGGGGGGGGGGGGCAAAATGTGTGTGTAAAAAGTGAAAAATCTAAAAAAAAATATCCGTATCCATATCCATATCGAGACCGACAGACAAACAAGAAAGTATTTTATTATTTCGTGCTAAAAAATCATCACAATAATAATTCAAACAAAGAGTGTGTTAACTTTTATTATGAAGATGGTCAAAAATGTAACTATGAGTACTCTCCGTACTCTAATTTAAATCGGATACATTCAAATTCATTGAGTGTCATTTAAAATTATAAACATAGTTATATTTCCATTTAGAATCCCTGATTTAACGAATTCAAATACAAGTGTCTCCGTTCCGATAATTGTGAATTGCAAAGATCTACTCGTAAGTCGAAGGGGAGGTATAAGTTTCTGAATCCGATTTTTTTTCGAATGATTGTGAATAGCCCGGCTGAAATTGAAAGGTGCCTTTTATTAAAGGTTATATATGAACGTTTTTAATAAGCCTATCCCTGGTTGTCGAATTTATTGGAGTCGTCGTTAATGAGTTTACGATTCTGCTATCAATAGTTTTAAGCATCTACTTAGCTGGATTTTTTTATAACCGTCAACCATCTTTGATATAGATTAAACTGCTGTCACAGGTGAAATATTGTCAACTTTAGTCAAAACGCCAAGTGGCTGACTAAACTTTAAATTCAACTAGCGACCCGCCCCAGCTTCGCACATATGCCTGCAGGGCTAGCATGGCCTTATCCCCGGGGGAAAGACAAAACTATTTCCCTATTTTCGCCACTGACAGGAGCTCAACACAACAATTTAAACGCTTGGTGAAGTTAAACTCCGAGTTTTGATTTTGTTTCGTATTAAATACTTTTAAAAAAGAATTGATTAAAAGTCAGCGGGCGTATAATATAATTGTCGAAAAACTTTACTTATTATTTGCCTTCTTCGCCAAACAAAACGCGGATAGGTGGAAAGGCAAAATAGTCCCCTTGCCATGCTAGCCCTGCTGGGTAGAGCATATATGCCTGTATCTGTTTGTTTAACTTTGTGGCGTCAAGTATGAATTAATCTTTACATAAAACCTTGGTGAAAACCACAAATTCTGTAGTTTATCGCAAACTGACAGACAGACGCGGCAGGGGACTTTGTTTTATATTATGTAGTGATATAAAAGTAAAATTAAGAGTTGATGCTTAATGAGATGCCGAGAATATCAAGGCGGTTAGTTGTCGTTATAGGTATATCTTTAAATGTAGGAGATCGAACGTTGGACGAGCGCTTCTCTATGAGGCTGGATTTTTGTGCGGCTTGATACATTATAACAACGTTGTATCTACATACCAAAGTACAATATTTGCCAAATTTTCGTTAGACAATATATTATGTAATAGTATATGCAATTAATTTTTTTTTTTTTTTTTTTATATCCTATAGGCTAGCGTTTGACCACAAATATTGTTAAAGTATTCCATTTAAAATACATTGTCATTAAAATTATAATCCTATCTACCAAACTGGGCATCCCATATATTGATGGTTAGTGTGGATTATTTAAATTAGGACATTAATGGTTACATAAAAAAAAAAATTACAGCGTAGCAGATATAAATTCTCTTGGCCTAATCATAATGTAAGGCATTGATTTGAACCTTAATGAGCCGAATAAAAAATTAAGTGTAGCCACACTAACGTTAACGTTTTGTTAAGTTTTTGTAGGAATCGCGAACGAAGACGCGGGTGCAGCTAGTCAATAATAAAATCAAAATCGGTTCATCCGGTTGGGTGTTAAGATGCTACAGACAGACACAGATACACACGTTAAACGTATAATACCCCTTCTTTGATCCCATGATTTGATTGATTTTGATTCAATGATCCCACTACCTCTGTACGAAAACCCATAATTCATGAATGCACATAAAACTTTCATTGGTTGGTATATAGCTAGGATTAAAACTAACGACCGTCGGGTCAGAATCAGGGTAACTATCCTTTACGCCAAAGGGCTGCCCAATATCACTACGTAAGTATTATAAAACAAAGTCTATCACTGCGTCTGTCTGTCTGTTCGCAATAATCTCAATAGCTACTGAACGGATTATCATGCGGTTTTCACCATTAGCCAGAGTGTTTATGAGGAAGGTTTAGGTGCATAATTCGTTAAGGTTTTGTGTAAATTGGATGAAATATGACGATGATTGTTAAATATGTTAATATTTTATATTTGATGCAACAAACTGATGCAAATTTTGTAGGCATATATGTTCTACCCGTGCGAAGCCGGGGCGGGCTGCTAGTAACTTATAACGATGTAAACAACGTCAAACGTAACTGGCTTTATTTAGTGATGTGATATTGTTAACTGAAACTGAGAGCTTGGAACCACTAATTAACACAATATATTTTTTTCTTTTTTTTAAAGATTACTCGCAATGTACATTGCACATTACTAGTATTCTTGTTAACCCCTCCAACTAAGCTAAGTATGCTTGTGTCTGGCGTGGGTTCACATCCATAGTGCAATGGGTGGGGTGGGGATCGAACTCACAAACATCTGTGAAACTACCTACTATATAATCTCTCTTAATTTTCACACAATATTTGAACTGGTTTTCAACCGACTTCCAAAATTGAGGTTCTCAATTCGTCTGTATGTGGTTTTTTTGTATGTATGTTACGCGATTACACTGTCAATTGTGAACTGATTTGAATAATTCTTTTTTTAATCGGTAGGGTACGTTTTCGAGATGATCCCATTTTAATTTCAAAGAGATCTGATAAGTATCTCCAGAGACATGACGATAAGCGTCTCAAACTTGCTACTGAAATTGACTCGCGGGACATGAAAGTCGGTTGTTTTAGTTTTTAAACTATCTTAATACGATAACATGCTACGATCTTGATTTACCTCTTGCGCTCTTCCACTTTCATTCTGTATAAAGGTAGTATAAAATAGATGTATTAATAAATCTTAAAATAACTAAATAAATCCAAATTGTAGTCTTAAATGTTTATATATATAGCAAAAACATAACTTAACGCCAACATTTTGAATAAAAAAAATAAAGGTAGTGAACCATTTAGCTCCCATCATGAACGTAGAAAGGTTGCCAACCGTTTGATTACAGGCACCTGCTTTGGGCAATACACTGTATTGTCTGCGGGTGAATCTGAGGCGGTGTTGTAAGTTTCTACCGAATGCAGACATATCACCAATCGGTTTGAAAACTTTGGCATATTGTTTGGACTAGCCAATTTGAAATGAGTGTGCGCTTTTCACAGTGGCCCTCCGGTGAAGGAAAAACATCATTAAGAAACCAACAACCCGCATGGTGGTAGGACACTATCTAGTGTCCGCCTGGCCAGCTACCACCCACAAGTTAGAAAATCTGTCGCCAAACATATAATGTGTTCCGGCAGCTATCCTTGAGAGCCAGTTCCCATTCTAGGCCAAGCGTGCTTACCATCTTCGACCGCATCATCATTTACCAACAATTGAGATAGTGGTCAAACGCTAGCCTATAAAATATAAAAAAAGTCGGGTTCTGGCTGTATACTCAGAGTGATAAACGTTCGAAATACAAATTAATTAATTTATGAATTTAATTTTAGAGAAAATTTGTCTTTGACCTTAGTCAAAATAATATTGGTTTATTGATACCAAATACTAAATCAATTTTGCTTCAGATTTTGTATTTGATAATTTGTTATTCAATCACCTTTCAATTTGATCTTGTTTATTTGATGCATTAATAGAGGTGTCTAACAAAGATTTTGTTACAATAGGGGCCTTTACTCAGAGCGTTTTTATAACGACTGCCAATACATACTTACTTGTGTTGCAACGGTTGTCGTTCTTTATTCTTTCTGTATGACGATCAGTGGTATACAAACCTGTCCAAGAGTTGAAAATATATAAAGGATAATGTTATTTATGACTGCCGAACGTTATCTTCTCGTCGTAGCTTAACGGACCATACATAGTAGACGAGACAGTGTGTTTTAATCGAATTTTGACATAGCACTTTATGACAGTAGTGATTTTTTTATGATGTAAGGTAACAAGACGAGTACGACGCTAGCATGATGGTAAGTGATGACGTCTACCTATAACTGACAATGCGGCATGCTAAATTGTGGATAGCCAGAAATTTGCATGTCACTGCACGTGTTACATTGTTACCTCGATACATAAAGATGTTAAGTCTCACATGCCCTGTAATTTCACTGGACACATTGCCATTCAAACGGAAAAGCATTCCTATTTCATAGGTTCAATATTAATCAATAAATGTATTAACTCAGACTATCATAAAAATGGCAGACAGATTCGTGCCGAACACCCGAGTGACCGCAAGTTCAGTAATACTAAATTCTTGAGTAATAAGTTTCCGCGCTCAGTCCGGCATAGTTAAGACGGCATGATTACTACGTAAGCAATGCTGCGAAGTAATACTGCACGGAAACGTCCGACCCTGCTGCCGCTTGGTAGCAAACTGAGCGCGGAAGCGTATTACTCAAGCATTTAGTATTACTGAACTTACGTTCACTCGGGTGTTCGGCACGAATCTGTCTCCCTTCTTTATGATAGTTTGAGTGTATTCATTAATTAATATAGATGTTTGTAATGTTAGGCCCTCTGCTAGTCCGCCTGAGGCGGTAAATACCGCTACTATGCCACATTATGACATTATTCATAAAATGCGGATGTTCTCAATTGAGAACCTCCTCATTTTCGGAAGTCGGTTGAAAACTGTTGATTATGTTAAGACATCGCTAAAGAGTTGAAACTAAAACAATACGCAGTAACAAACATTACATTTTGAAGCATAAAATAGAATATATTGCACCAATTAACGTTCCTTAAATGTCCGCTGTAAAGGTCTTTTGGTACTGTCGTGTTTAATCTCGGCTTTAAATTTAGATGGGATCACAGTTTCTCAACTTTAGTCCCCAATTACTTGAACTAACTAGTTTAGCTCTAAAATAGGTAACTGCTTTGTCAAACAGCTTTATCTCATTATACCTAGGTATTTTTAATTGATATAAGGGACAAATTATTATAAATTTAAAACTAAAATGTTAACAATGACTCAAAATTACCTATAATCTTATTTCTGAATGTCTCGACATATTTCTTGCTAGCCAGTTCGTCGTGATAGTGGTAATGAGGGCCCGGTGGCGTAATCGGGAGAACGGTTGGCTTTGATGCCAGAGGTACTGAGTTCAAACCGCCGTGCACCAATGGATATTTCTATTGAAACATTTATGTGCGCTTTTCACAGTAACTCTCCGGTGAAATAAAAACATCGTTATGAAACCAACAACTCCGCATGGTGGTCACTATCTAGTGTCCGCCTGGCCAGCTACCACCCTCAAGTTAGAAAATCTGTCGCCAAAACCTCTAATATGTTCCGGCAACTATCATTGAGAGCCAGTTCCCATTCTAGGTCTAGCGTGCTTACCATCTTCGACCGCAACATCACTTACCAACAGGTGGTCAAACGCTAGCCTATATATATAGATAAAAAAAAAATAAAAATAAAAATTAGTGACTTAAAAGATGGCACTTAAAAGAAATGCACTACTTAGTATTTCGTAATACGAGATTCAAATCTCATCGCGGATTCCGCTTCCGAGATAGCTTACAGAATAGCCCTACTGTACGAACTCGCACATGTTCGATTTATTTTTTGATACTAATTTTAATAAAAATGTATATTTAATTTAGTAAGCAGCTGGGGAAATAAAAAGTTTTTGTATAATTAAGACAATATATTTAAATCTAAATAATTTCTCTACTACAAAGCTACACCAACAAGATAAAAGACTCTTATTTCTCAGATAAATATTATTTACAAGGTTATTATTGAAAGGCCGGAGACTGACTTGTTAACAATGTATTTTAGACGATAAAAGTTACAAATCGGCAACACACAAGACGCAACGAACGCTCCTTTTGAGAGCTTGACTCAAGCGTGCTCTATTTATCACGTTACTTGTCATGGCGCGTCAACCCGCACGGACAAATTTGTAAAATTACGTAATATAGCTCGTCTCAAATGATACATTACAAACAAACGTTACAAGTCAGTCTCCACCTTTACAGTAAGAAAACAAAGATATTCACATAATAAATAAAAGGTACGACCACACCGCGACGTCCTGCGTGCGCGATCTAGGCGGCGATCAGATAGCGTAGTAGTATGTACCGACTGGTTCACACCAAATGAAATCTACTGCGATCAGAAAACAATAGAGATTCACATCGCGAACGCACACGCGGTCGCAGGACGCCGTGGTGTGGTCGTTCCTTTAAACAGTAAGTATGTAAGTTAAGGTGATGATGATCTATTAAGTCTATATTACGTAGTTGCTGATGCTTTCTACCATTGCAAACGTCGATAAAAACAGAGGGGTAATTTGTTCGTAAAATGTACCCTATATTATACCACTAAATGCTTCGCCATCAACTATCGGACACACTGTATAAAAATAGGGGTCTATACAATTTCATAGTATATAAATATACTTACTTATTTTACCAGATTTATACGAGAACAATTATATTTTTCTCGTAAATACAACCAGAAACAAATATTATGAAACATTTAATACTAATGACTTACCAATGATTGAGTAAGTATATACAATACGAAATAACTATATATATTATATAAAGTTATATTATTTAAAGTGTTACACAACCCTGAAGACCGCAGATATAGGTTAAGTATACAATCTAAAGGTACTTTTATTTTGTAATTTACGTGTATTTAAAAGAAACATTGTGTCTTATTAGGATTCTGTTAATAACATTAATTGATTATTCTAAGCGACCATACTAAGAAGATATATTTATTACCTACAGTATTCTTAAAACCAAGAGTCCACCGCAGCGTTATTGGCCAAGAGAGCGCGAAGTGCGAGCGAAACGACTCCGTTTCAGCTTCGGCAAAAATGCTTTCGTATGTGGAGCAAGCTCGATATTTATTATATTAATTTCTTTGGTGATTCAGTTTTTGAACATTTCTGATATAGCGGTAGGTGGGGGGGTTAAAAACGTTAAAAAAAAACACATTTTCGCCATGTCGAAATGTTCAAAAATGTGTGTCTGAATCATTTTATGATCCGATAAATATCAAGAGGTCAGGGGTGTGTTATCCATTTTTAACCGTATTCACAAAAAAGGAGGAGGTTCTCAATTCGTCTGTATGTTTTTTTGTGTATGTTACGCGATTACTCCGTCAATTGTGAACGGATTCAAATGATTCTTTTGTTAATAAGTAGGGTACGTTTCCGAGGTAGTCCCATTTTAATTTTATCGAGACCAGATTTGTATCTTCAGAGATATGGAGATAAATATCTCAAACATAGGAGAATATGTACTGGTTTTAGAAGAAGAGTCCCAAGAAGATTATACACAATGGAGGTTGCTATTGCATATACTTTTGAAGACTAAATAATATGACCTTGAATAATGTTTTTACATCTTTCTTCACGTTGATTTTGGTTTTTAACCCTCGACGCAAAACGAAGGAGTGTTATAAGTTTGACGTGTGTATCTGTGTGTCTGTCATCGTGGCATCGTAGCGCCGAAACGGATTTTGTTGTTTGATAGATGTCTTCGTCGAGAGTGTCCTTAGCTTTATTTCATGAAAATCTGGTCAGCCGTTTAAAAATTATCAGCTCTTTTTTGGTTAAAAAAACTAGCAACTTTCGTAAGCTCGTAGTCCTTTGACCGCGGACGTCAAAAAATCAAAATGGCGCTGTCGCAGTATCTTGTTACTTCAATGATATTGCAAAAATATGGTAAGCTTGATCTAATTCTGAGACATCTCCTTGGAATGGTCTCAATGTACAAAGTTATACATATGCTTTGATTATAAACTCGGATTAAATATGCAAATCAGTCGGGGGTGGTTTTAATTTTTTGAATTTAAATACTTAAATTCAATAAAATTAAAATTCAATAAATACTTAAATTGACAGATATTCTTACGGTAACTGTGACCGAGATAGAAACAAAGGTGTGATGAATTAATTTGTCTTCACAGGAATTTTCTACCAGGCAAAGTCTTGTTAATGTACCAAAGTTTTTGAGCATACCTGATATTTTTTGACATGACATGACGTTTGGCGAAGATGGCGGCTATATCAGTCCCGCCCGCGACACTGCATACATAAATAACTCAGAATTATGAACGTACTTTGTACCAACCAACACTGCAAAAAAAAATTATAAGCATAATGCCACAGATTATATAATAGTTACTGCGTAAATAATACTTTCCGTTGTTAGGTTAGGCTACACAGTGCTTTTATAATTTCATAATTCGGGTATTAACAATGTAAGGAAGTGCCAACTCTTATAACGTAGTAGAGTGAAAGATCACCAGCATTTGGATGAAGGAAGTTTTGTTAGCGTGCAGGCGGCTGGCGTTATGTCGCACCGGGAACCTCTTGATAGTGATTTGGTGGTATCTGATGAACTAACTGAAACCATGTTTGGCCAAATAACAGAGCCAAAATCTCCCTCGTCTGTTAGGGTAACTCATGTCTCTGAGGAGAACTATTTACCTCAAATCGTGGTCACAGTGCCAAGTCCCGCTGTATCGCAACAGAATAACTCGGAAATTCAGGATCACGCTTCAACCATGTCTCCGCGTGTAAGTTTGTCAAGTGGCCTAAACGATGCTCCAGCTCAAGCGAATAAAGCCTTGCAGGAGGCAAAGCTTGCCCTTGAAAGTTGCGCATCCAAAACTTTAAAAAAAGATATTCGAGAGCTTGTAGTAGACCGACTTCACTATCTTCATGAATTAGTTCTTAGACTATCAGAGTCTAGAATGAAAATAAGAGCAGAAGCTGAGCGAAAAATTAGCCAAGTTGCGCAAGACTCGGTGATCACTACAAATAAGCACGTTCAAGATCTTGAGCAATTATTGGCCAAATACAACGATACTACTAAAGACGCAAATAAAAAGCTAGAAAGCCTTCTTAAGGAGTCATCGGCTACTAGACAAGTATTAGAACACGAGCTAGTAAGGCCCATCGATGAAGTAAGGCGCAATTTACCTCTTATACAGAAACTGTCCAAGGAAGTGACAACCTTCAAAGATAACTTATCATGTTCTTCTAGCTCAAGCATTTCTACAGATAATAAGGAACAGAAGAAAACGGCCCAAGAGATATCTAAGCTTAGAGACGTCATAAATAATCTTAAAGGATCTCTACCCTCTTACGCGGAGATTTTAAAACTGAAGCAAGGAAATCCAGAACCTAGGCCCAAAGCTCACACTGGTCACACACTAATTGTCGCTTCTTAGGATCCACGAGACACGGCTGAAGACGTCCTAAACCGCGTCCAAACGACCTTGGATCCTCGTAAACAGGGTCTCCAAATTGACCGCTGCCGTAAAGCACGTGATGGCAAGGTCTAGGTCTTTACTAGTGCAACACTTACGGACTAGTAATTTAACAGTTGAAGAAGCAAAAAATAGAAATCATTTGATAGAGATCCGGGACGTCCTTAAGATAAACACAGACGAGCAAATAATAGAGTCATTGAGCCAACAGAATGACCACATAAAAACTGGGCTAGAAGAAGACTTACAGCAATTACTTACAGCGATTTTCTTTCTTTCTTTCTAATTAAAAATAAAATACCGTCGCCCAGCCCGCAATCCACTGGAAAGTCATGTAGTGATCGAAGTTACTCCAACGCTTTGGGGCAGATTCGTGGAGAGTGGCATAGTTTACATAGGTATACAGAAAAGGAGAGTTACCGACCGATCACCTTTAATACAATGCTCTCGTTGTTTGGCTTACGGTCATTCAAAACGACAATGTACGGAGAAAAACGACTCTTGCTCATATTGTGGCGGAAAACATATGGCAAAAGATTGTATAGCGCGTGATTGATGCGAAACACCACGATGTTGTAATTGTATACGCGATGGCCTCCTAGAAAATGATGCTGAACATACTAGCTTTAACGATGCCTGTCCAGTTAGGCGCAAATGGGATTCAATAGCTCGTTCACGCGTAGCGTATTGCTAAAGTTCCCTCAAATGATTTGTTCACGCAAACCAAGAGCCATCTTATACTACAATCTAATCTTGCTCGAGCCAGGCTGGCCACAGCAGAACTAATAGATGCCGGAGTGACTAGGAATGCATCTATCCTACTAGTACAGGAACCCTACATCGGAGCAGCAGGCTACCTAAATATTCCACCACCACATAGAACGATACAAGGCCCTGGAGCAGGTCCTAATAAATCTGCTATCATTGTCCTTGACCAGCATTTACAGATATTCGTTTACCCAGATTTACAAACACCTAATGTGGCTTGCTTGTCGATCGGAACATCTAAAAACAGTATCGGATTCATAAGTGCCTATTGTGAGCCAGACAAACCTATAGAACCATATTTGGGACAAATAAGTGCAGCAATGGATGCAATCGGTAGCGAAAGATTGATCATTGCTGGTGATTTCAATGCCCGGAGCCCGTGGTGGGGAGAGCCTCGTGAAGATGACCGAGGCTCGGCTCTAACTGATCTTCTTAGTCAATATAATTCGACTGTTTTAAATGAAGGAGATATACCGACTTTTGAGGTATACCGAGGCGGACGAGAACTGTCAAGCAAGGTAGACATAACAGCATGTGGATCTGAACTCATAGGTCGTGTTGTCGATTGGAATGTAGAACGATATACTACAACATCAGACCATAACACAATCTCATTCAAACTGTTAGCCAAGGCTCCACTGCCCATAATTCCAAAGAGTACCAGACTCTTCAACACAAAAAAGGCAAAATGGTCTGAGTTTCGAACTCAGTTTTTGGAAAACATAAATAAAAGTACAGTAAGAATCGAACAAATTGCATCTTGCGATTCAGGCATGGAAATAGAAAACTTTGTCTTGACTTACACGGGAGCCATTCTCTCGGCATGTGAGACGTCGATACCTAAACTAAAACCGCCCAATGTAAATTCAAAACCACCGTGGTGGAACGAGGAACTAACCTTACTTAAACAGCAGACAAGAACCAAGAAGCGGCGGATTCGATGTGCGGCACCACGACGCCGTCAGTTTGTCATCGAAGAATATCTTTCTGCGCGAAAGATATATACTGAAGCTGCCGCGGCAGCCCAGTTAGCAGACTTAAAAAAAAATGCACACCTACCGACCGAGAATCTACATGGGACGTTATTAACCGCATTATCAGGAACACAGCACGGCCGCGTCCTGAACAATTACTGCGCAATGAAACTGGACAAATATGCACGGCTGAAGAATCCGCTAAACTTCTTCTGGATACCATGTTTCCAGAAGATGATATCCTGAATGATTTAGAAAATCATAAGATTCTACGAAAAAGTGCTACAAACTTTGACTTAGAAAATCTGTCGGAAAACGATTTACCATTCACAGAAACTGAACTAATGCATACATGTGAACGTTTCTCCCCTCGAAAAGCACCAGGATCAGATGGTTTGAGCGCCGACATTTGTATTAACGCTATCGCTGCGGATAATGGCATCTTTCTCACTCTAGCAAACACGTGCCTGCGAGTGAGTTACTTTCCTGAAGCTTGGAAGAAGGCGGTAGCTCGTATTATTCCTAAACCAGGGAAAGAAGACTACAGTGCCCCTAAATCATATAGACCAATCGGCCTTTTATCAGTTTTAGGTAAAACTTTGGAGAGTATTATGGTTCGACGTCTCAGATGGCATCTCCTGAGATTATTTAATCCAAGGCAATATGGCTTTATGCCACAGCGTAGTACTGAAGACTCCCTCTATGACGCTGTAACATATAATCCAGATCGATAACAAAAAAATGTGTGTATTGATATCACTAGACATAGAGGGAGCCTTCGATAATGTGTGGTGGCCGGCAATCCAGATGGAATAGGGGTATATAACCAAGCTTATGCTGACGATATAATGTTGATTTTTTCTGATGATGGAATAGAGGAAATTTGCGACCAGGGCAAACGAAGCGTTAAAACTGGTTAGCGCATGGGGCTCAACTAATAAATTACGTTTTGCTCCCCAAAAATCAAAAGCCATGTTGCTAACTAGAAAACGTAATATTATAAAGCCGGATATTAGGATAGATGGGCAGAGAATTGGTTTCGTAGATCAAATTAAGATGCTGGGTTTAATCATTGATAAGGAGCTGGGATTTGGTCCCCATGTGGAATAAATTCAAAACAAAACTATTAATGTATATAAGCAACTGAAACGGGTGGCAAAAGTCACATGGGGTCTTAATCCCAGTATCATTAGAACAATATATAAAACTATTATAGAACCAATTGCTCTTTATGCGGCTAGTGCTTGGGCAGACGCCTTGGTACGCAGATCAATTCAGTCCAAGCTCTGTTCTCTTCAAAGAAGCTTCGCAATCAAAGTCTGCAAGGGATACAGATCTCTTTCACTGGAGGCAGCACTTGTTATATCGGGTTTTATTCCATTGGATCTCCGAATCAGAGAGGCAGCTACGCTGTTTAAAGTTAAAAGAGGAGAAAACTTTAGCGTATAGTACGAGGCGGAAGCAGAGCGTCGTGTATGTTTCCGTTACATGCCACACCCAGCTACATGGACTCCAATCCAATATGTTGGTGTAGAAAATCTCAATTCAGAAATTTTGCAGGAGCACAAAATTAAGGGACCACATATTTACACTGATGGTAGTAGAATTGATGGTAAGGTGGGTGCTGCATTGACTGTCTGGCGTGATGGTATTGAGGAAAAGTCTCGTAAGTTAAAACTAGCTCCTCATTGCTCTGTTTTCCAGGCTGAGCTTCTAGCGATACTAAAGGCGACAGAGATAGCGGAAGGTCTTAAAGAACCGGAAATCAATATAGTCAGTGAGAGCAAATCGTCCATACAAGTAATACAAGATTACACCTCATCGCATCCTGTCGCAGTATACGTCAGAACATTAACGAACTCAAAATGAAGAACATCGTGGTGCGGCTTTTTTGGTTGCGGGCACACGTCGGCACTCCAGGCAACGAGAGAGCTGACGAGCTGGCAAAAGCGGCAGCTCTCTTCAAGCGTACTGCGCTTGACTATTCAAATTACCAATTGTCCTATGCGAAGCAAGTCATCAGGGAGGAATCCCTGTTTAAATGGAATAATACGTATACGACAAAAACATCTGGAAAAATAACACAACAGTTCTTCCCCGATGTCTTCTCTGCATTTACGTTTATCAGGACTAGAGAGCCGGACGGGCTGCTGACCCAAGCTCTGACCGGACACGGCGGCTTGGGACAGTACCTGCACCGGTTTAAGTTAAAGGATGACCCTTGGTGTGTGTGCGAGCCAGGAATTGTAGAAGACGTATACCATGTTTTAATTGACTGCCCTAGATTTGGTACGGAGCGTCTGGAAGCGGAGGTCAAGATGGGGGCAAAGATAACTCAACTTGTGCTTGGGGAACTACTAAACGCTAAAGGAACACAAGAAGTATTTATAAAATTTATCCGAACCGTCATTAGAAAAGTGTCCAAGGCAAATGGAAGCACGACCAAATGGCCACCATAGATATTTTAGTAATTTAATTATTATATTCGGTCGTTCTTTTGATTCACGTTTATCAACAATAAGAATTTTATATACGAGTACGTCTACATAATGATTCAAATTGTAATTATCTATTGTTTTAATTTCAATAATTGAGTATTGAATGTCTAAAGAGTTATTATGAATGTATTTATGGTCTGAAATGTAATCATTAAAACAAAAAAAAAAGACTAAAACAACAAATTAAAAAAACAGAAAAAAGCAATAAAAAAAAATCTTTATAAAATTGTTTACACAACCCACATTCATTAAGCATTGCAGCTCATTCGAAGTTAAATGTTTTTAAGCAAATAGATCAAAACCCGCTTTACAAATGTCTCCGGTCTCTATCGGAGGAATAAAACAAGCGGGAAAAAAAAAACGTAGTAGAGTGGTTCAGGCTGTGTGGGCGGCAATTAATGTTAATAATCGCAAATAATACTTTTTAATATTCATTTTGGAATACAACTAATACGTGTTATAAAATTTGGAATTATTGTAATATCTGTCGGCGTTTTCTGTGACTTATCTAAAGCGTTTGATTGCGTCTGTCACAAAACGCTAATTTGCAAATTAAAACACTACGGCGTTAACGGAAAAGCACTTGATCTAGTCTCATCCTACCTCTGTCATAGAATACAGATGGTTGAGGTCAATGGCGTCAGGTCATCTGGATCCCTCATAAAAATGGGAGTTCCGCAGGGATCGATCTTAGGACCATTTTTATTTCTAGTTTATATTAATGACTTGCCGTCTTTCGTGCAAAACTTATGTGACATTGTTTTGTTCGCGGATGATACATCCTTAATATTGAAAATAGATAGGATGGCGCCTAAATTTGACGATGTTAGCAAATCAATCACACAGGTTTTGAATTGGTTTACAACCAATAACTTATTACTAAACGCCAAAAAAACTAAACGTATTAAATTCTCGCTGCCAAATGTAAGAAAGGGTGTCATTAATAGCAGGATATTAATAAACGATGTACCACTATAAATTGTTGAATCCGCTACTTTTTTGGGCATCACCCTGGATTCAAAGCTACAATGGGGTTCTCAAATATCGGCTCTAGCAGGTAGATTGAGCTCCGCTGCATACGAAGTACGTAAAATTAGAAACTTGACTGACGAATCCACTGCTAGATTGGTTTACTTTAGCTACTTCCACAGTATAATGTCCTATGGCATTTTATTGTGGGGGAAAGCCGCCGAAATCCAATCTATATTTGTTTTACAAAAAAGAGCTAATCGATCTATATATACCATTATTACAAAAGTAATATTCTCGCGAGACTCACTTCGAGAAAAATTTAAGAAGATTAAAATTCTCACAGTGGCATGTCTATATATATATGAAAATATTATGTATGTACGCAAAAATTTGAATGTTTATGATAAGAGGTCCGATGTACATAATTTCAATACAAGACACAAAAATAGATTAATTTTACCTCAATTCAGGTTGTGGAAAGTTAGTGGTTCTTTTTTGGGGAACTGTATACGATTTTATTATAAACTTCCTAAAGATATTGATCGACTGTCTATGAGCAGATTAAACCTTTGTAAAATCCAATTTAATGAAGAAATCGTACTATACATTAAATGACTATATGAATGACAAAAATGCTTGGCCTGTATGTCCCAAGCTCCAAGATATAATATAAATTGTACGATAACATAATTATTTGTTGTAAATTTTAAAAAATATTTAATATGAATTAAAAAAAATGAATTAAAATAAGTGACAAGCCCCATAGAGTTTCTTGGTGTTTCTTCTCTGATGGAGTACTTCCGAAACACCAGTAGATTCAACAGTCAATCAGTTTTCATCTTTTGTTTGCAGATCTAGGGTTGCCTCTTAAGACGGTATTATGCAGCTGATAGACGGACAATCAGTTCCATTCGGAATATGATTTGTACTGCAATTAGTCTGCGTTTTATTTATTTATTATGTTTCATTATTTCACAGTTTTTTGGATAAAAATTGTCTGAAGTACTGAAACATGCACTGGGTTGCGGGTGCGCGTAATAGTACGGTTGGCAACCCTACATTAATCAGGGGAATTAAACATGTGTTTTAAGTGTGACGTTCGACGTCTAGATGAAAGCTGAATGGCTCAATACCTTTGATTTTTTTTGTAAATTCAAAGCAATAAGTTATGTTTCTGTTATATGTATAATATTTTTGTATTGAATATGATCTGTTTAATGTAATTTGACGTGTGTAAGTGCAAAATTTTAATTTGCCCATATACTGAATATATGCTTTGACTTTGACTTTGAATAAAATAGACAGTTAATTATCGTGTGTGTCAGATGCTTTTATTGCACAGGGCCATTTTGGACATTGTCCTTTGATACCTTGATGACATCATTATGACTACTGCTACTACTACACTGTGAATGTTTTCACTAGCGCGAAATTAAAGGCAATTTTTTAGGGTTCCGAACCCAAAGGGTACCAAATGAACACTTTCTGAGACTTTGTTGTCCGTTCGTCCGTCCGTCCGTCCGTCCGTGTGTCTATATGTGCGCACTTTACAGATGTACCTTCTTAACCGTAGTAGGTACATACTTGAAATTTTCACAAAGTATATATACGTCAGTGTATAACGGCCCAGACACGAAATTTTGTAGATGCATGTAATTTAATTAAAACTTGTTTTGCACTAAAATAAATTATTTTTCAAAAAAAAAACCGACTTCATAACCACAAACAAACACACAAAAATGAAAAATAAATTACTTAATATAATTATTATAAGCGCTATCCACTTATTTATTTAAAGTCGGTGCCAGCCAAGTCTAATATGTAGTAGATAGATACTACCTACATGTATCTACCTAGTTACTACTACTACATACATAGTATCTATCTACTATCCAATAGCCTTGTTGATATTAAGTAATTTATTTTTCGCTTTTGAGTGCCTGTTTGTGGTAATGAATTCGGTTTTATTTTTTATGAAAAAGATTTTATTAAGTTCGCGAGATATACAGATCATAAAGCTATTATTATTATTAGTAGAATCACAGATTAGAACCATACACGTCTACGAATTTCCGTAGCTCTACGAGGTTACGAAACTTCGTAACCGTAGGCTACGCTTGTAGCATATTCAGCACGAGCATCGGAGTACGGTCGTTTTTGTCCAGATAACTACATCAATTACGAAGTAATTGTAAGAAGATCTCTGCACTAAGTTGATACGAGTAGATTATTTATAAATATGACTCACAAACTTCCTTTAAAATTACACAACTGAATGCTAATATTTAAAGACACAAATCAACATCAACCCATATTATTGGAGAAAACATTTTATGTAAACGGATATAATGTTCACACGTAGATTACACATTACACGCCAGTAGCGTATTCACCATCCTCAATCAATTCATCGCTTAAGATTAGCTCGATAGCCGAGATAGTGGTTAAACGCTACGCTAGCCTATCAAACACAAAGAAGGGCAAATAAGAGTAGACGAATTTTGTAATGGTAGGATTTATGCTAGTCCAATAGGTTGATACTACCGCTTTAACTAACAGATAGGTACTCTGGATTGCTAGAAATGTACACGTTACTTATTTCACTTTACGCCTAACTTTCAATTAGGAACAGGATCAGACAGATACAGGCTAAAACTTTTATTTTAATTTTTTTTTTTTTTTTATTTAACACACGGTTTACCATGTGTTTTTAGGCATTAAAAATTTAACAAGAAATATTATGCTCCAGCGGAACAATTTGAAATTGTTTCGTCAACTTTTCCTGATAAATCTAACTCAATAGTTCAGCCAAAAACTTAGCAAAGTTAGCAGATTGAAGTAGAAGTCTCATGTTATCATCAATTAACAAAAATAACAATTAAAGGGAAATATATACTCGTAACATGACAGTAACTCTTGTGTATCTCTAAACAAAGTAAAAGACACACCCTTAAAAGAAGTAACTTACTTAATAACTAGCAGTGTCTCTCGGTTTCACCCACGTAATTCCCTTTCCTATGAGAATACGGAGATAAAATATAGCTTATATTACTAGCTGATAACGTAGCTTTCCATGAGTGAAATTATTTTTGAAATCGGTCCGGAAGTTTTTGAGTTAAATATTAACAAACTAATAATCAAATCTTACGTCTTTATAATATATAGTTTAGATACATTACATTATTAATTAATGTAGTCATTAGTATTCCAAGATAAAGTTATCTTCTTAACATTTATACAATCCTAGTTCTGTTTAAGAATCTTTTTCATACTTATCCAATTTCTAGTGGTTTAACCATAACATTAACCACAACCGATCAAATAAATAAACTGGCAAGTGCAAGTCGGACTCGCACTCGTAGGGTTCCGTAACACAGTAAAGTAGTCTAAAACTATGATTTTTCGCAACTACAAAATTAACTTTGTTTTTCATAGAGTTTGTATGAGTTATATTTGCGGTCGCTATATCGCAAAAACTGCTGAATGTATCTTGTTCAAACCAATTTTCGTTGAAAGTTTTTATTGAGATCTACAGAACATATTTTTTCTAGATTTTTCACTCCCTTACTTCAAAAGTTTTAGGGGGGGGGGGGGGGGACACACATTTTATGACTTTAGACGCGCCTATCTTTCAAATGATTGACTTTGAAAAAAAAATGACATTTGAAACCTCGATGTCATTTTTAAAGACCTATCCATAGACACGTATAGGTTTGAAGAAAAACATTTTTTTTTGTTTCAGTTCCATGTATGGGATGTCCCCCCTTAAACATTTACACATAACACATCTACCTACCTAGTTTCAATTCTGTAGTCATGATAGTTTCGGAATAAAATGGCTGTGACATACGGACGGACAGACAGACAGACATGACGAATCTATAAGGGTTCCGTTTTTTGCTATTCGGCTACGGAACCCTAAAAAACGCTGTTGAACCCAAGTCCATTTAAAACCGTACAGTTCAAGTAATGGAAAAAGTTTTAAAGTCACTACCATCTTCGCTTTTGTCGCCGATGCACAATGGGGAAGGGTCCTTTACAAAATTGACTTTGATGAAGGAGGTTCTTGATTCTCTGTTGCGGTCCCGAGTTGAGATGATGCTGGGGAGAGGTGTGACGTCACGACATATGGTGTGGTCGCAGGTGATGCGGGAGTCACGACGGCGGATCACGCGGCGGCAGAGAAGAGTCTCTTGAAATGCTGCGCGATACCTGTTGAAGAAAAATGAAGGTTACCATTTTTTATTGAAGATAGGATTCTGGAAACTGTGTGGTGAATGCCTTGCTAGCCATCAAGATGAAAATTCATTCTCAAAAGATTTGTGTGTTCTGACGGCTTCTTAGCTCCTCCTTCATTCCTCTTCGTCCTCTATCACAACGTCACTTACCAACAGGTGAGATATTGGTGAATTGCTAGCATATACTAGAAAAAAAAAACTACTTTTGAACATTATAACACGTGATGATAAACGACGAATGGGGGGATTGTGCTTGACTGGATGTTAGAAGACGGCAGTGAGACAATAGACAACCGAACTGTAGTCTAAACTATTGCAGTTGCATAAGATTACGATCGTTATCGTAATAGTGAATTCGCTGGGACAAAACAATGTTGTTACTTGGTGAACAAATAAGCGACATATCTTTGTTCAGTGGATGCTCAAACAACGGCTGAACCCGCTAGTGGTTACCCATCAGGCACCATCAAGGCCCACTAATAAAGTGATCAAAAACTTACTACCACTATTTACTAAAAAAAACTTACTCGACGAACGTGTTTTTGAAATGTATTATTTCTAATGCCACGATGTTGCATAATCGATTAGGTACAGAGTACCTAGTGGCGTAATATAATCCAAGGTCTGTAATACTTCGTAGACTGCGTGTCACCAGCAGACACCGATATTCTTAACTTGTGAATATATCAATCAGCTCACAGCTATTCGATTCCAAAGAATTGATCTAGTTTTTCATAAAAAATCTATTTATCAAAGGACGTCAGGTCAACGCTAAGTTTATTCCCTGTTATGTCTCTCGTATATTTTTATTGTATACTAGCGATCGGTCCTGGTTTCGCACGGGTGCAATGTCGATACTAATTTTACAGTTTTACATATGAACTGTAAAACTTAAACTTAAAACCTTATTTATCTCAGATGAAAACCGTAGACAGGAGGGTCTCACTCTACGATGAAAACGTGTATTTTCTGTAAAATTTTGGCTATTACTGAAGATAATTCTGACTGAGCGTGTAATGTCGATTTCATTCCATCGCTCACCATTCATTATGCTGATACATAACGGATGATGATGATGACATCATTAATTATGGTTTTGAATGACGCAAAACCTATCGTGTAATGAACGCGCCTTACAGAATTAGAACTCTGCTCGGCGCTTCGCTGTCGGAGTCAACATCTCGGTGTAAACTGGACCTTAACATAATATTATGATATAAACTTGATAAAAAACACAGACATATATCAGAGTATTGTATTCCATTTAGGACTGTCTTTTGTCTGCTTTGACACAGCAAAAAGCACTTTTATTAACAAACCGAGCGAATGCTGATATATGTTTATTTTATGATAATACACTACATATAACCTGGTCCTCGAACTTACTGACTATTTTACTTTCGGAAGTTTCCATTTGATTTGAATGGTAAAAGAGTTTACGTTCACACCGTGCTGTTTTCCAAGACATTTATTAATACCTATTTTAATAAATTTCTAACTAGGAGGTTCTATGTTCTTGTAGGTTCTGTGTTTTTTTTTCAAGGTATGATCACGGATTACTCTGATGAAAATCAGAGTAATCCGTGAACTTTATTTTTTTATAGGATACAAGTTTATTTCGATATGGTCCCATAACAACTTCGTAAATTTATTTGCCATAAATATACAAATGTAATTTTTGTTACAAATGTAAATACATAATAAAAATAGGTCCTCTTATTTATACCCTTTCGGGCGTACAAATGGTATTTACAATTGCTTACAATAGTATTAGTAAAATATTATGTTTCTTTGAAGTGTGTCACACTTTATATTTTTGTAAATTGTTAAACACAATCCAAAATTTCATCGTACCGATGAAATTTTGGATTGTGTTTAACAATTTACAAAAATAGTATTAGTAATTAATTGATTAATTAATAATATGTATATATACATACATATATACATACATATATACATATAATTAGGGTTATTATTAGATTATTCGTTTATTTTATTATGAACTTTTTAATTATTGTACACCACCGTCTAGTACTTCCTGTATTTCTGTCCATCCAAAGATTGTCTGGTAGAAATTGCTGTTAGCAATAAGACCGCCCATTGTAACCTAATAGTTATTATGTTTGTTTAAATGTTTCTTGTATTATTTATGTTGGTATACAAATTATACAATAAAGAGTTTTTGTATTGTATTGTATTTGTATAATATAATATATTCTCACTGTCTGTCTAATCAACGATTCATTATTTATTTATCTGATGAGTATCTCCAGAGATATGGAGATAAATAGCTCAAACTTGGTACAAAAAAGGAGTAGCGTAGCATTTGAAGTATTTGAAAGTCGGTTTTTTTAGGTATTTATAAACATAATATTAAATTACTTATTGGCATGTAATTTTTGTTGATTGACATTTCTATATTATTTTAAAAGTGTAATGTTATTTGTAATTGATGAACCTGATTGACCTAAAAACCTAACGTTATAAACACAAAAATATGAATAATATACCTTATTATTTATATTTCTGTGCTTATAAAAAATCTTTGTTAATATGTTTGTATAACATAACCATGTACAGAACGGTTGACAACCCTGCATACAAAATTGGTTTTCAATCGATTTTTTTAAAGAACGTGGTTCTATGTTCGTCTGCTTGTATTTTCTAATAAATGTGTACATTGTACGTACAGCAATAACTCAGTTGTTTACAAGCCGATTTTAATAATAGCAATATATTTGTCTTAGATTAATTATACAACGTGATCCCCTTTTATTTTCATATTTACTGAACTTTGAAAGCAAATATTATTAAGTTTCAATTTGGACCTTAAAATATGGTGGCAGTATATAAATTTGGATCTTTTGTAAAGTTTTAAAAGCGAAATTATATACGTGTCGCATCTATGCGCCGTAATTTAGCAATCAGAAATAAAAACACGTACCAACGTTGCTCCTAAACACCTACAATCTACATACCTTATAACTTGGCAACAGCCGCCGTATGTTTTTTTATTATTATTATTATTATTTATTCAATTTAACTCACGGGTCGTACACGCCCGGTCTTTTGGAGGGCATTGATGGAGCCGAAGCCAACATCAAGAGGCCCTTTACAATGTTTACTTAGGTGTTATTAATTGATGAGGAGGAGCTATGGGAAACTATATTACAAAAAGATGGTACATTTTATGAGACTATTGGGTGAGCTGATTAATGTCCGATTGCTGGTCTATGGGATGAGGTACGGCACCCGCCAATTATGCCTCATTACAAAATATTTAGGCGGGTGGTGACTTGCCACCCACTGAATGGACCCCCCATAAAGGCGGACCGTTATGTTGGCGCCGAGGGGCAACATTGGCGTGGATAGCTAAGGGTGTTGAGAGGTGTGCTGCACTTTCACTAAACGCTACTAGCGGCTTTATGCCTTTAACACTTCCACCCTGGAGCTTAGGTCTTAGCTCTTGCGATTCCCACCACCGGCCGGCCGGTAAAGGCAAGCCGGGGGTCAGAGGGTCTCATTTAGCCCTCACGGGATAGGGGTACGCGGTGTCGCCACTCACCGTCGGCTCGCCACGAAGCCGCCCCTGCGGTTATTATATTATTATTATTATTATTATACTTAATAGAGCATATTATTACTAAATATGACTTACGGCTAATACAAATTTATTTGCAATTTTACCTTAGCCTTAATATTATTTGTAAATTAAACCAAGAATTTGTCCATTAATACTTTTATTTTTGTCTATAATACAGGTGTCTTGCACATTGTTCAAGTACTACGTGTTCATACGTAAAGCACTTTCTCACTAAACTTTATTTCTATATGAATCATTACACTAGTTCCAACGATTTTGTTCACTACTGTGTTTATATGCCTTCGTATAAGAAAACTAATTCGAAAAATACGGTATTAGTATGAACCTGCCCGATAACGGCGATAAGTAAGATATGTCTTTCGAAAACGAAGTAAGTAAGTACATACCTTAGGTACTTCTTATCTGTCATGCCTATATACCGCGACAATGAACGGTAGTCCGACTTTTTCGACATTTTTATTCGGATGCTGAATATTATTTTATTCTAGACTAGCAGCCCGCCCGGCTTCGCACGGGTAGAACATATATGCCTACAAAATTTGCATCAGTTTGTTGCATCGAATATAAAATATGAACATACGAGTATTTAACAATCATCGTCATATTTCATCCAATTTACACAAAACCTTAACGAATTATGCACCTAAACCTTCCTCATCAACACTCTGGCTATTGGTGAAAACCGTATGATAATCCGTTCAGTAGCTATTGAGATTATTGCGAACAGACAGACAGACACAGTGATGGACTTTGTTTTATAATACTTACGTAGTGATATTGGAAGGCCCTTTGGCGTAAAGGATAGGGGTATATATAATGTAGGGGTAGTATACGTTTAACGTGTGTATCTGTGTGTCTGTCTGTAGCATCTTAGCACCTAACCGGATGAACCGATTTTGTTTTTATTATTGATAGTTTTTTTTGTTTGATAGATGTCTTCATCGAGAGTTTTCTTAGCTTTGATTCATGAAAATTCGTTCAATCGTTATAAAATTATGAGCTTTTTTCTAGTTAATTGCGCTATGAAATCAACTTTCATAGGTCTGATCAATTCGAAAATCTTCTTCTTCAACGATATTGTAAGAACATGGAAGCCTCCTGGACTCTACAGAATACTCAAATCCTCACCAACTTACAGCTCAGATTTTAAATGTCGTGTTTAGAGTCATTGGAAAAAGCTATTATACATAGATCAGTCGGGGTGGTTTAAAATATTATATAGATGAATATTATTTAATACAATAGATCATATTATTATACTATATTGACTTCAAATTGATTGTGATCGGTGGGGATCTACAGCATAGCTTATAATAATATTTTTTTAGTAACTATGTCCTAATATGTGGTTTCACTGCAAATATTTTATTAATTTTGCGATGCGTGTTTGTGAAATTCGTGATATCTTCTAGAGCTTTCATTTGAATTATATACTGTAAAGGACAATTTTAATCTATAATATGTGGCCAAGCTAATTAACGTAATTATTTGGATAAGGATTAATACTATATACTTGAAAATAGCCTTGGAAGTTATGTAATATATTTTAACAAAAATTTTAAGATTAAAATGGTTACTGTGAGTCAACCTTAAGAGATAGACATATGCTGTCGCGGACTTTTTTGTAGGTCTTATTAAGTGGTACAACTCTTGCAAAGAAAATATTCTTCTATCTATTGTCAATTAAGCAGCGTTCGTATGAAACGTGTTTTTTCGACCGTTTTTTTGCCGACTTAGGTTGCAAATTAGGTCTCCACGAATGTACCTTTAATTTAAACAGGATAATATATAGCCTATTTTCATTCCGAAAGTCCATTGTATGTATTAGTGAAAGAATTTTTTAAATCGGTTCAGTAGTTTTTGAGCTTACTCATTACAAACATACAAAAATACAAATGTTCTCTCTTTATAATATTATTATATTATATATAGTATATAGTATATATAGTATAGATTCTTGTGTGATTAAACTTTTTATTTTATTAACCCTTCAAATACGTAGGTACATTAGTACCAAAATAGTCAGGTAAGCTGCGAGTGCGAATGAAAACTATGTTCTGGCGAAACCAAAGCCCCTGAATACGGATTACTCTGACAAAACCTTTCTTTATTAAGGTACAAGCACACCGGGGTGCCCTGCGTGCGCAATCTAGGCGGCGACTAGATAGCGCAATAGTATTTGTACCGACTGGTTCACACCAAACGCGATCTACGGCGACCAGGAAACAATAGAAATTCAGATCGAGACCAGATTCAGACCGACACGCGGACGCAAGACGCCGCTGTGTGGTCGTACCCGCGCTTAGTAAACTTACTTTACAACTTCTTACTTTACTCTTTAAGAACTTGGCCAAGTTCTCAAACAGTAACGTAAGTAGTAGCTGTTAGTATGTATTGTTATCATTGGTGCTTTTCATTAAAAATTACGTCTTTACAAAAAGTTTGCGTTTAAAATATATTTTCAACCAACTTCCAAAAAGGAGGAGGTTCTCAATTCGTCTGTATGTGTATTTGTATGTATTTTACGCGATTACTCCGTGAATCGTGAATTGTGAACCGATTCTAATGATTCTTTTTTTAATCGGTAGGGTACATTTTCGAGGTGGTTTCATTGTAATTTCATCGAGACCTGATAAGTATCTTCAGAGATATGACTATAAACGTCTCAAACTTGCTACTGAAACTGACTCACGGGGCACGGAAGTCGGTTTTGTTTAGTTTTAAAACTATTTTAATTATTATTTTTATTTATATCATAACATAATGGTAGGAAACTATCTAGTATCCGCCTGGGCAGCTATCACTCTCACGCTAGAAAATCTATCGCCAAACATCTAATGTTTTAGGCAGCTATCCTTGAGAGCCAGTTCCCATTCTAGGCCTAGCATGCCAACATCCTCGACCGCATCATCACTTACCAACAGGTGAGATAGTGGTCAAACGCTAGGCTATATGATATTAAAAAAAATAACATAATAGATGAAATATGTAACAAAAACCTTCAGTTAATAATACTATGATTATTGCATCTGTAAGAATAAACAATTTAAATTGCGGGAGCCCAAATGAATTATTAAAATCACCATCTCGCAAACTGCCTGAGGGTATAACAATAAATAATGTTAAGGTTCCCATATTTTTATACCTACCTAAAAGGATTTATATTTATAGAACACTTTGCTCTTCGTACCCTTGTTTACCTCATATTTCTCAAATGAATAGCTATAATTGCGAACCAGATGCTATTACGGTCTTATTTTATTCTCGTTTTATAAAACTACGCTGTTTTTTAGTTATTCGATGATACGAGTATTCAAGCGATTGGTTGCTTTTTCACTTGGTAGTAAGTGATGGTTTACGGTCGACCACCTGTGGTCTCCTTTATCGCTACCTAGACATAACAAATTAATATATTATTGCTATTGGACTACGCCTACAGCCGGGTTCCCACGGCCCGTGTTATCACAGGCCAGACCGGATCGTACCACGCCTGTTGATACCTGTTGATACCCGTTGCATGCCCGGGTCCCACGGCGCGTTGCATAGCGGGCCAGTCCGCGTCGCGCCGGACCGACGGGGCGTGGGAACGGTCGCATACGATGAAGCCTGTTGAAAATCGGCGAAAATGTCTCGCCGCGCCGCGCCGCGCCTTTGAACTTACCGACTCCCGACGGATCGGACGGGCGACGACAGGCGACCACAGGCCTCATCGGATGCCACCGTTCCCACGATCTGTCGGCCTGTAAAGGCGCGATCTGATCTGTGAAACAACGGGCCGTGGGAACCCGGCTTACTACGGTTACGGTTGACATTTTCCCCGAAAGTGAAGTAAGGTGTTTTAAATGTAACAAATTTAAACAATTGTAAAAACAATTGTATTCATTGACCGAGCAAACGTAGCGAGAGAAGCGTCGTTTCGACTAGGCCAAAAATGCTTTTGTCCGGATGTTTGTCTGTCTGTCTGTTCTCACCTACAGGTTGCATTTTTCAACCGATTTTGATGAAAATTTGCTAAAGCGTCATTTATCGACAGATTTCAATCAAATTTGAGAGGCATAATAATGTTATTTTGCAGAGTGTATTGTTTTGTTACGGTAGGTGAGATACGACCACGGTATCCTCTGAGAAGAATATTTATAAATACTAATATAAATATTAATACTAAGAATATGTATGAAATACAATAAAATATTTATTACAAGTTAGTTGTTTGTATAATACACGATACATATTGAATAGATTCTACATAGCGATCTCAGATGAGAACATTTTCTTGTTTCATACTTTTTAGAGAGTGATTTTTCATTAGTCGGGTTTTAGTTTTTGAACTTATTTTTATAGCATTTTGGGGTTTTTGGATAGATATATACATGTATACATGTCAAGATACTTACATACATACACAGAGATCAACAAACACATAACCCTCCCAACTGCTTTATTGCGACGCAGTGGAGTAAAAATTAGTTTTCTTGACTTCGGCAGGATATATCTCACCAACCCTACGCCCCACAAAAATATGATGTACTAATTTATCTATATATCTAATCTATCTATCTATCTACCCTATGTTTATTTTAAAATCCCTATTCAACGATACCACACACGATGGGGTGGGGAGAAATTTTTTTTTTAGTTCTGCACTTCGTCCCCTCTAAGGGGCGCCACATTTAATTTGTTGTAACGTCACATAGCCTATAACCAGCAGACAAATAAGACGCGTCCAACGACACCTCATTGGTTAAATTATGATAAGTAGTTTAGATGTTATGAGGGAACAGATGAACATACATACATACATACATACCCACATACTGGTCAAAAACATAACTCCTTTTTGCTTCGCCGTAGTCGGGTAAAAATACTAAAATGATAATTGGGTAGTAGCTTGACCAATGATCATTTTCCTGAATCCTGCCTCTTCGATACTCGTTTTCGTATTTGTAATTAAGCAGTTAGTTGAGTGCCCCACTCCAAACAGTAAATCATGCAAATCCTGTGATTTTCTTTCACGTACCATTCCAATCCTCTTAACTAAATCAACAAACAAAATAATCATAGTCTTAACAAAAAATATAGCCAGACGCACATACAGAAGCGTATTATATATATTAGGTTTGTGGTCGCACCGAATATTGTAAAATAAAACCTTTGACGGATTGTATTGCATTATAGAATTCAATCACTCCACTCGAAGTGCATAGGATAGTGCTTTTAGCGTCTCTATCCTTTGATAGAGACGCTAAAAGTACTATCATAAAGGGAATCTCTAATCTTATCTCTATCACGGGGAATTCATACGCTGTATAGTCGTTCTTCAAAGCTCAATAACCGATCTAGGCACTGTTATAATATAGCTATTCCAAATTTAATTTATCGTTACGGACTGGTTATACACAAGCCGTTTTTATAAATTAAACCAACGATCTTTTTATCTTTGACCACTATCTCGCAGTGGTAAGCGATGATGTGGTAGAAGATGCTGAATATGCTAGGCCTAGAATACTCTGACTCTCAAGGATTTTGTGCTGCCGGAATACTATAATGTTATAGCGGCAGTTTTTCTTTTCTTCTTGATGGTATTAATTACTTTTTTGTAGCAAGTCAGGCGGAACATCGATGTAATATGTTTCTACCACACGTGAAAACGATTTGACTTGATAGGAATATTATACTAACGATCTTTAAGTACTTACTGACGTTGTTAGAAGAAACTCCTGTGAAATGTTGTGTTTCAAGTTAATATTAACAGTTAGTTAACACGTTAAGTGCGAAGCGAGGCCTAAATCACCCCTGATGCAACTTCCCTGTGGTGCGGCAAGCAAAAGAGTGAATTTCTCTGTCGTGCGAATGGCATAGCTTTGGTTTGGTCCAGTGTAGGAAAGAGATAAATATATATTTGAGATCACTAATGGTTCCGGACTCGGTGGTGTACCTACCTTGGTACCGGATGTCTTAGGCCTCGTGCCGCACTGAATTAATATAATTTTAATGCAGTGCGGAACGAGGCTAAAACGTCCCATATCCCCCCTGACCTCGTACCGCACTCAACGCGAGCTTCCCGCGACCAGTGTTGTGCATCACGTCGATTGGAGAGCACGTCCTTTTAGATTATTTAAAAAAAAATGTATCCTTTGATAGCTTTGTGTTGTTTTGCCAGGTTTTGCCCTTAAAACGATCTAATGAGATATAATTGATCAAAATCGGTCAAGTCGTTGCGTAGTTAAGACAGTTTAAAATCGTCGATATTATTTTTCCCATCACTAATCGCAGCGAAAATTTGCCCTATTTCAGTGCGTTACGAGGTGTATAAGATCCCATATTTTGTTTTGCTAATAATTCCTAAACTAGCCATCAGATCCCGGGGCGACGGTGGATTAGGGTTCATCAATTCACTGTCTATATCAATAAGGACCAAAATTCTCATTTATCTTTGATTTCGCGCCAGAAAATGGATTTTAGTCTGTAAAAGGAGGTGGGGTCTAATAGACCGCGTGTCGCCCTAACGTCTGGTCACGGTACGGGCCGATTATACCTCGTGCCGCAGGAACGGAAAGTATGCAAAAATTGGTGCCGCAGCTAACGTGTTAAGTATTGTCTTTCTACTTGGAATAGAAAATAATGAAACAATAAATATATATCTGTATATAATCTACGTATTAATTACAAATTGTCCTTTTCGGATAGTATAATTAAAAACTTAACAAACGAAATCTAAAGTCGTATAGTAGGTAGGTATATTAATTTAGATATATTACATTATATTCTTTTTATTTTAATGAGTACAACGGGCTAAACTTTCTAGATATTTTAGAAATAATACTCGTAACAAAAGTATGACTGATTTCCAAGAAATACTTAGATACCCTTCGTTTTTAACCGACTTCAAAAAAAGGAGGAGAGATTTTTTTAATGTTTGTTCGCGGATAACTTCGTCGTTTATGAACCGATTTTGATGATTCTTTGTTTGTTTTGTTGGATAGAAGATATCCCTAGAATTATATCATAGTTCATCGAGATCTGATAAGTATCTCCAGAGCTATGGAGATAAAACCTCAAACTTGGTACTGAAAATTGACTGACTATATATATATATATATATATATATATATATATATAGTCATCAAATTTTCAGAGCACTAGTGCCATTAGTGTAAATGCTCTCTAACCCTCGACAACCTGGCCCAAAATGAAAGCGATATTCTTGCAGACTAATTAAACTCGTAGACGTAATGTACTCGGCCAATTAATCAGCGGTTTCTACTGTTCTTATGTGATGTTAGTTAATGGAGTGAAAATCTTTAGCTGTTTTATTTATCGACTTTAATAAAAAGAGGAGATTCTCAATTCGTCGGCATCTTTTGTGTAGGTGAGTTCACTGATATTGATGACGTCTGATGGAAAATTCTTTTTTTTCTTCCCAGGTAAATTTCATCGATATATTTTTTTTCAGTTCAAAATCTCGGTAGTCATCACTACCGAGATGTTGATATATATGGAGATAAACACCTCTAACTTGGTATTGAAAATGACTAGTTCGACGTTTAAGGTCGGTTCTTTTAGTTTTTTAGGGTTCCGTAGTCCTGACAAGGAACCCTTATAGTTTCGTCATGTCCGTCTGTCTGTCTGTCCGAGGTTCTGCTAAGAGACCGTTCATACTAGAAAGCTGTAATTTTGTGGTGGTATGTAAATAAATGACACCGACAAAGTGCTGAAATAAAATTTAGAAAAATATTTTTTTTTAGGGTAGCTCCCCTATATGAGAAGTGGGGATATATATTTTTTTCATCGTCTACCCCATCGTGTGGGGTATCGTTAAATAGGTCTTTTAAAATGACTTAAGAGTTGCTAATACCATTTTTCGATTGAATGCTCCATTTACGAAATATCAAACTTTAAAGTGCAAATTTTTGGCTGGCTTGAAAAATCTGGAAAAATTCGTGATAATAGCGCATTTCATGAACTTTAAAGGAAAATTATAGCGGTTAAGATAATTTTATTAGTTTAACAGTAATAGTCGTTGATCTTGGGTGTTGGATAATTTTGTACCAAATACAAAATCCTTAGAATAAATCCGTTAAAGTGACAAAGACGGAGTACCTAGTTGCTTGTTTATAACGGGTAAAGACTTGCATCGAATAACAGGCTACTACAGAACCCTACACTGCGCGTGGCCCGACACGCACTTGCCCGTTTATTTAAATACTAAATTCATGATGTTCTTGTTTGCATAGTGAACATTAAATTATTTAACAAAGAAGGTAAATAATAGTTATTTGAAATGGACCAACTTTTTTATATCATGTAGGCTAGCGTTTGACAACTATCTCAGCCTGTACGTATGATGACGTACGTGATGATGCGGTTGAGAATTGTAGCACGTGGGCAAGCATGGGCTGGCTTTCGGGGATAGCTTCTGGGTTGCGGGCCGATGAGGGCCCGGTGGCGTATACGGGAGAATGGTCGGCTTTGACGCCAGTGGTACCAAGTTCAAACCCCGCCGTGCACCAATGGATTTTTCTATCAAAAATAATTATGTGAGCTTTTCACAGTGGCCCTCCGGTGAAGTAAAAACATCGTTAAGAAACCAAAAACCCCCGCATGGTGGTAGGACACTATCTTGTGTCCGCCTGGCCAGCTACCTCTCAAGTTAGAACATCTGTCACCAAACATCTAATGTGTTCCGGCAGTTATCCTTGAAAGCCAGTTCCCATTTTAGGCCTTGCGTGCTTACCATCTTCGACCGCATCATCACTTACCAACAAAAACGGCTCGGCCGATTTCGTTAAAATTTAAATGGGACCACCTGTGAAGTGTAACCTTTGAAACAAAAAAATAATTTTCAAACCGGTTCAGGCATCTTCAAGTAATCGGTGAACATACATAAAAAAATATATAAAAAAAAATGATTCCGACGAATTGAGAACCTCCTCTTTTTGTGAAGTCTTTTTTGTGAAGCTACGTTTTTCTTCCGTTTGGGGTCGAAACAATAGGTCCGTGGGGTCGAGATGCCCGGGGTTATGTAAACGAGCTGTCCAGACGCTTAATAGACGTCACCCATGACCAAAGATCTGCCGCTTACCTCTGCCAACGGATTAGCCTAGCAATTCAACGAGGTAACGTCGCCAGCTTTTTGGGAACGTTGCCGGCAGACAGCTGCGACCTAGGTTCTGTTTTTTATTTATAACTACTTTAATTTTTATTTATAACATTTCATTTAAAAAAAAAATTACTTAATATAATAATTATAAGCGCTACCCACTTATCTATTTGAAGTCACTGCCAGCCAAGTCTATTGGATAGTAGATAGATACAATGCATGTAGTAGTATCAAGTAGGTAGATACATATAGGTAGTATCTATCTACTACCTATTAGACTTGGCTGGCACCTTTGTTTCTATCTCGCTCTCAGTTACCGTAAGAATATCTGTCAAAAACCAAAATCAACGAGAAGAAAGATGTAAAAACATTATTCAAGGTCATATTTATAGTCTTCAAAATTATATGCAATAGCAACCTTCATCTTCTATACTATAAGAATCTTTGTCCTGACATACTGACTGACTGACTGACTGACTGACTGACTGACTGACTGACTGACTGACTGACTAACTGACAGACAACGCACAGCCGCTGGTCGTAGAGACTTGAAATTTGGAGGGTATATTTGTCTTAGTACGTAGGGTTGTACTAAGAAAGGATTTTCCAAAATTCACCCCTTAAGGGGATGAAATGGGGGTTCAAAGTTTGTATGGAGAAACAAGATTAGATAGTCTTTTCTATCCGAAACTTCATACAAGTGCTTCAGTAAAAAAATAAGTAAATAAGTGTTTCAGGTTTTTTTGAAATTCCACCCCTAAGAGGGTGCAATGGGGTAACAAAGTGTGCAAAAACAATATTGTTTCGGATTGCACTGAGATTTGGCATGCAGGTAATCATTATGACGGTCGTAACCTCTGAGTAAGAATTTTCTAATATTCACCCCTGAAGGGGATGAAACGGGGGTTCAAAGTTTGTATGGAAAAACAAGATTAGATACTATTTTCTATTCAAAACTTCATACAAGTGCGCCAGTAAAAAAATAAGTAAGTACGTGTTTCATGTTTTTTTGAAATTCCACCCCTAAGAGGGCGAAATGGGGTAAAAAAGTGTGAAAATCAATATTGTTTCGGATTGCGCTGAAATTTGGCATGCAGATAGTTATTACGACGTTCGTAACATCTGAGAAAGGATTTTCTAAAATTCACCCCTGAAGGGGATGAAACGGGGGTTCAAAGTTTGTATGGAAAAACAAGATTAGATAGTATTTTTTATTTGAAACTTCATACAAGTGCTCCAGTAAAAAAATAGGTAAATAGGTGTTTCATGTTTTTTTGAAATTCCACCCCTAAAAGGGTGCAATGGGGTAAAACAAAGTGTGAAAATCAATATTGTTTCAGATTGCGCTGAAATTTGGCATGCAGATAGTTATTACGACGTTCGTAACATCTGAGAAAGGATTTTCCAAAATTCACCCCTGAAGGGGATGAAACGGGGGTTCAAAGCTTGTATGGAAAAACAAGATTAGATACTATTTTCTATTCGAAACTTCATACAAGTGCGCCAGTAAAAAAATAAGTAAGTACGTGGTTCATGTTTTTTTTAAATTCCACCCTTAAGAGGGCGAAATGGGGTAAAAAAGTGTGAAAATCAATATTGTTTCGGATTGCGCTGAAATTTGGCATGCAGATAGTTATTACGACGTTCGTAACCTCTGTGAAAGGATTTTCCAAAATTCACCCCTGAAGGGGATGAAACGGGGGTTCAAAGTTTGTATGGAAAAACAAGATTAGACAGTATTTTCTATTTGAAACTTCATACAAGTGCTCCAGTAAAAAAATAAGTAAATACGTGTATCATGTTTTTTTGAAATTCCACCCCTAAAAGGGTGCAATGGGGTAACAAAGTGTGAAAATAAATATTGTTTCAGATTGCGCTGAAATTTGGCATGCAGATAGTTATTACGACGTTCGTAACATCTGAGAAAGGATTTTCCAAATTTCGCCCCTGAAGGGGATGAAACGGGGGTTCAAAGTTTGTATGGAAAAACAAGATTAGACAGTATTTTCTATTTGAAACTTCATACAAGTGCTCCAGTAAAAAAATAAGTAAATACGTGTATCATGTTTTTTTGAAATTCCACCCCTAAAAGGGTGCAATGGGGTAACAAAGTGTGAAAATCAATATTGTTTCGGATTGCGCTGCAATTTGGCATGCAGATAGTTATTACGACGTTAGTAATATCTAAGAAAGGATTTTCCAAAATTCACCCCTGAAGGGGATGAAATGGAGGTTCAAAGTTTGTATGGAGAAACAAGATTAGATGGTCTTTTCTATCCGAAATTTCAATAATCAATAATAATCAATAATCAATAATCAATCATTTATTCGTCAAACACATATTACATTAATAATTAGTTCCGGATCTTATGAAACAGTTTGGCAATGTGTTCGGCCTGCAAGCAGACGTACAAATATTTATATGGTATATAGGTATTTACATAATAATTTTTATTTTGATTTATTATCTACATATTCTTTTATGCTATAAAAACATTTGTCCAGCAGCCATTCAGTTATCTTAGTCTTAAAACCCTTACCACTAAGTGTCTTTATCTCGTCTGGCAGTTTATTATAAACTGTGATGCACATATTATACATGTTTCGCTTGTAGATATCTTTATGACAAGGAGGTTGAAATAATAAATTTGTGTACTGCGCTCTTTTTTGTCGTGTCATTACCTCACTGCGTTTTTGGAAATAACTTGGATTTCTTTTCACGAAACAACACAATTCCCTGATGTACATGCATGGCAAGGGGAGGATTTTATATTTCCTAAAAAGTGGTTTGCAGCTATCCAAATACCATGCCTTATCTATCACTCTGATACACTTTTTCTGGATTTTAAATGCCCTTTCCGATTCAACGGAGTTGCCCCAGACACTTAACCCATAGTTAAGGACAGACGACACGTACCCATGATAAGCAACTAAGGCTGCTTCTGCCGATATTGTTTGTCGAAGCCTTTTCAGAGCGAAGATAAAGCGACCGAGTTTCGTACAGGTCATATTAATATGATCTTTCCAATTGAGGTGTTCGTCTAGATATATACCTAAGAATTTAAAACATTTTACCTTATCTACTGTTTGATTTAAATATTGAATGTCAAGTGGTATTTGCTGAGCATTATATGAATGAAATTGCATTAATTTAGTTTTACATATATTAACACTTAAGTTATTAGAATTGGTCCAATTAATAATATCAGCTAATGCATCGTCTACAATTATTTGAGGTGAATCTTTGGTATCACATTTAATAATAATGGTTGTGTCATCTGCAAATAAAATACTCTTGTGAGATGTATTTTTAGGAAGGTCATTAATATATATTAAAAATAGTAAAGGACCTAGGATGCTTCCTTGTGGAACGCCTTTATTATTTATGATTAATTTTGATCGAAACTTTTGTTTTGTATATGTGTTTTTATTACTTTTAACTACTTTTGTGACTTCTGTGAATTGTTTCCTATGAACTAAGTAGCTTGTCAACCACTCACGAGCCATCCCCCTGATGCCACAACAATCTAGTTTGTCCAAAAGTTTATCATGGTCAACAAAGTCAAAGGCTTTTTTTAAATCTAGAAACAGAGATAAAACTGCCTTGCCACTATTAAGATTTTGGGTAACGTTTTTGATTAAATTAAAACAAGCCAGTGTCGTTGAGCTTCCCTTCCGAAACCCAAACTGTTCCTTTGAGAGAATGTCATGTTGTGTGAGAAAACTATCGAGCCTACATAACATTGTTTTTTCCAGTATTTTGGACATAATAGGAACTATAGTTATGGGCCGGTAGTTGTTTGGATCCTCCGTGCACCCTGTCTTGAATAGTGGTTTTACTATCGAAGTCTTCAGCTTATCGGGGAATTTCCCTTCCATGAAAGATAAGTTCACAATATGTGAAAGCGGAAAACATATATATTGAGCTGAATACTTTAATACTCGGGTCGTAATTTCGTCATATCCACTAGTTTTGCTGTTACTAAGCGACATGATAATTTTAAATATTTCGTGAGGTTCTGTGGGTCTAATGAAAATCGTATTTAAGTTCCTATTAATCTTTCTTACTTCAGTACTATTCGCAGCGGGTGTTATTATATTAGATAAATTAATAAAGAAATCATTAAATACATTACAAATGTCAATAGGATCATCATATGTCATGTCATTGAAATATAATTTATGAATGTCATTTTTTGTTAAGTTATTATTCATAGAAGAAGATATTGTATTCCAAGTAGCTTTGCACTTATTTTTATCATTTTGAATACGCTTTGTATTGAAATTTCTTTGTGCTTTCAAAATACATTTCTTATAAACAGAATTATATTTTTTATAAATGGTTTTATTTTTACTTTTATTATTACCACTTTCTCTACATTTCAAATACAATATACGTTTTGTTCTACTTGATCTTCTTATGCCTCTCGTCAACCAACTAAGCCTAGCTGGTTTACTATTTATTTTCACATTGATGACAGGAAAACAGAGATCATAGAATAACCTAAATAAACTGTAAAAATTATCGAATGCCACTGATAAACTATTTGCACTATAAACATCTGTAAAAAAGAGGGCAGATATGCATTTACCAAATTTTTCCATATTCTCAACACTATAGTCTCGTCTATATTCAAACCAATGTGTTATAGCTTTTAGTCTATTCGTTTTTAGCGTAACCATTTGTGCTGTTTCGTGATCAGATAGCCCCAGTGGAATTATTTCAGATTTTGTATGGCTTGTGTTAGTAGCAATTTGATCCAAACAAGCATTTTGACGGGTTGGCAATGTAATGTGAGCCTGAAAATTATAACTTTCTAAAGTATTTAACAGTTCTTTTTTAATTGCTGAATTTTTAATAATATCAATGTTCCAGTCTCCACATAACACAATTTTTTTTCTTTTAAATTCATCAGTAAGGTAATCTAGTAACTTGTCAAGTTTATAGAGAAATATACCTAATTGTGACTTGCTTTGGTCTGGCACCCTGTAAAGGCACACAATGACCATATTTAAACCAATTATTTCGATGCCACAACATTCAAAACAATATACTGATTTTATAGAAGGAGGTATGAACAAAGGTTTGGTTAAAAATGTTTTTTTTACCATGATACAGGTTCCGCCTCTACACTTATCACGACAAAAGGTATCAGCTAATTTAAAATTATTCAGTTTGATATTAGACTCGGCAACCTTCTTTACAAATGTTTCACTAAAACATAATATATCAACCTCCTTGTCACTGCTTGCTAATTCTGTTAAAGCTATTTCAATCATATCTAATTTACTACAAAGTCCCGCTATATTTTGGTGCAATATTCTTAATGCTCCTTGATTTGAATCTACAGTTAATACATTATTCTAATTCTCTAAATTAGGAACGAAAACAGATTTTGTTGCAATCATCTATGCCCGTCATATTGACAGGATGATCGTTAGTATATGACAAATCTGATCGTATCTCGTTTTGTTTGCCTTGTGATTCATTTAGTATTTCATTAATTTCTGAATTTAGTTTATATGTAAGTAATCCCAACTTTGATGATTTTTGCCTATCTACGTATAATTCATTAATTTCTATAAATTTGCAGTTATCAAATTTCTTCACAAACATTTTTAATTCATAATTTAATTTTTTTATATTTATATATTTATTTTTTGACACATTCAATAGAAAGACTTTACAATTTCTTAATTTACACATTATATTATACAAGTTAGTAAGCAGTTTATAGGGATTATTGTCATGTTTTCCTATTGACAATACGACAACATAGTTTTTAGACACCGTTTTAGTAAAATTCTCTAAGTTACACAATATCTCATCTGAAGGGGCGTGAGGTTTTAATATTCCTTGTATATTGTAACTTTTACCAAATTTAAAGTTATTTTTGTTATAAAGACTCATCGACAAGCCTTTCACTTCTTCATCGCCAATTATGTGTATGTTATTTAGTTGTAGATTTGCTGATTGCTTTTCTGTCATTTTAACAATAGCCCTTTTATCCAATATTTGTTCCTTGTTTCCTCTATATTCATGTTTGTTTTCTACTATGTCAAACTTTGAGCTACTTTGTTCAATTGTAAAATCTAGCTTAGTTCTGTTTAAGCTGTTTCTAATATTTTTTTGTTTTTTCTTTGGTGTAGTTTTACAAATATCTGTTAATTGATTAATTCGAGTATCATATGAGAATATAGTTTTCTTAAGGGCAGCATTTTCCGAAAGTAGGTTTATGATTTCATTTTCTGCAATCTCTAATCGTTCTTTCAATTCCAAGTTCTGATTTTGTAAGATTTCCATGCGTTCAAAATTGTCAAATCTAACATTGGGACAGCTTCTGTTTAGGTTTGTGTCGCTTATATTATGTAAGGACGATTCCTCAATATCCTCCTCCAACGATAGCGCTTCGAACGAGTTTTCCGTTAAAATATTAACTTTAAATGATTGTTGGCAAGTTAAATTATTCTGATGTGATGATTTTGGTGAGTCATGGGATGCCTTATATTCGGTGGTGGGTGTAGGTGACACTCTGAGTGTAGGTGAGGATGATGCTATGACTGTCTTATGACTGATAGTATTTAACTGCTTTCGTTTTTTACTATGCATACATTCAATACATTCCCATGAGATTTTCTTCTCTGGTTCCATTAATGTAAATAGCTTTTCGGACTTGTTTGCACATCCTATGTGAAGTATATTTCTACAGATAGAACATGTTAAGTACTGTCTGTTTTTTATCAACTGTTTGCATTTAGAACAAATTCTAACCATTTTTGCGTTTTGCGAGTGCAAAAGGACAATGTGCTATTGAGATCCGAACTTTGTACCTGTGGCTTGGTAAAGCAACGTATGCAACCGCTAGTCTACGAAGCTGTTCTGCTATTATGCGAAAATTTTTAACGCTCTGCGCTCAAACTAGATTTTGCTAAATGCTTTGTGCTTATTGGTCGTTTCCGTTATCGTAACTTTGCACACGGCACTAGACTCACGCGCAAAAACTGTTCACTGTGTTCAATTCAAACGACATTTTTACGTGGAATCTTTAAAGATTTTGCACTAAATTCAAACTTTCAAATGTATTTAATTTCACTGAAAAGCTTATTATAACTGTATTTATTGACAGGTAAATTTTTATTCTGCAATTATTCACTTTTTGAGCACTTTTGAGAATTTTAATAACGGATAAAAAATATACGTGACTGCTCAGTTACGCGCTTCGAGCGAACCTCCTCACATAAGTGCTTCAGTAAAAATATAAGTAAATACGTGTTTCAGGTTTTTTTGAAATTCCACCCCTAAGAGGGCGAAATGGGGTAACAAAGTGTGAAAATCAATATTGTTTCGGATTGCGCTGAAATTTGGCATGCAGATAGTTATTACGACGTTAGTTCCCTCTGAGAAAGGATTTTTCAAAATTCACCCCTGAAGGGGATGAAACGGGGTTTTGTATGGAAAAAAATAATTAGATAGTCTTTTATATTCGAAACTTAATACAAGTACTTAAGTAAGTAAATACGTGTTTCAGGCTCTTTCTAAATTCCACGCCTAAAATGGTGAAGTGGGGTAACAGAGTCTGAAATCAATATTGTTTCGGATTGCGCTGAAATTTGGCAAGCAGATAGTTATTATGACTTAGGTATCCGCTAAGGAAGAATTTTTCAAAATACACTCTTTAAGGGGATGAAGCGGGGGTTCAAAGTTTGGATAATCGTTTTATTCGACATTTCACACAAGTACTTCTTTAAATAAATAAGTAAATACGAGTTGCAGACTTTTTCAAAATGCCACCCTAAGAGGATAAACTGGCGTAACAGAGTCTAAAAATCAATAATGTTTCGGATTGCGCTGAAATTTAGAATGCAGATAGTTATTATGACGTAGGTATCCACTCAGAAAGGATTTTCTAAAAATTCCGCCCGGATACGGAACGGGGATTCAAAGTTTGGATGGCGAAAAAGATGGGATAAAGTACGTGTTGAAGGATTTTTCGAAATGGGGTAGGTAACAAAGTCTGTAAATTTAGGTTTTTCGGGTTTTATAAATATGAATCCCGAATTGCCTTAGTCACGCGATAACATGAAAATGGGTGAACCGATTTGGCTAATTCTAATTTAATATGTTTAATGATAGAATCGTTTTCACAAAAGAAAAGTTTTAAGTTAATAAAAGAAGATTTTAACGCGGGCGAAGCCGCGGGCACTTCTAGTTGTGTATAAAGCTCTTGGGACTCTTCTTCTACAGTAACTAGTAAGTCGTCGAAATAAGTAAATGCGTCGTAATACAAATATTGATATATTAAAAACGGCTCGGCCGATTTTGTTAAAATTTAAATGGGACCACCTGTAAAGGTTACCCTTTGAACAAAAAAAAAATTCCAAATCGGTTGAGGCATCTTTGAGTAATCAGTGAACAGTCAGTGTACAATCAGTGTACATAAAAAAAAGAAAAGATTCCGACGAATTGAGAACCTCCTCCTTTTTTGTGAAGTCGGTTATTAAGTTGTATATAAGTACCTTCTGTAAATAAATATATTCGTTAATTAGTTTATATATATATGTATAGAATTTTAAAAAAAAGAGTTACAGCAAGATAAATAAATGTTATGTTCAGAGGCAGTCAATGGAATATTATGTAAATTTTATACATATTGTATTACTGTACATTGTTTTATACAGTGCAAAATTTTACCGTACCGACTCGAACACGCGCCTGCTGGGGAATATGCCCATTGCCCAATATCTATTAGCATATGACTAGGATTTGATCCGGCGACCTCCGGGATTTAAGTAGGGTATCACCCATCTATCCTTTATACCAACGGGTATTATTTAAAAGCATGTTTGAGGGCTCCGAATGCTCATATAAAAATATATATGATATGAACACTTGTACGCATGATATATTTGGGTACAGAGGTCAGCTAATGCCGCCTCTACACATAGGCCAACGCGTTGGCAAGCGCGCTGGCCCAGCCACTGGCCCAATGTGTAAAACGGGCGTTGGCGCATTGGCGGTAGGTATTTGAACGTTGGCTGGTGCGTTTGCGAGCTTGCCGCACGGTGTCGGCAACATCAAAAGACACTTGTCGCAAGCTTGGCGCACCATCCACACATTGGCCGCGCGATTAGTTTGCCCGGAGTAGCGATCAAGAGTGCACGTTTTCTTCTTGCGGCGAATTAACACCTAACTTGACGAAAAATTCTTTTTTGCCATTTCTTTTTTATCACCCTTTTCTTGTACACATTCACAAAGTAATTATAAGCTGTGAATAAATATACAGCTGCAGCTGTTAGCGACTCAAAATCCATTTTGAATCAGTCCGCACATTGTCCCGAACCAAACCATACTGAACGACCTGGGGCCTTATTCAGTATGACCAATGAGATAACGCGTTCCTTAACGCGCCACGTTACGTTATAGAAAAATTGTATTCTGTATGCCACACGATAGGTAAATTATAGAAAACGCGCGCGTTACACGTCCTCATATGTCACGATATTTTGACAGCTCAAAACGCGCTTATAACTTTACCCTACTGTGTTTTAATTGGCATAGAGAATACCATAACGCGGCGATAACGTAACACGGCACGGTAAGACTTTAAAATGGTCATACTGAATAAGTCCCCTGGAACGACCTTCCAATGTGTGGATTACTCACAAGCGCGTTTGCAAGCGCACCGCCAGCGCGTTGGCGAATGCGCTGGCCTATGTGTAGAGGCGGCTTAAGGTACTATCCATACTGCACTGAAATTATAATCTGTACGGTAACTCTATTGCTATGTACTCGTACCAACACCAATTTGTAGACTTAAATAAATAATGTATGTTATATGTCACGTATATATTTCTGTGCCTCCTGTGCAAAACGATATAACTCGAGTTATATCAAAAATGCGTTTTTAGCAGTTCTATACGTAAAAAAAATTACGAATTTTTTGACCTGACTCACGTTCCGATATCTTTTGTAGTTTAGGAGATAGTTTGATACAACTCGAGCTTATTTTGCATTTTTTCGTGAAATTTTTGTGTCTAATAATTTATCACTATTTATATCATAAGAAAAAACCTAATTTCCAATATTTTTTTGTGTAAAAAGATGCAATAAAAGTTGTATCTAATAGCGATTCATTTTGATTCACATTATTTTGTATATTTTGATATAACTAGAGTTAACTCAAATAACACGATCACTGTTTGCATAGATGTTGGGTACAACTCCAGATAAACCACATAAACTTTTAATCACAAAATACTTTTTTTTCGTGTTAGATAATACATACTCTAGATAAATCATTATACACAATAGCTTACGTTAGTGAAAGACCGCATAACTCAGTTATATCAAAAAATCAATGACTTACAAAAAAACACGTATAATAAAATTTGGTGTAAAATGATATACTTTGGTACTTAAAAGGGTTTATGGAAGGTGAACTGAGGCAGGGTTCGCTTGAGTGGCGCTCAGTGTTTGTATTATCTTTGCTCAGTGTCGCTCTATGAGTGACGCCACGGGTTCCAGAAGGAGAAGACGCGCTCGATTTGGTCACAGACCGGAACCGTTACGTATGCAATTTGTCACAAAAACTTAAGATTGTTATTTAATGAAAAATGGTTTAAGATATAACGTTCATATTTTTTATTAATTTATTGGTAGATTTTCGAATTTACACATAAACATCGGACTTGAGAAGGTTATATAGGCAAGGTTTTAGTAATGCTACTGTATGCGTTCCGTGTGTCATTACGTGGTCGCACTCGTTATTAAAGACTTTCGTCTTAAGGCATAGTGGTATCGGCAATGCGAAGACTCCACGAAATTTACCGAATGCCTCGTTATAGGAAATTGGTTCCAGAGGTACATGTTCGTTGAACATCATCTTGATTTTATCCAAGTTCATCCGGAGACCAATGCATGCAGATGAATCAGCCGGGGTACTCAGCATGTATTGTCAGCCATGATGAGCATATCATCCGCAAGGTGTGAGAGGTATTCGCCGTTAATATTGACGCCCAGTCCTTTCCCATTCAGCGTCTTGAGCATATTCTCAAGAGCATTTGTAAACAATTTGGGGGGCATAACGTCCTTGTCTAACTTCTCGATGAAGGTGGATAGGTTCAGTTTGATTTTGTACTTGGACGGATATTGTTGCGGCGTCATATAGACGTCTAAACACTTGCATGTATCACCAATGAACTTGGCACCGTTGCATGGATTTTAGAACAGTCCAGGTTTCAATGGAGTGAAAGTCTTTTTCGCAGTCCACAAACGCTAGGCACAGGGACTGATTAGACTTTTTGGTCGTCTGTACAACCTGCCGCACTATTTGAATGTGGTTTATGGTGCCACGAAACCAGCCTGATGAGAGGGCTGAAACTCGTCAAGCCTACGCGTGAGATGATTCGTAATGACTCTCGAAAACAGCTAATAGATATGGCATAGGAGAGAAATCGGTCTATAGCTCTTCAAAATAGTTTGCCTCCTTTTTGAAAAGAACATTACGACTACACTCTTGCTCCATGTCTTTGGGATTCTCTCCGAAAATAGGACGCATTTAAATAAACGCTAAAGTTAAACTATCGTAAGATCTGCCAGTTTTTAAGTGTCCTGTTGTAATTCCTACCTCACCGGAGGCTTTTCCGTTTTTTAGCTGTCTAAGAGCCATCACAATTTCGTCTAGGCTGACCTCTGGCAGATTTTTGGTATAATGGCGGCTAATAGAGGCTCTGCGATCCTCAGAAAGGGATTGAGAGGACGTGACGCTTGCGAAGTGTACAATTGGCCGTAGAAGTCTTGTAAGTAAGGACTTCCTTAAGAATCTTCGGCTTAGCAACGACAATATTTCCGCTGGGTGTAAACAACTTCGTCAGATGGCTTTGACCTAGCTGTTAAACGAAGACTTTAAATCTCCTTTGAAATATACAAAAGGCTTTTCTCGTTTCTTTTACAAAGAAGGTGGTGGTGCCGATTTATTATGTAAGATGTCCACTGCCACACTCATGTATGGTAGCGAATGCTGGGTATGGCAGAAGAAGCATGAAGATAAAATTAATGCTGTAGAAAGTAGAAGTTTAAGAAGTATGATTGGAGTGACTCTGATGGATAAGGTGGAGAACAACGTGATAAGGGAGTGTTGTGATGTGGTAGAAGATGTAGTGAAAAGGGGATGCTTAGATGGTTTGGACACCTGGATGAAGAAATATTGACGAAACAGATTTATGAGACGAATGTGAATGGGCCAGTCGGTAGAAGCCGACCTAGGTCTTACGACCAGATCGGAGATGTTTTCAAAAAAGGCCAATTCAATAGTACCTATAACCGGTGAGCATATATAAAGCTCATAACAGTGGAAGAAGCGAAGGAGTTATGTCAGGATCGTAGCATGTGGAAAGAAGTAGTCTCTGCTTACCCCAACGGGAAGAAGGCGTGATTGTATGTATGTAAGTGTGTATGTCCATATGGAAAACGTGGGACATATTATGAATTGGTTTTTGTAAACTTAGTAAGAGTACTTCAATGTAATGCTGATTTTTGTAGAAAAGAAAAAAAATATTAATGCCTGTTACTTTCCTTTATACAAGTAAGTGCCCATGAGTTCTATCGGAGCTTTTCATGTAAATCTGATATTCAGGAAGATACTGCCGCATATTGTGATTGTGATTTACTTTACTATTGATCTGTTATTATCATCATATAACATATATATTCATCTATTATAGTACCCTTATACTGCTTATCTTTTTGCTAAAATTTTAATTATTACAGGTGTTATTGATTACATACTTTTGTTATGTACTTTTTATATTCAACGCAACTCTATTTGCACATTTCTTTTTTTACATTACGATTGATACAACTTCAGATATATCATATTACACAAAAACTTTACATTGCAACTTTGACTTTAATAATACATCTGGAAAAAATATTGGTTTAGAGCATGCTAGGTAATGTCATATTAATATATCATTTATTTTCAGTCTTTTTGCTTTAGGTCAGTTTAGTGTAGGTCTAAGAATTATGATGTAATTCATAAAAACAACTCGCCAAATATCAATTTTCACCAAAAGGTATTTTTGGTGTTATATGATACAATTATACTTTGACCATTAGACACGTAAAAAAACTTAAGTCAAATATTACATTTGGTATATCTCGTCGCTTTTTATAGTTTTTCTGATAATGCTTACAATATATCATAACAAATGATGCAAAGCATGAAAATATACATTTATGCGCCACATAATTCATTATTATTTTCCAGATAAGTGTAACCAAAAATGAAATATGATTTTTCAAACTTAGTTTTTGCTCTCCTGAAAAGTTGTCATTTTGCAATTATATCATTTTACACAGGAAACAGATTTCATTTTCATAAATTTAGGTTGTTGTATTTATTATTATATAATATGAACAATTTATGTACTATTATGTACTATTGTATACAATGAATATGTGTTCATTTAAAATCGCGTGTATTTGGGTAAATTAATCAAAATTAATCTCATCGAAGTATTGTGCTCCCAGCTTGTCATTGAAGCCTCGACAGACCCTCATCTATTATCAACTTTTATCGAGGTCAATTTAATCGAGATTCAATTTAAAAGTAGGTATGGGGTATATGCACAGAATATTAGAAATAAACTTTATCTGTTCCGTGGGTATATATTATAGAAGTTTAAATTAAAACATTAGACAGCAATTTAGAGTAAAGCTTAGGGTTAAAAGTATCACCTATATTCATTACCGTACAATCTACTTTGAACCGTGAGCCATCTGTCTAAGGATACAGTTTCAATAAAGCTTGTTAAATCCATCCTTAATAAAGTTATGACCACACCGCGGCGTCCTGCGTGGACGTGCGCGTTCGCGATCCGATTTTAAATCATTTTCTGATCGCCGTAGATCGCGTCTGGTGTGAACCAGTCGGTACAAATACTACTGCGCTATCTGATCGTCAGCTAGATCCTAATACCTTAACGGAATAAAGATAACATGTCAAAGAAACACTCAAAATCAAATGATTTTATCAATCGATAAAATCATCTCTAAAACGCTAGCCATTTGTCTTTCTTGTATGTTACGACATGTTTACGTTTTATTTTTTAAATGTAGGGCAGACTCACACCTGAATAATATTTCACCTAGGTTTGGATATTTGTGATCATTAAAATGTCAATTACCGCAACTATCCAATCCCGTTCTTCATACTGGCTGGAAACAAATATCACGTCAGAACTCAGTACACCAGTTGGCCACATGTCTGGCGATATTATTTTATTCCTTAAAAAAGTGTGAGGGTTATCATCATCATCAGCCATGCACAGTCTTCTCTTGGGCGCAGGCCTCTCCCAAGATTCGCCACTGAGCCCGATCTTCGGCTCTTCTTTTTCAGTCGCTGTCTTGGGGTCTTGGCTTTGTGTGTGACTTTCCATCTTGGGAGGAATATACCCTAATTGCTACGCTAGGCAGGCGGGTTGGCGATCACAGGACGTAGCTTCTCGCACCGGTGACGCTGCTGCCCGTCACCGGCCTGTAGTATTTAGCTACGCCATAATTTTGAAATGGTTATACCGCCATTTGTCGGTCGCCAGAGCCTCGTTTTTTGGTCAGCAGGGTGCACCACGGGCAGGTGAGGTGGTTGTCTGGGAGTTGGTGGGAGGGTAATCGAATCTTGTAAATACACCTGATGTGTAAAAAACCTCGGTGAATTTTTTAAAATTTATTTTTTTGCTAACGTCGTTAACGTTTAATTATCGTTATTTTAAGTAACGTTTAAACGTCGCTAACGTTTAATTTTTTGCTAACTATATATTAGCACACCTCTTACCATTAGAAATTAGAAGTAATTTTTTTTTCATTTAATTTTACTCTAGTATTTTTTGAATAAATGAGTTGTAAATATAATAAAATAAATAAAAACGTATTACATTGCAAAAACAATTACCATAATAATACTAAAGTCCAATGAAGCTCCCGTAAGGTAAATTGGGAAAGTTACAAGGTAAATAAAATCCGTGCAATGCAGCTGTTCTTTTAATGAACACATTTTTCCACAGAGTGTTGAATTCACAACGGTCTATGTAACAAAATAATGGCGACGTTAAATAAATATTGGATACTGGATTTACTGTATTAAAAAAGTCAAGTCTAGCTATGAATTACTTGCAAGCGAGTAGAATAAGACTAAGTTACTATTTTACGCAAATTTTCATTTGGCAAAAAAACTATTATTTTCAAACATTTTTTTAATGTACATGCAGGGAAGAAGACTTACAACTATCTAAAAACCAAGCTTTATCGGCTAGCGCAGCTCCGGCATGATGATGGTTGTCAGTATGTTTGGAAGACAGCTCGAGATAGTTGCACCATATCAATTGGACAAATGTCGTTAGTCCAGCGCCTCGTTTTACTGACATCTTTTAATTTCAGATAAACACGATACTATTTTGAACCGCATTGACACTTAACATCAACCCTCCTCATTGTAGTACCTACATCAATAGCTCTCCAAGACAAAATCCGATTTCTATGCCTGGAACTCAAACATGGAAAACTGGACAAGAATGACATTTCCTTTTCTAAAAAAAAATTAAAGACATTTTCATTCTTTAGTGTCATTCACATTGTCGTTTACAGCCAACGCAACGTCAAAAGTAAGTTACCATACTTTTGACGTTGCGTTAGGCGTGAACGCTAATAGAAATTGGATTTTTTTCTGATGATGACTGATGATGATGATCTAAAGTGAGATCAAGTTTTGGCTAAGTATTTAGCTGTTAACAAAAGTTATGAAACGGAACTAAATTTTATTAATCTTATTAATATATAATATTTTTCTATATATAAAAATTAATCCCTCTGCCCCTTGGTCACGGCATCACGCGTGAACGGTTTGACGGGTTACGCTTATTCTTTTTTGATGTGTTGGTTATTGTCAGGAGAAGGTTCACGTAAAAGAAAAGTCTATTCAAAACTTTTCTTTCAATAAATGAAAGTAGTATCCATCTTAGTAGTAGTGAATTTCTTTAAATTAATGAAAGTCGCTTATAACGCTGGCGGACTGCGGGGATAGCTTGTAAATAATATAAGACAATTTTTACAATCTCTCACTATAATCGTGTAATTTTCAAGAAAAGAGAGAAAAGTTCAAAATGATACTTTTGTTAAGTAGGTAGGTGATACTTAAGCAATTATACGTAAAAGTGTGTCCGTCATCAATCAGTGTCAGTCCCCAGGCATTCTATCACAATTGTGAGACAAGACGTTAATGTTACGTCAGAAAATAAATCAAACTTAGTAGTTGGAAAATTTAATAACGATTCATAATTTCGAATACGCGACAAAAATGTAATTTCACAGTTATTTGCAGTTATCATATTTTTCAACGCCCTTAAGAAATAATATCAATTATTAAAAAATGTGAGGGTACATTGTGGATTTAAAAAATGTCAATAACATTTTGCCGAAAGTAAAATTTGTTTTTCTGTTACAAAGTAGACTAATTAAACTAAATTTGTCTTTAATCTGAATTCTACGCAGTTTCTGACAATTAAGACAGTCTAATCGTCTTACTTTGGAGCATAAATTACTAACGAAAACAACATAAAACCCTATTTTTCACTCATTATACATACGAGTATACAGTGAAATTAATATGTCGTAGCATTTCTACAACTACGAAGTCCTTGCGTAGATATACAGATATACATATAAGCTGTAAGTCTAAGTGTGTGCTACGAGCGTAGCAGTAGTATTTGTTTATTATTCCATATTAGCTGTGTCCCGCTGTAGTTTGTGACCTTTCTGCTGCGTTCGTAAACTCATACAAAGTGATTTGTATCAGATAAGCAATTGACGACTACTTTTTCTTTGCTTTTTTTTCCATAAGATAATATGCCCTCCTTCTATACGGGGTGATTCATTACCGATGGATCAAAGGAAAAAAAGACTTCATCGCACATTTTTAATATGAACCGCATTATTTAGGTTAATAAAATTTGCAGAGGTTGTAGCTAGATAAATGCTAAAGTTTTCCAAACTAGTATAAACAAAATATGTGATTTTTTTTTATTGGCCTCGCAAACTATGCAGTAGCATTGGTCAATGAGATTTTTGTTACATTTTCTATTATTATGAAAGTATTTACTTTTCGAGTAAAATAATAAGAATACCATTTGTTAGATCTATTATTTACCTACGATTACAAAAAAGAATTATCGCCCTAGCGTAAAGGGTTGAGCAGAAAAACATTTTTTGTGAACCAAAGTGGCGAAATGCAAAAACATTTAAAAAAATGTCATATTTCAGAAACTATCCAAAATGATAGAACATACATGAGTTCAATAGATGCGCAGTGAGATCCTCTACCACCCTGCTTCGTTCGATCCATCGGTACTGAATCATCCTGTATAAATTGTATAATAATTATTAATATCTTGTTAAAATTTTAATTTGATTTGTGTGCAACATGTACAATGATTAAAAAAAAGAGAGAATGACAAAACAAGCCCCATAGAGTTTCTTGGGGGGTTTCTTCTCTGATGGGAGTATTTCCGAAACTCCGGTAGATTCAACAACCATTCAGTTTTCCACTTTTGTCCGCAGATTTTCTTTCTAGGCTTGCCATTTTCATTTTTATTTAAACAATATTATGCAGCTGACAGACGGACAATCAGTTCCATTCGGATCATGATATGTACTGTGATCGGTATGCATTTGTTTAGGTTGTGTTTCACTATTTCACTTTTTTATTTTTTTTTAATATAAAAATTGTCTGAAGTACTGAAACACGCAGTTACATGTATGGTTAGTTTTAACTCACTTTAATTTTTTTTATAGTCGTAAACGATTGGATGACAGCTGAATAGTTCATTACTTTTGTTTTTTTTTTTTTTAATTCAGAGCGTTATAATTCTGCTGTTGCTATGTATACTTGATAATTGGTTATGATTTATGATTTTGACGTGTATATGTGCGTATATTAATACTGCTTACATACTGAATAAATGCTTTGATTCTTTGATTCTGACATAAAACTTTTGTATAGTGTTTGGCATTATCACAACTCATTGTAAAGATTTAAAAAAAAGCTTACTAGCAATGTAGGTTGCACATTATTAGTAGTCTTATTACTTTATGTCTTATTATTGAGGGGTGAGTTCACGTAGTTGTTGTTTGGTGTTGTAGGTATATATAGTGTTTGGTAGCCTCACCTGCCGCTCATGACGTTGTAGAGTATAGGATTGACAGTAGCTGACACGTAGTACAGAGCCCCGGCCACGTTGAATAGGTGCTCGTTGATGACGTGGAACTTGTCCAAGCCACCGCCGTAGATGTAGAACAAACGTTGGACGTGGAATGGCACCCAGCATACGAAGAACGCAATCACCACTGCGGCTGTACAAGGAAAATTGTCCTTATATTGTTAGGGTAGAGGTTATTTTTAATCGATAAGGAATATCTCAATGATACTGAGCACGATCCTCGGCTAGTCTCATCCAGCTCTAGCCCGTGTATGGCCATATATATAATGTATATATATATATATATATAATCGTTTATGAACCGATTTTGATATTTATTTTTTTGTTGGAAATGAGATATCCCGAGGGTGGTACTATAGTAATTTCATCTAGATCTGATAAGTATCTCCCTCTGGAGATATATATATATATCTATATGGAGTCTATTCCTTGTGTAGAGTAGTCGAATGCCTATTTATATAAAAACTAGTTACGCCTCGCGGCTTCACCCCCGTTAAAAATTACTTTCATTTATTTAAAACTTTTCTTTTATAAGAACCATCTGACCATAACAAACACAACGAAAAATAAATAGCAATATCGGTCCAGCCGTTCTCGCGTAAAGCCACGATTTTTAACCGACTTCCAAAAAACGAGGAGGTTCTCAATTCGTTTGTATGTATTATTTTAGATACGTATTTTATATTATATATGTATTTTATTTATAAGTGTATTTTATATGTGTAACTCTCTAAATCTAATCTCAGAGATCGGCCAGCAATCAATCGACCGTTACATTTCCAATGAAACATTGTCTACTCTACTGATTTTAGGAGAGGCAGAGACCACGCTTCAAATATTCCGATCATTTGTGGGGCTGAAGTTCTAATCTAATCTATTCAATATTCACATCGGTAGACGTGTCGCAATGATAGGCCTTTTATGAATAACATGTGTCAGTTTTAACGGAACTCTGACTTTTACTGTGAATTGGGGCGAAAGTATGGGACCGTAATAACAAAAATTGTGATTGAAAATTTTACGCTAAATATACGCAAAATTTTTAAATATATTGTAATACGGGACTTAATTTCTTTTAAAAGTTCTAAAATTATCTTTTGATAAGTATCACTGCTTCTAAAACATTACTTGGGTAGAAGGGCAAAAGTTTAGCAGTCCATTTATCGGCACCTGAGTTTTAAATGAAGACTACAAGGTTACTAGTTAGGTAGTCGTTTTGAAGTTTTCATGGTCACTGACACTATCATTAATATTGTTTTCGGGATATTTACCATGTTTTCTTTTGATTTGAATTTCCGATATTTCGGTGCTGTTACAAGCACCATGTTCACGGACGAACTGAAGATTGCGGGTGAAGAGGGTATCACGAGCAAACAAAGCGATCTACCCGCTTTTTTACTCGTTTCGGTCGTTCGGTGCCCCTACCATTTGTTATCGATGAAACTCGTTCACGACACACAAAACTCACAGTATCTTCACGCTTCTTGTTGTGGACTACATATTTTGTATGAGGCTGACACAGACCTACCACTGGACGCCAGATATTCGACAGTTTGAACCCATCCTCACGATTAAAATTTTTGAATTTAGTTATTTCAATCACTTCTCTAACCAATCTTGGTATGTAGTGGCGTTCCGTCGAAAGTATCTGAGGGTTGTGTAACTCAATCCAGTGGTTGGTGCCAGAGTCCAATAGGTGTTCCGCGATCGCAGATTTATGTGAGTCATTGTCTCTGACTGCCTTAATGTGCTCCTTTACCCGGCATGCAACGGTGCGTTTCGTTTGGCCTATATATGAGCTCCCACAGCTGCAACTGATCTTGTAGACCCCCGGTTTTTCTAAAGAAAACACGTCCTTTGGTGTACGTAAGAGTTGAGCCAGTTTCTTCCAAGGAGTAAAGATGGTCTTTACTGAATATTTTTGCAGTGTATTAGCAACTTTATCTGTAACTCCTTTTACGTACGGTAGGTATGCCGGCTGTCGTTCTGCTCTATGGTGGATCTCACGTTGGTGTGTGTGTCTGGGTGGTAAAATCTTGCCTTTGTACCCGTTTCTCCGTAGCACGCTACTCACATGTCGTAGTTCTTCTTGTAAATGTTCTTCATCACATAAATAATATGCGCGGTCAGTGAGAGTAGTTACCACAGAGTTCAGGTGACGCGGGTGATGATGCTATTTAGCATTTAGGTAGCGGTCAGTGTGAGTCTCTTTTCTGTAAACAGAGTGCTGACGGAACCGTCTTCTCTTGTTTTAATATTTACATCTAGGAAAGCAATATTTCTGTCTCTTTCCATTTCGTAAGTAAAATTCATTTTACTGTGGATGGTGTTTAAATGTGCCGAGTAAATTTGTACCGCCTTTTCATCCCCTTCGATTATACCAAAAATGTCATCAACGTACCTTTTCCATAGTTTAATGGAGTACGGCGCAGTTTTGATGGCTTGGTTTTCAAAATACTCCATGCATAAATTTGCAACGACTGGAGCTACCGGGCTGCCCATTGCCACTCCGTCTATTTGGAGGTAGTATTCGCCTTGGTACACGAAGTAACTCGTAGATAGGCAATGATGAACGAGAGAGATGAACGTACTCAATAGGGATTCCATATTTCTGAATTTTACTTTTAATTACCTCCAAACAATCAAGAATAGGTACGTTTGTGAAAAGTGACTTCACGTCAAAACTGACCATGACGTCATTTTTACCTATCTCGACTTCCTTTAGGATATCCACAAAATGGCGAGAGTCTTTCACAAACGATGCGGTGCCTCCTGTCATTGGTTTTAATACTTTAGCGACATGTTTGGCTAGCTCATAAGTCGGTGAATCGATATGACTAACAATCGGCCTTAAAGGAACATTTGACTTGTGAACTTTGGGAAGACCGTAAAGTTTTGGTGGTTGAACGTTTCGAGGTCTCAGTAGGTATTTTGTTATATCCTCACCGATTGCCTCTTGACTTTCCTTAATAAGCTTAAGAGTTGCGCGATTCGTCCTTGCCGTGGGGTTGTAATTCACTTTTTTATATGTCTGGTTATCACTAAGTAGATTTTGTATTTTGTTGTGATACTCTGCGGTGTTTATGACAACTGTCGCATTACCTCTGGATTGAGTTACACAACCCTCAGATACTTTCGACGGAACGCCACTACATACCAAGATTGGTTAGAGAAGCGATTGAAATAACTAAATTCAAGAATTTCAATCGTGAGGATGGGTTCAAACTGTCGAATATCTGGCGTCGAGTGGTAGGTCTGTGTCAGCCTCATACAAAATATGTAGTCCACAACAAGAAGCGTGAAGATACTGTGAGTTTTGTGTGTCGTGAACGAGTTTCATCGATAACAAATGGTAGAGGCACCGAACGACCGAAACGAGTAAAGCGGGTAGATCGCTTTGTTTGCTCGTGATACCCTCTTCACCCGCAATTTTCAGTTCGTCCGTGAACATGGCGCTTGTAACAGCACCGAAATATCGGAAACTCAAATCACAAGAAAAACATGGTAAATATCCCGAAAACAATATTAATAATACTACAAGGTATATTTTCCACTGGTAGTAGGAGCATATTATATCGATGTTCCGATTGACTTCCTACCAAAGAGTAGCTTAAAACCATCAAGAAGAAAATTTGCCGCCATAACCTTACAGTGTTCCGGCTGCACACAGTCCTTGAGAGTCAAGGTACGGCTACACCGCGGCGTCCTGCGATCTGCGGGCGCGACAATTGTAAAGTACTGAGAGTACTTTTCAATTGTTTTCTGATCGCGTTTGGTGTGAACCAGTCGGTACAAATACTACTGCGCTATTTGATCGCCGCGTAGATCGCGCACGCAGGACGCTGCGGTGTGTCCGTTCCTCCAGAGTATTCTAGGCCTAACGTGTTCACCATCTTTGACCACATCATCGTTTACCACTAGGCGAGAAAGCCCATTCCAAGCAGCGCTTTGTAATAGCAAATTACCATTGCCATAATAATAAACAATTAAAATTATTGCATTGTTACGTGAAAATTAAATAAAAATAAATATTGGAAACAATAACTAATCTCTTGAAATAATGGTAATACTATAGGTATAAAACTTTCTAATTGCCATCAGATACCTCACTGAACATTGGTAATTAACGAAGTTCCACCGTAACTCAATCTAATCTATTTTATCCATCGTAAATTATCCATTGTCGAAACCCATCATGCAGCTGCCATTTGAAATTCTCCAACTTGTAAAGTTTCGTAAAGTGCGAGTAAGTTTCTAACGTGCAGCTAAAGTAAAATACCCTCCGGCCAAGCTACCTACAAATGTCAGTACTTTAAACTTACTTTATACGTACGACTAAGTTAGCTTGTTGAGCAGTTTCTTGCAAAATAGCGGTTTTAAACTAGATTGAAAAGTCGCGACATTTTTTACCCGACTTCACAAAAAAGGACGAGGTTCTCAGTTCGTCTGTATGTTTTTTTATTTTTGTGTGTGTGTTACGCGATTACTCCGTCAATAGGGAATATGCATGAAGCTCAGATTTATTGGAAATAATTTTTTTTCGATTCTTTGTTGTCCTGGAGTTATATGTAAAACCTTTTTTTTTATTTAATTCCATTTTATTTGCTTAAAATAATAAATTAAAAATGCAATTTAAGCGAGGGAAATTTAAGTTTGTAAAACAGATCACCATTGGTCGAATCGAAAGTTGACGTCATTATGCACTACGCCACGTGATAGAAACATTGAGCGCGGAAATATAAAAATAAATGTATGGTGTGGTCTTATTGTATTTATTTCCAAATATTGTGTTTGCCGCGTATTATTGTGCAAAAATGTATAGTACTAACCATTTAATATAGATAAAAATGAGTACGAGCTTAGATAAACTGTATAATTTAATAAAAACATGCCATTGGCTAAATACAATAATCGCGCGGAGTCTTAGTTAAAGAAAAAAAAGCTAGTTTGCTTCAAGCGGCGTGTGTCTGACGTAAGTGCGTGACGTCACAATACATTACCAAAGAGCCCGGGAAATGATGGCGTTTAAACTGCTCAAATTTATTTGTATATTTAAGTGTTTATTTAAAAAATAATTAGACTAATTCCAGCAGTATTTCATTTTTTATTATGTTATATGGATGTAATGAGTGAAATAAAAATATTAATAAATAATAGTTTAAAAAAACTAAAAAATACGCTGTTATAGAAAATCCAACTAAAAAATAGAAAATAAATTTGAATAAATTTGAATTAAAAATAGTGTAAGAAAAAATGATTTTATTGTAAAAAAAATAGCGCAGGTGCATGGTATCAATAGTTCCAAATATTTTATGAACAGATATGACTAGAAGGGTTATTTTGATAATATCCTGAAAAGCACCCCACGCTTTTTAGGGTTCCGTAGCCGAATGGCAAAAAACGGAACCCTTATAGATTCGCCATGTCTGTCTGTCTGTCTGTCTGTCCGTCCGTATGTCACAGCCATTTTATTCTGAAACTATTAGGACTACAGAATTGAAACTTGGTAGGTAGATGAAACCGCTTTCCGATTATTATACAAAAATAAAAAAAATATTAGTTTAAGGGGGGGCATCCCATACATGGAACATGGGGTATCTATGGATAGGTCTTCAAAAATAACATTGAGGTTCCTAAAATCATTTTTTCTCAAAGTCAATCATTTGAAAGATAGGCGCGTCTAAAGTGGTAAAACGTGTGTCCCCCCCCCCCCTCTAACTTTTAAAGTATGGGAGTGAAAAATCTATAAAAAATATATGCTGTAGATCTCAATAAAAAATAACAACGAAAATTGGTTTGAACGAGATACAGTCAGCAGTTTTAGAGATATGGCGACCGCAAAGATAACTTTGTTTTTCATACAAGCACTATGAAAAACAAAGTTAATTTTGTAGTTACGAAAAATCATAGTTATGGAATACTTAACTGTGTTACGGAACCCTACGAGTGCGAGTCCGACTTGCACTTGGCCAGTTTTTTTAGTGTTTATCTTAATTATTGAATAACACTTTTTTAAAACGTTCGCCACTAAATGGGTTTGAAGGGCAAAAAGTTCGTCACTACAATTGTAACTGAATTTAAATAATGTATATCTTTAAGCTGATTCGGATACCAGCGTGTGGCTGAAAAGTGGTTTGCACATTTTGACGAACAACAGAACTTACATACGAACATCGCAAGTTACATATACTCTACTGTGTTACGGAACCCTACGAGTGCGAGCCCGACTTGCACTTGGCCAGTTTATTATTACAATAAAATCATTTTTTCTTACACTATTTTTAATTCAAATTTATTAAAATTTATTTTCTATTTTTTAGTTGGATTTTCTATAAAAGCGTATTTTTTTAGTTATTTTAAACTATTATTTATTTTTCATTTTTTAGTCGAATTTTTTTTTAAATGTTTTTTTTTAAATTAATTTACTGTCATCGGTCCTTAATAAGTATGCCAAATTTCGAGTTAATCCGTTTTGAAGGGGGTTAAAATCATGTTCAAAGATTCAGTTACATACTAACATACAAACATACATACGTCTGAAGCTAATAAAAGCGTATTAAAAAAAATATGCATATTCCCTATTGTGAACGGATTCGAATGATTCTTTTTTTAATGGGTAGGATACGTTTCCGACGTGGTCCCATTGTAATTTTAACGAAATCGGCCAAGCCGTTTTTAATATATTAATATTTGTATTACGATGCATTTACTTATCTCGACGATTTACTATTTACTACTGGCACAGATTATATAATAGTTACTACCTCTATTGGCTACTTTGACTAGCGCGACGTTTGAAGTCGGTTCTTTTAGTTTTTTAAACGATCTTAAATTATTGAAATATCGTATAAGCTATCGTTTGCCCATTATTTCAACTGTTGGATCATCTGGTTGTTTCAGATGGTGGCACGCTAGGCCTTGACTAGGAATTTGATCTCAATGACAATGATCTTCAAGTCGCGAGTGAATAGGTATATTCTAGGCAAGCGTGCTATACACGCCACACGCCATGCCACTCTTGGACCACATCGTCACTTAACATCAGGTGAGATAGTGGACAAAGCTTGCCTATTGAGCACAAAAAAAACAACTGCCAGAACATATTTTAGGTTTGGCAACAGATTTTGATTTAAGTTTAGTGAGGTAGCTGGCCAGGTGGTCACTAGACACTACCAGCATGCCGAAAGTTTCTTAAAGATGTTTATTCTTTCACTGGAGGGCCACGGCTACTGTAAAACAATTGTTTCGATAAAATATCACGCCATAGTGCACGGCGGGGATTTGAACCCCTTTGACATCAAAGCTGACCATTCTCCTACTGCGCCACTGGGTCCTCTAATAGAATACAACAAAATATTGCGTGAATTTATTCTTTTTTTCATTGAACAAAAAGAAACATCTGTATATAAAAATTATAATACATGTCGCACTTTACATCTTAAGTTTTAAAATTATCACGAGTTATATTCATATTTACGATTAAACAAATCGGCCTTTATTTTTAAGGTACGGACACACCGCAGTGTCCTGCGTGCGCGATCTAGGCGGCGATCAGATAGCGCAGTACCGACTGGTTCACACCAAACGCGATTAGAAAAGAATTGAAAAGTACTGAGATCGCGCCCGCAGATCGCAGGACGCCGCGGTGTGGCCGTACCTTTAGTCGTGCCAGAAAGCATGTGTGGCACGCCGCAAGTCGCAGCTTTCCTAGCCGCTCCCGGATGAAGACTCTCAAATTGAATCGAGACCGGTCGGAGCGTGTCCGGAAAATAAATACGAGTGAAGGTCAGTTACTATAAATAGTAAATACTTGTCTTTACAGTTTCATGAATTCAGGAATTCCAGAATGTTGTGTGCCACAGTGTCTTCATAGGCAGACCAAATACGTCATCGCTGATCGTCTTGCTTTTTCCGTTACTAAATATTATCATTCTCGAGTTCATTCCAAAATGTCTGCTCGTAGTAACAAAAAAGGTTAAGGGTGAAGTTTTTTTTCTGTGTCTCGTCCCGTTATATATATACTACTAGAAGTGCCCCGCGGCTTCGCCCGCGTCCAACTTCTTTAAAACTTTTCTTACGTAAAATCTTTTCTATCATAAAAATACATAAAAAAGAAATTAGCCAAATCGGCCCACCAGAATAGGGATTCATTTTTATAAAGCCCGAAAAACCATACTGATTTTCAGTCTTTGTTACCCCATTTCACCCTCTGACGCCCGTAGTTCAATTCTCGATGATTCAATTTCTTCCACTGCGGTTATATCAATTCCCGAATAGAAAAAGTGGTCCTACCCACGCCAGGTCTCGGCTTACACATCTTTTAGTTTTATTAGGGCTCAACACTATTAGATTAAATTTGGCTACATATATATATGTATAAATACTTCAATAAATAATCTGTAACTAAGTTCTATTATTATACGGAGGGCTTTGGCATCTGTAAATTATGTAATACAGAAATACTTCAATAAATAATCTGTAACTAAGTTCTATTATTATACGGAGGGCTTTGGCATCTGTAAATTATGTAATACAGTTGTATACTAACTCAGGTGCCAAAGGTCTATAAAACACATTTACCACGTGTCATAATTACATAGATTCCTAGACCAGTAGTTAATTTTTACTCTGAAAACTCACAACTATGTTTTACCAAAGTAAATCTAATCTTTTGAGACAATAACAAAAAAATTGATTTAGCCAGTATAAAAGAATTAAACAATTTCAAGTTTTAGGACATACCAGTCGTTAAGTCAAGTAAAAGTTACATTCGAGTTAAACTGAATTTATAAACCAGCCTAAGTCATAACCTCAATAAAGATGTGGACTTTACAATAAAAATAACTGGCCAAGTGCAAGTCGGACTCGCACTCGTAGGGTTCCGTAACACAGTTATATATTCCATTACTATGATTTTTCGCAACTACAAAATTAACTTTGTTTTTCATAGTGTTTGTATGAAAAACAAAGTTATCTTTGCGGTCGCCATATCTCTAAAACTGCTGACTGTATCTCGTACAAACCAATTTTCGTTGTTAGTTTTTATTGAGATCTACAGCATATATTTTTTTAGATTTTTCACTCCCATACTTTAAAAGTTAGAGGGGGGGGGGGGACACATTTTACCACTTTAGAAGCGCCTATCTTTCAAATGATTGACTTTGAGAAAAAATGATTTTAGGAACCTCAATGTTATTTTTGAAGACCTATCCATAGATAAGTATAGGTTTGAAGAAAAATATTTTTTTTTGTTTCAGTTCCATGTATGGGATGCCCCCCCTTAAACTTATATATTTTTTATTTTGTATAAAAATCGGAAAGCGGTTTACAGAATACATCTACCTACCAAGTTTCAATTCTGTAGTCCTGACAGTTTCGGAATAAAATGGCTGTGACATACGGACGGACAGACAGACAGACAGACATGACGAATCTATAAGGGTTCCGTTTTTTGCCATTCGGCTACGGAACCCTAAAAAAACCGGTACATGTTAAAATGGTAGGACACAGCCGAAACCATTTTTTCCAGGTGCAGGATACTTTTGACTATTTTTCCCGGATGTCATACCCTATTGCCGTTACAATACTACAAATTTCAACAGTGTACTCCAGAAAAAGTGTTCCTGGTAGGCAAGAAGCTATGGAATTTTGGTGATAAAGCAAAATGACATGTTTCTCATCATTGTGCTGTTTCCATACACTCGCACACATTTTGAGCCCCGTTGGATTGACTTCGAAGCAAAAGTCGCTGGTTCAAAGACTAGCACGGGTGTTGGTTCACAGGTGGTAGGAGCATATTATAACGATGTCCCGCCTGACCTGCTACCATAAAGTAGCTTACCATCATCAAGGAGAAATCTGCCGCCATAACCTTAGTGTTCCGGCAGCACACAGCCTTTGAGAGTCAGAGGCCTACCGTATTCACCGTCCTAGAACACAGCTTCACTTACCATCAGGCGAGATAGTGGTCAAACACTAGCCTATGTATTATTTGTAGTTTTTTTTTAAAATTATTGGTCATAGTTCATACTTTAGTTTAATTAGTTTATTAAATTGTTTTACATCGTATTAATTTAATAAATGAGTTATTTCTTTAACATTAGCCTATAAGATATAAAAAATCACCTTAATTGGCACTAAATGGTTATAATCCGCATTTATTGTACATTAACTCGCAGAAGAACACAAGTTTTAGGAAAAAGTCAGTGAGAGCGCTCACGCTTTTTCACGTTCCCGCCAAAACACTATCTAGGGTGAATTTGTCATAAAAATTTAACATCTAGTCACGTTTAAACTTGACTTTGTATATTTTTTCCAGAGACCTCGTCTTACGCTACAAAATTTCAGAAACATCACTGATTAAACGATTACTATCGATGAACTTCAGCCCTAAATCTAGATGTGAGAATGACAGATTACAAAATACATATTGGATCTGTTGAAGATTACGCATAACTTTGTGATTGAGTACGGATCGTGTTGAGTTAGGTTAGGGTGTCATAAATATCCCTTATGAGGCTAGTTTTGACATATTATGGTCTTGTTTGTAAAGTCCGTGGTTCACTTTGACAAGCGCTTAGAATTAGTGAGAAGTGTCAAATTGATATTCTCAAATTATGAAATGTAGATGAGGCAAGCAAAACCATCTTAAAAGGTGGTCAAACTGTAAAAATGTCCGGCTTAATGTAGTGATTAACATTTCGAAAAACAGACTAACAGACGAAAGCGAATTAAACTAAACTATATAACTAATTAGGCCATTCTAGGAGTGCAGCATTCTAGCGTGCTACCATCCTGAATAACCGTGATTCAAAAATCAATACCTACACAATTTTACAAAAAAGGACAAGGCCAGGAGATACTCACAACGTAATCTTGCCCGTTATTAAAATACTTTTTCAACTGTCCAATAAAACGCTGCTGAACAAAAATTTTACGGGCAAAAGTCCAGACATTTCAAATTCATTGTTATTATCCCTTACTGTGGCAGTCCTTTTGAAAGCTTTACAGGGTCGTACGGGTTGACATTTTAGTGTTTAATTATTTAAAGCACATATGTAACTTGCGATGTTCGTATGTAAGTTCTGTTGTTCGTCAAAATGTGCAAACCACTTTTCAGCCACACGCTGGTATCCGAATCACCTTAAAGATATACATTATTTAAATTCAGTTACAATTGTAGTGACGAACTTTTTGCCCTTCAAACCCATTTAGTGGCGAACGTTTTAAAAAAGTGTTATTCAATCATTAAGATAAAAACTAAAAAAACTGGCCAAGTTCAAGTCGGACTCGCACTCGTAGGGTTCCGTAACACAGTTAAGTATTCCATAACTATGATTTTTCGTAACTACAAAATTAACTTTGTTTTTCATAGTGCTTGTATGAAAAACAAAGTTATCTTTGCGGTCGCCATATCTCTAAAACTGCTGACTGTATCTCGTTCAAACCAATTTTTGTTGTTAGTTTTTATTGAGATCTACAGCATATATTTTTTTTAGATTTTTCACTCCCATACTTTAAAAGTTAGAGGGGGGGGGGGGGGGACACATTTTACCACTTTAGACGCGCCTATCTTTCAAATGATTGACTTTGAGAAAAAATGATTTTAGGAACCTCAATGTTATTTTTGAAGACCTATCCATAGACACCCCATAGGTATCATCATCATCATTAACAGCCTGTACTCGTCCACTGCTGGACATAGGCCTCTCCTATGGCACGCCACTGAGCTCGATCTTCAGCTATTTGTTTCCAACCGCTGCCAGCCAGCTTGCGTATATCATCGCTCCATCTAGCTGGAGGGCGTCCTACGCTTCGTTTCCCGAGTCGTGGTCTCCACTCTAGAACACGTCTACCCCAACGGTTATCGGTTCTACGACAGATGTGACCAGTCCACTGCCACTTCAGCTTGCTAATCCTTTGAGCTATGTCGATAACCTTGGTTCTCTGTCGGATGACTTCATTTCGAATTCGATCTTTCAGAGATACTCCGAGCATAGCCCTTTCCATAGCTCGCTGAGCGACTTTTAATTGGTGGATCAGTCGCACCGTCAGTGTCCACGTCTCGGCTCCGTATGTCATTACAGGTAGGACGCACTCATTAAAGACTTTTGTCTTTAGGCTCTGTGGTATCGGCGATGAAAAGACTCGACGTAGTTTTCTATATGCTGCCCATCCCAGCTGTATTCTTCTGCGGACTTCCTTTTCGAAATTGTTTCTACCCAATTGCAAGGTTTGGCCAAGGTAGACATATTCTTGAACAGTCTCGAGAGGGACTCCATTTAAGGCAATCGGTTCCGGAATGACATGTTCGTTGAACATGATCTTGGTCTTATCCAAGTTCATCCGGAGACCGATGCGTGCAGAAGAATCAGCAAGGGTGGTCAGCATGTATTCCAAGTCCTGTACGGTTTCAGCCATAATAACGATATCGTCCGCAAATCTCAGGTGTGAGAGGTTTTCGCCGTTGATGTTTATGCCTCGTCCTTTCCAGTTCAGCGTTTTGAACATATCCTCTAGAGCGTTTGTGAACAATTTGGGGGAAATAACGTCCCCTTGTCTCACACCTCGATGTAAAGGGATATGTTCAGTCTGCTGATTTTGTACTTGGACGAACATAGTCGCGGCTTCATACAAACCTCTCAGCACTTACACGTATCGCCAATCAATTTGGCACCGTTGCAGGGAATCCAGAACAGACCAGGTTTCAATAGAGTCAAAGGCTTTCTCATAGTCCACAAATGCTAGACACAGGGGCTGGTTATACTCTTCTGTCTTCTGTATAACCTGCCGCACAGTGTGTATGTGGTCTATGGTGCCGTATCCTCCTCGGAACCCAGCCTGTTCAGGGGGCTGGAACTCGTCGAGTTTACGCGCGAGACGATTTGTGATGACTCTCGAAAACAGCTTATAGACGTGACTCAAGAGTGAAATAGGTCGATAGTTCTTTAATAGGGTTTTGTCTCCTTTTTTGAAGAACATAATGACTACACTCTTGCTCCACGTCTTCGGAGTTCTCCCCGAAAAGAGGACAGAATTGAAAATACGCTGAAGCTGTTGTAGCGTAGGAGTTCCACTAGCTTTTAAGAGCTCCGTTGTGATTCCATCCTCTCCGGGGGCTTTTCCGTTTTTAAGCTGTCTGAGAGCCAACACAATTTCGTCTAGGCTGATATCTGGCAAATCTTCGGTATGGTGGCGGGTTAGAGTGGCTCTAGGATCTTCAATATGGGGTTGGGGACGGGACGCTTGTGAGGTGTATAAGTGGCCGTAGAAGTCTTTAACTTCCCTGAGAATCTCCGGCTTAGAAGCGACGACACTCCCGTTAGATGTGGTCAACTTCGTCAGATGGCTTCGGCCCAGCTCTTGAACAAAGACTTTTGACCCCCGGTTTCGCTCGATCGCATCTTTAATAGAGCTTGTGTTGGAATTCCGGAGGTCACGTCTTACGAGCTTCGTGATCTTTTTGTTCAAAGACCGCTGTTCTGACGAAGTGACTGCAGGAGTTTCACGCCGCTTCTGCATTAGCTGCAGAGATTCTCCTGAAAGCTTAGACTTCCTAACGGCACCTCGCGTCTCACAGAATTTCGTTGCCTCTTCCCTGAGGATTTCCACCACTTGGTCGAGATCTTGGTCAATATCAACGTCGACTGTGGTTTCCAGGGCAGCGAATCGGTTCTCCAGTTTTAGCTGGAATGTTTCAGACCCAACTACGGACTGGAGCATGTTAGGTCGGAGCGTGGACTTCATTAGACGGACGCATTCAAGCTTGCAGTCGATATCTAGAGTGCCTCGGACTAGTCGGTGATCACTGCCGGTTTTAAACCTAGTGATCACTGAGACATCTCTAAATATACGCTTCTTGTCCGTTATAATGAAGTCGATCTCGTTATTGGTCATAGAGTCGGGGCTTTGCCACGTCCACTTCCGCCGGGGATCTTTCTGAAAAAAAGAATTCATCAGAAAAAGCCCCTCTTTTTCCAGGAAGTTGACGAGCATTTGCCCCCTATGATTCCTGCTTCCAATTCCGTATGGACCTACTACCGATTCGCTGCTTGATTGTACTCCCACTTTAGCGTTGAGATCCCCCATGACAACGGTGAAGTGAGCCTTTTGGGTGGTGTGCAAGGCCTTGGAAATGTCCTCGTACATTTCCTCCACTTCATCATCCGAGTGTGCCGAAGTCGGTGCGTATACTTGGATAACTTTAAGGCTATACCTCTCGGTGAGTTTGATCACAAGATACGCTACCCTTGTCGACACACTGGAGATTTCTAGAACGTTGTCAGAGAGGACCTTGTGGACCAAAAACCCGACACCGCCTTGGGATGGTTGGTCTCCCTCTCTGAAGTACATAAGATGACCGGATTCCAGGGTCACGGTATCCTCCCCCTCTCTTCGGATTTCACATAACCCTAGAATGTGCCATCTTATGTTCTTCAGCTCCTCTTCGAGTTGTGCCAGATGTTCATCAAGCCGTAGCGTGCGTCCGTTGTACGTTGCCAGTGTCAGTCGGTGTTGGCGGCCTACCGTAGCCCGGGGATTCTTAGCACCCCCTGCCCCGCCGTTACCATGACCGCCGCCTTGGCCAGGAATAGCAGGGCGACCGGGAACTGGGGGCCGTTGTGTAGTTGTGTCTGCCATGAAGGTTTTGCCCAAATAATCACCACGCGCTGGGCAGTCGGGTTGGGTGATCGCAGGACGTAGCTTCTCGCACCGGTGACGCTGCTGCCCGTCACCGGTCTGTGGTATTTAGTTACGCCGCTTGGAATGGTTATACCGCCATTGGTCGGTCGCCAGAGCCTCGTCAGCTGATCGGCAGGATGCACCGCGGGCAGGTGAGGTTGGCTGGGAGCACTAAGGTGAAATTGTGCTCCCTTACATCCCAGGTATAGGTTTGAAGAAAAATATTTTTTTTTGTTTCAGTTCCATGTATGGGATGCCCCCACCTTAAACTTATATACTTTTTATTTTTGTATAAAAATCGGAAAGCGGTTTACAGAATACATCTACCTACCAAGTTTCAATTCTGTAGTCCTGACAGTTTCGGAATAAAATGGCTGTGACATACGGACGGACAGACAGACAGACAGACAGACAGACAGACAGACAGACATGACGAATCTATAAGGGTTCCGTTTTTTGCCATTCGGCTACGGAACCCTAAAAACATACATACGAATTGAAAACCTCCTTCTTTTTGGAGGTCGGTTGAAAACTAAATTGTTGCAACATACATTCTGTGACGCAATTTTATGATACCGTCGAGCTGATCTGATTAAGCTTTTAACTATTATTATATTACCGTGGCTTTGCCCTTCAAATAATCCCATTTCACGGCGAAAAATTCTCAATAACCGTTAAAAAAGAAATACCCAAAAACTACATAGTTGCAACATAACATAATACATATGGTCAATAATAGTCTATATAATTGCATGGGGTAGGTATATTTAGACTGCTACTGCTTCACCCAAGAGATCCACAAAAAAAATTAATGACTCTAATTTGGACTTGGACCAACCTGTTTATTAATTAGGCCTACCTAATAAATTAACTATTTACTACGAGTATTAAACTACCCATAGTTTAATACTCGTAGTAATTTGTTCACACCTGTTACAACTATTAATAAAACTGCTCGAAACAAACCTGAATAAACACTTAAAATATATTTGTATAGAAAAATTTCAACTGATTAAGAATGCAATTTTTCACAAGATGAAATTTTATTTTTTATTTCATATTTCTGCAGCTAATTTACCGTAACATTTGATGATATTAGATTTGAAATATGAATATTCAAGGACTTTAATACATTTTATAAATATAAACTAATGAAGCAAAATAACATTCATTTTTCATTAATCTTCGTTTTCCATTATATATTTTTCTTAATTGATTCGGTGAGTGTTTTTTATCTCATGGCGGTTAATTGTTTCTTACTTTTAGTTATTTAGCTCAACTTCAAATACCTATTATTACCCTACCTATATTATTATAAAGGATTTTGTGGATACGTCTTAATACTCTGCTAATTTTTATAACAAGAGCATTTGAAGCATTTGAAGTCGGTTAATATAAACGATTCAGGTTTTTATAGATACAGGTAGTTTAGTATTATTAGTAGTATTAAAAGGCATTATTTTGCCTTTTAATTCTCTGGGGTGGGATCTTATAACGCGTCGCCTGAATTTGAGGATTTTGCTGCTGTGGGAGGGTGGGTCAAGGGGGTTTATCTTTATCCTCCCAATGCGATTTCCGATTTTTTCGATTTTTAATTGGTCGAGCCAATAAACTGCGAATAGAACATTAACATATATAACTTGTAATATTCGAAGTATTACAAGCCTATTGGTATACATTTTTTTTCAAATCAAACATTTGGAAAATACTATTTATTGAGTGAATGAACTTTATAATTTAAAGATTTATTCAACATTTATCTTTTATTTGTCGTTATTACCAGCAGCCCCTTGAAATGTTCAGTTTATTATCAAAACAGTCTGTACCTCGTTAGACTTTAAAATATTATTGCTGTTATTTCAAGGTTCTCTGAAAAATATTTTTCCTCTAACTTCGTTCTATAATTTTGTTAATTTGCTCGTCCATCATAGTCAGTTTTGTGATTTGCTAGTAGCTTACTACTGACTTAAGTATTTAACAAGCTTTAAAAAGATACCTCGACTATAGTCCGGCATACTCGTGCGCGACCGTCCCGCGGGTTGTCAGACGGTGGCGGGGACGAGGTACCCAAGATGTCAGCGGGATGTTGGCGTAAAGGATAGTGACCCTGATTCTGACCCGACGGTCGTTGGTTCTAATCCTAGCTATATACCTACCAATGAAAGTTTTATGTGCATTCATGCATGATTGAATCATGGGTTTTCGTACAGAGGTAGTGGGATCATGGAATCACGATCAATCAAATCATGGGATCAAAGAAGGGGTATTATACGTTTAACGTGTGTATCTGTGTCTGTCTGTAGCATCTTAGCATCCAACCAAATGAACCGATTTTGAGTCTTCATCGAGAGTGTTCTTAGCTTTGATTCATGAAAATTCGTTCAATCGTTATAAAACTATGAGCTTTTTTCTAGTTAATTGCGCTATGAAATCAACTTTCATAGGTCTGATCAATTCGAAAATCTTCTTCTTCAACGATATTGTAATAACATGGAAGCGTTGACCTGATGCTGGGACATCTCCTGTACTCTACAGAATACTCAAATCCACACCAACTTACAGCTCAGATTTTAAATGTCGTGTTTAGAGTCATTGGAATGCTTTTAATAAAAAGATTATACATAGATCAGTCGGGGTGGTTTAAAATAATATATTATTATATATATAGATGAATATTATTTCATATGAATATTATTTTATACTAGAGTCTATCTTCTAGAGTTTTCATTTGAATTATATACTGTAAAGGACAATGTTAATCTATAATATGTGGTAAAGCTAATTAACGTAATTATTTGGATAAGGATTAATACTATATACTTGAAAATAGCCTTGGAAGTTATGTAATATATTTTAACAAAAATTTTAAGATTAAAATGGTTACTGTGAGTCAACCTTAAGAGATAGACATATGCTGTCGCGGACTTTTTTGTAGGTCTTATTAAGTTGTACAACTCTTGCATAGAAAATATTCTTCTATCTATTTTTAATTAAGCAGCGTTCGTAAGAAACGTGTTTTTTCGACCGTTTTTTTGCCGACTTAGGTTGCAAATTAGGTCTCCACGAATGTACCTTTGATTTAAACGGGATAATATATAGCCTATTTTCATTTCGAAAGTCCATTCTATATATAAGTGAAAGAATTTTTTAAATCGGTCCAGTAGTTTTTGAGCCGAATCATTACAAACATACAAAAATACTAAAATACAAATGTTCTCTCCTTATAATATTAGTATAGAAGTATAGATTACGATACGACAATAACTAGGTTAAAATTCACTTCTAAAATATTATTACTTTGTTTCATTGACAAGAAGCTTGATAAAAGTAAAGCGTTTCAAAAATACAAAGATTTTTGTTATGAAATGATGGTAGGTACTTTAGTAATTTCTTAATACAAAGAATATGTACTGGGTCTAGTATTTTACATTACTCTTTGAGACGTGAATATGTTACTGAAAGTTTCAACTGCTTGAAGTGTAGGTAGCAATGTAATATGAAGTTTTTTATCTATGACAGGAATGGATTGAGGCAGACGAGTTTATAAACATAACACTACACAAGGTCATTGATCTGAGATCACATTTACTAACTTTGAGATGTAATATCAACAGCGTCCTTAGCGTGTATTAGGCTCAGCTCAGACCGCGTCGGGACGCGATGAGGTGCGGCGCGCACTTTTTAAGAGAGTGATACAAAAATAAACTTTTTAACACACTTGCTCAAAAAGTGGCTCTTATTTCACTGCAATTAGGCACATAATGACACCGGTAATCAAACTGTGACTTTTTCAATACTATTCACATTCACAAGTGAGTTATAGATTTTTTTTTTAATTTTGTTAGTTAAGTTGCTTAGTTGTTGAAAAGTTTCGATACAAAAAATATCGTGTTCAATAGTACAAATAAATAAATATACCTATTGCTTGCTCATTCCATGCAACTTCGTATTTAAATAGATAATTTTAACTTGTACGTGTTTAATAAACAAAACTTTCACTCAAATATAACTTTTGTTTTCTCTGTAAAAACTATAAATTCCCCATTCTGTACGTGGCTAAAACCATACTACCATATAACCAACTACTATATAAAATGATTTTTTAGTATTATTTTCTTCATAAGTGTGTTAAAAAACGTCTTGTGATACACGTGTGTATTGATGATTACCGTCCTCGGCTCTCTTAAGACCCTCACCTGACGGCTTGGGTCTCAATGGCGCCTCAGTGGTAATCAATGTACTATTATTTACTACACAAAAGATAAACATTTAATTAGGATAGTTCGGCGGCGTCGGGCTGCGTAATACGAAATAGAACTTTATTTACTACACAAATAGATACATGTTTCATTGAGATATTTCGGCGGCGTCGCGCGTCTCGCTGTGTCGGGCTGCACCGCGCTGCACCGCGCGGCTTCTTGTTACGCGGCGCGAAACCACAAGCATCGTCGTCGCATCGCGTCTCGGTGTGAACTGACCCTTAGAAATGACATTTTAGGGTTCTGTGTATCTAAATCCTATTTATTATCCTAGGAACGCATGGAGGTCACAATTCAAATATAGTGTCAAATATTAGGTTTAATATTTTGGTATTGAAGTTGAAAAAGTATATGGATGATTTTTTATATTTATTTATATAGTTAAATTTGCAGTCGCAGCAAAAGTGTTGTATTGCATTGTTTTTATTAATTAATCTTTACGTGCAACAGTACACATTTAGACACGTCAAAATAAATAGTAACAAATACTAATACTGTTCTAGGATTTATCTACAAATTGAATAATGTAGTGTTACTTTTTATTCGTCGTTCGTTTATCGCGATGTATAATAAGCGACACTCTAGAGATTGCAGCATCGTATAGTATTACCTACAACGTTTTTGGATTCGTCACGTTGGCATATCTCACTTGAAGGACATTGCAAGCCGCCAAAGCTGAGAGGCAGCGATTAGAAGATATGTGTCAATGATTGGAGATGGTCCAATCCGATGGCGTATATCCGGGAGTGTGAGCGCCCCCTGGTGCGTAGAGCAACGAATTACTTGGCGACGCGAGGGCGGCGGGCCTGGCGGGACCGAGAGGTCGAGTTCTCGGGACTTCAGTGCCAACTGCCAACCAGCGACAAGTGTGGACGTCCGTCCTCTGTGAAGACGTGGAAACGCAGCCCGCTTCCTTTCTGAAGGCGAGGGCTCGTTGCCGGAGAAGTCGACGTAACTGTACTTTCAGGTCCTGGACGACTTCGGAAGGGGTGCGATACAGTTGTCGACGTCGTGCACGTAAGCATCTCCCAGATATCTCCCATTAAGTTCATAGAATCTCTTGTAGTTAATCACCACTCCTCTGGGGCCTTTCCGGCAGGCCTTATTAACACCACGGCCGAACCCACGCCCTGTTTCATTTCTCTGCCGGGGAGTCCTAGCATGTGGTATATTCTAGATTCTGAGTTAGGTAGTCGTCAGAGCTAAGGAGCAGGTTCGATCCCGGCACCTGTTAGGGTGATGACGACTCCATTAGGGCCTTATTTCAGGGCATTTAGGAAGTCGGTTGTTTGAGCTATAAAAAGTGCCCATCACGGGTTACCTGGTGACAATAAGTATTTATGTATATGAAGCCCTTTGTGTGCAAATTACACTCGCACTTGTATGATTTGTGTTTCATTTTAATTGTCGTCAAACTCGGTTATAATTAAAGTTTCATGAACTCTAAAAGAGCTTAATGAAAAAAGTTTACCGTGCGTCAAATTAAATACATTTGTACATCACATGTCTGTTACAAATCTAATATTCTTAAATAAGATATTATATGATCTTGATTTGAATGTTATGAACTTTTTTTATAAGTACTTACATATTGGTTATACATATAAGAAAGAAAAAAGAAAAATTGTTTATTTGACATCACACATTAAAATACTACCTAAAACAATTAAAACAAGAAACAAAGTGAGGTGTCAAAAAGGCTTGTTGCAGCAGCTATGTCTAGATATACCCTGGACGCTGATTTTCAGACAAACCTGCGGGTCATGAAAAAATTCGAAATATTTATAATAAAAATACTAACGACAAATAATTATTATTGATACATTTGATTATATTATATAGTTGATACATATATAATTTCATTTACTTATATAAGTATCGGCTACCGTAAAATAGAAATGTTTTTCAGTTTAGAACAAATTGCAAAGTTAAATATAAAGTTAAAATCTTTTATGTTATTATTTTTACTTCGACTTATATATTTACTTTCTCGTATTTAAGTACAATATTGACTTCACTAGTACCAAGTCACGCAATTACTATAATATTTTTCTTTGTAAAAATCGTAGTTATAATAATATTTTGTATAAAGATTCAACTTGATCATTATTTAGTCTTATATGTTAAGTTAGTTCCAATTTTTTTTTAAATAACCTTATTTTATTACGTAGGTATGTGTTGCTTTTTATCACAAGGCGCTTTTGAACCACTGCAAGATTTTCAACCCTTTTTAAATTTTTCACAATTTATGGCTAGTGCTTTCCAATTTTTTAATTGAAAACAGTTAAGTTTTTAACAACTATGGTCTGGAATTGGAAGGAGGCAGTGGACAACCGACCTTACATAGTGTTTGTTTATCTTCGTATATATCTCTAGAAATGCTTATTAGATCCTAATGAATCGTATAATGGAACCAAAATGGAGATGTACCTTACCCTACCCATGGAAAAATAATCAAAAGCATCCGTTCACAATTTGCGGAGTGATCGCGTAACAAAAATACAAAAAAAAACGTACAGACGAATTGAAAACTTCCTCCTTTTTGGAAGTTGGTAGAAAAGTATCCTACATGTCAATGCAATCTGTTTCACTAGATGAAATACAACAGTTCACTCATTATCAGCCCACATCATTATTTACACTGCTGGACACAGGCCTCTCCCAAGATGCGCCACTGAGTCCGATCTTCGGCTCTTATTTTCCAGTCTCTGCCAACGCTTTGCGAATGTCGTTACTCCATTTGATCAAAGGACGTCCTACACTAAGTTTATGATAATAATTCACTCATATTATTATAATAATTCACCTTAAATTTGAAAATCGCTCCACCGAGTCACAGCTTTTAAATTGAAATCAGAGCATAGCCTACGGAACAGAAAGATGATAAATTATACCTTGTAGTATTATTATCTTTTCTATGACCTTGTGTGGTAATCTGCCAAAGGAAATAATACTTAAAGGTACAGACACACCGCAGCGTCCTGCATCTAAGCGGCGATCAGATAGCGCAGTAGTATTTGTACCGACTGGTTCACACCAAACGCGATCAGAAAACAATTGAAAAGTACTGAGATCGCTCCCGCAGGACGCCGCGGTGTGGCCGTACCTTAAGTAAAAAAATTAAAACCACCCCCGACTGAACTATTATCTGTTTATTGAGACTATTTCAATGAGCCCAAACTTAACATCTTTGCTGAAAGTTGGTGAGGAGTTGAGTACTTAGCGAATTCCAGGAGATGTTCCAGCATCAGGTTAATGTTACCATGTTCTTACAATATCGTTGATGTAAGAGAATACCGAATTTCGAATTGATCAGACCGATTAAATTTATAACAAGAATGGGTTTTCATGAATCCAATCTAAGAGTGTGATTAAGAAACCTATCACATAAAACAAAATTTAAAAAGTAGTTCATGCGCTTAGACGCTACAATGCCACAAACAGACACATACACAGATACACACGTCAAACTTGTAACCCTTCTTTTCGCGTCGGGGGAAAAAAGAATACCTACCAGTTCAAGCGAAAGAGAAAAATATGTTTGTAAAGCCAGAGAATAAAGGAACATAAATTAAAAAGCTGCGCGACCTGGGCTTCCAAAGGAATGCCTCATTGAGCAATCAGATAACAAAGCTTTAAGGCAGACGTTCGTTACAGGGTTCGACGCTTTTCGATATTGGAAAACAAATAATGTTTTGTTTGCTAAAACACCTAACAGATTTTTTAAATATATTACTTTTTAACCCCCGACGCAAAGATGGTGCTATAAGTTTGTAATGTGTATTTTTTTATATCATATAGGCTTGCGTTTGATCACTATCTCAACTATTGGTAAGTGATGATGCGGTCGAGGATGGTAGAACGCTAGGCCTAGAATGGGAACTGGCTTTAAAGGATAGCCGCCGAAACACTTTAGATGTTTGGCGACAAATTTTCTAACTTGAGGGTGGTAGCTGGCAAGGCGGACACTAGAAAGTGTGCGGGGGGCCCACCGGTAAAGGAAACGATGTTTTCTTTTACCGGCGGGCCACTGTTAAAGCTACTGTAAAGAAACCCCCAGCATGGTGGTATTAGTGGTAGGACACACCTGGCGTGCTGCCACCCTCATGTTGGAAAATCTGTCGTCAAACATCTAATGTGTTCCGGCAGATGTCCTTTAGTGCCAGTTCCCATTGTAGGCCTAGCATGTTACCATCCTCGACCGCATCACCATTTACCAACGGGCGAAATAATGACCAAACTATACAAAAAAATTGTCGAAAAAGTTAATCTAGGTTTTTCAATGAGAAATTATTTTTTTATATACAAGATTGAAACACAGCAGCTCTACTGACTGTTCTCGTTTTTACGCAAATTATCTGTAGATCCTTAAACAATTCTACATTTGAGTTTCCCAGGTGTTTTTATTCGGTAAAAAATCTATGAATATGCTTTACATTTTTACATTTACAGTGCATCATTTAACACGGTGCCGCTGGCGTCGTTGCCGTAAAAATATTGTAATTTAAAAAGCGTGTTAGCAAAAAGAAACCTTAAAACAAATGAGGGCCCTCAACATTTAAAACAGAAAATTCGTGGTAGGATCGTGAATATATTTTTATTTTACCTTTCATTTATAATTTAAATTTCAAATTAAATAATAAAGATCGTTAATAAACTAAAACAAAAAAGCGACTTCACATGGCGCGCTAGACATTTTCAGTAGTTTAATTCTCAAATATTTTAATTTCTAATTCTAATTACTGTTATAAATATATAACTCTTAGGTGGCTCAATATTACCTTCTTTGTGTGGACTGCGAAATTGTTTTCATCGACGTTCGCTTGTTTTACCACGATTACATGTGTGTCTTCATATGATAAACAACACGTTTTTCCTTACATGTGCTACCACGTACGACATTATTAAATCCCTGTCGTCGGGTAACGAAAAATACGGATAATAATATAATGGATTTAACCCTGAGGAAGCATGCATCAGAGTTAGCCACCATTTTAATGAAATTACGTGACAGGATGATCAAGAAAATTTTATATTATTTACATTTCGATTAATTCTTGTTTACTTTTATATCATTCGAGATCTTTTTTTATTATTTAAAAACTTAATCAATAGCGCATAATTAATAATAGTACAAGTCAATAGTAAATAATTATTATTAAAAGGAATGCAAATACTATTATATTGTGTAGCAATAAAATTACTAGTTCTGTGAGATCAGTAGACCTCACGTGCCCTTATAACCATAGAATAACCGACCCTTTTCCCTTTCCCATGGCTTAGCAAAGCCATTTCAGACTTTGTGCTTTTGCCAAAAATAGGGATATAAGTTTATGTGGTTAGATTACTCGCGTTCCCTTGGTCGTAGGAGTTTGAATCTGGTGTCTACGGGTTTGTCTTTTGAGGCTAAGAAGACTGCTTAGTCAGATTGGTTTAGGGTAAAAGGAGGTAAACATTTTCAGAAAAAAATCAATCATTGAAATCCGTCCATATATAACGCTACAGCAAACTTCACCCTATTTCCCTACCCTCCACTTGGAATTTAAGATTTTGAATCACAACAGCTTATGTTAACAACTTAAAAATAATTACCTAATGACAATATCAAGATTATATAAACTACAATAATAATATCTATACTATAAATAAAAGACAGGACCTAGGTCGCTACCTGCCGGTAATGTTCCCAAAAAGCTAGCGACGTTACCTCGTTGTATAGCTAGGCTAATACGTTGGCCGAGGTAAGCGCCAGCTCTTTGGTCACGGGTGATGTCAGTTAGGCGTCTGGACAACTCCTTAACAAAACCTCGGGCATCTCGACCCCATGGGCCCATTGTTTTAAGGCGGCAATAGCCCAATGGATAGGGTGTCGGACTGGCGATCGAGAGGTCGTGAGTTCGATCCCCACCCCACCCATTGCACTATTGACGTGAACCCACTCTAGACACAAGCATATTTAGCTTAGTTGGAGGGGTTAACAAGAATACTAGTAATGTGCAACCCACATTGCGAGTAATCTTTATTTCATTAAAAAAAAAAAAAATGTTTCGACCGCAAACGGAAGAAATATGTATCCATCACCAATGGTAGCATAATTCCTCCGTTTGAGGTTTTCTGCAGCATCCGCATCCCAACCCAGAACCGGATGGCGAGAAGAACTTCCGGTTAGCTTGATTCGGATGCGGACCAAGAAACGCGCCCTGCGAGAGCTGTGGGCCCGCACCCGCTGTCCCACAACAAAGGCACGACTAAACGCCATTACAGAAATACTTGCTGGAGAAGTCAGAAAGTGGAGAGGAGATTCTTGGGACTCACGTATCGCCCAAGCCACTGAAGACCAAACTAACCTGTATGCGCTGAACAGAAGTCTTCTGAGGGCCAAAATCCCAGTGTATCCACTGACGGACCCGACAGGAGGCCTCAAGTTTGCTCCAATAGAGAGAGCGGAGCTGCTGGCGGACCACCTGGAGTCCCAATTCCGCCTGCACCCCGTACCTCAAGATGCCGATCCCGTAGTTATACCTCACCATAACACGGCCAACGCGGAAGTAGCGCAGCTCTTACAGACTACGGCGCCCCCACTGGAAGGGGATGAATTCATCTCGCCCATGGAAGTGGCTCGAGCTGTGAGACAACTGCAGACGAAGAAGGCACCCGGGTTGGACGAAGTGTCAAACGCGGAACTGAAACAAATGCCGTTGAGGGGACTGGTGTGTATAGCCAGACTCTTCAACGGTATCCTAAGAACGAGACACTTTCCCGAAGCATGGAAAGTAGGGTAAGTGATAATGCTACCGAAGTCCGGCAAAGATCGCCGCCAACCAGCCAGTTATCGACCCATCACCTTGTTGTCGCACCTCGCCAAGCTGTTTGCTGCTGCGGAGACTACGACCATACTTCACTCCGCGCGAAGAGCAGTTTGGCTTCCGCACGCGCCACTCCACAACGCTCCTGACGAGGGTGCTTCACCATATGACCAGTGAACTTAATCGGAAGAGAAGAAGCGTCGCAGTGTTCCTGGACATAGAGAAGGCCTTCGACAGAGTATGGCACGAAGGTCTAATCTTCAAGCTATCCAGGACACCGATCCCAGCGGCACTTATCCACATCCTCGCTTCCTTCTTGAAGAACCGCCAGTTCTGCGTGTCCGTCGAGGGCGCCACCTCCGGACACCGACCAATCGCAGCAGGAGTCCCCCAAGGGAGTTGTCTGTCACCGCACTTATACGCGGTGTATACAGACGACATACCGGTATTGGGGGAAGACCAACTGGCACCAGGAGAACGAGGAGTCACGCTAGCACTCTTCGCCGATGGCAGTGCGTATATTACGTCCTCTGTCAACGCCACCATAGCCGCCAACAGAATGCAGAAGGTTCTGGACATTCTGCCAGTCTGGCTGGACAAGTGGCGCATGGCCGTCAACGTGGGGAAAACGGCCGCGCTGCTAACCGGAGCCCAACGCATTCTGCCACCACCGCTGCAGCTTCGCGGACAAGACGTCGTGTGGGAAACGAGTACGAAGTACCTGTGCATCTTCATAGACCGGACGTTGAGGATGCGACCGCATGTGGACCACGCGGTCCACCAAGCGAAAGCCGCTAGGGCTCTCCTCCGTCCAGTCCTCCGATCGAAGCTGCCTCTCCACACCAAAGTCGGCATATACAAGACGTATATACGCACCAAGTTGACGTACGCTGCCCCTGCGTAGTATGCTCTATGCTCGGAGTTCCAGCGCAAACGTCTACAGACCATCCAGAACGTCACCCTGCGGATGTGCACGGGAGCAGGTCGATACGTACGCAATGACGTCATCGCCCGGGACGTGAAGATCGAGACGGTGAGGGAGTTCGTGGTTCATATGGCGCGCCGTCAATATGACCGCGCAGGCAACGGGCCACACCCTCACCTCCAGAACATTGCGCCGCACCACGCCCGGCCGCCCGATGGCGCAATATCGACCTGGCGTGCACTCCCACGCGACTTAGTCCCGGTGACCGAGGACCAAGACAGCGAAGAGGAAGAGTAGCGGCATACCACACCAGCATAGACCACCACAAAGCCAAGAAGGCCAACATGTCCACCACGCCCAGATCTGGCCAACGACCAGCCTTTAAAAGGCTGACTAAAGCCTGAGCGAACCCCGGGGGTAGTTGCCGCCGGAGCCCAACCTGGGTAAGGAGGTACGCCTCGAAACCCTATCCACGAACCCAAGAAGGGAACGTACGACCTGATTGATTGTATAGCTAGGCTAATACGTTGGCCGAGGTAAGCGCTAGCTCTTTGGTCACGGGTGATGTCAATTAGGCGTCTGGACAACTCCTTAACAAAACCTCGGGCATCTCGACCCCATGGGCCCATTGTTTCGACCGCAAACGGAAGAAATATGTATCCATCACCAATGGTAGCATATTTCCTCCGTTTGAGGTTTTCTGCAGCATCGGCTGCCGCGCCCGCTGATGTAGAACAGCTTATGTAGAATGAAATCCTTAGTGTGCCTTTCAAAATTGATTTAAAATAAGTAGTCTATTATATCACGGCGTAGCACCCGAGCGCAGCGAGTGCAAACTTCAAGCCGTGCAGTTAAAGACAACTTAAGTCACGAGTATCGTATATTATTGTATAGCTGTCAGTGTGACATAAACCCGCACTTTACGCTTGCTTCGCTTTTCCGTCAAATAGAAGATTATTGCACGGCGTGAACGTCCTGCAATAATCGATTATTTAAGTCACGGAAAAGCGTGCGTGAAGTGCAGGTTTAGGTCACAATAATAGACTATTTAAGTCACACGTATCGTAATATACTGTAATAAGTGATATAGGCCGAAAGAAAAATTGCAGAAGAATATTTAGTACGGTGGAATTCTATGTATGTATTTGTTTTTCGCGGGCGAAGCCGCGGGCTTTTACTAGTCACTATGTATGTATATGTAGGTATACTTATATGTCTCCAGCTAACTCACTATAAAGCATTCAATGCCTAAGTTAAGATAGAAGTCTTCACGAGCAAATAATAGTTAGGATCTACGTGCGTAGAAAACTAAAATATCAAAGTTAAATCAAAGGAGTACTTTGCAGTGAAACTATTTTAGAATATCTTATTATTTAATTAGGTAGCTTGTTTAAATTTCTTGTTTGCAAATATGATTACTTATTGCGGTTTTAGAAAATAAATAATTTAAATTAGAAATATATGTGTTTCTGTTATTAATCCCAGACATAAAAAAGAGGGCTGTTATAAGATTGACGTGTGTATCTGTGTATGTGTGTGTCTGTATGAGGCATAGTAGAGCCTAAATGGATAAACCGATTTTGATTAAATTTTTTCTTTGTTTTGTTTGAAAAGTAACGTAATTGAGAGTGTTCTCAGCTTTAATCATAGATAAATTAAGTTTGTCTATGATTAAATAACTTTATCAGCATCACTTTTTGTATATTTTTTAGACATCGGTTGTCTTCTTTCAGTTTCAAATCAATATAAACACGAATTCAGACGTCTAGGTTACACGTAAGCCTAAAACCCCGTTTACATGTAAATAGGACAACGTCTTTCTTTAGCATCTTTTTTGGATTTATTTCGATTCGTTTAATGAAGCTACACAAAATCTTATCTTTGAGATCCTTTTCAGCTTTACATTTCGTCGGATTCCAAACACTTTACTTACGTTAAGGTAAGACGTGTAGACGGTATTTTAGAGCGGATATCACGGCTGAGCAAACGTATGTTTAAATATTTAAACATATAATACGATTCAAATGAAAATATGATTAAAAATGCGTTACTTTTAATCGTAATGCCCAACAACTCTCAAAATCCTATTGAATCTTGGTTAAAATTTAAATGTTTATTATACATATATAAAATCATGCCAATCTGACTAGTTCGTTTAGTGGTTAGTTAGTGACATTGGCCACACACTTGGTACTTGGTACTTGGTACTTGGTGCGCGGGCTCCTTTGCGCAACTAGGCCGTATGTCGGCCCTTTTTGCGTGTGGTGGCGCATCAGTCCAGCCATCCAATATCTGCGAGGAAGGCCAGCAGCTCGCTGATGCCGGCGCAGGCCTCTTGCATCGTCGTCGGGGACCCGAGGAATGTCCGCCACTGTTACGCCACACTACTGCACTCCAGTAGCACATGCGCGGCCGTTTCCTCTGCCTCCATGCACCCTCTGCTGTGTCTGTCGGTGACACCTATGGTAAATAGGTGTTTGTTGAGTGAGCAGTGACCCGTGATTACTCCGATCATTTGACGGAATTTATCGCGTTTCAGATTGATCAGTTTTCGAGAGTATCTGGAATTTAATTCCGGGAACGCCTCCCTCGACTGTCTGCATTCCTGTAAGCCTGCCCAATAGTCTTTATGTTGTTTCCTAATGTTATCACGGATCCAGGCTTTGATTTGGCTGAATGGTATAGGTATCATTGATTCTACTCCTGCGGGGTGCAGGTTCGATCCTCTCCTTGCCAATTCGTCGGCCGCATCATTGCCTCTGGATCCGCTGTGACCTTTGATCCACTGAAGAGTAATACGATTGTGCTTACATACCTCTTCTAGTAGTTGGTGACATTGCATAGTTAGCCCTGTTGAGTAATCATACCTTTGAAGGGATCGTAGCACAGCTGCACTATCGGAGAGTATTCTGATGGTTTGGTCATGTACCTGCCGTTGTAGTACCGCTGAGGCCGCCTGGATTATACCTACGCATTCCGCTTGGAAGATGGAGGATGGAAGATGTTGCTATGTGGATGTTGAGGTCGTCCGAGAACGCCCCCGTACCTGTTTCTGTGTTCATTTTAGAGCCATCTGTGTATATTCTAATTTCATGTGTATTGGAGTTGTCACTTAGTTCTTCGTGAAGTTGTATAGTGTAGTGTTTTGTAAAGTTGTAATGTTTAGGTACCCTATCATATATCGATTTTATCATCGCATTTTCACCTGCAATTTCATCGATAATCTGTGTGTGGGCTGCTCGGTTGTCAGGTTCCAGTAGGTTCAGTGCTTTTAACCTGTAGGCAGAGGCTGCTGCCTCTTGTTGTATGTGTAGATGTAACGGGGTTAGGTCCAATAAGGCCTCAAGAGCTGTAGTTGGTGCGGTTCTCATGCAGCCCGTTACTGCTACACACGCCAATCTTTGGAACTTTTGTAAGTTGTTACTGCAAGTGTTTAATTTTGTTCTGGGCCACCATACTAGGGCGCCGTAAGTGACAGAAGGTCTAATTACTGTGTTGTATAGCCATAGGGTTATCTTTGGACTGAGTCCCCATGTTTTGCCCAACATTCTTCTGCATTGCCAAAAGGATATGGTGGCCTTTTTTATTTTGTTGTCAATATGTTTTGCCCAGTTTAGTTTGCTATCGAGGGTGACACCTAAATATCTTACCTCGTCAGAGAGCTTTAGTTGCGTATCAAATAGGCAAGGTAGTTCGTATCTCCCGAGATTTCTTTTGTTAGTAAACATGACCAGTTCTGTTTTAGCTGGATTCACGTTTAAGCCGTATTCTGTGCACCATTTTTCTATAATCTTAAGTGCATTGTTAATAAGGTTGCATGTTACGCTTGCGAAATGTCCTGGTATCAGAATGGCCAGGTCATCGGCATATCCGATAGTAAGGAATCGCTGTTTGTTTAGTTTGGTAATTAGGTCATTTGCAACAATGTTCCACAAGAGTGGCGAGAGGACGACCCCTTGAGGGCAGCCTTTGGAGACCATGCCTCTTGTGTTCCCAGTTACCTCTACTCGTACCGCTCTTTGCTGAAGCATGTTGATGATCCATTTTACCAATGTTTCTTCAACTCCGTGCTTACTAAGGGCTGCCTTAATGTTGATGAAGTTCGTCTTATCAAAAGCTCCTTCTATATCAATAAAGGCAACTAGGCACATGGTTTTGTTTATAATATTGCATTGTATGGTTTTTACCATTTCTTGCAGCGCTGACTCGGTAGATTTACCTGAGTTGTATGCGTGCTGCTGCATGTGAAGAGGTGCAGCTGTTAGGTATTTGTCTCTAATGTATCTGTCGCATAGCCTTTCTAATGTTATCAAAAGAAAAGACGTTAGGCTTATGGGTCTGTATGCTTTGGGGTCCGAGTAGTCGCTTTTACCTGGTTTCGGTATAATGACTCTGACTTCGCGCCATCCCAAGGGTATGTATCTATGAGCGATACAGGCTTTGTAGATGCTAGTCACATTGGCCACACAACCGAATGGTCGTAGATTTGATTCCCACATGGGAGAATGATTTGTGCGATTCACAGATAATTCTTATGAGAGAGTAAAAGTGATAAAATGTATGTTTGTAAAATCCCCCGCAATACAGATAATACTCTGGTGCGGCAAGGTCTTTAAAAAAATCAGTTACAGTTTAAGGTAACATACTCATTGTTTTGAACATTCTAGACCTACTTATTGTTTTGAACATTTTTCCTTTATTTAAAATGAACTATATAGTTTAGGGCGCCCGTTAGAAGGAGGCTCCAGTCAGCGATCATATTACGCAAAATAGCTTGTAGCTATTGGAACAAAGAGCTAGCTAGCGTTATCGTAGCATGCCATAGGACAGGGCTATGTTTAGCTGTGGATGGAGATGGTCTGATGATGTAATAGTTCAAGCTAAGAAGTAGCAGCAGGACCAGATGGAAAGTGTAAGTGTCGATACTAAAGCCTTATCCCCAAACTTGTAACATCATACCAGATCCAAATCAGGTGACGGTATCGAATATTCGTAACGTAAGTATGGACATTAAAGGTGGTTTTTAACTGGTCGTCAACAATACGCAACGCTAAGCATACGGTCTAAATGAAACCATAATGCTTAGCATTGCGTATTGTTGACGACCAGTAAACCACCTTATAATGGGACCAGTATCAAGCATCAGATTACATCGTCGTATCTTGCGTGAAACAGTATCAAAATGAATACTTGCAAATCTTCCAATTATAACACGCGTCACAGATATGCGGTTATATGCAAAACCGAATATATTGCGTATGGCGTTGCAACATCGTACTAAACGTACATACATTATAATACCTAATTAAACAAAATACTGATAAAATAATACCAAAGTCTATTCGGTATCAATCCTACTTTTTTTTAAATAAAATATTACTCGCAATGTGGGTTTCACATTACAAGTTTTCTTGTTAACCCCTCCAACTAAGCTAAATATGCTTGTGTCTGGAGTGGGTTCACGTCAATAGTGCAATGGGTGGGGTGGGATTCTAACTCACGACCTCTCGATTGCCAGTTCGACACCCTATCCATTGGGCTATTGCCGCCTTCAAAGTGTTACACGCTTTATATTTTTTTGTACATTATTACACACAATCAAAAATTTCATCGCAGCGTGGCTTAATTGGCAGAGCTCCTGGGCATGTTCCGGGCATGGGTGCGGGTTCGAGTCTTGTCGGTACAATGACATCTTAGAATGTGAACGTACCGGCTTTTGTTCGCGTGTATGTATAAAATGTTTGTGTATGTGATAAAAAGTTGTTCTTCGGATATGCTCCGACCAGGTTTCAACCTATTACGTAGGTTGCGCCGGGAAGCGCGGGCAATACGACGTGCGTTGCCGCCATCCTAGCCACTCCCAGACGATGTCCTACGTAATAGGTTGAAACCTGGTGGTCGGAGCATATCCGAAGTAAATACACGTGAACAAAAGCCGGTACGTTCACATTAAAATGAATAATTTTCGCGAAAACTTTCAAACTAAAATCTTAGAAATGTGTGTATATAATATAATATAATAATATAATATATTATTCTATGTTGTAGGTAAGTGATAAAGTAGGTATGTATATAAGTATTCCAGTAGGTAACCCTTAAGCGAGGTGGAGCGATGATATTCATTGAGTGAATGAGTGGATAGATAAAACTTTTTGAAATTTAAAACCACCCCTAATATGAATAAATATTATTGATTGAAGTATAGGTCGTCGAAAACAAAACAACAAATTGATTATTACTATTTTATTTGAAATTACACTTTGAATGTAATTTTATGTAACTAGCTTCGGGAGCTAAAAACTAGACTATATGTGTGAGAAATTTTATCTAAATGCGTTCAGCCGTTTGTGAAAGTGTAACAAACATCCATCCATACTCACAAACAAGCTTTTGCATTTATAATATTAGTAGGAATTGTCTTTTGTTTTCAACGCTTTAGGGTCAGTTCACACCGCGACGAGACGCGACCCAACGCGACGTGACGATGCTTCTGGTTTAGCGCGGCGCAGCGGGAAACCGTGTGATAAAAAGTTAAACTTTATTAACTACACAATAAGACACACATTTTATTGAGATATTTCGGCCGCGCCGCATGTCTCGCTGCGTCGAGCTGCCTGAAGCCACCGAATTAACTCAATGAAATGTGTTTCTTTTTGTGTAGTAAATAGTAGTATTAATAGTAGTGTATTATCGATCTTTTAAAAGTGCGCGCTGCGTCGACCCTAAGATGACCCTTAAGCATACGGTCTAAATGAAACCATAATGCTTAGCATTGCGTATTGTTGACGACCAGTAAACCACCTTATAATGGGACCAGTATCAAGCATCAGATTACATCGTCGTATCTTGCGTGAAACAGTATCAAAATGAATACTTGCAAATCTTCCAATTATAACACGCGTCACAGATATGCGGTTATATGCAAAACCAAATATATTGCGTATGGCGTTGCAACATCGTACTAAACGTACATACATTATAATACCTAATTAAACAAAATACTGATAAAATAATACCAAAGTATATTCGGTATCAATCCTACGATTGTTTAAATATAATTTAGGCGAGCGTTTGACCTCACCTGTTGGTAAGTGATGATGCGGTCGACGGTAAGCACGCTAGGCCTAGAATGGAAACTGGCTATCAGCCGGATAGGATAGCTGCCGGAACACAATAGATGTTTGGTGACAGATTTTCTAACTTGAGGGTGGTAGTTGGCCAGGCGGACACTAGATAGTGTCCTACCACAATGCGGGGGCTGGGGGTTTTTAACAATGTTTTTCTTTCACCGGAGGGCCACTGTGAAAAGTGCACATAATTTTTTCTCTAGAAGAAATCATTGGTACACGGCGGAGATTGAACTCGGTACCTCAGGCATCAACGCCAACCATTCTCACACTACACCATTGATTCTTGTGATGTAATTCAAAGTACTTCACGCCTTAGTAATTGTTAACCTTTGTCTCGAATCTCAAGACTCAAATTAGGCAAAAGAATTTAGGTAGAAAGGCCTAATGGCTAAGAAAATGAAGCTGTTACTACAGCCAAATGGAAGCAATATCTTTGTAAGTACCAAGTTCGAAGGGCAAACTAATAAGGTAAGAATCGGCAAGACAGAAAATGTAAAATTAGACGAAAGATTTGGAAGTATAAGGGTCATCTTAGGGTCGACGCAGCGCGCACTTTTAAAAGATCGATAATACACTACTATTAATACTACTATTTACTACACAAAAAGAAACACATTTCATTGAGTTAATTCGGTGGCTTCAGGCAGCTCGACGCAGCGAGACATGCGGCGCGGCCGAAATATCTCAATGAAATGTGTGTCTTATTGTGTAGTTAATAAAGTTTAACTTTTTATCACACGGTTTCCCGCTGCGCCGCGCTAAACTAGAAGCATCGTCACGTCGCGTTGGGTCGCGTCTCGTCGCGGTGTGAACTGACCCTAAAGCGTTGAAAACAAAAGACAATTCCTACTAATATTATAAATGCAAAAGCTTGTTTGTGAGTATGGATGGATGTTTGTTACACTTTCACAAACGGCTGAACGCATTTAGATAAAATTTCTCACACATATAGTCTAGTTTTTAGCTCCCGAAGCTAGTTACATAAAATTACATTCAAAGTGTAATTTCAAATAAAATAGTAATAATCAATTTGTTGTTTTGTTTTCGACGACCTATACTTTAATCAATAATATTTATTCATATTAGGGGTGGTTTTAAATTTCAAAAAGTTTTATCTATCCACTCATTCACTCAATGAATATCATCGCTCCACCTCGCTTAAGGGTTACCTACTGGAATACTTATATACATACCTACTTTATTACTTACCTACAACATAGAATAATATATTGTTACACACTTTCTAAGATTTTAGTTTGAAAGTTTTCGCGAAAATTATTCATTTTAATGTGAACGTACCGGCTTTTGTTCGCGTGTATTTACTTCGGATATGCTCCGACCACCAGGTTTCAACCTATTACGTAGGACATCGCCTGGAAGCGGCTAGGATGGCGGCAACGCACGTCGTATTGCCCGCGCTTCCCGGCGCAACCTACGTAATAGGTTGAAACCTGGTCGGAGCATATCCGAAGAACAACTTTTTATCACATACACACACATTTTATATATACACGCGAACAAAAGCCGGTACGTTCACATTCTAAGATGTCATTGTACCGACAAGACTCGAACCCGCACCCATGCCCGCAACATGCCCAGGAGCTCTGCCAATTAAGCCACGGTGCGATGAAATTTTTGATTGTGTGTAACAATGTACAAAAAAATATAAAGCGTGTAACACTTTGAAGGCGGCAATAGCCCAATGGATAGGGTGTCGAACTGGCAATCGAGAGGTCGTGAGTTAGAATCCCACCCCACCCATTGCACTATTGACGTGAACCCACTCCAGACACAAGCATATTTAGCTTAGTTGGAGGCGTTAACAAGAAAACTTGTAATGTGAAACCCACATTGCGAGTAATCTTTATATTTAGAAAAAAAAAACTTCAAGAAACATAACACAGAATAATATGCCTACAAATACCTACTAGTGGAAATACGAATAGACTGATGTGCCAGTTAAATATTGCATAGTTTATGTGCTTTGCCTAATCACGTTTTGACATTTATCCCATAAAATATCGTCTCAAACATTCATAAATATAAGACAGACTAAAATAAAACTGGCCAAGTGCGAGTCAGACTTTTGTCCCGCACACGGAGGGTTCCGAACGCCATCTATCGAATTTCTAACGAACTTCTAACACCAACTAAGTAAACGTTAACACAAAGGTAGAATAGTATTATATAGTAGTGATAGTAATATTAGTAATAAAGATAAGATAAAGATAAAGATATTTTATTTGCGTAAAACATGCGTATAACAAAAAGTTGTGACAAAATATTCAAACGATCGTCATGTTTTGCCTTAACAGGCGTGCAAACTTTGCAGATGGCGCTGCTTTACTCACTACATATAATCCAAATATAAATACATATTACGCTGGTCATTCTTATAAACTAAATTGAATTATAAAATTAAAAGGATACAGCACAATGTCATGAAAATAATAATTATTATTATTATTTGTCATTTAAAAATTCGTCAATTCCATAATAACATTTCTGAATTTAAAATTGTTTTAGCCTATTTTTAAACATAATATTGTCCATGTCCTTTAAAGATTTAGGAATTTTATTGAAGACTGTTGGCGCCATACCAATTACACTTTTAAATAGTAATTGTAGTAATTAATATTATTAAATATCTGGTTTACCGAGCTTTGCTCGGTATTTTTTGCTACTTAAACAGACAAATATGACTCTTCCCGACATCTATTGACGAATAATAATACTATTTTTTTTTTATTGAGAGCAACTAACTGCTTTACTGAAACAGTACTTCTACTCGCCAATAGATGTCGGAAAGAGTCATATTTTAAGTTGATTATCAATAAAGTTGATTATTGAAAACAAGAATAAAACAACATTTTCTGAAAATGACTCCTAGCTAGATCGATTTATCGCCCCCGAAATCCCCTGTAGGTATACTAAATTTATTTAATCGTTGGAGCCGCTTCCGTGATTCAGATTAAGGTAAAGAAGCCATCTTTGATGCTAGATAGGTGGCGCTGCGCTATCGTAAAAAACTTTTTTTGAACTTTTCTTTAATTTTTAACTTTGTTCTGTTCATAGTATTTGTTGTTATAGCGGCAACCGAAATACATCATCTGTGAAAATTTCAACCGTCTAACTATCACGGTTCATGAGATACAGCCTGGTGACAGACGGACAGACAGACAGACAGACAGACAGACAGACAGACAGACAGACGGACAGCGGAGTCTCAGTAATAGGGTTCCGTTGGTACCCTTTGGGTTAGGAACCCTATTACTGAGTTTTCTTGACTGACGTTTCTTGTATCCCCTTCAATTTTGAATGTTATATAAATATAATATACTTAGTAATACACATTCCAACTAAATTTCTAGTGTCTACCCTGTGCCTGCTTACAGACGGACGGCCAGCCAGCAAAGTCTCAGAAATAGGTTTTCGTTAGTACCCTTTGTGTATGGAACCCTAAAAACGACAAAATCCACATGCCAAGGTATTTTAGGGGCTGATCCGCGCCATATCTTTGGATATTGCCAAAATATCTTGATTAAAATACGGGACTACCCTATCGAAGAAATAAACAAATTTATTGCTCTATAAAAATATTATACGCGTCATACATAATAAAAATAAGTATGTTATACAAGGTGCCGGAAAAGTTGTCACCTTAGTGTTCTTTGGTTGTACTTTGACTGTTCTTTGGCTGTGTTTTGGATTACGTTTTTTTCGATGAGACTAACTTTTTTTCATTAAGTCGGAAAATTAGAAGAGTTTTGTATTGTATTTACTGTATCAAAACACTCTTTCAGAAATCACACACAGTCAGAAGTCGCAAAAAAACTTTTCCCATTCATTTTGTAGGAGATGGAAAAAATGAATCATTTTCGCAAACATATTTTTGACGCTCAGTCTCCTTAGTACGTTTAACTGCAGGTAGCAAGCAACAACGAAAAAGATGCCTTGGATTTTTTAGACATCTAAAAAATCCTCCTGTATAATATAGCTACGAATCTTAATCAATCAATTAGGCGGCAATAGCCCAATTGATAGGGTGTCGGACTGGCGATCGAGAGGTCGTGAGTACGATCCCTACCACACCCATTGCACTGTTGACAAGAACCCACTCCAGACACAAGCATATTTAGCTTAGTTAAAGGGGTTAACAAGAATATTAGTATTGTGCAACCCACATAATCTTTTATTTAAAAAAAAAAACAACACCAATTTTATGGTACGTACAGACTATTTAACATAACATGTTATAAAATGGTTACTTAACATGTTTCAGATAATGTGGACATGGAATGTTATAAAACATGATAATATGACATGTTATTATAACAGTCCGTGTCTACATTATCTGAAACATGTTAAATAACAGTGTTACGATATATATGGTGTATATCATGTTATGTTACATTATAGTCTGTACGCACCGTTATAAATTCGAAAGTCAATTTGTTTATTTCTTTGTTTAGGACTTCATGGCCAAATTCACTGAACGAATTTAGTTGAATTTTTGCAAAGGGTTAGCCAACTGTTTAGAAGTCGGTTCTAAACTAGGTTCTAAAATATCGAGATAGAGTCGCATCATTTATCTTTAGTATGCCATATTTACACGTCGAATGGATTTCAGTCTACATAACGCCTATAACAAACTTACTACAGGAAAATGTAGTTTCCAACTTTGTCCCGTTGTAATACGATTCAAAATCAATCTGGGACCGTTCAAGCTTAACGGAATATTTAGCTATTTGCTCGGTCTTATAAATACAAACGAGAAGATACAATTGGAAAGGTGACGATTGTAACGTGTCTTGCTCATTTCCCTACTATCCCTCAAGGACACTACGGTTATGCCACCAGCGGGTAGCTTCCACCCAACTGGTTGCGCGACCGATCGGGCACCAGGTGAAATACTTTCCATACAGCTGAATACAATTTTGATGGTGGCGCGACTGATTGTAAAAAATATTAAATGCTGTTTTATTACAAGCTAGCGACCCGCCCCGGCTTCGTACGGGTGCAATGCTGGGTAATAATTGTTAATACCGCCGCAACCGCTATGTCCCTGCATTTTATATCTGAAATATCTTCGAATATATTTATTTAAAATACATGCCGTAAATGGCCATATTGATCTATATTAAATTCACATTGTATGTAAGGTATTTAATTGGATAAGGGTTAATACTGTATTGCTTAAACTCGCTTCGATAAGCCATTATTTCTCGTAAAAAGTAAGGGATAAAAATGGTCATTGTGGGTTAACCTATTGCGGACTTTTTTGTAGACCTTTTTAAGGTGTACAATACTGTAGTACATTATTTTGATCTATCTCTTAGGGTTCAGCCAGCGTTTGCAATGTAAGCACAAATAAAGTGTTTATTTACGACATCATATTAGAAACATCTAAAATTATCAGTGTTGCTCTACTACATTATGCATGTATTATACATATAAACCTTCCTCTTGAATCACGCATCAAAATCAGTTGCGTTGTTTTAAAGATCTAAGGATACATAGGACATAATGACAGACAGCGGGAAGCAATTAGGTTTTATACTATGTAGTGATATATTTGTCATGGCTTACTTAGAAACGCCTGAGGGTAATTTATCTATTATACCTAGGTTACTTATTATCTTTACAAAACTCAACTAGGTTTGTATTTCTGACACCACGGAAACAGAAGAGCGGAAACATTAACGTCTAGTTTATTTATTTATTAGTTTAGATAACACTATAACAGGCGTTTCGACGGACGAATGGACGGATGGAAGGAAGGACAGCGGAGTCTCATTAATAGAGTTCCGTTGTATGGGGGACCCATTTAACTTTTAATTTAGTTTAGTTTTTATTATTTTATGTTATAGCAACCACTACTGCAGAGTAGCTGGTAGCGGTTAGAAAAGGACAGCTGAAGATCGAGTTCAGTGACGTGCCATAGGAGAGGTCTATGTCCAGCAGTGGACTAATACGGGCTGATAATGATGATGATGATGATGAACCACTACGAGGAAATTTTAAGTCTCTATGTATTACGAAATACCAGCTGGAGGCACTGGAGGTTATTGAGAGGAGAGCTAAAAAACTTATAAATTACGACAAACTTATACAAAACACTCCAGAGCCTATAATATCATACCCACAGAACACAGAAATAGTCTGTTCTGTGGTGTCGACGCAAAGTTGCTATTTTATCGGTTTTCTATTGGATACATTTCGGAGAGTGTGGTGTCGAATTGCACAAACTAGTACCGCTATTTCCTTTCTTTTAACGGATAACCAGACGTAACGATGAGCGCCTTTGCTTATGGTGGACGTTCCATCCACTCGAACGAAACGTTTTACTTCTTCTATGTACTTACTTATACTTGTACTTTTATTTATTCTGTGTTCATAGGTACAGCCAAGGAATGGAATTCCTTGGCGGTATCTGTGTTTCCCATCAACTACAATCTTCAAATCGCGAGTGAACAAGATGTTACTGCGTAAACTCCTGAGGAAGTACCTACATAGAACATGCACGAAACCTAGGTCAAGATAGTCGACAACAAATAGTAGTGAGTACCTATAATAGTTCGTAAGTATTTTATAAAGATGAGATAGTGGTCAAACGCTTACCTATATAGTATGTATAAAAAAACTGTTTCTTGTGTGGGGAACCCCCTTTAATCTACAACTTTATTCTATTTTATTTTTAGTATTTGTTATTAAAGCGGCCATGGTAATACATTTGTGAAAATGTCAAGAAAAGTCTACCTATTACGGTTTAGGACATACAGACTGATACAGTACAGCCCTGTGACAGACGGACAGACAGACGGACAGACGAATGGACAGCGAAGTCTCAGTAATAGGGTTTCACGTTCGTACCCTTTGGGTTCGGAACCCTAAAAAGCACATACACAGTAATAATACGCAAAATTCTCCATAGTTAAAAGACACCGCAAGACACTTGTCTCGCTTGAATTAAATTCCAGAAACTATTTGTCAGTTTATCTTAGTATCCACATTTTGTTGTAGAAAAGGCTTTTTGAAATAGTGGACTGCCAAAACAAGGCTATATGAGAATTGCGAGAAGAAAAGGGTTCCGTCTGGAGTGACTTATTTATGGGTAGGAATGCCTAGTTAAGGTTTCGAGAACGTTCGCTCTGTAGGTACTGCAGCGTACGACACCGTAATACTAAAAATTATGAATGAAAATGTATGCTATATTTCAATTTCCTCCCTATTGGAAGTCGGTTAAAAACATGGAAAACGTCAAAATGTCTTGATAATAATATTTTTTTATAACATAGAAACAAACAACAAACAAGCGGCAAACAAGCTGGCGGCCCACCTTATGGTAAGTTAAGTAGTTGGGAATTGCTTCGTCGTAATAAAGAGGCTTACCCAACATCCGTATGATTGCTTTTCTGGACTTAGACTGGCGAGTCTCGCCGTGGATGTGACCATTCAGCAGCCCAAGCCCCGTATTCTCGCTGACGCGGGTCGATCTGGAATATAAACAATTTGTAAGTGGGACGATTTCATTATCGATTTAAGACATTTTTTTCAAGTGAACGTAGTTGTGCGCCTTTTGGTCAATATTTTACAAAGTTTTTATTTTTGGGAGCATGTTTTTTGTGATTTTAATAATTCTAGTTTTCATTATGATATCTTAAGGGTAGTCCTTTAATGAATTTTATAGAGATCAGGAGATAAACGCCTTAAGCTTCCTACTAGTTATCAATATAGTATACTCTCGCTTACTTATATTAAAAAAATATACTAGTCCACTGCTGGACATAGGCCTCTCCAACTGTACGCCACTGAACACGATCCTGGGCTAATCTCATCCATATAATCCATACTTCAATACTAATATAAAATAGTCCTGTCCGTGATAACCAATCGGTCCCGATAGAGAAAAGCACGACCATTTTCAAGAACTGGCTCAGGTGCGTTCTTGTAGTACGGCACCTCAGTTTCTACAAGACCGTATTGAAGACCAAGTTGCTGGTGGATGATCCTGGTCACGAGGTTATGTATGTGCAAGTACTCGCCGTTAGCAAGATGAGAAGAACCGGAAATAATATGCCTGAGTGACTCTGTGAGTGAATGTCGACCGTACCATCCTTCATGATATATTTTTCCGGTAGTTGTTCGTCTTGATAACTTTGTCCGCAATTGCACAAACAAAACCTTCGGTTCCCCAAAGAGGTCCCCGAATCGTAGCCAGTTCACCGACGCGAGCAGATCCACATCGGGCCCTATTTAGGTTCGATAGAACCTGCCGTGCAGCTTCTTGCTCTTCCATACGTTCTTGCGGTCTTCGGTGCTCAGTACCTAAGGTTTGCGCCAGTTTACTTTGTCTAAGGAGAGAGGCGTGAAGGTCCTGTCAACTGCAACCACATCGCGATTCATCCCACACTCGTTGTTAAGGAAATATTTCCGGGGACTGCACACCTCACGGAGAGTCTTGGGCATTTAAAAAGCCTCGACCGCCCCATTTCCGTGGGATATACAGTCTCATAACAGACGAGCTCGGGTGAAGCATGTGATTTAACGTCAATTGCTGTCGAACCTTTCTGTCCAGGGCGTCTAGTTCAGTCTGAATCTACCTTAGTATGCCAAAGGTATATATAAGTAGGGGCATAACCCAGCCGTTGAGGGCACGCACCTTGTTGCCTCCTGACAAAAGACTGTTAAGTACTTTGTAAGGCGACTTAAAAAGCGCTCCTTCACTGATTGTTTTATCCCCCCACTCTCTATACCCAACGATTCTGATATAACAAGGTATTTGTAGATGTCGGCTTCGGAGAGAGATCTGAAGGTCATTGTATCAGAAAGTTGTAAATTTATTGAATTTACAACTTTTCCTCGCTGCACGTGCATGACCGCGCACTTATCTACACCGAACTCCATGTTGATGGCAGCACTGAAAGTCTCAATGACCTTCTGTAACTCCATCAATTCATTTAGATCTCGGTGGTGGGAGCCGCCCGGTGGAGAATCCGGGCTGCTGCTCAGACGCGTCGGGGGTCGTGGTGGTGGACCGAAGCGCTTCTACCGCCATGTGGGATGTGGGAGGAGGGCTGAAGCTCGTGTTGGCGCTTGCCCGCCTGACGGTAGGTACAGCGCTAACGTGACCTGAGAGCCCAGGTGGTGGGCAATGGGTCGTGTAGTGGGGCCAGTGACAGTCGTAGTAGAGGTGCCTCGGACGCCATTTTAGAACATAGCCATATGCAATCATCATCAACATCATTATCAGCTACTGTTGAACATAGGCCTCATATGCAATGCAATGAAGATATTGAGATTGTATGAGTGTAGAGATTGATCAAAGCTCGAAGAAAAAACATTGGCTACTCAAAGTCATAGAAAAGATAATAATACTACGTATCAAAGTGTTAATTCTACGCAGACAACGTCGCGGGCAAAATCTAGTATATAAATAAAAGCTTGTAAAAAAGAAGGTAAAAATATATTTTGAAGCTTTTCATTGTTTTTATTTTAATTGCGCAAACAACGATTACTTTAAAGTTTATTATGAAGGGATCTGCAGATATTCTTCGTAACCAGTTAACCAGGGTTCAAAACCCCGCCGTGCACCAATGCATTTTTCTGTCAAAAAATGTACGTGCGCATTTCACAGTTGCCCTTCGGTGATGGAAAAAACATTGATAAGAGACTCCTAGAATGGTGGTAGGACACTGTCTTACTGTCCGCCTGGCCACCAACAACTAATGTGTCCTTAAGAGCCAATTCCCATTTTAGGCCTAGCGTGCTACCATTATCGACCGCATCTTCACTTACAAACAGGTGAGATGTGGTCAAACGCTAGCCTGCACTAACTATCAAAAATATAAAAAAACTAGCAGCCCGCCCCGGCTTCGCACGGGTAGAACATATATGCCTACAAAATTTGCATCAGTTTGTTGCATCGAATATAAAATATGAACATATTTAACAACCATCGTTATATTTCATTCAATTTACACAAAACCTTAACGAATTATGCACCTAAACCTTCCTCATAAACACTCTGGCTATTGGCGAAAACCGCATGATAATCCGTTCAGTAGCTATTGAGATTATTGCGAACAGACAGACAGACGCAGTGATGAACTTTGTTTTATAATACTTACGTATTGATATTGGACGGCCCTTTGGCGTAAAGGATAGTTACCCTGATTCTGACCCGACGGGCGTTGGTTCTAATCCTAGCTATGTGCATTCATGAATCATGAGTTTTCGTACAGTGGTAGTGGAATCATTAAATCTACCAAAAAGTAGCTTACCACCAAGGAGTACATTTGCCGCCGTAACCTTACGGCGTTCCCCGACGCAAAATGTAGGGGTAATATACGTTTAACGTGTGTATCTGTGTGTCTGTCTGTAGCATCTTAGCACCTAACCGGATGAACCGATTTTGTTTTTATTATTGATAGTTTTTTTTTGTTTGATAGATGTCTTCATCGAGAGTTTTCTTAGCTTTGATTCATGAAAATTCGTTCAATCGTTATAAAATTATGAGCTTTTTTCTAGTTAATTGCGCTATGAAATCAACTTTCATAGGTCTGATCAATTCGAAAATCTTCTTCTTCAACGATATTGTAAGAACATGGAAGCCTCCTGGACTCTACAGAATACTCAAATCCTCACCAACTTACAGCTCAGATTTTAAATGTCGTGTTTAGAGTCATTGGAAAAAGCTATTATACATAGATCAGTCGGGGTGGTTTAAAATATTATAGTATATTATTATATATATAGATGAATATTATTTTATACAATAGATCATATTATTATACTATATTGACTTCAAATTGATTGTGATCGGTGGGGATCTACAGCATAGATAAGCTTATAATAATATTTTCATAGTAACTATGACCTAATATGTGGTTTCACTGCAAATATTTTGTTAATTTTGCGATGCGTGTTTGTGAAATTCGTGATATCTTCTAGATTTTTCATTTGAATTATATACTGTAAAGGACAATTTTAATCTATAATATGTGGCCAAGCTAATTAACGTAATTATTTGGATAAGGATTAATACAATGTACTTGAAAATAGCCTTGGAAGTTATGTAATATTTTTTAACAAAAATTTTAAGATTTAAATGGTTACTGTGAGTCAACCTTAAGAGATAGACATATGCTGTCGCGGACTTTTTTGTAGGTCTTATTAAGTTGTACAACTCTTGCATAGAAAATATTCTTCTATCTATTTTCAATTAAGCAGCGTTCGTAAGAAACGTGTTTTTTCGACCGTTTATTTGCCGACTTAGGTTGCAAATTAGGTCTCCACGAATGTACCTTTGATTTAAACGGGATAATATATAGCCTATTTTCATTCCGAAAGTCCATTCTATGTATTTGTGAAAGAATTTTTTAAATCGGTTCAGTAGTTTTTGAGCTTACTCATTACAAACATACAAAAATACAAAAATACAAATGTTCTCTCTTTATAATATTATTAGTATATTAGTATAGACTAGTATAGATATAAGACAAGCACGCCGCTCGCCTGAATGTTAGCGATCAGACGTGTCATGCCAAACCGTGACACGTAAAACTCTGAAATTACTAGATTTTTGCACGTCACTGTTACCTTGAGACATTGAAGGCCAGTTTCACCGGTACCCGATAATGTTTAAGGTAGTACATAATTTGTACGGAACCCTTGGTGTGCGAGTCAAACTAGCAACTTGGCTAAAGTTTTTTAATGGTTTTTTAATATATTACTTGATTAATTTTAAGGTAAATTTCACTTGAAAGTCTGCCCTTCAAACCCAACTACGGCCGAGATCACGTCAAGCACTAGCCCCATGAGATATAAAACCAATCCTTTACAAAATGGAAGTTCATAACATTTGTGGCAAAAGGTTATAAGGTTATAAGGTGAACAAAGGCTCTGAAAGGAAATAGCCTCAACAAACCAAAGTGACATCACACGACATAAAACCGATACCCCAGAGCTAAAATGCTTCCCCAAAGGTTCTCGATTAATGGGTTGCCGAAGCTTGCCGAAAGTTCCCGAACAATAAACTAGAGCATTTTACTAAATCTGCAGGGATATCTTGTAACTACAAGTTTAAGGTTCTGTTTAGATCTATTCAGAATTTCACTAATTTGGCTCTTGTATATGTCTCTCATTGTATATATTAAATATGTATTTATCCGACTGCGCCAGAAGGAGGGTTATATTTTTCGAGTGTAGTATGTGTATGTATGCATATTTATTTGGGACGCTCTGTAGCCTAAACGGCTTGATGGATTTAAGCTTGAGAGGTGTCGCTACATTTGTAATCATTGTGATAGCTACACTGGGTAAGTCCAAATTATAGACATTAATAGAATGGTCGATTTTTGGCTCTATATTCTGTCGTCATTATGTTTTTTTTCCTTAAAACCTATCGAGTGGGTTAGTAATACAAAGGATTTTATAAATAGCTTACAATATATATTATTACTACAACTTACAATATATATATATAATATATATATGTTTTATAAAGATAACTTATATGTTTTGTTCAATCGATATATATCTCTATTGGGCTATTGCCGCTATATTATATATATATAACTAGCGACCCGCCCCGGCTTCACACGGGTGCAATGCTGATACTAAATTAAATACACTACAGAAAAACTATGAACGTTGTATATAAAAACATAGCGGCCCGCACCGACTTTGCACGGGCATAAAATATATATGCCTATGTCACTCAATGAAAACATGATTAAAATCGATCCAGTATTTTTGATTCATTCATTACTGCCCTTGGCCTGCACGCATTAAATTTGGAGTAAAACAATTCCTCTTTCCCTATACTTACTATGAAGATTTCCTGCTATCTTTGGAATATCTAAATTCATACAATTTTTACTACATTACACATTTTTACTTATTTACTTTTTACATTTTTACCTAGGTATTTATTTTATTTTTACAACAATTAATATATTACAGGATGTCTTTATACACAACGTTCACAGCTTTCTAGTCATTAGACAATACAAACATGTTTTCTCTTGAGGTTACTCTTGAAAGAGCGACATACAGTTGGCCATGTGAAAAACAGTCAAAGCTCAAATCTAAGCCTGCAACGTTGAAGGTTTGACCTTGCGATTTATTAATGGTCATTGCAAAAGATGTCTTTACCGGAAACTGTAAACGTTTAAATTGGAAGGGTAAATCCGATGGTATCAGAGGGATTCGGGGAATCAATACATCTTCTCCGGTACCACATCCTGTGAGTATTGTGCACTCTATTATGAAAGTTTTCAGTGATTTTATCAGCAAACGCGTGCCATTGCAAAGTTTAGGTGGATTCAGGTTTCTTAATAAAATAACAGGACAACCTACTTTCAACACCTTTTTGTGAGGAGGGAGTCCAGACGGGTTCAAAGAGTTTAGAAACTCTGTGGGAAAATGAACAGCTTCGTCCAAATCGAGAACAGTATCCACCGAGTAGTATATTTTCGTCGGCGCATCAATCTTTGAAAGAATCAAGTTATTTACCTTATCTACTTGTTCATTAGTTGGTGACAGAATCGCTCTTTCTTTAAACCAAGATATTGTCTTGTAACTTATGTCATCAATGTCAGGATAGACTTTGTTGACTAACTTTTGGATGTTGTCTATCAAAACACAAAGGTTTTCAAGGTTAATCCTTCCCTCAGTTTGTGTTAATTCTCCATTGCCAACTTTTAGCAGCATCTCTGGAAATAGCCTGTTCTCACGTGAAGATGACGAAACCCTCATATTAGTTTTAAGCTCTAATTTATTGACATGTGGCCAAAGGTTTGATCTTTTTAGGGAAGCATTTATTTCGTCAGCACGTGTTCCTCGAGTCACAACTGGTAGGATTTGTCGAAAATCTCCTGAAAACAGAATTGTACATCCACCCATAGGTGAATTTTTGTTGCGCAAATCGCGCATTGTCCTATCCAGTGTGTCAGTAAAACACCTTCTTCCAATTGAAACATCGTGTAATGGGCGCAAACTTCGTATAATATACATCCGACCAATGTCGGTACATCACAAACTATACAATAAATGTCGAGAATTTAGAGGTACTTTTATAACCACGACCTACTAGTTTAAACGCCAAGACCGAACTGAAGCCCGACTGCCAACACTCTACCGCGTTAACTTTCTTGTTTTCTTTTTAAGGTTGGCATCCATGCTTAGAGGCCACAGACAATTCTCATTCGCGGTAGTTTTGAAGTTGGCAGGTTGGCACCATCGATTGACACTGACAGTGTGAGTCAAAACGTTTCCAATGGCAGTTTCACAAAACATAAGTCAAATGAGCACAATTCATTATTAAAATACGTCAATATAAGTAAATTTAACTTATAAAAATAAGAAATCATGACACTCGGCCATCCGACAACGTGATGCCTCCCGGCATACACATAAAAATAACTCAATCATATTTTAATAATAATAGAAATATCAAGAATATAAAACTATGATTCTAATATTTCATCGCTATAATATCATATTACATTATTTCTGATAACATAAATTCCTACAATATTTATCAAATAAACTTTTCCACGAATATTAATTCCAAATTAATGTTTATTTAACTTAATATAAATTTACTATGTTTACTAATATTTCACACGAATTGAAAAATAATTACTTATATGTATGAACAAAACTAATTAATTAGACAAATTCGCTTTACACAAATTATTTAACTATGCTTTAATTAAATCATGACACAAAATATAATGTGTGAATAAATATATAACATAAAACCCTGGTTTTGTAACCTCAGTAGCTGAAATCATGATCAGACCTTATTTCATACCACCAGTAAAGATGCCATCATCATAGCTTTGTACATCAACGGATTTAATATATATCCAAGGTCGGATTCCATTGAATGCAGTAACCGCAGTTACTAATAAGTTTAAAAGTATTATTTAATCAAGTTATTTTAATGTAACAAAATTATCAAAAACTTAGTAAAGTATGAAAAGTCGTTCGAAAGATTATTTATGAAAATAAAACATGACTACGGCTTTTAATAAATGCTGAAAAAGGCACGGAACAACGTAATATATTCAGAACAATAAGGAATACGTCTAAGCCCATAGATTTGACAAGATCAATAAATAACAAGAGCATAACTGCTGATAAACAAAAACATAAGCAGTGAGTTCATAATTAATCACCAAAAGTATATAAATCACTAAAATATCAATTATAAATTGTAACGTTACAAAGGTATCAAGCACCTAAACAATAAAATATTTTTAATCCACTTTTGTTTGAAATACCTTCGACTCCAGCCAAAATAAAATAAATACACTTTAATACGAAACGTTAATTTCGTCAGTCGCCTGTAAGAATCGCTGGCAGAAAGGTTAGCGTTTTTGATTTGCAATCTGCGTGACCCTGATTTGAACACCGTCATTTATCGTTTTCTTTTTTGTCGCCAGCGCAGTAACTTTGAATAGCAACATCAATGTTAGTAAAATGTCAGCAGATAACCAAGATAGCACCACTTGTAGTTTACCTGATTATTTTGAAAATTAATTTGGAACTCCCGAAATAATTCCAGGACTTTATATTTAGACATTAGAATGAAATTATAGTATTACCTCTTGAAGACGAAACTTTAAAAGGCAAGAATGAAGAATAACCTCTTTGAAACGAACTATATAAAAAGATATTTAAAGTTTCATTAAATCGAAGTCATTAACTACATCTCAAAAGTAGTAAATCTTCAGTAAAACATTGATGTGTATTTTCGGGCTGTTGCCCGAACTAAAACAATTATTGATAATATAGACTCCAAAAAAACATTCAACGTATAATAAGACAGCGTTGACATAGATGGAAAATTACTATGAAATGAACCCAAAAACAAATATTTCATAATTATTTCAAGTCATTAGAAATAACCCAAGTATCCACTACATGTCTAAAGAAGGAAATATCACTTGACATTACCAACAAAGAAATTTGTGTTTAGAGCTCGAAATATCAAATAAAGATAGTAACGGTGGCAGAAAATAATGTACCGTATCATAAAAAGACAGATAATATGTTACTAACTTGTCGTATTCATCCAGTAGTATCTTATGTATGTGTGTATAATAATGTATATGGCTATATATATGTGTGTATGTATAAAATGTGTGTGTAATGTACATTTAGTGTATGTATTTTATGTATTATAATTATTGTTATATAATTTTATAGCTGTACACCCCTTTCCCTTGCAACATGAATATGTGAAATCCTGTCCACCCAAAGCTTGTCTAATAAAGATCACTCCAAGCGATAAGACCGCCCATAGTATGAACATTATCTTGTTATGAATTATTGTCTGTATATTTTATTTGATGTGCAATAAATAATCATTCTATTCTATTCCACCTTTAGATTAATGTCAGTAGCAACAAGCAGCTTGTTACAGATATGGATAAGAAGTTAGCGAAATTACGGAGAATGATTACTGCATTAATCCGCGAAAAGAACTTCAGAATATCAAGTGATCACTTTGGTATATCCATGTAATACATAGTACACTTATAAATATTATACATACTAATAGTTTACCTATTATGTCTACCAACTGTTGAATACTCAAGACTTACAATTGAAGAGTAGAATATCACAATTCCTGAGCTTGAGCTAAAATCAATCACAAGGAAATAATCCAAATAGGAATATAAAGAAAACAAAAAAAAAACCACAATAGAGTAGTAATCCTCATGGAAATTATTTGTAGCTTAATTGATCTTTTCTTAATTAGAACAAATGTTTCTGTTTTCCTGTGTAATGAAATTATAATTATAGTAATAATGATTTCCATATAGACGTACAAAATTAACATCGCTTTATACTTTAATGATTTGTTTTTTAATGGATTATAGACATTTCATTAGCATTTTTCAATTTTCAAAGCATTAGCTTTTAAACAACAGACTATATAAAATAGGAACCAAAGTTGGTTTTATAACTCCGTGCATTGTTTTTTTTTTTTAAATTACTGTAAAACTGAACTGTTGAAACTAGCACTCTATGAACACACTGCACAGCTGATACGGTGTGGAGATTGAAAATCAGTAGTAAAAAGCAGATACTTTTTACAGCACATCTACACTCAAATCTACAATGACAAATAGAAAATAAAAATTATACTCTAAACTCCTATTAAACATTTTATACGCATGTCACAAAAATAAAAATATCGAATAATACATCGAAAACGTCGTGGTGAATACGTAAATATATCAAACAAAATGTTATCTTAATTCGCAATTATTTTAAGTAAAATAACTTTAAAGTTACGTATGAGTAATTCATACTGAAGAAATATCCTACATCTTAAATGATTATATTGTAAATAAAGTCATACCAATATCTACCACAATTAGGAAACAAAATAACAACATAAGGAGCAATACAAATTGTATGTTCATGTGCCCTTATATACCTCACCTCATATATCATACAATATATTTTAAAACTGAAGGTCACTGAAAAATACCAATTGTGTCCGCTATATTTGACATTGTATTTCATTAATGTTAATTTTATGTTCTTTCACATGTCATGACATGGCGAAATAGATGGTCTTATATGATTTCTTCGAAAACCTTTTAAACTCTATTTCATGTGAAATAAATTCATTTCCATTTATTTCATTATAATGCGATTTCTTATAAAATAATAAAACGTGTCATCATTGTCGATCACAGCAAATGTGTTCATACACATGATGCTATCCTATGCTATGATTTGAGTCATATTGATGCTTTAAACGAATGCGACAAAAAGGTAACCTTTTCGATAAATCAGGTATATATCCAGACAATAAAATAGAAAAAAATTAAAATATTTTTATACAGATATCCAAAGAAAGCTGATTTTTAGTTCATAATTACCGATCCATAGTAATAATGCCAATAATATCCAAACTATTTGAAAAGTATGTAATATAGATATGCATATATATATATATATATATATATATATATATTTCTTCTACAATTAAACGACTACTTCGAGTAATATGATATTTTCTGTGACGAAAAAGGGATATAGATTTACACATTATCACAATAATTAACTTTAAAGCAGCAAGAATATAAGTTTCGATGTTGACAACCATAATGCAGTTTATGCGATCTACTGTAACCATGACCATACTACTTAGTTAAAAAGTTACTTAGTTACAAGCTGGACGTCCATGGCGTCAAATGCACTTGGCATAATTATTCATATTTCATATTCTTTTATTCCTAAATCGTCAAATTTACACGTCATTTTTACAGTGTTGTAACCTTGTACAGTACCCGTGTACAATACACGCAGCCAGCTTACAATAAGTTGTGAGTTATCATCTAAATATAATTAATTAAATATACACATCAATTCAACGCAAGGTGAAGTATGGAGTAGCTAGCGTACTTAGCCCACTTCTATTTATCATCTACATTAATGATTTTTCTAGAGCAATCCGATCAATATCCAATGACTCTGTTTGCCGAAGATAGCATGTTAACGATTCCTTGACACCCTACAGGTCTTACGAGATGTAGCAACTTCTTCGCTGGTATTAGTAGTAGAAGGTGACCTTCTCTTCTGGTTATTACATGGTCGCCGTCGAGTGGCGAGTCAGGCAGGGTTCCATCATCATCAGTAGACATCATTGGCAACACACTGAAATACACACATTGCCAACGGCATAATCCATTCACAAACAAAACACCGACAATATTCAATTTAGATTCATTAAACATTTAAATTTTCCAAAATTATCTAGCATATTGAATCCAGTATTTAAAATAAAATAAATAAAACTCTCCTATTTCTATTTAACCCATTTTTCAATTCATATTTACTTTAGTAAGCTGTTATATTTTTATAAACATCACCATCATCTCCACCATCATCATCACTTCCATCAACACCATCACCGTTATCATTATTGCCACCATCATCATCACCACCATCATCACCATCATCGCCGTCATCATCGCCGTCATCATCACCGTCATCATCACCGTCATAATCATCATCATCACCATCATCATCACCATCATCATCACCATCACCATCATCATCACCATCATCACCATCACCATCATCATCACCGCCATCATCACCATTATCACCATCAGTACCATCATCATCATCACCATCATCGCCGTCATCATCGCCGTCATCATCACCGTCATCATCACCGTCATAATCACCATCATCACCATCATCATCACCATCATCATCACCATCATCACCATTATTATCTCGCTCAATTTACCAATAAGTACAGCTAGTCCTTTAACTGATAATCCGACGTGTCTAATCGACTCAACCAACGTACAATGTGACACTCACGTGCCAGCTCAATTAACCGATGAGTACAATTAGAACGCCCCCTAATTAACAATTCGACGTGTCTAATTAACTTAACCAACATCCAACGTGACACTCACGTGCCCGCTCAATTAACATCCAACGTGACACTCCCGTGCCCGCTCAATTAACATCCAACGTGACACTCCCGTGCCCGCTCAATTAACCATCCGACGTGTCTAATCGACTCAACCAACATCCAACGGGACACTCACGTGCCCGCTCAATTAACCGATGAGTACAATTAGAACGCCCCCTAATTAACCATCCGACGTGTCTAATCGACTCAACCAACATCTAACGGAACACTCCCGTGCCCGCTCAATTAACCGATGAGTACAATTAGAACGCCCCCTAATTAACCATCCGACGTGTCTAATCGACTCAACCAACATCCAATGGGACACTCCCGTGCCCGCTCAATTAACTGTTGAGTATAATTCTAATTAACAATCCGACGTGTCCAACCAACGTCTAGCGAAACACTCAGGTGCTCGCCCAATTAACCGTTGAGTCAACTGGCATGCCCTCTAATGTATCCAATAATCTGACAACCAGTCGACCCATCCATTAGAAAAACAATATATTATTTTAACACACTTGTAACTTTATATTCTGAATGCTTGTTAGACTTTCTGTTTGAAACGTTTGTAAATATTAAAATCAAAACTTATAAAGTTCAATGACTTTCAATGGTTTAATACTTTCTTATAGCACGCGCAACCACAACATAAAAATAAAAATAAAATGTCAAACGTGTTATATGCTATCGGAGGGTGGCCCCGACCAAACACAAACACGCCCAACTCAAAAGCGTACGAAAGCATGCGCTAGGTTCTACCAGAGGGTAGCCTTGGCCAAGAACCCACGCACACCACCGCACACGAATGATCTTGATTTAAGCAGCACATCACCAGAGGGTTACCCTGACCAGACACGCTGCACAAATCCAACACAATCATGTAAATTGCACGTGATCCAGTTCAATTTTCAAATAAATGTCAGTTACTTCTGATAAATTACTTTAGTGGACGCATATCAAGCATACCAAATATAGGAGAAAAAAAAAACAATCTATTAAAAGCTATCAACATACCCTTTGGGTTATCCCGCTTCTGAATTGTCAGTAAAACACCTTCTTCCAATTGAAACATCGTGTAATGGGCGCAAACTTCGTATAATATACATCCGACCAATGTTGGTACATCACAAACTATACAATAAATGTCGAGAATTTAGAGGTACTTTTATAACCACGACCTACTAGTTTAAACGCCAAGACCGAACTGAAGCCCGACTGCCAACACTCTACCGCGTTAACTTTCTTGTTTTCTTTTTAAGGTTGGCATCCATGCTTAGAGGCCACAGACAATTCTCATTCGCGGTAGTTTTGAAGTTGGCAGGTTGGCACCATCGATTGACACTGACAGTGTGAGTCAAAACGTTTCCAATGGCAGTTTCACAAAACATAAGTCAAATGAGCACAATTCATTATTAAAATACGTCAATATAAGTAAATTTAACTTATAAAAATAAGAAATCATGACAAGTGCTTCCACAGACGACTTGTTTGACATGGTAGCTTCGTCCCAGACTATTAATGAGCAGTCACGCATCAATTTTCCTGTATTGCTCTGTTTAGAAACACTACAGACGCTGATATTGTCATCGGTGGCGATTTTCAGCGGGAGCTTGAATGTAGAGTGTGCGGTTCGACCTCCTTCTAAAAGCGTAGCGGCAATGCCGGATGACGCAACAGCTAACGCAATTTTTCCGGTAGATCTCACTTTTTTTAAAAGCAGATTGATTAAAAATGTTTTTCCTGTACCTCCTGGGGCATCAAGGAAAAACAATTTCCCTTCATTGTTATCAATTGTTGATAGTAATGCAGTGAATACTTTTTTCTGATCGATGTTTAATCGTGGCTCATCTTGAGCTATATTTTGTAAAAGTCTTGTTTGATCGTATGATATTTCTCTTGTGTATTCGGCACTGTTAGTTAAATCTGAGTTGTCTATGACAGCAAATAAATATCTTAATGATGTAGCTGAACTACAAACAGCTGCTTCTGATAATGTATTTTCCCAGTGAGAATCATCTCGCGCTGAAAAGCACGTTTTTATCAAGTACTGTTATTTTCCTCGCTAGAGAGCTCCGATAATAAACGCGTCCGATTGCTGCTAAATTCAAAGTGCTATAGGGAGCACCGCGGCCTCCGACGCGCTATTTATAGGCATGCCTCCCCGCACTGCCCCGTCCGACCGGTACCGCCCGCCGCAAACGCAAATTTTAAATTTGTAATATCTCCGAAAATATTTGTTTAATTTACATGCTGTAAGGAACCATATTGATCTATATTAATTGCACACTGTATTTAAGGTACTTAATTCGATAAGGATTAATGCCGTATTGCTTAAAATAGCTTCGTAAATAAGCCATTTTTTCACGTAAAAAGTAAACAATAAAAATGGTTAATGTGGGTTATCCATAAAAGATAAACATATACCATCGCGGACTTTTTTGTAGACCTTTTTATGGTGTACAATACTGTAGTACATTAATTTGATCTAACTCGTAGGGTTTAGGCAGCGTTTTTGCTAAATTGCTAAATAAGCCCAAAAAAATAGGTTAATTTACGACATCACGTTAGAAACCTCTAAAATTAGCAATGTTGCCTTAGTATATGATGCATGTATTATACATATAAACCTTCCTCTTGAATCACTCTATCTATTGGAAAAAACCGCATCAAAATCCGTTGCGTAGTTTTAAAGATTTAAGCGCACATAGGGATATAGGGACAGAAAAGGCGACTTTGTTTTATACTATGTAGTGAGTAGTGATAGTGATAGTGATAGTGATAGTGATAGTGATGATATAGCGGCAATAGCCCAATGGATAGGGTGTCGGACTGGCAATCGAGAGGTCGTGAGTTCGAATCCCACCCTACCCATTGCACTATTGACGTGAACCCACACCAGACACAAGCATATTTTAGCTTAGTTGGAGGGGTTAACAAGAATACTAGTAATGTGCAACACACATTGCGAGTAATCTTTTTAAAAAAAAAAAAAAAAAAATCTTACTATGGTACGGAACCCTACCTCTGCGAGTCCGAGTCGCACTTGGCCAGTTATTTATAGCACGCTAGACTACAGACCCACAGAATAATTAATAGTACTCCGTAGCTAGACCTAGAATGAGACCATTCTACTAACCTTTCTAGCGTGTTCACCATCCTCGACCACTTCATCGCTTATCACCAGGGGGGATAGTTGTCAAACGCTTGCCTATCTTATAAAATAATAAGTGGCGAAGTGCGAGTCGAACTCGCCCATGAAGGGTTCCGTAGTAGCAAGCATAGTTTAGAGATATACAATTATTACTTTGTTTTTCATAGTGTTCGTATTAATAACAAAGTTATATTTGCGGTTTTTAAAAATGTGCTATATTTCAAAACTGCTGTCTATATCTTGTTCAAACCAATTGTTGTTGAAAGTATTACTTGAGATCTAAAGCATATATTATTTAAATTTTTTCACTCTCTTAAACACATTTTACCACTTTGAAAGTGTCTATCTTTCAAACGATTGTCTTCGAGAAAAAATAGTTTTAGAAATCTCTATGTCATTTTTGAAGACCTATCTATCTATAGACACCTCGCACGTATAGGTTTGATGAAAAAAATATTTAGTTTCACTTCTATATTTTTTATATTAGTACTAAGAATCGTAAAGCGGTTTACAGAATACATCTACGTACCCAGTTTCAACTGTCTAGTGCTAAATAGTTTCGGAATAAAGTGGCTGTGACATACGGACGGACAGACAGACAAACCCCACGAATCTATAAGGGTTTTATTTTTTTTCCATTCGGCTACGGAACCCTAAAAAAGTAATTGAACTTATATTTGAGTTCATAAAATTAGAAGGTCGTTTATTTCATCCAAAATAAATGCCTTGCAAAAAGCCTAGTGAAATTTCGCTTGAAGAATTTCAACATCGTAACCAAAAATTATCTGCCAAAATTCCAAATGTTTGCGTCGCTGCGTTGTTTGGGGTGTAATGAAAAAGATTTGTGTGCAAAAGCACGGGACCGTAAACAATTACTTAGCGAGAACGGCTAGGGAAGAAATCTGTGATAACTGGCCTAAAATAATTATTTTATAATTATGACAATTAAATGACTCAGTCAAATTATAAGTACGCGAGTATGATAAAGATAATTATATTGAGTATTGATTATATTATTTTTAACCGACTTCACAAAAAAGGAGGAGGTTCTCAATTCGTCTGTATGTTTTGTTAGGATCAATTCTCAGTGACGCAGAGTTGAAGCGAAGCGCAGAAATTTTTCAATCGGATTCACAAAAGAGGTACCTAGACCAGACCTAGAGGACCTTGGAATTTTTTTCATATTTTACGATTTAAAAATGGAATAAAACTAGTTATAGGGTACTTCCCATTGACCCAGAATCATGAAATATGTATTAAATATGTAGTTTAATAACAAAAAAACGCGAATTTACTATTACAAATTTATTATTTGTGGTTGGTCCATTAACAGTGTCTAGGTATCGGTTTATAGATCGAACTGCAAAGTTAAGTTTGTTTTGACAAGTTTGTACGGAAGCCACGGTGAGCGAGTCCAACTCGCACTCGGCCGATCTTATTTTGGGAACAGTAGCTGCAAGTTGGTCCATATACAAATATTCCTAGAATCCTATGGCAATCTTCAGAGAAAAATATATTGTTATTCTACTTTAAAGTATGTGCATCAAAGTGTTAGGTACCTTACTTATCAGTATCACCATCATTTTCTGATGTAATTATTATGTAAGGCATTATGCTCTTCACAAATAATCATATCATATCATCTCTTCATAAATAGAAAACTTACCTATGATTTTGACATTGTTCAGTATTCACGTGTAACGTAGTGAATACTGGGTTTGTGGATTTTGATATGTAATCAACAAGTGTAATCAAAAATGATGTACGTAGTGTTTTCTAGAAATTAACAACATTTAACGATGGTTTCTTTCAGTATAGTTAGTTTAGGAGCTTCAAGGACCAGTCATCTGAAACTTTCCCAGAAACCGAGAAGTAGGTAGTAGTTTGTGTGGCAGTGCTTGAGACACTGTCAATCCCACTCAATGTATGTTACCTCGAATAGGCTATTTGTTGATTTATTTATTTTTTCACTGACTTTAAAAAAGAAGGAGGTTCTCAATTCGTCTGTTTTTTTAATGTATGTTACCCGATTACTCCGCCAATTGTAAACCGATTTGAATGATTCTTTTTTTCACAGGTAGGGTTCATCTCCAAGGCGGTCCCATTCAATTTTATCGAGACCCTTTTTTATCGACGATAATTCTCTTGAACTTGCTACTAGAACTGACTCGCACTGCGTGGAAGTCGGTTGTTTTAGTTTTTAAACTATCTTAATTATTGTATGATAAAAGGTAACAGGACAAGCACGGCGCTTGCCTATTGATAAACAATTACGTCTACTTATCACAGATACAGCGGCATGCAAAATTCATATTATGAACTGATCTCTATTTCTGTCATCTATTATGAAACTTTATCAAGAACTGGTGAAACTGGCCCTAAATTTAAAAAGTAAAGCCATATTTTTACCGAGCATGCCCCTGGGAAGCGCGTGTTTTATCTTATCACTCAGGCTATAAGTTATCCCAAATAGAATCTGTCTCCATCCGGCGAAAGCTTGTAAAAAGACGTCGATGCGGCGACGACGTGACGTTGACAAACTGCTCGGGCATTTTATTCACATGTTTACAACTACTCACAATGGAACTTTGGAGAGTTGAGATGTGAAACTTTGCCCCTTTGTAAGATGTCAAATGAGTGATGCCGTTTTTAGACGCCTGTGACAAACGATTTGTTCGTGTTAAAGTGGTAGGTACGATTTTCCATGCAAAAGTATATGCACATGTTAGAATATTTTAATAGTACATACCGATTTACGACATATTTTCAATGTTTGATGATGATTTAATTTATAAATTATAATGTTGCCTCAAATAAGGGTGTTTATACTTTGATCGATACATTTGAGGGTAGTCTAAACCTTACAAGATGTGTCAGAGCCGCCATCTTGGTTTTCTGTTTGACTGTTGCTTTATAAGAGCGGTAGTAACGTTAGTTGAGACACTTTTGCTCCAGCAGCCTTCGGGCTAACATCGTCACTTTTTCTCTGTAGGGAATATCGTTCAGACGACGAAGTGCTGTCCAACTCAATGAAGCTTTACAAATATATGTATAGAATAACTGTAGCTAGAATGTGGTTTTCTAAGATATGTTTATAATAATGATGTTTTCACCTAGGAATGGTGATGATAGTGTTTTAGCTTCGTTGAGGGTGGTAAGGAAAGGCTATGAGGGGTGGTGGAGGCCTTATGGGGGAAACCCCATAATATTTTGTATAAATTATGTAAATTGGTACAGATTTTCAAATGTTAGGTCTTGTTGAAACTTGCTTTATAAAACTTTGTGATTTATCATTAAATACTTATTAGTATATTGCTGTTCTGTTTGTTCTAAAAGTATCCATAACGATATTGACTATTATAATGGCTGTGACTCTCCTGATGGTACATAAACTGTTGTTATAATGATGAAAGTACAAATAAAATACTTTCTCGGTGATGTCCTGACTTTTATATTTTATTAATAAGTCCTACCTATTAGCTGAAGTATAGTCCTGCGGGTGCGATATGATACTGATCATATCGCACCCGCAGGACTTTTCAATCGTTTTCTGATCGCGTTTGGTGTGAACCAGCTGGTACAAAAACTACTGCGCTATGCGCTATCTGATCGCCGCCTAGATCGCGCACGCAGCACGCTGCGGTGCGTCCGTACCTTAAATCGAGCAAAAATTTGCACTGAAATCATATTAGTACCTATATCTATTGGTCTTAACATAAGTCTTAAAATATAGAAAACTATGATGACCTACACAATTTGATTGAATTATATGAAAATTAGGATCAACATTTTGGTTCAGATCAGGTCCATCCGGATTATGATACTTGAACTGCGATCAGTATGCGGTTTTTACACGTATAAAACACTTTGTATTAGTAATAAAACATACCCATCAACACCAATATTATAAATGCAAAAGCCAGTTTGTATGTTTGTTTGGGACTTTTTCACGGTCAAACGGCGGGACCGCTTTAGCTGAAATTTTGCACAGAGATAGCCAGTACCATAGTACTATCCTATAGCCTAACCTGGATACTTTTTGACGAGAGCGAAGCTGCGAAGCACAGCTACTTTAATGTATTTTTCGTCGATAAGTACTTTCATATAAAAATTTAAGACACTTAACACAATGGAATAACTTTCGAAAAAAGACGGTGCGTAGTAAGCTACGCGTTAAATGTGAAACTTCCAAGTTCATTCAATTTATTTCTCAACATCACTAATTCTTTTTTTGTATTACTCCATCTGTTGAACTTTAGCAAATACGTCTTTGTAGTTACACCGCTCTTCAATAGAGGCGTTTATAAATATAAAATACTAGCAGCCCGCCCCGGCTTCGCACGGGTAGAACATATATGCCTACAAAATTTGCATCAGTTTGTTGCATCGAATATAAAATATGAACATATTTAACAACCATCGTCATATTTCATCCAATTTACACAAAACCTTAACGAATTATGCACCTAAACCTTCCTCATAAACACTCTGGCTATTGGTGAAAACCGCATGATAATCCGTTCAGTAGCTATTGAGATTATTGCGAACAGACAGACAGACGCAGTGATTAACTTTGTTTTATAATACTTACGTATTGATATTGGACGGCCCTTTAGCGTAAAGGATTACCCTGATTCTGACCCGACGGTCGTTGGTTCTAATTCTAGCTATATACCTACCAATGGAAGTTTTATGTGCATTCATGAATAATGAGTTTTCGTACAGTGGTAGTGGAATCATTAAATCTACCAAAAAGTAGCTTACCACCAAGGAGTACATCTGCCGCCGTAACCTTACGGCGTTCCCCGACGCAAAATGTAGGGGTAATATACGTTTAACGTGTGTATCTGTGTGTCTGTCTGTAGCATCTTAGCACCTAACCGGATGAACCGATTTTGTTTTTATTATTGATAGTTTTTTTTTGTTTGATAGATGTCTTCATCGAGAGTTTTCTTAGCTTTGATTCATGAAAATTCGTTCAATCGTTATAAAATTATGAGCTTTTTTCTAGTTAATTGCGCTATGAAATCAACTTTCATAGGTCTGATCAATTCGAAAATCTTCTTCTTCAACGATATTGTAAGAACATGGAAGCCTCCTGGACTCTACAGAATACTCAAATCCTCACCAACTTACAGCTCAGATTTTAAATGTCGTGTTTAGAGTCATTGGAATGCTTTTAATAAAAAGATTATACATAGATCAGTCGGGGTGGTTTAAAATATTATATTATTATATATATAGATGTATATTATTTTATACAATAGATCATATTATTATACTATATTGACTTCAAATTGATTGTGATCGGTGGAGACCTACAGCATAGCTAAGCTTATAATAATATTTTCGTAGCACCTATGACCTAATCTGTGGTTTCACTGCAAATAATTTATTAATTTTGCGATGCGTGTTTCTGAAATTCGTGATATCTTCTAGAGTTTTCATTTGAATTATATACTGTAAAGGACAATTTTAATCTATAATATGTGGCCAAGCTAATTAACATAATTATTTGGATAAGGATTAATACTATATACTTGAAAATAGCTTTGGAAGTTATGTAATATTTTTTAACAAAAATTTTAAGATTAAAATGGTTACTGTGAGTCAACCTTAAGAGATAGACATATGCTGTCGCGGACTTTTTTGTAGGTCTTATTAAGTTGTACAACTTTTGCATAGAAAATATTCTTCTATCTATTTTCAATTAAGCAGCGTACGTAAGAAACGTGTTTTTTCGACCGTTTATTTGCCGACTTAGGTTGCAAATTAGGTCTCCACGAATGTACCTTTAATTAAAACAGGATAATATATAGCCTATTTTCATTCCGAAAGTCCATTCTATGTATTAGTGAAAGAATTTTTTAAATCGGTTCAGTAGTTTTTGAGCTTACTCATTACAAACATACAAAAATACAAAAATACAAATGTTCTCTCTTTATAATATTATTAGTATATTAGTATTAGTATATTAGTATAGATAACATATAGCGATGGGTCGTACTTGATAAATCCAGTACCAGGGCTACTTAGTTCGACTACCGTCAACTACCAGGGCTGAAAACCAGGGCTCAAAATCCTTTCAAGTATTTATCGAGCCCGGCTAAAATACTTGCATAGAAATTAAATACATGCATTAACATAATAGAGGCGAATATCGTGTGTATAAAAATTAAATACTTTCAAGTGTAGGAATCAAAAATACTTGCATAGAAAATTGACCCTTATTTTATGTCGGAATAAGGCGCAAACTAGTGTTTACAATAAAAAAACTTTTAAGACATGCAAGTTGCAAAAAACTTCAAAGTATTTCGTATGAGACGGGTGCGCCCGATGCGACTGAGCCTAGCAGAAATACTTGCATAGGAATTTCATCCATGTTTTAAAGAGAATAGAGGCGAATATCGTGTATATAAAAATAAAATACTTCCAAGCGTAGTAATTGAAAATACTTGCATAGAAAATTGACTCTCATTCATTATTTATCTTATTCTTCTCTTTTTCATTTAAAATAAGGCGCAATATAGTGTTACATAAAAAAGACTTCCAAGTTAACGAGTGAGTTGTCGAATGAAATACTTTTAAGTCTTGCAAGTCTTTAAGGTCGGACCCTGGTTGGCGTACTTGCAAGCATAAACCAGGTTTTAAACCCTGGTAACGTAAATACGTACCTTCCCTAATAACATAGCCCTGACGTCATTTCCGCTGCCTTCGGACCGTGACGCTACGTCAATTCTGTCAAAATTAACCCCAGTGCGCCTAAATAATGTTAACTTCAAAAAGAACATAAATTAGTTTTCCAACATAAAATAGGAGAAACCCAATGTAAATCAGCTAAAAGGAAACTTGTCCCCGTCCAGACAAACTCACCGCTGATGTTTGTCTGGGCTCTGTTTATGAAACGTGACAATTGTACAAAAATGCATAAGGTAAATAAATAAAGTCAATCTTTTGTCGGATACATTTCGATGAGTGTGCCTTCCAACTGCACGAATTAATTCCACCGTCCCCCTTTTTCCATCGTACTACCAGACGTACAGACATAACGCCATCGATATATGGTAGATATTCCATTCTGTCGCACGAAGCACTTTGCATCCACTTTTATCATACGCACAACAAAGGAATTAAATTCCCTGCCAGAAATCGCTTCACAATTGGCAGAGTAATCGCGTAACAAACATACAAAAAAACTTCTCTCTTCTCTTATGTTCTCCTCCTCCATTGTACGAAGAAATCAGATTGTCACGTTGGCATACCCGAAGGCTGAGAAAAGTTTCTTAGTTAGCCTTCGTTCTATTGTCCCGTCCCGCCTTCCTGTTTTATTGCAGCTCGGCGGGATACCACGTCACTTTCATTAAAACTTTGGGTACATTCATTTTAATATTTTATACATTATATCCCGTAGACGCGTCCGTTGTGACTTTGGAGTGTTTCGTGCGAAATGAAAACGTGATATAATACTCGCGTTTTTTTACGAGTAGGGTAAAAGCGGGTATTCCCGGTCAGGCGACAATACCGGTCACAAAACTATCTCACTAAATACTTCGTTTACGCGCACTCACACATGAAATGAGGGTGGCATGATTGTTCCCCGCCCCGACGCACCGACCTCCGCATAGTTCCGACCACGGCTCACTGAGAACTAGACGTGTGTTTGTTTCGCGCCACTTTCTTCTAACTTATTGGCGAATGAAAATAAGAGGTGAGTGTCATAATATTCTTCTTTAATTTAATGTCTGTAATAATTTATGCTAATCAGTTATCTTACTATCCATTTAGGTGTAGATTTCAAGCAATTTGATGGAAGTTTTTTTTAAAATAATTTTTAACCTCAAAAGTGCACAGGTGGCTAATGCCGGTCACTACTGACCGGTATTACCCGCAAGTCTCGTATGTGAAGTAGATGATATTTTTAGATGTAAAAATTATATTTTTATATTATATTTACATTATTTACAATTTTAGGATGCCTCGGAATAGGAGCCAAGGTTTGAAGGTACAATGGAGCCAAGTCGATTTAACCAGGGCATTCAAACTTGTTGATGAAGGGACACCAATAAGAGAAGCAGCTCGGTCTACTGGAATCCCCTTTTCAACCCTTCAAGAAAGACTAAAGAAAAAGGACCCTGAATCACCATCACTAGGAAGAAAGCCAGTATTCACCAAAGAACAGGAATTAGAAATGGCAGACCAAGTAAAATTCCTTGGTAAGGTATTTTATGGCTGCACTTCAATTCAAATAAGAAAAATGGCTTATGAGTATGCTACTAAAAATCATTTGAAGCACAACTTTAATGAAAATCTTGGCATGGCTGGAAAAGATTGGCTAATGGGTTTCATGAAAAGAAACAAATTGTCTAACCGTAAAGCTGAAGGCACGAGCTTAAATCGAGCAACCGCTTTTAACAAGGATGAAGTTGATATATTTTTTAAGCTGCTTGGGGAGTTAATGGATAAATATAAATTTCTACCAAGACATATCTATAATGTGGATGAAACTGGCATCTCCTCAGTTCAAGAGCCAGGGAAAGTAGTAACCGAGAAAGGTCAAAAACGTGTGGGCTCCATTACGTCTGGTGAAAGAGGGAAGAATGTAACAGCTGTGTGTGCAGTAAGTGCTACTGGTATTTACATTCCACCTATGCTGATATTTCCTCGCCAGAGGCATTCACCGGCACTGGAAAGCGATGGTCCACGTGGCGCTATATACCGGTGCTCAAAGAACGGGTGGATAAACGAAGACCTGTTCGTAGATTGGCTGAAACATTTCGCCAGTTACACAAAACCGTCAGAGAATGAACCAATACTGCTCATATTAGATAATCACTGCAGTCACATCTCTATGAGGGCTTATGAGTGTTGCAAAACGAACAACATAGTAATGCTATCATTACCACCGCATGGATCTCATCGAATCCAGCCTTTAGATGTTTCCATTTATGGTCCATTTAAAGCAACCTTCAAACAGGAGTGTAACCTTTTAATGAGAACTGAATTGGGACGAAAGATCACTCAAAACGATATTGCCTCGCTTTTCAGAAAAGCTTTCCAAAAGATTGCCACAATACCAAAGGCTGAAGCAGGATTCGCTGCTACTGGCATATATCCCCTGAACCCAGACGTATTTACAGAGGCAGACTTTCTGGCTGCTGAATTTTTGAATAGCAGTGAGTTGGCGTTGTCGGTTGAAGAAAGGCGTGACCTGGACAATAAAACTCCGGATCAAATCATCCCATCATCCACAGACCTCAACATATCACAACCGGATTCACCATCGCTTCTCATCGATCACGTCGAAATAGCTCCAACAGCATCACCCCAAGTCGTGCAATCAATAATAGATCATTCCATTCCCACAACTTCAGGAATCACTGCCAAAGATCTTTTATCAGTTCCGAAGAAACTCGAAAATAATAAGAAAGTGCTCGAAACCTCTAGAAAACAGCATGCAAAAGTCCTTACCAGCACTCTTACAACTTACAAATACTTACAAATTACTAGGGATGCGCTTTTTTTAAGCTCGATCCGATCCGCGGATCGGATCGCATGCATTTGATCCGATTTTTAAAAGATAGATCCAAAAATCGCATGAAAATAAAACAATTAATTAATATGTGACATTTATTTCAAACACTTAAGGGTAGGGTAGTTTAACAAAGCAACAAATTACTTCAACCTAAGGAGATTAATATTCAACCGACTTCCAAAATAATGTCATATTTATTTATATCGAAACAACAGCCTAAAAAATAAATTTCTAGCTTCTAGCTTTAAAAACGACGATACTTCCATACGACTTTTCATGCACCCTTTCAACGCCTTACAACCCTCTTTTTGCATTAAAAATATTTATGCCTATGTCCTTTCTCAGGCTCTAGACTTTACGTTTACCAAATTTTATTTAAATCGGTTTAGTAGATTTGGCGTGAAAGCGAAACAAACAGACAGATAGACAGAGTTACTTTCTTTTGCATTTATAGTATTAGAATAAAACCCAGAGATGGCGCTAGCGTATATTTTAATAGCTCTCCTTTAAATATTGCCTAAATGTATGAAATCCTGCATCGCGCAAACGATATTTTCCGTGATATTGAAAGTGATGCACTTGCTTCGCGATCACACATCTCAAAAGTTGAACTCGTTTAAAAACGTTTCCTCTTTATAACATTAGTCTGGATTAGTCTGGATGTATATGAAATTATAATATTCCATAGGAGAGGCCTATGTCCAGCTGTGGACGGACATAGGATAACGGACGGATAATGATGATGATGATTATAGTAAAAGTAGGTTTTATTTTCCTTATTACGTGCAATAAGTATATTTTTGGGGGGCTATTACTGCTCGCGTCCGTAGGATTTAGCCCTCGATGTCCTACACGTGTCCCCTGGGTGGCGCCAAAAGAGCAGTACGTTTCAGGTGGTAGGCTTAGGCCGCGGCGTGTTACCACCCACCAGACAAAGCCATGCCGCCAAGCGGTCGCTTTACGGTATGAATGTTTGGTGAAGCCATTATGGGGAACGGGTCGGAAACAGTTGCGTTGATTACTATAGCTGGTCGTGATACATTGAAGGTCAATTTACCTGGCAGCCAATCTTGGAGAGCAGCGGGATCCGAGGCACGGTTCTCCGCTGGCCGACCGCAGATAGTTGGGGGCCCAAGTAGTGAGCCAGCCACTCATGAAAGGCTGCCCCGCCATCTCGCGAAAAATCCCGGAGGTGCGCCATCGTGCCGGTTGGCGACCGGACGAGAGGACCCGATGGACACCTCTGGGGGGGCTCGGGCGTCCCCGCGGTCTCCAGGATTGGTTCCCAATAGGTGAAAAGACCTAATATGTATCACGGGTTGGTAATTAGCGCCTCGTTTCCACTTCCGTTTCCCTTACCTAACTTCACTCCCCACAAAATGAAAGGCAGAAACAGAATAGAGGTTAAACAGCGGAAGCACGTCCTCTCTCTTCAAGTGCACCTCTCAAACATTCGAGGCTTGCACTCCAATATCCTCTCGGTCCACCACCATCTTGAGACCGAAAAACCGCATATTCTGTTCCTCACGGAGACGCAGATCAAATGTCCAGCCGACGCGGCGTACCTTGCCTACCCAGGCTATGTTCTAGAACATAAGTTTAGGCCGAGGGCGGGAGTTTGTATGTATGCCCGCGATGACATTTGTTATCGGCGTCTCCGCAACCTTGAAGACCCTCAACTATCCGTCATGTGGATTTTGGTGGACACTGGCATGGAGAAAATTCTTTATGCTAGTGTCTACCGTTCGCACAGCGGAGATGAAGAGACAAACAGGCTCACAAACCACCTCAGTGAGGCGGCTGATGTGGCCCAACAGAGGTATCCTTCTGCTCAATTAGTGCTTCTGGGGGATTTCAACGCCCATCATCAAGACTGGCTGTACCCATACCAGAACACAGACCACGCTGGTCGAGAGATGCGAAAGCTTGCTTTAACGCTAGACCTCACTCAGTTGGTCCAGGGAGCAACAAGGATACCGGACGTTGATGGCCATACAGCCAATTGCTTGGACCTTCTGCTGACAACAGAACCAGACCGCTACTCGGTGTCGGTTTCATCACCCTTAGGTAGCTCCGACCACTGTCTGGTGAAGTCTGTCTCCGTCTACTCCCCGCCCGATCCCAGCCAAAAAGGCACCCGGCGGGTGTGGCGATACAGGTCAGCAGATTGGGATGAGATGCGTTATTTTTTCGCTTTTTATCCCTGGCGGCAGGTATGTTTTTCTTCGAGCGATCCCTCAGCCTGCGCGGATGCTGTGACAGAAGTGTTACGTCAGGGTATGGAATATTTCATACCATTTTCTGACGTTCCGATGTCAAGCAAAGCTCGTCCATGGTTTAATGCCAAATGTAGAGATGCAGAAGCATCAAAACATGAAGCTTACTTAGCCTGGGCTGATGCTCGAACCCGCAAGACTAGAGATGTACGCGAAAAGAAGAAAGCCTTTAACTTAGCCGCCAAGTCTTGCAAAAAGGCTCTCAAGAAGGCTCGCTTCGATCACATACGCCGAACAGGGAACAAACTTGCTTCCTACCCCTCTGGTAGCAAAGCGTTCTGGTCCCTGGCGAAGTCGATCGAAGAGAACTTCTGCCGTCCCTCACTGCCTCCACTGCTGAAACCCGACGGGTCACTAGCGCACACTGCTGAAGAGAAAGCAAATCTATTTGCTACTCTGTTTGCGGAGTCTTCACGTTTAGATGCTGGCAATGCTGTACCTTCTAGTCTGCCGACTTGCGCGACGTTTATGTCGGAAATCCGCATTCGTCAGACTGAAGTACGCAAAGCGTTGCGCAATCTAGACGTGAACAAAGCTAGTGGTCCAGATGGTATACCAGCTGTAGTCTTGAGGACGTGTGCGCCTGAGTTGGCTCCTATTTTGACACGCCTCTTTCGCTTGTCTATGACGACTGGTAAAGTGCCTAAGTCCTGGAAGCAAGCTAACGTGCAACCTGTGCCCAAAAAAAGTAGTCGCGCAGACCCTGCCAATTACAGGCCTATCTCAGTCACTTCCATACTCTGTAAGACTATGGAACGTGTACTGAACCACAGGCTCCTGGCATACCTAGAAGTGAACGATCTCCTCAGTGACCGACAATACGGGTTTCGCCGAAACCGGTCTACTGGGGATCTTCTAGCGTATGCCACTCACATCTGGAGCGAGGCCATCGAGAACCACGGCGAGGCGCTGGCCGTCTCTCTTGACATCTCGAAGGCTTTCGACAGGGTCTGGCACGATAGCCTTATTAGCAAGCTTCCTTCATACGGCCTTCCCACTGGTTTATGTGTTTGGATAGCAGATTTCTTGAGGGATCGGTCGATTCGAGTAGTCATCGATGGCTGTTCTTCCGACCAATTGGCCATAAATGCCGGAGTCCCTCAAGGATCAGTACTCTCTGCAACACTTTTTCTGCTGCATATTAATGACCTGCTTAAACCCGGTATCTTTGGGTACGCAGATGACAGCACTGTTGTAGAGAGCTATGCATCCAACGCACGAACTAGTGCATTACAAATCCAGTCTCATAGAGAAGCCATGGTCGAGCGCTTGAACTATTCTTTGAAGGCAGTCTCCGATTGGGGCGATGCCAATCTGGTCAAGTTCAATGCTGCTAAAACCCAGGCGTGTCTCTTCTCCGCTAAACGGAGCCCATTTCTACTGGCTCCTACTTTCCGGGATGTGTCCGTTCCGATAAGTAACAATCTTGAGCTTCTTGGCATCTCTTTGACACCAACTCTCAATTTTGGCTCTTATATTGAGTCTAGAGCCCAGCTAGCCTCAAAAAAGCTTGGCATTTTGGCTAAGGTGAGACGGTACTTCACACCGGGACAGTTGCTTAATCTTTACCAAGCACAAGTCCGGTCGTGTATGGAGTACTGTTCTCACCTTTGGGATGGCTCTGCCAAATACCAGCTGGAGACACTGGAAGCTATTGAGAGGAGAGCAAAGAAACTCATAAGCGACGACCTACTAGTAAGCCAGAGACTCCAGAGTCTCGCGCATCGCCGCAAAGTCGCTTGCTTATCGGTTTTCTATCGAATACATTTCGGAGAGTGTGCAATGGAACTGCATGATTTGATTCCACCAACCCCATTTTATAATCGGACATCCAGAGACACTAAAAGGCGCCACCAATTTATGGTGGATATACCATCTACCCGAACAAAGCGATTTGCTTCTTCGTTCATCATACGAACCGCCAAAGAATGGAATACTCTGCCTGAGTCTGTGTTTCCGGTTAAGTACAATATGGGGGTCTTCAAATCGCGAGTGAATAGGTATCTTCTGGGTAAGCACGCTCCATCATCGATCGCATCATCACTTAACATCAGGTGAGATAGTGATCAAGTGCTACCCAGTTCTGTATTAAAAAAAAAAAAAATAAGTATATCTGCATACATAAAATGTAGCCTGAAATAGAATATATTTTTGTCTCAGGGTTTAAAGACGAATCTAACAAAACCTAAAAAACATTGCTCCAGCCGATTTAGCTATACGTTATAGACATTACATAATATTACATAGAAGTTAGATAGAGCCCATTCTAGCGAGCTACGTCTACCATTTCGTCACTTTTTACCAAGAGGTCAAATAGTGGTCAAACGCTAACGCTACGCTATAATAACAAAAACAAAATACACCGGAGAGATATTCTATATTACATCAATAAAATGACATGAAATAACATAGACCCGCGTTCTTCAAAGAATGTAAAAGATTACAGACATTTTTTCAAAAGACACTGAGTAAGACACTATTAGACAATCATATTATCTCATAAAATGTACCCCCACCCACACGTCTCTTTTTTCCATGCTATTCGAATTTATATTGATATTGATTTTTATTCGGGATCTTCAGTATATACTTTTTTTTCTTTTTCATGCTAAATAAACAATTGTTTAACCACTACATTACCTTATGTAAAGTGACGAAGTGGCTCACTATGTAGAACGCTTGCCTAGAAGATACTTATTCACTCGAGACTTTAAGGCCTCTAGATGATAGCTACTACTAAGCAAGGAATGGTCAGCTAGAAGAGACATAATGTGAGGTGCAGGGTGCGGACGTGACGTCTATTAAGGCTTAATTATTGCAAATCGACAATTTTTTGATTCAACAGCAAATATTGAAATATTTTTTGTTTTGATCAGAAAAAAATATATAATGTAGTTCAAGAAACATTCTTGACTATTTAATGGTTCAATACCTACTGCGCTGAAATATAGTGGCCTTTTTTTATATCTTATAGGCTAGCGTTTGACCACTATCTCACCTGTTGGTAAGTGATGATGCGTTCGAAGATGGTAAGCACGCTAGGCCTAGAATGGGAACTGGTTCTCAAGGATAGCTGTGGGAACACATTAGATGATTGGCGACAGATTTTTTAACTTGAGGGTGGTAGCTGGCCAGGCGGACACTAGATAGTGTCCTACCACCATGCGGGGGGGTTGTTGGTTTCTTAACGATGTTTTCCATTACTGGAGGGCCACTGTGAGAAGCGCAAATAGAAAAATCCAATAAAATGACATGCATACAAAATGTGAGGAAGTCTCGCAATTCTAAACATATAGAGAGGACGAGGCGGAAACGCGTCTTTGTCTTGACTTACGTCTCTTTTGTCAGGCTAGCGCCTTATAAAAAATATAAAGACAAGAAACTTTGCGGCGATTCTTGAGTATTTGGAGCCTCTATTCGATCTCTTGGCTCTACGCTCAATAGTCGCCAAGCGTTTCCAGCTGCTACCAAAATAAACATTATTCCATGTGGCTAAAAGTCACAAATTGAATTTATTATGCACCGGGTACACTACATTGAGCTGTGAAAACTTTAAATTGTATTTGTACTGTCTGTGATTGAAAGGTTTCATGGTACGGTTGGAGTTGTGAGAAAGAAGCTTTTCGATAAGCCGGAAGTGGGTTCTTATTCTTACTATTATTACGAGATATCTGTACTTTACGAGCCGGCTTCATTATTCGCCATTAGTAGAAGAACAGTGGAAGCACATACTAATTTTATGAAGACTTCCGTGATAGTCGATGTCATTTGCAATTGAGGAAAATGTATGAAACTGAGTTATTAAAAAAATATATGTGAAAAGTTTATGTTTTGCAAGATTTTCTTGATATCCGTTATTAGAGATTATAATTTGTGTTCTTGAACAACATTTTAAGGTTTTTGTTGTTTATACAGAACTAGAAGTGCCCGCGGCTTCGCCCGCGTTAAAAACTTTTTGTTTACTTAAAACTTTTCTTTTGTAAAAACGATTCTATCATTAAATAAATCAATCAATTAGCCAAATCGGTTCACCCGTTTTCATGTTATCGCGTGACTAAGGCAATTCGGGATTCATATTTATAAAAACCGAAAACGCAAATTTTCAGACTTTGTTACCTACCCCATTTCAAAAAATCCTACAACACGTACTCATCTTATTTCGCCATACCAACTTTGAATCCTCGTTCCGTATCCGGGAGGAATTTTTAGAAAATTCTTTCTGAGCCGACCTACGTCATAATATCTATCTGCATTTTAAATGTCAGCGCAATCCGAAACAATATTGATTTTTAGACTTCGTTACCCCAGTTCATCCTCTTAGGGTGGGGCATTTTGAAAAAGTCTGAAACTCGTATTTACTTATTTATTTACAGAAGTACTTGAAGTGAAATGAAATGAAGAATGAAATGAAGAAATGGTGAATAAAATGACTATCCAAACTTCGAACCCCCGCTTCATCCCCTTGAAGAGTGAATTTTGAAAAATTCTTTCTTAGCGGATACCTAAGTCTAAATAACTATCTGCATGCCAAATTTCAGCGCAATCCGAAACAATATTGATTTCAGACTTTGTTACCCCACTTCACCCTTTTAGGGGTGCAATTTCGAAAGAGCCTGAAACACGTATTTACTTACTTAAGTACTTGTGTTCAATATATTCAGTATTCAAATATAAAAAAACTATATAATCTTGTTTCTCCATACAAACTTAGGACCCCCGTTTCATCCCCTTCGGGGGTGAATTTTGGAAAATACTTTCTCAGAGGCAACTAACTTCGTAATAACTATCTGCATGCCAAATTTCAGCGCAATTCGAAACAATATTGATTTTTACCCTTTGTTACCCCATTTCACCCTTTTAGGGGTGTAATTTAAAAAAAAACCTAAACCGTTTTTTCCTATTTTATTTTACTGGAGCACTTGTATGAAGTTTTGAATAAAAAATACTATCTAATCTTGTTTCTCCATACAAACTTTGAACCCCCGTTTCATCCCTTTCAGGGGTAAATTTTGAAAAATCCTTTCTCAGAGGGAACTAACGTCGTAATAAGTATCTGCATGCCAAATTTCAGCGCAATCCGAAACAATATTGATTTTCACACTTTGTTACCCCATTTCACCCTCTTAGGGGTGTAATTAAAAAAAAACCTAAAACACGTATTTACTCATTTTTTTACTGGAGCACTTGTATGAAGTTTTGAATAGAATATACTATCTAATCTTGTTTCTCCATAGAAACTTTGAACCCCCGTTTCATCCCTTTAAGGGGTAAATTTTAGAAAATCCTTTCTTAGCTGATACTAACGTCATTATAACCACCTGTATGCCAAATTTCAGCGCAATCCAAAACAATATTGATTTTCAGACTTTTTTACCCCATTTCACCCTCTTAGGGGTGGAATTTCGAATAAACCTAAAACACGTGTTTACTTATTTATGTCCTGAAGCGCTTGTGTGAAGTTTCGAATAGAAAATACTATCTAATAATGTTTCTCCATAGAAACTTTGAACCCCCGTTTCATCTCCTTCAGGGGTGAAATTTGAAAAATCATTTTTCAAAGGTAACTAACGTTGTAATAATTATCTGCATGCAAAGTTTTAGCGCAATCCGAAAAAATATTGATTTTCACACTTTGTTACCCCATTTCACCCTCTTAGGGGTGGAATTTCAAAAAAACCTGAAACACGTATTTTTTATTTTTGTACTGAAGCACTTGTGTGAAGTTTCGGATAGAAAAGACTATCTAATCTTGTTTCTCCATACAAACTTTGAACCCCCATTTCATCCCCTTAAGGGGTGAATTTTTAAAAATCCTTTCTTAGTACACCTTTACGTACTAAGACAAATATACCCTCCAAATTTCAAGTCTCTACGAACAGCGGTTTAGGCTGTGCGTTGTCTGTCAGTGAGTCAGTCAGTCAGTCAGTATGTCAGGACAAAGATTCTTATAGATAGTATTAGATAATTAAAAAGAGACTAATTTATATCTGCTTGTGGCTGAGTGGTACATAAGTACAGTGATGCTAAATAAGACAATATTGTAAGTCCACGAGTATTTAACAAAACTAAATGAAACTCTTACAGTTAATAAATGTTATGACTCTAATTGTTGTAAGAAGGTTTTCCTAAAATGTTAATATGCAAGACAACTAGATATAAATAAGGATAATTACAGTACCATACCATAACCTCTAGTAGGCGTACGCCGAAATAAATAATAGTACTACATAGCAGTAGTAAAATATTTTTAGTAGGTACTGAGTTTGCCAGGGTGGAATCAAGGACAAGATCTCATAAAACACCTCGTTCGAGAGATTCAAGGACTCTTATAAGATTGAAGTTTCCCAAAGGAGAGATAAGGTTAAGAAAAACGAATAAATTGTACTCTCGTTCATTGTACACAATTCAACGTTAGATTAGAATCACTGAAGGTTTGCCGAAAGCACTTTTTTCATACGTACCTGTACTAACGTTATTTATTTATATTATTTTAAATTTGCTAGATTTTGTATTTTGTAAATCTTCCATTCGTCTTAAACTGTAATAGTAAACACTTGAAATTTTCACAAGGTATGAATACAGCTATAGTTATACATCTGTACTTAGTATTTAAGTATATTAAGTATATAATACTTAATATATTAATATATAATATTATAAAGAGAGAAATTTTGTATTTTTGTATGAATGTTTGTAATGATTTGGCTCAAAAACTACAGGACCGATTAAAAAGATTCTTTCACTAATATATAGAATGGATTTTCAATATGAAAATAGGCTATATATTATCCGGTTTAAATCATAGGTACATTCGTAGAGACCTATTTTGCAACCTAAGTCGACAATAAAACGGTCGAAAAAACACGTTTTTACGCGACGCTGTTTAAACTGAAATAGATATGAGAAAAGTGTTTATGGAATATTTATAGAACTTAGTAAGATCTATAAAAAAGACCGCGATAGCATATGTCTATCTCTTAAGGTTGACTCACAGTGACCGTTATAATTTTTAATTTTTAAGGAAAAAACATTACATAACTTCCAAGGTTATTTTCTAATATACAGTATTAAATCTTATCCAAAAAAATACGTTAATTACCTTGGTCACATATTATATATTAAAATTGTCCTTTACAGTATATACTTTAAATGAAAGTTTTAGAAGATATCACAGTTTCAAAATTATTCGCCTCGAAAAATAATAAAATATTTGCAGCAAAACCACAGATATGACAATAGATACTAGTAAACATCATTAGCTTAGCTATTTCTGTCTTTGAGTATTCAACTAAATTTCTGTAGATCCCAACCGAAATAAATCAATTTGATGTCAATATAGTTTGATCTATCTTATAAAACTAGCTGAGTCCTGCGGCTTCGCCTGCCTTAAAAAGTATCCTATGGTCTTATCCATTAATATGCAGTTACTGTCTTTCCCTGTGCAAAATTTCTGCTAAATCGGTCCAGCCGTTTGACCGTGAAGAAGTCCCAAACAAACAAATATACAAACTGACTTTCGCATTAATCATATTGGTATTGATAATTATGTGTTCGAGGATGGCGAACACGCTAGGCCTAGAATGGAATGACTCCCGAGAGCTTTCTGCCGGAACACTGTAAGGTTATGGCGGCAGATTTTTTCTTTGGTGGTGGTAAGCTACTTTTTGGAAGCAAGTCAGGCAGAACATCGATTTAATGATCGTACTACCTGTGTACGAACACCCATGATTAATGAATGCACATAGAATCTTGAAAAAAATCAATTGGTATATAGCTAGGATAGGATATAACCAGCGACCGTCGGGTTAGAAGTCAACGTAACTATCCTTTACGGTAACAGGCCGTCCAATATTATGTATCAATTTCACCCGTGCGACGCTGGGGCGGGCTGCTAGTTATATTATAAAAGTAAAAAAAATAAACTGGCCAAGTGCAAGTCGGACTCGCACTCGTAGGGTTCCGTAACACCGTTAAGTATTCCATAACTATGATTTTTCGCAACTACAAAATTATTAAATTATACAAACCCTATGAAAAACAAAGTTATACTTGCGGTCGCCATATCTCTAAAACTGCTGACTGTATCTCGTTCAAACCAATTTTCGTTGTTAGTTTTTATTGAAATCTACAGCATATATTTTTTTTAGATTTTTCACTCCCATACTTTAAAAGTTAGAGATGGGGGACACACATTTTACCACTATAGACGCGCATATCTTTCAAATGATTGACTTTGAGAAAAAAATATTTTGTGGACCTCAATGTCATTTTTGAAGACCTATCCATTTTCCACCCCACACTTTTAGGTTTGAAGAAATTTTTTTTTAGTTTCATTTCCATGTATGGGTACCCCCCCTTAAACCTTTATATTTTCTATTTTTGTACAAAAATCGGAAAGCGGTTTACAGAATACATCTACCTACCAAGTTTCAATTCTGTAGTCCTAACAGTTTCGGAATAAAATGGCTGTGACATACGGACGGACAGACAGACAGACAGACAGACAGACAGACAGACAGACAGACATGACGAATCTATAAGGGTTCCGTTTTTTGCCATTCGGCTACGGAACCCTAATAAAAGTGGTCCTCCTACAAGAAAAGTGATTTTTTTCTTAAACTTATGAACCGTAATAGATAGACTTATTTTATTTTTATTTTTATATATCTTATAAGCTAGCGTTTGACCAGTATCTCACCTGTTGGTAAGTGATGATGCGGTCGAAGATGGTAAGCACGCTAGGCCTAGAATGGGATTTGCTCATACATAGTATGTATTACTATGGTCGCTATAACAGAAAATAATAAAAATTAAATTAAATTAAAAATTAAAGGTGGTCCTCCATACAAGAAACGTTTTTAGGGTTCCGTACCCAAAGGGTAAAACGGGACCCTATTACTAAGACTCCGCTGTCCGTCTGTCTGTCTGTCTGTCTGTCTGTCTGTCTGTCTGTCTGTCTGTCCGTCTGTCACCAGGCTGTACAGTCCCACAAGTATAACTTGGCGGTGGTGGTTTTTGGAACTAATTCCGCTCTCTTGAAACTGTGAGTTTGACGTTTGAGAGATTACCGCGACATTATTGTTGATAAATCTGCTACATTAAAATAGTTCAATAATGCCAAAAGTAATTAAAAGTGGTTTAAGAGAAACTGTTATCAAAGTACAAAGTAAAAGCACAGTGGCGCACAGCCACGCCAAGCTATACTTGCAGGACTGTATCTCATGAACCGTGATAGTGAGACAGTTGAAATTTTCACAGATGATGTATTTCTGTTGCCGCTATAACAACAAATACTAAAAACAGAATAAAGTTAAAAATAATAGAGGGTCGCCATACAATAAACGTGTTTTTTTCGGCATTTCACGCCATCTATGAACACTTAGTTAGGTAAACGTCCTATAGACGGCGTTATATTAAAATGTCGATCCTTAACACCTTTGTTAGATGGCGTTATAAGAAATAAAATGTTTATTAATTATTATTTTTTGCTGGCGAAAAATGATAGTGGTATTTTTTGCTCGATCTTATAAAACACTGTAGTACGGAACCCTACTAGTGCGAGTCCCACTTGCACTTGGCCAGTTTATTTCGACTTGTTCAATCTTATTAAATACTAGCAGCCCGCCCCGGCTTCGCACGGGTAGAACATATATGCCTACAAAATTTGCATCTGTTTGTTGCATCAAATATAAAATATTAACATATTTAACAATCATCGTCATATTTCAACCAATTTACACAAAACCTTAACAAATTATGCACCTAAACCTTCCTCATAAACACTGGCTATTGGTAAAAACCGCTTGATGATCCGTTCAGTAGCTATTGAGATTATTGCGAACAGACAGACAGACGCAGTGATGGACTTTGATTTATAATACGGTGATATTGGTCCTATGGCGTAAAGGATAGTTACCCTGATTCTGACCCGACGGTCGTTGGTTGTAATCCTAGCTATATACCTACCCATGAAAGATTTATGTGCATTAATGAATCATGGGTTTTCGTACAGAGGTAGTGGGATCATTGAATCAAAATCAATGAAATCATGGGATCAAAGAAGGAGTATTATACGTTTAACGTGTGTATCTGTGTCTGTCTGTAGCATCTTAGCACCCAACCGGATGAACCGATTTTGATTTTATTATTGATATATTTTTTTTGTTTGATAGATGTCTTCATTGAGAGTGTTCTAGTAGTAGCTTTGATTCATGAAAATTCGTTCAATCGTTATAAAACTATGAGCTTTTTTCTAGTTAATTGTGCTATGAAATCAACTTTCATAGGTCTGATCAATTCGAAAATCTTTTTCTTCAGCGATATTGTAAGAACATGGAAGCATTGACCTGATCCTGTACTCTACAGAATACTCAAATCCACACCAACTTACAGCTCAGATTTTAAATGTCGTGTTTAGAGTCATTGGAATGCTTTTATTGAAAAGATTATACATAGATCAGTCGGGGTGGTTTATATATAGATCATAACTATATTATACAATAGAATTTTATACAGTAAAAATATATTATTATACTATATTGACTTCAAATTAATTAAGATCGGTGGGGATCTACAGCATCGCTAAGCTTATAATAATATTTTCGTAGTAACTATGTACCTAATCTGTGGTTTCACTGCAGATATTTTATTAATTTTGCGATGCGTGTATGTGAAATCCGTGATATCTTCTTGAGTTTTCATTTGAATTATATACTGTAAAGGACAATTTTAATCTATAATATGTGGCCAAGCTAATTAACGTAATTATTTGGATAAGGATTAATACTATATACTTGAAAATAGCCCTGGAAGTTATGTAATATTTTTTAACAAAAAATTAAAGATTAAAATGGTTACTGTGAGTGAACCTTAAGAGATAGACATATGCTGTCGCGGACTTTTTTGTAGGTCTTATTAAGTTGTACAACTCTTCCATAGAAAATATTCTTCTATCTATTTTCGATTGAGCAGCGTTCGTAAGAAACGTGTTTTTTCGACCGTTTTTTAGTCGACTTAGGTTGCAAATTAGGTCTCCAAGAATGTACCTTTGATTTAAACGGGATAATATATAGCCTATTTTCATTCCGAAAATCCATTCTATATATAAGTGAAAGAATTTTTTAAATCGGTCCAGTAGTTTTTGAGCCAAATCATTACAAACATACAAAAATACAAAAATACAAAAATACAAATGTTCTCTCTTTATAATATTAGTATAGATATAGATTGTAGGTACCTATTGTGTTATGGAGCCCTACATGTGCGAGTCTGACTCGCACTTGGCCATTTTATTACGTAAATGGACAAGCACAACGATAGTAAGTGATGTTATCTTCCTGTTAAAGAAACTATAAATTGTAAATTTTGCGCGTCACTGTACTGAGCTCGACACCTTGTCACGTCTATATTGCAAAACCTCATATGCCAAACCACGATAATAAATGTGAAAGTCATATTGTATATTTGTTTGTTTGTTACTTCTTCGCGAAACGGCTGGGCCGATTTGACTGAAATTTTGTACATGAACAGTAAATATGGTAGAATAAGATATAGGATTATTTTTAACGCAGGCAAAGCCGTGGGGTGCAGCTGGTGTCTTTATAAAACTAAATGTATAAAAAGGTTCTTAATATTTTAAACTGTACTATGTTTAATTATAATATAACAGTAGTTATAGAAAATCTATTAAATTGTAATTTAAACAATGAAAACAAATCAAATTTCGATCTTTTGTTTCACTTGACTTTAAAGAAAGGAATTTTCAAATTACTATTAAGTACTCAGAATCAGATTGGAATTCTTTGGGCTCTTTTGAAATGAGAAAATTGTATTTGAGACTCAGTCGTTAACCTTTAATTCAACACTGAGTACATAACAAACATAATACCAGTATATGGGTGCGTAGAATATTAACCGTAACCTGTTATACGTAAATTAACGCGCCATTTCGAACTTAATCCAATATGTATCATCCATTCCTATGATTTATGATTCTGTCGGAAACAGATTGTACACACAAAACGGCGATGTATAGGATAGGAAAAATGACATAAGAGTATGATTCATTACAACACAATTAGTTAATGATATTGCCGCGTCAAGATCAAAGCAAGTTAGTGTCTAATGAAGAAAATGTTTAGGTATATGTTCAAGCTATCCTAAGTAAGATATTATTAAACCTTTACTCGGATGCATTTATTATTTTTTCTGCCGCTAATACCAAGCCGAAGACTAAAACCTAACCAAAATGTAAAAATTGGAGACTATTGACATAAAGCGTTCCGAAGAATAAAGAATAAAAAACATTTAAACATATAAGACGACTTATTTTGTACTACTAAAAAAATACTTGCCGGACGGAATACGAAATGTCAACTTTCTAGACGTGCGATGAACTTGATAGCAAATTCAAGCAAATGTTTACTTCGATAGGTTATAATAATATTGAACTACCCTAAGCATATAAATATGTAAGCTTTCTGGAGTGGAACCGTTTGCTTAGGTTGACATAGTTTATTTTTACCCGACTGCGCGACGCAAAGGAGAGGTAATGTGTTTATCTGTCTATATATGTATGTATGTATGTATGTATGTATGTTTGTTCCTTTGTGGCACACTAGAGACCAAACGCGTGGGCCGATTTTGATAATTGGCACGTCAATAGATTTGCCATGCTAGCGCGAGTGTCAACAAATACATAAAAAATTGAAAAATTCAAAATGGCGGATTTCAGACGCCAAAATTTGGGGTTCAAAACCTATCGAGTGGGGTATCCAATTAAAGGTCTTAAAATGGAGATTCAAAATATATTTATATAAAATAATTTATGATCGTACAAATCGAAAAAAAAAAACGATTTTACATGCCGCGTTAGTCACTTTCAGTAACAAGTTTGCGGTGCTTATCTCTGAAGTTACTTATCAGATCTCAATAAAATTATAATGAGACCAAACGAAAATCATATTAACTCAAACAAAAAAGAATTTTCCAAATCGGTTAAGAATTGATGGAGTTCTGAGGTAACAAACAACCTCTTCCTCTTGGTATAGTCGTTTAATAGTACAACTGTAAAGTAAGTAAGCTTAAAAAGCAATACCCTATCTATATCACGCATTTCGGTTTTTTGTTCTTTGGAGAACTGCTACAAGCTGTTTATGTTGAATTTGACGACAAAGGTATCAAAAACAACGTCTCTGGAGTAGGAGTCCAAATCGAACCATCATGTACAGAATTCGACGCACTTCGTGGACAGGGTAAAATAGAGCGGAAAATGTTACCGTTGATATTATGTTGGGGTGTAACTGTCCATAAATTACAAGGTACTACCTTGGACAAAGCTGTGGTCGACTTAAGTTCACGCATTTTTGCGAAAGGTCAAGCCTATGTAGCATTGAGCCGGGTTAGATCTTTAGATGGACTAGTAATAAGTAGTTTAGATCCCCGGAAACTACTCAATAATCCACATGACATCAACTCTCTAAATGAAATGAGAATTTGCCGTCCTTTACTTAACTAAAAAGTATAAAATAAAACATTAAATTAAAAAATCAAAAAACCCGACTGCGCAAAAAGTGAAGTGTTATGAATATAGAGACTTTAACAGTCGGGACACATTAATCCCCATTCGTTAAGCCATTAATGTGTCCCGACTGGTAAAGTCTCTACATTCCATATAACAAAGTATAATTTATTTTATGAGTGTATCGACCGAGAAAGAATTTAAATGGTATAGTTTTTTGATATCCCTAAACAGAAGTCTAAACTACTAGACTTACTTGTTTTTTTCTTTTCAGTTCGTTTTTTAACACTTCACTTTTTGCGCAGTCGGGTCTTTTGATTTTTTAATTTAATGTTTTACTAGCCTTAATTTAGTAGAGGTTGACATCTTATATGGCATATAGACATGTCTAGTTACATTTAAATGCAACTATATCCAACTCATCATAATCATCATCACCAGCCTTATTTCGCCCACTGCTGGGCACAGGCATCTATTCGATTATGCCACTTGTAAAAAAAAACATCTTGTGGTGACCGCCAGGTAATCCAGGTGTGACGCGATATTAATTATATAATCAACCCTTCTTTCAGCCGGACGACCAACATTTCCTTTTTCTGACCTGGGTCACCACTCTCTCAAAGCTGTACCCCACTTATCATCACTTCGTCTTGCCGAATGTCCTGCACAATTCCATTTAGGGTTCATGATCCTTTTCCCAATATTCCCAATTCCAACCATTAAATTTTTTTTTTTTTAAGTAGCAAAGCAAGTTTTTTACCACTATCTCACCTGATGTTAAGTGAAGATGTGATCGACGATGTAGCACGCATGCCTAGAAGATACCAGTTCACTCGCGACACTGTACTTAACAGAAAACACATTCAGCGTTGAATCTCAATACACAGGGTTATTGATAATTGAACGCCGAGCCTAGAGCATAGAGCATAAAAAGCCTAGAGCATAAATAGCTTAGAGCATAAAAATATATTGAAGAACATTTAATTATTAAGAACGGTTGTACACTCACGGGTTTTTTTATCGGAATTGCTCCGACCAGTTTCAGACACGTTTGGTGACATGTTACGTGCCGAATCTCGTTGCGCGAGGAGCTTGCGGTAGACGTGGCTCCCAGAAGAAGGACACCAAACGTGTCTGAAACTGGTCGGAGCAATTCCGATAAAAAAAACCGTGAGTGTACAACCGTTCTTAATAATAATATTATGTGTAATCCTCACGACACATTTAATAATCGAACATTTAATTATCCAATTTTTATTTATTTTGTTACAAACTTCCAAAATTGGGTATTTTTCCAAAATTTGCTAATTTCCAAATATCTCGTAAGCTATTAACTTACTTTACTTACTTTAATTAACTTTCGGCCATGCATTGGGGACCATACAAATATGTCGCATTTTATCCCCCCTATCAGCTCCTGCCGGGAATACGTCGAATTACCAGTAACCCTGTATATATATCCAACTATTCAACAGCAATTCCAATCTATTTCCGCACATCACATATCCTGCCAATATAACGGATTTATCGCAATCATTCGACGCTATAATTTACCCCGCAAGACGTATGTGTTTACTATACGGTGTATTTTTCAGGTAGGACCGTAAGGTACCTCTTCCGTTGTAGCTGAGGGACTGCGCAACTGGGGCGCAGTGGGAGAATGGTCGGCTTTGACGCCAAACGTAGTGGATTCAAATCCCCGCAGTGCGCCAATGAATTTTCTATCGAAAAATGTATGTGTACATTTCACAGTGGCTCTCCGGTGAAGGAATAAAATCGTTAAGAAGCCCCCAACTCCCGGCATGGTGGTATACTTACTGGTCAGTGTCCACCTGGCCAGCGACAACCAGCCAGGCATTGAGGGTGACAAACCTCAAGTTGGAAAATCTGTCACCACACATCTATGTGTTGTGGTAGCTGTTCTAGAGAGCCAGTTCCCATTCTAGGCCCAGAATGCTACCATTCTCGACCGCATCATCACTTACCAATAGGTGAGATATAAAAAAAAAACTACAGTCAAATGTTTTAAGAAGACTGTCCATTATCTATTGTACACCACATTTTGAGCTTTATTTACAGAATTCGAAATAAATGTACAGTCGGCAAGAAAATCGTCAATTTACACAATAACTTTTTTGATATTAATCAACCCGGTTGCTAATATGTAGGTATGCCCTATTATAACCCTAGATTGCTCTTAAGTGCATCGCATCTTTCATCATCAAAGTATCTCAAAGCTTACACAAAAACCTATACAAACCTGAAAATATTTACTCTCAATTTCAATTTTTTAGGCCCAAAGTTGTTTTGACAGCGTTTGGTATTTGCTAAAATAATGGACTAAAAACACGATTGGTCCAATTTGTCTGAAGAACGAAATGAAACAACCTGATTTTATAGACAAGTAAAAGTTTAGTATCGGAATAGATTAAGGCCTTGAGCGCTACTTATTTGAGATTTCTTTTTTAGATACACGACTATAAGCTAGGTAGGTAAAAAAGCTGTACTCATGTTAAACAGATGTTATATAATATTTTAAGAGAAACCCTACGAATTTTAATTAAGTACAGCAACTAAACTGTATGCAGTTTTTTATGGACACATTTGGTTTTCAGAAAGAAAAAAAATAGAATATCTTATTACTCGAAGAGTAGCAGAGCCAAGGGCAAGGTTCAATCTATCGAATAATCAATAATCAAGCTTAGTCATTCAAAGATTAGGTACGCAATTTGGAATTATTCAGAATGCCCAGACCTATAATTGTAGCCTATGTCAAGCGTGTTACATCGTCGATCATATCTTCACTTATCATCAGGTGAGATAGTAATAAAACGCTTGCTTATCTACTATAAAATAAATTAAATGTAAAAAAAATATTTTAAAACAAGCTTTTATCTGGGACAAGGTACTAAAATGTTAAAAATAAATTCTAGTAAGTATTTTGCGGGTAGGTACTTCCTTATATTCATAAAAGCTTGAGGCACTACCCGTTTTACAGGTTAGGTACTTACTATACTTCTGTGCCTCAAGCTTTTAAGAATATAGGTAAGTACCTACCCCCAAAATACTTACTAGAATTTATTTTTTACATTTTAGTACCAAGTCCCAGACAAAAGCTTGTTTTAAAAAATATTTTTTACGTTTAATTTATTTTTAACTTTTTGGTAGGCATAGGTTACTACTACAACTTAAGTATTTTAGAATAAGCGTGACGTTTTAAAATATTCTACGGATATTATGATGTAAATATGTGTAAAGTGCTCTTCAAGGCAAATCAGTCGAGCCCAAACTTGGTGGGGTTATGATGTTTTATCACAGAAATGCCATGGCCAACTTTCTGTTTCATCATCAGATCGTGGATATCGTTTAAGTGTAAAGTGCTTCTCAAGACGAATCAAATGAGCCTAAATTCGGTGGAGTTACGTTAATTTATCACAGAGATGCGGTGGCCACCTTCCAGCTTCATCGTCAGACCCTGGATATCATCTAGGTGTAAAGTCCTCCTCAAGACGAATCAATCGAGCCCAATCCCGATGGGGTTATGTTGTTTTATCACAGAGATGACGTTTTCACCTTCCAGCTTCATCATTAGACCATGGATATCGTCTAGGAGTAAAGTCCTTCTCAAGACAAATCAATCGAGCCCAAACTCGGTGGGGTTATGTTGTTTTATCACAGAGATGCCGTGGCCAACTTCCAGCTTCATCATCAGATCCTGGATATCATCTAGGTGTAAAGTCCTACTCAAGAAGAATCAATCGAGCCCAAACTCGGTGAGGTTATGTTGTTTTATCACAGAGATGCCGTGGCCACCTTCCGTCTCCATCATCTGACCAGCTCCATGGTACCATATTATTGTATTGTCACCGAAGATACGTAAGTTCACCAAATTTGAGACAAATCGGACATCGGGAAGTGAGTCTTATTTAGCTTCCAAAATTCCACCCGAACATACATAGTGACATACATAGTGACATACATACATTCATACATACATACATACATAATACATACATACATACATACATACATACATACATACATACATACATACATACATACATACATACATACATACATACATACATACGTACATACAAAGCAAGTTAAATACGAGTAAAAGCTTGTAAAATAAACAAGATTATAGGGCATGTGAGACGGCAACAGTGTGTCAGAGTTACACAGTTCAAATTCTAGATAAACTGAATTATGCTAGCCTCAACGTTAACGTCTAAATAAGAGGGCGGAAACACGGTCAAGGTCGTACCTCAATTTTTTTAAACCCTTTTTGACGTAAATTCAATGAACGGCTTACACGAGGTACGGGGAGGTCACGACGCGACGGAAAAACAATTTAGGCCAATGTTTTAGTAAAGTAAAGAGACGAGTTAAATAGACCATTTATCTTGTCGCACCGAAATTTGGAGTTCTGGTTGACTTAGTTCTCGTAAGCCAATTGCAATGATTTTTGACTTAATCGACGCCTCTTAGTCTGTTCTCTTTTTTACAAGCTTTTATTACAACTTTATTTGCTTCGATTTTTGATGCATCCTTCTTAGTATTCTTAGATTTTGGGCGCGCCACGGCTATTACCGAAGCTTTAACGACTCATGTTTCCAAAGTTCACAATTAAAAAAAAAAAAATTAATTATATCTATAGATTCACTATGTAACGCACTTTACGAGTACAACGATACCTCATTAATAACTGTGGCACAATATTTAACAAAGTTTTAGCACAAAAAATTTCAAACGCAGATATGTTTTTTTATTCGTAGCGCAGATAGTTTGAAATTTTTTTCTCAACGAATTTTTTTCTGTCTAGCCGACCGAGCGTGGATAACAGGCGTGGACCGAGTAAAAAGTATTCTGTGGGCGTGGATGACAGGGTTCCCTGTACCACAAATAGTTCGACTACACTTGCTAACGGAGAATAAGACTCTACTCTAGGTAGCGAACACAAAAAGTAACATGCGCGAACCTTTTGAGATGTCACTGTCAAAAACGTCAAAGCGAATCTGTGCTTATTTATTTTTATCAAAAATCTTTGATTCTTTTGAAAAACTCGTCAAAAATATTTATCATTTATTAAAGAATAGGTCGTCGAAATTTCAATGTAAGGAATGAAAGCGGTATAGACATCAATCGAACTCGAAAGCAAAAAGAAAACATGAGGTTTGTGTGATTTATTCATTAAGACAGTGTCAGACATGCCTTCAATTTTCAATTTCTTTTTGAAAGCCATCTATTGAGTCGAACCAAACGTGTTTTTTTTAATCGCTCCGTTTTATCATTCAAACTCATTACCGATACACATTACGGCTTACAAGCAAACTTTGTCTTCGTCTATGTGTCATAAAAATAAACAAAAGAGGGTATGTTTTTATTAACCGACTTCACAAAAAAGGAGGAGGTTCTCAATTCGTCTGTATGTTTTTTTTTTTTTCAATTTCAATTTCAATTTATTCAATTCAATTAATACGGTTTACACCAATTACCTTAATTAAATCATAATAAAAAATTATCGTGTCAAAATCAGTAATAACATCGTCAAAAACACACATTACATTCATTGTGTCAAGAATTCTTACTTTCACAGAATGGTAAAAATATTGCTGCGAGCTTAGACCATCTGTCATTAAAATAATCTGTCTCGGGATACGGGAGCAGGAGAGCGTTGAGTGCGGCAAGGATGCGCGGAATAGGCGAGTTAGCGCGCGCAACGGTGCGGCATCTCGGTACAGCGAATAATACGTGTCGTCTGCTTCTACAGTAATTATCTGGCGTATACAGTCGACACAACTCGTTGCTTAGTTCAGGGCAATCTATTCTATCGCGGAGTATCTTGCACGTTACTGTTAGTTGGTCATTTGCCCGCCGAACCTCAAGAGAGTTGTAACCTAGACATCCCAGGAGGAATTTAGTAGGATAGAGGTATGGGTAGTACCCGTAGGTTCTCTTATATAGGCTTCTCAAATAGGCTTTTTGCACCTTCTCTAGGGCCAGTGCGTATGTAGACTCGTTCGTTTCTCTCGGTCTCGAGTCTCGGGCGTTTCTGAGCACAAACCCCAAACGTCGAAAAGATTTTTATGTAACTTTAAGTCTTTTTGCATGGTCAAATTATTATTAAATCATTTATTTCGAATATTAAATTCATAATATTTTTTTGCTTAATTAATTACAACTGTTTATCATTACACACATATAAAATACATTACAATTAATTACAATCAATAAAAATGATGAAAATGAAAATGAAAATGAAAATGAAACACCCTGAAAGATTAGATACAAAAATGTCTGGTGTCCGTTTGAAGCAAAGTATGTGCAGTTGGTTAAAAAAAAACTCACAAGAAATTTATCCGTGGCTCTACCATAAGCAGTATGGAGTTTTTGTTGGGTATCTATATGTATCTTACGGAATTCTTATAAGGAATGGTCGAATATAAATATCACACTGGCATTAAGAGCAAACGCGGGGTACATATTTCCATACAAATGTATTCCCCATTTTCCTCCCTGGAGAATGCTCCTAGAGCAAAATTTTTTTCTACGAAAAATCAAGGTCTACTGTAGCTATGCCCCCTATCATTTGCTTTTTTTCATCATACATTTGCGAAAAGAAATATGACCCTTCAAAAACCTGAAAAAATTACCCATTTTACTGCCCTGATCTAGACGGCTACCAGACAAGTTCTAAAGGGTTTTAAGACAAAACAAAATGATACAAGCACGGATGCACTCATCTGCAAAAATATCGTGAAAAAAATAATTTGATCGGATCTGTTTTCGAGGAGAAAACACGGGAATACAAAACCATATTTTACTCAAAATTTTGTAGGCAAAATGGGTCTTAGCTTCAGTTGTCCCTATCGCATTCTTCGGGGGAAGGCTGTAGGCCTGGAGGTGAGGGAGGGTGAAATTAAAACGTATACATTTAAGGAAGTGATAATTGTCGATAATGGGTATCGATAGTCTAGTGATGTCTATCGATATCGATATTTATCGCGTTTTCATTAATTTAATTTTCTACAAAGTGTATATGTTACTTTTATCATTGTAGGTACTTCAAATTGCTCTATGTATCACTTACCACCAGGTGGTATAGTGGTGAAACGCTAGACTGTAAGATATAAAATAAAAATATTACAGACAAATGTTACCTATACATAATGTTTATGTGACTATGTCCAGGTTCTACTTGAAATTTTTCACAAAGTATGTATTACTATGGGCGTTTCTTTCGTAGAAATGCAATAAATTATGTAGAAACATTTGCATCCTCGTTACATAAAGAGTAGGTAATAAGGTACATTTTAAGTTGTATTGATATGGTTGTGTTTTATCTGAACTTTTGTGTGATTGTTATTGAAGTTACATTATGTATTTTAATGTTGGTCCGGTTATAGTTTATATAAATTTGGTTGGGTGAATTGATTGAGAAACTGTCAATCCTACCAAAGTATGTGTTACCGCCAGAATTAGTATTTCATAATATTAATGCATTTCATCGTTCTTTAGCTGTCACTTTCTTTCACATGATAATACAGGCTAATTGAGCGATTTCCTATCTCATTTACCCCCGCCATATATCCATGTCCATCCACGTCGCACCGCACGTATTGGAAGCAACGACGTCCTTCAAGAAACCAGTATCAAGGACAAACCGCCGCAGAACGCACTTCGGTGTGATCTATTTTATTGCATTACCTCGTACGTGATAACAGTGTTTTTATACAAAGTTTGGACCCCTTTAATGCTAATGTGGATGAGGACATTTGTGAGGATTTTGTGCTGCGCAGCCTGAACAATCCAAGACGAGAAGGAGCTCCCGGAAAGTTAGAAGGTGCGTGGATATTCCATTTTCCTTACCTAAATCGCTCTAGTTGTCCTGATATATCATGTAATGATTATTTAGATTTGTAATCGGTGATCCTAGCGAATAAAAGAAAAATACAGTCCACTTAAATTAATGACGCTATAAGACCTTCGGGTACATAACGCCTCCCGCCAAAAAGCGGTTGAATATAAATTTTTGGCCGCTTCATTTTTTGGTCCATACGAACCGGATTTCATCTTAATTTCATTGTAGTTGTATCATTTCTCGACTCAATTCGAGAACATTCCTTATTATCTATATACATTCCGCCTCGCAACTTGTTGCGAAGTCTACCCTCATTTCACTTGCATAAAAGTGTTCAATACTCGACTATAATTAATTATTTACTAAAACCGCTTCGCTCTTATAAGTGTTTGCCTTTAGAGATTGTATTATTATATTTCCGCCCTTTAGGCACATACATTTATAAGGCGATATATATTATATACGTATACAATACACAATTCACGTACTAATTTATTAAATAACATATTATAACATAATTACTAATACCGCATCCATTAAATACTTATGTAAGTACTTACTTATATACTTACATATTTACCTATACGCGACTATTATTATTTGTCCCGCATAACATATAGTTTTTCGATAACTGTAATAGTTACCAGAGCTATTACACAATATCATTCATAATTTATACGTTTAAATAATATCGATAATGACTCGCGAAGCGAAGGTAGCTTCTCCGTGTAGTCCGTGTTTGACTATCCTAGAAGCCAAGCGGAATGCTCTTTTTAACCGACTTCACAAAAAAGAAGGAGGTTCTCAATTCGTCTGTATGTTTGTTTTTTTTTTGTGTGTATGTTACGCGATTTCTCCATCAATTGTGAACGGATTCAAATGATTCTTTTTTTAATTGGTAGGATACGTTTCCGAGGTGGTCCCATTTTAATTTTATCGAGATCTGATTAGTATCACCAGAGATATGGAGATAAATACCCCAAACATAGGAGATTGTACTAGTTTTAGTTGAAGAGTCCCAAGAAGATTATACACTATGGAGGTTGCTATTGCATATAAGATATTCTTACGGTAACTGTGAGCGAGATAGAATAAAGGTGGGGAAATTTTTTTTGTAATATCTTATAGGCAAGCGTTTGACCACTATCTCACCTGTTGCTAAGTGATGATGCGGTCGAAGATAGAGAAGTGGACTAGAATGGGAACTGGCTCTCAAGGATAGCTGCCGGAACACATTAGATGTTTGGCGACAGATTTTCTGACTTGAGGGTGGTAACTGGCCAGGCGGACACTAGATATGTTCTACCACCATGCGGGGGTTATTGGTTTCTTAACGATGTTTTCCTTCACCGGAGGGCCACTGTGAGAAGCGCACATATATTTTTCGATAGAAAAATTCATTGGTGCACGGCGGTTTGAACTCGGTACCACGGCATCAAAGCCGACTGTTCTCCCAATTACGCCACCGGGCCCTCAATAAATAATTATATATTAATAATTATAATAAATAATTATGTATAAATATAAATTATTTGTCTTCACAGGAATGTTCTACCGGGCAAAGTCTTGTTAGAGTGCAAACTTTTTTAAACATACCTAATATTTTTTGACATGACATGACATTTGGCGAAGATGGCGGCCATTTCAGTCCCGCGACACTGCATACATAATTAAATAACTCAGAATCATGAACGTACTTTGTACCAATCAACACAGCAAAAAAAAATTATAAGCATAAAACCACATATTATATAATAGTTACTACGTAAATAATACTTTCCGTTGTTAGGTTGGCTACACAGTGCTTACATAATTCGGGTATCCACAATATAGGGAAGTGCCTCTTATAACGTAGTAGAGTGATTCAGTACCCTGTTGGCCATATGGCGGCAATTAATGTTAATAATCGCAAATAATACTTTTTAATATTCATTTTGGAATACAACTAGTCCGTGTTATAAAAGTATTTGGAATTATTGTAATAAAATAGACAATTAATTATCGTGTGTCAGATGCTTTTGTTGCACAGGGCATTTTGGACATTGTCCTATGAGACCTTGATGACATCATTATTACTAGTGAATATTTTCACTTTAGCGCGGCATTTAAAGTCAATTTTTTTAGGGTTCCGAACCCAAAGGCTACCAAATGAACACTTTCTGAGACTTTGTTGTCTGTTCGTCCGTCCGTCCGTCCGTCCGTCCGTGTGTCTATATGTGCGCACTTTACAGATCTGTATCTTCTTAACCGTTATAGGTACACACTTGAAATTTTCAAAAAGTATATATCCGTCAGTGTATAACGGCCCAGACACGAAATTTAATAGATGCATGTAATTTCATTAAAACTTTTTTTGCACTAAAAAGGGTAAAATAAGTTATTTTTCAAAAAAAATAAAACCGACTTCATAACCACAAAAAGGCACTCAAAAGCGAAAAATAATTTACTTAAAATTATTATAAGCGTTACCCACGTCTCTATTTGAAGTCGGTGCCAGCCAAGTCTATTGGATATTAGATAGATGCTATGTATGTAGTAGTAGTAAGTAGGTACATGTAGGTTAGTAAGTAGGTAGATACATGTACTCGTAGGTATTATCTATCTACTACCTATTAGACTTGGCTGGCACCGACTTCAAATAGAGACGTGGGTAACGCTTATAATAATTTTAAGTAAATTATTTTTCGCTTTTGAGTGCCTTTTTGTGGTTATGAAGTCGGTTTTATTTTTTTTTGAAAAATAACTTATTGAACGAATTAACATTGTTTATAACCAAGCTAAAAATGCTCATATTACGGAAGAAACTCGAGAGTTGTTTCTGGTTTCTTGCGTAACGATTGATAATATACGCACGAGTTTTCACAAGGTACTCGATAGTTACAATGAGACACTTCTCGAGCTCAACCCCGAAGCTACTCCTGATTATCAAGGTTACTCCTCCTTCGAAGATCTATATTGTTATATCAAGCAGATCATGTCGAAGTTCACCGCGTCCGCGTCAGAGCATTCCACTTTGCCCGCCAAAGCTAAGCCTAGACTTCCAAATATTGAACTGGTGTTTTTTGACGGTGATATAAAAAACTGGCCATTGTTTTACGCTAGTTTTCATGCCACAGTGCACGAAAACTCATCGTTAACAAACGCAGACAAACTATACTATTTAATAGGTAAATTGTCACCAACCGCCCAGTCTTCATTTGCTGGTATAATTCCGAGTGCCGAAAATTATGAAGCGATTTATCAATCTCTTCTCGATAAATATCAAGATGTACGGCTATTAGGTTCTAACTATTTAAATGAAGCACTTAGTCTTAAATTAAATGGTTCTCCGTCTACATCTAACTTCCAGATGTTTATCGATAAGTTTGTCGTCGCTATCAGCTCACTCAAAGCGTTAAAAATTGACGATCTGTTGGATTTTGTTCTGCTACACATAGCTACGCAGAAATTTGATGCAGAAACTATACGTGCATTTGAAATGTATTCTCGTCATAACAAATTGCCTACCCTCAATGAGTTTATCGAATTCATAAAAAAACAGTGTCGTATTTTTGAGAGCACGCAACCTGCCGCAGCTAATAATAGCACAAGGTCTAGTGCTAATAAACCTCCTGCTAGGACTAATCGCCCGCCAAATCCACAGTCATACGTCACATGTTCGGCTTCTGATAAATGTTCACTGTGTAATTACGCATCTCATGATCACTACTTTAAATGTACCGCGTTCGAAAAGCTTTCACCTACTGAATGGTTTAAGTTTATTAAAAATAACAACGCGTGTGTAAACTGCACCAGTCGCACACATAAAACCGTTAATTGTTCATCTAAATTGAAATGTCGTGTGTGTTCTCAGCGACATCATTCTATGTTACATTTTAATAATAACAAACCGCGTTCGGCACCTGCGATGCCTACCTCGGCAACCGCCCATACAACCGCTACGCCACGGGCGCCCGTCCCTACTACGATGGATAGCGAGCCACGTCACTCGGTACAACGCAGCGATCTATCGCTATGCACGACATCCATTGCCGCCTCGCTGCCCGCGCGCACCGAGTCATCGGCTGATAAGCGGCAACGCGTAGGGTCCAGTGCAACCGTACTGCTAGCCACCGCTCAAGCGATTGTATTCGATGCTAGAAATAGACCGCAAGTTATTCGTTGTTTACTTGATAGTGCATCTCAAAGTAATTTCATAACTTATGAATGTTGTGAACGCCTTGGATTATTAAATCGTATGATGCCTTCACATACGGTTGTTAGGGGAATCGGGGGTTCAGAAAAGCAAGTTAAAGGTTTGGTTAACTTTAAAATAAACTCGCGATTTAATTCGAACATTAATTTTGATCTTGACTCGCTCGTTATTGACCGCATAAGCGACAATCTGCCTTCAGTGGCAGTCGATAAGGCTGCGTTTACACATCTTGAATCACTCCCGCTCGCCGACAAGGATTTCGCGACTCCTGGACCAGTCGACTGCTTGGTTGGAGCATCGACTTTCTCGCATCTGTTGCTACCCGGAGTTGTGAATAGCAGTTATAGTAATGTACCACCCGCGATTCAGACTGTGTTAGGTTTTGTGTTTTTTGGGCTCCGCGCCTACGTCGCAGATCGTTCACAATAGTTTATCAACAGTATGTTGTTCCGTTGTCCACGAATCAATGGATACTCTCTTCAAGCGTTTTTGGGAACTTGAAGAGGTAACCGCGCCGCCCGCTCAAAGTCCTGAGGAATTTGAGTGCGAACAGTTCTTCCGCGCTACCACCGTTCGTGACAATAGTGGTAGATATGTCGTTGCCTTACCATTTCGTGATGACGTAAATTTATTAGGCGATTCGTACGCTGCCGCGCTTAGGCGACTTAAATGCTTAGAACGAAAGCTCGATGCATCGCTCAAAACCCGCGCCGCTTATAATGATGTAATACGCGATTATATAAATAAGGGCTACCTAAGTCCTGTTGACATAAATACTGATGATGTCACGCGACCTTCATATACGATTCCACATCACGGTGTGTTTCGAGAAGACAAAACGTCGACCAAGCTTCGCTGCGTTTTAGACGCCAGCTGCAAGTCTTCATCTGGTCACTCACTTAACGATCTTCTCCACCCAGGTGCTAATTTACAGGGAGACTTGTTTAGCATCCTTATACATTTCCGCCTGTTTGCAATAACGCTGTCCGCTGATTGTCGTCAGATGTTTCTCCTAATCGGAGTACGCGAACTTGATCGTAGGTATCAAAGAATTTTATATCGGTTTAGTACGGAGGATCCAGTTATTATATACGAATTTAACCGTGTTTGTTTCGGATTAAAATCAAGTCCATTTCACGCAATGCGCGTCGTGCGCCAGCTGATCGCCGACGAAGGTGATAAGTTCCCGCCGCAGCCGCTGCTGCTTCTTCATGCCTTTACATGGACGATATTGCCGTTTCTGTCATGAATAGTACGCAAGCCATCACTCTTAGTGATGAGCTCATCAAACTTTTCAAACTGGGTCAATTTGAACTCGTCAAGTGGACAAGCAATTCTGATGCTGTACTTGCTCACATACCAGATACACATAAAGAATCTCACGATAAAATGTTTGACGACTCTATTCAACATAAAATTCTGGGATTATGTTGGGATAAATCATGCGATTGTTTCCGCTTCGAAGTCGACGCTCCAGATGATAAGTGCACTAAGCGCACGATATTGTCTGCGATTGCTAGGCTGTGGGACGTTATGGGCTTTGTGGCTCCGGCCATTTTGTACGCCAAGCTTCTTATTAAAGAGCTTTGGTTGTCGAAGTGTGACTGGGATGCCGAGCCTCCCCCTCACATCGTTAATGATTGGATGCAGTTTTGTAAGGAGCTTCCCTCGCTCAACAAACTGTGCATTCCCCGACATCTGGGTATTGTCGAGAGTTGCGAGGTCAACGTCATAGGTTTCGCTGACGCGAGCGAACGAGCATACGGTGGTATGGTTTATCTACAAATCCGCATAGGTTCAAAGTACACTGTACAACTGGTGTGCGCAAAGTCCAAAGTGTCACCTGTCAAGGTCGTTTCTATTGCACGATTGGAACTTTGTGCAGCGGTTCTGTTGTCACAGCTGCTTCGCAAGGTCTTGGATATTATAACCCCGCGTTATACCGTCAGCAATGTCTTTGCCTTCAGTGATTCTAAAGTTGCACTTTGTTGGATTAACGCTTCGCATCGCATCGATGGCAGACTTTTGTCGCAAATCAAGTAGTAAAAGTGACGGAAAATATACCCGCGAGTCGATTCTTTCATGTTTCTGGCTCCGATAACCCCGCAGACTGCTTATCACGTGGTCTTACCCCGGATAAGTTAGCCTACCATGCCTTATGGTTTACTGGACCTTCTTGGATCACGCGCGATCCAAGCGAATGGCCCTTAAATAAATTAGATACTAATGATAACGCAGACGCCCCTGAGCAACGGACTCTGGTGCACGTTACGACTAGTCCGGAGGATTCTAAATTATTACGCGCTATCGTTTACATTTACCGCTTCATGAAAATATTACCCCGTGGTAATTCTATAACCGCCGCAGATTTAGAGTTTGCAGAAAATAAATTAATACTCGCCGTACAAGATTTTCACTTCCAGAACGATAAATCTAACTTAATTAAAAATGAGACTTGCTCGCCCGCTCTAAACAAGCCTAGGCCTTTTTTAGACAGTAACGGTCTTATCCGTGTCGGAGGTCGCTTGTCAAACTCCGCTGAGGAATACACGGTTAAGCATCCTTGCATTCTACCGCGCCGCGATCATGTCATTGACTTGATAGTCGATCACTATCACCGCAAGCACTTGCATGCTGGACCAGAGCTTCTGATGTCTTTATTAAGACACAGATTCTGGATCTTGGCTGCAAGACGCATCATACGATATCGTATTCATAAATGCAACGTGTGCTTTAAATCGAAGCCGCGTCCGTTATACCCGCTCATGGCTGATTTGTCCAGTCACCGCGTCAACCAAGTCGATAAGTGCTTCACAAATGTCGGATGCGACTACCTAGGCCCGATGCAGTACACACCGGTACGTGGTCGGGGAGTCAAGAGCCGTAAAGCTTGGATATGTGTCTTTATGTGTCTTACGACGCGTGCGACCCATATAGAAATCGCCACAGACTTGAGTACATGCAGTTTCCTCAATGCGTTCAAACGTTTCCTTTCCAGACGCGGACCAATAAAGTGCTTATATTCCGATAATGGGACGTGTTTTGTGGGGGCGCGCTCGTATCTTCGCGACCTTTATAAATTCATAGACGAACTCCGCCTGCACCTGGAATTGGAGTTAGCTGAAAACCGCATTGAGTGGAAGTTTATTCCCCCTGCTTCTCAACACTGGGAAGGTTGTTGGGAAAGTATGGTGAAGATAATTAAAACGCATTTATTTAAGGTCATAGGACAACAAATCGTATCGTACGAAGAGCTTCTCACTATCCTGACGCAGATAGAAGCGCTCATTAATTCGCGCCCGCTGATAACTATGAGTAGTGATCCCGCAGAGCCTTCAGCTCTTACGCCGGCACACTTTTTACAAACCGTGCCCCTTTCATCGATTCCCGCGGCTGAAGTTAGTTCCACAGATTTACTTCAGAGACATAACTTAATAGATAGTATTGTACAGTCCTTTTGGAAGCGCTGGCGTGCTGAATATTTGCATCAGCTGCAGGCGCGAGCCAAGTGGAATGTTCCTTCAGCTCCTATACAGGAAGGGACGGTAGGATCATTATCAAGACTGACAATTCTCCGCCCTTTGCTTGGCCTTTGGGAGTCGTGGAAAAGATATACCCCTCTAAAGATGGCGCTACTCGAGTTGTCACTGTAAGAACTCGAAAGGGGAGCTACCTTCGTCCGGTAGTTAAATTATGTCCCCTTCCTAATCAATAATTTATTAAATATATACATTTCGTTTAAGTATTTAACCGCATATTATATTAACCGCATATAATATTACCGCATATTCACCCGCATACTATAATATTGATTTATACATATCCCGCATTTTTATACATATTATTTTGGTTTCTTAAAGGCAACCCTTTAAGGCCGGGGGAGATGTTACCGCCAGAATTAGTATTTCATAATATTAATGCATTTCATCGTTCTTTAGCTGTCACTTTCCTATGATGAGCGATTTCCTATCTCATTTACCCCCGCCATATATCCATGTCCATCCACGTCACACCGCACGTATTGGAAGCAACGACGTCCTTCAAGAAACCAGTATCAAGGACAAACCGCCGCAGAACGCACTTCGGTGTGATCTATTTTATTGCATTACCTCGTACGTGATAACAGTGTTTTTATACAAAGTTTGGACCCCTTTAATGCTAATGTGGATGAGGACATTTGTGAGGATTTTGTGCTGCGCAGCCTGAACAATCCAAGACGAGAAGGAGCTCCCGGAAAGTTAGAAGATGCGTGGATATTCCATTTTCCTTACCTAAATCGCTCTAGTTGTCCTGATATATCATGTAATGATTATTTAGATTTGTAATCGGTGATCCTAGCGAATAAAAGAAAAATACAGTCCACTTAAATTAATGACGCTATAAGACCTTCGGGTACATAACGCCTCCCGCCAAAAAGCGGTTGAATATAAATTTTTGGCCGCTTCAGTATGAATAGATAATATGAGATTGTTTAAAAAACTAAAAGAACCGACTTCAAACGTCGCGGTAGTCAAAGTAGCCAGTAGACGTAGTAACTATTATATAATCTGTGCCAGTAGTAAGTAGTAAATCGTCGAGATAAGTAAATGCATCGTAATACAAATTTTGATATATTAAAAACGGATCGGCCGATTTCGTTAAAATTACAATGGGACCGGACCACCTCGGAAACGTACGCTACCCATTAAAAAAAGAATCATTCGAATCCGTTCACAATTGACGGAGTAATCGCGTAACAAACACAAAAAAAAGAAACATACAGACGAATTGAGAACCTCCTCCTTTTTTGTGAAGTCGGTTAATAAATTAATAAAAATTAATAAAAAAAATATATTTATGATGTCGTTCACTGTAAATAATAAATTTACTTGTGAACGACATCCTCTCTAATAATCCTTCTCTTCTCTGGAAGACATAAATTTGCCTCAAGACATACTTAATTCTATCGTTATTTTAACAAGGCTAATTTTAACACCAATTAAACCTAACAAGGTTAGGTTTAAATGGTGGTTAAGGGCCTTGGGTAGTATTTAATCGCCTTTAGAGTACAGCTATTAAACAATAAGACACCCTAGTATGGACATTAAAAAGGTCTATATTCTGTAATAGGTATATTGTAGGGCGACTTTCGCCTTTCAATACGCCGATCTTGCCGTGAGATGACTTGAAATTTGAAAGGTTGTGCATGGCCAACACAATACTGATTTTGTGACAAAAAATATTTTTCTTGTAATAATTATAACGGCTTTTATCGAAATTACTCCGACACGTTTCGGACATTTTTGATGTCCTTTTTCACAGGAGTCAGGCCTACCGCGCGTCCCTCGCGCGATCGAGGGGTAAAGTAAAATATTACCCCTAAGGCTCCCATTTGTAACGGGAATGGCATCGTTCATTTGCAATCTTTTAGGTCTATTTCGATCTCTTTCACTAGGAAACGTATGATCCTGGTAAATGTGCATAATGGATTCTGCGGCACTTGTTACTTTAATTTGGAGTGAATATGATTTTTGGTAATACCTAAAATTATATATGAAAACTTTATGTTTTGCAATATTATAAATTCGAAAGTCAGGTTGTATATGTAAGAGATATGTCCCAGTTCTGTGGTATAAAATATATATTTATTTTTTAGGGTTCCGTACCCAAAGGGTAAAACGGGACCCTATTACTAAGACTCCGCTGTCTGTCTGTCTGTCCGTCTGTCACCAGGCTATAGCTCATTAACCGTGATAGTTAGACAGTTGAAATTTTCATAGATGGTGTATTTCTGTTGCCGCTAGAACAACAAATACTAAAAACAAAATAAAGTTAAAAATTAAAGGGGGTCCCCATACAAAAAACGTCTTTTTAAACGCCATCTATCTAATTAGTTTCGGCAAAATGACATAGATGGCGCTAGTAAACGAGCCCCGTCTTTCTAGATCGCGACCAAACCAAATATTTTTGGTAATATCAATTAATCAAATATATGAGGTTGAAACTCTGTTATGTTTCGTATTGTACGGAACCCTCCCTAAGTGTGCGATAAGAGACGCGATGCTGACTCGCACTTGGCCGGTTTTATTTATACTACTACTACTACTACTACTAGTGAACTTACCGATTTAGCTGATTTTGTCACACAAGGATAGCTGATAAGGTAAAATAGGACTTAGGATACTTTGACAATATAATCTACGTTCCTGGTTAAAAAACAGGAAATATCAATAAAAATAGTTTGATATTTTTCTCGCTATGAGTAGGTAATAAATTAATATAACTATTTAATATAACTAAATTAAGAATACTAAATTAGTAACCTTAACATGTGGTATATATTATACCTGCCTATAACCTTAATATAGTATGGGGCACTATAGGGGATGCATGCTCCAGTATTCGGTCTCAAATGGAAAAAATATTTTGGTATAATGTTTGTATGGAAAATGGGTAAGGGCTGAAACTTTCAAACTTTAACCGTCTGTTTAATATTCTAAACGTACCATGGTTTTGTATAATAAGGAGCAGAACAGAAACAAATGCATGATGAAAAGTAGATAGGTAATTAATTATGCATCTGCGCCCAAACAACATTCTATGAAACTGGCCTAAGACATCGGTAGTCAAAAAGACTGATCTTCTTGACTACCGATGTCTTAGGCCAAGGAGATTGGAAGCCAAAAGTAATAATTAATAAGGGGATACATTTAAATATATACGATGTCAGCTTATTACTTCGAAATGAAATTATTCACCGTATTTTATATTGCAGATACGATACGACTTCTATCAAAATTGAAACGGTTAATAGCGAATATTATCACTTCCTCGAGAGACATTTTACACGGTTACACGTTGGTACCAAAGTTTCAATTTCGCCAAATTGCAATAAAATGGTAATTTTATTAGAGGTCTGGCGTATATTACTCGATAAACGGCAACTGTGTGAGTTTTTACATCTACAAGGAAGCGTAGAAGCACTTTGGAGTGCCTACAATTAGAAAATTAAAGAAAGTTTGATAATCATTTATATATACCCTTTACATACAGTATGTCAAGGTACGCACAAACATAAAAACATACATTGTATGATTGATGACTATGGACAAACAATTAAATGATATATAATTGGGGCACATTATTGACTGGGGCGTTTGCCCTATATAAACTATAGAGAAGTAAGCTACTTAATCGGATTTGGTGTTTTAGACCAAAGACATATCCAATTACTTTATTAGTTATAAAAATCTCAATATAGTGTTTGCCTGTGTCTTATAAAGATACAATCTTTACCCTAACCTGTTACCTAAATCGTTTACAGTTTTTATGAGCATCCTTAAAAATAAAGATATTGGCTAGTGATAAGCTCTTATGTACGTGTTTTTTGTTTATTATGTTTCAGTTTCGGCGTTGTCTCAATAAAGTATTTTATTATCTTTATTAGAAGGTCACTAGACAAGAATATCAGTCTCAAGGGGAAGCTGTAATCGAACAAGTTAAATCTCCGTCCTAGATACACTGCCTTTCTCCCTTTGAACTCCCTTTTACCTAAATAGTGTTGCTAGAGGTATCTGTTTTCCTAAGTAGCTATCAAAATATTTCTGCCAGATTTCCCTCGATTGTTTTACTTTATTGAAAAAGTTAGGACAGATATGTAAAAAAACTTATTTTTACTAATGTCCCATTTTCCTTTTCAGACCGTAAAAATGGTAAATGGGATAATTTGGAATCAATTAGTATGGTTTGGGAATTAATTACTGATACTTTAATGGAGCTTTGTCAAGCGTAAAGAATTACCCACATTCTCAGACATGGTTGGTATATTTTTATTTTAAAATTATCGTGAATTTGTAACATTATTATTGTTATATACCGGCTGTAACTGACAGTGCACATGGCGATCTCACCGCGTGACCTCACTCCCGAGGAAGAGCGACGGACTCGCTCGAAACCTAGGTCGAGAAAATTCGACTAAAGGTGAATTCGTGAATTACAGCCGGTTTATAACAATAATAATGGTTGGTATATTTCAGGTGGCCACAACGAGTGAAATTAAAATACGTACCTTGTTAGAACCTTATCTTCCATGCTACGCCGACTGGACCCTTAATCATTCGTACCTTAAGGGCTAACAATAAAGTTACCCTTTCCAACTATCATGAGTGATAACAAAACGTGTCAATCATCATTGTCATATCAGCGTGCGTCTTGCTTGTCAGCTTACCTTTTATTATAAGAATGTAGTACATATATGCATACTTAGATGAAAAAGATGTTATATAGGCTTAGTATCCTGAGCGTCCGGCTTAAGGTTGTAGCTTAGGTACATAAAAACACTGCCTCCGATTGGCTCGGCCTCGAATCGTACTGACAACTAGCAGTAAGCTTGATGTCTACGTTAAGTCAGCATTAACCTTGCTTTTCATTGTTCGTCACGTTTGTCGATAAGGCTTCTTGTGGCACATAAAGCATGCGATAACTATCGAGCAGCTAGCTTATGGAGCTATCGAGTAGCTTGATTGCTGCAAGTTAGTTTGCCGCGCATTGATTGCAATGTACCGGTAAGGCAATGGTGACGCGACGACAATTTTGAGAAAACGATGAATCGACATCGATGCAACCACCGTTTATTAGAGTGTATTTCCTCAAAAATACCGTCGCATCGCCGTAGCCTCACCGGTGCAGCCTCGGCCTAAGTTAGTAGCCAGTAATTGAATACTCATTCTACAACCGTACGGGAGCAGTATTGTTTATGTTAGCTAGCTTTAAATGAACTTTAGTCCTCCGTTCTGAAGTTAGCTAAAAAACGGCATAAAAGAAGGTAAAACTGGCAACACTTATTCTACACACCTGGACACAGAATAAATAGTACATGACTTGGATCCTTTATATATAGGTAATTTATTAATTGTGCTTATTGAGCATTCAGTAATGTGGGTGTCCTAGGCTGGATTATGGGTCTCAAATAATATATTAGGGTTTGTGTTCGGTTTATTTTCAGACGTTTTCCACAATGAGAACCAGTCTCAGTTATTGCGAGTAATTTTTTGGTAGATATAATTATTATATTAATTAAATTATAGTAGTTCTGAGTAAAACCGAGTACGGTTATACTCAGAACTGAACATTTTCGTAAAGTGGTAACGGAAATTATGATTGTAACGAAATATGTATTTTTACTTATATGCGAGATAATTTTTGGTAGCATCACAACAAAACATTTTTTTGAATTGGCCATATACCAAAAGCTATTTAGAGTTCAATTGCAGGTTAATTGAATCAATGATTTTAAATTCAAAGTCAAATACATATCTGTTGAATAAAATAGGATAAAACTTGTCTAGCCCCTACGAATAAATAGTAGTCTAGCCCGTCAGTTTTTTTTCTTGACAAACAAGCACTTGGCCACTATCTCACCTGATGTTAAGTGACGATGCGGTCTAAGATGGAATCATGCTGGAAATGGAGGATGGCAATGAGACAAGGTGCTGGACAACTGACTCAAGTCCGATCCACATAACGCAACTATTCTATCCCGTCTTCCATACTAAACTCAGCATAACATATACTTACCACAGGTGGTTAGGAGCATATTAAATCGATGTTTCGCCTGACTTGCTACCAAAAATGTAGCTTTTTTTATGGTAAAAGGTAACAGGACAAGCACAACGCTCGCCACCTCGCGCTTACCACCATCAAGGAGAAAATCTACCGCCAAAACCTTACGGTGTTCCGGTAGCACACAGCCCATGAGAGTCAGAGTATTCTCTAGCGTGTTCACCATCCTCGACCACATCATCGCTTACCATCAGGCGAGACAATGATCAAACGCTAGCCTATAAGACATAATATATCTATATATATATAAAAGAAAGTCGTGTTAGTTACTACACTTATAACTCAAGAACGGCTGGAACAATTTTTATGATTTTTGTATTTTTGGAATTGTCTCTGTCAGGAATAGAATAATAAGTATTAAAAACAAAGAATAATTGACCTAAAAAAAATATATAAGACAAATTATTTTGCCAAAATGTTCCTGGGTTAAAAGAACTGCCAATCATTTGATGTTCAATTGTTTATCCCGTCAATAAGGGTCATCGCTCCACACGATCAGTGTATTTAGCCAGTGTCAAGTGTAAACATTATTCCCATATGTGGATAGCATTACAATATTCGGATTATCGCGTTATTTTTTTTTGTATAATTATGGCTGCATACGATTAGTGTATTTAGCCAGTGTCAAGTTTAAAAATTCTTTTTAGTTTAGAAACTTCTAGTTTAAAAAGTTTTTCTGAATTCAAGTTATGTAGATTTTAAAAATGTCTAATACTGTCAGTAATGACAATTGTTTGACATATTTATTGACTGTCAAATTTGAGTGCGTTCAAAAATGTATGCTTACAAGCAACTTAAAAACGTTTATATTTCCAAAATCAATTTCTAAGATCTATCACGGAGGTTAAAAGATTCAATTGTCTTGCTGACACGCGGTTGATTTTTATTCTATATCTGAATTGCCATAATACATTACTAAAATTAACATCTCTTTTTAACCGACTTCACAAAAAGGAGGAGGTTCTCCATTCGACTGTTTTGTTTATTTTTAATTTTATTTTTTATGTTTGTTACCTCAGAACTCCGTCAAATCTTGACTGATTTCGAAAATCTTGGTTTGAGAGATTATGCCTCCCATTCAGTTTTTATCGAGATATGACAATTATCTCCGGAGATATAGAGATAAACATCTCAAACACATTACATACCTTGACGACATATCCATTTGTATACCTTGACGACATGATACTACTGGCTATTTTGACTATCGCGGCATGTGAAGTAGGTTTTTTTTCGTTTTGTAAACGATCTTAAATTATTTATTCATTGTATTACGTTCATAAAAGCCTCAATTAAATTCATCTGAAAGGTAACACGACATTCATTATCTGTTAGGTGGTACGAAGTTCACCGGGCCAGCTAGTATATATATATATATCTATATAAATAAAAGATAGTGGTGTTAATTACTACACTTATAACTCAAGAACGGCTTAACCAATTTTTATGATTTTTGAATTTTTGGAGTTTTCTTTGTCAGAAATAGGATAATAAGTATTAAAAACAATGAATAATAGACCTAACAAAAATTATATAAGCAAAAATAAATGTTCCCGAGTTTCAAAACTACCAATCATTTGATGTTCGATTGTTTGTTTATTCCGCCGTTTTTTTTTTTGTATAATTATCGCTCCACACGATTAGTGTATTTAGCCAGTGTCAAGTATAAAAATTCTTCCCATGTGTGGATAGCATTACAATATTTGGATTATCGCGTATTTTTTTTTGTATAAATATGGCTCCACACGATTAGTGTATTTAGCCAATGCAAGTAGTAAGTCAAGTAAATATTCTTCAAGTTTTTGTGAATTCAAGTCATGTAGATTTAAAAATATCAAATATTGTCAGTAATGATAATTGTTTGACATATTTATTGATTGTCAAATATGCGTGTGTTAGCTTACTCATGGATAACAAGATGGGTGGTAGCCGGTAGTCTAGTAATCAACACCAATATTATAAATGCGATAGTCAGTTTGTTTATTTGTTTGTTTGTTTGGGACTTCTTCACGGTCAAACGGCTTGACCGATTTGGCTGAAATTTTGTACAAAGATAGAACATAAGGCAGAATAGGATATAGGATACTTTGTTTTTGGCTATCGAGTCAGGGGGTCCAGATATTATTAATTGAATTTTGTAACTAAAGGACCTCTTTTCGAATAATCGGCTTGACCGATTTACCCGAAATGTTGTCTAAAGACAGTTCATAAGGCAGAAAAGAATAATGAATATTTTTTTTCTTGCTATCGAGTCAGGGGGTCCAAATATTTTAAATTGAATTTTGTATATATAAGACCTCTTCTCAAATAAACGGCTTGACCGATTTGCCTAAAATGTAGTATGAAGACAGTTTATAGGGTAGAATAGGATAGAGGATACTTTTTTTTTGGCTATAGAGTTAGGCAGATATTTTTAATTGAATTTTGTAAATATAAGACTTCTTCTCGAATAAACGGCGTGACCAATTTGCCTGAAATTTTGTATGAATATATGTCATAGGGCAGAATAGGATATAGAATACTTTTTTTCTGGCTATCGAGTCAGGTGGTACAAACATTTTTTATTGAATTTTGTAAATATAAGATCTCTTCTCGAATAAACGGCTTGACCGATTTGCCTGAAATGTAGTATGAAGACAGTTCATAGGCTAGAATAGGATATAGGATACTTTTTTTTTGGCTATCGAGTTAGGGGGTCCAGGTATTTTTAATTGAATTTTGTAAATATAAGACTTCTTCTCGAATAAACGGCGTGACCAATTTGCCTGAAATTTTGTATGAATACATGTCATAGGGCAGAATAGGATATAGAATACTTTTTTTCTGGCTATCGAGTCAGGTGGTACAAATATTTTTAGTTGAATTTTGTAAATATAAGACCTCTTCGGGAATAAGCGGCTTGACCAATTTGCCTGAAATGTTGTATAAAGACAGTTCATAGAGCAGAATAGGATATCGGATACTTTTTTTTTGGCTATCGAGTCTGAGTGTTTAGATTTTTTTGATTGAATTTTGTGAATGTGTGGCTTCTTATCAGCTAAACAGCTTGACCGATTCAGCTGAAATGTTATGTATATTACAGTTCATATTACATAGAATCACATAGGATACTTTTTTCTGGCAGTCGAGTCCAGGTGCCAAGAATTTTTAAATTGAACTTTGTGAATGTGTGTCCTACTCTCGGTCAAACGGGTTAACCATTTAAGCTGAAATTTTGTAGACAGACAGTCAAAAAGACATAGAAGGGCAACGAATACTTTTTTTTGGGTGGAAATTTCGGTAGTCTATATTTTTTTATAGAATTTTGTAAATGTGTGGCCTCTTTTCGGCCAAACGGCTTGACCGATTCAGATGAAATTTTGTACACTTACATTTAATAGGGCATAAAAGGGCAAAGAATACATTTTTTGGGCAGTTAAGTGTGGGGCATATATTTTTTCCTAACTTTATATAGAGTTTGCATAATCTTATCATAAGTTTGAGCTTAGGTTCATGGATAATGACTAAACTTAATAAATGCCTTAATTAGGCCATAAAACTGTCAGGGTCATTAAAAGTCATCAAAATTTACGCGATGGCTTTGCTTCACCCAACGTGCTTCGCCCAATCTGCTTTGTGGGAAGTATTTCAAAAGCATTCGTGTTTTAACAGCCACATTTAACTTAAGGGTCATCGGTGTTGACTTAGTAGGTCATAAAAACTGTCAGGGTCATAAAAAGACATCAATGTTTTTCGCGCTCGCTACGCTTCCGCAAACATTTGTTTTGTCTACTTTGCAGGAAACATTTCAGCAACTTTTGTATATTAATAGCCACATGCATCAGAACGAGTCCATAAATTGAAACAGTACAACCTTACATAATCATTATGATTTTTTACCTTAAAATAAGTGGATTTCAAGTTTAACCGAAGGGTCATCGGTGTTGACTTAGTAGGTCATAAGAACTGTCAGGGTCATAAAATGACGTAAAAATTTTCGCGCTCTCTACGCTCGTGAAAACCTTTGTTTCACCTACTTTGTAGATAATATTTCAGCATTTTTTGTATTTTAATAGCCACATGTATCAAAACGAGTTCACAAATTGAAACAGTACAACCTTCAACAATCATAATGATTTTTTACCTTAAAATAAGTGGATATCAAGTGTAACCTTTGTGTCATCGGTCTTGACTTAGTAGGTCATAAAAACTGTCAGGGTCATAAAAAGACATAACATTTATTCGCGCTCGCTTCGCTCGCGCAGTCATAGCGCTCGCTGCGCTCGCGCAATCATTTGTTTTGTCTACTTTGTAGGAAACATTTCAGCAACATTTGTATATTAATAGCCACATGCATCAATACGAGGCCATAAATTGAAACAGTACAACCTTCAATAATCATAATGATTATTAACCTTAAAATAAGAGGATATCAAGTGAAACCTTTGTGTCATCAGTGTTAATTTAGTAGGTCATAAAAACTGTCAGAGTAATAAACGGTAGTAAAAATTTTTCATCTACTTTGTAGGAAACATTTCAGCAACTTTTGTATATTAATAGCCACATGCATCAGAACGAGTCCATTAATTGAAACAGTACAACCTTCAATAATCATAATGATTTTTTACCTTAAAATAAGTGGATATCAAGTATAACCGTAGGGTCATCGGTGTTGACTTAGTAGGTCATAAAAACTGTCAGGGTCATAAAATGACGTTAAAATTTTCGCGCTCGCTGCGCTCGCGTAAACCTTTGTTTTACCTACTTTGTCAATAATATTTCAGCATTTTTTGTATTTTAGTAGCCACATGTATCAAAACGATTTTACAAATTGAAACAGTACAACCTTCAACAATCATTATGATTTTTAACCTCAAAATAAGTGGATATCAAGTTTACCTTTTGTGTCATCGGTCTTGACTTAGTAGGTCATACAACCTGTCAGGGTCATAAAAAGACATAACATTTTTTCGCGCTCGCTGCGCTTCGGCAAACATTTGTTTTGTCTACTTTGCAGGTAATATTTTAGCATTTTTTTAATTTAATAGCCTCATGTTTCAAAACGAGGCCATAAATTGAAACAGTACAACCTTCAATAATCATTATGATTATTAACCTTAAAATAAGAGGATATCAAGTTTAACCTTTGTGTCATCAGTGTTAACTTTGTTGGTCATAAAAACTGTCAGGGTCATAAAATGACGTAAAAATTTTCGCGCTCGCTTCGCTCGCGCATAACTAGCGCTCGCTGCGCTCGCGCAAACTTTTGTTTTATCTACTTTGTAAGAAATATTTCAGCATTTTTTGTATTTTAATAGCCAGATGCATCAAAACGAGGCCATAAATTGAAACAGTACAACCTTCAATAATCACAATGATTATTAACCTTAAAAAAAGAGGATATCAAGTTTAACCTTTGTGTCATCAGTGTTAACTTAGATGGTCATAAAAACTGTCAGGGTCATAAAATGACATTAAAATGTTCGCGCTCGCTACGCTCGCGCAAACCTTTGTTTTATCTACACTGTAGGACAAATTTCAGCATTTTTTGTATTTTAATAGCCACATGCATCAAAACGAGTTTATAAATTTAAACAGTACAACCTTCAATAATCATAATGATTTTTTACCTAAAAATAAGTAGATATCAAGTTTAACCTTTGTGTCATCGGTCTTCACTTAGTAGGTCAGAAAAACTGTCAGGGTCATAAAAAGACATAAAATTTTTTCGCGCTCGCTTAGCTCGCGCAGTGATAGCGCTCGCTGCGCTTCCGCAAACATTTGTTTTGTCTACTTTGCTGGTCATATTTCAGCATTTTTTGTATTTTAATAGCCACATGCATCAATACGAGGCCATAAATTGAAACAGTACAACCTTCAATAATCATAATGATTATTAACCTTAAAATAAGAGGATATCAAGTGAAACCTTTGTGTCATCAGTGTTAATTTAGTAGGTCATAAAAACTGTCAGAGTACTAAACGGTAGTAAAAAAATTTCGCGCTCACTTCGCTTGCGCAGAGATAGGGCTTGCTACGCTCGCACAGTGAAAGCGCTCGCGCCGGTCTCGCAAAGATTTGTTATATCTACTTTGTAGAAAACATTTCAGCAACTTTTGTATATTAATAGCCACATGCATCAGAACAAGACCTTAAATTGAAACAGTACAACCTTCAATAATCATAATGATTTTTTACCTTAAAATAAGTGGATATCAAGTATAACCGTAGGGTCATCGGTGTTGACTTAGTACGTCATAAAAACTGTCAGGGTCATAAAATGACGTTAAAATTTTCGCGCTCGCTGCGCTCGCGAAAGCCTTTGTTTTACCTACTTTGTAGATAATATTTCAGCATTTTTTGTATTTTAATAGCCACATGTATCAAAACGAGTTTACAAATTGAAACAGTACAACCTTCAACAATCATAATAATGATTAACCTTAAAATAAGTGGATATCAAGTTTAACCTTTGTGTCATCGGTGTTGACTTAGTAGGTCATAACAACTGTCAGGGTCATAAAAAGTCGTAAAAAATTTTCGCTTTGAGTTCGACTTCGAGAGTCATCTACGGTGACTTGGCCTAAGAGATCATCGATCTAGACATCAATGGTCATAAAGACACAAATAACGCGGGCGAAGCCGTGGGTAAGAAGAAATGTTTCAGGAACTGTTGTGTTGAGTCAAACATTCAAACAGCACAACTTCGTATACCTAACCAAAATGATTAATGACTTTAATAATAGAGGATATTGAGTTCGACTTTGAGGGTCATCTATGATGACTTGGCCTAAGAGATCATCGATCTAGACCTCAATGGTCATAAAGACACAAATAACGCGGGCGAAGCCGCGGGTAACAGCTAGTCTACCATAAATTTAATATGTCTGGAGCTAAATATTCACTTGGAACTACTTCCAAAACTACCTGCCTATACTTCAGCTAATAGGTAGGACTTATTAATAAAATATAAAAGTCAGGACATCACCGAGAAAGCATTTTATTTGTACCTTCATCATTATAACAACAGTTTATGTACCATCAAGAGACTCAGGATCATTATAATAGACAATAGAACAAAGAGAACAGCAATATACCAATAAGTATTTAATGTTAAGTCACAAGGCTTTATAACAAGTTTCAACAAGACATAACACATGAAAATCACTACCGATTTAGACAATTTATACAAAATATTATGGGGTTTCCCCCAAAAGGCCTCCACCACCCCTCATAGCCTTTCCTTACCACCCTCAACGAAGCTAAAACACTATCATCACCATTCCTAGGTGAAACCATCATTACTATAAACATATCCTAGAAAACAACATTCTAGCCATAATTATTCTATACATTTTGTAATACAAATACTTAGCTTCATTGAGTTGGACAGTACTTTGTCGTCTGAACGATATTCCCAACAGAGTAAAGGTGACGATGTTAGCCCGAAGGCTGCTCGAGCAAAAGTGTCTCAATAAACGTTTCTACCGCCCTTTTAAAGCATCAGTTAAACAGAAAACCAAGATGGCGGTTCTGGCACATGTTGTAAAGTTTAGACTACCCTCAAATGTATCTATCACTGTATAAACACCCTTATTTGAGGCAACATTATTAATTTATAAATTAAATCATCATCAAACATTGGAAATATGTCGTATATCGGTATGTACTATGAAAATAATCTAACACGTGCGTTCAGAAATGTATGCTTACAGTTACAAGCAACTTACAAAAGTTTATATTTCCAAAAAACATTTTTACCAATTTTTATTCTTTATCTGTATTGCCATAATACATTTGTTATTATTATTAATTATTATTAATAGCCCTAAGTGTCCCATTGTTGAGCAAAGGCCCCCCCCCATGACTTCCACGCATCTCTATCCTGTGCTATTGTAGACCAGTATTCGCTAAAGGCGTCGAGCTCATCTCGCCATCTTCTACGTGGTCTGCCGCGCCGCCGATTAGCTGTATCAGGGCGCCACTTAGTTGTGATTTTGGCCCACAGCTGGTCCGACATGCGGCAGATGTGGCCAGCCCAGTTCCACTTTAGCTTGGCGGCTTTCTCAGCAACGTCAACAATTTGGGTTTTGGTGCGTAGCTCGGTGTTTCGAACATGGTCTGTTAATTTAACACCTAGAATGCATAATACATTAATAAACGTAATGTCTTTTTTGTATTCATTTCTTACGTTCATAAAAGCCTAAATTAAGTTCATCTAAAAGGTAACACAATATTCATTGTCTGTTAGGTGGTACGAAGTTCGCCGGGCCAGCTAGTATATATATATATGGTGATGCTTATAATAAAGGTACCTGATGTGCAGTCCCATCCTGACATAGAGGCACAGTATGAGAATAGCAGGCAGGAAGAAGAAGAATATGGTGCTCAGCTCCAAAAGTGGCGACGGTGCCATCAGCGCGCAAAATGCAGAGTCCTTGGAAATGTTGCCAGAATCTGTGAACAATAATTAAGATAAGTATGTTTCTTTGAATGACCAAATAATAAGTAATTAAGATTCGTTTTATATATATATATTCGGGCTCAGTGGCGCATCTTGGGAAGGCTACGTCCAGCAGTGGACTGATACAGGCTGATGATGATGATGATTCGTTTTATAACTTAAAAAATTACTTCTCATGCCGCGCGAGTCTGTTTAGAAGCAAGATTGATATTGTTATCGCTATATCTCTGGAGATACTCATCAGATCTTGATAAAATAAAGGAACACACTTCCCCAATAATTAGAATCTGTTAATTTTCACTGACAAGTTTGAGGTGTTTATCTCCATGTGGAGATACTTACTCATCCTACCTCAATTAATTGTATGATGAGAGCACCGTAGACATGTACCATGAAAAACAAAAATCATTATTTATCGGTTTAAAATTTACAAAAAAAAACAACGAGTTGCACTCTGGGAGTGCCGGCAGAAGTGAACACCAAAGAGAATATAAGTACTACGTAAGAGTGAAAACTTGAACACGTCGTTTTTGAATATTTTGGAATGACACCTCGCGCAAACGCCCTGCGCTCCGTTGGAATGACATCTCGCGCAAGCGCCCTGCGTTCCGTTGGAATGACACCTCGCGCATGCGCCCTGCGCCCCGTCTTACGAATTTTTGTCTTACGATCAGGACACGTGACCCTGACGTGAATTTTATATTTTTTACCCATCCCAAGAAAAGTGCACAACGCCGCTAAAGAAGTTTTCTCTTCAAAAAAGCATACAGAGATTTGAGTACCTTTCCTATTGGACTGAAGTTATGACTTAACGTTATGCATCAATCTTCATTCAGCTCTTCGTTTCCGTCAAGCCATTGTTTTGGCTGTAAAGAGGTAACAAATAAATAACTAAATGTTCAAAGCTACGAAGAAACTTATATTTTCTTCGTAGGTTCAAAGCTACTTTCGCGCTGTCAGTATTAGTATTTATTACAAACACCTTTCCCGCGATTTTATGTTTTTATGTAACTCCGAATTCGCAAAAATTCCTTACTTATCACGGTTACCAAATACCTGATTGACAGACATACAAATAGATAGTGAATCTTTCCAAACTGCCACTAATAGAGCACAGAAATACTACCTATTTTATTTTATTTTATGGCAAACACGGTTCGATCGCCACTTTCTTTATCAGACTGTTGTAATGTAAGAAAAATAAGGATGTCTTATATTACAAATCAAATTATATTGTTTGTAATAGAAACTTTGTTCAATTTACGTTTTTTATCGTATTTTTGCCCTGCTTTTATTTTATTTGAGTTTTCTTTTTGCTTCATTGCAAGTATTAAAATGGGCTATATTATTCTTGACAGACAAGCAATTGACCACTATCTCACATGCCGTAAAGTGGCGATGCATTCTACTCTATGTTAGACTTTGAAACCATCCAACCTATGTGCCCCAAACTGGTTACATTAGAAAGACAATAATGCGAAGATGGTTTTAGACTACAAAAACAATGACTGACGCACATTCGGTCACATTTCATTTTTTAAGCATAGTAGCACACACCAGATATCCACTAGTATACAGTATACATTCATACATAGATGTCGTGTATTCCGGTGTCATATATATAAGTAGATATAATAATGTGATATGACACCGGACAACACGGAAACAATCATATATTTAAGATCGTTTAAATAACTAAAAGCACCAACTTCAAATGCCGCGCTAGTCATTTTCAGTACCAAGTTTGAGGTGTTTACCTCCCATATCTCTGGAGATACTCGTCAGATCTCGATGAATTTAAATGGGACCACCTGGGAAGTATATTGCAAACAAAAGATGAATTTTCCAAATCGGTCATTGAGTAATTGGTGAACATGCATAATAAAGAAAAAAAAGCAGTAGAACATAGGAACCTCCTTCTTTTTTTAAAGTCGGTTAAAAGCAATCGCCAATAAAACAAGATATGCGGAAGGGGAATTAAAGAAAGATATACGATCCAGCGCCATGTAAATTGTTGGCAACTTGGTTTCTTAGAAATAATACTTTTCCAACCTATTTCTGTACCGTCCTTTTACCCGACAAATATCCCAAGGGTGTAGGTTATCCGACAGTTTATTAAAGGGATGAACACCAACCCTTTTACTAACGTATTGAAATAAAAGGGATCAGAAAATGTATCGAGGCTTATGGCTCCTGTTACTGTGTGTTCCATAAAACCCATATTGAACACACTTTCGCAATGCCTTCTTTTGGGTTGATTATTTATTGCTTGATAGTTAATATAATGTATATAATACCAAAAATAATTTCTGAACTTTCACAAAGTTTGGGTTGATAATTTATTACTTGGTAGCGCCAAATATTATGTAATTAGTAAAAATAAAAATTACCAGTATCCATTCCATCTTGCCATAATCCTATACATGCACGCACAGTGCCTGTCAACGAGCGCGCGCAGCCAATCAGCGCGATTCTTCCCGCTTGAACACCCGCGCCCTCTAGCGGCGCAGGAGTGTCAGTACACATTCTCAATATTTCACACATCCCGCGTCATAATAACCTTTTTAGAAGCAGTCGACGGTGCTGATCGGAGCTGGAGCAGCCCCTCGGAGAAGGTCAGTGCAGCATGTCTCCTGTCCTCCACATTTCCTGCCCACTTTGTTTTTTTTTTCATACTGGATTTATAGTACGCTCAATATCGAAGATTTATTTACCTATTAAAAATTCATTGGCGCGACCATAGTGGTCCTTTGAGCCGGATTACCCAGCCGCCCTTATTAGGTTCCTCTAATGTAGATCTCTAATAAGAGAATTTACGTATTTTGTGCAAACATAAATTTACTGCGATAATACAGCAAAATTCCCGCCGAATAGATCGATATTACGTCATCCATTCTTGCACAAAAGTACGCATAAAACCGCTCGTAGTATATAATTATTTTGTGTATTATAAATACAAACATATTCACGTTTAAAAATTGATATTTAGTTATTTTAACTCAAATAATATCGCAATTTCAACTAATCTTCTACCTCCCATCATTTTATTAAATTCTCAGTACACCCTCCGACTACAATAATAGTGACCTTTGTAGCTTACCCGACCGCGTAAACAGTAAGACCACGAAATTTGCTTGGTCTACCTTTAATATTTGATACATTTTTGATCTATTGGTTTGTTCGGAGTATTTACATAATTGTTTTATCTTTTATTTGTAACAGTTATTTAATACATAACAATGGCACCTAAAAAGCAAGTCGCTTGTTCGGAAAATGATAGCGACGATGCTATGCAACTAGATCTAGACTCACAATTGCTTATGGTACAGGCTAAACGCGAGGCGATTTTCGAAATTGTCCAATAAATGTATGATTTGTGTTCGAGGGTTCATATCGATACCGCTGCGAGGGAGGAATTTCTTGATGAGTCATCTGAGATATATTCATTACGCGATAAATTTTAAAGTGTTCTCGATGAATATAACCTACGTATGATTGACCTTATCTCCGACCGCGAAACCGGAATATCATAGTCTCGTGGCGTTTGAGTCTGTGTGTAGTCGAGTCAAACCAGTTAAGTCTAATTGTACGACAGACTTATTACCTGGTACATCTCGAGACAATGGTACAATCATTAGACCGAAATTACCTCCTATTGAGTTAATTCAATTTTCTGGGGATATTCGTTCGTGGCCTTTATTTTACGCGAGTTTTAAATCTACTGTCCACGACAACCCGCAATTATCGAACGCCGAGCGATTATACTACCTGTTAGGCAAGCTGACCGGGAAGGCTCAAGCTGTATGTGCTGGTATAACTCCAAGCGCGGAGAATTACCACCTCATACTGAATACGCTCAACGATAAGTTCGGAGATCAGCGTATGTTGGTAGCTAAATATATAAATCAAATTATCGATTTTAAACCGCTTCAAACCGCTTCTACTGCGAATTTCGATTGTTTTACGGAAAGGTTTTCCAGTGCAGTAGCTGCGTTAAAAAACCTTAAATTAGACAATTTAATCGATTTCATATTGATACATATCGCGCTTCAAAAAATTGATTCGGAGACTGTACACGCGTTTGAGTTACAGTTCGCTTCAAAAATGCCTAATTTTGACGATTTAGTTGAATTTATAAATAATCGCTCTAAAGTTTTAGAGCGTACTCAACCTGCGATCAGTCACTCTGCGCGATCAACTATTCCTAAAAGTAACAATAAAAATAATCGCCAATCTGGTGCAGCCTCGCCGCCACCGCCGAGATATCAGACTTATGTCAATACAACGGCGGTAGATCCAATATCATATGTACTTTTTATTCCCTACACTTCTATGCTAAAACTTTTTTATCCCATGCTACCTACATTTTCAACCGACTTTCAAAAAAGAAGAGGTTCTCAATTTGCCTGTATATGCTTTTTAATATATATTTTTTAATGTATGTTACGCGATTACTCCGTCAATTGTGAACCGATACAAATGATTCTTATTTAATCGGTAGGGTACATTTTCGAGGTGGTCCCATTGTAATTTCATAGAGATCTGATAAGTATCTTCAGAGATATGACGATAAACGTCTCAAACTTGGTACTGAAACGGACTCGCGGGGTCGGAAGTCGGTTGTTTCAGTGTTTAAACTTAAAAATCTTAATAATTATGTACCTTCCTATTATAATAAACGAGGAAATTTATGATCGTACAAATCGAAAACAAAAACGATTTTACATGCCGCGTTAGTCACTTTCAGTAACAAGTTTGCGGTGCTTATCTCTGAAGTTACTTATCAGATCTCAATAAAATTACAATGAGACCAAACGAAAATCATATTAACTCAAATAAAAAAAGAATTTTCCAAATCGGTTAAGAATTGATGGAGTTCTGAGGTAACAAACAACCTCTTCCTCTTGGTATAGTCGTTTAATAGTACAACTGTAAAGTAAGTAAGCTTAAAAAGCAATACCCTATCTATTTCACGCATTTCGGTTTTTTGATCTTTTTTCCATAATTGTAATAACGGTCATAGTTATACATATTTTGTGAAGATTTCAAGTCTCTAAGTATAGTGGAAAAAAAAGTAACTAAATGTAAATTAAATGATTTAATTTAATAATTTCATCAACTCTCTAAATGAAATGAGAAGAATACGGAATTTGCCGTCCTTTACTTAACTAAAAAGTGTAAAATAAAACATTAAATAAAAAAATCAAAAAACCCGACTGCGCAAAAAGTTAAGTGTTAAAAAACGAACTGAAAAGAAAAAAACAAGTAAGTCTAGTAGTTTAGACTTCTGTTTAGGGATATCAAAAAACTATACCATTTAAATTCTTTCTCGGTCGATACACTCATAAAATAAATTATACATTGTTATATGGAATATAGATACTTTAACAGTCGGGACACATTAATCCCCATTCGTTAAGCCATTAAGAGTGGCGAGTAAGTGGCGAGGAATTAACTTTAACCACAGTATAATAATTGTACAAGTACTTTTACGCAATGTTGCTAGAGATCGACTACGATAACATCCGACCGCCCACCCCTCCAAATTACTGTTTTAATGTGTGTAGTCACATCCTTACGACAGAGTTTGTATGTAGTTGTAATTATTCGTCTTCTATATGTGCATAGACACTCGGACGGACGGACGGACGGACGAACGGACGGCAAAGTCTCAGAAAGTGTTCATTTGGTACCCTTTGGGTTCGGAACCCTAAAAAATTGACTTCAAATGCCGCGCTAGTGAAAATATCCACTAGTCATATTGATTTCAACAAGTTATCAAAGGACAATGTCCAAAATGGCCCTGTGCAATAAAAGCATCTGACACACACGATAATTAATTGTCTATTTTATTACAATAATTTCAAATACTTTTATAATACGGACTAGTTGTATTCCAAAAAGAATATTTAAAAGTATTATTTGAGATTATTAACAGTAATCGCCGCCATATGGCCGCCATCTTCGCCAAACGTATGTCATGTCAAAAATATTAGATATGCTCAAAAAAACGTTGCACCGTAACAAGACTGCCCGGTAGAACATTCCTGTGAAGACAAATTAATTCTCCCCACCTTTGTTTCTATCTCGCTCACAGTTACCGTAAGAATATCTGTCAAAAACCAAAATCAACGAGAAGAAAGATGTAAAAACATTATTCAAGGTCATATTTTTTAGTCTTCAAAAGTATATGCAATAGCAACCTCCATTGTGTATAATCTTCTTGGGACTCTTCTTCTATAGTAACTAGTAAGTCGTCGAGATAAGTAAATACGTCGTATTACAAATGTTGATATATTATATTAATAACGGCTCGGCCGATTTCGTTTAAATTTTAAATGTGACCACTTTGAAGGGTATCCTTTGAAACAAAAAAATAATTTTCCAAATCGGTTCAGGCATCTTCGAGTAATCGGTGAACATACATAAAAAAAAAACAACCGACGAATTGAGAACCCCTCCTTTTTTGTAAAGTCGGATAAAAAGGAGTATTTAACGCGGGTGAAGCCGCGGGGCACTTCTAGTTTTATAATATAATAATAATATAGATACCCCACAGGGGCGGCTTTTTAGCGAGCCGACGGTGCGTGGCGACACCGTGTACCTATCCCGTGGGGGCTAAATGAGACCCTTTGACCCCCGACTTGCCTTGACTGGCCGGCCGGTGGTGGGAATCGCAAGCGCTAAGAACTGAGCTCCAGGGTTGAAGTGTTAAAGGCATAAAGCCGCTAGTAGCGTTTAGTGAAAGTGAAAAATGAAAGCAGCACACCTCTCAACACCTTAAGCTATACTTGCCAATGTTGCCCCTCGACGCCAACATAACGGTTCGCCTTTATAGGGGGGCCCATTCAGTGTATATCAAGTCACCACTCGCCTTGCCGTACCTCATTTCATAGACCAGGTATCAGACATTAAGCAGCACAAATCCATAGCCATGATAAATTAAAGTACCATCTTTTTATAGTTTTTTATCACTCCATCCACAAACGTTAAAAGTAAGCAAAAATTGTAAAGGGCCTCTTGACGTTGGCTTCAGCTCCATCAATGCCTTATAAAGGACCGGGAATTTAGGACCCGAAAATGTTTACTGGCAATAATGGAATAAAATTAATAGATATGTTATAATATATATGCTATAAAAATTCAAATAATATATTCGAAAATCTATTATTTGAATCTGAAAGGTTTCCGCGACCAAAGAGCTCACGAATTAATCAAAATTCAAAATAAAGCTTTCTTTCAAATTCTAATTGTATTGGAATACATATGCAGAAGGCATATTTCATTTTAATTTATTTAATAACAATTTTTACATTGTGTGTGAATTTCATTAACTATGTTTTAATATTATTCCTAATTATAAAATAAAACAATAGTTTTATTGTTCCAGTGTCAAGTAAAATCGTAATATAAGACATCATTAACATAATAAGTAATTACATAGCAAATTGTCACAAAAGAATAAATAAGATACAGAAATACCACTCGCATGCACATGAGGATCACGGATTCATATTAAAAACAACACAAAAAATTAACCATTAATACCTTATAGATTTAAAAACGGGAATTTAACGTGACTTACACGATGTCGATATAGCGATCGACATATGTTTCGGCCTCATCCGGAGGCCTTCTTCAGTAAATACTCTTCAATATATATATAATAATCTTCAATAAATACCTAATAATACAAATATTCCTTATGTATTAAAACGCAGACAGACAATTGTATGTTCTTTGTCGTTTAATTTTAGGAATGTCTGAACAATACATAAACTCTATCTTCTAAACAACGCGACGTGATCACATTCCTTACGAGCCGAGGACCTTGATAAAAGTATTTGAGTCTTTTACTATTTATTATCTATTTCGAGTATGAAAATATGTACGTATAGCCTACGTGACTCGAATGCTAGTATTTGTTGAATCTAAGATTTAGAAACTTTATTCTTTCATAAAATATTTACAAAGAAGTTGGAATGTGAAAAAGGTGTAATTTATTGTTCTAAAAAAAAAATTAAATAATTTGGTTGTTTTTATGTAAAACATTTATTGGATATTGATTGAAAAGTTTGTTTTAGGGGAAAGAAATGAAATTATTCTCGTTTTTTGGGTTCCGTAGCAGAATGGCAAAAAACGGAACCCTTATAGATTCGTCATGTCTGTCTGTCTGTCTGTCCGTCCGTATGTCACAGCCATTTTATTCCGAAAGTGTTAGGACTACAGAATTGAAACTTGATAGGTAGATGTATTCTGTGAACCGCTTTCCGATTTTTATACAAAAATAAAAAATATAAAAGTTTAAGGGGCGGCATCCCATACATAGAACTGAAAAAAAAATTTTTTTTTTCTTCAAACCCATACGTGTGGGGTGTCTATGGATAGGTCTTTAAAAATGATATTGAGGTTCCTAAAATAATTTTTTCTCAAAGTCAATCCTTTGAAAGATAGGCGCGCCTAAAGTGGTAAAATGTGTGTCCCCCCCCCCCCCTTAACTTTGTAAAATCTTATCTTAAAGTGAAAAATCTAAAAAAAATATATTCTGTAGATCTCAATAAAAACTAACAAAGAAAATTGTTTTGAACGAGATACAGTCAGCAGTTTTAGAGATATGGCGACCGCAAAGATAACTTTGTTTTTCATACAAACACTATGAAAAACAAAGTTAATTTTGTAGTTGCGAAAAATCAAAGTTATAGAATACTCTACTGTGTTACGGAACCCTATGAGTGTGAGTCCGACTTGCACTTGGCCAGTTTATTATTACTTCACACAATACTTTTACAACAATTAAGATAGTTTAATAACTAAAATAACCGACTTTCATGCCCCGCAAGTCAAAGTAGCAAGTTTGAGACATTTATCGTCATATCTCTGGAGATACTTGTCAGAATCTCGATGAAATTACAATGGGGTCACCTAGGAAACGTACCCTAAAATAAAAAAAATCTTATGTAAAGGACTAGCATTAAAATCTTAAACTTAATAGATATGAATAACTTTAAACTAATATTTGTTGCTTGGTTATCTTTCCTAGATCTGTTTGCCAGTCGGCAAAGGCCTCCTCCAACCTTTTCCATTCCTTTCTTTCTTGAGCCACTCTGTTCCATGTGACTCCTGCCACTTGTCTAACGTCATCGTCTCACCTTTTCTGTGGTCGTACCCTACCGATTTAAAAAAGAACCATTCAAATCGGTTCACAATTGACGGAGTAATCGTGTAACATACACACACAAGACCCGACTGCGGATGATATATCCTTAATACATTGTCCGTAATTTTTTTTTCACGTATGATTACAATATTTTTTGACAAAATAAATATTTTTTAATCACATTTTTAAGCCCTTAAAACACAAAGAATAATCTTTTTCCCAACCAGGCCGGGGCTAAAACTTCTCAGGCATATACACATCTATGTCTCGTAGTTTTTTGGGAAGTTGGAGGCAAGAAGATTTTTTTTATCTGATAGGCTAGCGTGTTTGACCACTATCTCGCCTGGTGGTAAGTAACGATGTTGATCATGCCAGGCCTAGAATGGTCTGATTCTCAAGGGCTGTGTGTTAAATACGCGGATTTTCTCCTAGAATTTCCACTTTTGTAATTTTTTTTAACCATGCTGTATATTTATGTTCTGAACACATTTTTCATATTTAGAAGGCGGGTTGGGATAGTTGCTCGAGGTAGAATCGACTACAGTCTGTTTAGTAGTAAAGTTTCATCACCTAACATCAGGTGTTAGCAAATATATCACCAAACATACACGGAATAAAATGTTAGTGGGAATATCAGTCGGATATCCAATCATTGTCAAATACATTACATTTGATACGTATTAATGAATGAATGAATGATAACTCCTTATTGTACACTATATATAAATAACAATAGGAAAAATCTTAAACTAGTACAATCAACAAGGGCGGTCTTATCGCTTAAAATGATCTCTACAACAGTCAACCTTTGGGTGGAGTGGCGATTACGAACATGTCAAGGGCTGAGTGTACATTTGAGTTGATTCCTTAAAAACACTAAGTTTAACTTGTTAAAAATACCACAACAATTAAACAAATATTTTAAGTTATGAAACAAAACATGAACAAAAAATGTATAGGATCAGGCTCCAATATTGTTCCAAAATACCGGTGTCCTTTGATCACTTAATTTATTCAAAATCATTCTATTAATAAATCACAACTTTATATAAAAACTATGTAATTGAAATAACCGCAATTCTACAATATTACTTATTAATTTAATTCAATTAGATAATTGAAATAGCCAAGGCACAGCATGTGCACCGGGCAACCGTCGACGGGCGAATGTCACGGAGTGCAGCGCGCACCGTCTTTTATACTACTCGGCGTGGTGGGGGCGAGTGACGCATCGGCTTATCGTTGTTACCTGCTCACCCGCTGCACCTGTGGTAGGGGCGAGTGACGCATCAGCTTATCGTCGTTACCTGCTCGCCCGCTGCACCTGCTGTTTACAAATATTGAGAGCTAGTCTGGGTATGCACATACACCTTTCTGGTGCAGGGATAGGGGGTCAGGGCGTTGCCCTCTTCCCCTGACTTCTTCTCCACCCATAACAATGGGCGTGTCATTTTCTTTGCCTTGAGCGGAATCCGGGAGGGATGTCCGCGGTGACCGTTAGTTGCCGGCGCGATCAAGCCGCGCCAGGTTGATCCCCGTTCGGGGAAGCCCAGCGGACCGATCAGCAGCCACGGCAGCGGCCTCCGGCGGGTCCCTCCTTTCATCGTCAGTAGCATTGGGAGTTGTGTCCTCTTTGTGTTGGGCTTCGTTGTCTACTTCTTCTGCTTCTGAGTAGAATTCTCTGATGTATGGCTTCATTTGGCTCTGGGTTCTTCCGGGCCTGTCCGGTGGTCTCGAGTGAAGTGGCGCGATCCCGCGGATATGTTCGTGAGCCGATCTGTCCGCTCTGAAGAACATTTTCTTGCCAAGGCTGCGCGTGAAGCTTTGTAGGTCTTCATGCTTGAGATCTCTCCTTATCACATCGTTCCTCACATAACGCGGCGCTCCCACGATCCTTCTGAGGGTAATGTTCTCCTGTGCTTGAAGTTTCTTCTTGTTTGTCCCGCTCAAGAAGGGGAACCAGGCGGGAGCGGCGTACGTGAGGCGTGTCCTCACGTAAGTTTTATAAATGAGCAGCTTTGTCTTCAGCGGCAGCCTTGACGACCAGATGGCAGTTAGGTGGGTTCGCGCGCACTTTGTTTTTGAAATCACATGGTTAATGTGCTGCTTGAAAGTGAGGTTTCTATCAATTTCTACCCCCAGGTAGCGGACGCTTGTTTGCCATTGAATTTCCTTTCCCATCAACTTCGTCTTCTCCGGGTGTCTCTTCCTGCCCATGCATATGGCCTGAGTCTTGGCGACATTCACCGACATTCTCCATCGTTGTAGCCAAGCTGGTATCGCGTCAAGAGTCTTCTGAAGCTGCTTAACTGCGTGTGATGGGTTCTTTGACGATGTATAGAAAGTCGCATCGTCCGCGTAGAGCGCGAGCTGCGCCTGCCCGACGACGGGGATGTCGCCGGTGTACCAGGCGTAGCATGCGGGGGAGATGCAGCTTCCTTGTGGAACACCGGCGCGAATTTTCTTCTGTTCTGACAGCTGGTTTTCTACGGAGACGGTGAAGCGCCTCTCCTGCAGGAAGCTTCTTAGGATTTCCACTACCTTCCGTGGCATCTCCGTCCTGGCTATCTTATAGAGAAGGCCTTCGTGCCAGACTCTATCTCGAAGGCCTTCTCCATATCGAGCATGATGGCGATCACGGTCTCTTTTCGATTGTAGTGTCGGGCCATTTCGTTTAGCATCTTTGCTATCTGTAAGGTGGTGGAGTGTTCGGCCCGGAAACCGAACTGTTCCGTTCTTGGCTGTATGTACGGCATCATAAATGGTAGCAGTATCCTCTCAAAGAGCTTTGAAAGAGTGCTGAGCAGTGTGATGGGTCTATACGATTCTGGTTTCCGGGCGTCCTTCCCTGGTTTCGGCAGCATCACCACTTTACCAGTCTTCCATTCCGTGGGGAAATGGCCCGACCTCAAAATGCCGTTATAGAGGCGTGTGAGGGCGACGACTGTTTTCGGTGGAAACCTTCTGATTGCCTCGTTTGAGATTTTATCTAGCCCTGGGGCTTTCCTTCTCGGAAGCTTGAGTATCTGTCTTTTCACTCGTCCAGGGGTGACAAAGAGGTCCTCATTTTCTTTTTCCGCTTCTTCTTCGTTCAGTGGTCTGGCGGTTGTGGTTGGGTTTTGGAAGTATTTTTCCAGGTAGTCCTCCTATATTGAGAGCGGCGCCGTCATATATATAATATACACACCATACATACCAATACCAAATATACGAGTATATTAAGATACACAAGAAAGCCTAAGTGACAGGTAGGTTGTTCCAGAGTCGAATTGCTTGTACGGTGAAGAAGGAGTCATTGAATATTGCAGTGTGAGTAGGTACTTCTAACTCCATGGTTCGTATATATCCACTCGTATACTCCACGTATCCACCTGTAAGACTTCATCTCATTACAGTAAAATATAACGCTGTCTGTCGATGAAAAGTAACGATAATACCAATGAACAATATCCCAGAATAAAGTTTGGATCAATATTTCACCAGGTAAAACCGTTTACGTTTTTCCCTGATGCTGCGCATCGGAATCTAATAAACGTTATTTGATTTAAATCTTGTTCAGCTTGTTGATTGATATTGTTATCTATAAGCCGGGCTTTTTTAACCATATTTAACTGACATCCAGGGAGGAGGTTATCGATTCGGATGTTTATATTTTGATATATGTATGTTCGAGCGTCATATCTTATATATAAAAATCAATTGCTGTTCGTTAGTCTCGCTAAAACTCGAGAACAGCTGGGCCGATTTAGCTGATTTTGGTTTTGAAATGTTTGTTGTAGTCCAGGGATAGTTTAAACGGTGAGAAAATTTGGAAAAATTGCGAGGAAGATAGTAAAAACAACAATTTCATTTTTCCTATATAAGCTGTTCTAAACCTATTTTCCTGTCAAACTTTTGACGTTCGTCTCTTCGGTACGGTAGGGTAGACTATGTTCCACTCTCGAATAATTTTTGTTTTAAAATATTTTATAGGCTAGCGTTTGACCACTATCTCAACTGTTGGTAAGTGATGATGCCGGCGAAGATAGTAAGCACGCTACGCTTAGAATGGGACCTGGCTCTCAACGATAGCTGCCGGAACACATTAGATGTTTGACGACAGATTTTCGAACTTGAGGGTGGTAGTTGGCCAGGCGGACACTAGATAGTGTCCTACCACCATGCGGGGGTTGTTGGTTTCTTAACGATATTTTTCCTTCACCGGAGGGCCACTGTGAACATTTGAAGCACGTAATAAAATAGGGGGTTTGAATCGATAACCTATTATTTTTTATTTTATTTATTTATTTTTTGCAATAAGAAATAAGAACGGTAATAACCACTTCTACTTATTGCTAACGTACAAATCTATAAAAAAATTCAATACATGATATACACAAAGAATATTGAATTACAATTATAAAATTACTGTATCATATTACTTAGTCATTAAAATAATTAAATTATCAAAATTAAATTTAAAATAGTCTCAAAAATGATTATACTTATATATGTCAGTCTAAATATTCGCTATAGTATGTCATTAAACATCCTAAAATGTCATGCCATTTATTGTAAAAAATATCACATTCAGCGTTAGCAGTCAGGAATGCATTCAGGGAGTTCATAGCGCGACACAACGGTGAGTTAGCACCGGCCACGGTCCGGGAGCTGCAGTCAGCGAACAATCTATGTCGTCGGCTGGCTCTGTGACGTATGTAGTTTTCCGGAACAAAAATATTGCATAAGCGATTAAGCAGACTAATTACGTCAATAGCACCTCTCAATATTTTGCAGCACGTCGCTGATTGATCTACGCACCTCCTCACCTCCGAAGAGTTAAAGCCTAGATGTCCGAGCAGAAGTCAAGTTTACTTTTGACTAGCGATGTTAACAGAAGTTTGATGACGTGCGGGTCGTTAAAATCACGTGAGTTCCTGAGAACGAAGCCGAGACGCTGAAAAGAATCCTTAGCCATGTTACATATGTGATCGTGGAATGTAAGACCACGGTCAAAGGTCACACCTAGGTCTTTAACGGTAGACACTCGCTTAATTTTTATTTTTCGCTTTATCACACACTAGCTGTTACCCGCGGCTTCGCCCGCGTTATTTGTGTCTTTATGACCATTGAGGTCTAGATCGATGATCTCTTAGGCCAAGTCATCATAGATGACCCTCAAAGTCGAACTCAATATCCTCTATTGTTAAAGTCATTAATCATTTAGGTTAGGTATACGAAGTTGTGCTGTTTGAATGTTTGACTCAACACAACAGTTCCTGAAACATTTCTTCTTACCCGCGGCTTCGCCCGCGTTATTTGTGTCTTTATGACCATTGATGTCTAGATTGATGATCTCTTAGGCCAAGTCACCGTAGATGACTCTCGAAGTCGAACTCTAAGCGAAAATTTTTTACGACTTTTTATGACCCTGACAGTTGTTATGACCTACTAAGTCAACACCGATGACACAAAGGTTAAACTTGATATCCACTTATTTTAAGGTTAATCATTATTATGATTATTGAAGGTTGTACTGTTTAAATTTATAAAATCGTTTTGATGCATGTGGCTATTAGAATACAAAAAATGCAAAAATATTACCTAAAAAGTAGATAAAACAAAGGTTTGCGCGAGAGCAGCGAGCGCTATCAATGCGCGAGCGAAGTGAGCGCGAAATTTTTTTCGTCATTTTATGACCCTGACAGTTTTTATGACCAACTAAGTTAACACTTATGACACAAAGGGTAAACTTGATATCCACTTATTTTAAGGTAAAAATCATTATGATTGTTGAAGGTTGTACTGTTTCAATTTGTAAACTCGTTTTGATACATGTGGCTATTAAAATACAAAAAATGCTGAAATATTATCTACAAAGTAGGTAAAACAAAGGTTTTGGCGAGCGCAGCGAGCGCGAAAATTTAAACGTCATTTTATGACTCTGACAGTTTTTATGACCTACTAAGTCAACACCGATGACCCTACGGTTATACTTGATATCCACTTATTTTAAGGTAAAAAATCATTATGATTATTGAAGGTTGTACTGTTTCAATTTATGGCCTCGTTTTGATGCATGTGGCTATTAAAATACAAAAAATGCTGAAATATTTCCTACAAAGTAGATAAAACAAAAGTTTGCGCGAGCGCAGTGAGCGCTAGTAATGCGCGAGCGAAGCGAGCGCGAAAATTTTTACGTCATTTTATGACCCTGACAGTTTTTATGACCAACGAAGTTAACACTGATGACACAAAGGTTAAACTTGATATCCTCTTATTTTAAGGTTAATAATCATAATATTGATTATACCATAAAAACAGTAAATACAATAAACAAATAATCTTACATCAAGAAAATAGTGTTCAAAATTCAGTATACATTTAATTTAATCTACATCGTTTTTCTCATTTGACGTATCATGTCATATATCAACAAACCCAAAATAATGTGCAAGCAAAATAACTACGATAAAAGTGATAAAAAATGATAACGAGATCTCGAAGATGTCTAGCGGAGACAAGAAGCGCGCACCCACCACCTACGCCCGCCGCATCATCTCCGAGCACATCGTCGGGAGACGAGTTTGTCACTCCCCCGGAGGGCAGCTCGTCGAGTGATGACGACGGGCCTACGCCGCCGCCGCCGCCACCACCATCTACGCGACGACGAGGACGGCCACCGCTACCGGCACGCTTGGGGCCTGTGGGGCATTCTGCTCCGCGCCCGGCCCTCGCTACCGGTGGTGTAGCGCGTCGCATGCGATGGACCCAGTCTTTAAATGAGAACTGCATGCGCGCCTACTACGGGGCTACAGAGGGAGGAACTAACCTGACCGCGTACCGCGATAGGATACTACCTCTGTTTCAGGCCCTTGAACCAGCCGTCACCGTTACCGCACAACGACTATCGGATCAGGTGCGGGCCATCCAGCGGCTCAAGCTGTTGGACGACTCTGCGCTTGATCGGCTGCGTCTGGAGGCGTTACCTATTATTCCTACTACTTCTGCTTTAGCGTGGGACCCGCCCAGTGTGTCGTCGACGCAGGGGCCGACAGGCTCGGCTTCGACGTCTGCCCCGGCGGATGCCGCGCTAGACGCAGACGATTGTACGAATACTAACGTAAGTACCCAGACTAATGAGCATTTGAGGAGGTCTTTGGAAGACGCGATTTTGGAGTATCGCACTACTCCTGACTCTAGGCCGCGACTACCACGTTTGCCAATGAATAAACGTAACCTGGCGTTAATGGGAGCCCTAAACGTTTTGCTAGTCCCATATATGCAGACTAGTGAAACATTAGTTGATACACACTCGATTCTTTACTGCGCGGCTATAGCGGCGTGTCGCGTTGTTCGCGTCAAGTTTCCGGATACTGACCGAATACCGCAACGCCCCGCTATCCCTGCGTGGCAAGAACGAATCGAGTGTCGCATCAATATGTTTAGGACTCTTATTGCGAAGTTGATCTGCTTCAGAGGGGGTAATCATCGCCCCCGAGTCATGAGTTTCGTGAATCAGGCCTTTGCTGGGACCGGGATTAGACCCCGGGACTACATGACTTGTGTCACGGAACGCATTGACTTTCTGAAGCAGAAAGTTTATGCATTGGCAAACCGTATTCGTCGCTATAGAGCGCGTGTAGATCGCTATTATCAAAATCGCCTCTTCCAAAGTGACCAAAGGAAGGTATACCGAGGTTGGGAAGGAACCAATCAACGTGTGAATGAGGAGCAGTGTCCGGATACTACTACCATGAATAACTTCTGGCGTAGTATCTGGTCGGTGCCCGTCGAACACACGGAGGGCGATTGGATGAGCGTCGTTGAGCGCGCGTGTGAGCCTATCGAATCCATGGGGGCTATTAGTATTAGCCCCGAAGACGTTAGTTGTGCGATCCGTACGGCCCAGAACTGGAAAAGTCCAGGACCGGACGGATTACACAACTTTTGGATAAAGTGGATTCGATGCTCACACGACTGCTTAGCGGCGCAATTCCAACAAGCCATCGAGGTTGGTTCCTTGCCAACATTCATGACAACCGGTGTCACCTTCCTGCTCCACAAGTCCGGTAGTACCACGGAACCGAAGAACTATAGACCCATTACATGCTTGCCAACGCTGTACAAGCTTCTTACATCTATTCTGAGGTTTAAAATTAATTCGCACATTGTTGCGCACAATATTTTGGCCCCCTCTCAGAATGGATGTAAGGTTGGGTCCCGTGGTACTAAGGAGCTCCTCCTCATCGACACGGCCATTTGCCAACAAGTCCGGCGGAACAAAGGTGCTCTCTCCACCGCCTGGATTGACTACAAGAAGGCCTATGATTCAGTGCCTCATACCTGGCTGGAGAGGATCTTGGAGTTGTATAAAATTGATACAACTCTGAGGTCTTTTCTAGGTTCTTGTATGAGGCAGTGGACCACAGTCCTTCGTCAACCGGGTGGTTGGGACAGTCTCTCTGGTCCGCAGGACTTTATAAGGATTGAGCGAGGCATCTTCCAGGGTGACAGTCTGAGTCCGTTGTGGTTCTGTCTAGCCCTAAATCCTCTAAGCACATTATTAGAGGATTCAGGGCTAGGCTATCGGCTTAGGAGAGAGGGTGAAGTCATTTCACACTTGCTGTACATGGATGACCTCAAACTTTTTGCACCGAAGCGCCATGATTTGATGGAATTATTGAAAGTCACTGAGACTTTCAGCAACGCCATCAACATGGAGTTCGGTGTAGATAAGTGCGCGGTCATGCACGTGCAGCGGGGGAAAGTTGTTAATTCAATGAATTTACAACTTTCTGATACAATGACTTTCAGATCTCTCTCCGAAGCCGACACCTATAAATACCTTGGTATGTCAGAGTCATTGGGTATCGAGAGTGGGGGGATAAAACAGTCGGTGAAGGAACGTTTCTTCGGTCGCCTGACGAAAGTACTTAACAGTCTTTTGTCAGGAGGCAACAAGGTACGTGCCTTCAACGGCTGGGTTATGCCCCAGTAGGGGTATATAAGTATATATACACCTTTGGCATACTAAGGTGGACTCAGACTGAACTAGACGCCCTGGATAGAAAAGTTCGAAAGCAATTGACATCACATCGCATGCTTCACCCACGCTCGTCTGTTATGAGACTGTATATCCCACGGAAATGGGGTGGTCGAGGCTTTTTAAATGCCAAGACACTCCACAACCGTGAGGTATGCAGTCTCCGGGAATATTTCCTAAACAACGAGTGTGGGATGCATTGCGATGTGGTGTCAGTTGACAAGACTTTCACCCCTCTGTCCTTAGGCAAAGAGAACTGGCGCAAGCCTCAGGTGCTGAGCACCGAGGACCGCAAGGACGTATGGAAGAGCAAGGAGCTGCATGGCCGGTTCTATCGAGTCTTAACGGGACCCGATGTGGACCTGCTCGCGTCGGTGAACTGGCTACGATTCGGGGACCTCTTTGGGGAAACCGAAGGTTTTGTTTGTGCAATTGCGGACGAAGTTATCAAGACGAACAACTACCGGAAATATATTATGAAGGACGGTACGGTCGACATATGTCGGGCATGCCGCCGTCCCGGAGAGTCACTCAGACATATCATTTCCGGTTGTTCTCATCTTGCTAACTCCGATTACTTGCACAGACATAACCTCGTAGCCAGGATCATCCACCAGCAACTTGCTCTTCAATACGGCCTTGTCGAGTCTGAGGTGCCGTACTATAAGTACGCACCTGCGCCAGTTCTTGAAAATGGTCATGCTTTGCTCTATTGGGACCGATCGGTTATCACGGATAGGACTATTGTCGCCAATAAACCTGATATCGTGATAGTCGACCGGTCCCAGCGGCGGGCAGTGTTAGTTGACATCACCATCCCGCATGACGAGAACCTCGTGAAGGCTGAAAAGGACAAGATCAGCAAGTACCTTGACTTGTCTTTCGAGGTTACCGCCATGTGGGATGTTGATTCGACTAGCATTGTCCCAATAGTCGTTTCTGCGAACGGCCTAATAGCGAAGAGTCTCGACCAACATCTCAAGAGACTCTCGCTAGACGGCTGGATCAAGGGTCAGATACAGAAGGCGGTACTTCTTGACACGGCACGCATCGTCAGGAGGTTCCTCTCTCTGCAGCCCTAACCACCGGTAGCTTGGGCCCTGCCCCGCTGCTGGCGGCACTCTAGGTTTAGGTTTTTTTATAATATTGTTTATTTGTAATGATTTTTTTATATTTTTGTTTGGATATCTTAATTGTAAAAAAACCTAAAACTAAGAACGAAAATAAATAACGTGAATAATAATGATATATGTAAGATATATGTAAGAATAATGATTATTGAAGGTTGTACTGTTTCAATTTATGGCCTCGTTTTGAAACATGAGGCTATTAAATTAAAAAAATGCTGAAATATTACCTGCAAAGTAGACAAAACAAATGTTTGCCGAAGCGCAGCGAGCGCGAAAAAATGTTGTCTATTTATGACCCTGACAGGTTTTATGACCTACTAAGTCAAGACCGATGACACAAATGCTGAAATATTATCGACAAAGTAGGTAAAACAAAGGTTTTCGCGAGCGCAGCGAGCGCGAAAATGTTTACGTCATTTTATGACCCTGACAGTTTTTATGACCTACTAAGTCAACACCGATGACCCTACGGTTATACTTGATATCCACTTCTTTTAAGGTAAAAAATCATTATGATTATTGAAGGTTGTACTGTTTCAATTTATGGACTCGTTCTGATGCATGTGGCTATTAATATACAAAAGTTGCTGAAATGTTTCCTACAAAGTAGATATAACAAATCTTTGCGAGACCGGAGCGAGCGCTTTCACTGTGCGAGTGTAGCAAGCCCTATCTCTGCGCGAGCGAAGCGAGCGCGAAAAATTTTTACTGCCGTTTATTACTCTGACAGTTATTATGACCTACTAAATTAACACTGATGACACAAAGGTTTCACTTGATATCCTCTTATTTTAAGGTTAATAATCATTATGATTATTGTAGGTTGTACTGTTTCAATTTATGGCCTCGTATTGATGCATGTGGAAATTAAAATACAAAAAATGCTGAAATATGACCAGCAAAGTAGACAAAACAAATGTTTGAGGAAGCGCAGCGAGCGCTATCACTGCGCGAGCAAAGCGAGCGCGAAAAAATTTTATGTCTTTTTATAACCCTGACAGTTTTTATGACCTACTAAGTCAAGATCGATGACACATAGGTTAAACTTGATATCCACTTATTTTAAGGTAAAAAATCATTATGATTGTTGAAGGTTGTACTGTTTCAATTTGTAAACTCGTTTTGTTACATGTGGCTATTAAAATACAAAAAATGCTGAAATATTATCTACAAAGTAGGTAAAACAAACGTTTTCTCGAGCGCGAAAATTTTTACGTAATTTTATGACTCTGACCCAGTTTTTATGACCTACTAAGTCAACACCGATGACCCTACGGTTAAACTTGATATCCACTTATTTTAAGGTAAAAAATCATAATGATAATTTAAGGTTATACTGTTTCAATTTATGGCCTCGTATTGATGCATGTGGCTATTAATTTACAAATGTTGCTGAAATAATTCCTACAAAGTAGACAAAACAAATGTTTGCGTCAGCGCAGCGAGCGCTATCACTGCGCGAGCGAAGCGAGCGCGAATAAATTTTATGTCTTTTTATGACCCTGACAGTTTTTATGACCTACTAAGTCAAGACCGATGACACAAAGATTAAACTTGATATCCACTTATTTTAAGGAAAAAAATCATTATGATTGTTGAAGGTTGTACTGTTTCAATTTGTAAACTTGTTTTGATACATGTGGCTATTAAAATCCAAAAAATGCTGAAATATTATCTACAAAGTAGGTAAAACAAAGGTTTTCGCGAGCGCGAAAATTTTTACGTCATTTTATGACCTACTAAGTCAACACCGATGACCCTATGGTTAAACTTGATATCCACTTATTTTAAGGTAAAAAATCATTATGATTATTGAAGGTTGTACTGTTTCAATTTATGGCCTCGTATTGATGCATGTGGCTATTAATATACAAATGTTTCCTACAAAGTAGACAAAACAAATGATTCTGCGAGCGCAGCGAGCGCTATCACTGAGCGAGCGGAGCGAGCGCGAATAAATTTTATGTCTTTTTATGAACCTGACAGTTTTTATGACCTACTAAGTCAAGACCGATGACCCTACGGTTATACTTGATATCCACTTATTTTAAGATAAAAAATCATTATGATTGTTGAAGGTTGTACTGTTTCAATTTGTGAACTCGTTTTGATACATGTGGCTATTTAAATACAAAAAATGCTGAAATATTATCTACAAAGTAGGTGAAACAAAGGCTTTCGCAAGCGCAGCGAGCTCGAAAATTTTTACGTCATTTTATGACCCTGACAGTTCTTATGACCTACTAAGTCAACACCGATGACCCTACGGTTAAACTTGATATCCACTTATTTTAAGGTAAAAAATCATAATAATTATGTAAGGTTTTACTGTTTCAATTTATGGACTCGTTCTGATGCATGTGGATTATTAATGTACAAAAGTTGCTGAAATGTTTCCTGCAAAGTAGACAAAACAAATGTTTGCGGAAGCGTAGCGGAGAGCGCTATCACTGCGCGAGCGAAGCGAGCGCGAAAAACATTGATGTTTTTTTATGACCCTGACAGTTTTTGTGACCTACTAAGTCAACACCGATGACCCTTAGGTTAAATGTGGCTGTTAAAACACGAATGCTTTTGAAATACTTCCCACAAAGCAGATTGGGCGAAGCACGTTGGGTGAAGCAAAGCCATCGCGTAAATTTTGATGACTTTTAATGACCGTGACAGTTTTATGTTAGTTTTATGGCCTAATTAAGGCATTTATTAAGTTTAGTCATTATCCATGAACCTAAGGTCAAACTTATGATATGATTATGCAAACTCTATATAAAGTTAGGAAAAAATATAGGCCCCACACTTAACTGCCGAAAAAATGTATTCTTTGCCCTTTTATGCCCTATTAAATGTAAGTGTACAAAATTTCACCTGAATCGGTCAAGCCGTTTGGCCGAAAAGAGGACACAAATTTACAAAATTCTATAAAAAAAATATAGACTACCGAAATTTCCACCCAAAAAAAAGTATTCGTTGCCCTTCTATGTCTTTTCGACTGTCTGTCTACAAAATTTCAGCTTAAATGGTTAACCTGTTTGACCGAGAGTAGGACACACATTCACAAAGTTCAATTTAAAAATTCTTGGCACCTGGACTCGACTGCCAGAAAAAAAGTATCCTATGTGATTCTATGCAATATGAACTGTAATATACATAACATTTCAACTGAATCGGTCAAGCTGTTTAGCTGATAAGAAGCCACACTTTCACAAAATTCAATTAAAAAAATTTAAACACTTAGACTCGATAGCCAAAAAAAAAGTATCCGATATCCTATTCTGCTCTATGAACTGTCTTTATACAACTTTTCAGGCAAATTGGTCAAGCCGTTTATTCCAGAAGAGGTCTTATATTTACAAAATTCAATTAAAAATATTTGTACCACCTGACTCGATAGCCAGAAAAAAAGTATTCTATATCCTATTCTGCCCTATGACATGTATTCATACAAAATTTCAGGCAAATTGGTCAAGCCGTTTATTCCAGAAGAGGTCTTATATTTACAAAATTCAATTAAAAATATTTGTACCACCTGACTCGATAGCCAGAAAAAAAGTATTCTATATCCTATTCTGCCCTATGACATGTATTCATACAAAATTTCAGGCAAATTGGTCACGCCGTTTATTCGAGAAGAAGTCTTATATTTACAAAATTCAATTAAAAATATCTGGACCCCCTAACTCGATAGCCAAAAAACAAAGTATCCTATATCCTATTCTAGCCTATGAACTGTCTTCATACTACATTTCAGGCAAATCGGTCAAGCCGTTTATTCGAGAAGAGATCTTATATATAAAAAATTCAATTTAAAATATTTGGACCCCCTGACTCGATAGCAAGAAAAAAAAAATCATTATTCTTTTCTGCCTTATGAACTGTCTTTATACATCATTTCGGGTAAATCGGTCAAGCCGATTATTCGAAAAGAGGTCCTTTAGTTACAAAATTCAATTAATGATATCTGGACCCCCTGACTCGATAGCCAAAAACAAAGTATCCTATATCCTATTCTGCCTTATGTTCTATCTTTGTACAAAATTTCAGCCAAATCGGTCAAGCCGTTTGACCGTGAAGAAGTCCCAAACAAACAAACAAACAAACAAATAAACAAACTGACTTTCGCATTTATAATATTGGTGTTGATGATGGTGTTGATTACTGGGATTATCGCGTTAATATTTTTTTTAATTTATTGAAAGGGCTTTTTTGCCGAGCGACCACATCGCCCTAATATTTAAATCGCGTTAATATTTGAAGTTTTTTGGTTGTCCCAGGTTGTCATTGTTGGTTCATTTAGAATTTTTTGTCATTGTATTGATTGACATATTTGATCGTTGTCATTATGTCATATCGCTATTTGTGTATAAAAATCAATAAAAAACAAAATAAAATTAAATAATAAAGGGGGTCCCCATACAAGAAACGTATTTTTCAGGCAATTTTTTTCAATCGGATCCCTGCATGTTCGGCTCCAATTCGCACTTGGACAGTTTATTTATATTCGCGGTACGAAGTTAGTCTGTGGTCTTCTTCCTACACCGGCTGGTGCAGGGTTAGGGGGGTCAGGGCGTTGCCCTCTTCTCCTGGCGTTCTTCTACGCCCATGACGATGGGCGCGTCTTTTCTTCTTTCGATCCTTGGATCCTAGGACTCTGGGAGGGGGTGCCCGCGGTGACCACTAGTTGCCGGCGCGATCAAGCCGCGCCAGGTTGATCCCCGTTCGGGGAAGCCCAGCGGACCGATCAGCAGCCACGGCAGCGGCCTCCGGCGGATCCCTCCTTTCGTCAATGGTATCTATGACGCTGTTTGCGTCTGTTTGGTTGTTGGTGTCTTTTCCTTCTTCTTTTTCCTCTTCGTCAAGTTGCATGTATTCCCTTATATAGGGCTTCATGGACTCTTGCTTTCTTCCTGGGCGGTCAGGGGGCCTCGTGTGCAACGGCGCTATCCCGCGGATGTGCTCATGCCGCGAGTTGTCCGCTGTCTTGAACATCTTTCTGCTCAGGCGCCTTGCGAAGGTAGTTAGGTCCTCGTGCTTTAAATCCTTGCGGATTACGTCGTTCCTTACGAACCGTGGCGCCCCCACTATGTTCCTAAGGGTAAAATTCTCCTGTGTCTGGATTCTTTTCATGTTTGTCCCGCTAAGGAACGGGAACCAAGCGGGGGCGGCGTATGTAAGTCGTGTCCTTACGTATGTCTTATAGACCAGCATTTTCGTCCTGGTCGGCAGTCTGGAGTACCATACTGCTACTAGGAGGGCTCTCGTTCTTTTTGCGTTAGAGACGACGAAATTCGTGTGCTTTTTGAACGTCAGGTTCCGATCGATCTCGATCCCTAGGTAGCGGACGCTGTTTTGCCAAGGTATCTGTTCTCCTAGCAGCTTGAGATTTGTTGGTAGTCTGGTTTTTCCTATGCAGATGGCCTGTGTCTTTGCCACGTTTACTGCTAGTCGCCAGCGTTGGAGCCATTCTGGTAGGGCGTCCAGAGTCCTCTGCAGCAGCTTGACAGCGTGGTCTGGGTTCTTAGACGCGATGTGGAAAGCTGCATCATCCGCGTAGAGCGCGAGCTGCGCCTGCCCGACGACTGGGATGTCATCGGTGTACCAGGCGTAGCATACAGGGGAGATGCAGCTTCCTTGTGGCACGCCGGCTCGTACCATCTTGTATTCTGACAATTCATTTTCAACGGAGACGGCAATTTTCCTGTCACTGAGGAAGCTTTTCATAATATTTACTATTTTCCTCGAGGTCTCCGACTTCGCGAGCTTATACAGGAGGCCTCCGTGCCATACGCGGTCAAAGGCTTTTTCCATGTCAAGCATCACTGCTACTGTAACTTCTTTCCGGTTGAAGCAAGCTCATTGAGCATTTTACCTATTTGCAGAGTGGTTGAGTGCTCCGCTCTGAAGCCGAACTGTTCTTGTCTGGGCTCTATGTGCTTCATCAGGTATGGCATCAGGACCCTCTCGAAAAGCTTCGAGAGTGTACTTAGGAGCGTAATCGGCCTGTATAAAGCAGCTTTCCGGGCATCCTTTCCAGCTTTTGGCAGCATGATCACTTTCCCTTTCTTCCAGTCCGTGGGAAAGTGTCCTGATCTGAGTATGCCGTTATATATTCTAGTTAGGGCTGCAATAGTTTTTGGTGGGAGTCTTCTGATAGTCTCGTTTGTTATATTGTCGAGTCCTGGCGCTTTTCTTCTCGGCAGGTGATTTATCAGTCTTTGCACCCTGCCGGGGGTGACAAAGATGTCCTCTTCGGCTTCACTATCTTCCTTTTCGGGTGCTTGGAAGTACTGCTCCAGGTACGTTTCAACCAGTTTCACTTGTTCTATGTCTGAGGTGTCGTTTGGTGTGAACTGAGCTTCAAGGGCGTCCGCGAAGATCTTCGCCCTGTCCGCTGCAACGAACTTCAAGTTTCCGTCCCTGTCTACCAGCGGTTGTGTTGCTTGTTTCACAGTTGACAGCTGTTTACACAGTTTATGGGTGGACGGTATGTCGTCTGTGATGTCACAGATGTGACGCTCCCACGATTCGGCTGCATAATCATCGAGAGCGTCTTTTACTCTGGCCACTAGTGCGTTGACCTTCCTTTTTATAGTCGGACATCTGGTATTTTGCCACAGCTTCCGGTTCTCCCTTTTCTCTTTTATTAAGTTCCTTATCCAGGCGGGCAGAGGGTCTGGCCTATGTCCCGCCGTGGAGGTGTGAGTCGCAGCTTCAAGGGAGTCCCGGATCGCTGTGGTTAATTTATGTGTGGCTTCTTCGACTTCATCTGCCGTTCTGATGGGTAGCGTTTCTGTTCGCTCTTGCACTTCTTGAGTGAACTTTTCCCAGTTTATTTTCTGCTTCTTTCTAGGCGGCGCAATTGCTCCAGGCGCCTCTCTAATTGTTATAACCACCGGTCTGTGATCCGATGGCAGGTCTGGTAGCACGTCAAGTGTAGGCGCTGTACGTAGGTTTTTGTAAACTACTAGATCGATGACGTCACCGCGTCTATCCGCTGTGTAGTGCGTCCAGGTCGTTGGGCCCGCGACTTCGTACGAATGGTCCACCGAGTCTTGGAAGAGTCTTCTACCGTTGTTGCACACGCTGTTTGAGTTCCAGTGTGTGTGCTTTGTGTTGAGGTCGCCGGCTACGATTGTTGGAGTGTTTGTGCCTAGTATCTCTCTAAGCTCATTCGTGTCTAGTGCTTCTCTTGGAGGCTTGTATATATACGCTATAGCGTACACGTTAAATTTTTGACCGGCGACGCTAATGAGCACTCCCAGTGCTTGTAACGACTGGAACTCGGTGACAGGGATGGGTTGGTGAGTTATCCTTCGGTGGACCATTACTGCCAGCCCTCTATAGGTCCTGCCTTGTGCGCTGATTTCGTCCTTTCTATATATATAGTAATTTGGAATCTTCAGGTTTGTCCTTGCGTTGAAATGCGTCTCGCTGACCAGTAATACGTCAATGTTGTGCTCACGGAGGAAGGCGGTCAGCAATTTAACCTTCCCCGTGAGCGATTGGGCATTCCAGGCGACTATTTTAGTCCCTTCCATTATTTTTGTTTAAGATTCGCATTAGCCCCATGAGGGTGGCAGTTTCGGCGTCTGTCCCGGCTTGTACTGCTTCAAGAATTTCTTTCAGTACGCCTATGGTTTGTCCCAGGGAGTCGTTTGGCCCGGAGGACTTGTTTTCAGGTTTCTTAGGCTTTTCTTTTTGTGTGGTTTTCGGCTTCTTTTTGCCTCTTCTTGTAGGGCCGGCCTTCTGTACGCCTGGCGGATTTGCCGGCGCCATGAGGGATGCTGCGGCTGTCTCGTCGACGGTTGTCGGTATTACCGGGGCTTGACCCCGCCTACCGGACATTGTAAGCGCGATCGTGCCCGCCTTCTTGTTCTTTACCTCTTGTTTGTACACCGGACACGCGCCGTAGTTTGCCGGGTGCGTGCCGGAGCAATTCGCGCAGGTGGCGGGTTCCTCCCTGGGACGAGGGCATTCTTTTGCTGCGTGTTCTTCGCCACAGCGCACGCATGCTTGCTCCCTGTGGCAATTGTGCGAGCTGTGGTGGAATTTCTGACAGCGTTGGCACTGCGCGGGTCCTTTCTTCGAGCGCCACGCTTCTACTTTTATTCCCGGCATCATCAAAATCTCATTTAGTTCGTATATTGCGGGTGTGAGTGCTGGCTGCTTCTTGAGCATCACGAAGAAGACGCATCCCAGTCGCCCTTGTCTTCCTCGTATAGCTTTTATGTACTCGGGCTCAAATCCTTTTTCTACAAGGTCCTGCAGGATTTCATCCGTGTCCGTGTCCGCCGGTAGTCCTCGTATAGCTACCTTAAGGCTTCTCTCAGCTGGCAGCGAATAGCAAAACCAGCTGATTTTCTCTTCTCTTTCTAATTTCGTTAGGTATGCCTGTATGGTCCGGTATTCTTTCTCGTCCTCCGGGTTGAAACGGATCCCTTGTCCGTAGGGACGTCCGTTCGGTGGCCTTCCTATTTGTTCTCCGAGTATCTTGAAGTGTTTCGTCCAGTTGTCGATACGCTCGACAACTAGAGGCGGGTATCTCGGTTCGCGCCTCGGGGCGGACGCGGACGCGGCGGCGGCGGCAGTGGTAACGGTCGCGGCGGCGGACGCCGGTGGCGCGGCGGTGGCAGCGTAGGACGCGCGGCCTGCGGGCGCGGCGGTTACGCGGCTGGCTTGCACGGGCGCGGCGCCGGCGTGCGGCGCGGCGGTGCCAGCATGCGCGGCGGTGCGGGGCGCCGGGGGCCCGGTGCGCACGGCGGCGGCGTACGCGAACGACGCGCGGGCGGCAACGGGGGCCGCGGCGCGGGACGCGGAGGCCGCCTGGCCTACGTGACCCGGGCGAGCGCTAGCGGTAGCGGCGCGGGTGGACGGGGGCGGGGCCTGGGTGGCGTGATCGGTCGCGCGGCCTACGTCACGGTGACGTGTATCGGCGATCGACTGCGAGGAGCGCGTTGTCTCATTCGCACTTCCAGCTTTTCGCATTTTTTGCGATCCGCTGGGTTTGGTATCCCTCTGCGGCAGCGGTGCCTTAGATAGTAGGGATATACCGGACGGTCCGGGTTTGGGGCTCGGTGACCTCGCGCGCGGGCGGATTGCTGGCGGGCTCGGTGATTGGGACCGTGCGCGACGGCGTTTGGTACCCAAATCGGCACTCGGCGCAGCTCGCGGCGTGGCGGGAAGCGGCGGCGGCTTTTCGATGTTGGTCGCGGGGGGCAGGGTGATCATGCCCAACTGCGCGAACTGTAGGGCAGCCTTGTCATCCTCCGACAGCTCGGTGCGCCCCATCTCTGCCTCTTCCAGACGCACGTACAGCGCCATCCAGCGCAACATTCCGTCCGAGAGGATCCCGGCTTCCATAAGTCGGGCGAGTGTGAGGATATCACGCTCGTGTAATCCCCTCGGCGAAAGTCGGCGGAGTAACGCGGTTACGGCGCCTTTGGAATGGCGAGAGACCGGTGTTGTATCTGATACAGCACCGGTGGTTACACTCTCGCTTTCCAGGTTACTATGACAGTCCTGAAAAGGACTGCTGGTTACTATGGTGGCTACTTTCCCATCTTTTCCCGTCACCGGAGCGACGGTACTAAGTGGCGGTTGGCCCTGAAAAGGGCCTTTTGGTGGTCCCGGCGGTGGCGGGTCCATGGCTTCGAAGTGACTTCACTTTGCTCACGTGCGACGTGAGAAGAGGTCGGTAACAGGGTGGTGTTGGTTACTACACCACCAGCATACCGGCCCCTTCGGCAGTCCGTAGGCGCAGATACTCCCCTCCGAAGCACACAGCTCAGGGCACCGTCGACACGAATTTAATAATTAAATTCTGAAGACAAAGTTGCGTAGCGCGATGTTGCAGAGACGTCCGTGCACGGCGGCGAGCGAGGCGATCCGGTACGAAGTTCACCGGGTCAGCTAGTATATATATATGACGGCGCCGCCCTCAATATCTGTAAACAGCAGGTGCAGCGGGCGAGCAGGTAACAACGATAAACTGATGCGTTACTCGTCCCTACCACAGGTGCAGCGGGCGAGCAGGTAGCAACGATAAGCCGATACGTCACTCGCCCCCACCACGCCAAGCAGTATAAAAGACGGTGCGCACTGCTCGCCGGGACACAGCTCACACAATTGCCACAGAGAGCAGGCATGCGTACGCTGTGGCGAAGAACACGCAGCTAAAGAATGCCCTCGCCCCAGGGAAGAGCCCGCCACCTGCGCCAACTGCGCCGGCACACACCCGGCGAACTATGGCGCCTGTCCGGTGTTTAGAAAAGAAGTCAAGAACAAGAAGGCGGGCACACTCGCGCTTACTATGTCCGGTAGGCGCGGGCAGGCCCCGGTAACCATGGCAACCGTAGACGAGGCCGCCACAAGCTCCCTTATGGCACCGGCAAACGCACCAGGAGCGCAGAAGGCCGGTCCAACTAGAAGAGGGAAGAAGAAACCGAAACCAAAACAAACGCGAGAGACCAAGCCCACGCAACCCGGTACCAACAACGCCGGGCAAAAAGACTCCCTGGGACAGACGATCGGTGTCCTAAAAGAGATACTAGAAGCAGTACAATCAGGAACAGATGCAGAAACCGCCACCCTCATGGGGCTAATGAGAATACTCAACAAAAACAATGGAAGGGACTAGAATAGTCGCATGGAACGCCCAAATGCTCACGGGGAAGGAAAAACTGCTGACCACCTTCCTCCGTGAGCAAAACATAGATATATTACTGGTCAGCGAAACGCACCTCAGCAAGACAGCCAAACTGAAAATACCTAATTACCATGTGTACCGACAGGACGAGGTTACACCGGCAGGAGTCGCATACAGAGGACTGGCGGTGGTGGTCCACCGAAGGGTGATTCACCAACTCATCCCTGCTGTGCAGTTCCAATCGTTACAAGCACTGGGCGTGCTCATTAACGTCACCGGGCAAAATGTGAACATCTACTCAACGTACAAGCCACCAAAATCTCACATAGACCCGAGTGAAATCAGAAAGATGCTCAACACAACGACACCGACTATCATAGCAGGCGACTTGAACTGTAAGCACACACATTGGAACTCCAGCACGAACGGTGTGCACGAACGGAAGAATGTTATACCAGGACTCGGTGGACCACCAGTACGAAGTCGCGGGCCCCACGACGTGGACGCACTACTCCCCAGATGGCAGCGGTGAAGTCCTGGACATCATAGTTTACAAAAACTTAAAAGCAGCACCCACACTGAACGTGTTATCAGACTTACCGTCTGACCACCGACCAGTGGTAATAACACTAAGAGAGGCGCCAAGTACAATAACGCCATCACCAAAAAGGAATACGATAAACTGGCAAATATTTCAAAACGAGCTACAGGAACGTACACCTACCCGACCGATTCAAACAGCGAACGATGTCGACACAGCCACTCGTGAACTTACAACAGCTATCCGGGACTCTAAACAGACAGCAACACGCACCTCCAACACCGGGCAGAAATCTAACCCTCTGCCCGGCTGGATAAGGGAACTAATTAAAAAGAAAAGAGAAACCCGGACGCTGTGGCAGTCTACCAGATGCCCCACAGCAAAAAGAGACCTAAACAAACTAGTACAAAAAGTAAAGGCCGATCTAGATGACAACGCAGCAGAATCCTGGGAAAGACACATCGTAAGCATCGAGGACCACATACCATCGGTATACAAACTGTGTAAACAGCTGTCGAGTACGAAGCCACCAGTCCAACCGCTAATAGATAGCGACGGCAACCTAAAGTTTGTAGCTGCGGACAGAGCCAACATCTTCGCCAAAACGTTAGAAGCGCAGTTTAGGCCAAACGCCACCACAAACTTAGAACACGAGCGAAACGTGAAAAAGTACCTCGAAGAATACTTCAACACAGCCTCAGTAAGGGACACGGACGAAGAAGCCAGCAACATCTTTGTAACCCCAGGCCGGGTACAAAGACAGATACTGCTTTTGCCAAGGAGAAAAGCACAAGGTCTCGATGACATAACGAATGAAGCTATACGACGCTTTCCACCAAAAACAATAGCCGCACTAACCAGGCTCTTTAATGGCATCCTAAGGTCGGGCCATTTCCCTACAGACTGGAAGACGGGAAAGGTGGTCATGCTCCCGAAACCTGGAAAAGACGCCCAAAGACCAGAGTCCTACCGGCCTATAACACTCCTTAGCGCACTCTCCAAACTCTTCGAGAGAATGCTGCTACCGCTACTGCAGCCGTTTATAGAGCCAAGAAGAGAGCAATTCGGGTTTCGGGCAGAGCATTCAACCACACTCCAGATTGCCAAGATGGTAAACGAAATGGCCCGACACTACAACCGCAAAGAAGCAGTCGCGGCGATTATGCTGGACATGGAGAAGGCCTTCGACCGCGTATGGCACGAAGGCCTTCTCTATAAGATAGCGAAGACAGAAGCTTCCAGGAAATTAGTAGACACGCTACGAAGTTTCCTCAGTGATCGGCGCATAACAGTAGCGGTCGAAAACGTGCTATCTGAAGAAAAACCAGTCCGAGCCGGTGTACCTCAAGGTAGCTGCATCGCCCCGTCATGCTATGCCTGGTACACCGACGACATCCCGGTCGTCGGGCAGGCACAGCTTGCATTATACGCGGATGATGCGGCTTTCTACGTGGCTTCAAAGAATCCCAATCACGCGGTGAAGAAAATTCAAACCGCGCTAGACGCCCTACCAGACTGGCTGCAAAGATGGCGACTGTCAGTCAACGTAGCCAAGACACAAGCTATCTGCATAGGAAGACGAAACAAACCTAAGAAGAACCCGACACTTATGGGAAGTGAAGTCAAATTTAGCGCAAGCGTCCGCTACTTGGGAGTGGAGATTGACAAGAACCTCACCTTTACAAAACACACAGACTACGTCATCTCTAAGACAAAGGGAACACGCGCCCTCCTAGCCGCCGTTTGGTCCTCCAGACTACCAAAGAGGACAAAACTTATGGTTTACAAAACCTACGTTAGAACCCGCCTGACATACGCCGCCCCCACCTGGTACCCCCTCCTGAGCGGGCGCAACAGAAAGAGACTCCAAGCCCAAGAGAACCTCACCCTCAGGAGGATAAAGGGGGCGCCGCGCTATGTCAGAAATGACATAATAAGGCGAGACATTAAACATGAAGACATCCACATGTTCATCCGCAACCTGTCAAGGAAAATGTTCACGAGGGCGGACAGATCAACCTACGAGCATATCCGCGGGATAGCCCCGCTGCACGCGCGACATAGCCCCGCTGCACGCGCGACCACCTGAGCGAACGGGAAGAACCTTAGCTTCAATGAAACCAAGCCTGAGGGAGCTTATAACAGGAGAAGAAGGAGACAGTGACTCCAACGACAGAGAAGACGAAAACGTCACAGACACCACAGTAGTAAGGAGGGACACTACGGAGGCCGCTGCCGTGGCTGCTGATCGGTCCGCTGGGCTTCCCCGAACGGGGATCAACCTGGCGCGGCTTGATCGCGCCGGCAATTAGTGGTCACCTTGGGTAACCCTCCTGAACTCCAAGGTGTAAAAACCAGAAAACTACAGCCGCGCCCATTGTAATGGGCGAAGAAGAAGCCAGGGGAAGAGGGCAACGCCCTGACCCCCTCTCCCTGCACCAGAAAGGTGCAAGCGGTCACCAAGACTGACTCGCCGGGACATTCGCCCGTCGACGGTTGCCCGGTGCACATGCTCTGCCTTAGCCATTTCAATTATCGAATTGAATTAAATTAATAAGTAAAATTGTAAAAATGCGGTTATTATATATATATATAATGTGTGTATGATTTGCAAAATTATTTTTTGTTCGAAAGAGCTTTATTCCGAAATGGTCCCATTGTAAATACATCGAGATTAAACAAGTATCTCCAGAGGTATGGAGATAATCACCTCAAACTTCCTACAGAAAATGACTAGCGCGGCATTTGAAGTCGGTTTTATAGTTTTTTAAACGATCTTAAAATATTTGTGTAATAATTTTAAATATGTAGTTGTTTAAGTCCTTGAAACTTTGTGAAATATAAAGATGTAATTACTTCAATCTGTTTGTACCACAGAATAAATAATGTTATACCAACCAAATATAAAATAATTTCTGAGCACAAATAAGCTTCAATTGTAGAAGCCTTCAAGTCAGATTTAATGTACCTAAGGTGGGTAGGTGCTCAGGGAATATACTCGTCCGTAGTACTCACACACTCTGACAACTTGATATATTTGACTTGACTTACCTATATGTTTTTAGTAGGCCTTATTCTTAGAATACGTGTTTTTACCTGAACTTTGACCGTGTATATATATGTTGTATTGTATATATGTTCGACCTTGTATATGTATATCGACGGGTTCCGGGCTAATTGTATTAAGCGACACTCTGGGCGATATAGACTTTTATACATGTTTGGAATCAGCGAATTTTTTTGCGTCGATTGAGCTGGGTTTGTTGACGATCGGAGCACTTTTTTGTCGCTTAATACAACCGCATTGATATATTTGACTTGACTTACCTATATGTTTTTAGTAGGCCTTATTCTTAGAATACGTGTTTTTACCTGAACTTTGACCGTGTATATATATGTTGTATTGTATATATGTTCGACCTTGTATATGTATATCGACGGGTTCCGGGCTAATTGTATTAAGCGACACTCTGGGCGATATAGACTTTTATACATGTTTGGAATCAGCGAATTTTTTTGCGTCGATTGAGCTGGGTTTGTTGACGATCGGAGCACTTTTTTGTCGCTTAATACAACCGCATTATTGGGCCCATTTTGTACTGCAATGTATGAAGTGACACAAAATATTGACATGTTTAGGAACTGTGTACTTAAGCTCACAACCAAATACCAGACAGTTGTTTAAATTATTTTTCCTGGAGCAACAATTTACAGGCAAGGTACGTTAAAGCATTTAGCCTGACCTTATAAATATATAAAAATGTCGCTTCATACAATTAGCCTCTTTGTTAAATTCTTATCCGGTGTCGCTTAATACAATTAGCTTTACCTTATAAATATACAAGAATGTCGTTTAATACATTTAGCCTCTTTGTCAAATTCATACCCAGTGAAAGTTCATACATTTAGCTCTGTACATGAAATGTAAGATGTTGTCTCTTCAACCAGCAGGATAAAGATATATCGGTCGCATAAACTATTTAGGATTAAAACAATAAACATTTAAAGATTATGGTCAAACCTATTTTTCTTATTCAATGTTTGATTTGCAGTGTCGTTTCAGTTAAACGGAATAAAAATAGTATAAACATTGATATAATCAAAATTTTATATGCATTGACTATTATGACGTTGGTTAAAACAATAATTTTGGCACCAACGCGGTAAACCGCGCGAATTTAAATTCAGTCAGCTTCAAACAGACCCATTGTCAGCTTTGTCAATTAACCAGGTGCGCAACAAATCCATTAAGAAGCTGGTACGACGTGACCTCCTCTAACACGCTCTAGATTAAATAATCAATTGAGCAGAATCGGGGGTCGAAAGTGTTTGTCCAACCTCTGGGTAGAAGCCACCTCACAAAGCTGACAACGTCAACGGGGAACATCGTCGCATCCAAGTCGAAGATTCTGTCGGAAGTTGAAGACTTCTACGGCAAGCTCTACGCATCGCATGCTTCAAGGCCCGAACCCAAAACTGAGGATTCTGGAGCCACCTTAACCCGCCACTTCACAGAAGATCTGTCCGAAATTAGCCGAGACAAAATTGTGACGGCCCTTAAACAACTCAAAAATGGAAAAGCCTCAGGAGAAGACAGAAATACAACAGAGTTTTTAAAAGCCAGAGGAGCTCCAGCAGTTCAACAGCTTCAGCAGCTCTTTAATTCCGTTCTTTTCACTGGGAGAACTCTACAGGCATGGAAAAAAACATGGTGGTTCTGTTTTTCAAAAAAGGAGACAAAACACTTTTGAAAAACTACCGCCCGATTTCGCTTCTGAGCCATGTCTAAAAGCTGTTTTCAAGGGTCATCACCAACCGTCTTGCGTGAAGACTCGACGAGTTCCAACTTCCGGAACAGGCCGGGTTTCGAAGCGGTTACGGTACCATAGACCACATCCACACGGTGCGGCAGATTGTACAGAAGACCGAAGGGTACAATCGGCCCCTGTGCTTAGCATTTGTGGACCATTGTACATCTGAGCCCGGTGGCGTAATCGGGAGAACGTTCGGCTTTGATGCCGTGGTACCGAGTTCAAACCGCCGCGCACCAATGGATTTTTCTATCGAAAAATGTATGTGCGCTTCTCACAGTGGCCCTCCGGTGAAGGAAAAACATCGTTAAGAAACCAACAAAACCCCCGCATGGTGGTAGGACACTATCTAGTGTCCGCCTGGCCAGCTACCACCCTCAAGTTAGAAAATCTGTCACCAAACATCTAATGTGTTCCGGCAGCTATCCTTGAGAGCCAGTTCCCATTCTAGGCCTAGCGTGCTTACCATCTTCGACCGCATCATCACTTACCAACAGGTGAGATAGTGGTCAAACGCTAGCCTATAACGTATAAAAAAAAAATGGACTTTCACTCTCTCGAGTACTTGCAGCGTTGCCAAGTCGACTGGTGATATATCGAAGTGATGAGATGTCTGTATAATGCCGCTACGATGACTGTACAAGTACAGAACCAGCGAACTAAACATGTCCACCTGCGTCGAGGAGTCAGACACGGGGACGTCATATCCCCGAAACTGTTCACTAACGCCTTCGAGGCTATGTTTAAGACGCAGGACTGGAAATATTATCGGCAGTAACATCAACGGCAAGTACATCTCTCACTTACGATTTGCAGATGACATCGTCATTATGGCACAGACGCTGCAGAACCTACAAAGGATGTTGAATGGCCTAGCTGATTCTTCTTGGCACATCGGTCTCCAGATGAATTTGGATACAACCAAAGTCATGTACAACGAGTACGTTGTTCACAGTTGAACAGATTACCGTAGATGGAATCCCACTCGAAATTGTCACTAAGTATGTTCGTATGTTCTAAGGCAGACGCTCCAACTAGGCAAACACAACTTCGAGAAGGAAATCCAGAGAAGAATTCAGCTGGGCTGGACAGCATTCGGAAAACTGCGTCGAGTCTTCTCGTCGCCTATACCGCAGTGTCTAAAGACAAAAGTCTTTAACCAGTGCGTCCTACCTGTAATGACATACGGAGCCGAGACGTGGAAACTCACAGTTCTACTGGTCCACCAGTTTAAAGTCGCTCAGCGAGCTATGGAGAGAGCTATGCTCGGTATTTGTCTGTGGGATCGAATCCGGAAAGAAGTAATTCGCCAGAGTACTAAAGTTATCGACATAGCTCAAAGGATTAGCTGAAGTGGCAGTGGGCTGGTCATATCTGCCGCAGGACTGATAAATGTTGGGGTAGACTTGTCCTAGAGTAGAGACCGTGAATCGGCAAACGTAGCGTAGGACGTCCTGTGACCAGGTGGAGCGACGACATACGCAAAGCGGTGGGCAGTGACTGGAAGAGAAGAGCCGAAGATCGGGCTCAGTGGCGCATCTTGGGAGAGGCCTACGTCCAGCAGTGGACTGACACAGGTTGATGATGATGAGGTAGATATAAATTAAAAGGTACATACATAGGGTGTACCTACACCCTATGTATGTACCTTTTAATTTATCAACGTTTTAAACGCCAATTTCTTCAAACTTCATTATTCAAGTGGGATTACAAACAAATTATTTAAAAAAAACCAGTCGCATAAACTAATTAGCCATACATGAATAAGTTTAAGATATGGTATTTAAATCAATTAGCTTAGGTTTGAAATATGACCAACTCTTTGATTAAAGCACTTATCTTAGATCCATTATTTGCATGCCTAGGCGGTTAAGTCCTTTAGCTTGGAACAATGAATAATAAACGTAGGTGCTTAAGTCATTTAGCCTGGAATAAGAAACAATAATCATAGGCGGTTAAAACATTTAGCCTGGGACAAAAAAAAGTTAAATATTGGTCATTTTGTATTAAGCGACATTTATCTTCAGTAAAAATAGGAATAATAGAAAAAAAAATCAGATTATGGGGAATATGTTATAAAAACCGTTATATCCTTCTTTTTTTAAAAATAATGCTATTTGCTTATGTTATATATTTTTTTCTAAAAATCGAAACTTTAAACTGCTCTGGTGTAAAGTTTCAAAAATGTCGGTTAATACAAATAGCCCGGAACCCGTCGATATATATATGTTTGCTATATATTATACTACCAAAATAATATTCTTCTTCTCATTAGTTAAGCTATGTTACTATGTACTTATAACGTTCAAGTGCATTGGTCATGTGTTCGTTTAGGCTTAAAAGTCTCAGTTTTCATATTGTATGTTCGAAATGAACAAACTGTTGATACCTAAGTATTTATATTTAAGATGTTTTGTACACAGTTTTTGCTTTTGGTTTATTTAACTTGCGATGTTAGTATGTATGTTTGTGTGTTTTTTTTTTAATGTTATATGGTAAAAGGTAACAGGACAAGCACGACGCTTGCCTGATGGTAAGCGATGACGTCTACCTATTAGAGATATAGTGGCATGCAAAATTCTGACTATCCAGAATTTTGCATGTCACTCACTGCTTTCATACATGTAGCCGTGACACAGATAGGTGTATAGGTATTTACAACAGGTATGTACAACAGTGAATATCTGTACTCTGTCTCTATCTGTAAATATGAATAAACGAAAAAAATAGTGAAAGAAAATGATAATACTGCTATAAAGATAACCAAAATTTTTGATATTAAAATGAGCGATATTAAAAGTAGCTCACTTCTCATTTATTTAATAAAAGAAAAAAAAAAGTTTTCTTATCGGTCACCACGCTCAAAAAGTGTAACTTGAATTAATATCAAAGAAAAAAAAATACTGCATAAATAAAAAAATGCTATGCAATAGCTTTACCGGGGCAGTCCCCGAGTGCCACACGTCTTTTTTTTTGTTTTTTGTATGAATGTTACGCGATTACTCCGTCAATTGTGAACCGATTCGAATGATTCTTTTTGTAATCAGTAGGGTACGTTTTGGAGGTGAATCCATTGTAATTTCATCGAAATGTAATAAGTATCTCCAGAGGTATGACGATAAACGTCTCAAACTTGCTACTGAAATTGACTCGCGGGGCATTGAAGCACATGAGTAAAGAAGGATTGAAGTCAGTTGTTTTAGTTTTTAAACAATTTTTATTATTTTCAAACAGGTTGTTTGGAAAACAGTTTTTGTAATAAAAGTGGTGTTAAAATTATTTTTACATCCTTTTGAAATAATCTCTAAACATGCGACAGACCCATTCAGAAGAAACGATTTACAGAGTCAAAGTAAAAGTCTAGAATTCTTTTCGTACCCATGTAAATTCTGGATTATTTACATAACATTTTACGTGGGTGTTTAATTTAGGAAATTGTTTTAGGTCTTTTGCTAGCTAACACGATTGCGTTTATAAATTTGTTGTTTTTTGAGTTTAGGATACCTTTGTAAATAGCGACAGTTAATGGTACATCATCGATAGTAAATTATTGTTTCTCCAGCTTCAGCTGGGGCAAAAATGCTATAGTATGTCTGTATAAATGTCTATATATATATATATATATATATATATGTCTATATATATATATCTATATATAGTATAGTATGTATGTCCGGATGATGTCCGGCTGTTCTCTTCTTAAGGTCGCGTTTCACTACTGAGTCTCGTGAAATTGTGTGAGCATATTCGATAATTATATGTAGGTATTATAGGATAGGTATTATATAGTATTATATATAGAATAATTTTTTGACTGTTTTTTTTAAGTATCTGAGACGTCTTAATCTATACAATTAGACCTCACAGAGCTTCTAGTATAATAATTACCCGAGTGAACGTAGGGTGTATTTTTTCATACAAATGTATTCCCTAGTTTCCTCCCTGGAAAATGCTTCTAGAGCAGACCAGAAAAAAACAAGGTCTGCTGTAACTAAAAGACACAAAAACAAATATGACCCTACAAAAACCTGAAAAATGACCTATTTTACTGCCCTGATCTAAACGGCTACCAAACAAATTTTAGGACAAAAAAAAAGATTGGTGCTCGGATGCAATCATCAGGAAAAATATTGTGAAAAAAATAGTTTGATCGGATAGGTTTTCGAGGAGAAAACAGGGGAATACGAAACCATATTTTAGTCAACATTTTGTAGGTAATTTGGGTCTGAGTTGCTATTGTCCCTATAGCTCTTGTTGGTTGTTCGGGCACTGCGCGACAGCAATAGTTTCTTTGAAAGATCATTTTATTTTAATTCCTCGCATCCGTGTTTCCTCTTAAGGTACGGCCACACCGCGGCGTCCTACGATCAGCGGGCGCGATCTCAGTACTTTTCAATTGTTTTCTGATCGCGTTTGGTGTAAACCAATCGGTACAAATAATCTGATCGCCGCCTAGATCGCGCACGCAGGACGCTGCGGTGTGCGCCCGTACCTTTCTGGTAAAAAAAATCTAGTAGTGCCGACTATACGTAGTCGTCAAAATCTTGTTGCGTTTACTCCCCGAGGAAGTGCATCAGACTAACTCAAAACCTAGGTCGAGACAGTAGACAACATAATAATTAAGATAGTTTAAACACTAATACAACCTACTTCAATGCCCCGCGAGTCAATTTCAGTAGCAAGTTTGAGACGTTTATCTCTGGAGATACTTATCAGATCTCCGTACCCTACAGATTACAAAAATAATAATTCAATCGGTTCACAATTGACGTAGTAATAGCGTAACATACACACAAAAAACGAATTGAGAACCTCCTTCTTTTTGGTATTCGGTTGAAAATTAAATGAGTCTAATTAGTCGGTACTACAAAATCATGTCTTATAATTGTTTGAAGTTAATGCGAACCCAAATAATATAAATTTGAAGCCATTTAAGCTATCTATGCTAGACATAATAAATATTAGTAAAAAACCGTTATAATTTTTGATCCATTGTTAACAAAACTATTAATTGCACGAAACAAGTCCCCATTAAATCTATTTTATATTAATTGTTGTTTGAAAACACGATTAATTCAACAAAGCTTTATTTTCGGAGAGACCCTTAAAACTTTTGGGGTTTATGAACGGAAATTGCTTATTTTCGTGGCAATAATATTTAGAAAATGTACTTATTATTTCCAACCAGACATCTTTTAAGTCATTTGATCAGACAAGAAAAAAGCTTCTAAATACTATTTTACGGTTTTGACGGAAATTAATGGTACGCTGGTTCCTTTATCTATCCGAGAGAACAGTTTTTTCTTTCCTGTCATCGAGAAACTATTATCAGAAGATCGAAGCGCTATAGCTGTTAAATAAATATGATAATATTATGTTTCGTAAAGTGTTTCACACTTTAAATTTTGTTGTGTTCAACAATTTATAAACATGATAGTTTATAAACTAAAAAACAATCTTCATATGCCGCGCGAGTCAGTTTCAGTAGCAAGTTTGAAGTTTTTATCTCCATATGTCTGGGGACACTCATTAGATTTCAATAAATTGTATAATGCTACCCCCGTCAAGATGTCCCCAATCCATGGATATTTTTTATGGAAAAAAACATTCGAATCGGTTCACAATTGGCCGAATAATCACCAAATAATTTGATTGTTTTAAGATTGTTTTAAAAACTAAAAGAACCGACTTAAAATGCCGCGCTAGTAATTTGCAGTACCAAGATGAGCTTTATCTCCATATCTCTAAAGATACTCATCATAGATTAGCATCATCATCATAATCAGCCGTTGTCAGTCCACTGCTGGACATAGGTCTCTCGCAAGACACGCCACTGGGCCCGATCTCCGGATCTTTTTGTGTGTCTCTATCATATCATCAAGATATACTCGTACAAATTCATCGATGATTTTCGTTGATTTAAAAATCACTCGACTGATTTTGTTAAAATTTAAATGGGACTACCTCGGAAATATACTCTATCGAACTAAAAAATAAATTTTTAAATCGGTTCTCAATTGGCAAAAATGTCGATGAAGATACACAAAAAAATACATACACACGAACATAGAACCTCCTCTTTTATGGAAGTCGGTTAAAAAAGCATACATACGAATTGAGAAACTCCTCCTTTTTGGAAATCGATTGAAAGTGATGATTTTTAGGGTTCCGTAGTCCTGACAAGGAACTCTTATAGTTTCGTCATGTCCGTCTGTCTGTCTGTCTATCTGTCCGAGGTTTTGCTAAGAGACCGTTTATACTAGAAAGCTGTAATTTTGAAGGGGTATGTATATAAATTACGCCGACAAAGTGGTGAAACAATTTTTTTTAATATATTTTATTTAGGGTAGCTCCCCTACATGAGAAGTTGGGATGATTTTTTTTTTCGGCGTCTACCCCATCGTTTGGGGTATCGTTAAACAGGTCTTTTAAAATGACTTAGGGTTGCTAATACCATTTTTCGATTTAATGCTCCATTTACGAAATATTAAACTTTAAAGTGCAAGCTGGCTTGAAAAATCTAGAAAAATTCATAATGATAGTACATTTCATGAACTTTAAAAGGAAACAGGAAAATTATAGCGGTTAAGATAATATTAGTTTAGCAGTAATAGTCGTTGAACTTGGGTGTTGGATAATTTTGTACCAAATACAAAATCCTTAGAATAAATCCTTTAAAGTGACAAAGACGAAGTACCTAGTTGCTTGTTTATAACGGGTAAAGACTTGCATTGAATAACGGGCTACTACGGAACCCTACACTGCGCTTGGCCCGACACGCACTTGGCCGGTTTATTTTCATATATTGCACTTTTTAACTTATACTCGAAAGATTTCTTATTAACACACTTCAGCACTTTCCAACAATGGATGCCAAACCTATAATTTCTATAACAATGACTACAATGTCTCTTAAAAAAGAGCTGCCACATGATAAAAAGGGTCTTGTGCCTACATTCTGATGTAACCTTGGAGGTTTCAAGCGTTTGACCCGAAAACCCACACAATACGTGTTTCATCGGGAAGAGACGACCCTGTAGCGGATGTAAAAAAACATACTTTTATGGACTAGGGTTGCTACATACAGATTAATAAATAAAGCCAGAAAGTGCCCCGTGCTTCTTGATCTAGACATGTCTTAGAGATCTTCTACGATAACATGACCCGCCCCTCCAAATTACTGTTTTAATGTGTGTAGTCACATCCTTACGAAAGAGTTTTTATGTAGTTGTAATTATAATGTACTACGTTATAAGAGTAGGCACTTCTCTACATTGTTAATACCCGAATTATGAACGTACTTTGTAGCTACTACTTTACTATACTTTACATACGCCATTTGAGCTTGAACATAAAATATGCCAATGGAGTATGGAGGCGGAAGTAAATTATGCATGTGAGTTACTCGTGGGTATGTATGGTACACGAAGATCTCAGTAAGATAACTTAATGAAGATACTTGTACATATGTTCATCACATATTATGCGTTTAGAGGAAATGCTGCGTATTCTAAATGTATACAAACATCTCAGAAGCAAGACACATGAATATACCATGTAATTGAGTCTTACAGAGTGAATATATGAAAAAGTGAAATGTGAAAATAATGTTATGTTAACGAAAAACAAGCACTTGATTACTATCACCCAGTGTTTATAGGTGATGCGCTCTAAGATCGTGCACGTCTGCAAATGGAACGTGTCAGTGACGAGTCGCTGGACAAATTGGACGCTGGAAAGTGCAATTACAAAATTAGAGTCGCTCAATGGGCCATGGCGTGAGCCATGCTTGTCATCAAATTACAAGACAGAGTTAGTTAAGAAAACTAATATTGAGATTCGAAGCCAACAAAGGTGGTCGATATTGAGAAAAGGGTCATGGACCTTAAATGGGGTTAGGCAGGAAATTTGGTAAGGTGAGGTGATGGCAGGTGGAGTACAGCTTTAACAGAGTGGTGGCCCAGGTCAGGAATAATTTAAGATCGTTTAAAAAACTAAAAGAACCGACTTTAAACGCCGCGCTAGTCAAAGTAGCCAGCAGCCAGTATCATGTCATCGAAGTAAACAAATGCATCAGAATACAAATAATAATATATTTAAAACGGCTCAACCGATTTCGTTAAAATTTAAATGAGATCACCTGGGAAGGGTACCCTTTGCAACAAAAAAATAATTTTCTAAATCAGTTCAGGCATCTTCGAGTAATCGGTGAACATACATTTCAAAAAAGATTCCGACGAATTGAGAACCTCCTCCTTTTTTGTGAAGTCGGTTATAAAGAAATGTTGGTCGTCCATATAATAAATATCGCAGATCACACCTGGATGCGGTTAGAACAGGACCGTTACAAGTAGCACAAAAAAGGAGGCCTATGCCCAGCAGTGTGTCGAATTATTGTTTTTTTATTGCATATATATATATTCCAAAATGGAGACGGTCATTAATAGCTCAGCTAATCACTCGACGACCAACTCAGCTCGAGCAATGCGATAGACTGAAAATCAGCCCTGCGTAGATTGTATTTTGTGATGTATTTCTCTAGTGTTCTAGTTCTTAACCAACTTCACAAAAAGGAGGTGGTTCTCAATTCGTCGGAATATTTTTTTTTATGTATGTTCACCGATTACTCGAAGATGCCTTAACCGATTTGGAAAATTCTTTTTTTTGGCAATAAATTTGTTTATTATTTATTTTTTATTTATTATTATTTAAAAGTGGATAAGTGTCTGAGCTGTTCCATGGAACCGTATATTGAGTCAAAAAGCTAACACATCTTGTTTACGCCGGCATTCACGAAGTTACAGTAGGTTCATTAGATACATTCATATTATATATTCATACATTCATTAGATCACCGTCAGATTGTATCGAGTATAAATGACAAGACTAGAAATATACGGCGTTTGTAATGAAATAATAAACAAAATAAACATTTTTAATGGCGGGTTGAGACAGATGTACTATGTAGATTGGAAACATGTTGGCTGTCTAGCACTATTTCTCATTTCCATCGTCCACATACACACAACTACAAATCGTCTCTAACATCAGACGATATAGAACGTAGTAGAAGTGATTCAGTACTCTGTGGATATAGAGGTCAGTGGCTTGCATGTTTGGAATTTCAACAAAATATTTGGTGTCAGACAGGTGCAACTTAGCTCGGCTGCTAATGTTCTGTCTCTGTCTGAATGACTGTAAGCTGTTTCCCGCGCTGTTTCGCCCACAAAGTATCCAGGTTATAAACTTTCTGTTTGCCAAATTGTATCCAAATCTATTTTACTATTCTTGAATCAGGTAAAAACGCTTACATGAATACAAATATCCAAAAATATAAGCATTGACATTTTTATTAGTAGGATGTAATGTACGTACTGTGTAATCCCCAGAAACAGCTGGTTTAGTACTTTACAGCTTCCGCTGAGTAGGTAATGTTTTCCGGTTCATGAATATAAACTAGTGTTAATTATAATTTAATATAAAATAAGGTAAGAAGAATATAATAAGTTCATATATAGTTTTTAGTTCTACGAGGTACGACAAAAAAAAACTCTTTTACCAAGAAGATTTTTTTCGCGGGACGGGATGGGCTTAGATGCAATTAAGAATGGAGATATAACTTATACCCTCTACACAGGTACAACATTAGTTTGTATTTTTGGGTATATTATATACTAGCTGTAACCGCGACTTCGTTCGCCATTCCTACAAAAACTTAACAAAACTTTAACGTTAGCGTGGCTACACTTAATTTTTTATTCGTCTCATTAAGGTTCAAATCTATGCCTTACATTATGTTAGACCAAGAGAAGTTATATCTGCTACGCTGTAATTTGTTTTTTAATGTAAAAATTCATGTCTTAATTTAAATAATCCAAACTAACCATCAATATATGGGCACTATTGCATGCCCAGTTTGGTAGATAGGGTTACAATTTGAATGACAATGTATTTTAAATGGAATACTTAAACAATGTTTAATTGCATATTAATTACATTATTGTCTAACGAAATTTGGCAAATATTGTACTTTGGTATGTACATAACAACGTCGTTATAATGTATCAAGCCGCACAAAAATCCAGCCTCATAGAGAAGCGCTCGTCCAACGTTTGATCTCCTACATTTAAAGATATACCTAATAACGACAACTAACCGCCTTGATATTCTCGGCATCTCATTAAGCATCAACTCTTAATTTTACTTTTATATCACTACATAATATAAAACAAAGTCCCCTGCCGCGTCTGTCTGTCAGTTTGCGATAAACTACAGAATTTTCGGTTTTCACCAATAGATAGAGTGATTCATGAGGAAGAGTTATGTGTATAATTCGTTTAAGTTTTATGTAAAGATTAATTCATACTCGACGCCACAAAGTGATGCAAACAGATACAGGCATATGTGCGAAGCTGGGGCGGGTCGCTAGTTGAATTTAAAGTTTAGTCAGCCACTTGGCGTTTTGACTAAAGTTAGACAATATTTCACCCGGGACAGCAGTTAATAGCAGCTTATCAAAGCGATGGTTGACGGTTATAAAAAAAACCAGCTAAGTAGATGCTTAAAACTATTGATAGCAGAATCGAAAAACTCATCAACGACGACTCCAATAAATTCGACAACCGGGGATAGGCTTATTAAAAACGTTCATATATAACCTTTAATAAAAGGCACCTTTCAATTTCAGCCGGGCTATTCACAATCATTCGTTAAAAAAAATCGGATTCAGAAACTCCCCTTCGACTTAGATCTTTGCAATTCACAATTATCGGAACGGAGATACTTGCATTTCAATTCGTTAAATCAGGGATGGATTCTAAATGGAAATATAATTATGTTTATAATTTTAAATGACACTTTTTAATTAATTTGAATGTATCCGATTTAAATAAGAATACGGAGAATACTCATAGATACATTTTGAACATCTTCATAATAAAAGTTAACACACTCTTTTTTTGTAAATTATTATTATGATGATTTTTAGCACGAAATAGTAAGTTACTTTCTTGTTTGTCTGTCGGTCAGTGTAATCTGACGACTTAAATTTCATAAACTTTCCAATTAGTTATCCAGCTGAAAGTTTCAGGGAAGCTAAAATATCGATGAAAATGCATTCTATAGCGTGGTTATCAACACCAATATTATAAATGCGTAAGTCAGTTTGTTTATTTGTTTGGGACTTCTTCACGGTCAAACGGCTTGACCGATTTGGCTGAAATTTTGTACAAAGATAGAACATAAGGCAGAATAGGATATAGGATACTTTGTTTTTGGCTATCGAGTCAGGGGGTCCAGATATTATTAATTGAATTTTGTAACTAAAGGACCTCTTTTCGAATAATCGGCTTGACCGATTTACCCGAAATGTTGTATAAAGACAGTTCATAAGGCAGAAAAGAATAATGAATATTTTTTTTCTTGCTATCGAGTTAGGGGGTCCAAATATTTTAAATTGAATTTTGTATATATAAGATCTCTTCTCAAATAAACGGCTTGACCGATTTGCCTGAAATGTAGTATGAAGACAGTTCATAGGCTAGAATAGGATATAGGATACTTTTTTTTTTGGCTATCGAGTTAGGGGGTCCAGATATTTTTAATTGAATTTTGTAAATATAAGACTTCTTCTCGAATAAACGGCGTGACCAATTTGCCTGAAATTTTGTATGAATACATGTCATAGGGCAGAATAGGATATAGAATACTTTTTTTCTGGCTATCGAGTCAGGTGGTACAAATATTTTTAATTGAATTTTGTAAATATAAGATCTCTTACCAAATAAACGGCTTGACCGATTTGCCTGAAATGTAGTATGAAGACAGTTCATAGGCTAGAATAGGATATAGGATACTTTTTTTTTGGCTATCGAGTTAGGGGGTCCAGATATTTTTAATTGAATTTTGTAAATATAAGACTTCTTCTCGAATAAACGGCTTGACCAATTTGCCTGAAATTTTGTATGAATACATGTCATAGGGCAGAATAGGATAAAGAATACTTTTTTTCTGGCTATCGAGTCAGGTGGTACAAATATTTTTAATTGAATTTTGTAAATATAAGATCTCTTCTCAAATAAACGGCTTGACCGATTTGCCTGAAATGTAGTATGAAGACAGTTCATAGGCTAGAATAGGATATAGGATACTTTTTTTTTTGGCTATCGAGTTAGGGGGTCCAGATATTTTTAATTGAATTTTGTAAATATAAGACTTCTTCTCGAATAAACGGCGTGACCAATTTGCCTGAAATTTTGTATGAATACATGTCATAGGGCAGAATAGGATATAGAATACTTTTTTTCTGGCTATCGAGTCAGGTGGTACAAATATTTTTAATTGAATTTTGTAAATATAAGACCTCTTCTGGAATAAACGGCTTGACCAATTTGCCTGAAATGTTGTATAAAGACAGTTCATAGAGCAGAATAGGATATCGGATACTTTTTTTTTGGCTATCGAGTCTGAGTGTTTAGATTTTTTTTATTGAATTTTGTGAATGTGTGGCTTCTTATCAGCTAAACAGCTTGATATTACAGTTCATATTGCATAGAATCACATAGGATACTTTTTTTCTGGCAGTCGAGTCCAGGTGCCAAGAATTTTTAAATTGAACTTTGTGAATGTGTGTCCTACTCTCGGTCAAACGGGTTAACCATTTAAGCTGAAATTTTGTAGACAGACAGTCAAAAAGACATAGAAGGGCAACAAATACTTTTTTTTGGGTGGAAATTTCGGTAGTCTATATTTTTTTTATAGAATTTTGTAAATGTGTGGCCTCTTTTCGGCCAAACGGCTTGACCGATTCAGATGAAATTTTGTACACTTACATTTAATAGGGCATAAAAGGGCAAAGAATACATTTTTTCGGCAGTTAAGTGTGGGGCCTATATTTTTTCCTAACTTTATATAGAGTTTGCATAATCATATCATAAGTTTGACCTTAGGTTCATGGATAATGACTAAACTTAATAAATGCCTTAATTAGGCCATAAAACTGTCAGGGTCATTATAAGTCATCAAAATTTACGCGATGGCTTTGCTTCACCCAACGTGCTTCGCCCAATCTGCTTTGTGGGAAGTATTTCAAAAGCATTCGTGTTTTAACAGCCACATTTAACCTAAGGGTCATCGGTGTTGACTTAGTAGGTCATAAAAACTGTCAGGGTCATAAAAAGACATCAATGTTTTTCGCGCTCGCTTCGCTCGCGCAGTGATAGCGCTCGCTACGCTTCCGCAAACATTTGTTTTGTCTACTTTGCAGGAAACATTTCAGCAACTTTTGTATATTGTTATATATATATTATATATTAAAATGTTCGCGCTCGCTACGCTCGCGCAAACGTTGTTTTATCTACACTGTAGGACAAATTTCAGCATTTTTTGTATTTTAATAGCCACATGCATCAAAACGAGTTTATAAATTTAAACAGTACAACCTTCAATAATCATAATGATTTTTTACCTAAAAATAAGTAGATATCAAGTTTAAACTTTGTGTCATCGGTCTTCACTTAGTAGGTCAGAAAAACTGTCAGGGTCATAATAAGACAAAAAATTTTTTCGCGCTCGCTGCGCTTCCGCAAACATTTGTTTTGTCTACTTTGCTGGTCATATTTCAGCATTTTTTGTATTTTAATAGCCACATGCATCAATACGAGGCCATAAATTGAAACAGTACAACCTTCAATAATCATAATGATTATTAACCTTAAAATAAGAGGATATCAAGTGAAACCTTTGTGTCATCAGTGTTAATTTAGTAGGTCATAAAAACTGTCAGAGTAATAAACGGTAGTAAAAAAATTTCGCGCTCGCTTCGCTCGCGCAGAGATAGGGCTTGCTACGCTCGCACAGTGAAAGCGCTCGCTCCGTTCTCGCAAAGATTTGTTATTTCTACTTTGTAGGAAACATTTCAGCAACTTTTGTATATTAATAGCCACATGCATCAGAACAAGTCCATAAATTGAAACAGTACAACCTTCAATAATCATAATGATTTTTTACCTTAAAATAAGTGGATATCAAGTATAACCGTAGGGTCATCGGTGTTGACTTAGTACGTCATAAAAACTGTCAGAGTCATAAAATGACGTTAAAATTTTCGCGCTCGCTGCGCTCGCGAAAACCTTTGATTTATCTACTTTGTAGATAATATTTCAGCATTTTTTTTTATTTTAATATCCACATGTATCAAAACGAGTTTACAAATTGAAACAGTACACATTCAACAATCATAATGATTTTTAACCATAAAATAAGTGGATATCAAGTTTACCCTTTGTGTCATCGGTCTTGACTTAGTAGGTCATAAAACCTGTCAGGGTCATAAAAAGACATAACATTTTTTCGCGCTCGCTGCGCTTCAGCAAACATTTGTTTTATCTACTTTGCAGGTAATATTTCAGCACTTTTTAAATTTAATAGCCTCATGTTTCAAAACGAGCCCATAAATTGAAACAGTACAACCTTCAATAATCATTATGATTATTAACCTTAAAATAAGAGGATATCAAGTTTAACCTTTGTGTCATCAGTGTTAACTTAGATGGTCATAAAAACTGTCAGGGTCATAAAATGACGTAAAAATTTTCGCGCTCGCTTCGCTCGCGCATTACTAGCGCTCGCTGCGCTCGCGCAAACTTTTGTTTTATCTACTTTGTAGGAAATATTTCAGCATTTTTTGTATTTTAATAGCCACATGCATCAATACGAGGCCATAAATTGAAACAGTACAACCTTCAATAATCATAATGATTTTTTACCTTAAAATAAGTGGATATCAAGTATAACCGTAGGGTCATCGGTGTTGACTTAGTACGTCATAAAAACTGTCAGAGTCATAAAATGACGTTAAAATTTTCGCGCTCGCTGCGCTCGCGAAAACCTTTGATTTATCTACTTTGTAGATAATATTTCAGCATTTTTTTTTATTTTAATATCCACATGTATCAAAACGAGTTTACAAATTGAAACAGTACACATTCAACAATCATAATGATTTTTAACCTTAAAATAAGTGGATATCAAGTTTACCCTTTGTGTCATCGGTCTTGACTTAGTAGGTCATAAAACCTGTCAGGGTCATAAAAAGACATAACATTTTTTCGCGCTCGCTGCGCTTCAGCAAACATTTGTTTTATCTACTTTGCAGGTAATATTTCAGCACTTTTTAAATTTAATAGCCTCATGTTTCAAAACGAGCCCATAAATTGAAACAGTACAACCTTCAATAATCATTATGATTATTAACCTTAAAATAAGAGGATATCAAGTTTAACCTTTGTGTCATCAGTGTTAACTTAGATGGTCATAAAAACTGTCAGGGTCATAAAATGACGTAAAAATTTTCGCGCTCGCTTCGCTCGCGCATTACTAGCGCTCGCTGCGCTCGCGCAAACTTTTGTTTTATCTACTTTGTAGGAAATATTTCAGCATTTTTTGTATTTTAATAGCCACATGCAACAATACGAGGCCATAAATTGAAACAGTACAACCTTCAATAATCATAATGATTTTTTACCTTAAAATAAGTGGATATCAAGTATAACCGTAGGGTCATCGGTGTTGACTTAGTACGTCATAAAAACTGTCAGAGTCATAAAATGACGTTAAAATTTTCGCGCTCGCTGCGCTCGCGAAAACCTTTGTTTTATCTACTTTGTAGATAATATTTCAGCATTTTTTTTTATTTTAATATCCACATGTATCAAAACGAGTTTACAAATTGAAACAGTACACATTCAACAATCATAATGATTTTTAACCTTAAAATAAGTGGATATCAAGTTTACCCTTTGTGTCATCGGTCTTGACTTAGTAGGTCATAAAACCTGTCAGGGTCATAAAAAGACATAACATTTTTTCGCGCTCGCTGCGCTTCAGCAAACATTTGTTTTGTCTACTTTGCAGGTAATATTTCAGCACTTTTTAAATTTAATAGCCTCATGTTTCAAAACGAGCCCATAAATTGAAACAGTACAACCTTCAATAATCATTATGATTATTAACCTTAAAATAAGAGGATATCAAGTTTAACCTTTGTGTCATCAGTGTTAACTTAGATGGTCATAAAAACTGTCAGGGTCATAAAATGACGTAAAAATTTTCGCGCTCGCTTCGCTCGCGCATTACTAGCGCTCGCTGCGCTCGCGCAAACTTTTGTTTTATCTACTTTGTAGGAAATATTTCAGCATTTTTTGTATTTTAATAGCCACATGCATCAATACGAGGCCATAAATTGAAACAGTACAACCTTCAATAATCATAATGATTTTTTACCTTAAAATAAGTGGATATCAAGTATAACCGTAGGGTCATCGGTGTTGACTTAGTACGTCATAAAAACTGTCAGAGTCATAAAATGACGTTAAAATTTTCGCGCTCGCTGCGCTCGCGAAAACCTTTGATTTATCTACTTTGTAGATAATATTTCAGCATTTTTTTTTATTTTAATATCCACATGTATCAAAACGAGTTTACAAATTGAAACAGTACACATTCAACAATCATAATGATTTTTAACCTTAAAATAAGTGGATATCAAGTTTACCCTTTGTGTCATCGGTCTTGACTTAGTAGGTCATAAAACCTGTCAGGGTCATAAAAAGACATAACATTTTTTCGCGCTCGCTGCGCTTCAGCAAACATTTGTTTTATCTACTTTGCAGGTAATATTTCAGCACTTTTTAAATTTAATAGCCTCATGTTTCAAAACGAGCCCATAAATTGAAACAGTACAACCTTCAATAATCATTATGATTATTAACCTTAAAATAAGAGGATATCAAGTTTAACCTTTGTGTCATCAGTGTTAACTTAGATGGTCATAAAAACTGTCAGGGTCATAAAATGACGTAAAAATTTTCGCGCTCGCTTCGCTCGCGCATTACTAGCGCTCGCTGCGCTCGCGCAAACTTTTGTTTTATCTACTTTGTAGGAAATATTTCAGCATTTTTTGTATTTTAATAGCCACATGCATCAATACGAGGCCATAAATTGAAACAGTACAACCTTCAATAATCACAATGATTATTAAACTTAAAATAAGAGGATATCAAGTGAAACCTTTGTGTCATCAGTGATTGCGCTTCTGCGCTTTGTAAGTGCTGGTTCGATGATTTCTATCCTTTCGAGTGGGGCGGAGGCGATGATAGTATCCAAAAACGATGGTTGAATGGCACAAGTTTATTTTCTTCCAAATACATGCGACAACAATCCTTATAAAAAACGTAAACTTGCAAAAGTGGCGACAGTAAAAAGGCTTGGCCGCTAGTCACGCCGGTAATAGTTAAAGTTAACCGGAAGGGGGTTCTCATAACGATCACTATACTCATAGAGTTGCTACTTTAGTTAGATGCAAACACAAATTTTACATATTTAGAAGTCATTGACTCGACTAAAATTACTAAATGACAGCTGTCAATCATCCCTAGGCGGAATATTATCTATATTACAATGTGCAAGGAAGACAGCCAACGCCATCTAGTTTAAATGCGATAATCACAGATACTATACGAGTCATGATTTTATCATTGGTTTTCATGAATTTAGTTTTAAATGGATTCGGCAGATGGCGTAATTAAAAAAACATTAAACATATCGCCCACCAAGGACAACCCTAGCTTGTCCTTCAACAAACATTGACATCGCCCACCATGAGCATCCATGACCAACGCTACAACATGTTGAACACTCTCAAATTACAAAATAAACTTATTATAAATCCTATTTGTTACTTACTACTTAATCTGAATCTACTGTCGAATGAGAACCCCAAATCATAAACATACATTGACAACACTTATCACGATAGTTTTATAAAGAACTTATTTTAACTAAGTATCTACTTCTATCATTACAACAAATATGATAGATCCTTTCCATTAAGTAAATGAAACAAAAACAAACAAATCAGCATAAGCAAGCAAATCTTATGATCATAAGTTATGGAATAAACAAATTAATTGAAACAATTTTTTTTATTTTTATGTTTCTACTATACCTTCAATTTTTTAAATATTTCCAACAAAACACAAACTAAAATCTAATATCCTATATATATATATCCTATAATATCCATAGCTCAAACCAAATTTACTCATGAATTTTACAATACATACAAGTACTTATACAAGTTAATTCTATTAGTGGACTGTATATAATTATTATAATAGGCCATAGGCAGCCTAAACCAAACGACAACTATTTCTTTTACAGAATGATATAACTTAAACAACTAAACATTTGTTTACATATATCTTTAACAATAAATCATCTGTTCAGTTCAGTTACAACTTAAATCCATTATTACTTAAATAAATGTCAATTTGTAACTGGCAAGATACACAACTTACTTATTGGACGCTTTATACTGCCATTTTTTACCTTCAAAGTTACAACCCGAATTAAGTTATCCTTTCCCGGATGAGTTGCAACCACTCTGCCATAAAGCCATCTACAAACTGGTAGATTATCCTCCCGTACTACAACTATGTCACCGATACGGGGTTGAGATGTCTGAGAAGCCCATTGATACCTCTTATAAAATTTATCTAAATATTGCTGAGACCACTTACGCCAAAAATCCTGTGTCATCTTCTGAGTGAGCTGCCATCTACGTAGTGACCCCATTTTTTCAGGTTAGTAGTTTCTTTCAGGTGGAGTCACTATTGCTTCTCCAACCAGAAAATGACTCGGAGTTAGTATGTTTATGTCATCTTCAGTGTTCCCAGTAAGTATGGAGAGAGGTCTGGAATTTAAGCAGGCTTCTACTTGGGCCAAGACTGTTGCCATCTCTTCGTAAGTCAATGTTGACTGGCCGATTACTCTTCGAAGATGATGCTTTACTGAACGCACCCCAGATTCCCATAATCCACCGAAGTTGGGTGCATGAGATGGTATGAAGTGCCAAGAACATGCATTTGTAGCTAATACTTCAGCAATCTCCGGAAGCAGAGAACCTTTCTCGTCTTTGAACAACCTGTTCAGTTCACTGGCTGCTCCAGTAAAGTTTGTTGCATTGTCACTCCAAATATCAGTACAATATCCGCGTCTGGAAACAAATCTTTTGAATGCTTGAAGGAACCCTTCTGTAGTCAAATCAGTGACAACCTCTAAGTGAAGTGCTCGTGTTACCATGCACACAAATATACATATGTAACCCTTATGTGCTTTGTGACCACGTCCCTTTGCAGTTCGTATCTGGATCGGGCCTGAAAAATCTACCCCACTTGATTTAAATGGACGGTTTGGAGCAGATCGTACAGACGGCAACTGCCCCATCAGCTGCGTTTTGGTTTTACCAGCATTCTTCACGCATATCACACAACTACGGAAACAAGACTTCACCAGACGTGCAACTCCTAGAATCCAATATCTATTTCTCAAGTAACAAAGCATAAGCTGTGGACCGCCGTGAAGAGTCTGTTTGTGCGAATCTAAAATAAGCAGCTTGGTCAGATGTGAGTCTTTAGGTAGTAAAATTGGATGTTTCTTATTCATACTCAGATGAGAATGTTCCAACCTGCCACCAACTCTAAGTATCTGATCTGAGTCCAATATGGGATTTAGTGCACGCAAACAGCTTTGTTTTGTTAAGTTTTCTCTTCTCTTCACAATGGCGATCTCTTGTTTGAAATATTCCATTTGACATTGCTGTATGCACCAATTAAGAGCATAGTTTAATTCCTGGGTACTCAAAAAACCGCAATGTCTTTCTGACTTGTCAGACTTTAAATTCCAGATAAAACGTCTACAATATGCTAAGACCCTGACCATTCTAGTCAGTGTTGAGAACCTTTCCCATAATGATTCTGTTACTGTGGCAAAGTGAGTCTGTGTTTTAGCTTCTTCTTCTTTTGTATCATTTTTTAATTTCTTATAGTTGATGTCAGCTTCATGAAGAAACTGTGGCCCTTGAAACCACATCTCATTTTTTACTAACTCAGATGGATACTGGCCTCTAGATGCCGAGTCCGCTGGGTTACATTTCGTGGACACATGTGACCAATGGTATGAATCCAAATTAGAGACGATTTCAGATACTCGGTTGGCCACAAACACCTTCCAGCGATTGGGGTGGCTATTTAACCAGGCAAGTACCACTGTAGAATCAGTCCAGGCGTGCAAGTGGGGTTTCTCTATTTTCAGGACTGAAGCTGTTTCTATTATGAGACGGGTTAGCAAAACTGCTCCACAAAGCTCCAGTCGAGGAATAGATACTTGTTTGATCGGTGCCACTTTTGTCTTTGCAGCGATCAATGATACATGGATGCATCCTTTGGAATCTTTCACACGAGCATACAGTACAGCACTAAATGCAGCCTTGGATGCGTCGCTGAATCCATGCAATTCCACATGGTCACCCGTTCTAAATCCTAACCATCGAGGTATGGAGACTTTAGTGAGTTCTTTCAATTCTCTTTTGAAGTTTTGCCATTCTTTCAGAATGTTATTTGGAACAGTTTCATCCCAGTCCAAGCCGGTAAGCCAAAGCTTCTGTATTAATATTTTTGACATTATAATACTTGGTCCTGCCCATCCAAGTGGGTCATAAAAACGACATATTTCTGATATAATATTTCTTTTAGTTGCAGGTTTATTCTCAACAATTTCTGGCATCTCCACCTTGTACTGGAAGGAGTCATCGCTGCGGTTCCAAGTAATTCCCACAATCTTTACTATCTCATCTGTTTTAATCTTGAGTCCTTCCTTTGACACTGCTTTCTTTCCTTCTCCTTCTGCTTTTAGATTCCGTCTTTGCATTTCTTGCAGCAGTTGTTCACTATTACTTGTCCATTTTTGTAGACTGAAACCACCCATAGCTAGAAGCTCATTCAGTTCCTCATACAGTTTAATACCTTCTTCAATGCTCTGACATCCTGAAAGAAGATCATCCATATAAAACTGATTTAATACTGCTTCAGCTGCTGCTGGCCACCTATGCCCCTCATCCTTGCCCAGCTGCTGCAAGGTCTTAACCGCCAGGTATGGGGCTGACGCTACTCCAAATGTTACCCTCAACATCCTGAAATGTTTTAAGTCTTGGCTTGCATCACTCCTCCATAATATTCTTTGACTGTTAATATCTGCTGTGTCTACTTTTACTTGACGATACATTTTTATAATGTCAGCTGACAAGCATATAGGCGAGGTACGCCAACACATGACAAGATGCTTCAAATCTGCTTGCAAAGTAGGCCCTACTAGTAAGTTGTCATTAAGTGACTTACCATTTATTCCTTTACAGGAAGCGTCAAATACAGCTCTTACTTTTGTGGTATCCTTATCTTCTCGGATCACTGCATGATGAGGCAAGTAAATTGCATCGGGATTGTCAATTTCATTTGCAGGTACTTCTTCCATATGATTTAAATCCAAATACTCCTGCATGACTGCCTGATATTTTCCCTTTAATATTTTATCTTTGTCCAGTCTTCTTTCGAGGGACATAAGCCGTTTTTCAGCGATAATCTTTGATCCAGTCACTTCTGGTGCTCTTCCGTTCTTGCACGGGAGACGCACAACATATCTTCCATCTTGATCTCTGTGAGTTGTATCTACAAAGTGTTTTTCACATTGTTTCTCCTCCTCCGTATACATCTTTTCCTTTGGCATAGGAATGTCAGCTTCCAGCTCCCAGAATTTCTTGAGCATCTCATGATCATCAGTAGAAGTGTGCATGACAATATTGTGAGGAGATAAATTTCTTCCAGTACTCACAACTCCAGATATGATCCAACCAAAACTTGTAGCCTGCGCGATCAGATCACCGTGAGGATTCTTCTTTAGGCCGTCTTGAATTATTTGACCATAGACATCAGCGCCTAATAAAATATCAATCCGGTTGGGAGTATGGTACTCTGGATCAGCCAGCACCAGCTTATTGAGCTCGTCCCATTTTACATCTTCAATCTTCGTTGTAGGGAGCAGGGTCGTTATATTTTTAAGTACATGTGCCTTCACAGGAATTTCCAACTGGGGATTGATCCGTGACTGGAGTTTGATTTTTACCATAGCCTTGGAGATACTCCGCTCTCCACCTACTCCAGATATTTGTACCTTAGATTTAATTTTCTTTAAACCCAAATCCTGCACCACCGCCTCTGTAACAAACGAAGATTGCGATCCTTGATCCAGTAATGTGCGTACCGTATGGGACTGACCTGTCTGCGACATGGTATTCACAAGAGCAGTTGCTAACAAAATAGTATTACCTTTCTGCGTGAAGCAAGACACTACCGGAGCTGTCTCCGAAGTCCCAACCTCACCTTTACCCGCGTCACTGACTGTAGCCGTAGTACGAGTGACTTGAACGTTGCCTCCTTCACCTGAAGGATGCAATAACACGTGGTGCCTCTTTTTACATATACGGCATCTAAACTTTGATTGGCAGCTTTTGGCACAGTGGTTACTACCCAGACAGTTAAAGCATATATTATTTGTTAGAACAAATGTTCTCCGCGACTCAATTGAATCTTTACTAAAACCGCCACAGCATGTAAGTTTGTGTTCTTCAGAACAATAAGGACACTGAACTTTAGCAATGTGCATAGCACGCATCTTGTTTACTGATGACTGATTTGACTGTTTACGAGTTAAACTGGTTCCAGAATCCAAGTATTCCAATGCTCGGTAACGCTTGGTAATAAATTCCTTGAAACTTTCATAGGTGGGCAAGTCATCACCGGAACACTCATCACTAAATTCCCATTGTCGCTTGGATTCTGGATCTAATTTAGAATTAATTATATGAATTATTAACACGTCCCAGTTATCAGTCGTAACACCAACATTTTTCAAAGCCGCCAAACAATCATCGGTATTGTCTAACAATTCTTTCAATCCCTTTGCAGATTCCTTTACTAAATTGTGTTGAGATAAGAGTCTCTTCATTATATGTCTACATAAGTACTTTTTATTATTATATCTTTCATCTAAAAGTTGCCAACTTCTTTTATAATTATCTTGTGTGATGGGAATGTTGTTGAGAAGCTGCTCTGCCTCCCCTGTCAAGTGACTCTTCAAGTAGAGCAACCTCTGAACATCATCCAACCGCTCATTGTTGTGAATGAGTGACACAAATAAATCTCTAAATGTATTCCACTCTTGGTATTTACCAGAGAACCTAGGGATCTGAACCTGAGGCAACCTAATGTCACATTGTGTGTGAGACTGTGATGAATTTTCACCTTGAATGTTAAGATCCTTTACAAGACCACCTTTCAACTCACACTTATATTCTAAATAAAGTTCCTCTAACAAATCATAAGTGTTATTCTGAATATAAGATGTGCTTGATAACTCTTTTGATGTGACACTACGTTTTAGCTCTTTATGGCCGGTTAAAAATTCTAGCCAAAGTTGTTCTAGAATTTCTAGCCTGCCTTCTATGTATTCTCTAGTGATTCTATCTTTTGGACTCTTTCTAAAATTGGTTCGCCCTTTTAAAACCCTCTGATAAATATCTTCCAAGTATTCAATGAGCCTTGCCGCTTCCATATTTAACCATAAATAGACAAATTACAATTAAGTTAGTGTACCAAATAATATCTATAATTATTATGAAACTAACACAGGAATATCAACCGCACAAACACTAATTATCACTCCGAGGATCTCGATGAAAGAAATTTCTTTGTATTATGAATGTTCGAAGTACTTACAGGTTTCTTCACTCGTACTCGAGTAGATTAGAAAATAACCCAATGCTGTGTGTACCGCACTGAACTCACGCTTATTTCTACACTTTATCGATTGGTAGACTCGATGACCTATCTGTAGATGCGCAGACCTCCTGGACCGCGATCGCTCACCACGTCGAGCGATTTCTCGTCCCGAAGATGGCCGGCCACGCCGCCGACCTTCGACCTCAAAGCTTGGTCTGCCCTTTTTACGATTGAAGTTGCCAACCTGGCCGATGACCACACTGGTCTTCGCCGTGCCTATAGCCTTGGATGTCTACAGCACGTAGTAGACGCTCCACACACGCTTTTTCACACCTCGACGCCGCCAACCTCGTTGTTAATCCGACACGGAGGACTATGATTGCGCTTCTGCGCTTTGTAAGTGCTGGTTCGATGATTTCTATCCTTTCGAGTGGGGCGGAGGCGATGATAGTATCCAAAAACGATGGTTGAATGGCACAAGTTTATTTTCTTCCAAATACATGCGACAACAATCCTTATAAAAAACGTAAACTTGCAAAAGTGGCGACAGTAAAAAGGCTTGGCCGCTAGTCACGCCGGTAATAGTTAAAGTTAACCGGAAGGGGGTTCTCATAACGATCACTATACTCATAGAGTTGCTACTTTAGTTAGATGCAAACACAAATTTTACATATTTAGAAGTCATTGACTCGACTAAAATTACTAAATGACAGCTGTCTATCATCCCTAGGCGGAATATTATCTATATTACAATGTGCAAGGAAGACAGCCAACGCCATCTAGTTTAAATGCGATAATCACAGATACTATACGAGTCATGATTTTATCATTGGTTTTCATGAATTTAGTTTTAAATGGATTCGGCAGATGGCGTAATTAAAAAAACATTAAACAATCAGTGTTAATTTAGTAGGTCATAAAAACTGTCAGAGTAATAAACGGTAGTAAAAAAATTTCGCGCTCGCTTCGCTCGCGCAGAGATAGGGCTTGCTACGCTCTCACAGTGAAAGCGCTCGCTCCGGTCTCGCAAAGATTTGTTATATCTACTTTGTCGGAAACATTTCAGCAACTTTTGTATATTAATAGCCACATGCATCAGAACAAGTCCATAAATTGAAACAGTAGAACCTTCAATAATCATAATGATTTTTTACCTTAAAATAAGTGGATATCAAGTATAACCGTAGGGTCATCGGTGTTGACTTAGTACGTCATAAAAACAGTCAGGGTCATAAAATGACGTTAAAATTTTCGCGCTCGCTGCGCTCGCGAAAACCTTTGTTTTACCTACTTTGTAGATAATATTTCAGCATTTTTTTTTATTTTAATAGCCACATGTATCAAAACGAGTTTACAAATTGAAACAGTACAACCTTCAACAATCATAATGAGTTTTTACCTTAAAATAAGTGGATATCAAGTTTAACCTTTGTGTCATCGATCTTGACTTAGTAGGTCATAAAAACTGTCAGGGTTATAAAAAGACATACAATTTTTTCGCGCTCGCTTCGCTCGCGCATTGATAGCGCTCGCTGCTCTCGCGCAAACCTTTGTTTTATCTACTTTGTAGGTAATATTTTTGCATTTTTTGTATTCTAATAGCCACATGCATCAAAACGATTTTATAAATTTAAACAGTTCAACCTTCAATAATCATAATAATGATTAACCTTAAAATAAGTGGATATCAAGTTTAACCTTTGTGTCATCGGTGTTGACTTAGTAGGTCATAACAACTGTCAGGGTCATAAAAAGTCGTAAAAAATTTTCGCTTTGAGTTCGACTTCGAGAATCATTTACGGTGACTTGGCCTAAGAGATCATCGATCTAGACATAGTTTCAGGAACTGTTGTGTTGAGTCAAACATTCAAACAGCACAACTTCGTATACCTAACCAAAATGATTAATGACTTTAACAATAGAGGATATTGAGTTCGACTTTGAGGGTCATCTATGATGACTTGGCCTACGAGATCATCGATCTAGACCTCAATGGTCATAAAGACACAAATAACGCGGGCGAAGCCGCGGGTAACAGCTAGTTATAGCAATAAATGCAAATTAAAATTGATTTTAGATCAATTTTAACCGACATTTATTGCTTTGTTTAAAGCATGTTTTAAGTTTTTCGGGTATATATCTAAAGAGACAGAACTTAAACAATAGAAAGTCTTAACTGGCTAAGTGCAAGTCGGACTAGCACTCGTAGGGTTCCGTAACATAAACGTTTTTATGAAAAACAAATTTATATTTGCGGTTCGGAAAATGTGCTATATCTCAAAAACTACTGACTTCAAACCAATTTTTGGTTAAAGTTTTATTGAGATCTACAGGATATTTTTTTTTAGATATTTCACTTTTTACACGCACATTTTACCACTTTAGAAGTGTAAAACTTTCAAACGAATGACTTTGAAAAAAAATTGTTTTAAAAACCTCAATGTCATTTGCAACGACCATAATCGACTAACTGATCGACCGACTGATCGACTAAATGATCGACCAACTGATCGATCGACTGATCGACCAACTGATCGACCAACTGATCGAAACTCGCATTTACTTATTATTTACAGAAGTACTTGTGTGAATTGTCGAATAATATGACTGTCCAAACTTTGAACTCCCACTCATCCCCTTAAAGAGTAAATTTTGAAAAATCCTTTCTTAGGGGATACCGTAACTATCTGCATGCCAAATTTCAACGCAATCCGAAACAATATTGATTTTCAAAATTTGTTAGCCTATTTACCCTCTTAGGGTTGAAATTTCAAAAAAACCTGAAACACGTATTTACTTATTTATTTACTGAAGCACTTGTGTGAAGTTTCAAATAGATAAATTATAAGTAAAAAATATTTTTAAAAACAAGCTTTTATCTGGGGCAATGAACTAAAATTTTAAAAATAAATTCTAGTAAGTATTTGGCGTGTAGGTACTTATCTATATTCTTAAAAGCTTGAAGCACTACCCGTTTTTCAGGCTAGGTAATTACTATACTTCAGTGCCTCAAGCTTTTAAAAATTAGGTAAGTACCTACACGCCAAATACTTACTAGCATTTATTTTTAACATTTTAGTACATTGTCCCAGATAAAAGCTTGTTTTTAAAAATATTTTTTACTTAAAATGTATTTTTAACTTTTTAGTAGGTAGGTATAGATACCGACTACATGCCTACTACCTAAGTATTTAAGAGAAGGCATGATGTTTTAAAATATTCCACGGATATTTGATGTGATTACGGGTAGAGTGCTCTTCAAGGAAAATCAATCGACTGGGGCTATGTTGCTTTATAACAGAAATGCCATGGCCACCTTACAGCTTCATCATCAGATCCTGGCTATCATTTAAGTGTAAAGTGCTCCTCAAGACGAATGATTTGAGACCAAATTCACTGGGGTTACGTTATTTTATCACAGAGATGCCGTGGCCACCTTCCAGCTTCATCACCAGTCGCTAAATAACATCTAGGTGTAAAGTTCTCTTCAAGACGAATCAATCGAGCCCAAACTCGGTAGTGTTTTGTTTTTTTATCACAGATATTCCGTGGCTGCCTTCCAGCTTCATCATCAGACCCTGGATATTATCTAAGTGTAAAGTTCTCTTCAAGTCGAATCAATCGAGCCCAAACTCGGTAGAGTTACGTTGATTTATCACAGTGATGCCGTAGCCACCTTCCAGCTTCATCATCAGACTCTGGATATCATCTAGGTAAAAAGTTCTCTTCAAGACGAATCAATCGAGCCCAAACTCGGTGGGGTTACGTTGTTTTATCACAGAGATGTCGTAGCCACCTTCCGTCTCCATCATCAGACCAGCTCCATGGTACCATATCATTGTATTGTCACCAAAGATACATAAGTACACAAAATTTTTGAGTCCAATCGGACATCGGGAAGTGGCTCTAATTTAGCTTCCAAGATTCCACCCGAACATACATAGTGACATACATACATACATACATTGCAAGTTAAATAAAAGCTTGTAAAAAAACCTATCTATATATTGAACCCCCGTTTCATCCCCTTAAGGGGCCAATTTTAGAAAATCATTTTTAAGAGGGAACTAATCAATATTGATTTTAGACTTTGTTACCCCATTTCACCCTCTTAGGGGTAGAATTTCAAAAAAGCCTGAAACACGTATTTACTTAATTTTTTACTGAAGCACTTGTGTGAAGTTTCGAATTAAAATGACTATATAATCTTGTTTCTCCATTCAAACTTTGAACCCCCGTTTCATCCCCTAAAGGGTGAATTATGAAAAAATCTTTCTTTGTACACCTTTACGTACTAAGACAAATATACACTCCAAATTTCAAGTCTCTACGACCAGCGGTTTAGGCTGTGCGTTGTCTGTCAGTCAGTCAGTATGTCAGGACAAAGATTCTTATAGTATTAGATAGATAGATGTTTGTTCCTCAGTCACGCTAAAACGGCTGAACGTATGTGGATTGAATTGGGCACATGCATAATAAAGGTACGTGAATTACAGCCAGTATATAACGACAATAACCTACATACTACGTTTATAGCCTGGTTTAACATAATTATAAGGACATTAATAGGTGGAGCCACGGGGTAAAGCTAATAGCAAATTATTTATGCCTTTAGAGTCATTATCTAATAATTTAAGATCGTTTAAAAAAACTAAAAGAACCGACATCAAACGTCGCGCTAGTCAAAATTAGCATGTAGTCAGTATGATGTCATCGAAGTATACAAATGCATCGTAATACAAATATGGATATATTAAAAACGGCTCGACCGATTTCGTACTTGGGAATGGTACCCTTTGAAACAAAAAAAAGAATTCTCCAAATCGGTTCAGGCATCTTCGAGTAATCGGTGAATAAAAAAGGTTCCGACGAATTGAGAACCTCCTCCTTTTTGTGAAGTCGGTTAAAATTAATATTACGCAGAGACTGGTGTTTACCGCCTGTGGCAGACGTCTATAAACCTTGGCTTATATATATAAACCTTGTATATAACCTAGGTCGGCATCCATCACCGCTGAGCTCAGATAATAATATGTGAGTGACAATGTGGTTTACGTCGCCTGTTTTGAAAGTGTTTGACACATACTATTGGGTGTGTATACTACACATATCTACACATATCTCACAACATTTTGCGCCCCGTTGGCGTAAAGGGTACATTGGATTGACTTCTAAGCGAGAGGTCGACGGTTTTAATCCTAGCACAGGTGGAATGAGTATATTATATCGATCGATTATATCGATTTTCCGCTGGACTTGCTACCAAAAAGTAGCTTATCACCTTCAAAGAGAAAATTTTTGGGGGACTATTACTGCTCGCGTCCGTAGGATTTAGCCCTCGATGTCCTACACGTGTCCCCTGGGTGGCGCCAAAAGAGCAGTACTTTTCAGGTGGTAGGCTTAGGCCGCGGCGTGTTACCACCCACCAGACAAAGCCATGCCGCCAAGCGGTCGCTTTACGGCATGAATGTTTGGTGAAGCCATTATGGGGAACGGGTCGGAAACAGTTGCGTTGCTTACTATAGCTAGTCGTGATACATTGAAGGTCAATTTACCTGGCAGCCAATCTTGGAGAGCAGCGGGATCCGAGGCACGGTTCTCCGCTGGCCGACCGCAGATAGTTGGGGGCCCAAGTAGTGAGCCAGCCACTCATGAAAGGCTGCCCCGCCATCTCGCGAAAAATCCCGGAGGTGCGCCATCGTGCCGGTTGGCGACCGGACGAGAGGACCCGATGGACACCTCTGGGGGGGCTCGGGCGTCCCCGCGGTCTCCAGGATTGGTTCCCAATAGGTGAAAAGACCTAATATGTATCACGGGTTGGTAATTAGCGCCTCGTTTCCACTTCCGTTTCCCTTACCTAACTTCACTCCCCACAAAATGAAAGGCAGAAACAGAATAAAGGTTATACAGCGGAAGCACGTCCTCTCCCTTCAAGTGCACCTCTCAAACATTCGAGGCTTGCACTCCAATATCCTCTCGGTCCACCACCACCTTGAGACCGAAAAACCGCATATTCTGTTCCTCACGGAGACGCAGATCAAATGTCCAGCTGACGCGGCGTACCTTGCCTACCCAGGCTATGTTCTAGAGCATAACTTTAGGGCGAGGGCGGGAGTTTGTATGTATGCCCGCGATGACATTTGCTATCGGCGTCTCCGCAACCTTGAAGACCCTCAACTTTCCGTCATGTGGATTTTGGTGGACACTGGCATAGAGAAAATTCTTTATGCTAGTGTCTACCGTTTGCACAGCGGAGACGAGGAGACAAACAGGCTCACAAACCACCTCAGTGAGGCGGCTGATGTGGCCCAACAGAGGTATCCTTCTGCTCAATTAGTGCTTCTGGGGGATTTCAACGCCCATCATCAAGACTGGCTATACCCATACCAGAGCACTGACCACGCTGGTCGAGAGATGCGAAAGCTTGCTTTAACGCTAGACCTCACTCAGTTGGTCCAGGGAGCAACAAGGATACCGGACGTTGATGGCCATACAGCCAATTGCTTGGACCTTCTGCTGACAACAGAACCAGACCGCTACTCGGTGTCGGTTTCATCACCCTTAGGTAGCTCCGACCACTGTCTAGTGAAGTCTGTATCCGTCTACTCCCCGCCCGATCCCAGCCAAAAAGGCACCCGGCGGGTGTGGCGATACAGGTCAGCAGATTGGGATGAGATGCGTTGTTTTTTCGCGTCTTATCCTTGGCGGCAGGTATGTTTTTCTTCGAGCGATCCCTCAGCTTGCGCGGATGCTGTGACAGAAGTGTTACGTCAGGGTATGGAGTATTTCATACCATTTTCTGACGTTCCGGTGTCAAGCAAAGCTCGTCCATGGTTTAATGCCAAATGTAGAGATGCAGAAGCATCAAAACATGAAGCTTACTTAGCCTGGGCTGATGCTCGAACCCGCAAGACTAGAGATGTACGCGAAAAGAAGAAAGCCTTTAACTTAGCCGCCAAGTCCTGCAAAAAGGCTCTCAAGAGGGCTCGCTTCGATCACATACGCCGAACAGGGAACAAACTTGCTTCTTACCCCTCGGGTAGCAAAGCGTTCTGGTCCCTGGCGAAGTCGATCGAAGAGAACTTCTGCCGTCCCTCACTGCCTCCACTACTGAAACCCGATGGATCACTAGCACACTCGGCTGAAGAGAAAGCGAATTTATTTGTTACTCTGTTTGCGGAGTCTTCACGTTTAGATGCTGGCAATGCTGTACCTTCTAGTCTGCCGACTTGCGGGACGTTTATGTCGGAAATCCGCATTCGTCAGACTGAAGTACGCAAAGCGTTGCGCAATCTAGACGTGAACAAAGCTAGTGGTCCAGACGGTATACCAGCTGTAGTCTTGAGGACGTGTGCGCCTGAGTTGGCTCCTATTTTGACACGCCTCTTTCGCTTGTCTATGACGACTGGTCAAGTGCCTAAGTCCTGGAAGCAAGCAAACGTGCAACCCGTGCCGAAAAAGGGTAGTCGTGCAGACCCTGTCAATTACAGGCCTATCTCAGTCACTTCCATACTCTGTAAGACTATGGAACGTGTACTGAACCACAGGCTCCTGGCATACCTAGAAGTGAACGATCTCCTCAGTGACCGACAATACGGGTTTCGCCGAAACCGGTCTACTGGGGATCTTCTAGCGTATGCCACGCACATCTGGAGCGAAGCCATCGAGAACCACGGCGAGGCGCTGGCCGTCTCTCTTGACATCTCGAAGGCTTTCGACAGGGTTTGGCACGATAGCCTTATTAGCAAGCTTCCTTCATACGGCCTGCCCACTGGTTTATGTGTTTGGATAGCAGATTTCTTAAGGGATCGGTCGATTCGAGTGGTCATCGATGGCTGTTCTTCCGACCAATTGGCCATAAATGCCGGAGTCCCTCAAGGATCAGTTCTCTCTGCAACACTTTTTCTGCTGCATATTAATGACCTGCTTAAACCCGGTATCTTTGGGTACGCAGATGACAGCACTGTTGTAGAGAGTTATACATCCAACGCACGAACCAGTGCATTACAAATCCAGTCTCATAGAGAAGCGATGGTCGAACGCTTGAACTTTTCTTTGAAGGCAGTCTCTGATTGGGGCGATGCCAATCTGGTCAAGTTCAATGCTGCGAAAACTCAGGCGTGTCTTTTCTCCGCTAAACGGGGCCCATTTCTACTGGCTCCTACTTTCCGGGATGTGTCCGTTCCGATAAGTAACAATCTCGAGCTTCTTGGCATCTCTTTGACACCAACTCTCAATTTCGGCTCTTATATTGAGTCTAGAACCCAGCTAGCCTCAAAAAAGCTTGGCATTTTGGCTAAGGTGAGACGGTACTTCACACCGGGACAGTTGCTTAATCTTTACCAAGCACAAGTCCGGTCGTGTATGGAGTACTGTTCTCACCTTTGGGATGGTTCTGCTAAATACCAGCTGGAGACACTGGAAGCTATTGAGAGGAGAGCCAAAAAACTCATCAGCGATGACCTATTAGTAAGCAAGAGACTCCAGAGTCTCGCGCATCGCCGCAAAGTCGCTTGTTTATCGGTTTTCTATCGGATACATTTCGGAGAGTGTGCAATGGAACTGCATGATTTGATTCCACCATCCCCATTTTATAATCGGACATCCAGAGACACTAAAAGGCGCCACCGATTTATGGTGGATATACCATCTACCCGAACGAAGCGATTTGCTTCTTCGTTCATCATACGAACCGCTAAGGAATGGAATACCCTGCCTGAGTCCGTGTTTCCGATTAAGTACAATATGGGGGTCTTCAAATCGCGAGTGAATAGGTATCTTCTGGGTAAGCACGCTACATCATCGATCGCATCATCACTTAACATCAGGTGAGATAGTGATCAAGTGCTACCCAGTTCGGTATAAAAAAAAAAAAAAAAAAAATCTGCCGCCATAACTTCACGGTGTTCCGGCAGCACACAGTCCTTGAGAGTTCGAGTATTCTAGGCCTAGTGTTCACAATCTTCGACCACATCATCGCTTATCACTAGTAGGTGAGATAGTGATTAAACGCTATGTATTAAAATTTGGATTCGGGAACGGCGTCTCCGTCAACTAGGATCTCTCATGCTCGAATTGGAAACTTTGACATTTCAATTTAAAAAAATCTGTGATTCTAATCAGAAAGGCTTCCGCGAACGAATTGCTCACGGATTGATCTTAGGTATTCAAAATTCAAAATTACTTTTATGAATTCAAACGTATTCCATTTTAATGAGAATAGTAAGTTCAGCATTGTGAATTAGCTATGGCAGCAGGTCAGCTATGGCAGAAATAAGTGACCATTTCCCTTCTCTCTGGCTATGTGGTTAAGCGGCAAGTTATCTTGATATATTCATATCAAGACTATGCATTCGCATAGCCGGAGTAAAATGCTGTCCAGACGACTTTTCCCTTCTTTCATAACTATGAACCACTTGACATCGCAAAAATATTAACATATCCGAAGACTTTCGCCTAGTAAGGTTAAGTAATAAATTGTTGGTAGTTTAAGAAAACTGTCTAGTAGCGTCGAGATCTCCGTAAAGCTCTCTTACGCCTCAGTTTTACGACGAAGGCTTGTGGCGTATTATACGGCTGAATAAAGTCTATAAGTGGAATTGATGGCTAGAAACCTAGATGTAGATTCAAGGAATTCGTCGAATCACGGTCTAGATATTCGAATGGTACTTAAAAGTTTAGATTAACGCTTATGTTAAGGCTAAATTTGTGTTAAGTGCTGCAAGGAGCGTTCCAGTGGCTGGTGATGGAAACGGTCTGAGCTCTTTGCGATTTCTAACATTTCTAGTACTCAGTTGATTCTTAAGTCAAATACACTATAGGATACAGACTACAGTTGATCTTAAAGTTCATTGTATTATTATTGACGAGCGAGCGATGTGTTTTAGTTTCGGGATTGGCCAAAAATGCTTTTGTCCGTCTGACTATTTTTCTGTCTGTCTTCGCCTACAGTTTGTGTTTTTCAACCAATTTTGACGAACATAGGCAGACAAATACGTAGGTTATTTTTTTTTAAATTGTCGATTGCGATTTTTTTGATTGGGCGGGAAAGGTGAAAGTTTACTGTACTGTTATTTATCGACGGATTTTAATCAAAATTGAGAGGCACACTAAGGACTTTATTCTACACAAGATGTAGCATTTAAGCGATTAGCTAAGAATTCCAAAAGGGGGAAAAGTGGGGAAGTTTGCTGTAGCGTTATATTTGGAAAGATTTTTTTTTTTCGAAATATTTGTACTTAACTTTTTAAACCAGGCCACGCAGTCCTCTCTGCTTTTACAAGACGAACCCGTAGATACCAGATTTGATCTCGTAGGAACAAGGGAACGCGAGTAATTTCTAAAACTTATACCCCTATTTTTCTCAAAAGTCATACATAGCCCAGGGGAAAGAGCAAAGTATTTCATTTTTCCCCTTTCAATAAAAAACAATCTCACATTTATTTCTGACAGCTTACAATGATATGCGTGAAAAAGCAATATTTAAGAAATACAACATGCATGGGGGGTTCTACAGATGCGCAGTGAGTACTACACTGAAATACGCGTGAATATTTTGTTAACATGATATATTATAATTAATATCACGTCACGGGTGAAACCGCGGCATACATTTTGTTTCCCACCGGTCAATATTTTGGCCTATGAGTACTATCTGAATCCTTAAATGTTATGTGGTACTAATTTTATAAGGTAGGATTAGCTATAAAGTACTTAATTATTTGGGTAGGTAGATACATATTTACATCATTTTGAGATTGGCGAGTAGGTCACGTCGAATTACTCGTATGTAGGTATTATCTTTACAACAACCCTTTTTATAGACATAATAATAAGGGCCACTGTCAGACGACAGAACGTGTTTCAAAACAGCTACGGCTTTACGAATCGACACGTAGCTGTCTATCGCTACATTTAGCTACGCCTCTATGTATTGCGTAGCGAAAGCTACATGGGCTACGAACTCAAATAAACTATACGTTTTCATAACGTCACATACAAATACATACAATGATCATAGAGTTAAACCAAAAGAGTTGCTATCCCGAGTACATTTTGTTGAACGGTTATCATTTACGCAGGGGTACGGGGGAGCGGTTGCCGCCATAGATAAAAACTGCCGACAAACAGATGTGACAAATTGTAGATTAAACACCTATCGCCATACCGTCGATACCGAGTTACCGACGACGACTAAAGTACTTTCTGTTTAAAAAAAAGGATTAGATAACATATTAGATAGTATCTAATCAAATTACAAGATCCATGATTATTATCAGTGAACTATGCAGTAGTTCATTTAGACGTCAGTAGGCTGTGTAAACAAATTCAGTGATACGATAGTTAACAGTTGACATTTTGAAAACTATAATTTTTTTTACATTACTTTTTGGCGCCAAAAATCCTTATTTTTTTTTATTTTGATATAGCCAGTGTTGTCACTTTCACGACTAAGACGAATCTATTGACACCACTCACATAAAAATACAACAAGCCGTTTAGGCTCTAGGGTGTGCCAAAGAAATATACATACATACACTCGAAAAACATAACCCTCCTTCTTTCGCAGTCGGTAAAAAGGCTGAAATCTTTATATTGAATTTAATATTTAGTTTGCTATTTTTTGAACTAAAACTAACGTTTTCCGACTGCTTTTTTAAGCTATCTCAATAATACTTATAGATTTTTTAGATTTCTCATATAGAGTAAAATAACCTATTATACAGTAAATTACAGTATATACACACATGTCAAACTGTTCTTCAAAGGTTGAAAATAGGCAATTTAATTTGGCTATAATGTCATATCTGTTTACAAAATCTATGAACTGCGCGTGCAAACAGCAAACATGGCGCCGCGTCGTGAAGTGTCATTACAATTTGACAAAATAATGTTTTATTTTAGCGTGTTTTATTCGAAAATTTAAACTTACTTATGAAAAGTGACTCCGTCGCTTTTGTTAGTTTTTCCCGTTTGGTTTTTGCAATATCTGAGGACACACCGGGACACACGATGGCATATCGTATACGCAATTTTTTACATAAGGCGCGTGTTGTTGTTCCGAGTCCCGAGCTACGTGTGAGCGAGAAGAAGCCGGCCAGCTCTTTCGCGGTGTTCGACAATGCCATTTCGAGATGATCCGTCTCGTGGTATATAGGTCTATGACAATGATGAAGCGTAGTCGCACACTGCAGTAGATGGTGTCGATATTTTTTTTACATTTTTATACAAAGTGAGTTAAATAGCTTAGCAGTGCGTAGCTTAGCTAAGTCACTGTGAATACCCTAATGGGAGCTTGGCTAAGGTATAATTAGCTTATATATATATATGTACCTATTTTACAGGGCAAAGATAAAATAAAAAATGGAATGAATGTTAGTCACGTCCGTAGATTTACGCTTGTTTTGTTGACTTTACTTATAGGCACTGTTGTGTATGGTAGAGTAATAAAAAAGAGCTGGTTAAATTATGTAGATATATTTAGTACAATATATATACAATGGTATCTAGTACAAAAACCATCAATGAAACTGCTTTCGCAAACATTGTATTTGCGTAAGACTACTTACTCCTTGAGACTCTTATCGAATTAAAATGGATCGATGAACTACATGGTGAAAAAAGGGGAGTCTTCCATACGTTGTCATTATTCGCACGCCAATACATGATCAACACGCGACGTGAACGTCGCGCCCCGCTCCCGTCTGCCGCTTGACGTCTGACGGAAGACAATTTATTTTATTTACCGACTTAACAAAAAAGGAGAAGGTTCTCAATTCGTCGGAACCTTTTATTATGTATGTTCACCAATTACTCGAAGATGCCTGAACCGACTTGATTTTTTTTTTTGTTTCAAAGGTTCAAGGCGTTTTTATTATATATACATTTGTATTACAATGCATTTACTTATCTCGACGACATACTACTAACTACTGGCACAGATTATATAATAGTTACTACGTCTACTGGCTACTTTGACTAGCGCGACGTTTGAAGTCGGTTTTTTTAGTTTTTTAAACGATCTTAAATTATTTTAAATGGTTATGTGAACGTCGAGGCTATCTAGATTCTAGATTCACAACAACACGGATATACTGAGAAAACAATAAATAAAATAAAATAAAACCGACCAAGTCGAGTTGGACTCGCCCACCGAGGCTTCCGTAACAAAGTTGGTTGGTACCAATTAAGCTAGACCTCTAAATTGTATGAGCGCTCATATAACTTAGAGGCCTATCTATATTGGCGAATCTATGTATATATGGCGACACCAGTTAATTTAAAACTTCTTTTATTTTTTGGAATTTTTACTTTATTTGTGCTGTAAGACCTTGCTTCTTTTTCGGCCCAAGGTTTTCGACCCAAAACCTATAGGGTACTACCGGTTGACCTAGAATTGTCAATTTTGGCGAAAAGCAAGGTTTTACAACATAAGTAAAGTAAAAATTACGAAAAATAAAAAAGTTGAAAATTAAGGTAAATTTTGGTACTTACAAGTTTTCGCGAAAATCTAAATTTGCCCATATCTTTTTATCATGTTGACTCAGAACCTTGATTTTTATACGCCTAATCCCTATTATAGACCTCAGTATCTGGTATAAATTTCAACTTGCTAGGTTTACCCGCTCCTGAGAAAATCGGTAGTGACACATGGACAGACGGACAGACAGACAGATAGACGGACAAGAAAGTGATCTTATAAGGGTTCCTTTTTTTACCTCTAGAGGTACGGAACCCTAAAAACTTCCTGAATTAGTGTAACGAAGTAAAATTTGTGAATATTACGCACAGAACACTATTACTCACGAGATACTGCGTACAATGAACGCCATAAGATACGTGTCTTGCTCATAACATTAATGTTACTGCGCTGTCGTCGCCATAATAGAGGCAATAAGAAATGAACATTTGACATTGTTTAAATTTAGCAGTGTAGGTCAAATTAAAATTCCTTATTATTCTATTGACTAGACCGTAATTTTAATGATATTGGAAAATTAGTGGAATATCAAGAAAACAATTATATGTCTTTAGTAGTTTGCAGTGTTTATCTATATATAAAAGAAAGTCGTGTTAGATACACTATTTATAACTCAAGAACGGCTTTACCGATATGGCTGAAAATTGGTGAGGAGGTAGCTTAGAGCCAGGAGACGGACATAGGATACTATTTATTTTGGTGTTTTTTTTTTTTTTTTGGTGAATGTTTGCGTGTTTAGGGAAACAGCACACTGTTGAAAAACATGCTATTTGCATTCTCACCAAAATTCCACTGAAATTCTTCAGTAAACACCTCATCTTTACTGAAGGTATGACTTAGACTAGACTTTTACTTGAAAACTGAGCTGAAATGTGACTCTGACCCATCTCTACGACCAAAATTGATCAAAACTTGAAAAATTTTAATATTTGACACTGGCTAAATACACTAATTGTGTGGAGACATAATGAAACTTAAAAAAATGTATGCTTACAAGCAATCAAGACAATAATAATCAATGCCTAATCAATTTTATATTTTGTCAGAATGTAGGTAAATACAGAGATATGCAAGAATGTGATAGCCAAGTTATGAATGTCGTATGTATACAGTATTATCCATAAGGCAAAAAATATTAGACAGTTATTCATTAAGTAAGTTTGTTTGTTTGTAAATTCTTTATTGCACAAAATAAGTACAATAGAAGGACTTAATGCTAAAAGCATTTTCTACCAGTCATCCAGCAGCGGTGGGGAAAATTTTAGGGCGTGCTATTCGGAATCACTCTTGAATGATTCAGACAGAATGTTGAGCTAGGTTCTGAAATAATAGTAAATATAATTTTAGCAATAGTTACATACTAATTGAAATACATAATATATACATACATACACATACACATATATAGACATAAAATATATGAAAATTACAAATAGTCGATTATACATTCCCATACATATAATAATATGTTATCTATACTATACTGTGCTTTTAAAATTCACTATATAGTAAATTCAGATAGAATTTTTCTTGTCATAATGTATATAATTATTACCTTCTAAGAAATTATTAATAATGTGCCTACATTAGATGGATCAAATTAGGAAGAGACTGAATCTCACGACACAGGGATTTCCTGGTGTGAGACTCAGAGCTCAAATATGCTATGTTTGATAATAAGCTATTTGAAAACTCTGTTTTTAATGAGCTAAGTTCGCAAAATAAATTTAAAAAAAAAAATTATGGTCCGAAGATATGTTAAAAACTTTTTTACAAAAATAATGTTTAACTTGTTTCTTGAAGGAATCCTTCGATGGTGCCGTTTTGATGTTAGAAGGCAGCTGATTCCATAACCGAACAGCAACAACCCCGAAAGAGTTACCACTGAAGTTGGTGCTGTAGGACGGGGTTGCTAGAAGCACTGTGTCAGTAGAGCGCAAATCTCTGTCGTGTGTGTCTGATAGAAATTTAAATTCTTCCTTTAAATATTCCGGGGCAAACTTATCTCTTAAAATTGAGAAAAGAACGCCTCAAATTCTACAGCTACGCCTTTTACGAATGGGGAGCCACTGGATTTTAGCCCTGAATTCAGAAATATGGTCGAATTTGCGAAGACCGTAGATAAACCGAATACCAGTATTAAGCAAACGGTCTAATTTGTTAAGCAATTCTTCGGTTAAATTAACGTAACAAACATCAGCATAATCAATAATAGGTAGAACCAGCGAATTGACTAGAGCAATTTTGGTACTAACAGGAAGAAAGTTTTTGAAACGTAATATGTAGAGACCCATAAAATTTACGAGATACTTCATTTATTTGAACATTCCAATTGAGGTTAGAGTCTATTATGATTCCCAGATTTTTGACGGTTTTAGTAAAAGCGATAACATATCCTTGTAGTATAACGATGGTAGATTAGATAATTGGACTTTAGCAAGTTGTCGACTACTACCTATGACGATTGCTTGACATTTATTATAGGGTTTACTGAAATACCAAACCGGTTAGACCAAGAAAGCAGTTGAAAGAGATCTCTATTCAAATCGGTAATAGCAGCGTGCAAGTTGTCCACGGTAGCATGACAGTAAAGTTGCAGATCGTCTGCGTAAAAATGGTATTTGCACTGAAGATATCTAGAAAGTAGATTTAGTAGATTAAGTACCTATACTTAGAATAGAATTAAAATTAAATACTGGTGAATATATTTTTTCAATAAAAATTATACTCAATCGAACTAATTTCAAGTTAATAACTTATCTATAACAATAATAACATTGTTTCATTGCATCATGTCTTGCTGACACGCGGTTGAAGTACTTGATTGTTGTATTTTTATTCTATTTCTGTATTGCCACAACTTTATTATTTACTTGATAATCAAAGTGCCATAATACATTACTGAACTTAATATCTCTTTTGTATTCATTGTATTACGTTCTTAAAAGCCTAAATTAAGTTCATCTAAAAGGTAACACGACATTCGTTGTCTGTTAGGTGGTACGAAGTTCGCCGGGCCAGCTAGTTATTTATAATTTTTAGGATAATGCCCCGCACTAGTCGCGGTGACTTAACAAACATACAAATTGAACACAACTTTAATACAATCAAACCCGGGAAAGTTTTTTCTGGAACACACAAAGAATTGTGCCGTGTGTGAATTGTACCAACGACCTTCGGTTTCGTGGTTAGGATGACTAACCATTTAAAAAACTGTTCGGCTCAATTTTTGCTCAATTAATGTTTTATGTAGTGGTTGGTTGGGTGTTATTTAACGTAAACGGTTCTAGAAACTGCTTACGAGGCTAATAACTGTAAACGTAGTTTCGCGGATAAAAAGTGAGCAGTTATTTTTCGTAAGCAATTTTATGATAAGAAACGTTCATTTTCTCAAAAATTTAATGCAAAATGGTTATTAGATTACGCGTGTTATTTGCTGTGACTAACTGTGTACAAGCTAATAACAATATTAACGAAATCTAATACTATAAGAATCTTTGTCCTGACATACTGACTGACTAACAACGCACAGCCAAAACCGCTGGTTGTAGATACTTGAAATTTGGAAGGTATATTTGTCTAAGTTCGTAAAGGTGTACTAAGAAAGGATTTTCCAATTCACTCTTTAAAGGGATGAAACGGGGGTTCAAAGTTTGTATGGAGAAACAAGATTAGATTGTAATTTCTATTCGAAACTTCACACAAGTGCTTCAGTAAATAAATAATTAAATACGTGTTTCAGATTTTTTCGAAATGCCATTCCTAAAAGGGTGAAGTGGGGTAACAAAGTCTGAAATCAATATTGTTTTGGATTGCGCTGACATTTGGTATGCAGATAGTTATTTTTACGTAGGTAACCGCTGAGAAAAGATTTTTCAAAATTCACTCTTTAAGGGGATGAAACGCGGGTTCAAAGTTTGAACCAATTTGGCTTTTACTTCTTTGATGTCTTTTATGATAGAATGGGTTTTACAAAATAAATATTTTAAGTAATTAAAAGAAGCGTTTCACGCGGGCGAAGCCTAGGAGCACTTTTAGTAGTGAATAAAATCTAAATAATATATTACCGAAATAATGCGAGCTTTCTTATTTTTGTAAAGTGATATTTAACAGCATCAATTTTAGTATGCGTGCAAAACTGTTTTCCGGAGTAGCTCTATGCGTGTGCTGTGTAGAAATAACCGTTTACTATAATAAGCGCTTTTAAAAGTGCTTACGCGCAATCATGAAACTACGTATAACTAGTCGCGCGAAAAACCAATTACGACCCACCTCTAGTTTTATGACTTTATAGATAGTACTTACTTGGTGGATAGTCCCTGTAAGTGATATCCGAGTACAGTGCATACGGTGAGGCGCAGATCACCGAAACGACCCACAGGATGAGAATGATCCTTGAAGCTCGAGTCAGGCCGGCCATCGCATATATATGCAGCGGATGGCATATAGCCAGGTACCGCTCCAGGGAAAATGCTGATATCGTCAGCACTGACACGTATGTGGCCCTGAAAAAAAAGTAGTTGTTATTATTATACTATCTGCGCCCCGTGGCTTCGCTCGCGTTAAAACGTATCTTACGTGTTAATCCAGATTATATACTATCTGTATTCAAAATTTCATTCAAATTCGTTGAGCCGTTTTTGCGTGAAAGAGAAACAAACATGTATCCATTCTCACCAACTTAATATAAAAACATGTAGATGGCGCTGATGCGTAGTGCATCGTTCTGCTTGTAAACATTGCCTCAATGTGTGAGATCCTGCATCGTGCAGACGATATTATTATCCGTGGTGTTAGTTCGTACCAGACGCAATTCTTAGGTCATTAAATATCTCAAAGTTTGAACACTTTTATTAAAATATATCGCATTTATAAAAGTAGGATTGTATAAAACAGAATTGCGTAAACTCAACCCGAAGAAAAGCCATCAGATGAATATGGGATAACCTGGGTCAAAAACTTGGCTAATGGATGAAGAAGTTTCGAATAGTCTAAAGTAATATAGAAGGACGAGTGAGTTAAATTCAGTACACAAATAGATTTTTTTTTAGTGGGCAAGGATGGGAAAATTCTTAAGCCATATTAAGTTTACTTAATTAGTAAAACATTCTCGAAGAAATCTCGCAGCTGAATTTCGGCAGAAACGGCTAGAACATGATTAATGTAAGCATATGTCTATATATGCTTACATTAATCATGTTCTGTATGCTAAGCAAAAATCTAGTTTCAGATAACGTCCCTTTGGGATGTACTCTTACTTATATTGAGATCTTAATAAGTTTTTACAACAAAAGTTGTTGAGTTTCGGAAGTCAATTGAGACTTCCAACAAAAGAAGTGTGTCTCAGATACGGTAAGTGGGCCTAAAAGCCTTCTTTGATTTACCAAATAGACCTACCGTTGTTACTAGCTCTGAATATTTCAGCTCCATTTTAGTCTCCAAAATACTCTCAGATTTTATGAAAGCCAAACAAAGAGCCTCATTATAGAATAAGAACTTCTAAATTTGTTCGGCAATGTATATGCAAACTAAACTCCGTAATACAAATGTCGAGAACATATAAGGATTGTACGCTTCAACGAACTGAGTGGAAAAGTCATCCAAAATAGGGCTGTTGGAGCTAATTCAAGCATGGCTGCATAAATCGGTGCATAGTACATGTGGAGCCTGTTCCACAAATATTTGTGATTAGAAGTTATCCGAGCGTTTCAAGCCCTTTTGCGTAAATACCACGAAGTGATTACAATACGTGATTAGACCCAAGAAACAGTAAACAAATCTGTATTGAGGCTGATCGTGGCCACAGCTGTGGATAAACTTTTTTGATTTCTCGAGGACAAACGCTAATCTGGTTCTTTTTCTCGAAAATGTAGGGTAAAAAGTTGTCACATTCAATAAAAGCTTACACGATACATAACGTGATTTACGCAATTTTAAATAATTATTACCCGTGCGTTATGTTATGTTATGTATGTTATATTGCTTTAGGGCTATGTGAAGTCCGAAGACAGGGAGAGGACACCATAACCTTAGAATCGGGCCATCTTATGTACTACAGAGAAGGAGATCAGCCATCCCAAGGCGGCGTCGGGTTTCTGGTCAACAAGGTTCTCAGTGACAACGTTGTAGAAATCTCCAGTGTGTCGACCAGGGTAGCGTACCTCATAATTAAGTTAACCAAGAGGTACAGCCTCAAGGTTATCCAGGTCTACGCACCGACCTCGACACACTTGGATGATGAGGTGGAGAGCATGTATGAAGATATCTCCAGAGCTTTACACACCACCTCCAAGGCTCACTACAACGTTGTCATGGGAGACTTTAACGCCAAAGTGGGAGTACAAACTTGCGGCGAATCGTCTATAGGACCACACGGATTTGGGAGTAGGAATCACAGGGGACAAATGCTCGTCAATTTCCTCGAGAGGGAGGGGCTTTTCTTGATGAACTCGTTCTTCAAGAAACAGCCCCAAAGGAAATGGACGTGGCAAAGCCCCGACTTTGTGACTAAAAACGAGATTGACTTCATCATTACGGACAAACGGCGCATATTCAGAGACGTCTCAGTGATCACTAGGTTTAATACTGGAAGTGATCACCGACTGGTACGAGGCACTCTGGATATCGACTTTAAAGCCGAGAGATTCCGATTGATGAAGTCTACGCTCCGTCCGAACCTACTCCAAACCGTTGTTGGGTCCGAAACATTCCAATTAAAATTGGAAAATCGATTCGCTGCCTTGGAAACCACAGATTACGTAGACCAGAAACTCGAAGAAGTGGTGGAAATCCTCAGGGATGAAGGGACGAAGTTTTGCGAGAGCAAGCGTACGGGCAAAAAGTCCAAACTCTCGGCAGAAACACTTCGGCTCATGGAAGAGAGACGAACAGACCCTTTGTCAGCTTTGTCAACTAACCTGGTGCGCAACAAATCCATAAAGAAGCTGGTACGACGCGACCTCCGATCCTCTAACACGCTCTTGATTAAAGAATCAATTGAGCAGAATCGGGGGTCGAAAGTGTTCGTCCAGCCTCTGGGTAGAAGCCACCTCACAAAGCTGACAACGTCAACGGGGAACGTCGTCGCATCCAAGCCGGAGATTCTGTCGGAAGTCGAAGACTTCTACGGCAAGCTCTACGCATCGCATGCTTCAAGGCCCGAACCCGATACTGAGGATTCTAGAGCCACCTTAACCCGCCACTTCACAGAAGATCTGCCCGAAATTAGCCGAGACGAAATCGTGATGGCCCTTAAACAACTCAAAAATGGAAAAGCCCCAGGAGAAGACGGAATCACAACGGAGTTTTTTTTAAAAGCCGGAGGAGCTCCAGCAGTTCAACATCTTCAGCAGCTATTTAATTCCGTTCTTTTTACTGGGAGAACTCCACAGGCATGGAACAGAAGCATGGTGGTTTTGTTTTTCAAAAAAGGAGACAAAACCCTATTGAAAAACTATCGCCCAATTTCGCTTCTGAGCCATGTCTACAAGCTGTTTTCAAGGGTCATCACGAACCGTCTTGCGCGAAGACTCGACGAGTTTCAACAAGCCGGGAGTTTCAACAAGCCTCCGGAACAAGCCGGGTTTCGAAGCGGTTACGGCACCATAGACCACATCCACACGGTGCGGCAGATTGTACAGAAGACCGAAGAGTACAATCGGCCCCTGTGCCTAGCATTTGTGGACTATGAGAAGGCCTTTGACTCAATCGAAACCTGGTCTGTTCTCGAGTCCTTGCAGCGTTGCCAAGTTGACTGGCGATATATCGAAGTGATGAGATGTCTATATAATGCCGCAACGATGACTGTACAAGTACAGAACCAGCGAACTAAACATGTCCACCTGCGTCGAGGAGTGAGACAGGGGGACGTCATATCCCCGAAACTGTTCACTAACGCTGTACGGGTCTCGGTCTCGTACAAATGAAAGATTGTTAATTTGCTTTACACTGTATTTTGCGTGTTGATTGCTACGAGTCCGCGACGGAACTGCCGTGCGAATGCATGCTAACTTAAAATGGTACAAAAATGCTTACATCTAAGTAATCTGAGCGGCGGCCGGCACATCTTCCCCAACAAGAAAGGAGATGCCGAAAGCCACCGCTGTTTTGCTATGCTTATATATAATATGCTTATAAATGATACTTAAGAATTTCATTATAAAATGCTTAATGTAGATTGATATATCAAACGTGCTTAAAAATCTCAATACAAAATATGAAAACTTAAAAATATAAATTGTCCTTAATGTATCAATGTCTTTAATGGAATGGGGGAGGAAGATTTGTCTACTTTGCAACGCGTGTCAGACATACGGTTTAACGCACGAGCACTATCTTGCGGTGGGTGGGGGAACGCACGAATACGCGGTGTGGGGGGCAACGCACTAGCACTGACAGTGGTGACACACGTGTTGTCGGCGGGCGAGGGCTGGCGAGCCACCTCGGCTCCGCGGGGCACCCTCGCCACTCGGCGCCGCAAACGTCTCCACAGTACCGCTGCTGCCACTAACACTGCTGCTGCCACCAGTATGTATGATATGGTGTACTGGTGGATGTCGTGGTTCGACATAGAGGAGTCCTCCTCCTCGGAAATGTCATTTGCCTTCATGGCTTTGATACTGTTGGTGATGTCTAATTCTGCTGTCAAATTGTGTTCATGGGCCAGGGGTATTCTGATAATGCTGTTGATTGGATGCTGCTGATTAATAGGAGCGGTGATATGAACCGTGTTCGATGATTCACCGCGGGAGTAGGTAATGAATCTGTTTCCCTTGACGACACAGTTTTGCTCCAAATTAAAGATACCTGCTGCTTTCAGTTGTTTGATGGTTATCTGTTCTCCACATATAACATGAAGGGTACACTCGTCGCAACAAATGTACATGTATGTATTTATTTGCGTTAACTGTATCCACTTGTCTTCGCAAGTAGTTGTGCTCACTTTACATTTCTGTGTAATTTGATCGTTAATGCATAAATTGTGGTTTGACTTCAAATGATAAATGGTGCTATGTGAGTTACATTGATAGGTAGATGTGCTGATCTCTACACATTGCTGAACTTCGGTATGTTGCAGGGGTAGATATATGTATTTTTGTAAGTTGATCGCTACGTACTCTGATATAGGTGTTATACTAACTGTCTTGTTGTTAATATGTTGAGGAACAGCTAGGAGGCGATATAACTCGTAGACATCCCTGCTGATAAGTGGGATCTTGATTTCAAACATCAAATACTTTTTAGTCATTCGAGTTTTTATTTTCAAGACTTTGTATATTGAGGGCATGTTATGTTGTATATTCTGTACAGGTAATAGGAGATCTTTGGATAACAATCCAGATATCGTGTTTAGTTCATTTTGTAGTTGTTCAGGTGATAAAAGATGTACGTTGAAATTGCCGTGATGAATGTCTGTTATTAAATCGACTAATGTATCCTGTATGCTTCTTAGATTGGCCAATAAATTGTTGCTGATGATACTGGATAGTGTAAATTCATTCTCCATTCCTAATGTTTTTACTGTGTTCTCAAGGTTAGTTAAATGGTTTTTGATAGCTTCGTTTTGTTTCTGCATAACGGTTTGCATTCTGGTAAGTAAATTATTTTGTGCTTCAATTATCGATGTTTGGTTTCTCCACAGTGCTGCTAAATGCTTTACATTTTTTCTGATACGAGATATGTCGTTTTGATATTGTTCTGCAAATCGCTCATCTAAGACGCCAAACAGGCTGTTAGCTATGTAACCGACACCGTTTATCAGGCCGCGCCTACGTCTGGCACGAGCGTTGAAATGCTGACTGAGGAGAATGTTGTTGGAGTAATCAATTTCTGAGAACCCGTGACGTAGTTGAGTCATAATGATAGTGCAATGTGACGATATTTTTATTGTGTTGCTGTTACATATGTTATCTAGATATCGTATGTTGTTTATTAATGCTGTTATTCCATCCCAGTATGGTTTTAGGTCATAGTATGTTATCAATTTCCATTCATCTCTGACCAACTGCATGTTCCCAATCTTGTCGAAAAATAATCCATTGTTTTCATCGATTGGTGTGATGTTGTAAGAACCTTGAGCTCCGCAAATGAATGTCATAAATAACATAAAAGACAGACACAATGATAATAGCTTCGCGCTGGTTGTTTTGGTATTTGCTCTGGACGGGGGCGTGCTGTCTCTTGATTTTTGTTTGTCCTGCTTCTGTTCTGGTATGCTGTCTGCTGTTGATAATGGTAAGACTGATAACTTGACCACTGGCCTCTTCATGATCCCATTTTTTGTTTTCAGGGTAACCACTCTGACAAGTCCGTCTTTCGAAGACAAAAGTTCTAGAATCCTTCCCATCATCCACTTCCCAGGTGGTAGATTGTCATCTTGAATGGTGACGAGATCTCCCACCTTCACGTTCTCCTGTTGCTGACGCCATTTACTTCTGACTGATTGCTGTGCTAAATATTCTGTTTTCCATCTCTTCCAGATGTCCTGTGCTAATTTAGATGTCAACTGCCACCGTGTTCTTGCATCATGCTCTGTTTCGATGATTGTTTTTCCAGGTCTTCCACTAAGAAAGTGAGCTGGTGTTAAAAAATCCAAGCTGTCGGGATCTTCGGTCAAGGCGCATAATGGTCGGGAGTTCAGGCATGCTTCTACTTGTGCTAGTATTGTACTGAACTCTTCGAACGTTAGCTTCTGTTCTCCGATAACTCTTCGGATATGATGTTTTAAGCTCCTGACATTCCTCTCCCAAAGTCCACCTGCACTTGGACATGAAGGGGCGTTAAAGTGCCATTCTATGTTCATGTCTGTTATTTCGGCCAAGGCGTTTTCATCTAAGATGTTTTGCAGGTCCAAATATTCTTGATTTAAGATCCTGCTTGCTCCAACAAAGTTTGTTCCGTTATCACTGTACATGTGAGCGGGTGCTGATTTTCTGGCCGCCATCCTGCGAAGTGCTGCCAGAAATGCTGAACTTGTCATGTCTGACACCAGTTCTAGGTGCACTGCTTTAGTGGCCATACAGACGAATATAGCCACGTAACCTTTCGTGGTTTTGATACCTCGACCTTTGTTTGCTTTTATTTCAACAAATCCGGTAAAATCCACCCCTGTTCGAAAAAATGGATGTGCTGGATTACATCTTGCTGCAGGTAAGTTTCCCATTAATTGATGTAGCTGCTTAGGATTATGCTTTTTGCATGTTACGCATTTGCGTAATTGTTTCTTGACTGCTCGCATGCCTGTTACTATCCAGTACTTCTGTCTCAAGCATGCTAATGATAAATTAGGTCCACCATGAAAAGTTAATTGATGCGCTTCATCAATTAACAATGTTGTCAACCTGTGCTCTTTCGGAATGATCATAGGGTGCTTCATGTCTTTGCTGATGTTTGCGTTTTTTAAACGTCCACCGACACGTAGTATTCCGTGTTCGTCTAAAAACGGATTTAATTTTAGTAAATCACTTTTATTGTTCGGCCTTTTAAACTTCTGTAGATATTCAATATCCTCACTGAATTCATTACGTTGCACATACTTGCTAATGAGTAGCTTAGCCACCTTTAATTCTTGTAACGTGATATACCCGTGCCATTGTTTACTATTAGCCGGGTTGTTATGAAACTTGATTGCTTTTATCGCTCGTAATATCCATTCTAAGATCTTAGCGACCTTTGTGAACGAGCCGTGTTTTTCTAATAGCTTTTTAATGATGCTATCCTCACAGCTGCTTGTCTGTGCGGTATTTACATGCTTTTTTCTGACTTCTTCTTCAGTGTTGTATGTATTTTGCTTGTCCAGTATAGGTAGTTGTTTTGCCTTCATCCACTCTGGACCTTTCCACCACATCTCGTTTGTCCTTAGTTGCGCTGCAGAAGTACCTCTGCTTGCTAAGTCTGCTGGATTTGATTCTGAGGGTACATAGTGCCAACGACGGGGCTCTATTACCTTTGTTATGCTCTGTACTCTGTTCGCAACAAAGGGTTTCCAACGACCTGGATCTCCTTGTAGCCAGCTCAAAACTACCTTTGAGTCTGTCCATCCAAGTACGCTGACGTTATGCTGTCCAAGGCTTTGCACTACTTTTTCCATCAGTTTTGAAAGTAATAATGCACCACACAACTCTAGCCTTGGCAATGACACTGTTTTGCTGACTGGTACAAGTCGCGTCTTGGCTGCGACTAATACCACTGATACTTGGTCCTCTTTGACAATCCTCGCGTGAACTACACCGGCGTAGGCCTTGCAAGAGGCATCACATGTTCCAATTAATTCGATCAGTACAGAACCCTGAAATCCGATCCATCGAGGTATTTTTATACTACTAATGTTTTCGAGGTCGTCTCGAATCTGTTCCCATTGAACGTTTATGTTGTCGGGTATAGTGTCGTCCCACTCTATGTTAGCGTTCCAAACTTGCTGAAATAGTAATTTTAGTTTTGTGCTAACTGGAGAGAGCCAACCGAGGGGGTCGTAAATTTTGGATATTTCAGATAATATTGAGCGTTTAGTTGGTTTGGTGTCTTGACTTGACATTTTGCATTGAAAGCTGAATTAGTCTTCCACTGGGTTCCATAGCAAACCTAATGTTTTTGATGTTGTTTCAGATTTGAAGTTGAATACAACGTGCTCTTTACTCTCGTTGTTTGTAATATTTTGTAATAGTTTTGGTTCGTTTGAAGTCCATTTCCTCAAATTGAAACCTCCTGCTTGTAATAAGTTGTTAATTTCTGATATTGATTGTATGCCTTCTTCTATGGTGTGACTTCCATGCAGGTGATCATCCATGTAGAAGGTTTCCTGAACGATTTTAGACGCTTCAGGAAAGCTGCTCTGCTCATCCACCGCAAGACGTCTAAGGGTCATCATCGCCAGGAAAGGCGCTGCCTTAGTACCGTACGTGACGGTGGCTAGTTGATATGATTGTAGTGGTTGCTCGGGTGAGTCTCGCCACACTATCTGCTGTAATTGCTGATCTGATTCATGTACTATAATCTGTCTGTACATCTTTTCGATGTCTGATGTGTAGGCGTATTGATAGAGACGCCATTTAATGATCAGTGCTTGTAAGTCTTGCTGAAGGTTAGGCCCTTTGAACATAAGGTCATTGAGGCTGTAGTCTGATGAGGTACGAGCAGAGGCGTTGAACACAACTCTCAACTTTGACGTCACAGAGTCGGCCCGCTGCACTGCATGATGAGGTAAGTGACACGATAGCTGCTCTTTACTGTTGCTAACTGCTGGTACCATATGACCCAAGGCCGTGTACTCTGACATGAATGCTCGGTATTTTTCTGCTAATTGATTTTGTCTTTCAAACTTTTTCTCTAAACTTTTGAACTGTCCTATTGCTTTCTCCTTTGATGATCCCAACTTCTCATTGATTTCTGGTTTTAATGGTAATCTCACTACGTATTTACCATCCTTTTGTCTGGTAGTGGTCGACTCGTAAAAATCGATGCATGCTTGCTCCTCTGATGATACTTCCGATTGCTCATTGATGTCTTCGATTTCCCAGTATTGCTGTATTTTATCAACATTACTTAATATAACATTGCAATGATAAGATTCCATTTTCCCAAATAGAATCCAGCCGAGCTGCGTCTGTTCGGCAATTGGCTGATATTGATCTTCTCCTCTACATATACCTGACATTTTGATAGACGCATAGATATCCGAGCCCAATAGCAAGTCAATGGGTCGGCTTTTGTTAAAGTCTGGATCTGCCAGTTGTATACTTTCTAAATGCTTCCACGATGGCTTCGTGAATGAATTATTTGGTAAATTTTTGACTAACTGATTGATGACGTATGCGTCGATGTTAAAAGAAAAGTCATTGTGTAATGATGCGCATGCTATGCTGATGAGACCTTTACAGTTATTTTCCCGTTCACCTAGTCCAAAGACTACGCCGTTACATCTTTTACGTTTTATGTTTAACTGCTGTGCTGCATTTTCTGATATTAATGATATTTGGGACCCTTGATCGATAAGAGCCCTGAATGTAAGATAGGTACCATCTGCTGACTTGATGTTTACCAGCGCTGTTGCCAGTAGCACCTCTGATGAACCTTGAGATACATGCATGTTGCTGTTTTGGTTCCCACGGCCTTTTACAGGTAAATTGCTCTTCGTGCTAGAAATGCTAGCGTCGTGTAATAAGGTGTTATGTTTATCACCACATACTCGACACCTCCGGGTTGAAATACACGGTTTCCCGTTATGATCGAATAAGCAGTTTATGCATAATTTATGTTGTGAAACTGTTTTCAACTTTAAGTCATTAGACATATCAAGGAATTTCCTGCAACTGAATAATCCGTGTCCCTCGTTACACTGTGGACATCGGATACTTGCTGTTATGTGGAAAGATTTTGCCGTGGGAAAGTTGTTGTAATTATGGTTGCTATGTTGGTTTGCTGATTTTTTGTTGAAATTAGTTTGATTGAAGTTATGATTTTGAGACTTGATAGGCTTGGGTGATGAAAGTTCCGGCTTCCTTCTTGACGTTTCTAAACTTGTAAACTTGCTCTCTAAAAACTTGAGAAGGTCACTGAGAACTGGTATTTCACGTGGGTCCTTGAGCGACTCTATGTAGTCGCTGTAGGATTGCTGATCTAGTTTTTGAGATAAAATATGTACAAGGATAGGATTCCAGGTACTGATGTCTATTCCCAGGTTTTTGATTGCATGTAATGTTTCAACGGTGATGTCATGCATCTTTTTGAGTTGTCCTTGATTTTGCTGTTGAATATTTTGTAGCCCTAATAACATACTTATGTGCGATGTAAATATCAATTTTTTGTTGTCAAATCTATTGTTTAGTATCTGAATACATGTATGATAGTTTTCTGAGCTGATGGTTAGGTGCTGTATTAGTCTCTCCGCTTCTCCACGCACCTTCCCCTTTAGGAACTGCATTTTTTGAGAGTCGGAAAGAGATGGATTTCTATGAATTGTCTGATAGAAGAGATCTTTAAAGGAAGTCCACTGTTGGTAACTGCCAGAAAAGATAGGTATTTCCATACTGGGTACGGATCGCTCCCTGTTTGTGATAGACCACAAATGCTTGTTAATGGCCCTTTTTATGTTGTTGTATTTTTGTTCGTGTATGTTGTATATTGCTTCATAATCCTCGTCTTCACCGTTTAGCTCCAGTTGAATGTCCCAATGTAGTAAATCTATTGCTGTCCAACGAGCCTGAAGGGATTTGAGAATGTCCTCCAGCTCCCACTTCTCCTCAATCGCCTCCAAGCTGACGTTATTGATGGTTCTCATGAGTGCTTTATAGTTTATATATTGTTTACGTAGCATATCATCTACCCTGCTATGTGATCCGGTCGATACCATGCCTCTCGTGGCTGGCACCGGATCTGCTGGTGACCTCATCTTCTGAAGGTCCTGCTCTTGTGCTTGCTGTTCTACATCTTTTTGTTCGTGACTCGCAGATGTAAACTGCTTGCTGCTTGCTAAAGTCGGATCTTGCTCATTTATTTGAGTTTTAGCCGAATTGTATAAGCCACTGGTCGTTTTGAATAAAGCTTCCTCAAAGTACTGATGATGCGGGACCCCGAGTTGGCATATGCTGTCGTGATTACTCACGAATTCAGACCAGTAAGCTTCCAGTAATTCTAAACGACGTTTATAATAGTCGCCGGTTTTTCTATCTGCACTGTCCTTCTTTATGTTGATGATAAGTTTATTGATAGACTGATAAATTTCCTGCTGGCTGATGTAAAGATTCTCCATTTTAAATAACAAGTTATAAATGGAAAGATCTTACTTGATATCTGTTGACTCCCTGGCCCTTGCTATGCTGAATGCTCTGCTGCTGATGCTATGCTGAATGCTATGTCCCTGTCGGCCGAATCCGACAAAGACCGATGCTGATGCTGGTGTGTCCTGCCGACTCCAGCCGGCAGAATTGATATTTGCTATGCTATGATAATTCACTGTAATCCTTTTGTAGTACACTGCACTTTATGCACTGAATGTAAGAAATTACAGTTTGTAAAAAAAAAAAAAGTATTTGTACGGGTCTCGGTCTCGTACAAATGAAAGATTGTTAATTTGCTTTACACTGTATTTTGCGTGTTGATTGCTACGAGTCCGCGACGGAACTGCCGTGCGAATGCATGCTAACTTAAAATGGTACAAAAATGCTTACATCTAAGTAATCTGAGCGGCGGCCGGCACAAACGCCTTGGGGGATATGTTTAAGACGCTGGACTGGAAAGATCGTGGCATTAACATCAACGGCAGGTACATCTCTCACTTACGATTCGCAGATGACATCGTCATTATGGCAGAGACGCTGCAGGACCTACAAAGGATGTTGAATGGCCTAGCTGATTCTTCTCGTAGCATCGGTCTCCGGATGAATTTGGACAAAACCAAAGTCATGTACAACGAGCACGTTGTTCCGGAACCGATTGCCGTAGATGGAATCCCACTCGAAGTTGTCACTAAGTATGTTTACCTAGGGCAAACGCTCCAACTAGGCAAACATAACTTCGAGAAGGAAATCCAGAGAAGAATTCAGCTGGGCTGGGCAGCATTCGGAAAACTCCGTCGAGTCTTCTCGTCGCCGATACCACAGTGTCTAAAGACAAAAGTCTTTAACCAGTGCGTCCTACCTGTGATGACATACGGAGCCGAGACGTGGACACTCACAGTCCGACTGGTCCACCAGTTTAAAGTCGCTCAGCGAGCTATGGAGAGAGCTATGCTCGGTATTTCTCTGCGGGATCGAATCCGGAACGAAGTAATTCGCCAGAGAACTAAAGTTATCGACATAGCTCAACGGATTAGCAAGCTCAAGTGGCAGTGGGCTGGTCATATCTGCCGCAGGACTGATAACCGTTGGGGCAGACATGTCCTAGAGTGGAGACCGCGAATCGGCAAACGTAGCGTAGGACGTCCTGTGACCAGGTGGAGCGACGACATACGCAAAGCGGTGGGCAGTGACTGGAAGAGAAGAGCCGAAGATCGGGCTCAGTGGCGCATCTTGGGAGAGGCCTATGTCCAGCATTGGACTGATACAGGCTGATGATGATGATGATGATGATGTGCGTTATGTATAGGCACCTCCTTCTCCAGTAATTAATTTACTTATTTTTACCCGACTGCGAAAGAAGGAGGGTCATGTTTTTAGAGTGTATGTAGTTCTTTGGCACGCCCTAGAGCCTAAACGATTTTTCGTATTTTCATAGAGTGTGGTATCACAATAATAGTAGATTAGTAGCCAAGGGCTGTAAGGCATCAATTGCAGCCCGAGATATTTAGGCGCACGAGCGCAGCGAGGGCGCCTATAGTTCGAGGGTGCAATTGATACTTACACCCGAGCTAACTACTCTGCTTTACATCTCGATTGTGAGGTAAGTAGAAAAAAACCGGCATTACAAGAATAAAACATTTTATTAGTTAAAATTTATAGTGAAATGAAAACAATTTTAAAATTTTAGGGACAGGTGTTTTTTTTAACATTGAATAAATGCACCACAAACTAGATGGCTGCAGCTTTTTTGATAGCTCACTAAAGTATATTAAGAATACAATCTCAGATAAAGACTTTACTTTCAGGCAAAATATTGTTAATTGCTGCTTCAGCTTCCATTTTCATTGAATCGGGAGTGCAGATTATTTCTTCATCATTTGCTGAACTCATGTTTTTTCCTAATTAGCACGTAATTATAAAAAAATCCCAAAAACAAACAATATTTAAAGTAAAAGTTTTCTATTCCCGCCTTTTTTCATCTTTCTTTTTTTTTTAAGAACGAAATTGGGCTTCTTTCGTTCGATATTTAAAATTGATGACTATTATACTCATACGAAGACAAGGCTGAATAGCGAAGCGACCTCTTTTGTCATTGGGCTGAATGCATGATGTCTATTGCCAGTGTGATGGTTCGATGTACGCGAACTTTTTGAAAGAGTGAAGTGTTTTTTTTTTTAATTACGTACCGCCCTAGGGCTTTTCTAGCTACATTATTACCCTAGAGCGCTAATTGGTTACCTACAAGCCCCATTTGGGGGTAATAAGGACCTACTTACCGAATATGAGAGATGTAAAGAATTTTTAACGGTGATTACGAATATAACAACTTACATGTTTTATTGGAGTTTGAATACGAAATGCTAATAAATCTATTTTACATCTCTCATATTCGGTAAGTAGGTCCTTATTACCCCCAAATGAGGCTTGTAGGTAACCAATTAGCGCTCTAGGGTAATAATGTAGCTAGAAAAGCCCTAGGGCGGTAAGTAATTAAAAAAAAAACTCTTCACTCTTTCAAAAAGTTCACGTACATCTAACCATCATACTGGCAATAGACATTATGCATTCAGCCCAATGACAAAAGAGGTCGCTTCGCTATTCAGCCTTGTCTTCGTATGAGTATAATAGTCATCAATTTTAAATATCGAACGGCGAAGCTCAATTTCGTTCTTGAAAAAAAAATTTAAAAAAAGGTGAAAAAAGGCGGGAATTGAAAACTTTTACTTTAAATATTGTTTGTTTTTGTTTTTTTTTTTTATAATTACGTGCTAATTAGGAAAACATGAGTTCTGCAAGTGATGAAGAAATAAGCTGCACTCCCGATTCAATGAAAATGGAAGCTGAAGCAGCAATTAACAATATTTTGCCTGAAAGTTCTAAAGAGAGATATTTGAAAACTTACGACGAGTTCGTCGAGTGAAGTGGCGAAAAGAAAAACGAGTAAAGTCTTTATCTGAGACTGTATTCTTAACATACTTTAGTGAGCCATCAAAAAAGCTGCAGCCATCTAGTTTGTGGTACATTTATTCAATTGCTTTTAGCAACTATTTCACTATTAATTTAAACTAATACAATGTTTTATTCTTGTAATGCCGGTTTTTTTCTACTTACCTCACAATCGAGATGTAAAGCAGAGTAGTTAGCTCGGGTGTAAGCATCAATTGCACCCTCGAACTATAGGCGCCCTCGCTGCGCTCGTGCGCCTAAATATCTCGGGCTGCAATTGATGCCTTACAGCCCTTGGCTACTAATCTACTATTTCACGCAGTCGGGCTTTTTGTACTTTTCAATAATTCACTTGTTTAAACCCGATCTTATTTTTATTAATTTTGCAGTATAAGATGGAGTTGGCTTTATCGCGTTACACACCGGGTGAAAAACATCGGAACGCAAAGAGCAAAATAATTCCACAATCTGAGTTGAGTCTTACATGCCCTTTCATTAGACTTTATTTACTAACAGCAGACACATTTAAGGCTAAGCGCGCACCACAATTGTATTTGTTGCGGTTTGCGGTTTAATTCGTTGAGAATATAAATCGCACTATTACGTACAAAATAAACGAACGGTCTTTTTCCGCAGTGCGTGGTCTCTAGTAAATTGGTGTTGTTCACAGATTGTCGAATAAAAACCACTGTGCGCGCACATTCTCATACATTCAAGCGGAAATGCATGAATGCAATGAATATGCAAAGTACTTATCACCGATGGTACTTATCAATCGAGGAAATGGAGATTGAATTGTTATTTTATCCGAACGCGACATTTGTCTGCAAAGAGCGATCATCAACACCAATATTATAAATGCGAAAGTCAGCTTGTTTATTTGTTTGTTTGTTTGGGACTTCTTTACGGTCAAACTGCTGGACCGATTTAGCTGAAATTTTGCACAGGGATAGCCAGTACTATGGATTACGCTATAGCATACTTTTTAAGGCGGGCAAAGCTGCGGGGCACAGCTAGTAAATAATATTTTATTCAATTAATTGGGCTAATTAATCTTCTGGATGAAATCAGAAAATGAGGCCCAAAGGCAAAACGGTTCAAAGGGTTAAATAGAAGCGCTCATTTCATTCGGTTTTTAATAACGTGTTATTTACTTACTGAAATCTGACTGATTAACATCAAATATATTTTTTTTTAATAAAAATTAATACATTTTATTTGAAAATTTAAAGGGCTAGGTGCTATGCTATACATACATCAATCGAAGAATGTTCCATGTATGGGGAGCCCCCTCTTAAACTTTTATTTTTGTATAAACATCGTAAAGCGGTTCACAGAATACATCTACCTATTAAACTGTGTAGTCCTAATAGTTTCGGAATAAAGTGGCTGTGATACGGACGGACAGACAGACAGACATGGCGAATCTATAAGGGTTCCGTTTTTTTCCATTCGGCTACGGAACCCTTTAGGTAAACCAGGAACCGCGTGCCTGAACGTAATTTCAAACAACGCTCTGTGTCCAAAAACATATCCGAAAATCGGCGCGCCCCTCCCTTCTAACAAGCTGTATATAAGCTATAAGACCGCCATTGTCAAAAAAATTTTTTTTTGATCATAATATGTTCTTTAGTTTGGTATGCAATAAAATGATCTCCTATCTATCCATCGGAAATCCACATCCGGGTATTGAAGTCAGTTCTATTTAAAGTTTTTAACATGCATTTTACGAGTCAGATAAGCTCTAATGTTTTGTACAGATCGGAAAAGTTCGCATCTTATCGTTAGAGCCATCCGAGCGCTCTCTGCCTGTTTTAGACTCTATGAACTTGTTTTACAGAGTTTTATGCTTAGGATTGACCTAGTGAAGATACACCTACGCTTAAGAATAAGCTAAGTAGCTAAAATTTGGTTTGCTCTGACAGTCCTCACATTAATAATGCAACTAAACGTGTTTGTATTGGAAAGAGTACGGGGTTTACCCATACTACTCCTTGATGTACCCGAGCCTGTTCGTGATAGACATGGTCGGGTACAGCAGGCAGGCGGTGAGGCGGGACGTGGCGCTGTGCACGTATGTATTCCGCGTACTGCGCGGCGTCACCCAGAAGTGCTGGCCAAACTGCGGCTGAGGGTGCCAGTACGTGGTATCCGTACATGAGTCAAAGAAACAGAAACGCCTGCAAGCTCAACAAAACCTGACGCTTAGAACCATACTTGGAGCACCCAGATACGCCAGAAATGATGTTATTCACCGAGAAACTCATTCACTCCTCGAGAAACCAAAGTGGGCTCTCCACTTTTCTCTCTCTTCACATTTGAGTTCATCGCGACTCTAACAACAAGAATGTTCCGCACGGCGGACAACTCAAGCCATGATCATATACGCGGCACCGCGCCGCTACACGCCAGACCACCTGACAATGACGAAAGCGGGGAGGAAGAAAACCCAAGCCCTTTTCTCGCGACCTTGTAAGAACAGATGAAAACAGTGAAACCGAAGAGGAAGAAGAGAAGGAAGAAGAAGGAACGCTGGAACCACTTGCCACTGCTGTGTGCGCTGACGGGTTAGCTGGTCCTCCCCGAACGGGGTCTCACCTGGCTCGGCCCTGTCGTCCCAGCACATAGTGGCTGCCATGGTTTCAGCAAAGAAGCCAACACATCTCAGAAGACCCGCCCATAGTCATTGGCGGAGTAGAAACCAGGGGCAGAGGGCAAAGCCCTGACCCCCTTTCCCACAACCCGCAGGGTGTGAGAAGATGACGCGAAGAAGATGGTGTCGGTAGAACTTCTGCTAGTTGTTGTTGTTAATGTTTTTCGGTTTGAATGGCGAAGAGTTCAGTAAAATTACAGAGCATGTGTGACTTATCATCTTTATCTTAAAGTAACAGGCACAGTATAGTAATGTGCAAAATGTTGTGTATCCAAAATGTAGTTTGCTCTTTTATCTGTAATAGGTAGACATCATCTAGGTAGACATCATCGCTTACCATTCTACAATCCAAATTGTGTCATTCGGTTCTTTGAAAGGTTTTAAACCAAATTAGTATGTATTAGTTAAACCTCCAAACTTTCGAGAAAGACTATCTGAAGTTAACAGTAATTATATAAAACCCTAGGCTGCACCTTGCGGCTTCGCCCGCGTTAGTAAGTATTATATGTCCTTTTCTACCATCTTGGCTAAACTTGTGCAACATTTTAGCTTTTTCGGTCTAGCCGTGAAGTTTTACGTTCGGTCTAGTCTGTGAAGTGATTACAAACAAATATACATAACAAACTGACTTTTAGAAATATAACATTACAAGAACAATTACAAAGTAACGATAGTTTTGATACATAAACTGTATTTAAATCAAAAATACTTACGCTTCCGATATCAAAGCCCGTAGTTTGCAGAAAACGATCCCCAAATTGTAGGGGTATTGATGCCAATATACCGAGAGATCATTTGGAAGACCTGCAACAACCAGATAAAACACGTTGTAACAATTTGATCCATACTATCCAAAACCATTCAATACTAAACCTTATTCCAAAGGCTTAAGTGAAAGCCTTTCTAAATTCGTAATTGAATCTCGATTTACCGGATCTCCAATGATTAATTCCAATTTCCGGTTGCCTTAAAACCCAATAATCCCAAAATTATATCAACATAAGTTAATAATATTTTTAACCGAGTTAAAATCGAATAACGTACTTAAGCCAACATCATTTATATGAGTTACTAGGTGTGCTCCGTGGCTTCACCTGCGTTCAAATGTACCTTATATTTTAATCCAAGCTATAAACTATCGGTATGCCAAATTTCATCTAAATCAATTCAACCGTTTTTGCTTGAAAGAGTAACAAACATCTTTCCATGCATCCATACTCATCAACCTAATATAAAAGCATTTATATTATACTAGCTGTTACCCGCGGCTTCGCCCGCGTTATTTGTGTCTTTATGACCATTGAGGTCTAGATCGATGATCTCTTAGGCCAAGTCATCATAGATGACCCTCAAAGTCGAACTCATTATCCTCTATTGTTAAAGTCATTAATCATTTTGGTTAGGTATACGAAGTTGTGCTGTTTGAATGTTTGACTCAACACAACAGTTCCTGAAACATTTCTTCTTACCCGCGGCTTCGCCCGCGTTATTTGTGTCTTTATGACCATTGATGTCTAGATCGATGATCTCTTAGGCCAAGTCACCGTAGATGACTCTCGAAGTCGAACTCAAAGCAAAAATTTTTTGCGACTTTTTATGACCCTGACAGTTGTTATGACCTACTAAGTCAACACCGATGACACAAAGGTTAAACTTGATATCCACTTATTTTAAGGTTAATCATTATTAGGATTGTTGAAGGTTGTACTGTTTCAATTTGTAAACTCATTTTGATACATGTGGCTATTAAAATACAAAAAATGCTGAAATATTATCTACAAAGTAGGTAAAACAAAGGCTTTCGCGAGCGCAGCGAGCGCGAAAATTTTAACGTCATTTTATGACCCTGACAGTTTTTATGACGTACTAAGTCAACACCGATGACCCTACGGTTATACTTGATATCCACTTATTTTAAGGTAAAAAATCATTATGATTATTGAAGGTTGTACTGTTTCAATTAAAGGTCTTGTTCTGATGCATGTGGCTATTAATATACAAAAGTTGCTGAAATGTTTTCTACAAAGTAGATATAACAAATCTTTGCGAGACCGGAGCGAGCGCTTTCACTGTGCGAGCGTAGCAAGCCCTATCTCTGCGCGAGCGAAGTGAGCGCGAAATTTTTTTACTACCGTTTAGTACTCTGACAGTTTTTATGACCTACTAAATTAACACTGATGACACAAAGGTTTCACTTGATATCCTCTTATTTTAAGGTTAATAATCATTATGATTATTGAAGGTTGTACTGTTTCAATTTATGGCCTCGTATTGATGCATGTGGCTATTAAAATACAAAAAATGCTGAAATATGACCAGCAAAGTAGACAAAACAAATGTTTGCGGAAGCGCAGCGAGCGCTAACACTGCGCGAGCCAAGCGAGCGCGAAAAAATTGTATGTCTTTTTATGACCCTGACAGTTTTTCTGACCTACTAAGTGAAGACCGATGACACAAAGGTTAAACTTGATATCTACTTATTTTTAGGTAAAAAATCATTATGATAATTGAAGGTTGTACTGTTTAAATTTATAAACTCGTTTTGATGCATGTGGCTATTAAAATACAAAAAATGCTGAAATTTGTCCTACAGTGTAGATAAAACAAAGGTTTGCGCGAGCGTAGCGAGCGCGAACATTTTAATGTCATTTTATGACCCTGACAGTTTTTATGACCATCTAAGTTAACACTGATGACACAAAGGTTAAACTTGATATCCTCTTTTTTTAAGGTTAATAATCATTGTGATTATTGAAGGTTGTACTGTTTCAATTTATGGCCTCGTTTTGATGCATCTGGCTATTAAAATACAAAAAATGCTGAAATATTTCTTACAAAGTAGATAAAACAAAAGTTTGCGCGAGCGTAGCGAGCGCTAGTTATGCGCGAGCGAAGCGAGCGCGAAAATTTTTACGTCATTTTATGACCCTGACAGTTTTAATGACCAACAAAGTTAACACTCATGACACAAAGGTTAAACTTGATATCCCCTTATTTTAAGGTTAATAATCATAATGATTATTGAAGGTTGTACTGTTTCAATTTATGTCCTCGTTTTGAAACATGAGGCTATTAAATTTAAAAAATGCTGAAATATTACCTGCAAAGTAGACAAATCAAATGTTTGCCGAAGCGCAGCGAGCGCGATAAAATGTTATGTCTTTTTATGACCCTGACAGGTTTTATGACCTACTAAGTCAAGACCGATGACACAAAGGGTAAACTTGATATCCACTTATTTTAAGGTTAAAAATCATTATGATTGTTGAAGGTTGTACTGTTTCAATTTGTAAACTCGTTTTGATACATGTGGCTACTAAAATACAAAAAATGCTGAAATATTATCGACAAAGTACGTAAAACAAAGGTTTACGCGAGCGCAGCGAGCGCGAAAATTTTTACGTCATTTTATGACCCTGACAGTTTTTATGACCTACTAAGTCAACACCGATGACCCTACGGTTATACTTGATATCCACTTATTTTAAGGTAAAAAATCATTATGATTATGGAAGGTACTGTTTCAATTAATGGACTCGTTCTGATGCATGTGGCTATTAATATACAAAAGTTGCTGAAATGTTTCCTACAAAGTAGATATAACAAATCTTTGCGAGACCGGAGCGAGCGCTTTCACTGTGCGAGCGTAGCAAGCCCTATCTCTGCGCGAGCGAAGCGAGCGCGAAAAATTTTTACTACCGTTTATTACTCTGACAGTTTTTATGACCTACTAAATTAACACTGATGACACAAAGGTTTCACTTGATATCCTCTTATTTGAAGGTTAATAATCATTATGATTATTGAAGGTTGTACTGTTTCAATTTATGGCCTCGTATTGATGCATGTGGCTATTAATATACAAATGTTGCTGAAATGTTTCCTACAAAGTAGACAAAACAAATGATTGCGCGAGCGCAGCGAGCGCTATCACTTCGCGAGCGAAGCGAGCGCGAATAAATGTTATGTCTTTTTATGACCCTGACAGTTTTTATGACCTACTAAGTCAAGACCGATGACACAAAGGTTACACTTGATATCCACTTATTTTAAGGTAAAAAATCATTATGATTGTTGAAGGTTGTACTGTTTCAATTTGTGAACTCGTTTTGATACATGTAGCTATTAAAATACAAAAAATGCTGAAATATTACCTACAAAGTAGGTGAAACAAAGGTTTTCGCGAGCGCAGCGAGCGCGAAAATTTTTACGTCATTTTATGACCCTGACAGTTCTTATGACCTACTAAGTCAACACCGATGACCCTTCGGTTAAACTTGAAATCCACTTATTTTAAGGTAAAAAATCATAATGATTATTTAAGGTTGTACTGTTTCAATTTATGGACTCGTTCTGATGCATGTGGCTATTAATATACAAAAGTTGCTGAAATGTTTCCTGCAAAGTAGACAAAACAAATGTTTGCGGAAGCGTAGCGAGCGCGAAAAACATTGATGTCTTTTTATGACCCTGACAGTTTTTATGACCTACTAAGTCAACACCGATGACCCTTAGGTTAAATGTGGCTATTAAAACACGAATGCTTTTGAAATACTTCCCACAAAGCAGATTGGGCGAAGCACGTTGGGTGAAGCAAAGCCATCGCGTAAATTTTGATGACTTTTAATGACCCTGACAGTTTTATGGCCTAATTAAGGCATTTATTAAGTTTAGTCATTATCCATGAACCTAAGGTCAAACTTATGATAAGATTATGCAAACTCTATATAAAGTTAGGAAAAAATATATGCCCCACACTTAACTGCCGAAAAAATGTATTCTTTGCCCTTTTATGCCCTATTAAATGTAAGTGTACAAAATTTCATCTGAATCGGTCAAGCCGTTTGGCAGAAAAGAGGCCACACATTTACAAAATTCTATAAAAAAAATATAGACTACCGAAATTTCCACCCAAAAAAAAGTATTCGTTGCCCTTCTATGTCTTTTTGACTGTATGTCTACAAAATTTCAGCTTAAATGGTTAACCCGTTTGACCGAGAGTAGGACACACATTCACAAAGTTCAATTTAAAAATTCTTGGCACCTGGACTCGACTGCCAGAAAAAAGTATCCTATGTGATTCTATGCAATATGAACTGTAATATACATAACATTTCAGCTGAATCGGTCAAGCTGTTTAGCTGATAAGAAGCCACACATTCACAAAATTCAATCAAAAAAATCTAAACACTCAGACTCGATAGCCAAAAAAAAAGTATCCGATATCCTATTCTGCTCTATGAACTGTCTTTATACAACATTTCAGGCAAATTGGTCAAGCCGCTTATTCCCGAAGAGGTCGTATATTTACAAAATTTAACTAAAAATTTTTGTACCACCTGACTCGATAGCCAGAAAAAAAGTATTCTATATCCTATTCTGCCCTATGACATGTATTCATACAAAATTTCAGGCAAATTGGTCACGCCGTTTATTCGAGAAGAAGTCTTATATTTACAAAATTCAATTAAAAATACCTGGACCCCCTAATAGCCAAAAAAAAAGTATCCTATATCCTATTCTAGCCTATGAACTGTCTTCATACTACATTTCAGGCAAATCGGTCAAGCCGTTTATTCGAGAAGAGATCTTATATTTACAAAATTCAATTTAAAATATTTGTACCACCTGACTCGATAGCCAGAAAAAAGTATTCTATATCCTATTCTGCCCTATGACATGTATTCATACAAAATTTGAGGCAAATTGGTCAAGCTGTTTATTCGAGAAGAAGTCTTATATTTACAAAATTCAATTAAAAATATCTGGACCCCCTAACTCTATAGCCAAAAAAAAAGTATCCTCTATCCTATTCTACCCTATAAACTGTCTTCATACTACATTTCAGGCAAATCGGTCAAGCCGTTTATTTGAGAAGAGATCTTATATATACAAAATTCAATTTAAAATATTTGGACCCCTTGACTCGATAGCAAGAAAAAAAATATTCATTATTCTTTTCTGCCTTATGAACTGTCTTTAGACAACATTTCGGGTAAATCGGTCAAGCCGATTATTCGAAAAGAGGTCCTTTAGTTACAAAATTCAATTAATAATATCTGGACCCCCTGACTCGATAGCCAAAAACAAAGTATCCTATATCCTATTCTGCCTTATGTTCTATCTTTGTACAAAATTTCAGCCAAATCGGTCAAGCCGTTTGACCGTGAAGAAGTCCCAAACAAACAAACAAACAAACAAACAAACAAACAAATAAACAAACTGACTTTCGCATTTATAATATTGGTGTTGATAGATGGCGCTGAAGCATGTGTCACCGTTCTCCTTGTAAATATTGCATCAATGTATAGATCTTGCATCGCGCTACAGTTATATTCAACACATCTAAAAAAAGCATTTACGAAGCCTGTATACATTCTTCGAAAGTTAAAAATTACGTACCGCACATCGGAGCGTGCGTTAAAGTAAGTACTCTCACCTAAGTACCTACTTTACCGCACGCTCCGTTGTATGGCACCGTGCGTGTTCTTTACGTTATTTTTTAAATTTCTTTAAGACTCACATAAGAATACCACCATACCATAAAACTGTCGGGGTAATAAATAGTCGTAAAAAATGCCACTTGGTCTACTTTACCATACTGATTATTGACTTTAACCACAGAATACTTAAAAACATAGTATATTGAGTTCGACCTTAGGGTCATCTATAGTGACTAATTAGGTCATAAAACTGTCAGAGTCATAAAAAGTCGTAAAAAATTAGGCCACGCGAGCGAAGCCGCGGGCAGATGCTACTTAGTTATAAACTATAAACGTAATTTTATTTTTAATAATCTTTGGCCATAAGATATACATAATGATACCTTAACAGTAAATAATTGTTTGAGCGGAAGTTAATTAAATAGGTGGCCTGAGGGCGGTAATCTTAGCGGTTAGATTAATTTTCATATTAGGTTAAAAGCTTATTTTAAATGTATTAACCATGCTAATTTACCGCTAGGGATTTTTGGCACATAATGAAAAATAACGCTGAAACTGTTTTTAATTTGGTATAATTTTTAACCGACTTCACACAACAACACAACACAAAAGGAAGGTTCTCAATTATAATATTTTTAGGGTTCGTACTTAAAGGATACCAACGGTACACTATTACTGAGATTTTGACCCTGTCCGTCCGTACATCCGTCTTTCCGTCTTATCGGGATTTTGTGCGGGATATGTCTTTAAATTATATATACGCTCCTAGTATTAGATTTATTGTGTTTTAAACTAAACTACTTATAACTGAGGGAGAATACCTGTGATACGGCTTAGCAATGACCTTTGTCTGCAATTTTGCAGTTATAAGTTTAATTTCCTTGCAGAACTTTCCGTAATTCAATATGGTGTTTCTTCGAGAACTTTCTCGCACACTCCTGATACACAATTTTCTCGAACATTCCAAGTTTCGTATGTGCACGACAAACTGAAATTACTGAGGCGGAAACTTTTCAAAGCACATTGGCTGCTGCTATCTTCTCACTTTTGATCGTTTTTAAGCGTGGGATTGACTATGTGTACGGTCTTTAGACATATTATTACTTTTCATCCTATTTATTCGAAAAAACACTAATTGCATGGTTACTCGATAAGTGCGCCCACAAAATAGGTCTTTCCTCTTCAAGCCTTTTGAGCGGAAGGTTTTGTTTATTGTTTCATTATGCCTCCACACGATTAGTGTTTTTTTTAGCGTTCCGTAGCCGAATGGCAAAAAACGGAATCCTTATAGATTCGCCATGTCTGTCTGTCTGTCCGTTCGTATGTCACAGCCATTTTATTCCGAAACTATTAAGACTACAGAATTAAAACTTAGTAGGTGGATGTATTCTGTAAACCGATTTCCGATTTTTGTACAAAAATAAAAAATATAAAAGTTTAAGAGGGGGCATCCCATACATTGAACTGAAACAAAAAAAAATTTTTTGTTCAAACCTATACGTTTGGGGTGTCTATGGATAGGTCTTTAAAAATGACATTGAGGTTCCTAAAATCATTTTTTCTCAAAGTCAATAATTTAAAAGATAGGCGCGTCTAAAGTGCTAAAATTTGTCCCCCCCCCCCCCCCCCCCCTTATGGACTGGATAGCCTTGTGAAAAGTACTCTTATGTATATACATAATATATATATATGTATAAACATCACAAATTGTATTACGCTAATTAAATCTCGGGCACAGAACCCTCTAACTTTTAAAGTAAGGGAGTGAAAAATCTAGAAAAAATATATTCTCTAGATCTCAACGAAAATTGGTTTGAACGAGATACAGTCAGCAGTTTTTGAGATATACCGACTGCAAAGATAACTTTGTTTTTCATACAAACACTATGAAAAACAATGTTATTTTTGTTGTTGCGAAAAATCATAGTTATAGAATACTCTACTGTGTTACGGAACCCTACGAGTGCGAGTCCGACTTGCACTTGGCCAGTTTATTTTTTATATATCTTATAGGCTAGCGTTTGACCACTATCTCACCTGCTGGTAAGTGATGATGCGGTCGAAGACGGTAGGCACGATAGGCATAGAATGGAAACTGGCTCTCAAGAATAGCTGCCGGAACACATTAGATGTTTGGCGAGAGATTTTCTAATTTGAGGGTGGTAGCTAGCCAGGCGGGCACTAGATAGTGTCCTACCACCATGCGGGGGTTGTTGGTTTCTTAACGATGTATTTCCTTCACTGCCACTGTGAAAAGCGCACATACATCTTTCGATAGAAAAATCCATTGGTGCACGGCAGGAATTGAACTCGGTACCACTGGCATACTCGGTACTCACCGTTCTTCCACTTATACCACCGAGCCCTAAAAAAGTGTATTTAGCCTCATAAAATATGCATACCCTCAGTAAAGATGAGTTTACTGGAGATATTCGATGGAATTTTGGTGAGAGCGCAAAAAACATGTTTTTAGGGTTCCATACCCAAAGGGTACTTTATTTTTAATTGAGCTTTACCTTTAATATTATGTTGCGCCCCTGTCTTACAATCTACAATTAGACGAGAAGCCTTCGTTAATTTCTATAAGATATGTAGGTGCTTATTTACGTGTCAATAAATAAATCTCTTTACATGTATCAAAGTAAAGGGCAAAGTTCACGATTTAAAATTATTATTATTATTTTTGTTTTTAACATCCACGTCCTACGCAGTTTCTCTACCCACATTGTTTAAATAACTGACCGACCCAAAAATTTGTCAGCGTGGGCAAATGGAATTAATACCTGGATGCATGGGTGTTTGTTACTCTTCTACGCAAAAGCAACCATTGAATTGCTTGATTTAAATGAAATTTGGCACGCAGAAATAAATTATGGACTGGATAGCCTTGTGAAAAGTACTCTTATGTATATACATAATATATATATATGTATAAACATCACAAATTGTATTACGCTAATTAAATCTCGGGCACAGAATACCTTATAGTATAAGCCACAGTGCATGTATTGTTCATTGGGTAATAATACTACCTAGTTTACGGCGACCTAATATTGATTTCGATTCTCATATTATGTTAGGTCGAGTCCAGGGATCAGACAATATGGTTTTGCCGGCAGTTTCAGCAAAGTGCCAACTTGCGAAGTCAAGGCAAATATTACATACTCAAAATGTATCAAAAGGGCTGGAATAGTATGTATCAGGTTTTTTGGCGAGACAAAAATCATTTTGGGTGTCGTGAAGTGGAACTCACATATAATAGGATTGAACAAAGAAAGCCTACTCATAATTATTTGTAGAATTTAAGTAGTTTTAGAACTACTTAAAATCGCACAATTTAAACACAAGAAGAGTGGATTGAAGTATGTCGGATACAAAACTTCTCTATAATACATTTAATTAGATCATTACATGTACAGAGATGTTTTTATCCGACATATTTGAGTTCAGTCTTCTTGTTGTTTAGTTATGTTTAGGCGCTACGAAGCAAAATACGTAAATACATACATAAATAGACTGTTCATATCATAGCCCTTTCTTTTTGTAGTAGGGTAAAAACATTCGATTATTTAATCGTGTTCAGTATCTAATTATAGATCTTGAGGGCCTCCAGGTCCTCCAATTACGCCTCACGTTCCTTTTTATAAACATAAACCACTAATAAGAATAAGATAGGTACTGCTCATTAAAGGTACGGACACACCGCAGCGTCCTGCGTGCGCGATCTAGGCGGCGATCAGATAGCGCAGTAGTATTTGTACCGACTGGTTCACATAAAACGCGATCAGAAAACGATTGAAACGTACTGAGATCGCGCCTGCAGATCGCAGGACTCCGCGGTGTGGCCGTACCTTAACTAGTCGGGTTTTACTTTTGCTTCATCTTATCAGATCGCGAAAATTTTTAATTTTTCGTGGTCAAACGCCAGAAAGGTACATAAAAAAAAAGTAAATACTTCATTTCGGACTAAAGTTAAGGTAGGTTTTAATTAAGCTCACCTTTATGGTGCAAGTTATCGAACTGATAGCCTTATTGATTCAAACTCTCAATAACTATACCTCAAAACCGGCCAAGGTCAGATAATTGAATATTTATTGTAGGTGCCAAGATGACGAACAAATGTAATTAATAAATTTACAAAGAAATTGTGTTGATTTGATTCGGTACGTCACTACTTACTTATAACTAGAGGTCAAAGGAGGATTAGGTACACAGAAACAATCAAGTCTGAAAAATCAAGTTTTAATCATAGTACATACATATATACTCATTGACCTATTATGGCCTCTCACAGTTGTTTCTAAACCATTCATCAATGTCTTCAAACGTATAGTTATCTGGCACCACCGGAGCATCACTGAAAGGCTTAGCCGTTGTTCCAACGTATCCACCGGAAAGCCCTCCCGAAGACGGGTACGAGACTGATATCTCTGGCTGCTTGTAGTCACGATCGAGTTGAGTACTGCCGCTTGGCCCCAGTATATACCTTATCACTTTATTCTGGTATCTTACCACCACCGATGGATACAGATCTCCACTTTGCAACGTTCTGATTGTGCAAGGGAAATGGAGTGGCTCTCTTACTTTCTCATTTGTATTCACGTTAGATACAACATCCGTTTCACTTGACGCTACTCGTGCGTCGCACCACTGAATAATTAACAGTAATAGAGGTAAGTACCTCATCTTGTCACAGCGAATTTGTAGACGTAAATGAAGCGCTGCTCCGTTCCACGTTTATATAAACCGGATGAAAGGTCAAGTTCTATATGAGATAAACCAACTATCAGACGAATTATTGTTGTTATTGAGTTGTTATTTTTGTTTTATAAGCGTTAACGAAGATTATATTGGTTTTTGACTCGCTGCTAAAAGAAGATTGAATTAAGAGCTAAATGTTTAGTGTGGTATTTATAAATTTACAAGCCTTTCTGGGCTTTTACAAAATATCGACTGGTAGAAATACCATAACCATGTTCCAGTAGAATGCGTAGGTATATATCAAATTAACGATAGCTTTTTAAAGAACATCTGTCTAAAAGTCCATTTTCCATGCATCTACTTACGATGAATAGATTTCTATGGCACAATTTGACTAACAATATACTGAGTATATTACTAAGGTCACTATCATCAATTTTTTGACGTTAATCGATATAATGCAATAGTAATAACAATAATTTAATTTGATAATTTAATTTAATTTATTAGATCACGTGACGCATTTTCATTCATTCATTCATTAGCATACAGTATTCGTCCACTGCTGGACATAGGCCTCTCCTATGGCACGCCACTGAGCTCCATCTTCAGCTCTTTGTTTATTAGTGCCTCTGCCATTAGTGACGCGCTTACTACCGAGAAATAGAAAGTTTGCTATTAAATTTTATTGATTTTGGTTATAAACATATTTTTTGTACCAGACAAAATTTATTAGTCTTATTAAGCTTGTCTGAATCCTGTCTGTTTTCGTACATTGCAAAGGATTGAGGCTTAAATATTCAAAATAATAGTGACGTGAATTCTACGGTACATTTAAGTCTAACCATCTAGCAGTTCCAATAGCAGACTCCAAATTTCACCATCAAGTCAGTCAAGTCAGTTGTAGAGAAAGATCTCGTCACGACTAATCTACTCGTATCTAATACTATAAGAATCTTTGTCCTGACATACTGACTGACAGACAACGCACTGCCTAAACCGCTGGTCGTAGAGACTTGAAATTTGGAGAGTATATTTGTCTTAGTACTTAAGGGTGTATTAAGAAAGGATTTCCCAAAATTCACCCCTTTAGGGGATGAAATGGGGGTTCAAAGTTTGTATGGAGAAACAAGATTAGATAGTATTTTCTATTTGAAACTTCACACAAGTTCTTCAATTAAAAAATGAGTAAATACGTGTTTCAGCCTTTTTTTAAATTTCACCTCTAAGAGGGTGAAATGGGGTACCAAAGTCTGAAAATAAATGTTGTTTCGGAATGCGCTGAAATTTGGCATGGCAGATAGTTATTACGACGTTAGGTCTCTCTAAAAAATAATTTTCTAAAATTTACACCTTAAGGGGATAAAATGGGGGTTCAAAGTTTGTATGGAGAAACAAGATTAGATAGTTTTTTCTATTCGAAACTTCACACAAGTGCTTTTAAAAATAAATAATTAAATACGTGTTTCAGACTTTTTCGAAATGCGTTAAAGGGTGAAGTGGGATAACACAGTCTGAAAACAATACTGTTTCGGATTACGCTGAAATTTGGCATGCAGATAGTTATAATATCGTACGTATCCGCTTAGAAAGGATTTTTGAAAATTCACTCCTGAAGGGGATTGAAACGGGGGTTCAAAGTTTGAGCCGATTTGGCTTTTACTTCTTTGATGTCTTTTAAGATAGAAAGGTTTTTACAAAATAAAAGTTTTAAGTAAATAAAAGAAGTCTTTAACGCGGGTGAAGCCGCGGGGCACTTCTAGTATATTATATAGACCATACATGAACATGATTAAATTTCGTAAATACAAACCAGTCACACTTGTGCAACTGCTACAAGTACTGTAACGCAAAATCTTGACACTGCGAGGTCAACCGAGTTCATTAACCGACGAAAAAAAAACGGAGGAGGTTATCAAGTTGACGCGTATATATTTTTTTTATGTATGACCACGCATAACTTTTTACAGAGTAATCTGATTTCGATAATTCTTTTTTTATTGGAAAGGGTATACCCCCAAGGTGGTCCCATTTAAATTTGAACGAAATCGTTTGAGCAGTTTTGAATGAATCAACAAAAATAATTGATAAAAGTATCATTATTTTGATGATTTTATCATTTCTTCAATGTATGTTAACAAACTTACTGGAAAAAACAAAAAGAGCCGAAAATCGGGCTCAATTGCGTGTCTTGAGAGAAGCCTATGTCCAGCAGTGGACTGATACCGGCTGAATATGATGATGATGATGATATTTTACAGGTGGTACCATTTAAATTTAATCGAGATATGTTCAGTATCTCCAGAAATATGGAGATAAACACCTCAAACTTATATTGAAACTAGCTGTATCCGCGACTTCGTTCGCGATTCCTACAAAAACTTAATAAAACCTAAACGTTAGTGTGGCTACACTTAATTTTTTATTTGTCTCATTAAGGTTCAAATCTATGCCTTACATTATGATAAGACCAAGAGAAGTTATATCTGCTACGCTGTAATTTTTTTTAATGTAACAATTCATGTCTTTATTTAAATAATCCACACTAACCATCAATATATGGGCACGATTGCATTGCCATTTTTTGTTTCTGTTCCCATGTATGGGGACCCCCCTTAATCTTTATTTTTTTTTATTTTTGTATAAAACTCGTAAAGCTCTTCACAGAATACATCTACCTAACCTACCAAGTTTTAACTGTGTAGTCTTAAAAGTTTCGGAATAAAATGGCTGTGACATATAGACGGACAGACGGACAGACATGACGAATCTAAAATGGTACGAAACTGCACAACATTTCTACCTAATAGAACTATGCCAGCGATACGAATTCAGAAGCTGGGAAATCCGACGATCCTGTAATATATGCAGTTATAACGTGTAATGTAAAGTAAAACATCGACTGGCATGGCAATTCGTCATCTACATCTCATGTTCAAATGGAAACCTACTTCGGTTATCTTACTTAGCTTCGCTTAGATCTCATACATAGTTGGCTTTGAGTAACTCAAAGATAGTTGGGCGCTAGTTTTGTTTCGCTTATATTCCAATAATGAGGCCTGTGTTTAATCCATCATCGGCAGAAGAACGATCGAGTGTCGTTTGCCGAACTCAGCTGATCTCCTTAAACTTAAGATAACAAAAGAGAGTGCGTATGCCACCATCATCCGAATATGTTTCTCAAAGATTTATTGCTTTATTAATGTTATTTATTGAGAGCGAATCGATTAGCGACATGCTTTTATTCGATTATTAGATTACCTTTTGCCACACGTAGAAGGAGCATGATATCGATGTTCCGCCTGACTTGTTGACATAAAATAGCTTTTTACCATCAAGGAGAACATCTGCCGGCGTATCCTTACGGTGTCCAGCAACAAAAAGCCCTTGGTATTCAGGTTCATTTTAGGCCTAGCGGATTCACTATCTTCGATGACATCATCGCTTAGCACCAGGCGACATAGTAGTCAAACGCTAAGCCTATCAGCAGGGTTATTCTCAATCATTCGAAAGCAAATTCGAATTCGGAAACTGCCTTTACTTTGACTTGGATCTTTGCAATTCACAATGCTCCGATCGGTTAATTTTGATATTTCAATTAGAAAAAAATCAGTGATTTATTGGAAAGGTTTCCACGCAAAACAGCGCAGGGATCGAAAAAAGAATAAAATTAAAAATGAAGCTTCCGAATCCGAATATGTTGTCGAATGATTGAGAATAAGCGCAAAATAACTAACAAATAACCAGAACCAATCAATTACATATGCACTGTGGCAAATTTAAGAATAACAATGTAAATCTGCACGTATAATTACAGAACCAGGAACGATTCCCGTATCCGGTTTTTTTTTTTTGTTTTCATGGAGTCTTTTTTATACATTTACATTTGATTACCTGATAGATTGCATAACATTTACATAAAAATATCCTGTTTTTCCCGTGTCCCACCAAAACCCTTATGTTTTTCAGGATAAGCAATATTCTAAAAGTTATTCCATAGTATAAGCTATGCTCACTTTAAGTTTCATTAAAATCCGTCCAGTAGTTTCGGCGTGATGATATTTCAAACGGACATACATACAGACAAACATTTTAAAAATTATATTTTCGGCATCTATAGCGTTAATATTGCTTCCCCTAATTTAAATTTCAAAAAAATATTCAATGTACAGTTTTCGCTTAGTTACTGTTTTATTATAGTATATAGAAGAAGATTGACTAGCGTGACGTTGGAAGTCGGTTCTTTTAGTTTTTTAAGTGATCTTAAATTATTTTTAACCGACTTCACAAAAAAGGAGGAGGTTCTCAATTCGTCTGTTTTTTTTTTGTGTGTATATTACGCGATTACTCCGTCAATTGTGAACGGATTCAAATGATTCTTTTTTTAATAGGTAGGGTACGTTTCCGAAGTGTTCCCATTTTAATTTTATCGAGATCTGATTAGTATCTTCAGAGATATGGAGATAAATACCTCAAACATAGGAGAATGTACTGGTTTTAGAAGAAGGGTGCCAAGAAGATTATACACAATGGAGGTTGCTATTGCATATACTTTTGAAGACTAAAAAATATGACCTTGAATAATGTTTTCACATCTTTCTTCACGTTGATTTTGGTTTTTAACCCTCGACGCAAAACGAAGGAGTGTTAAAAATATATTATTATACTATATTGACTTCAAATTGATTGTGATCGGTGGGGATCTACAGCATCGCTAAGCCTTTAATAATATTTTCTTTGTAACTATGACCTAATCTGTGGTTTCACTGCAGATATTTTATTAATTTTGCGATGCGTGTATGTGAAATCCGTGATATCTTCTAGAGTTTTCATTTGAATTATATACTGTTAAGAACAATTTTAATCTATAATATGTGGCTAAGCTAATTAACGTAATTATTTGGATAAGGATTAATACTATATACTTGAAAATAGCTTTGGAAGTTATGTAATATTTTTTAACAAAAAATTAAAGATTAAAATGGTTACTGTGAGTCAACCTTAAGAGATATGCTGTCGCGGACTTTTTTGTAGGTATTATTAAGTTGTACAACTCTTCCATAGATATTATTCTTCCATCTATTTTCAATTGAGCAGCGTTCGTAAGAAACGTGTTTTTTCGACCGTTTTTTAGTCGACTTAGGTTGCAAATTAGGTCTCCACGAATGTACCTTTGATTTAAACGAGATAATATATAGCCTATTTTCATTCCGGAAGTCCATTCTATATATTAGTGAAAGATTTTTTTAAATCGGTCCCGTAGTTTTTGAGCCAAATCATTACAAACATACAAAAATACAAAATGTTCTCTCTTTATAATATTAGTATAGATAGAGAAAGATTAATAGACTAACTTCATAGTGTAGTAAAAACTAAAACAAATTATTACAAGTGCCAATTTAAAGTGTTATTTCGCTTTTTATTATAATAATTAAGATAGTTTAAAAACTAAAACAACCGACTTCAATGCCCCGCGAGTCAATTTCAATAGCAAGTTTGAGACGTTTATCGTCATATCTCTGGAGATACTTATCAGATCTCGATGAAATTACAATGGGACCAGCTCGAAAATGTACCCTACCGATTACTAAAAGAATCATTCAAATCGGTTCACAATTGACGGAATGATCGCGTAACATACACCATAAAAAACATACAGACGAATTGAGAACCTCCTTCATTTTGGAACTCGATTAAAAACTCACGTTCTTTTTAAACTTCTTATTTGTGTTATTTTTCATAGTGATCCCTTCCAGACGACAATGCTTGGAATGGATGATTAAGGAAGGTGATGGCACGAGACGTTTGATAGTAGTCCAATCCACACAACATAGCGCAACCATCCCAATCCGTTTACCAAACATATGGACATTTTATTGTGTACGAGACAATGTTTGATTACATCTAGAATTTATGGCGGCAATAGCCCAATGGATAGAGTGTTGGACTGGCGATCGAGAGATCGTGAGTTCGATCCCCACCCCACCCATTGCACTATTGACGTGAACCAGTCCAGACACAAGCATATTTAGCTTAGTTGGAGGGGTTAACAAGAATTAGTATTCTTGTTAACCCCTCCACATTTACTAGTGTAAATGTGCAACCTACATTGTGAGTAATCTTAAAAAAAAAAAAAATTCAGAACAGAGCATTAAGTCCTAAAAAAGTTCGCAAATAATTCCTGGCAACCATCATTCACTTGAAACTTTTTTTTTTTTATGCTGTATAGGTTTGACCACTATCTCACCTGATGTTAAGTGACAATGCGGTCGACGATGCAGCACGCTTACCTAGTAAATACCTGTTCACTCGCGATTTGAAGACCCCCGGGTTGTAGCTATCGGGAAACACAGACACCGGCAAGGAGTTCCATTCTTTGGCGGATCGTATTATGTAGGACGAAGCAAAACGCTTCGTGCGTGTAGATGGAACGTCCACCATGAAGCGGTGGCGCACATCGGTACGTCTAGTTGTCCGATAGAAGAAATGGGATGGCGGTACTAACTCGTGCAATTGGATGGCACACTCTCGTTAGGACGTTGTGATACATCATCCTAGCTTGAAACACTCTAGCTGTTATTTTCTTTTCACACTTTCTCTGGTAGATTACTAACGTCCTTCAATTTGCTAATTGACGGTAATATTATGAAGGGGAAAGGAAAAAAGCGAGCGACGGAAAATCTAATACCAATTTGCTTTGAAAGTAATAACATTATTTTCTAGTCTGAATGTCAAGGTCTGCTTATATTTTAAAATTCAATGTTTGTGTATTTATATTTTCCATAATCACGCCAAAACACTTATGCGGGTTTAAATGAAATTTTGCACAGAGATAGTTTATAACCTGAATTAACATTGGATACTTTTGACGCCATTGAAGCAGGACACAGCTAATTAGATAATCAGACCAATATTCATCATCACCATCATCATCAGCCGCTGTCAGTCCACTGCTGGACGTAGGCCTATCCCAAGATGCGCCACTGAGCCCGAACTTCAGCTAAATTAATATTATGTATTATTTATTATTAATTTCGGACCAATATTATATTCGTTATTTTGTCTGCTTATTACCATTTACCTCTTGACGTACAATAGAAACATATAGTGATCTTTGGTCAATAGGTAGCACCGATTTGGCTGATATATTGCACAAGGATAACTTATACAATGGAATAGAGGATAGGTTATTTAGTATCGAGGGCAAAACCGCTAGGTACAACAAGTTTATCATATATTTTTTTAAGATATCTTATAGGCAAGCGTTTGACCACTATCTCACCTGTTGGTGAGTGATGATGCGGTCGAAAATGGTGAGCACGCTAGGCCTAGAATAGGGACTGGCTCTCAAGAATAGCTGCGGAACACATTAGATGTTTGGCGGCAGATTGTCTAACTTGAGGGTGGTAGCTGGGCCGGCGGATTCTAGATAGTGTCCTACCACCATGCGGGGTTTTTGGTTTCTTAACGATGTTTTTCCTTCACCGAAGGGCTACTGTGAAAAGAGCACATACATATTTCGATAGAAATATCCATTGGTGCTTGGCGGGGATTGAGCTCGGTACCTCTGGCATCAAAGCCGACCGTTCTCCCACTTACACCACCGGGCCCACAAATTTAAGTAAAATAATATATTTTGATAAATCACATGTAGAATTATCTCATAAATAACACTCATAGATGTCATTCGATGCCATACAGTTAGTTGTTAACAGTTAGGTTACATGTAGTTTGGACAAATATCGGTTGCCCATCGCCTCGTCTTACCAGTCTTCCAATTCTAGTGTCCCTTTACATCAGGTGAGATATTAGTAGATCAGGTGAGTAGTAGTAAATAGTCAAGTCTGATTACAAAAATAATCAAAGAAATAGACCACCAACGACTGTAGTCCAAATTGCTAAACGCAATTTTAACCAACCCGTCTTCCATACTGGCTGGCGCCGAATATCATGCCTGACCTGGGCGCACTGACTGGTGACACGTCTTTGTCCGTTAGATCATTCCAACACTTATTATTTTTACGTTGATATCCACATTAAGCACCACCAAAATAATAATTGTAAACCCACACGAACAAAATCGCAAGCAAGAGTTTCTCTATATAAATCTTAAGACTATAGCTGCTACAGCCTATTCTGTCGAAATGAATTACGGCTTCAGTTTCTGTTAAGTTTGAGTCCATTATAAGCGAAAGGACCAATTAATCAAAGTAATTTCATTTATCTGGCAGAATGAAGTGCGTTAATAGTTTTAACACCTGCGTTGCCTTTTCATAAATTCAAAGTTTTGAGATAGGTAATATTAGGGATAGAACACATTTGTTGTACGGTGATACATTTTATTGTATACATAGTGTATTGACCTCACTTTTAGGCCTGTATGGTAACGGTGTTTGGGTGTAGACCCAACCCAATCTTAAGTGTAGAATTAAGGCGAGATTCATCCCATCAAATGGCTTTATTCTTTGCTTAAGTGATCTATACCTGTGTCTTGTTTGATAATACCGACCTTAAAATCTTACGAGCTTTACCTTCTAAGAACATTTCGGGTAGATACAGAAGGTGTATTATATTTATCCCCTCACTGTTGGGAATGTTTTTGTCCCACCGGCCGTGCTACGACGCGACGATTACGACACTCTACGACATCAACGAGTGCTACCGGCCGCGGTAGGGCTGCTCTACGAAAATATTTCCCAACAATTTTAGGTTATCTGCTGGCTGGGGTCCTAATGCAAATGTTGAAAAAAATATTGCTTCTTTTGGTCAAGGGGTATATAATATACTAGAAGTGCCCCGCGGCTTCGCCCGCGTTAAAAACTTCTTTTAATTTACTTAAAACTTTTCTTTTGTAAAAACGATTCTAGCATTAAATACATAAAATAAGAATTAGCCAAATCGGTTCACCCGTTTTCATGTTATCGCGTGACTAAGGGAATTCGGCATTCATATTTATAAAAACCGAAAAACCCAAATTTTCAGACTTTGTTACCTACCCCATTTCAAAACATCTTACAACACGTACTTTATCTCATCTTATTTCGCCATAAAAACTTTGAATCCCCATTCAGTATCCGGTAGGAATTTTTAGAAAATCCCTTCTGAGCGGATACCTACGTCATAATAACTATCTGCATTCAAAATTTCAGCGCAATCCAAAACAATTTTGATTTTTGGACTTTGTTACCCCAGTTTATCCTCTTAAGGTGGCATTTTGAAAAAGTCTGAAACTCGTTATTATTTTTTTATTTACTTAGAAGAAGTACAAGAAACAATATATCAATATTGTTTCGGATTCAGATTCAGACATTGTGACCCCACTTCACCCTTTTAGGGGTGGAATTTCGAAAGAGCCTGAAACACGTATTTACTTACTTAAGTACTTGTGTTAAGTTTCGAATATCTAATCTTGTTTCTCCATACAAACTTTGAACCCCCGTTTCATCCCCTTCAGGGGTGAATTTTTGAAAATCCATTCTCAGAGGGAACTAACGTCGTAATAACTATCTGCATGCCAAATTTTAGCGCAATCTGACACAATATTGATTTTCACACTTTGTTACCCCATTTCACCCTCTTAGGGGTGGAATTTCTAAAAACCCTGAAACACGTATTTTCGTAGTTTTTTTACTGGAGCACTTTTATGAAGTTTCGAATAGAAAATACTACAAACTTTGGACCCCCGTTTCATCCCCTTCAGGGGTGAATGTGAAAAATCCTTTATCAGAGGTAACTAACGTCGTAATAACTATCTGCAAGCCAAATTTCAGCGCATTCCGAAACAATATTGAATTTCACACTTTGTTACCCCATTTCACCCTCTTAGGGGTGGAATTATGAAAAAACCTAAAACACGTGTTTACTTATTTATGTCCTGAAGCACTTGTGTGAAGTTTCGAATAGAAAAGACTATCTAATAATGTTTCTCCATAGAAACTTTGAACCCCCGTTTCATCCCTTTAAGGGGTGAATTTTAGAAAATCCTTTCTTAGCTGACATTTACGTCGTAATAACCACCTGTATGCCAAATTTCAGCGCAATCCAAAACAATATTGATTTTCAGACTTTGTTACCCCATTTCACCCTCTTAGGGGATGGAATTTCGAAAAAACCTAAAACACGTGTTTACTTATTTATGTCCTGAAGCACTTGTGTGAAGTTTTGAATAGAAAAGACTATCTAATAATGTTTCTCCATAGAAACTTTGAACCCCCGTTTCATCCCTTTAAGGGGTGAATTTTAGAAAATCCTTTCTTAGCTGACATTTACGTCATAATAACCACCTGTATGCCAAATTTCAGCGCAATCCAAAACAATATTGATTTTCAGACTTTGTTACCCCATTTCACCCTCTTAGGGGATGGAATTTCGAAAAAACCTAAAACATGTGTTTACTTATTTATGTCCTGAAGCACTTGTGTGAAGTTTCGAATATAAAAGACTATCTAATAATGTTTCTCCATAGAAACTTTGAACCCCCGTTTCATCCCTTTAAGGAGTGAATTTTAGAAAATCCTTTCTTAGTTGACATTTACGTCATAATAACCAGCTGTATGCCAAATTTCAGCGCAATCCAAAACAATATTGATTTTAAGACTTTGTTACCCCATTTCACCCTCTTAGGGGATGGAATTTCGAAAAAACCTAAAACACGTGTTTACTTATTTATGTCCTGAAGCACTTGTGTGAAGTTTCGAATAGAAAAGACTATCTAATAATGTTTCTCCATAGAAACGTTGTACCCCCGTTTCATCCCTTTAAGGGGTGAAATTTGAAAAATCCTTTTTCAAAGGTAACTAACGTTGTAATAATTATCTGCATGCCAAGTTTTAGCGCAATCTGAAAAAATATTGATTTTCACATTTTGTTACCCCATTTCACCCTCTTAGGGGTGGAATTTCAATCTAATATCCAATAGACTTGGCTGGCACCGACTTCGAATAGATAAGTGGGTAGCGCTTATAATAATTTTAAGTAATTTATTTTTCGCTTTTGAGTGCCTGTTTGTGGTTATGAAGTCGGTTTTTTTTTTTTTTTTTAAATAACTTATTATTTTTATTTTTCAATGTTCTTAGCTATTCTGATGATTACTTTGTATTTGCGTCATAAAATTGTGTGATAAAATTATATAATTATGTATAAGTATAGAAAAAGAAAAAAATAGATAACAATTATAGAGACAAATGAGAAGTTAAGCAAATTATTAAGCAACAGATTAGAGCCGTAAGACCGCCTTATTGACATTTTTGTACCCAAATAAATATATAAATGTGCTGTGGCGTTTTTTGATACTGAGAATTTCCTCTACTCATATTAATCAAACCAGGAAAAACTAAAAATAAAATCATTAAATCTGGAAGTACCTTTGTATCTGTATATTCGAATTGAAGCGATTATTCGTTATAAAGCGAATTTCAATTTATTTAAATATTTACAATGGTACAATCTTCGATCAAGAATCTATAGATAACGGGTTACCTACAAAATCAAAGCCAAATTCTGCCCAAAGTGTATACTGACTAATAAACAGAGACAAAAGTTATAAAACCGTTTTATGATCAACATCTTTACGACCATAATACCTTAAAATAAAGTCGCAATTCTGTAAAACATCATCTTATACTTACGGCTATTCGTCACAAAAGTATTTGTGTTCGACGAACAAAAAGAATGTCCCGACGAATAAGAGCTCACACCGGGCGGTGAGCTCTTATTCGTCGGGACATTCTTTTTGCGTCGACCTTATATCTATAGATTCTTGATCGAAGGGTACAATGTATACACAACATAAAAATAATTACATAATGACAATATAAAAAATATATGATACTTTAACTAGAAATAAACTGGCCAAGAGCAAGTCGGACAGAGTATTTTATGACTATAATTTTTCGCTACCAAAAAATTAACTTTGTCTTTCATAGTGTTTGTATGAAAAACAAAGTTATATTTGCGGTCGCTATATCTCAAAAACTGCTGACTGTATCTCGTTCAAACCAATTTTCGTTGAAAGTTTTTATTGAGATCTACAGCATATTTTTTTAAGTTTTAACTCCCTTACTTTAAAAGTTAGAGGGGGGGACACACATTTTACCACTTTAGACGTGCCTATCTTTCAAATGATTGACATTGAGAAAAATGGTTTTAGGAAACCTGAGATTTAAAAAGATCTATAGACACCCTACCCCGCACGTATCGTATAGGTTTGATGAAACATTTTTTTTTAGTTTCAGTTCCATGTTTGGGAGGCCCTCCTTAATATTTTATTTATTCCATTTTTGTACAAAAATCGTAAAGCGGTTTACAGAATACCAAGTTTCAACTGTATAATCTTAATAGTTTCGGAATAAAGTGGCTGTGATATACAGACGAACAGACATGACGAATCTATAAGGTTTCCGTTTTATGCCATTCGGCTACGGAACCCTAAAAACAGAACCAAGGTCACTGCCGGTAATATTCCCAAAAAGCTAGCGACTTTACCTCGTTGTATAATGGTCGTCCAGATACCACATGTTTAATTTAGAATTTACACTATATATTTCCAACGTTTATTGGGATATGTGGTAGGTAATCTCATATCCCAATAAATGTTTGCTGCATTCACGAATATTACTTATTCATATCCCCCCGTGGATTACGAAATTTTGAGCTCTTTTAATATTGCACTGTGATTGAACAAGCTTTATACGAATGTGTTGTTAGGATTTATACACGATTTACTTTAATATACTTGATCTGAAGTTGTTGTGAATAATCATAAGAATTTTATGTGCCTAGCAAAATCAATTTCGCTTCAAGAACTCGATTTAAGTTTTGCGTAGGTGATTGCTAGAGTTGTGACGTTACGTTCTATTTCTCTTAAAACTGACAATATAAAATAATACATAGCGCATAATGCTCTCTACTCGGTCGTTTCTTAATTACTGAAGGTCGTGTCCTTGAAAATCCTTTGTTGTTTTATGTGTTACTAGCTGTGCCCCGCGGCTTCACCCGCGTTAAATCGTATCCTATAGCCTAACCTAATCCATAGTACTGGCTGGCTACTAGAAATATTAATAATAAGGTAGTTATTATTAATATTTCTGTGCTTGCTGCATATAGTACAGTTAGATTGAATCCATGGATAGGTCATCGTTCAATTAGGAGTTCGCTTTTAGTAATAAGCCCATCGTAACTTTAATTTAAGTTTATAAATATTAGTACCTATATTTTTAGTAAATTAGTGTCAATAGAGATTTATTTAATTATATTGAAGACGATTTTCTACAAATATTATTTGTGATAGATTTGCCCTTGGATGGAAAAAACATAACCGGCCAAGTCGAGTTGGACTCGCCCACCGAAGCTTCCGTACCAACGTTGGCACCAATTAAGCTAGACCTCTAAATTGTATGAGCGCTCATTTAACTCGGAGGCCTAATCTATATTGGCGAATCTATGTATGTATGGCGACCCCCTTTAATTTTCAATTTTTTTATTTTTTGGAATTTTTCCTTTATTTGTGCTATATATAACCTTGCTTCTTGCCAAATTTCATGATTCTAGATCAACGGGAAGTACCCTATAAGTTTTTGACCCAAAACCTATAGGGTACTTCCGGTAGACCTACAATTGTCAATTTTGGTCGTCAAAAGCAAGGTCTTACAGCACAAGTAAAGGAAAAATTCCGAAATTTAAAAAAAAATTAAAAGTAAGATAAATATTGGTACTTCAAGATTTTGCGAAAATATAAATTTGCCCATATCTTTTTATCGTGTTGACTCAGGACCTTGATTTTTATACATCTAATAGGGACTATAAACTTCAGTATCTGGTATAATTTTCAACTTGCTAGGTCAACCCGTTCCTGAGAAAATCGGTGGTGACACACGGACAGACGGACAGACAGACAGACGACAGACAAACGGACAAGAAAATGATCTTATAAGGGTTCCTTTTATTACCTTTTGAGGTACGGAACCCTAAAAGCATCTGTATACGTGTTGATCGTAATAAGATCGAAAGAAGTCATTACAAGCACCGTTGAATCCTAACTAATATTATAAATGCGAAATTAACTCTGTCTGTCTGTCTGTGTCACTTTCACGCCAAAACCACTGAACCGATTTAAATGAAATTTGGTACACAGATAGTCTAGAGCCTGAGAATGGACATAGGCTACTTTTTAATGCGAAAATAGGATTGTAAGGGGTTGCACGGGGGGATGAAAAGTTGTATGGAAGTATCGTCATTTTAAGGGCTAGAAACTTGAAACTTATTTTTTAGGCTGTTGATTCGATATAAATAAATATGACATTCAAAGTTTGTAAAAGTTTTACCCTCAAGCACACCCCGGACACTCGCTAAATCTCCATACAAACTAGCGTTTTAACGACCGACACTGTGACACCGACACAGACACTACACACGGGTCGTTTTTCTATACGTGCATTTGTGTGCGTGATGTCTAAGGTTGTCGCCCGTAATCACCGTATCACAGATTATAAAATAGTTACTTCGTACATACGTACTACGTACTAACCGTATGAATATTTTTTGTACACTTACCCAAAAAGCTTTTAACACTAAAAATATTAGTCGCTATTTCGTAAACCATCATCTCCAGGTCCAGTCGACTTGCATAGAACAAACTGCACCACAGTAACTATTTTTTATTCTGTGTTGGGCGGCCAGCCAGAGCTGTACGAAACAATGTCGTGTGTCTTGCTCGCACGTTAGAGCGACATCAAGTAAAGAGAATATAAATACTACGTACCTACATCAAGTTCCCAATTGCTGTGTTATAAAAATGTTTAAACGTGAAAGTTTTTTTAAATATTTTACAAATTAAGCGTTATTTACGCACGAGTATATATATATATATATATATATATATATCGTTGTTTCATTTATGAAAATGAATTCTCAAATACGAATATGTAGGTAGGTATACTAATATAATTAAGTGTTTATTATATACCTACGTAATAAGAACCTACGTAAATTTGAACCTCCAGTGTCTACTGGTCCCAACATAAATGTATGAAGTTGATGTTCTTCTCTCCGTGAGTAGTAACTGTTCTATAGTCGTACGCGTATGGCGTCCTTGCTCAGCGCAGCTCCTCGACAGCTCCAAGTCGGTGGCGGGGTGAGGAAGCCCGGAATTAGTGGGGGGAACAGAGTGTCCGTTCTATACGTAGTATTATTATCTTTTCTATGCCTCAAGGGTGTAAAATAACAATAGGGGATGAAAGTTTGTATGGAAATATGTAAGGTTTATATGAATGTTCTACTAAACGGATTTAAATGGAATTTGGTACACAGATAGTCTAGAGCCTGAGAAAGGACATAGGCTACTTTTTAATGCGAAAAAAGGGTTGTAAAAGGTTGAAAGGGGGGATGAAATGTTGTATGGAAGTATCGTCATTTTTAAAGCAAAAAGCTTGAAATTTATTTTTTAGGCTGTTGATTCGATATAAATAAATATGACATTCAAAGTTTGTAAAAGTTTTACCCTCAAGGGTGGAAAATAACAATAGGGGTTAGGGGATGAAAGTTTGTATGGAAATATGTAAGGTTTATGTGAATGTTCTTCTGAACGGATTTAAATGAAATTTGGTACACAGATAATCTAGAGCCTGACAAAGGACATAAGTTACTTTTTAATGCGAAAAAAGGGTTGGAAGGGGTTGAAAGGGGAGATGAAAATTTGTATGGAAGTATCGTCATTGTAAAAGCTAGAAGCTTGATACTTATTGTTTAGGCTGTTAATTCGATATAAATAAATATGACAGTCAAAGTTTGTGAGGGGTAAGGGGGAGGGGAACCGGGAAGGGGGAGGGATAGGAGGGGTGGTGGAAGTGAAGGGAAGGTGAAGGGGAGGGGAGGAGGAAGTGTGGGGAAAGGGGAGGGGAGAGGAAAGTGTGGGTAAGGGGGAGGGGAGGGGAAAGGGGAGGAGAACAGTAAAGTGAGGGGAAGAGGGGGAGGGGAGTGAGGGCAAGAGAGGGGGAGGGGAGTAAGGGCAAGAGAGAGGGGGAGGGGAGGGGAGGAGTGAGGGGTAGGGAAAGGGGGAGGAGGGATTACCGTGGCGTGGTACGGTGTGGTGTAGGTTTATTTTCAAATAAGACACATGCGTATCCCACGCATGTGTCTTATTTGAAAATAATTAGCCCAAATAATTAAAAATGCTACCCAAAGACACTATTCCACGCGGACGAAGTCGCGGGTACAGCTAGTGCTTTTATATTTTAAAGAAAGTCTTCTGATTTTAAAGTTTCCCCGGTTATGTATTTTAAAAATCTCTGCGGAGGTGCTTTCAGTGGTGGTAATCGGATTTTTCCGTAACTAAAGACAGAATATAATAGACTTTTTATATTAAAATGTGAATTAAACTTTTGCCTACCATAAGGGCGATTACGTCTATATAAATCTACTAGCAGCCCGCCCCGGCTTCGCACGGGTAGAACATATATGCCTACAAAATTTGCATCAGTTTGTTGCATCGAATATAAAATATGAACATATTTAACAATTTTCGTCATATATCATCCAATTTACACAAAACCTTAACGAATTATGCACCTAAACATTCCTCATAAACACTCTGGCTATTGGTGAAAACCGCATGATAATCCGTTCAGTAGCTATTGAGATTATTGCGAACAGACAGACAGACGCGGTGATGAACTTTGTTTTATAATACTTACGTAGTGATATTGGACGGCCCTTTGGCGTAAAGGATAATTACCCTGATTCTGACCCGACGGTCGTTGGTTCTAATCATAGCTATACGTGTGAGTCGTCTTCTCGCACCCGTTGGGGTGCGGGGAAAGGGGGTCAGGGCCTCGCCCTCTGCCCCTAGCTTCAACTCCGCCCATGACGATGAGCGGGTCATTTGAGGTGTGTTGGCTTCTTTGCTGAGACCATGGTATCCACTATATGCTGGGGCGACTGGGCCGAGCCAGGTGAGACCCCGTTCGGGGAAGCCCAGCTAACCCGTCAGCACACTCAGCAGTGGCCACCGATGGTTCCAGCGTTCCTTCTTGTTCTTCCTTGTCCTCTTCTTCTTCTTCGGATTCATTTTCTTTTTCTTTTTGAATTAGGTCTCGCGAGTAGGGTTTGTGTCTTCTACCCCTTCTCTCGTCATTGTCTGGCGGTCTGGCATGAAGTGGCGCAATGCCTCGTATGTGTGTATGGCTTGAATTGTCCGCCCTGCGGAACATACTGGTACTGAGAGTTTTTACAAACTCCTCGATGCTCTCCATTCTTAGGTCTCTGTGGATGACGTCGTTTCTTACAACTCTGGGTGCTTTAAGTATGGTTCTCAGCGTCATGTTTTGTTGTGCTTGCAGGCGATTTCTGTTTCTTTGACTTATGTGCGGATACCACGCCGGGGTCGCGTATGTAAGGCGGGTCCGTACATAAGTCTTGAAGATCATTATCTTCGTGCGTGTCGGGAGGTTCGAGCTGAAGATTGGCCACAGAAGCGATCGTGCGTGCTTGGCTTTTGCTATGGTTGCGTCGACATGGTTCTTGAAGCTAAGGTTTCTATCTATATCCACTCCGAGATATTTTACTTTCTTCTGCCACTGAATCTCCTGCCCCATAAGATTCAGTGGTAGTGGGGGTCTTATTCTTCCGGTGACTAGAGCCTGAGTCTTGCCGACGTTTACAGTAAGCCTCCACATCTGGAGCCAGGCTGGTAGCAAGTCCAAGTTCTCCTGAACTTTCTTGACGGCTAGGTGTGGCTTGTACGAGGATGCATAGTAGGCCGCATCGTCCGCGTAGAGGGCCAGCTGCGCCTGCCCAACGACCGGGATGTCGTCGGTGTACCAGGCGTAGCAAACGGGAGCGATGCAGCTTCCTTGTGGGACCCCGGCTTTCACTGCTTTCCTCGATGACATCATGTCTTCTACCTGTACAAAGACCTCTCTCTCTTCCAGGTAGCTTTTTAGGACGAGGACTATCTTCCTTGGAGTGGTGGAGTTGGCAATCTTGTAGATCAGGCCGTCATGCCAGACACGGTCGAACGCCTTTTCCATGTCTAGCATGACGGTCACAACGGTCTCTTTCTTGTTATGGTTCATGGCCATTTCATTTATAATCATAGCTATATACCTACCAATGAAAGTTTTATGTGCATTCATGAATCATGAGTTGTCGTACAGTGGTAGTGGGATCATTAAATCTACCAAAAAGCTTACCACCAAGGAGAACATCTGCCACCTGTTCCCCGACGCAAAATGTAGGGGTAATATACGTTTAACGTGTGTATCTGTGTGTCTGTCTGTAGCATCTTAGCACCTAACCGGATGAACTGATTTTGTTTTTATTATTGATAGTTTTTTTTTGTTTGATAGATGTCTTCATCGAGAGTTTTCTTAGCTTTGATTCATGAAAATTCGTTCAATCGTTATAAAACTATGAGCTTTTTTCTAGTTAATTGCGCTAAGAAATAAACTTTCATAGGTCTGATCAATTCGAAAATCTTCTTCATCCACGATATTGTTAGAACATGGAACCCTCTGGACCTTCACTGCAAATATTTTATTAATTTTGCGATGCGTGTTTGTGAAATTCGTGATATCTTCTACAGTTTTCATTTGAATTATGTACTGTAAACGACAATTTTAATCTATAATATGTGGCCAAGCTAAATAACGTAATTACTTGGATAAGGATTAATACTATATATTTGAAAATAGCCTTGGAAGTTATGTAATATTTTTTAACAAAAATTTTAAGATAAAAATGGTTACTGTGAGTCAACCTTAAGAGATAGACATATGCTGTCGCGGACTTTTTTGTAGGTCTTAATAAGTTGTACAACTCTTCTATAGAAAATATTCTTCTATCTATTTTCAATTAAGCAGCGTTCGTAAGAAACGTGTTTTTTCGACCGTTTTTTTGCCGACTTAGGTTGCAAATTAGGTCTCCACGAATGTACTTTTGATTTAAACGGGATAATATACAGCCTATTTTCATTCCGAAAGTCCATTCTATGTATTAGTGAAAGAATTTTTCAAATCGATTCAGTAGTTTTTGAGCCAAATCATTACAAAAATACAAATGTTCTCTGTTTATAATATTAGTATAGATATAGATATCCCATTACTGATTCTGTGGCACATAAAATTCTGAATTGCCACAATTATGCACCTTGCTATATTTAGGTAGTATCGGTGGTAAGGTGAGGAAGCCCCGATTGGGATGGGGGAGGCACGGCGTGTCCGTTTTAGACGTAGTATTATTATCTGTTCTGTGGTAGTCATAGTGGTAGTATGTTAAATTTCACGCGACCTACCTCTTTCAAATCGCATCATCAATCATCACAGGTAAAAACATTCAAGTACTTATTTTATTTCGATTAAAATATATTGTTCAATTATTATTTTTTATTGTTTTATATAAAAGTACTTACCAAACAGCAACAGCAAAAGGTCACTAACAGCCAGACTGAACAAGTAATAGTTAGTTGCAGTGTGCAAGCACGGATGTTTGACGATTACGACACAAACGCAAACGTTCCCGACCATACCGGTGACAAATATCACCAACAAAATCACGCTTATAGGAATGATCTCTTTTAAAGGAAGCCTCCTTGCTCCCATCAGCCACCACAGCATTTCCTCCTCGGTGCAATCGAAGTTGGTAGCGTTGTTGCACCGGTTGAAAAAGTCATCGTAAGTTTCGTTCACACGAAGAAACACTACCGATTCCATTTTATTTCGATTTTTAGACGATTTTTTGGATAGAATGTTTTATTACTTGTATTACTACATATTTATTTAAACAGCGCAATTATAATATACAGCAAATAATATACAGCGCAATTGACAAAAACACTTTATTATTTTAATACTTAACTGAATAAAATTCTAGTCACTAAATATTTACATTTTATTATTTTAAAATAGCGATTCAGTTAAGTAACAACTATTTGCTTAGTTAAATTTTTATACAATTATTAGTTATTTCCATAAAGTTTTTATAATATTTATTTAAAAACCACAATGCACTTTTTTATTTTTCGTCTATCGTTCATATTTCGCGCAAGTCGTGTCGGAATCGTCGTTGAGCACTGTACGAGACTGTACTCATAGACTTTCCCGCGCGAACTGATTCTGGTTCTCTGGAATCTCTATTAACGTAGTGGTTATATTATCTTTGTCTCTATGTAGGTAAGTACTATGTTCCTCTCTAAACTACAGACAGTAAATTAACTTCGCAATATTCTTATGAAGAAAATCCTACTGTATATAATATGCAGGGTTAATTTTTGAAGTTGGCCTGAATGGCCAAATTAGAAAATATGAGAAATAGCGACAAATGCTCAAAGGAGTCTCAGGCCCGACTTTATTGAAAACTAAAGCTGCATCAATGGATTTTTGAAAAATTAATATCCTAGGCAGGAATCGAACCCTTTGATTTTTGTGATAGTAAGTGCGCGTGTTGTTGTTTGGACAAAAATTCAGTTAACCTGCCAATTGTGTCGCTGCCGATAACGTTTCCACCTTGGACAGCATCGTTATTAAACATATATTATATATATATATTATATATATCGTTATTAAACATATATATATTGGTTAAGCGCTTGTCTATCCGGGATAAAAAAATAATATAATTAATACTAATAATTAAGAATTAGCCATAAAGATTTCATCATTAGCCTAGATATGTAGTACCTACTACGGATTTATAATATACTTTGGACTGGTTACTCACACATATTATTCTACTCTATAGACATAGACTATCTCTATCTATCTATGTGCTCTACTCTCTCTTTTTGCAAAATGTTCAACTAAATCGGTCGAGCTTATTCACCTTACTGAGGACACAATCAGTAATAGTCAGTAAACAGTATATAAAAATAATTAAGATAGTTTAAAAACTAAAACAACCGACTTCCATGCCCCGCGAGTCAGTTTCAGTAGCAAGTTTGAGACGTTTATTGTCATATCTCTGGAGATACTTATCAGATCTCGATGAAATTACAATAAGACCACCTCGGAAACGAACCCTACCGACTAAAAAAAGAGTCATTCAAATCGGTTCACAATTGACGGAGTAATCGCGTAAGATACACACAAAAAAGATACAGACGAATTGAGAACCTTCTTCTTTTTGGGAAGTCGGTTGATAAAAATAAATATTATAAAATAAAGTCCCTCGCCGCGTCTATCTGTCTGTCTGTTTGTGATATTCATGCGGTTTTCACCAATAATAGATAGAGTGATTCATGAGAAAGGTTTAGGTCAGGTTTAGGGTGAAGGTGTGTAATTCGTTATGATTTGTGAAAATTGGATGAAATATGACAATGATTGTTAAAGATGAAAACTTCGTACTCGATGCAATTGCAACAAGCCGATGCAAATATACTAAAATAACCGATTTCAAATGCCGCGCTATTAATTTACAGTACCAAGTTTGAGGTGTTTATCTCCATACCTCTGGAGATACCAATCAGATCTCGATGAAATTACTATGGTGGTCGTGGGAACAAAAAAATAATCATTAAAATCTGTTCATAAACGACGAAGTTATCCGCGAACAAACATAATATATATATATATATATATATGGTCGAATTGAGTAACCTCCTTTTTTGGAAGTCGGTTAAAAATGTAGGTTATGCTCTATCCGCACAAAAGCCGGGGTACGACCTACCCCGGCCGGGGCCGGGAGCCAACCTACCCCGGCCGATGGCTTCATAACAAAAGGGCGTACAAGCAAAAATGGCGTTTTAAATTTTCGAATGCTATAGATAGTACAAAACACGCTCTTGCTTGTAAGCCCATTTGTTATGAAGAGCCCTCGTCGAGGGCTTCATAACAAATGGGCGTACAAGCAAAAATGGCGTTTTAAATTTTCTATGCTATAGATAGTACAAAACACGCTTTTGTTGTACGCCCATTTATTATGAAGCCCTCCATATATAGTATTTTACCCCTCTGAACCATGATTTTTATTGATGAATGAAATTAGGTAGAGTTTATTGCCTGGATAATATATTTTTATCTCGGTATGTACTCGGTATACATACTTTTTCACACAAATGAAGCCGCGGGGAACAGCTAGTGAGCTCTCTATCTCTCTCGCTCTCTCTCTCTCTCTCGCTTTCTCTCTCTCACACACACACACACACACTCACTCTCTCTTATATTAAATTCTGCCTTTACACAAAATAAATTCATCGAATTTGAATTAATAACAGAACCATATTTACATACTTTTTAGGGTTCCGTAGGTACCTCAAAGGTAAAAAAGGAACCCTTATAAGATCACTTTCTTGTCCGTCTGACTGGCGTGTGTCACCACCGATTTTCTCAGGAACGGGTGGACCCCCAGCAAGTTGAAATTTATACCAGATACCGAAGTTTAAAGTCCTTATTAGGTGTATAAAATTCAACGTCCTGAGTCAACACGATAAAAAGATATGAGTAAATTTAGATTTTGCGAAAACTTGTAGGTAAGTTTAAAAAACCGGCCAAGTCGAGAGTTAGACCCCCCACCGAGGCTTCCGTACCAACGTTGGTTAGTGCCAATTAAGCTAGACCTCTAAATTATATGAGCGCTCATGTAACTCAGATGCCTATCTTAATTGGCGAATCTAGGTATGTATGGGGACACCCATTAATTTCAACTTTATTATTTTTTTTAATTTTTCCTATATTTGTGCTGTAAGACCTTGCTTCTTGCCAAATTTCATGATTTAAAGGTCAACGGGAAGTACCCTATAGGTTTTCGACCCAAAACCTATAGGGTACTTCCGGTTGACCTAGAATTGTCAATTTTAGTTTAAGGCAAGGTCTTACAGCACAAGTAAAGGAAAAATTCCGAAAAATAAAACAAGTTGAAAATTCGTGCCGAACACCCGAGTGACCGCAAGTTCAGTAATACTAAATTCTTGAGTAATAAGTTTCCGCGCTCAGTCCTGCATGGTCAATACGGCATGATTACTACGTAAGCAACGCTGCGAAGTAATACTGCACGGAACATCCGACCCTGCTGCCGCTTGGTAGCAAACTGAGCGCGGAAGCGTATTACTCAAGCATTTAGTATTACTGAACTTGCGTTCACGCGGGTGTTAGGCACGGCCTTTTTATAATAGTTCGAGGTCTACGCTTTAGCCCATCTTTGAAGTATTACTAGACACTGGCTAAATACACTAATTGTGTGGAGATAATGAAAGCAAAAAAGAAAAAAAAATGACATTTAAGTATTGTCTATGATTGTTTTTATTTATTAAGTATGGGCAAGTGAAAAAACATCGATAATTATCGTATCGATGCTTTTAAAAAGTATCGATAAATATCAAGTAAAAACAATTGTTATATCGCCAGTTTTCGTATGATTATTCATACATATTCCCAAAACCTAGCATCTACAATTTAAATACTAGGTTACTGTTAACTGTGTAGATACAATTATTCTACTATTTTGATTCTAAATAGTGGAATAGTAGTATCTACACAGTTTCTATGTTACGTAGACAAAAGAAAAGAAAAATAAGATACTTAACCAAAGCTGCGTGAAAAATTATATCGGAATTGATACGAAGTCGATACTCAAAAGTTGAAGGGTTGAAACTAAGAATCGTTTGGCACAAAAAGGTGGGGTGGAGGAGTGAGAGGGTCCCCTCTTCCCATCCCCACCATTTTCATTACAAGGTCAAGGTATTTCAAAGTTTTTGAGATATGCAATTTTTTTGTAAAATCATACCCTCTCATTTTTGTAACACTTCGCTAATCAAGTTTATTGTTTTGTTGGATGTGTAACTTTGAGCACTTCACCGGCCGCTGTCGCGGCACGCTCACTTCGCTCGCTCGGCTCGCGCGTTGTGTTGTCGCAATTTCAACCTAACCTAACCTAGTTTTTTTTCTGGAGGGGTGTTTTTAGTAGTTTAGTAGTAGTACATCATATTACAAAAATTTTCTAACAGTTATCTAGCCCTTGTAACTATTATTTGCGTTTTGTTTTATCTTTTGATATATTTTCAGGTTAGATTTCTTTTATATCGTTTTCTTGTAAAATGTGCATTACCTTGTAATAAGAGTGGTATTGTAATAATCAGGGTCCAAACCTCTACCCATCCCCACAACACCCCCTACATTTAATATCAAACTTGTTCCAAACGATTCTAAATACAAACAAAAATCAAAAATCTAGCCCTACAAAACTAGGCATAACTCAAAAACTATGCATTACCTTGTAATTAAAGTGGTGGGGATGGAAGTGGGGATCCTCCCTTCCCATTACCCCCTCCACCCCCTTTTTCTTGCCATACTATTCTAAATCCAACACAAATCAAGTATGAATATCAATACAAGTATATCACGATTAAAGATATCGTCGATATACATAACTAACTTCAGCCAATAAATCACATAGGTTTTATTCTTCAGAAACTAATATTGTATGCGCTCTCAATCCCTATCAAGTCCATACTAACTGCTATGTAGTCCATGCTAACTACATTACAAACTGACAAAATCCCAAACAATTGCTGCTCCGTGAGCTTACTTTGGAGCAGACCACGTATAACCGAGTGTGTGAAAAGCAGTTCTCACTGTTTTTTTTTCTTACCCTGTAACGTCCTACCGCTGGGCAAAGGTCTTCCTCATGGTCTCTTCAAGTCTACCCTTGTTACATAAAGAGTTTCACTTTGATGTCTAAGACCAGCTATTTGGGCTTTGCGTTGATATCTCAATCAGTCAGTCAGTCGAGACAAAACAAAAAAAATACTACTACATAAAAAAATATTTGTAGTTTTTTTTTTTAATAATTTTTGACATCTTCAGTTTTCACATGATTATTCTTACATATTCCCAAAGCATTCAAAATTTATAAACAGGAATAGACATTAATTATTATTATTTTATTAATTCATGTATTTCAGATTCATTCCATAGCTTAATTACACATTATCATTAATTATCATTATTACAAATTACTGTAGTTAGATTAAATATTAAACGGTTTAAAATTACACGATTAATAAAACAGTAGCTTTTTTAATGCGGGATTTTTTACAGTTAACGATGAGGTTTGCCGGGTTGCGCGAGAAGCATACAAGGCTATCTACATCTAGGAACATGAAAGAAGCAACAAGCAACCAAAGTTGCGTAAAAAAAAAATCAAAATTGATACGAATTCGATACTCTAAAATAAATATCGAGTAGTGATAAATCGCGATTAAAAGTATCAACGATATATATCGATAATTGTATGGAAAAATATCGATATTTTTAAATATATCGATATTTTTGCTCTTGCCTAGTAAGATATATGGACATGGACGCGCTCTTCAAGTCAAGGCTCAAGTCGTCGTCGCGTAATGCTGAAATGAGACTAATGGGTTTACGCGTTCTTGCGACTGCAATTTAATAATTTTGTTCACAATCCGTTGTATTAGTCAGTGTGTTCACCTGAAAATCTTGAACTTCATAACTAATGCAGCAGTTGCTAACGGTGAACTCTTCAATCTAAAGTCTGGTGTACTGTGAATAAATAATGTCGTCTCAAATAAGCAATGAAATCGGTGATATTTCTACAGAAGCAGATTCACAAACAGCAAATGAAGGTAAACTGAGTTTAGAACGCAAATTAAATTGTAAAGTAACGTTTACAGTATCGTAGGCCATCGTAAAAACTTGGGAGTATTCATTTATTTGGAAACAGCTGATCGCTCCATTGATATGTAGGCAAGTACTTTGGCTGTGTAACATGCAATGATGCAAACATAGTAAAAATGCTAATAATTAATATTACTTATCATACTCGGTAAATAATTTATCTGAAGCTCCACTTTTCCATGTTAATGCCTTGCAAGCTCACTGCCTTGCTGCTCACTCTGTGTGATGATGTCTTTTCAAAAGAGGTCCTGTTTACGGTCATTGTCAGTCTAGTTTAAATTACAAGAATAATATAATAATAATAATGAATAAATCACTTAAGACCACTGGTAGCACTGGCCATGGCCCGAACCACTCAGTCTTGAGATTATAGTTATGTCAACTTTCTGTAACCCAACATGATAAAACTATAGCATTTCTATAAAAATATATTGTATGCTACTACTGCCTCCATCCAATTATGGGGTACTATTTATCAATAAGTGTTAACACTTTGCCTGCAATGCCATTTTCGCAACTTTCCAACTTTGGGAATCTAAATGCGACGTCTGTGTTTCGTAGAACTGGCGTTAGATCGTAACTAAAAATCAAGAGCAGTGTGGGCATACACACCAGTTGTGAGAAAATTGTCGGAACAGCTTGGCGTGTTTTACTAATTTTATTACTGCTGAGAAATACACAGGTGGTGTGTGAGCCGCGCTGTAGTAGCGCGGCACCACACACACCGTCTGTGTGGCGCTGCATTGCCGTAACGTAAATTTCACTCTCACACATAGTGAGCACTTGTGTAATTTTTTGAAAAACGCAAGATGTGCATTTTCAACAGGCAACATGTTAATCCTATTATCTGCAATAAAAATAAATAAACTTGCAGCTGGATCCAGCACCAGTGCTGAAGATGGGTCATCGACCAGCGCAGCGACCCCGTCTAATGAGCAGGCTTCACGGCAGTCCAACCTGCAAAGAATACAGCAACGAAAGCAGCAGGTCTACAGCTGGGCACATAACAAAAAGCTGTTGAAGCTCGCTATTTACTCCGCTTGTCAGGTAATTCAATTTTTGAGAAATACTTATCACCCTTATGTGTAATCTTCAAACTGAAAATTATTTTATATTTTCACAGCTGAACAACTGACACTGTAACAGACTTGGTAGTCTAGTCCCCCTGGGGCATGTGGTATGTCCCAGGGAGAATAGACTAGCAAGTCTGACTACCTATTGTAAATGTGGAAATTTAATACTCTTTGACGTAAACACTGAACAAATTTGATGTTTATATTTGGTACATAGATAGTTTATAAACTGTAATAACACATATGATACCAGAGGGGCTTTGCACATGGGTTGCCAGCTTCCTTGATCACTGTTGTATATTGGTAGTTGTTGATGGTTTCTAGTCCAACCAAATTCCCATCAACGCTGGTGTCCCACAGGGTTCTGTGCTGTCGCCTACTCTATTTATACTGCATATCAATGATATGTTGCAAAATGCCAACATACAATATATATATCAGTAGTATGAATAACTACGTCCTTATGGGCTTCAGTATAGAGCAAAATGCAATATGTTGTTGTTAATATATGGAATGTGTTCTCTTCCAGACACCTGATTGCAGCTGCAATGGTTGGAAGACTCCAGTGCCTGTCCAACCAAGTAAAGGCAACAATCGTGCGGATATCCAGCCACTCGCCAGCTTCACTGACCCCTGCCGAAACTGTAATCACATACTTGGTAAATATCTGACTTCATTTTCATGGTTACTTGACACTGTAATAAAAAAAAATTTTGGTTTATAAAAATATAAACGTTACTAGTTGTAACATGAAGGTTATAGAGTATAAAAAGCTAAAAATTAATGTTAGGTAGACAGTATTTATGAATATCGAGCGCCCTTGTTCTACCAAGATCTAAAACGTACCAGGATAAATCAGCGGTGTCATTGAGACTTTTAATCTCGGACCGGGGGACTGGCAAATGATAACACGGTTTTGGGATTGTATGACAAATTTTAATACTTCGAAACGTCCCTTACCTCCAGAATGAGATACACATTATTTAGTTAAAGCCGGAATACTATGTCTAAACATTTGACTATAAATACCATTCGGTTTTCGTTACTTTTTAGGTTAATTTATTTTACATGTTACTACTGAAATTTGGTTATTGTCTTTCTTGCATCTTGCTAATATGAAATTAAAGTTTTAAGGGTAATAAAAAGAGTTATAATGAAATTAGCTTATCTGCAGCGTCCGGTGGCGTCTGAGCACACCGTTCAAAATAGACGACGACATCTAGCGTCGCTCAAACAGCTCAAAACTACGACGACATCCAAACGTTGTGCGTCGCACAAACACCTCAAACTAACGACGTCTTCCAGCGTCGAACAAACAGTTGACGACACCCATCGTCGCACAAACAGTAGACGACAGTCGTCCAAACAAACAGCGCCAAAGGCTGTAACCAAAAATCCGATTGTAAATATATTTGTCGCCATGAAGGATGACGCGAAACATTTTAGGTTATCAAAAATTGACTCACCGCAAAATCACGACGTTATCATATGGCACTACGCCATAAGCACGCCGAGTATCATCGCAAATTTAATTAACAAGATGGATTAATCTTGTAAAATCTGATTAAGAAAAAATACAAAAAGTTTAGCTCTTTGTAGGCCCCAGGGACAAGAAAAAGTGACGTCTCCGATCGAGAATTGACAGATGTCAAAGTCATTTTTTTTTTAAAGATTGTCTATAGGATATGGAATGATCCACAGACCAAGTAATAACTCGATTATTTAAAATCGACTAAAAATGGCTAAATACGAAAATGTTCTAAATTATTTAAAACCAAAAGGTAATTTTGTCAGTCTTAGAAGCTGAAATGTGCTTCCAAACGAAAAATATGTAACGAGTCGAAATACCTCGTTACAGTACATACCTTCCCAAAAAAAAATAAAAGAATGAAACTTCTTTTATTTTTGAGAAGAACTCCCAAAAAATTCCTAACAAAAACTTATTCAAAAAAATTAATAAACAGAAAATATTCCGCCACCAAAATATGAAATTTATTCAAACTAAAAGAAGACACTAATAAAGCATAACATTAAATCAGTTAAGCTTCTAGCCACTGACTAAGTTGCTCTAGAAAAACAAGTTATAAAAACTTTCTAACCAAGTGAAAAACAATGTAAAGGTTTACCAAAACTAATCCATCAATATGACTCAATCCTAAAATCCATCACAAATTAATTATACTCAAGAGTGGATAAGCACCATAGCCTCCATCTACCTATCTGTATTACAAACCAAATAAATATTTCTGAAATATTTAACAAAAGTGTAGATAAGCACCATCGCCTCTATCTTTTATAATCTCAGAACGATTCTAACTAAATTAAAAGGTAATAACAAAGTTTATCCATATTGTAGTACGGTTAAGCATTAGCTGCCGACTTTAGATAATTATTCACTGCAAAAGATTCAGTGAACAAGTTTTCAATGAAAAAGTTGAACAACAAAAGTTCAAATTATTCTCATAAAAATAGAGAACCAAAAATAATAAGTAGTGACCGGCTCAACTCTACCGACTTTCCGAACACTAACAAATTAATAAAAGGGTTTGTCAAAAAGACCAAAAATTGTATATTGTGACCGGCTCAACACCACCGACATTCCGTGCACAAAAACAAGTTAACAAAAGTTTGTTGGGAAAACAACAAAGTTGTATTGTGACCGGCTCAACACCACCGACTTTCCGTTCACAATATCTAAAAAGTTTTCAACGCTTGAACTAAAAATGTCAAAGCGAGGAAAAAATGAAGAGTAAAAAATTACCCAAAAAGGTTAACTGAGACAAAAGCTCAAAAAGAGTCAAATCCGAGAGGCAAATCCGGGTAAAAATTATATAGAGCTCTAAGTGTCAAATCCGAGGCTTAGGTCTACAACAAACACAAACTAAATAATCTAAATAATATATAACATGCTTCACAAAGACTGAAACACATCTATATTAAAAATGTATTTACACTATGTGCAGGCTATTTGAAAAGTGGAAAGCTTTTCATAGCAATCTAAAACAATATTTATACTAGAAAAGTGGAAAACTTCTCAAAGTATCTAAAAGAAAGTTGAGTACTTGAAAAGTGAAAAGCTTTTCAAAGTAACCAAAATAATAAAATATACAAAAATATACATAAGATCTTTTGATGCCAAGAAAATTTCTAAAAGAAAATATAATCGTTAGATGTAGTTTCTAAAGTTGGGTAAAAGTTCAAAAGTAGGATAAAAGTACTAAAATAAAATAAAATTACCAAAAATAGACCTAAGTTAGGTTTAGTATATTTAAAGTTGTATTTGAATAAAGTGTTGGTTTCCTTTCAGATAATCATCTTTCATCCTGCACGTCCTCTTCCATACATCAAATCTCATACTTCCACAATCAACGTGCCTCCCAAAACAGAATATCAAAACAAAGTTAAATAAAAGTTAAATCCAAAAATGAAAATTTTAATATTTAATTATATCTTTAACATGGTAACGTCCAGTACTTGTTTTATTAAATTCCTTCAGTACATAAACGTTAGGAGAAATTCTCTCTACAATTTCACATTTAATAAACTTAGGTGCTAATTTAGCCGAAAAATATGCAGGTGCATTTGACTGTACAAAACTTCTACGCCAAACTACATCACCGACATCAAAAGAAATGACTTTTCTTCCCCTATTATAATAAAGAGCATTACGCTTATAAGCTTTCAAAAGATAAGCTTGAACTTTAACAAAAACTTCACTAAGTGAATTTAAAGAGTGAGCATAAGTATCTCTAGTACCAAGCTCAAGTTGATCTAAGTTATCAAAAGAGTTACTAAAACGGTGTAAAGATGCATCAAAAATAAGTTCTCTACCGAACATCAAAAAGTTAGGAGTGTACTCTGTATGATTTTGAAAATTATCATTTACTAAAATCAAATCATCTAAATATTTAAACAGGACATTGTCAAATTCAGGTCCAAAGAGTTTATCAACCAAGCGTTGTAACTCTGCCGGTGCGTTGGTGATTCCAAAAGGCATCCGAACAAAATAGTACAAGTTTTTTCCAGGAACTACAAAAGCAGTCTTTTCACGAGAGGACTCTTCAAGTTTAATTTGCAGAAATGCTTTAGAAAGATCTATGGTAGATATGAATTTAGCCCCACGAAGGCTGTCTAATATCCTAGAAGGGTACGGCAAAGGATAAGAATCTTTAACAGTTATTGAATTTAATCGTCTCGAATCTAAACATAATCTGGTTCCACCATCTTTTTTATCGACGGCTAATACAGGGGAACACCAAGGAGATTTTGAAGGTTCTATAATTCCTTCTTTTAATAAAACTTCCACTTCATCATAAAGTTCTTTTTGTTTAGCAGGACTCAACGGCCAATATCTACTTTTAAAAGGTTCGCCAGTAACGTTAATTTTATGTTCCACAAGGGTGGTAAGGCCTAAACCTTTTTTCTCATAAGAAATATCTTCAAACAAAGCAATGGTTTCATCTAATTGTTGTTTCTCAGAAGGAGTTAAATGAACTGTAGAAGTAACAGCGTTCACTTGAATTTTATTATTGTGAACATATTCAATATTTTTCCACAAGTCTTTAGCTAAGTTAAATTTCAACCAAAAATCAAATCCCAATATAATAGGTGGATCAAAAGAGGGTATTATTAAAAATTCTACAAGTTTACAAACATTGTCAACGGTAACCGGTAATCGCATAGAACCGATAACTTTTCTTGATGAACCGTCAGCAGTACAAGCGGAGGCATCAATAGGTTTAATTTGAAATCCTAGTTTAGAAAAATGCAAGTGTTGGTTATTACCTAAAACACAGCTATTTGAACCACTATCTAGCAATCCAGAAAAAGTTTCATTATAAATGGTAAATTTTAAAAATGGTCTAGTATCATTTTGTTTAGTAAAAAGTATAGGAGCTGCTTTATGAACAGAAAAAAATGTTTTTAAATAGTCAAGCCATTCTGAAAATTCTCTTTTACACGTATCATCATTAGGTTTATAATTGGATATCGGAGCACCTGAAGTTTCTTCAAAAACTTGGGCCCGATGCCTTACAAGTTTTTTGAATTATTATTATTTTTAATATTGTCAGAATGACAAGTATCACAGTTCTTTGTCAAAACGCCTCGTTTATGACATTTAAAGCACACAGGTCCAAGAATCTCTGTACACTCTTTATAAGTGTGGTCTGTCGACTTACACTTCAAACAAGAAAGTTTGGTTTCAACCGCATGAAAGTTTTGTTTAATTTCCTTTACAGGTTTTCGGTTAACTAAAATCTCTAATTCCTTACTAATTCGGATAAACTGTTCAATAGTGTCTATTGATTTTCCAAATAAAAACGGTGTGTAAATAGGTAACATGTTGTGTTTAATTATAGTTATCAAAACATTCTCAAAAGTTGGATTAGCTAATCTGCTAGACATATCTAAAATCTCAGTAATGAAATCAGGAAGTGACTCATTACTCCGTTGTTTGCGAGTTCTCATTTCATACTCCAAATGATAATCAAATTCAGGTTTGTCGAATCTGTTCAACAATTCAGTTTTAAGTGTTGTCCACGAAGAAACCCTAATTCGAATACTACGGAACCATTTCGTTGCTGTTCCAGTGAGCAGATCAGAAAAAGAACCGACTAAAAAGTTTTCATCAAAGTTTTTATACAAAAAATATTCCTCAACCGAAGTGATAAAGTCTCTAACACAAGTTTTCCCATCAAAAGATATCTTACTACGCTTCAAATCAGGAAGTTTATTTGTTGAAGGCAAATGCTTTTTCAATTGTTCATTGAGTTGAACATTCATCGAGTTAAACGAAGGTAAAGGTGTAAAATTATGCAAGCTACTATGACCAAGGTTAGGTAAGAAAGGGTCAACAGCCTCTGTTGTATTCTGCATAACTAAATTATCCAACGCCGGATTAGAAATAACATCCCTAGAAGTACCAGGTAAATTCTCTTCCAACAAGGGTGGAAATTGAACCTGTTTGTCAGTCATGATGAATAATCAAAAATATTAAAGAAACAAAGACAAACAAACAACTAAAAATTCAAAGAATAGTTAAAACTCATCAAAGTTTATAAGATTTTTTGTTAAAAACGGTTTAAGTTATTATGTTTTAAAGTTTATGTTAATATTTAATAATGTTCAAAAGTATTTAAAGAAATTTGAATGTACAAAGAAACATTCAAATTGTGAAGTATGTAAGATGCAAAAAAGATTCACAATTTATCTCAATTTTCAAGATTATTAACAACGGCTAAGGTTATATCTATTTGTGAAAAGTAAAATCAATAAACTGGTTAATAATTATGTTAATAAGCTAGTATTTTCTAATATGAATGTAGCTTAATGCTTCTCAACAGTAAACAAACGTTATAACTTTATATAAGACAAAGTTATATCAATTCAAACAAAAACTTAGCACTTTCAATGTGGTCAAGGTCAGTTCCTTACAAAATGTAAACAACGCATATCTCAAATGTTATTATATAGTAAGTACACACTTAGATTAGTCTATCCAGTATATAAGACATATAAAGAACATTGTATGTTAATTAGTTTTGTTAAAATACAAAAAAAGTTGTAAACAAAGTTACAATTGTGTTTTCAAAGTACACAAAACAAAGTAAAAATGCTAAAAATAACAAAAAATTGCACTAAATTGTGACAAGAAAAACAAAAATAAGATGCAAGAAAGATTATGTATGTGGAGGTAACTCCGGTCCCTGTTCTCGCGCTAATTGTAATATAAAAATTTGGTTTATAAAAAATATAAACGTTACTAGTTGTAACATGAAGGTTATAGAGTATAAAAAGCTAAAAATTAATGTTAGGTAGACAGTATTTATGAATATCGAGCGCCCTTGTTCTACCAAGATCTAAAACGTACCAGGATAAATCAGCGGTGTCATTGAGACTTTTAATCTCGGACCGGGGGACTGGCAAATGATAACACGGTTTTGGGATTGTATGACAAATTTTAATACTTCGAAACGTCCCTTACCTCCAGAATGAGATACACATTATTTAGTTAAAGCCGGAATACTATGTCTAAACATTTGACTATAAATACCATTCGGTTTTCGTTACTTTTTAGGTTAATTTATTTTACATGTTACTACTGAAATTTGGTTATTGTCTTTCTTGCATCTTGCTAATATGAAATTAAAGTTTTAAGGGTAATAAAAAGAGTTATAATGAAATTAGCTTATCTGCAGCGTCCGGTGGCGTCTGAGCACACCGTTCAAAATAGACGACGACATCTAGCGTCGCTCAAACAGCTCAAAACTACGACGACATCCAAACGTTGTGCGTCGCACAAACACCTCAAACTAACGACGTCTTCCAGCGTCGAACAAACAGTTGACGACACCCATCGTCGCACAAACAGTAGACGACAGTCGTCCAAACAAACAGCGCCAAAGGCTGTAACCAAAAATCCGATTGTAAATATATTTGTCGCCATGAAGGATGACGCGAAACATTTTAGGTTATCAAAAATTGACTCACCGCAAAATCACGACGTTATCATATGGCACTACGCCATAAGCACGCCGAGTATCATCGCAAATTTAATTAACAAGATGGATTAATCTTGTAAAATCTGATTAAGAAAAAATACAAAAAGTTTAGCTCTTTGTAGGCCCCAGGGACAAGAAAAAGTGACGTCTCCGATCGAGAATTGACAGATGTCAAAGTCATTTTTTTTTTAAAGATTGTCTATAGGATATGGAATGATCCACAGACCAAGTAATAACTCGATTATTTAAAATCGACTAAAAATGGCTAAATACGAAAATGTTCTAAATTATTTAAAACCAAAAGGTAATTTTGTCAGTCTTAGAAGCTGAAATGTGCTTCCAAACGAAAAATATGTAACGAGTCGAAATACCTCGTTACAACACTAATAATAGAAAATCACCTTGCTGAAGGGCATCCTATGATTTGTTTCTTTTTTTTTTATACATACATACAATCACTCCTTTTTCCCGTTGTGGTAGGCAGAGACACATGCTACGATCCTGACATATCTCTTTCGACTCTTCTACTTTCATGAGCACCTTCATACATGCTCGCCAGTTATAGGTACATTTGACTTAGCCTTTCCTTAAAAAGTCTCCGATCTGGCGGCCTAGACAAGTAGCCATCGCTCCGTGTCGAATCAATTTCGCTTGTGCAGCAAATCAACGACAAGGCAAAGCGATCATTCAACAATAATCAACTTCTTGGCTATGGTTTCGAAATGAATACGTATTGAAAACAAAATGATATATAACAAATTCAAGACGTCAATCCTGTCAAGTGTCGCTATTAACCAAAGACGACCTTCTAATATTAAACTCGACTGCGCAAACCGGCCCTAATGAGACCGACTTTCAATGGAGTGGATCCCTTTCTTTTGTATGAACAACTTATATATATATAACTATACATATAGTATAGAACATATATAGCATTAGCAGGTTGTCAGACAAGGACACACTCCCACCTGGGTGACTTTCGTTTGGGCCGTTTTGTTCTACAAAGCAATTACAACCTTATCGTTTGACCATACGGATTAAATTGTATTTGTCAAAACATCTGCAATGCACCATTATATCTGCTTTTAACCGGGCTAAGGCGTCAAACATCATCATCATCAGCCTGTGTCAGACCACTGCTGGACATAGGCCCCTCCAAGATGCGCCACTGAGCCCGATCTTCGGCTCTTCTCTTCCAGTCACTGCCCACCGCTTTGCGTATGTTGTCGCTCCACCTGGTCACAGGACGTACTATGCAACGTTTGCCGATTCGCGGTCTCCACTCTAGGACAAGTCTACCCCAACGGTTATTAGTCCTGCGATATGACCAGCCCACTGCCACTTCAGCTTGCTAATCCGTTGAGCTATGTCGATAACTTTAGTTCTCTGGCGAATTACTTCGTTCCGGATTCGATCCCGCAGAGAAATATCGTCTCGGTGTGAACTGACCCTAAGAAATGATCATAAATTGATGGCATCAACAGCTGACTGACAATCAGCCATATTGTTTCGATTTGAACGATTCGATATCTCATTGACTTCGACTGACAAGAGCGCGCCACTTGTCTACCTATTTAAATGGGAATGTTGATCGACGATATCGGATTTCGTCATCGTTTCGATACATGATTGAACATTGTCTAGCACTTGTTGAAAACGATATGTCACTAGTCATTTCTATGACATGTATGCCAATTCCATACATTTTGGACTTATCGAACTTCGGCATCGATAGAAAAATGTGACTTTGTCTAGGCCCCCCAGAAGTATCGTCACGTCGCGTCGCGTCTCGCTGTAAACTGAAGGGTCAGTTCACACAGAGACGAAGAAACGATAAAAAATTGGTGCCATCAACGCCAACAGCTGACTGACAATCAGCCATCGACTTCAGAGCAATTAGACCCCTAATCATTATTGGCGCGCGGTACAATCAATTCCGCAACTGGCCGAGGTATGCGGTGGCGGGGAAGTGTTTTTGATTGGCGCTTCCGACTAGTTTTGACGGGCGGACAAAGTCATAAATCTCAGATAGAGATGACCATACCAAATTACCGTATAAAAAATATCAATAAAAGTTAAGTACACTATCGACATGGACGTATATAGTAAAAATATATAAGTATACAAACATCAGGTGCACTATCAAGGTTTTGAGAATTTAGGCGGCAATAGCCCAATGGATACAGTGTCAGACTGGCGATCGAGAGGTCGTGAGTTCGATCCCCACCCCACCCATTGCACTATTGACGTGAACCCACTCCAGACACAAGCATATTTAGCTTAGTTGAATGGGTGGGTTAACAAGAATACTAGTAATGTGCAACCCACATTGCGAGTAAACTTTTTTGTTATTATATAATATATATAATATAATCACAATATATGAGTTAGCTAAAGTAGCCGTCAGCCTAAACTCATAATTTTGTTAATTATCCTATTTAGCGCGACAGCAAAATTAATATCAAGGTAGGAATGTACTTTACCTGACATCGGTTTTAGGGGCGGGAGGAGTAGAACTCCGTAGACCTTTACTTCCGTAGGTTTAGACCTCTTCCCTGTCGCAAAATCCGTTATTACTTCTCTGGCAAAATTTCAAGTTCGTAACAAAAAAATAATGAAGATTTTTTATACAAACTCGCATGAGCCCTAAGACCTCCTTAATCCAGCCCTGTCGCAAAATCCGCTCTAAGCGAACGTTTACTAAATATCTCTCGCCAAATTTCAAGTTTGTAGCAAAAAAATTAAGATCTTTTATACAAACTTTCGTGAGCCCTAAGACCTCCTCTCCTTAAACCAGCCCTGTCGCAAAATCCGTTATAAACGAATAATTACTAAATACTTCTGGCCAAAAAAAAAGAGTTTGTAGCAAAAACATGAAGAACTTCCATTAAAAAAATTGCGAGTGCCCTTAGACCCCTTAATCCGGCCCTGTCGCAAAATCTGTTCTTAACGGACGTCTACTAACTATAAACTACCTCCCTGCCAAATTTCATCTTTGTACGTCCAGCAGTTTTCGAGATTTCGCGATAAGTAGTCTTTCGCTTTTATATATATATATATATATATATATATATATATATATATATATATATATATATATATATATACTAGCAGCCCGCCCCGACTTCGCACGGGTAGAACATATATGCCTACAAAATTTGCATCAGTTTGTTGCATCGAATATAAAATATGAACATATTTAACAATCATCGTCATATTTCATCCAATTTACACAAAAACTTAACGAATTATGCACCTAAACCTTCCTCATAAACACTCTGGCTATTGGTGAAAACCGCATGATAATCCGTTCAGTAGCTATTGAGATTATTGCGAACAGACAGACAGACGCAGTGATGGACTTTGTTTTATTATACTTATTTACGTAGTGATATTGGACGGCCCTTTGTCGTAAAGGATAGTTACCCTGATTCTGACCCGACGGTCGTTGGTTCTAATCCTAGCTATATACCTACCAATGAAAGTTTTATGTGCATTCATGAATCATGAGTTTTCGTTAGTGGGTTCATTAAATCTACCAAAAAGTAACTTACCAAGGAGAACATCTGTCGCCGTAACCTTACGCGTTCCCCGACGCAAAATGTAGGGGTAATATACGTTTAACGTGTGTATCTGTGTGTCTGTCTGTAGCATCTTAGCACCTAACCGGATGAACCGATTTTGTTTTTATTATTGATAGTTTTTTTTTTGTTTGATAGATGTCTTCATCGAGAGTTTTCTTAGCTTTGATTCATGAAAATTCGTTCAATCGTTATAAAACTATGAGCTTTTTTCTAGTTAATTGCGCTATGAAATCGACTTTCATAGGTCTGATCAATTCGAAAATCTTCTTCTTCAACGATATTGTAAGAACATGGAAGCGTTGACCTGATGCTAGGACATCTCCTGGACTAGAGTCCAGAGTTCTGTAGACAGAATACTCAAATCCTCACCAACTTACAGCTCAGATTTTAAATGTCGTGTTTAGAGTCATTGGAATGCTTTTAATGAAAAGATTATACATAGATCAGTCGGGGTGGTTTAAAATATTATAGTAATATATATATAGATGAATATTATTTTATACAATAGATCGTAAGTAGTTATAAGTTATTAGTAAGATCATATTTTTATACTATATTATTGATTGTGATCGGTGTGGATCTACAGCATAGCCAAGCTTATAATAATATTTTCGTAGTAACTATGACCTAATCCGTGGTTTCACTGCAAATATTTTATTAATTTTCAGTTGCGTGTATGTGAAATTCGTGATATCTTCTAGAGTTTTCATTTGAATTATATACTGTAAAGGACAATTTTAATCTATAATATGTGGCCAAGCTAATTAACGTCATTATTTGGATAAGGATTAATACTATATACTTAAAAATAGCCTTGGAAGTTATGTAATATTTTTTAACAAAAATTTTAAGATTAATATGTTTACTGTGAGTCAACCTTAAGAGATAGACATATGCTGTCGCGGACTTTTTTGTAGGTCTTATTAGGTTGTACAACTCTTGCATAGAAAATATTCTTCTATCTATTTTCAATTAAGCAGCGTTCGTAAGAAACGTGTTTTTTCGACCGTTTTTTTGCCGACTTAGGTTGCAAATTAGGTCTCCACGAATGTACCTTTGATTTAAACGGGATAATATATAGCCTATTTTCATTCCGAAGGTCCATTCTATGTATTAGTGAAAGAATTTTTGAAATCGGTTCAGTAGTTTTTGAGCCAAATCATTACAAACATACAAAAATACAAATGTTCTCTCTTTATAATATTAGTATAGATATAGATTATATAATATGCCAACAAACATATACATAAGTACTATTATACCATTAAAAATTATGCGTTAACTGTTATGGTAAAGTAACAAAACTACGTAGAATTCGCGAAAACTTGAACAATTTGAATACACTAATCGTGTGGAGCCATATTAAAACGTACTTACTCTGTAGATCTCCATAAATGATCTATGGGATCAGGAGACACACTACATCCAAATTTACAAATTATACCTAATTGTAAAACGAATGTCGATAATATTTTTAGTTTATTGATATGTATCACTGCAGCAGTATCGAAACCTGGTCTGTTCTGGAGTCCTTGCAGCGTTGCCAAGTCGACTGGCGATATATCGAAGTGATGAGAAGTCTGTATAATGCCGCAACGATGAGTGTACAAGTACAGAACCAGCGTACTAATCATATCCACCTGCGTCGAGGAGTGAGACAGGGGGACGTCATATCCCCGAAACTGTTCACTAACGCCTTGGAGGATATGTTTAAGACGCTGGACTGGAAAGATTGTGGCATCAACATCAACGGCAGGTACATCTCTCACTTACGATTCGCAGATGACATCGTCATTATGGCAGAGACGCTGCAGAACTTACAGAGGATGTTGAATGGCCTAGCTGATTCTTCTCGTCGCATCGGTCTCCGGATGAATTTGGATAAAACCAAAGTCATGTACAACGAGCACGTTGTTCCGGAACCGATTGCCGTAGATGGAATCCCACTCGAAGTTGTCACTAAGTATGTTTACCTAGGGCAGACGCTCCAACTAGGCAAACATAACTTCGAAAAGGAAATCCAGAGAAGAATTCAGCTGGGCTGGGCAGCATTTGGAAAACTCCGTCGAGTCTTTTCGTCGCATATACCACAGTGCCTAAAGACAAAAGTCTTTAATCAGTGCGTCCTACCCGTCTTGACATACGGAGCCGAGACGTGGACACTCACGGTTCGACTGGTCCACCAATTTAAAGTCGCTCAGCGAGCTATGGAAAGAGCTATGCTCGGTGTTTCTCTGCGGGATCGAATCCGGAACGAAGTAATTCGCCAGAGAACTAAAGTGATCGACATAGCTCATCGGATTAGCAAGCTGAAGTGGCAGTGGGCTGGTCATATCTGCCGTAGGACCGATAACCGTTGGGGTAGACTGGTTCTAGAGTGGAGACCGCGAATCGGTAAACGTAGCGTAGGACGCCCTGTTAGGTGGAGCGACGACATTCGTAAAGCGGTGGGCAGTGACTGGAAACAAAGAGCCGAAGATCGGGCTCAGTGGCATGACTTGGGAGAGGCCTATGTCCAGCAGTGGACTGATACCGGCTGATTATGATGACTGCAGCAGAGGCGCAACACTAAATCCACGCAAAAACGGGATAGAACTATTAAACATCGCCCGTGACAAAAAGAGATAGTGATTAAAGACAACTGCCGACCGACAAATATTAGCTGAGCTTTATTTTTGAAGATTAGATACATTTATTGACTTTCCGGTGAAATGTTATACCGTTTGCCTTAAAATTTGAGTTTGTACTGGTTTTTCCACACCATCTTACACTGCAAGGAGCCATCACAACGACTTTTTTAGAAATTCAAATATCTGAGCGCAGAGGTGTTTACAGGTCACCGTACTGGTCGAAACTAACATCGCGTTTTTGGGCGTGGATTTATATAAGACTTATAAGATTTAGCGGAAAGTGGTCGCCTTTCAAGCGGGGTCTAATTGTTATGAAGTCGATGCAATCAGGCATATTGTTTTGCTTTTCTACAGGGTCCAAGTGTCGATTTGAACGACCGAAATTCATCGACTTCGACTGACAAGAGTGCCAGCTAAGAAAATTCTCGATTAAGACTCCTATCGAACAAAACAAACTAAATCAAAATCAGTTCATCCGTTTGGGCGCTACAATGCCACATACAGGCACACATAGACACGTCAAACTTGTAACAACACCTGCCACTTGTCTACGCATTTGTATGGAAATGTTGATCGATGAGATCGAATTTCGTCATCGTTTCGATAAGTGATGTACCATTGTCTAGCACTTGTTGAAAACGAAAGTCACTAGTCATTTCTAATGCTTATGCCAATTTCCATACATTTTGGACTAATCGAACTTCGTCATCGAAGGTAAAAATGTGTCTTTATCTAGGCCCCCCTTTGTCAATTTTCCTTTATCCATCCTCTTTTTTTTTAATACTATTACTAAATATGGCAATAAGTACATATGTTTATTATAATGAATTCCAGAGAAACATGTAACCCAATTACAAACGCTCCCCGTGGCTGAAGTGAACCGACTGCTGGGTACTGTGGTGGATGTGGAGAACATCTTTATGTCCATGCACCGGGAGGATGATCATGACACCAAACGTGTCTATTACTATCTTTTTAAGGTAATGCATAGTGTTGCGTCAGTGATACGTTAAAATGTCTTTATAATGCTGAATATAGATATTAATTTAAATATTTGATAGGCTAGCTTTTGACCACTATCTTGACTGGTGGTAAGCAAAGATGGTGAACCATAGGCCTAGAATAGTCTGATTATCAAAGGCTGTGGTGCTGTAGCAAGGTAACGGTCGGTCCGGTTTCGGTCACGTCCATACTCTGCAAGACTATGGAACGTGTACTGAACAACCGGCTCCTGGCATACCTAGAAACGAATGATCTCTTCAGTGACCGACAATACGCCGAAATTTCGCCGAAATTGGTCCACTGGGGATCTTCTAGCGTATGCCACGCACATTTGGAGTGAGGCTATAGAGAATCATGGGGAAACGCTTGCGGTTTCCCTTGATATCTCAAAAGCCTTTGACAGGGTTTGGCACGATAGTCTTACAAACAACCTTCCATCATTCGGACTACCCACTGGTTTTTGTGTCTGGATTTCGGATTTTCTAAGGGACCGGTCGATAAGAGTTGTCATTGATGGCTGCTCTTCTGACCAATTGGCAATAAATGCCGGGGTCCCTCAGGGATCGGTGCTCTCTACAACCCTATTTCTGCTGCATATCAATGATCTGCTAAAGCCCGGTATCTTTGGGTATGCAGACGACAGCACTGTTGTAGAGAGCTATACATCCAGTGCACGGACCGCAGCTGAAATCCAATGTCTTAGGGAGGCGATGGTCGAGCGCATAAACTTGTCCCTAAAGGCTGTCTCTGATTGGGGTGATGCCAATCTGGTAAAGTTCAATGCTGCTAAGACCCAGGCGTGTCTATTCTCCGCCAAAAGGAGTCCATTTCAATTGACACCTACTTTTCGAAATGTGTCCGTACTGATAACTGACCACCTTCTGCTTCTTGGCGTCTCTTTAACACCCACGCTCAACTTTAGATCGAGGCCAAGGCCCAGTTAGCTTCAAAAAAGCTTGGTATTCTGGCTAAGGTGAGACAGTACTACACACCGGGTCAGCTGCTCAACTTGTATCAAGCACAAGTCCGTTCATGTATGGAGTACTGTTCTCACCTCTGGGATGGGTCAGCCAAATATCAGCTGGAGGCGCTGGAAGTAATTGAGAGGAGAGCTAAGAGACTTATAAATGACGACGAACATTTTGGCTCCAGAGCCTAGAGCATCGCCGCAAAGTCGCTAGTTTATCGGTTTTCTATCGGATACATTTCGGAGAGTGTGCCATCCAATTGCACGAGTTAGTACCGCCATCACTTTCTTCTATCGGACAACTAGACGTATCGATGTGGCCACCGCTTCATGGTGGACGTTCCATCTACACGCACGAAGTGTTTTGCTTCGTCCTACATAATATGATCCGCCAAAGAATGGAACTCCTTGCCGGTGTCTGTGTTTCCCGATAGCTACAACCCGGGGGTCTTCAAATCGCGAGTGCACAGGTATTTACTAGGTAAGCGTGCTGCATCGTCGACCGCATTGTCACTTAACATCAGGTGAGATAGTGGTCAAACCTTGCCTATACAGCATTTAAAAAAAAACACCTTTTTGGTTGCAAGTAATAACTTTTTAACACCTGAGACGCTGTGTACACACCTAGAGTAAAAATATAAGGTGAACCGTAGACAGAGTATATTAAAATAGACCTGGCATTAAAATAACAACAATAATATGAAAAGGATTAAACTATACAATCACTAGTATGACAGAGCGAGATGGACAACAATTTTTTGCTCTGCATTTGCGATTTTATTGTTTGGAGCCAGCTCTCGACTCGAGCTCTAGTGGCGCTCATTGGCTTTCACCCACTGTCATGTATGACCCGACCAAATTATGGTGTTCATTTTATCTTATAGCTGGCATATGTATCAAGTGTTCATCATTTTAGTCGGGCTATAGCTCTATAACTATTTCATTCGCATATGCTAATGTCTTGTCTACTTAATTTTCCGTCTACGAGGTGAACATATTTTTCATAAGCCATTTGTTGTTGTAGTATATGTAGTTGTATATTATTTATGTATTTGATATTTATATAATGATATACCTATGTTATTAATATACTTAATTATAGGCTTTCGATTGTTTCTAAGTAGATTGAGGTATTGCGCACTGCACTACCAGCCAATTCTTACTACGATACTGTCCATCCAAAGGTTGTCTGGCAGAGATAGCTTAGCGATAAGACCGCCCATTGTAATATCATAGACACTAGACAAGTAGTTTATATGATTAGTTTACTTTGCTGGTATTCAATAAAGAGTATTTCTATTCTATTGTTTCTCAGATCCTGCGCAAATGTATCCTGACCCGTACGCACCCCCGCATAGAAGGGCCTCTCGGACAGCCTCCCTTCGAGCGGCCCTCCATCGCGAAGGCTATCACCAACTTTGTTCTGTACAAGTTCAACACACTGCCGCAGAGAGAGTGGCAGACTATGTACGATCTGGCGAAGATGTTTCTCCATTGCTTCAACCATTGGAACTTTGAGACTCCCAGTGTTAGGAAACTTGTAAGTGCTAATTATTTATTCAAATTATCATTTTATTCAATGAGGAAAAAATAAGACCGCCTGTCTCATGAGTCATGGTAAGAGGCATGGTAAATGGTAACTGTAGCTTGTGAACATCTGCCACGTCATGAGCGCTTTTGCTGCTTTGTCGACCTTTGAGGAATTCGTGGATACTTTAAAAAAAATTATAGTTTAGGTCATATATTTATTTATTCATTAGTTATTTAACGGATTGTTGTTACAGCAAGTATCAAATCCGGAGGACCTTTCTGCATACCAGATCAATTACACTCGGTAAGATAATGTTTACTATTGTAATATTATATTGACGAAACAAGTTTATGAGACGAGTGTGAATAGGCCACTGGTAGAGGCCGACCTAGGCGAACGTATCACGATCAGATCGGAGACGTAGGCTAAAGTACCTATAACCGTCGAGCATGTATGAAGACGCCAATGAAAGTGGAAGAAGCGAAAGAACTGTGTCAGGATCGTAGCATGTGGAAAAAAGTGTTCTCTGCCTACCTCAACGGGCGTAATTGTATGTATGTATGTAATATTATAAATATACAAGCTTGTTTAGGAGCCTCGTAGATAGAGGGACAGACGTCTGGAATCAAGTGTGTTTTTTTTACAATGTAAAGATTAGCAGTATATGGATTCTACCGCGTCTATTATAGGATGATATATTTGATAGCTGACGCCCATGAAGGTTGGTATTTTATTCTGGTAAAATCTACTACAGTAATGTCGTACTTCATAGACGATTACCGCCCCCTTAGTAAAGTACCACGCGTAAAGAACACCACCGACTATCAATAATCGGTTTGAAATAAAATAAATCGAACCGTATGCACAAAGTACCTAATCGATTATACATCATGCCATCAAATAACGACACTACCTCATCCTTACAGTGAGCTGTCAAAAATATCATCGTATATTAGACAAAGCATAGAGTCTGGCTAACAAAAGTAAAGAATGAAAACGCGCGGTAAATTAAAAAAAATACCAGAATGGTAGCCCCAACTGCGAAGGAAACTTCGACAGACTCATTTTGATACTTTAAACTAGCAGGGTCCGAGAGATAATTGCACAAAAAAAACGTATCAAAGTATTTGCAGCATACTATCGCCATGTAAAAATGCAAATAATTCGATTCTCAACTTTCATTAGCCAATATTAGTAGTAACTCCAGTAAATATTTTTTCTTATATCATATAGGCTAGCGTTTAACCACTATCTCACCTGTTGGTAAGTGATGATGCGGTCGAAGATGGTAAGCACGCTAAGCCTAGAATGGGAACTGGCTCTCAAGGATAGCTGCCGGAACACATTAGATGTTTGGCGACAGATTTTCTAACTTGAGGGTGGTAGCTAGCCAGGCGGACACTAGATAGAGTCCTACCACCATACGGGTGTTGTTGGTTTCTTAACGATGTGTTTCCTTCACCGGAGGGCCACTGAAAAGCGCACATACATTTTTCTATAGAAAAATCCATTGGTGAACGGCGGGGATTGAACTTGGTACCTCTGGTATCAGTAATCAGCCGAGCGTTCTCCCATATACACCACCGGGCCCTCTAATAAGAAATATGTTCCAGCTGGCTAGTATTCTGCCACGTGCCAGCGTTCTGCGACTCGCTCCCACACTACGACACGTCGCTCGTGTTCGGACGCACGCTGCTGCGCGCCGTCTTCAAGTCTGTGTGTCGTCAGTTGATGGACAAGTGCCACTCGGAGAGAGACCGCATGCCGCCGGAGAAACGGGTATGTCACTTAGACGCTATATATCTCTATATCTAATACCTTTAAACGAGCAATTCTTGTATATAAATATATATTTATATGTATCTAATCTGAATCTCGGAAACGGCTCCAATGATTTTTATAAAATTTAGTATACAGGAGATTTCGGAGGCGATAAATTGATCTAGCTACGATTCAATTTCAGAAAATGTTTTATCCGTGTTTTTAACCGACTTCAAAAAAAGGAGTTTTTTTTTTTTTTTTTTTTATTATTTTTTTTTTTTATATGTTTGTTCGCGGATAACTTCGTCGTTTATGAACCGATTTCGATTATTCTTTTTTTGTTCGAAAGGAGATATCCCAAGTGTGGTACCATGGTAATTTTATCGAGGTATGATAAGTATCTTCAGAGATATTGAGATAAACATCTCAAAATTGGTACTGAAAATGAATAGCGCGGCATTGAAGTCGGTTGTTTTTTAGTTTTTAAACGATATTATTATGCATTGAAAAACTGCTACAATATCATTAGAATTCAAAGGGTAATTTCGACTCATTTGACAACGTTATGATAGCTCGGTGGAAGATCGATTGGATGGCGATCGGGAGGTCCCTAGTTCGAGGCCAGATAATATGACTATTTTTGGCTTTTTTTTTTTCTATATATTTTTTTTCCTTCTTGAGTAAAACTATTAATGGGAGCCAAAAGAAATCCAAAAAACTCGATTATAAAAAAATAAATATAATACAATATCGAGCAAAGCTCGGTAAACCAGATATTATATCTTATTAAGTCTATGTCTTAGAACATTTTTACACTTATCCGTATCCGATTCGTGTACTATACGTAACAAAACGGACCGTGGTAAAGATCTTAAATCAAGTTGCCTTCATAGGAGGAGGGGAGGTAGAGGGAGGGATGGGGAGTGCAGTGCCCCCTCTTGTTTCCCCCTTTCGGAGATGCGAAGTTTATTATTATTTGAAATTGAAATTTAAGTAACATTTTCATAAATAATAAAAATAATAAACTGATGACAGAGTATCATTCATTTGTATAGTAGTGGCACTTGTAAAAGGTAGGGAGGTAGAGAGGGGGAAGGGAATCTCTCACGTTTAATCCCCCTCCCCCCGCCGGAGATGCGTAGTTTTTTTTTTACTATTTAAATATTAATATTTTCATCATTAATTTGTATGATTATCGAATAGTTTCATAACGAGAAACGCTGAAATGCTTAGAAAATGATTTATTTCAATGACACAGAGTTAAAAATTACAGAATGCTTAATTTAAAGATTAAAATGTATTTCTTCGTATATTCAGCGTGTAACGTAAAAAGGTATATTAGTACCTATATTATATGCTACGACAATGATAGGTACTTTTAAGAAAACACCGATTAATCAGTTCAGTTATGTTCTTAGATAAAACTAGTTTTTGGGCAGGGCCATACATAATATTTTCAATTTACTTTCTGGCGCTGGCCGCTGCCGCGCTTGCGCAACTATCCGAATTCCAAAAACATATTCAAAATTTGTTCAAAAAATCGAACAAATAATAAAACATAAAAATAAAAAAATAGGCGAATAGAACATGAACCGTATTCGCATGAGTGCACAAACGTCCATTGAATTACTAAGATGGCCAAACCGGATCAGAAAAAAACACGAATCGAAAATTAGCCGGATACGGGTAAGTGGAAAAACGCCCCTACGCTAATGTACAAGAAGCATTCATAAATTCTTGCCAAATTGGTTGGTCAAAAAAAGCAAATGATATATATGGGCATAGCTACAGCAGATCTTAATTTTTTGTAGAAACAAATTTGGCTCTAGAAGCATTTTCCAGGGAGAAAACGGGGGAATACGTTTGTATGGAAAAGTGCACCCCGCGTTAGCTCTTAAATATTGACTTCGATCGAAAGTAATAGCGAATTACATTTCACGCCTCATATTTCCAACAAACAGACACATTTGTTTCTAATATAATACAATAAACAAATAATTGTAAAGAACTTCGTTATTAAATTATATACCTAACTCACTATTATTTTCAAGGTTCTGGTACTAACTCACTTCCCCCGTTTCCTGGCACTATTGGAGGAAGAAATATTCAGCCTGACTTCTCCTATCTGGGACCCGGAGTACAAGCAAGTGCCGCCCACGCATCTACAGGCTATACTCGATAATAAAACCAGTGAGTTTTACTTGCTACCTACTAACGTTTTTTTTTTGCTACGAAGGTCATTAAGAAGTTAAATTTTAGGTATCTTCTAGGCAAGCGTGCTGCGTCGTGGATCACATCGTCACCTAGGTAACATAAGGTGAGATGGTGGTCAATCGCTTGCCTATACGGAATTAAATAATTTCAAATTGGACCTGATTTCCCCATACTTTGCTGTCATTTTGAGGGCCCGGTGGCGTAATCGGGAGAACGGTCGGCTTTGATGCCAGAGGTACCGATTTAATCCATGCCGTACACCAATGGATTTTTCTACCGAAAAAAATATGTGCGCTTCTCACAGTGGCCCTCCGGTGAAGGAAAAACATCGTTAAGAAACCAACAACCCCCGCATGGTGGTAGGACACTATCTATCCGCCTGGCCAGCTACCACCCTCAAGTTAGAAAATCTGTCGTCAAACATCTAATGTGTTCCGGCAGCTATCCTTGAGAGCCAGTTCTCATACTAGGCCTAGCGTGCTTACCATCTTCGACCGCATCATCACTTACCAATAGATGAGATAGTGGTCAAAAGCTAGCCTGTATAATATATATATTTTTAAATTTGGACATGACATACCATGCTAGTAATTTTCAGTAACATGTTAGAAGGTAATTTATCTCCATATATCTGGCAAACTAAACTATTAAAATTGCTTCATTCATTTCTCCGTTTTTTGTTCATTTAATTTGATCAATTTTTTTTTGCATGTACTAGTTGTCAATGTTGTCATCAATCATCACCATGCACATCATATCATCTTCATTAAATCCCTGACAAAATCTCAGACTTATTATATTAGGAAACGACAAGCATTTGATCCTAGTAGTGTCATATATACCAGGGCCGGTAGTCTCTACATGCATAGCGATGAATTTCGAGCGATAATCGTCGATACGAAAAGAGATGCAGATAACAACTGTCTAGCTGCATCTCATTCTAGCAGACGTTTGCGATGACAAGACGCATCGCTATCAATGTAACGCTATCTATGTTACACCCCTGGGCCCTCATTCTACAAGCAAACAAACCCCTATATTATAGCAAGCCTCTCGCATCTCGCTTGCGGATTTTGACAGTGTTTGACTTCTGTTAGCTAATGACAGCAGCGTATTGGCATCGCGCTGGTTAGGCATTGTGCTCGCTAGCTTACAGAATAGAGGTCCTGTTCAATCGTTGACTTTAAGTACTTGGATGAAACTCGCCCAAAAAAATAGTAATAGCTACTTTTTAGGGTTCCGTAGCCGAATGGCAAAAAACAGAACCCTTATAGATTCGTCATGTCTGTCTGTCCGTCTGTCTGTCCGTCCGGATGTCACAGCCACTTTATTCCGAAACTATTGGGACGACACAGTTGAAACGTGGTAGGTAGGTGTATTCTGTGAACCGCTTTACGATTTTTATACAAAAAATATTAAGGGGAGGGGCTCCCCATACATGGAACTGAAAATACAATTTTTTTTTTTTCATCAAACCTATACGTGTGGTGTCTAAAGAAAGGTTTTTAAAAATGACGACATACAGTGTTTCAGATATAGCAGTCGCAAATATAACTTTGTTTTTCATACAAACACTATGAAAAACAAAGTTAATTAGGTGGCGAAAATTATAGTTATAAAATACTCTTATTTCAATATGTATTCTTAATGTCAGTTGGTATTGTCGACGTCATTCTGTGATTGGTTCGGTTGACTGAGCTATGTGCTATGTCAGAGCGAGGGCTAATTTATCACAGGTCAGACATCATTGTCCATTGCGTCTTACTGATCTAAGAAAAAGGACCAATTCATCAAGTGTGACATACTGATGATACTGACAATGATCTAAGTAAAGTTAAGTAAACATTTTAAATTTTGCTACTCAGTAATCATTGACAATTTTGAAAAAAATAGCTGCAAGCAAGCTGTCATTGTCATAACAATCTCCATTATTTAATTAAAGTAAATTCATATTGTTGGAGACTGCTCCAAAGAAATTTGATTTAATTTTAGGTTTCAATATTTCAGGGCATGTGAGACTGACCACTAAATGTATCATTTATATATCAATTGTACCCTTGGCCAATATATCCATCAGAATATCAGGTGAGATAGTGGTCAAACGCTTGTCTATCTAGTATAAGGAAACAGAAGAAAAAAAAAGAACAGTGACGTTCAAAATCTGCTAATCCATTGTTGGCTAGTGCTGGTCTAAGCCGACTATATCACGCGAGCATCTTGCTCGTTAATTTGATCAGTGGCATACCACCCTATGGAATTGAGTTTAATTTCAGTACAACAGAGATTCATTATTGCGAAGAGTTGGCTTTATTAAAAAAAACAATTGCGTCACTGTTTCCTGTCTTCCATGTTGAATATAGTTAATAAAGTTGAGACTAATTAATCTATTATCACCACACATACTTTGTCCGAATTAAAGTAGGCCAAATTCTGTCAATCCATAGCACGCTCTGATCGACTAGAGTCTGGGAAAGCGTGCTTTGATTGGCTAGCCGCTGAGAAAGCGCGCTTTGATTGGCTAGCCGGCGATAAAGAACATTACAAATAGCGAAATCTAATTGGCTAACATTCATCTATTAATCCAAAATTACTTCGAAAGGTTCGGAATCCGAAGCACTACCAATCTGTACTAAGTTATTGGTCGATATTGTTGAATAACTGAATATGGTTATAACAGCCTCGAGACGCGGCGAGTTCGAGCGACTGACGCCGAGTGGTGACAGCAAGGATGGCTTCACCACCGTCTCTTTATCATCAGGTGACGAGCTTCTAGGTGGTGGGATGATGCAACCCAATAAGCTTAATATTTCAAACTAACTATTCAAATAAACCTGACATGGCCTGACTAACTTATTTATTTTATTCGATTTCAAAAGCATTTGCACTTGTCTATTCTCAAGTAATTGTATTCGAGAGAATTGGTTTTGTGTGATGACGACATTTTCTTGGCGGACAATGCCGTGTGCTGGCTAGCTATCAGCTATTAAGTTTGAGAGAGAATCTGTCGCCATGCACTAGTGTATTCCGACAGCTGTCCTAGAAAACTAGTTCCCATTAGGCCTAGCATGCTACCATCCTCGGCCTCGTCGTCAATTACCAACAAGTGTGATGGTCAAACTTGGCCTTTATACTTTAAAAGTAGAAAAGCTGACAAAAGCACAGTGGTAACCATTAATTGAACCATTAACGGGATATTTACCATGTATTTTTATTATTTATGAGTTTCACGATGGTAACTTTACTCTAGTATTGTCATTAATGTATTGGTTTAAATGTCTCTCTGCGTTCTCTAGTACTGTGAGACTTAGGTCTCAACAATACTATTAGTATTGTTTGTAAATGAGTATGAGCCTAATTTACACGACCTATTATGACTGTAATCCTTTTAATATTATTTTAACTAATATGGGTATCATTTCATTTTATTCATTCCTCTCATACATCTTCATTTACTAACTTTCGTCTATGCTTATTTTGGCGCTTGATATTTATTTTGTTTATAACATTAATAAGCATGTATTAATTAATAAGGCTGGGCTAGTGTGTTAAGTTTGACGAATGTTTTAGTTGATGCATTTCAAAAAGATATCTATATAATGTGAATGTACAAATCATAGTACAATTTTGTGTGTTTACCCTTTTGAGCGCCAAAGTCACATACGTGACAAGGACGGGCCCTGTACACTAGCGTCGTCTATAGAAGACAAGAACCGTACAAAACCGTACCGCTTGGCGTACAGGGCACGGGAATGCGTTTGTAGCGTGGCGCTCTATAGGTTAAACGATGTCATTCCAAGTACAAGTAACATATTGAGGATATTTTATAATGTTTATATTTATAATGTGGCATGTCTTGGGGGAGGCCACGTCCAGCAGTGAACTGATAATGATGATGATGACTGTATTAAAAAATAATTTGTTTGTACGATTTATTTTTACAATCCACACATTATATAAACGCTATTCGCAGTTCTATTATTTTACTAGTATATAGTGTAGAGTATAAGCTACGCTATGCAAGTCTATTATTGCGACAGTGAAGTATTTTTTTACTTCACAACACCAAAGAACCAGTGTAGACTGCATTTAGTCAGATAAAAATTAAAATGATTATATTACGCTAATGGATTACTACTTACTAGTATACGGAAAACGTAACGTTTATCGTCTGAACGTTCAGTACAATTTTCTAAATCAACAATATTCTACGCTTGTAAAATGCACCTAAGTCCTAACACATTGCGTTAAGTACGCCTTATATTTTTCAAGTCACGCCACTGAGCCCGATCTTCGGCTCTTTGTTTCCAGTCAGTGGCGCGACTTGGGAGAGGCCTATGTCCATCAGTGGACTGATACCGGCTGATTGTGATGATGATGACAGCTTATATATGGCAAAGCTTTAATAAAACTACGTAGCCCATTTCTAATCATATCGTCTACTCACAGGTACAATAAAAACCGAATCGAGCGGTTTAAAGCGCGGTTCGGAATCCCGCTCTAGCGCCGAACCACCAACCGGTGCGAAACGTCGTCGTGTCATCGATGACGTCGGTGATGACGTCAGCGACCGCACCGTGGCCGACATAGTGGCCACCATCGACGATCCCAACTACATGTGCGGACCTGATGTAAGTTATAATAATAATAATTTGTCACCACCCGCCTTAATAATTTGTAATGAGCCATGATTGGCGGGTGCCGTACCTCATCCCATAGACCCGAATGAGACATCAAGCAGCACACATTCATCATCTTCATCATCATCAGCCGGTGTCCGTCCACTGCTGGAACTAGGCCTCTCCCAAGGTGCGCCATTGAGCCCGATCTAGCATTCATGGCCATGATAAAATGTACCATATTTTTATAGTTTCTCATCTTTTCATCCACAAACAATAGATAAGCTAAAATTGTAAAGGTCCTCTTGATGTTGGCTTCGGCTCCGTCAATGCCCTAAAAAGGACCGGGCGTTAATGACCCGAGAATGTAATTGAATAATGATAATAATTTATTCACACACAATAAGCATTACAAAGTACAATATGACTTAAATTATTGACATAATGTGTAAGTTTAGGCGATTCTTACACTGCACCGCATCACGCAGGGTAGCACGGGAGTGCGTGGTCTTACGTTGTTTGCAAGTATCTGTGTTTGTATAGAAAACACGCGTAGTGCAGTGCAACACACTGAAAACGCATTTACGCGCAGTGTTGCAGATCACGCGCCTACATGCGGAGAAACGTGCACCCACGCGCGTGATTCCAAGAAATCAATACAAAAAATCTGCATGCTTAGGCAGATCACGCACGGGTACGCGTGGCTCCGCCGCCACGCACCCCGCAGCGTGGTGCGGGGCACTGTGTGTATCGCCTTATTCAAACCTTTTTTCAAAGGAGCAGGAATATGACCGCACACAGGCCATTCGCTAGAAGCTGGAAACTGGTTCCTAAGTTCCCACTTTGTGAAGAACTAAAACATATCAATGTATAATTATATAAACAATTTTGGAACTGGGTTGAATATGTTTTAATGGGTGATTCTTTTATTGAAAAATTTTTATCAGGGAGAGGTTACTAATTCATCTATATATATCGTATCGTATACATTTTCTGAATCGGTATTGCAAGTCGGTTGTTTTGCAGAAGTTTAATATATAAAAAACTCATTGTTTCAAATATATCATTTTGATTGTACATATCGCAAAAAAGGTTTTATTTATACTTTCACGTTGTATAAAGAAAAAATATCCACATAGACTAACACATGCTTAGAATAGTTAGTATTGTTTAATTGAACACATATTTTCGAACAAACTTTTACTGGTTTATAAGAACCAACCGAAATATATTGAAACTATAAAATGACAACAAAGGTGGTCAATTTCAGGCACTGTTCCAAATGCAAGCACCGAGAGACGAAGCGGCAAAAGTAGAGGAACAACGTAAGCTTATAGAATTCCATGTGATTGGTAACTCGTTGACAGGACCAGTCAATAAACAGACCATGCTGTGGCTTATAGGTGAGATACTTTATTTTACCACTTTTAACAGATTTCAAAGATTCTTAATGCCTATATTCTTCTTTTGTACATATTACTGATTCAACATTATATTTATTTGTGTTATCTACACTTTATATTTTTGTATATTTCTATATACAATCCAAAAATGTCACTGTACTCACGGGATTCGAACACACGCCTCCTAGGAAACATGCCTGCCGCTGTGCCAACTCAGCTACGGTACGACTCCACCGATACGACGAAACTAATGGATTGTATTTTAACATACTGTCTCTATCCCCATACTGTTGAATAAGCTGGAGAGGTTAGGAATTCGCGGAAATGAACTCCTCATTTTCTCCAACTATCTCCGTGACCGAACACAAGTCGTGAACATTAACAATGTCACCAGTAGTGAAAAAAAAATGTTCTTGGCGTTCCTCAAGGATCGATTCTTGGACCGACTTTATTTATCACCTATCTCAACGATCTATGCCAGTTACAAATACCTTACTGTCGTATTGTTACTTACGCAGACGACACCGCACTTTTAGTTTATGGCACAAACTGGGATGAGAGTAAAGCTCGAGCTGAACATGCACTATTCACTGTCATACAATGGTTTAACCATAATTTGCTTACGCTTAACGTCAGCAAAAGTCATTTTATAACCTTCTCCGCAAATCACATCACTCAACTAGATCAAAACTTCAAATTAACTGCCCACTTCTGCGAAGACCGCTCAGCAGGATCTAACTGCACTTTTCCATCTATAATTAAAACCTCAAGTATTAAATGTTTAGGCATCCAAATAGATGAGACCCTCCACTGGCAACCTCAAATAAATCAACTTGTTGCCAGAGTCAGACGTCTCATCTACATCTTCAAGCAAATTTGTCACACCGCAGATTCTGACGTTCTAAAAGTTGCCTACCGTTCTTTGTTTGAGTCAATAATAACATACTATAACACCATATGGGGTGGTGCTCATAAAACTTCGTTACTGCAACTAGAACGTGCCCAACGAGCAGTTCTAAAAGTAATGTAGCAAAAACCATTTAGATACTCTACCCATCAACTTTACACTGACGCTTGATAGGATATGTCCAATAGTAAGACACAGAACAGATGCCGCAGCTCGGCAATACAATGTATTAAGCTCACACCTTTATAACAAGGCAAATAAAAATAATAACATATACGGTATCTCAAAATACCATTGTAAAAAAAAGCTGTTTGACTGGCTCATAACATTAAACTACGAGCAAGCAGAACTCCTGCTGAATACTCGTATCTAATTCTAATCTATAACTATTTGTAGATTAATATATATCTATCGAATATCTATTATAGTAGGTGGTTATTGGGTGTTCTACTCCAGCCACATCTGTTGATTAAACGATATACCCAACTGCGTTCGCTCCGCTTGCTGCGCTCACTTGTTGCAGTTGGGTATATCGTTTAATCAACAGATGTGGCTGGAGTAGAACACCCAATAACTAAAAATTGATTATCTCTCGCCACTTGTGTTTTAGAACTCTCAAAGCTTCCGGTGTAATAATTTTGATCAACATGTTTTAGAACTCTCAAAGCCTCCGGTGAAAATTATAATGTTTATTAATGTGGTTACTAAACATTACTTATCATTCTGCGAAAAGCGCTCTTGCAATGAAGTTCGTTAAGCAGCCAATATCATTAAAATTCGAAAATATAAATATTAATTCTGAAAAACGCAGTTTTCGTCATGGAAAGCTTTTACCAAATACAATACGATGTATAATATGTGGCCCGTCGAACTGTGGAAAAACTAATTTGGCTATCGGACTCATCTTACATGAAAATGGTTTGCAATTTAAAAATGTTTATGTTTATTCAAAAACTCTTTATCAACCGAGATACATGTATTTGGAACAGGTATTACGAATGGTTCCTGGTGTTACTTTTTCTAAGTATCATGAAAATGAAGAAGTTCTTACTCCAGAGGCAGCAAAATGTAACTCAATAATTATATTCGATGACGTAGCGTGTGAGAATCAAAATAATAAGCGCGACTATTTTGCAATGGGAAGACATAAATATATAGACTGTTTTTATCTAAATCAGACTTATAGCAAAATACCAAAACAGTTAGTGAGAGATAATGCAAATTTAATTGTTCTCTTTAAGCAAGATGATATAAATATGAGACATATTTATGATGAACACGTCAATACAGATATGACGTGGCAGGAATTTAGAGAAATGTGTGCAAATATATGGAAAGAACCCTACAGTTATGTAGTGATTAACAAGGATTGCGAAAAAAACAAAGGATGTTACCGAAAGAAATTCGATACGTTTGTTGTGTTTCATTAGTATGTATGTCGTAAATATGTCAATGCTTGTCGAGGTGTTGAAAAGTAAACAGCTAATAGCAGTAAACTTAATAATTAAATATAGAAATCATGTTTAATAATCCTGTGAACCGTATATACTCCACTGTATACAAACGTTTAAGAAGTTTCGATACCTGGCCTCGAGGATTAACACAAAAACCACAAGAAATGGCTGAAGCAGGATTTTTTTATGCAGGCTGTGACGACAGAGTTATTTGTTTTTACTGCGATGGAAGGCTTAAAGACTGGAACTCCGAAGATCAACCATGGGTAGAGCATGCGCGCTGGTTCCAGTCATGTCCGTATGTTTTAGTAATGAAAGGAAAAGACTACGTTAAGAGCATGAAAAATTATGTATACGAAGAAATTAAAAAAAATTGCCAACAGACTCCACTGGATGATCTACCTTTGATAGTAAATACATCATCTTCAATAATCTGTAAAATTTGTTTAGAAGAAGAGCTTAACACTTGTTTTTTACCTTGTGGTCATGCTGCGGCTTGTGCAAAGTGTGCTTTTTCCATTGGTAATAAGTGTCCAATTTGTAGGCGAGTATTCGCCAATATAACACGATTGTATTTCTGATTATACTCTATTGCTAGCCTACTATAAATAGCTGAAGTAAAAACATATGTTATCACTTTCGTGAGAACACTGACAATAGTTCAATCAATTGAAATTCAATTTAAAGATATGGAAAAAAATCTAAAGAGACAAATTGTAAAGGCTGCGGCAGCTGTTAAAAATAAGGTTAAAAAGATGCGAGATATTGAAATGGAAAACAATAGTATTTTGGAATCTGTTTTTAAACCAATTACAAGTCCTCTTAATGAAATGGTGGAAAAATCTAAAACGTGTTCCCAAACTAAAGGAGTACAATTTGAAACTTCAAGTCCATTAGACAAGGACAAAACTCTTAAGAGAGATTCTAACATCGAGTTCGACGTATTTAGTCCAAGAGACTCTAATGATTCAGATGAAAGCTATGAGAATTCAGAAAAATCTGATAATGAAGAAAATGAGGAATCATTTAAATCAGTGCAATCAGGTTCAAGTGATCAAGAAATTTCTTCGTGGTCCATGTCTTCCAAAACTTTACAAGATGTTCCGTTTGGCGTGAGAAATGAACGAGGTAAACACATGATGGGATCTTCGCGTGTAACTCTTTTTGATGATTATATTCAAGTTGGTGCAAACAAGTACAAATATACTCCTGGTATAAAGGAACTTCTGTTTAAAAAAGTACCTAATATATCTGCAATAACTGATGAAGATTTGAGACATTATAAAATAATGTTACTAGAAACAAATGTGCACCGAAGAGAATTCGATCCAAATAAACCAATCAGAAGTAACAGAGGTCGAAAATACTTGAATATAATAAAACCGCTATTTAAGTTGCGTAAAGTTTCAGCGAGCACTGACAGTAGTCAACCTGATTTACTTCATCAAGGAAAAGGACTACCTCTGTTGAAACAGTGGAAGAAAAATGTTGACTACGTTTACTGGGACAATCCTAATGAACTGGTTGAAAGATTAAAACTATTGATTGCTTCAAAAGATGCTGGTAACACTGGGTTAGATAATGAAATAATATCTATTATAGAAGAACTGCGCGAAAGCAACATTATACCTTAATAAATAGCATACATTTCTAAAAATAGTATCATTTGATCTTTGTCAACAACACCCATCAGTTCACAATAATGGATAAGTTTGGACATCATATTCATAAACGATTGCGTTTACCAGACTTTTTAGAAAATTTTGATAAAGTCTTGATGCGAACTGAAACCGGAGAGTTCGATTTACAAAATACAAGGTTGACTGGGATTACAATTCCATTGAAAAATACCGATGCTGTGAACAAGGAATACGTAGACAGCCAATCTCAATTGTTTGTAAAAAAGCAAGAAGTCGATATAATATTCAACGATTTAAAAGCAGATGTTAAAAAAGGCATTGAGAATTTAAAAGCAGATTATTATACAAAGGCTGAATTAGACCAAATCATTAAATCAAAGAAATGAGTAAGCTACAAATAGTAAATGAAATTCATAAAACAGCTCGTAAAAACTTTGTTCGACGATCTGTAATATTAAGAGGAATTGATGATTTATGGCAAGCTGATCTTATGGATTTTCAAAATATAAAAAGTTGTAATAATGGATATAGGTATATTTTTGTTGTAATAGATTGTTTTTCTAAATTTTCCTGGGCTATCCCTGTTAAAACGAAGACTAAATCCGAAATAGCAAATGCGTTTAGTTCGCTATTATTTAAAAATTATCGAAAGCCAGTTAACTTACAAACTGACATGGGCACAGAATTTTATAACGATGAATTTAAAAAAGTTATGCTAAAAAATAAAATTAATCATTACTCTACATATTCCATAAAAAAGGCTTCTATAGTAGAAAGACTAATCAAAACTCTCAAGAACAAGTTGTATAAAAATTTTAGTTTGAATGGTAGTTATAAATGGATTGGAAAGCTTTTAGAAAGTGTTATGGCAACATACAATAACACAATACATCGAACAATAAAATATAAACCAAACGATGTTAACCAATCAAACCAAAGTGAAGTATTGAGAAATATAATCAAATCACAGGAAATTAATTGTCTGTCAAAGACCAGAAAATTAGAAGTTGGTGACCATGTTCGTATAAGTAAATATAAAGGTAACTTTGAAAAAGGATACACCCCAAACTGGTCTACGGAATTGTTTTTGATTAAAAAGGTTCATGGTTCTAAACCTATCACTTATTCCATAGAAGATCTACACTATCAACCAATTTTAGGAAGTTTTTATGAACAAGAACTTCAAAAAACTAAGTGTCCTAATGTGTATCTAATTAAAAAGGTTATAAGAAAAAAAGGTAATAAATTATTCGTAAAGTGGTTAGGTCTACCTAGACCTGAAAACAGTTGGATTGAAAAACGAGCAATTGTATGATTATCTTTTCTATAGAGTTACATACCTAAGTATATAAAATTAAGTCTATTTAGATATTTTATCTCATTTATAACTCAGCTATGCATGGTGGTGGACTCGTTAACAGCATCATAAATAACTTACCATTTGAATTGCATTTACCTGGGTACAATTACTGTGGACCTGGTACCAGATTAAGAAAACGATTATTGAGAGGTGATCAAGGAGTTAATGAGCTTGATAATGCTTGCATGAGACACGATATAGCATACGATAATTCAAATAAATTGGAAGATCGACACAGAGCTGATTTAGAATTATTAAATATGGCAAAGCAACGGATGAAATCGAAAAATGCAGGAAGAGGAGAAAAACTGTCTTCGTGGCTTGTGAGCAAAGTGATGAAAACCAAAATGAAGCATGGTGCTGGCGTGAGAACATTTAAATCGATCGTCTCTACAATACATAAACGACTGAAAAAATTAAAACCAAAAAGCAATTCTAGAGCTATTAAAGCTGCATATTCAGCTGCGAAAAAACTGATATCAAATAAAAAAGGAGTGTGTCTGCCTCGTGTAATACCGTTACCAAAAACAGGTGGTATTTTACCACTTATACCAATATTCGCAGGACTGTCTGCTCTAGATGCATTAGTTGGAGGTGCAGCAGGTATTACTAAAGCTGTAAATGATCATAAAGCAGCTAAAAGGAATTTGGAAGAAGCCCAACGTCATAATAAAACGATGGAAAGTATCGCCTTAGGAAAAGGCTTATATATAAAACCATATAAAAAAGGCAATGGTCTTTTTGTAAATAGTTCAAAAAACTAATAGAAAGGTTACCCAAGCGTGCTCTCACTGATATAGACATATTAGAGTATGCTACTAAACACATACCTTACTTTAGAGGTGTTTTCATGAGAAATGAATTGCCGCCAAAGCCTAAGGACATTGAGTGTGCGATTGTTAATTTAGATAGCTCAGAGAATGAAGGAACCCATTGGGTAGCCTATGTAAAACATTTTAACTATTGTGAGTATTTTGATAGCTTTGGTGATTTAAAGCCACCAATTGAGTTAATAAGATATTTAAAATTTAATATAACATACAATTATTGTAGATATCAACGTTTTAATACATCTAATTGTGGTCATTTATGTTTAAAGTTCCTAAGTGAATTTTGGAAAAAATGTTATGCTAATACTATTTGTATAAAATGTTCTAATAAAGTATTGTGACTATATATTTATAAACGTGTTTTTATTACCATCATTTCTAAAATGTCTTTCACGCTGTCAATAACAGGCAACACCTCTATTTTATCCACTACCTATTATCCAGCTTTACAATTTTATGATGAATACGAGTGTGCTCTGTTATATTTCTCAACATTCAATTCAATACCTAACATTGATAACAGAAACAATAAATATTATTATGACAATAACGAAGTCGTAGACATACCAGAAGGCACTTACGAACTGCAAGATATTTCTGATTATCTAAAGTCAAACGTAAAAAAAGGAGTCGCTTTTAATTTATTTTGCAATAATAACACGTTGAAATCGTTTATCTTCTGCTCTAAAGATATCCATTTTGAAAAAGCTAATTCTCCAGGAACTTTACTAGGATTTGGTAATAAAACTCTTAAAGCCAATATAATACACGAGTCACAACTCCCAGTTAACATTTTATCGACAACAGTGGTAAGAGTCGAATGTGATATAGTGAGCGGATCATATATTAATGGAAAACCAAGCCATATTCTTTATGAATTTGCTCCTAACGTGCCTCCAGGATACCGAATAATAGAAGTGCCAAAGAATATAATTTATTTTCCTGTCAATCAAATTGACGTCAGCACTATTAATATTAGATTATTAGATATTAATAATAATTTAATAAATCTACGCGGTGAAGAAGTTCAATTATATTTGCATATCAGGAAAAGATGATCGACTTCAATAAAAGTAGTAATTCAATAATGAAACACATCAGTACTCATCGAACAATCCGAAAAGGAACAACTAAGAAAAAAATTAAATTGACCAGGGAAAATAAAAAGTTCCTGAAATTAATTGGTCTATTAAAATGAACATTTTGGATATAACAAGTTCACCAGCATACGATAACACCATAGACGGTATCGAATATCATTCATATAAACCTTACGTAACAAGTTTTAACAGGAATGATGAAATCCGCATACCTATCAATCAGCAGGATTTATACATACTACCATCAGCAAGTACCCTTTATTTAGAAGGAACAGTAAACATCATAAAGAAGGATACAAAACTAAAAGTTACTGCTGTGGAATTCACAAACAATCCATTACTGTTTCTTTTTCAAGATATTCGCTATGAACTAAATGGAGTTGAAATAGATAGAATCAAAAATGCTGGAATGACTACAACAATGAAGAGTTTAGTATCATTTAATGAAAATGAAGCTAAGATAGCAAAAGCTTGGGGTTGGGATATAAATGGAACAAAAACAACCCATGGAAATAGTTTTTCTGCCTCAATACCTCTTAGTAATATTTTGGGCTTTGCTGAAGATTATAAGAAAATAATTATGAATTGTAAACATGAACTGATATTATTACGCAGTAATACAAATTTGAATTCTTTGAAAGTTCCATCTGGTGAGGTTCTTGAAGATATAATAATAAATAAGTTAGTTTGGCGCGTTCCACACGTCAAGGTATCAGATAAAGAAAAAGTTAATTTACTAAAGTTATTGGAAAAGGATCGTTCTCTATATTTGGCTTTTAGAAATTGGGATTTATATGAGTATCCCTTATTACCTAAAACAACTAAGCATACTTGGTCAATTAAAACGTCCTCACAGATTGAAAAGCCAAGATATGTAATCATAGGCTTACAAACAAATAGAAAAAATTTAGCTGATCGCGATATATCAAAATTCGACCCTTGTAATTTAAGAGATGTCAAAGTATATCTTAACTCTAACTATTTTCCATATGAAAACTTGAATATTAGTCTTGATGATCATAAATATTCATTATTGTATGAACAATATGTCAGGTTTCAGACATCTTATTATGGACGCAGAAGTGAACCACTGCTAAGTACTTCTGAATTCAAAGAAAAAGCACCGCTGTTTGTAATCGATTGCTCTAGACAAAGCGAAAACCTTAAGTCAGGTCCTGTAGTTAGCGTACGTGTGGAACTTGAATGTCATTCAGAAATACCTGATCAGACAGCTGCATATTGTCTTATTTTAAACGATTCCATCATCGAGTACAGACCGTTGAGTAATATAGTAAAAAAAATATCTTAAAATATGAATCCTTGCAGAATAAAATATATATTCGTGGATGTACAAGGATTCAAAGATACACAAAATAATTTTATTATAAAAGAATTGTCTATTTTAAACGAAGAAAATACCCAAACCTTTCTTGTCAAGCCCCCCTATCCATTTAAAAACTTATCGATCGAAGAAAAGAAACAAGTGCGGTGGATAGAAGCAAATCGAGGATATTTCTGGAGTGAAGGCCACATTGACTACAGGGAATTCAAAAGAATTATAATACCATATTTGAATAAGAAAAAAGTGTTAACAAAAGGAACTGAGAAAGTTATGTGGATCAAAGGCCTTTGTGAGAACTGTGAAATAATAGATGTGGGAGAAAAAGGATGTCCTAATTTTTTAAAATTATATCACGACTATGAAAAACCTAATATAAATTTAAATTGTGTACAACACACGAAAATGTGTGCATTAAAAAATGTATTGTGCTTAAAAAAGTGGTATGATAATAATAATATACATTTATTCAATGTAAGCTAAGAATTTAATTTAATGTTTTAAATAAAATAAAATAATTATTGCCTAAACTGGTTGTTGTTTTATTCTACCAAATTATATTTTAACGAATTAAAGTGGTGAGTATTTAGGAATTAAAATACAGCAGATATTTGAATAGGTTTTTAATAGAATATCGAAAATTAAAACATATCTTAAATTTAATGAATTAAATAGTACAATGCATTCAGGGAGATACTACTTACTGATTTGATTAAACATCTTAAGAATCACTTCTAATTTAATTTAACTGATCTATTTAAAAATAATTTTATTCAATTATGCGTCTCATCAGTCAGAATCACTTATTATATTTTCAGATATATTTTTAATCACTCTTTCGGTTTGATCTAATATTCTGTCCGTAAAATCTTTTACTATATATTGAGCCGATATTACAACATCACTTTCAGTGTCACTGTTATCACCACTAATGTCTATTATTTTGATCTGAATCAAACGTCTCCCTTTGTATGCTTCACGGTTTAAAACAAATGATGATCGCCGCATACTATTGCGAAGATTCTTAGTTTCACCAGGTGTCTTCTTTGTTTTCCGTTTTGGACGTTTTGGAGACGATTTCTTCTGATTAGTGATTGGAAAAATTTCGTCAAAGCCTTCTAATGGATTCTGCGCACAGTGGAAAAGAAGGTCTTGGGTATTAATTCCAAAAAGTCCATCTTGAGTCTCACTGTTATTATTTATTACAATGTCTGTCATAATCTGAAACAAAATAGAAAACTATTAGGGTCATTTTTATGGATAATATCGAGTAAATAGAAATAAACGAATAAAAGTTCAAAACTTACGTCTTAAGTCGACTTGAAAGTATGTGAATATGTGTGTTAACTGCGACGCTCGAACAGGGTATAATGAGCAGGGCATGATGAATTTTATTCAATGTTTGTCGAATGTGCAAAATCATGTAGTGACATGTCAGTGCACCTGCGTCGGTGTTAAATGTTTATGCTGCGTTAGTGAATTTGAAGTACCTACGTAGATTACGATTACGTAGAATAGTTAAAAATTTTCACAAACATTAAATTGGTTTTGCATTATTAACTTAAGCTAAATGTTAAGGCTCTTAAAATAAAATAAAAACAACAAGTATTCTAAATGAAATTCGTTTATTCACTATATTCTTACTTAAGGTTCACTTTACATTATTATAACATTATTATTCTCGTTATTTATTTTCTTTCTTAGTTTTAGGTTTTTTTACAATAAAGATATCCAAACAAAAATAGAAAAAAATCATTACAAATAAACAATATTATAAAAAAACCTAAACCTAGAGTGCCGCCAGCAGCGGGGCAGGGCCCAAGCTACCGGTGGTTAGGGCTGCAGAGAGAGGAACCTCCTGACGATGCGTGCCGTGTCAAGAAGTACCGCCTTCTGTATCTGGCCCTTGATCCAGCCGTCTAGCGAGAGTCTCTTGAGATGTTGGTCGAGACTCTTCGCTATTAGGCCGTTCGCAGAAACGACTATTGGGACAATGCTAGTCGAATCAACATCCCACATGGCGGTAACCTCGAAAGACAAGTCAAGGTACTTGCTGATCTTGTCCTTTTCAGCCTTCACGAGGTTCTCGTCATGCGGGATGGTGATGTCAACTAACACTGCCCGCCGCTGGGACCGGTCGACTATCACGATATCAGGTTTATTGGCGACAATAGTCCTGTCCGTGATAACCGATCGGTCCCAATAGAGCAAAGCATGACCATTTTCAAGAACTGGCGCAGGTGCGTACTTATAGTACGGCACCTCAGACTCGACAAGGCCGTATTGAAGAGCAAGTTGCTGGTGGATGATCCTGGCTACGAGGTTATGTCTGTGCAAGTACTCGGAGTTAGCAAGATGAGAACAACCGGAAATGATATGTCTGAGTGACTCTCCGGGACGGCGGCATGCCCGACATATGTCGACCGTACCGTCCTTCATAATATATTTCCGGTAGTTGTTCGTCTTGACAACTTCGTCCGCAATTGCACAAACAAAACCTTCGGTTTCCCCAAAGAGGTCCCCGAATCGTAGCCAGTTCACCGACGCGAGCAGGTCCACATCGGGTCCCGTTAAGACTCGATAGAACCGGCCATGCAGCTCCTTGCTCTTCCATACGTCCTTGCGGTCCTCGGTGCTCAGCACCTGAGGCTTGCGCCAGTTCTCTTTGCCTAAGGACAGAGGGGTGAAAGTCTTGTCAACTGACACCACATCGCAATGCATCCCACACTCGTTGTTTAGGAAATATTCCCGGAGACTGCATACCTCACGGTTGTGGAGTGTCTTGGCATTTAAAAAGCCTCGACCACCCCATTTCCGTGGGATATACAGTCTCATAACAGACGAGCGTGGGTGAAGCATGCGATGTGATGTCAATTGCTTTCGAACTTTTCTATCCAGGGCGTCTAGTTCAGTCTGAGTCCACCTTAGTATGCCAAAGGTGTATATAAGTAGGGGCATAACCCAGCCGTTGAAGGCACGTACCTTGTTGCCTCCTGACAAAAGACTGTTAAGTACTTTTGTCAGGCGACCGAAGAAACGTTCCTTCACCGACTGTTTTATCCCCCCACTCTCGATACCCAATGACTCAGACATACCAAGGTATTTATAGGTGTCGGCTTCGGAGAGAGATCTGAAAGTCATTGTATCAGAAAGTTGTAAATTCATTGAATTAACAACTTTCCCCCGCTGCACGTGCATGACCGCGCACTTATCTACACCGAACTCCATGTTGATGGCGTTGCTGAAAGTCTCAGTGACTTTCAATAACTCCATCAAATCATGGCGCTTCGGTGCAAAAAGTTTAAGGTCATCCATGTACAGCAAGTGTGAAATGAGTTCACCCTCTCTCCTAAGCCGATAGCCTAGCCCTGAATCCTCTAATAATGTGCTTAGAGGATTTAGGGCTAGACAGAACCACAAAGGACTCAGACTGTCACCCTGGAAGATGCCTCGCTCAATCCTTATAAAGTCCTGCGGACCAGAGAGACTGTCCCAACCACCCGGTTGACGAAGGACTGTGGTCCACTGCCTCATACAAGAACCTAGAAAAGACCTCAGAGTTGTATCAATTTTATACAACTCCAAGATCCTCTCCAGCCAGGTATGAGGCACTGAATCATAGGCCTTCTTGTAGTCAATCCAGGCGGTGGAGAGAGCACCTTTGTTCCGCCGGACTTGTTGGCAAATGGCCGTGTCGATGAGGAGGAGCTCCTTAGTACCACGGGACCCAACCTTACATCCATTCTGAGAGGGGGCCAAAATATTGTGCGCAACAATGTGCGAATTAATTTTAAACCTCAGAATAGATGTAAGAAGCTTGTACAGCGTTGGCAAGCATGTAATGGGTCTATAGTTCTTCGGTTCCGTGGTACTACCGGACTTGTGGAGCAGGAAGGTGACACCGGTTGTCATGAATGTTGGCAAGGAACCAACCTCGAGGGCTTGTTGGAATTGCGCCGCTAAGCAGTCGTGTGAGCATCGAATCCACTTTATCCAAAAGTTGTGTAATCCGTCCGGTCCTGGACTTTTCCAGTTCTGGGCCGTACGGATCGCACAACTAACGTCTTCGGGGCTAATACTAATAGCCCCCATGGATTCGATAGGCTCACACGCGCGCTCAACGACGCTCATCCAATCGCCCTCCGTGTGTTCGACGGGCACCGACCAGATACTACGCCAGAAGTTATTCATGGTAGTAGTATCCGGACACTGCTCCTCATTCACACGTTGATTGGTTCCTTCCCAACCTCGGTATACCTTCCTTTGGTCACTTTGGAAGAGGCGATTTTGATAATAGCGATCTACACGCGCTCTATAGCGACGAATACGGTTTGCCAATGCATAAACTTTCTGCTTCAGAAAGTCAATGCGTTCCGTGACACAAGTCATGTAGTCCCGGGGTCTAATCCCGGTCCCAGCAAAGGCCTGATTCACGAAACGCATGACTCGGGGGCGATGATTACCCCCTCTGAAGCAGATCAACTTCGCAATAAGAGTCCTAAACATATTGATGCGACACTCGATTCGTTCTTGCCACGCAGGGATAGCGGGGCGTCGCGGTATTCGGTCAGTATCCGGAAACTTGACGCGAACAACGCGACACGCCGCTATAGCCGCGCAGTAAAGAATCGAGTGTGTATCAACTAATGTTTCACTAGTCTGCATATATGGGACTAGCAAAACGTTTAGGGCTCCCATTAACGCCAGGTTACGTTTATTCATTGGCAAACGTGGTAGTCGCGGCCTAGAGTCAGGAGTAGTGCGATACTCCAAAATCGCGTCTTCCAAAGCCCTCCTCAAATGCTCATTAGTCTGGGTACTTACGTTAGTATTCGTACAATCGTCTGCGTCCAGCGCGGCATCCGCCGGGGCAGACGTCGAAGCCGAGCCTGTCGGCCCCTGCGTCGACGACACACTGGGCGGGTCCCGCGCTAAAGCAGAAGTAGTAGGAATAATAGGTAACGCCTCCAGACGCAGCCGATCAAGCGCAGAGTCGTCCAACAGCTTGAGCCGCTGGATGGCCCGCACCTGATCCGATAGTCGTTGTGCGGTAACGGTGACGGCTGGTTCAAGGGCCTGAAACAGAGGTAGTATCCTATCGCGGTACGCGGTCAGGTTAGTTCCTCCCTCTGTAGCCCCGTAGTAGGCGCGCATGCAGTTCTCATTTAAAGACTGGGTCCATCGCATGCGACGCGCTACACCACCGGTAGCGAGGGCCGGGCGCGGAGCAGAATGCCCCACAGGCCCCAAGCGTGCCGGTAGCGGTGGCCGTCCTCGTCGTCGCGTAGATGGTGGTGGCGGCGGCGGCGGCGTAGGCCCGTCGTCATCACTCGACGAGCTGCCCTCCGGGGGAGTGACAAACTCGTCTCCCGACGATGTGCTCGGAGATGATGCGGCGGGCGGAGGTGGTGGGTGCGCGCTTCTTGTCTCCGCTAGACATCTTCGAGATCTCGTTATCATTTTTTATCACTTTTATCGTAGTTATTTTGCTTGCACATTATTTTGGGTTTGTTGATATATGACATGATACGTCAAATGAGAAAAACGATGTAGATTAAATTAAATGTATACTGAATTTTGAACACTATTTTCTTGATGTAAGATTATTTGTTTATTGTATTTACTGTTTTTATGGTATAATCAAGGTTGAAATAGCAAAATTCACAAATAAAAGTAATATAAAAGAAAAAAAAATTCTAAAAGACGTCTCGTCTGAGCGGTGTCAATTTTTTTTTTTTTTTTTTTTTTTTTTTTTTTTTTTTTTTTTTTTTTTTTTTTTTTTTTTTTTTTTTTTGTACCTACATTATTATTATTATTATATTACATATTTATTTCATCTTACAGATAATCTTAAACTACTTACATTAGATTAGACCCCAAGAATTGAAATATGACCCCAAGCTCTGCTTGATTTTTTATCTTGCGAAATAAATCGTTTATCGTCGCTACTAGAAAGCGCAATTTTGTTTACAGAACGTGTAAATATTTCATGTTTTATACTTTTAAACAATATGTTTTTCTTGCGTAGTGTATTTGATGTAAGCAATGTGTTTGTATAATCTAAGATACTAAGATCTCGAACAACACATGATTTTACTCCCTTAGCCTTTTTAATTTCAGTGTCAGTATTTTTTATACAATATAATTTAGAGCGTAATCCTACATATTCAGTGATTATTTTTCCACCCATTTCATCTTTGAAAAGTCCTGGTACTTTTTTGTTAATTATTGGTAATTTGTGATAATTATCAACAGAAAAGTTACTGGTATCAAAATACTCCAAAAACGTATTTTTCACATCTTGATAAAAAATTTTGGTTTGGATGTGATAAATAAAGCTGTCTGTATCAGTATAACACATCGTCAAGCGGTCCCTGTAAAATGGTTTAAATATAGAATAGTGAAAATCATACATATGTGATTTTGATAATTCCAAAACTGTAAATCCGATATACAGTGGCTTATCCAATACTATACGATTAGGCTTTAATTGAATCGCAACCAAACTTTCCGTAAAAACTGAAGCACTGTGAAAGTTTGGACTCGCGATTAATTTTTCTGCGTTATTTCTTTTTTTAGTTCTATTGTTTTGATCATTCCATTGATTTATCAACTCAACATGGACCTTCTTGCGGTTGTTTTCTAACGTTTTACCAAAAACACTGTTATTGAGCAATTTGAAAAAGTCTTGCTCAAAAGTTGACGTTGCTTTTTGACGCAAATTTGTATTAAGATCGATGTATTGTTTTAAATATGCACTCTGTCGAAACGTTATAGCACGATGTACTTGTCTCAAGATCAAACCATGTCTTAAACAGGTTTTTAAATGTACATAATGTATAACATAATTAAATTTGTCATAAAGATTTGGAATTAACTTTTCATTTTTTCCACCCGGTGGAATATCTTTTTCGGGGCAAAACGGTAAATCATTATGTTCCCAATGTAATTTTTTTGGATAAATGAGATCGACTTCTAGAATGAAGCCGAACTCTGCATCATCAGATACATTATTCACATCCAGTTTATTAACTTCTGATTGATCAAGAAACCTAAAGTTTGACAAGGGCAATGTTTGACACATGCTGTATCCATAAAGATTATTGCAGTCTATATAGACTATGAATGATTCTGGCATCAACGGATCATGGTCGAAAATAAATTCGTTGTTTGCTTTGGCATGCCTATGTGCTGCCATTACCACACCTCCTCGTATGCCTGTCTGTAACATATCTACTATAGCAAAGTCATCTATTAGTTCTAACTCAATGCCTGTTTTATAAAGCATAGCATCGAATGATAAACTCGGTGCTGTAACATAGAATGCAGGGTCCAAGTTGTAGTAATGTTTGCAAGTTTTTCTAAAGTTTTCAAATATATCTGTTAACAACAGTAGGTGGTTATTGGGTGTTCTACTCCACCCACAGGGTGGTGGGTGGAGTAGAACACCCAATAACCACAAATTGATTATCTCTCGCCATTTGTGTTTTAGAACTCTCAACGACCCTGGTAAGAACAGGCAAAAAACAGATACAGAAATAGAAATAAAATAACAGAAACGAGCAAACGCAGTTGAGTATATAATTTTGATCAACATGTTTTAGAACTCTCGAAGCCTCCGGTGTAATAATTTTAATAAACATGTTTTAGAATTCTCAAAGCCTCCGGTAAGATCAGGCAAAAAACAGAAACAGATACAGAAATAAAAACAGAAACAGAAACGAGCGAACGCAATTACTAGTTTGCTTATTTGGTAACCAAAAAAACTCAACCGTTCCGCTCATAAGGTATATCGTTTGATCAACTGATGTGTTGTGGAACCCTCAATATATTTAAATTGGTCTGTTATAGATAGAAAAGAACGGAGAAAAAACTGAATTGGTGTTAAAATAACAGAAACGAGCGAACGCAGTTGGGTATATAATTTGATCAACATGTTTTAGAACTCTCAAAGCCTCCGGTGTAATAATTTTGATCAACGTGTTTTAGAACTCTCAAAGCCTCCGGTAAGAACAAGCAAAAAACAGAAACAGATACAGAAATAGAAACAGAAACAGAAACGAGCGAACGCAATTACTAATTTGCTTTTTTGGTAACCAAAAAACCCAACTGTTCCGCTCATCAGGTATATCGTCTGGTGTTTTTCACTAGTAGTAACTGACAATTTACTTACTTAAATCTTACAAACTAATTTTGTATGACGAAATATTTATTAGATCAAACAAGATACATTTGTATAATTCCAGAGCGTAGGTGTTCATACTGGAAATCTGAAACAATATAAAAAATATTACAAAATTAAAATCTGCTACCCCTAAAGCACCAACTTTTATATTTTCTGTGCTTTAAAGAAATGTGTGTATATACGTAAATTAAAATTCAAGCGTAGTCACTCACCATTTTCATCTAAAGGATTTTAATTTATTAAATTCATGAAGATCTCATTGTTCCTGCTGCTTGTCGCTCCTGTAAAATAGAAATTGGTACACATTAGTTTAAAACTAAGAATACACAATTTTATTTTTAAAAATCTTTACTCAGAATAAATCAAATTAAACTTGGAAATAACTAAACATTAAATCAGTGTGTAGTTAATATAAATAGCAATCGAAAAATAATCATTTTTATGTAATTTTTTAATATTATTTTCTTTACCTAACATTTACATAACATGTTCAAAATAATTAGGATCGTTTAAAAAACCGACTTCAACTGTCACTATAATAAATTTGAGTAGCAAGTTTGCGGTTATTATCTCCATATTACTCAGAATAAATCAAATTAAACTTGGAAATAACTAAACATTAAATCAGTGTGTAGTTAATATAAATAGCAATCGAAAAATAATCATTTTTATGTAATTTTTTACTATTATTTTCTTTACCTAACATTTACATAACATGTTCAAAATAATTAGGATCGTTTAAAAAACCGACTTCAAATGCCACTGTAATTAATTTGAGTAGCAAGTTTGCAGTTATTATCTCCATATCTCTGGAGATACTCATTAGATCTTGATAAATTTACAATGGGAACCACTACAAAAGTATAATCTTTGACATAAATATATAATTTAAAAAATCGGACCACAATTGACAGAGAACAAAAATAATAAATATTTCACAGTGAAACATAGAACATCCTCCTTTTTTTAAGTCGGTTAGTAGGGCTTTTTGTCGTATGAAGACCTATTTTATTTTTTCGATTTCTAGTTATTGAGAAAATCTTTATTATATAATACGACAGAAACTTTGTTTGTAATTTTATTTTCGAATCAATCAAAAAAGTTTACGTTGCAAAGTATTATACAATAAAAGCTAGGTACTTACTTGTTAATTCCAAATAGTTAATTAGTATAGAATGAATGGTCTTGTTCACACGCTCGATAGTAGGTACAAACGTACGAAGGATGGATTGAGTTACATGTACATCGTAAGCATTTCTTTTAAGGGTTCGCATACACGTTCGTTTTTAACTCTGCGATTGAATTGTTCTGTAGGTACAGATAAATCATGTCCCTATAACCTGTAAATGTTTATACCATTAAGTTTGCACTGTACAGTTAATTGAATGCTATTTTAACCGACACCTAACCAAGGAGTAGGTTCTGAATTCGTCGGAATCTTTTTTTATGTATGCTTCTCGATTACTCAAAGATGGCCGTACCGATTTAGAATATTTTTTATATTGTTTGAAAGGACACACTTTCCAAGTAATTTCATTTAAATTTCATCGAGATCTGATGACTATCTCAAGAGATATCGGGAGACAAACACATCAAACTTGGCACATGACTAGCGTGACATTTGAAGTTAGTTCTTTTAGTTTATTAACGATTTTAAATTATAATTATAACCATTCAGTTAAACTATCATTCATATGTATAGTCAAAACTATTTAGTGAAAACGAGCAGTTAAAACTCAAGGTGTGTAGCGGCCTTACGACAAATTATTTTTAAACAGACTTAACAGATAGCGTTTGTACGAATTACTTTTTTGTTTGTTATATCAATCATTTATGAACTGATTTGTTTTTTTCTTTTTACCGACTTCACATAAAGGAGGATGTACTCAATTCGTCTGTATAATTGTATTTTTTTGTTACCTCAGAACTTCATCACTAATTAACTGTGTGTGGATTTGGAGAATGTTTTTATTTTTTATAAATAGAATATGTTTACAGTGTAGTTCCATTTTAATTTTATCAAGATCTGATAAGTATCTCCAGAGATATGGAGATAAAGACCTCAAATTTAGTACTGAAAATGACTTGCGCAGCATGTGAAGTCGGCTTTTTGTTTTGTGAACGATCTTAAATTATGTAAAAATGTAAATAGTAATACTTTCCGTGTGGTGTATTGTACAGTTCAAATAATTAGATACCGTCTTATTATCTAAACACATAAAATATGATTGCAATATTTTATGCACTGACTTTTAATTTTACGTAAAACATTAAAGGCAATCCGGACAACCGGGCCCCCTACCTATTTACCAAATCCGTTGCCAGAACCGATGATGTTAATTTTTTTCAAAATAATCATGCTGTTGCATGATTAGGTGCTTTAATAGTAGTATACAGGATGTATTGTAATGCTAAATAATGAAATGTAGCTGATCAGAATGTTCGTTTAAATTGAGCTAAAATAGAGTTAAAATAGAGAAAATATAAGGCGCGTCGCTCACTACCAAGTCGTGGCGGCGTAGTATTTTTGGTAAATGCATGTTGCCCTTTAATATCATCTGACAGAATATACACTCACGAACTAATAAACTGCACCAAAGTTCAGTATTACTTTCGAATTAATTGAATGGTCTTTTCCAGTATACAAACATACACTTAAGGATATGATACTTCGCTGCTATGAAGTTAACGAACCAAACTATAGGTTTCAATCTAACGTTTATATTTTATTTCTAAGGCGTCTCGGACTTTGATTTAGTTTAATATTCCGTAAATGTAGGTTTACCCTACCTAATTAGATTATTAATGTTGATCAACCAAAGAGTATATCAAAATAAACTTTAATAATGTGAGTGCCTGTTGTGGGGTTTTATAATGAAAAACAATCAATCAATTAATTTATTTATTAAGAATATACCAATAAAAAATGTTCGTTTTATAATGATTAACAAAGCCCTCTGTACTCAGCCATATACAACTTGACATTAATTTTAAAATTAAATTATTTGAAAGGTAATAGTTAATGTTATAATTTATATTAGTTATAATAGTTAAAATTTTAAATTTGTCAATTAATATTCTTGCACACTATAGTAGGCTTACTTCAGCCATGATAAATTACTTTATTTGACGTCTAGAATAGGTTTGCGTTTGCATGTAAAGCTGCTTAATGTTTTATTCTAATGGAATTCTAGTGGGGTAACGAACGCAGAACCATATGATAAAAAAATGACTACCGTACCATTCTTCTACATTACATGATTATGTATCTAGGTAATATTAGTAATTAGAGATGTTTCAGTTTAGCATATTTAAGCAAGGATGTAGAATTGAAATTTAAATTGTAGTAAGCGAGGAACATCTTCTTCGCTGTTCACGATGATATGGTAGAAAGAAGCACACCGTTGCCGTTTATGGGGCAAGGTTTATTATATGAGATAGAAGTATTACCTGATACTAGAATACTTAGGAGAATAAATAGGGGAAGAAAGCCTGTGAGTGAGGCGTTTTAGGCGGAGTTTGCAGCATGCATGTTCTTAAGACCTTAGATGCCTGGGTCTTACACCCGGCCTGGTGCAGCCTTAGGGCTACTCTGCCCCCTCATTCCACCTGGTAAACACCACAACATGTTACAATGTATGGTAATCATTAGATTATTTAAAGGGTATGTTCGCGGGGGACAAGTTTGAGCATTTTAAGAGAAGCCTTTCCTGACCCTTACTAATAATATTAGGGAAAGATTTGAGAGTAGAAAAGTGGAAGTTATAGTCGCTATCTCACTGCTTTTAAGTTTATAATATATATGGTATTATTATATGTTAATAAATATGCCACGTACATGACCGTTAGGTCTAAAGGAAGGTTTTTAGGTAAGAAATATAACACTACACAACAAGATTTTGGATGAAATGTACAATTTATGCGCCCATCTTGTTAGACGGATTCGCATGGAAAGGTGGATTGATTTCAATGAAATTATACCTGTATCTCGGCGTTAGACAGAGATCTAGCTTTAAGCTTAAGCTAGAATATAACATCGATATAATTTGGACACTTCGTGCATAACAAGTTAAATATGATAACTCACAGTTTCAGTGTCCCTCAAAACTTTGAACAAAAAAACAAAATGGATGTCAAGGCGTGCCATTGACCACTGCACAGTGCACAGAGTACTGATCTGATACTGAATAGCCCTACTACGTTATAAGAGTAGGCACTTCTCTACATTGTTGATACCCGATTTATGAACGTACTTTATAGCCAACCTAACTTAACGGAAAGTATTGCTTATACATTTCATAGAAACTTTTTTTGCAGGGTTAGTTGGTACAAAGTACGTTCATAATTATGGGTTATTTAATAATGTATGCAATGTCGCGAGACGACCACTGTATATTTTTAATTCATTAGCGTCCTCTATGGAGAAACTACGTAACTACTACGATAAGTAGGTTATCATTGAGTATTTACCGTAAGATTTTATCAATTTTTGATTAGACCAAAACTTTGTAATGATTTCGACAGATAGCGTGAAATTTAAATAAGGAAGCCGTTCGATATTGATTATTATATACGAGGAGTTTATTGGATCCATTGATCGAGTTATTTAGATTGAATTTATTTATTGAGTTACCTATTGGAGAGCAATTATTTAGATATATTTATAGTATTTAGTTATTGGTGAGTTTATTAGTGTTCCCGTTAGATGGTGGGACTAGTATAAAAGGATGTATTGGATTATTTAAATTATGGTACTTTTATTAGTTTTATGCTAGATTTGTTGGTAAGATTTTAGGAAGTGTTAATAAATGAAATAATTCAAAACAACGATGTTAATGTATACGATTATATAATAAATTTCTTAAATATATTCATGATTAACTGTCTGTGAGCAGATTTTAAACCATTGCAAATCCCAGTTACATGAAAAATTAGCTATTATTAATTTATAATTATATTATTAATTAATTAGCTAAAGATTTGTGCCCTCTTTGAGAAACGACGTAACTATTACAATAAGTATGTTATCATTGAATATTTTTTTAATTCTTCTTCAGTCAGTTCAGTCTTATAAATTTATAAGACCCTAACTTGTAATAGTGCCGACAGATTAAAATTATTGTATTATTATTATGCGCTTTCAAATTTATTTATTTGTAGTGGATTTTAGGGAGTAATAAAAAATAAATTTACCAAAAAAAAAACCTAATCGGTTCATAAACAGCAGTTAAATATGAGTTTACAATCAAAAACATCATACATACAAATCGAGTACGACGTATCTTGTTTATTGAAGTCGGTTAAATAGTAATCTTTGCCGAAGGCCTCTACACACATGGAGTTTTAATTGCAATAAGTATTCGTATTTTATTAAAATAAACAAATTTGAACTTAATCTATAGCATAAAGCTACCTACTGGTCGCACTCAAATAACATGAGAAAAACCTTTTCTGTTACCCGACTACGATAGAATTAAAAGTGAATGTATAAAATATTACACACACTAATAATAAAAAAAATATACAAATATACAACAAGTAAAAAAGTCAATTAATCATCAAATCTAACATTTGAAAACAGTCTTCATTATTCACTATCTCACCTGATGTTTCGTTTCGTGGTCGAAGATTTTATGAAACAGCGTTTGTTAATTGCAAACACTTATATGTGGTTAGGTAATGATGTAAGCAGGCCTAATAATGCACACAGGAAGTATTTGGTTCATAAACAACAGTTAGGTATGAGTTAATCGTACATACATATGGAGTACGTATCTCTGTTTATTGAAGTTGGTTAAAAAAGTAATCTTTGTCTCTGGAACATATCTGGAAACATACCTGGAGTTATGAGGCAACAAACAAAAAATCATAAAATCAAATCGAGAACGTATCTCCATATATTGAAGTCGGTTAAAATGTAATATTTGTCTCTACAGCATAAATCAAGCCTTAATTATAGAATGTCGACGTAGCCGTAAGTCGATACCCAGTCACCTTTTATCAACAGTGTAGGGAAATAAACTGACCTATATCTTCAATTATGTATCTCTAAGCGGATATATAGATTTAGATCGTTCCTTCCTCTTACCAAAACCTTTATATATCCGGTATATCTTAATGAAGATTTTTTTATTATTCAATTTCAACCGTGATATATAATTATTTGGATCACATCATCAATAACAACAGGTAAGAAAAAAAAATTAAAAAAAATGCAAGTTACGACCTAATAATGTTAAATAATATAGGTTTTAAATCTCGACTATGCTTAATTTTGGATATGGAATATACTAACGGATATAATGTGTCTTTTTGAGTGAGTTTCAGATATATCAGAAGCAGTTATACCAAGCGGATCAATATCCTTTTATGATCAAAATTTATTATTATATGGAAGGATATACGATAGTTCCACTCCTCTGTCAGATACCCAAGCCTATTGCAAAGGTGAAATATTCTGTTAAAATACGAGTACTTACTACTTTTTAGATTGGAATATTATTTGCTGACAAATAGGTATTCTACTGAGACTGATAAAAATAGGGTTCTCTCATGTCATTTGAATCAACGCAATCCTCGGAGCTAGTAGCAAGCCAGGGGGACGAGCATTAAATTGATCGTTTTTATGTAGTACGCACTCTTTCATCAAATATTACTTATTAGTTCAATAGAAAAAGGCGATTACACTGCGATCGACTTGGCGTACAAATCTTCATATAACCGGTTTATAGTTCGGTACCTTGTGCGTTCCATCTCATTTATCAATAAAATACCGATATATAAAAATTGAATTGAAGTTGAAGTGTACTATCTCCATGGTTAAGATTCAATAGCTCAAGTGTTAAAATTTAGGTCTGGTAAATGTTTAAAAGTTATACAACGTTTTGTAGGAAAAAAGTGTTTATTTGCTTATGTAACTTTAATAAATAAAACAGTAGGTACTACATTTTCATGTTTAAAACAAATTACTTACTATAATTTAGACGTATTTCACATAAACAATGTAAACAAATTAAGTGTGCTACTACTTACTTGATTAATTAAAAATGCTAATCACTAATTCAGAATCACTGATCATATTTTCAGTTAAGTAACTAGTAAGTTTAAGTTAGGAAGCGTATACAAAAACTCGATTTTTCAGTATTTTTTTGCTCGATGGTACGGAACCATGGTAAAGTGTTAGTCCAACTTGCATTTGGCCAGTTTATTTCTTCACACGGTTGATAAAAGGTTTTGAGTTACAGCTTCGACAACATTAATGGCTAAGGGTGTTGTACATACGTTTTAACTCTACGATTTAATTTTAGTTTGAAAGTTTTCGTATATTCATATTGAATGTGAACATGTAGGCTTTTTTTGCGTTGTATTTTTTGGATTTGTAAGTACTTATTTTACGAATGAGTAGACCATCTTCTGGGAGTAGCTAGATCAAAGATTTAACGTTCCTGTACCCATAAATCATGTCCTTACAGCCTATTCATTTTCAACTATCTATATATTCACCTAGAGTTTTAGCTGCGCGTTTTAACTAAATGTTTTTAATTAAAATAGCATTCGATAGTTCATGTATATATTGAAAACTTGAGTTTATAGATATTTGAAAATGAATAAACTATAAGAACATGATTTATCTCTACATGACAGTTTAATCTTAGATTTAAAACGTATGTACAAACCCTTAGCTTTTAATGTCGATGAAGCCGTAACTCGAGACTTCGTTTGTTTTGTTAAAATATCAGTACTTAATACCTATTAGATTGGAATATTATTTGCTGACAAATAGGTATTCTACTGAGACGGATAAAATAATAGGGTTCTCTCATGTCATTTGAGTCAACGCAATCTTCGGAGCTAGTAGCAAGCCTGGGGGACGACCATTACATTGATCGTTTTGTATGTAGTACGCACTCTTTCATCAAATATTACTTATTAGTTCAATAGAAAAAGACAAGACACTGCAATCGACTTGGCGTACAAATCTTCATGTAACCGGTTTATAGTTCGGTTACCTTGTGCGTTCCATGACATTTATCAATAAAATATCGATAAATAAAAATTAAAGTACAAATAACATTTTAAGAAAATATTATTGTAACATGCTATTGGGATAAACTGCAGCCTATGTCACTCTCGAAGTCCTCTGACCAACTTTATACAAAATTCACATAAATCTGTTGAGCTGTTTTGACGTGAAAGGATAAATAACATATAAACATACTTTTACATTTTTTAAACATTAAAAGTTATAATAATATATTTTTAGTATTATATATTTTATTGTGATTTTGTTTTAGTTATTATAATATACAATGGTTTGTAGGAAAAAACGTCTTGAAGCACCACTGTCGAATACAACCAGTCCGCGACACAGACAAAAATCACCTTTTTTACTTATTCTGTGGTTTTGGTACAAAAATACCTTTGATTGTCCAGTACTTGAAGTATATATCTAGTCTATGGTAAAGATTTAATAGCTCAAGTGTTAAAATGTAGGTCTGCCAAATTTTTAAAACATTAAAAGTTATAGAATGTTTTGTAGGAAAAAAGTGTTTATTTGCTTATGTAACTATAATAAATAAAACAATAGGTCTGTACTATATTTTCATGTTTAATACAAATTACTTACTATAATTTAGACTTATTTCACATAAACAATATAAACAAATTAAGTGTGTTACTACTTACTTGTTTAATTAAAAATGCTGATCACTAATTCAGAATCACTGATCATATTTTCAGTTAAGTAACTAGTAAGTTTAAGTTAGGGAGCGTATACAAAAAACTCGATTATTCATTCAGTATTTTTGCTCGATGGTACGGAACCATGGTAAAGTGTTAGTCCAACTTGCACTTGGCCAGTTTATTTCTTCACACGGTTGATAAAAGGTTTTGAGTTACAGCTTCGACAACATTGAAGGCTAAGGGTGTTGTACATACGTTTTAACTCTACGATTTAATTTTAGTTTGAAAGTTTTCGTTTATTCATATTGAATGTGAATGTATAGGCTTTTTTTCACGTTGTATTTTTTGGATTTGTAAGTACTTATTTTACTAATGAGTAGACCATCTTCTGGGAGTAGCTAGATCAAAGATTTAACGTTCCTGTACCCATAAATGATGTCGTTACAGCCTATTCATTTTCAACTATCTATATATTCACCTAGAGTTTTAGCTGCGCGTTTTAACTAAATGTTTTAAATTAAAATAGCATTGGATAGTTCATGTATATATTGAAAACTTTAATCGTAGAGTTAAAACGTATGTACAAACCCTTAGCTTTTAATGTCGATGAAGCCGTAACTCGAGACTTCGTTTGTTTTGTTAAAATATCAGTACTTAATACCTTTTAGATTGGAATATTATTTGCTGACACATAAAAATATGTGCTATAAAACCGTGGAACAATTGGTAAACCGTCACATTCGGCGAGAGGTAATCCTACCTTGGACTCTCAGAATGAACTTACCATGGTTCATCCAACCGTATGTGTTTAGGCAATGAGAGATAATCCTACCTTGGACTCTCAGAATCACACTTGCCACAATTCATCAAACCCTGTGTGTTATGAACACAGTTGGTGGGAGATAATCTTACCTCAGGCTCCTAGAGTGAGTTCATCACATACGACGAGAGATAATCCTACCTCGGACTCTCAGGATGATACTTACCATGGTTCATCCAACCGTATGTGTTTGAGCATCGAGAGATAATCTTACCATGGGCTCTCAGAATGACACTTACACAATTCATCCAACCGTATGTTTTATGAACACAGTTGGTGGGAGATAATCTTACCTCAGGCTTCCAGAGTGAGTTAATCATATACAGCGAGAGATAATCCCGCCTTGGACTCTCAGTTTATACTTATATTGCTCACTCAGCCGATTGTGTTTATACATCGCATGCGGCGAGAGATAATCCTGCCTTGGACTCTCAGGATGACATAAGGGAGGGGGTTTTAGTCAGTAGGAGTCTGACATAACCGAAGAGTCTGTGCTCAACGGCATCCAATGAGGATTTCCCCCTCCGACGAAAAAAAAAAAAAAAAAAAAAAAATACATTTGTGTTAGAAACATAGTTGGTGGAAGATAATCTAACCTCAGACTTCCAGAGTGAGACTTACCATGGACCACTCAGCCGATTGTGTTTAGGCACCACATGAGATATAATCAATTTTAAGATAAAATGATATAACAAACGAGTTGATTAATAGTACATTACGGTACAAGTGTGTAATGTTGGTGATTACCGCTGAGGCGCCATTGAGATCCGAGCCGTTAGGTGAAGGTCTTAAGAGAGCCGAGGACGGTATTCATCAATACACACGTGTATCATACGACGTTTTTTAACACACTTGTGAAGAAAATAATACAAAAAAATCATGTTATATAGTAGACAATTATAGATATTTTACCTTGGAGTTTTCAGGTAGTAAACTTTCCATAACGTTCAAAGGGCTTCACATCTTATATTGGGCGTTGTACAACATAAATCATTTTCTTTATAACTAGTACTTTTAGACATTTCAATTAATAAATAACTATAATTTCATCAGCGAAAACGAGTTGTGAAAAATGTTTCGCAATGGTGGGAAAAAATTCATTAGTTTTCCAATGCGCGCGCATCTAACAATGGCGATCGGCCATAGACTAAAAGAATGAGGTTTATTTATTTATTTATTTTTTTGTTTGACGCGGTTAGCGTTTTGGCCACGTACAGAATGGGGAATTATAGTTTTTACAGACAAAACAAAAGTTATAATTAAATAAAAGTTTTGTTTATTAAACACGTACAAGTTAAAATTATCTATTTAAACACGAAGTTGTTTAAAATGAGCAAGCAATAGGTATATTAATTTATTTGTGCTATTGCACACGATCTTTTTTGTATCGAAACTTTTTTAAGAACAAAGCAACACAACCAATAAAATTAAAAAAAAATATCTATAACTCACTTGCGAATAATAGTAATTAAAAAGTCACAGTTTGATAACAGGCGTCATTGTGTGCCTGATTGCAGTGAAATAAAAGCCACTTCATGAGCAAGTGTATTAAAAACGATATACCCAACTGCGTTCGCTCGTTTTTTGTTATTTTAACACTGACTCAGTTTTTTCTCCGTTCTTTCCTATGTATAACAGACCAATTTAAATATATTGAGGGTGCACAACACACCAATTGATCAAACGATATACCTGATGAGCGGAACAGTTGGGATTTTGGTTACCAAAAAAGCAAATTAGTAATTGCGTTCGCTCGTTTCTGTTTCTGTTTCTATTTCTGTATCTGTTTCTGTTTTTTGCTTGTTCTCACCGGAGGCTTTGAAAGTTCTAAAACACGTTGATCAAAATTATTACTCCAGGGTCATTGAGAGTTCTAAAACACGTTGATCAAAATTATTACACCGGAGGCTTTGAGAGTTCTAAAACATGTTGATCAAATTATATACCCAACTGCGTTCGCTCGTTTCTGTTATTTTAACACCAATTCAGTTTTTTCTCCGTTCTTTTCTATCTATAACAGACCAATTTAAATATATTGAGGGTTCCACAACACATCAGTTGATCGAACGATATACCTTATGAGCGGAACGGTTGAGTTTTTTTTGGTTACCAAATAAGCAAACTAGTAATTGCGTTCGCTCGTTTCTGTTTCTGTTTTTATTTCTGTATCTGTTTCTGTTTTTTGCCTGATCTTACCGGAGGCTTTGAGAATTCTAAAACATGTTTATTAAAATTATTACACCGGAGGCTTCGAGAGTTCTAAAACATGTTGATCAAAATTATATACTCAACTGCGTTTGCTCGTTTCTGTTATTTTATTTCTATTTCTGTATCTGTTTTTTGCCTGTTCTTACCAGGGTCGTTGAGAGTTCTAAAACACAAATGGCGAGAGATAATCAATTTGTGGTTATTGGGTGTTCTACTCCACCCACCACCCTGTGGGTGGAGTAGAACACCCAATAACCACCTACTAACAACAACACATCACTTTTTAAATACAAATCGGTATATTCGCCTAGGTTCCGAATTTCAAATTGGGTCCAAACTGACTGTGCGTGCTCATAATCTTTATTTGATATGTGCTCATTGTTGAGAGAGCTATAAAAACTTTCTTTGCTTGGCAGAAATGGCTCGTTGTAACGTTCCCATGCGTTCATGTACTCGTAAGGGTAAACGCCTTTACGAGTTAGAAGGGAAAACTCATTTTCATTTGGGTAAATATTCCTTAAATGAGTAAACTCATGAGTTTTCATGGTTTTAACCAATTTTTCTAGACTGGTTCCTAAAAATTTGAACGAATCTACAAATCTTAACTGAACGAACTCGTCTCTTGATATTGGAATGAATTTTGTGAAAGAGATATAATTTTCTTTCGTTTTAGGAATTATTTTTATTGGTCCAGGCGCTTCACCAAGTGTTTTTATAAACAAGTGACAATCATACCCTGCTAAATTGTGGAAAAAAATTGGCACAAACTTTGGAACTTTGTACTGTAAATTACATAAGCTATGAGCTGCACCCCGATACTGTCCAGTAAGGTGACAATGGTCTCTGACCTTATCTCCGAATAGAAAACTCTCACAAATATGACATCGAACTGCATTCCTAAAATCAAATGCATCGTTTGCATTAAAAATTATGGGAACGTTTTGTGATAACACTGCATGGATATCCCGAACATCTTTGTAAAGAGAGCTAACAAATTTTTCTACACAATGAGGACCTCTAAAGATTACGAATTTATTGTAAGAAGGGTCAACAGAATTAATCACATTGTAAGCAAATGCGATAGGTGTATGCTTTTGTGTAGTGCGCGTATAAGAACTTTGAGGATCTGATTCACTTTTGCTTACATCTTCTAGCATAGTTTCAAAGTCAGCATAAATTACAAAAGGAATGTCTTGTTTGCGTTCGAAATTCTTGAATTTAATTACTGACCCCTTTTCCGGTAGGACAGTGACAATTTCGTTACAGGTATGACTTTCTACATCCTCAACCGTTTTAAAAAACAACAAACAAGTGTCACAAAAATAGATCTGTCCTTTATGCTTCGTTATTTGACTTCTCACCAGTCTCGATAAATTCTTTATGAGACAATAGTGAGATGTTGTGTTGTTTTCTATCCAAAGAAGGTGAATCGTTTTTTTATTTTCATGGCTTTCTGATTTATAAAGCGGGCCTACAACAGTCTTGTTATTTTTTAAGCCAAAAATGATAAAACTTAGGTTTGGATTGTTTTCTTCGAATATTTTAACATCAGATAATGTCATGGGAAACGAAATGTTTTCAGTGTTTAGTACATTGCGAAAATGTACATATGACGAAACCCTTTCAGGATGGTTTTTAGCTGGATAGAGGGCTGCAAGCACGCTCCACAGAAAACAGTGTTTATCGTTGTTTTGAATATTTAAACATGCTTTCTTTTTCTTGATGAATATTGGTAGTTCAATATACGTGGAGCCGCGAAGTGGTTGATATTTATTAACATTAACCTCAATATGCATACAATTAAGAAAAGTCCAACCCGAATCTTGCTCTTCGAATTGGTCAATTTTTGTGCGTATTGTATTGATTACATTTAAATATAAATGCTTAAAATTATAATTTCCATAAACAGGGATATTTTTTGTCATAAACGATTTAGTTTCTTGTTCATTATTTTTGAAAAGTAAAAACTTTGAGAATATTTCGAAGTTGACTTTGACACATATGTTTTTTTATGCATTCATCTAAAATGAGTTTGACTTTGTTTCGTATTGAATCTAAAAATACATCAATAGAATGTCCATTTGCGTATTGCGCAGCAATCCTGTAAGATATTATTCGGTTCTGAAATGCTGTCGCTACAATATCTACGCCTTCCACATCGATATGCGGTACAGTTAAAACGTTTTGTTTATGTGTATTACTTCGCAAATGGCCTGTCCAGCGGCTACCGCTTATAGATGTGTTACAAACTGAACAGAATGGCATTGTAGAAGCTACTTGCTTGTTTACCTACTAGATATAATTATTAATTTAAGTACCTACCTACATAGAAAGTTACCTATTTTTTAAAGTCAGTATTATAATATTATGCGCTTTTAATTTTCTTTTTTATTTCAAATTAATTAAAAAATTTACTTTGAGAGTTTAATATAGTCTACCTACACTACATATATCAAAACATACTATAATAATTCTATCTACCTTTATGAACCTAACTTAATTTAATAAAATAAAAACCATAATAAACCTATGCACACGTTTTGTTTATTTAAAATTAATCTTATCACTAAATTTTGTTGGTTTAGAATCTTTAAATAATTTAAACACCGTAATGAGAAACTCTTGTAAAATTTCCCACTCCTTAGTTTGTTCGTTGAGACGCAGCTTTACACTCGTCAACGCTTTTTTATAGCGTTCTTGAGGAGGCGTATTTTGAACGTCGACGACGTTGTAAAGCTTCACCTCAACGTAAAAGTCGCCTTCGGAGACTGTTGCGGTGCGTCGGCTCTGCCCTCCGGAAACCCTCGTCATGAAAGAAGAAGTCGATACGTTGCCTCCGGCGCTTTGTGATGCATTAGATGCAGCAACGCTTTCTTCCCCTTTCAGAATCGAAAAGATGTCTGACTTGCGTTTTTTAGACCTGTAAAACAAAGAAAATAATATATGATGAAATACTGTTATGATAATATTTAGGAACTTTTATCATCATAAATAGATTCAGAGTTAAATAATCATTTAACGTTGCTCACTCCATACAATATACATTATTGTTAAATAATTATTATGTTCAGGCTTTAGTTTACAGTCCACTTTCCTTATTCCCGCCAACGTCCCTCCACTACCATTATCCAACTCCGCATTTAAAACTCGCGGCAAAATGCTCCTGCGCACTGATTGGCCGGCGCCTCCTACAATCGCCGCCAGTCGCCATGAAGTCGCGAAATGAATCTACAGCAATGAAAATGTAAAAAACGTAATTTTGTGTGCATAAAAGTTTCCGCAGTGAGAATTCCCCGTCAAGTGCTGTGTTATCATCTTAACTATTCAAAACACATTAAATCATAACAGGATATTTACTAATGTGCGTGTATCAAACGAGAGCTGCATGTGAGTACCCTTCCATCCTTTTCAAATTTTCCATTAATCTTAGCTGAAGCCTTAATCATATAAATAATTATTATAAATTAACATCCCCTTTTTTGTGGTCCTATCAGAGCGCGAATTCCTATGGAATTATCGTCAAATTCATTATTAAATTTCATCATAAATCTGATAGTAAAACCGGCAAAATCAACAAGCAACCAGCTTAAGTTGGCCCGGTTTTACATACAGGCTACTCGGTTTCATATGTCAAGTTAACTTGGTTTCCTATTCAAAATTGCGTCATCTTTTATTTTCTAGTAATTTTAAACAAAATATCGTTATAACTCACATATATAAACATCTAATACACATAATAATCGTCTCTAACTACACTTATAACTAAATTAAACAATCTTAATCACAGTATTTACAGAATAAACTCGTAACAATCATATCAAGTTGTATCTATCTTCAACTCATTTAGCGATCGACCGACCGGTCTCGCAGTTAACTTACTTTACTGTTATCTTTATCTATCTTATGAGTATGGAGAAAAATAAACTTAGATTGTTGCGGTCTCAACGCGAATATGTGTTCCGGGACATTCAAATTCTGTACGATCTATCACGGGAGATGATTCAAGATCGTTCAAAGGAATCGTCGTTTAAATCTAGATATAAGCGCATACATTCAATTCGCGAAGAATACATGAAGCTTTCTGAACAAATAAATGAATTGATATTAGAACTGAAACCTGATTCGGAAGTCGATCTGTCGGCTATTAGTGCGTTCGATGAGTTGTATTACACGGTTATAAGTGCGGCCGACCAGTTATCAGATGCCTTCAGCGCGGGCGTCAAAGCCGCCGGGGCACTTAATTGTTCGTCGTCACATCAACCTTCAGTGAATGTGCGACTTCCTCAACTACAATTACCCCACTTTAATGGTAGCACCGAAGATTTTCAAGTATTTTTCGATACGTTTAAAGCACTGATCCATGAAAACAATACATTATCCGATATAGAAAAATATCATTATCTCATCTCGTGTTTATCCGGTCCTGCGCTGTCATTAGTGAAAGGAATTCCGGTTACTGCGAATAATTATCAGATTGTTTACGCTGCATTAGTCGAACGTTATCAGAACAAACGAATCTTAGCCGTTACCTACTTAGAGAAAATTGTTAATTATCCCGTAGTACGGGCGGGTAATTATAGGGAGTTACAGAATCTCACCAACGTGTTTTATGAATCGAGTCACGCCCTCGAAGCTATAAATATTGAGAATTTAGGTGAATATATCTTATTTCATTTAGCCTCGCGATCGCTCGATGCGGATACTCGCATGCGGTTCGAAACTCAAAACAGCACACAAATACCTACCTTTAGTGATCTTCTCAAGTTTCTTCAAGACTACGTAAAGATCTTAGAAACTACACAACGATCTCCAAATCCTATCTCATCCCGGACCTTTGACGGGAAAAACAATCCTTCGCGGACTTTCGACGGAAAGAAATCTCAGCCAAATAATCGGCAATCTAGCGGCGGATCAAACCGCTCATCTTATCTTACTGAATCTAGCCCGCCAACATTCAAATGTTTGTGTTGCGGCGAGGTGCACTCCATATATCGGTGCCCTACCTTTCAATCGTTAGACTCTCGTGCTAAACTTGACTTAGTAAAAAATAAACAATTGTGTACTAACTGTCTACGTAACAACCACGTCATAGACAAGTGCATATCAAAGGTAACTTGTTCAATGTGCGGATTACGTCATCATTCGTTGTTGCACTTTGAGAGCCCCCGAGTGAACTCGAGTGACATCACTCAAGCGAGCACTAGCGCGCATTTAGGATCGAGCCGCAGCATAGTGCTACTAGGGACGTGTCAGCTGCGCGTTTGTAATACCGTTGCCGGCACGCAGCGCACCGTGCGCGCTCTTATCGATAGCGGCGCGCAAGACTCATTCATAACTACTGCCTGCGCACGGAAGTTAGGCCTCAAGCTCCATCGCTGCAATCTTACGGTAGCTGGACTTGGTCAGAACACTGTGTTTCAAGTCAGGGGAGTCACACAGTGCGTTTTGCAACCCCTCGATAACAACGACCCGCTATACAAGTTAAAACCTATCGTTCTAGACAACATTACCTCGCAGATGCCTAGCGTTCAAGTGCCGTCAGTCGTCCGGAGTCTATGTCAACATTTTGTTCTCGCCGACCGCGACTTCGACCGGCCCGGACCGATAGATCTTTTAATCGGAGCAGAACTTTTTTCAGAAATCTATGACGGTCAACGCGTTAAGCTAGGTCCCGGTTTACCTACCGCCTTGCACAGCGTATTCGGCTGGATACTCACCGGCGCCGTTGACATCGACGTATCACCGCCACCCGCTGTCTCGTCACTGTTAGCTGCTTCGCGCACACTCGACGAGCAGGTCAGACTATTCTGGGAAGTCGAGGAGCCACCGCGCGCGCGTATTACTAAGCCCGAAGATGACATCTGTGAGACTATGTACGCCGATCTTTCCTCCCGCGAATCTAACGGACGTTACGTCGTACCTATCCTTCTAAAGGACCGCGATTGCACATTAGGCGAATCGTATCACACTTCTTTGTCTCGGTTAAATAACCTCGAGAAGAAGCTCAACAGACAACCTCACCTTAAAACCGATTACACAAACTTTATGCAAGAGTACGAAAGTCTCGGTCACATGCAACCGATATATCCATCTCAGTCTCATCCACAACCGCAAAAGCGTTATTTTATCCCGCATCATTGCGTCATCCGACCAGAAAGCACAACAACTAAGCTGCGAGTGGTTTTTGACGCAAGCTGCAAGACTACTAATGGTTTATCTCTCAACGACGTAGTGTACGCTGGCCCTAAGCTTCAAGTTGATATCATAGATATCATAACCAACTTCAGACTGCACAGAGTAGTGTTTACCTGTGACATATCCAAAATGTATCGTCAAATTTTAATTCGACCAGAGGATCGCTGCTATCATCACGTACTGTGGCGTGAGTCCCCTAGTGACCCGGTAACGGAATACGAACTCTCCACCGTGACGTACGGAGTATCGAGTTCACCTTACCTTGCGATTCGCACTCTCCATCAACTAGCGGCTGATCACGGCGATGAGTATCCCCGCGCTGCTGAAGCAGTTCGTCATGAAACATTTATGGATGATGTTACGACAGGTGCGCCCTCTGTTGAAGCCGCAATCAAACTTAAAGACGAGCTTATCAAACTTCTCGGCCACGCTCAACTGGAGCTGCGAAAATGGAGCAGCAACTCCACCTCCTTTTTGCAAACCTTGCCAGTAGATCACTGCCAATCTCCAAAACAATTTTCAGAACAAGACGATAAAAATATGCTAAAAATCTTAGGAGTCCAATATGATCCGAAGGAGGATAGTTTCACGTACTCACATTCTCCGATCGTCGACACTGAACATACGAAGCGTCCTATCTTATCTAACGTTGCTCGCATCTTCGACCCTCTCGGCTGGCTCACACCTGTCATTCTCAAGGCAAAATTACTCCTTCAAGATTTGTGGCGTTCACATCTCTCTTGGGACGAACCGATTCCCAGAGACTTATCTCAAGACTGGCGAGAATTTATCTCGGACCTAAATGATTTAAATTTCATCAACATACCGCGTCATGTCATCCCTCATCAAGGCAAGACATTTTCTATTATCGGCTATTGTGACGGATCGACCAAGGCTTTCGGCTGTTCAGTCTATCTCCGTGCTGCCACTGATGACCAGGTCAATGTCCATCTTCTGATAGCTAAGTCCAAGGTAGCCCCGTTAAAGGTCCTCACTGTCAACCGTTTGGAACTTTGCGGCGCGGTTTTACTAGCAAAAGTCGCTAGTAGAATTTACTCCTTGCTTAGCAAAAACCTAAACTTATCTCAATGCTATCTTTTCACTGATAGTTCGACGGTGCTGTCGTGGCTGAACACTGAACCGCACAAATTAAAAACATTTGTAGCGCATCGTGTAGTTCAAATAATCGATGCGTCCGCACAGTTTGTGTGGCGTCACGTGTCCACACATGATAACCCGGCTGATCTATGTAGTCGTGGTCTACCATGCTCTCAGCTAGCTACCTGTGAAAGCTGGTGGTCAGGTCCCCAGTGGCTGACCGATGCACCTGACGACTGGCCTGTATCAGCAGTCAAAGGGCAGGAAAACCTTCCAGAACTGAAATCGTCATCACAGTTGTGTAACGTTTACCTCACTACACAAGATGCTGATGTGTTACAAACTCAGCTGGAACGCTCCTCCAGTTTTTCGCGCGTGCAGAGAGTAGTAGCGTGGATCTACCGTTTCATAGATAACGCTAAACGTAAACGCTCGGAGCGTAAGTTATCGCCTTTTCTCACCTCCACCGAACTCGATCGGTCAGTCAATTCTTTAGTGAAATATGTTCAACAGCAACAACTTAAAGAAATCCCACCTTTAGTTTCAACCAAAAAATCTCTTCCGAGACACATCTCTAAGCTCTCGCCGTTTGTAGATTCGCTTGGTATTATTCGTGTGGGTGGACGACTAGGGCAATCCGACTTACCTGATAGTGTCAAACATCCTTATCTTTTACCAAAATCATCTCGGCTGTGTCAACTCCTTATCGATCATTTTCATGCAACTTACCTTCACTGTGGACCGCGTCTTCTTCAGTCATTAATCCAACGTCGATTTTGGATTCTCGGCCTACGTAACCTTATTAGATCGCGACTATCTAAATGCGTCACTTGCTTCAAAACAGCACCTACTCATCTGCAACCATTGATGGGTGATCTACCTTCATCTCGTGTAACACCACAATGTTTCCAGAAAATTGGAATTGATTTTGGAGGGCCGGTGATGATAAAAGAAAGTAGGCGTCGTAATGCACGATCTTATAAGGCATATCTATGTCTTATCGTTTGTCACTCAACTAAGGCAATTCATCTCGAGCTGGTCACCGAGTTGACCACAGAAGCTTTTATCGCAGCTTTCGACCGTTTCATATCACGGAGGGGTCTTTGCCAATTAGTTGTTACCGACGGTGGAACCAACTTCATCGGTGCTAAGCGCTATCTATCAGAAGTTTCAGAAATGCTAGATAAAGAAAGCGACTCAATCTCTCAGCAGCTCGCGTCTCGAGGCATAACCTGGAAAATTAATCCCGCTTCGGGAGCACACTTTGGCGGTATTTTCGAACGCAGTATTCGTTCTACTAAGTATCACCTTAGGCGAGTCATAGGAGCTCAGACCCTTACTTACGAAGAATTCTATACTGTTCTTACTAAAATCGAGGCGATGTTAAACTCCAGACCTTTGGTGGAGCTTTCATCCGATCCCCGTGAAGTTGACGCTCTCACTGCTGGGCATTTTCTGATTGGCCGCCCGTTAGTTTCCTTACCTGAACCAGTACACGATGAGAATGTATGTCTGCGTTCTCGCTGGCAGCTTATACAGAGACTTACTCAAAGTTTCTGGCGTACTTGGCAAAGGGACTACCTTCATACTCTCCAACAACGCGTAAAATGGTTCAAGTCAGATAACCGACAACCTAAATTGGACGATCTTGTAACCATTATTGAACCAAACTTACCTCCTAACGAATGGCGTCTAGGTCGTATCGTAAAGTTGCATCCCGGAAAAGACAACATCATCCGCGTTGTGACTGTCAAAACTGCTAAAGGCGTGCTAGTGCGACCAGCGGTAAAAATCTGTCCTCTTCCGATCGAAGAGCAGCATTTATCTTCATAATTAGAAGACCTTAAACTTATTCTTCACTTAAAAAACAATATTCTTAGCATTTAACTTTAAATATTTATATATACATTAACATTAACTTACACTTCTAAATTGTTCACATATGTAATTTATAATGCAACTTATCACACCTATTTATCTAATACCAATGACCTTATGAATCCGAGTAGTATCTTAGTAGCAGGGTCACGAACCCTCATTTAACCTTGTGAAATCCATGATGATTTCATGTGGGGGGATATGTTCAGGCTTTAGTTTACAGTCCACTTTCCTTATTCCCGCCAACGTCCCTCCACTACCATTATCCAACTCCGCATTTAAAACTCGCGGCAAAATGCTCCTGCGCACTGATTGGCCGGCGCCTCCTACAATCGCCGCCAGTCGCCATGAAGTCGCGAAATGAATCTACAGCAATGAAAATGTAAAAAACGTAATTTTGTGTGCATAAAAGTTTCCGCAGTGAGAATTCCCCGTCAAGTGCTGTGTTATCATCTTAACTATTCAAAACACATTAAATCATAACAGGATATTTACTAATGTGCGTGTATCAAACGAGAGCTGCATGTGAGTACCCTTCCATCCTTTTCAAATTTTCCATTAATCTTAGCTGAAGCCTTAACAATTATCATCATCGGTACAGGGATCCCAACCTGAAGCGAGGAAAGTACCAGGGCCGTGAAATTATCGTATTTTGACGTTTTTGGAGCAAAATTATCGTACACTCAGTATAATGGCTTAAAATACATTAAAAAATCATATAAAACGATAATTTTTATTACACTTTGTTTGTGTATACAGAACAGAATCAATGTATATTTAACTCCATACAGGCAGACGGGCTGAGAAGACAGACCACAGTACACAGATTTTATAAGCGTACCAACGTTTTGAAATTAAGAAATAAGCTGGCGCTGTTACCAATAAACAATAGTATATGCTCTAATTTTTTATTGAATATGAGCGTAATTCTCAAACTTTGTGGTGTATGGAATTTATCGTGTATTTGCGTACATAATACGGAGGCCTAAATTATTGTATATACGTTAATTATAGTACGGTTGGGGCCCTGCATCGGTACCTAGTAGTAGTTACCACCAAGCGATAAAAACGATAACCTATCAGATATAATATATATATATATATACGTACCACGAAAATTCCGGCTCTTGCAAATCGGGTGGTGTGAAGGATGGTGAATATGATGCATGACCGCGCTTAGCAAGGGCAGCAGCGTTAACGACGGGGGTGATCTTGCGCTTTGAGGCTTTTGGCTTCTTGGTAGGCTGCGACAACACCGACGGTGCTGTGGCCACGATTGCTTCAGATTCGTATTCAGAGTCCGACCTGAGAAAAAAAATAAAAAATGAGTATGGATGGAACAAAGATTTTAAAAAACACGTAATAAGACAATACTCACTCACATATTTCTGTAGATGTTTTCTCGAAGTGTCGTGGCTGCGCAATGTCAGGCGGCAGGCGGGCAGGCGGTGGCTGGCGGAGTCTGGCAGGCGGCGGCTGAGCAGGGTGGCAGGCGGCGGCTGAGCAGGGTGGCAGGCGGTGGCTGAGCAGGGTGGCGGGCGGTTGGCAGGGTCTGGCAGGCAGCAAGATTCTCGAGGATGATGAACCAGCGAAGAATATGTCAGTTTTCTAATTTTACGCGATTTTATAGCAAATACTTTTTATGTGTCAGCAAATAATATTCCAATTCAAAAGATATTAAGTACCCGTACTTTAACAAAACAAGCAAATTTGAAGCTAATGGTCGCACCACCTTTGAAATCAGATCAAAGAAAGATTCCGCCTACTCGGATGACAATATAAAAACTCACACCATTACCCGACTACGATAGATTAAAAGATAGAAAAATTAAAAGTCAGTGCATAAAATATTACAATCATATTTTATGTGTTTAGATAATAAGACGGTATCTAATTATTTGAACTGTACAATACACCACACGGGAAGTATTACTATTTACTTTCTTACATAATTTAAGTTCGTTCGCAAAACAAAAAAACCGACTTCACATGCAGCGCAAGTCATTTTCAGTACTAAGTTTGAGGTATCTATCTCCATATCTCTGGAGATTCTTATCGGATCTCGTTAAAATTAATATGGAACTACACTGTAAACATATTCTATTAATAATAATATCGTTTAAAAACTAAAAACGAACCGACTTCAATGCCGCGCTATTCATTTTCAGTACCAATTTTGAGATGTTTATCTCAATATCTCTGGAGGTACTCATCAGACCTCGATAAAATTATCATGGTACTACACTTGGAATATCTCCTTTCGAACAAAAAAAGAATAATCAAAATCGGTTCATAAACGACGAAGTTATCCGCGAACAAACATAAAAAATATCGGTAGAAATGAGAAACCTCCTCCTTTTTTTGAAGTCGGTAAAAAAATTAAAAAAAACATTCTCCAAATCCACACACAGTTAATAAATGATGAGGTTCTGAAGTGACAAAAAAATTAAATTATACAGACGAATTGAGTACATCCTCCTTTTTGTGAAGTCAGTAAAAAAAAAACAAATCAGTTCATAAATGATTGAGCTATGATATAATAAACAAAAAAGTAATTCGTACAAACGCTATCTGTTAAGTCCTCGTTTTGTTAAGTCGGTTAAAAAGTAATTTGTCCTAAGGCCGCTACACACCTTGAGTTTAAACTGCTCGTTTTCACTAAATAGTGTGACTATACATATGAATGATAGTTTAACTGAATGGTAATAATTATAATTTAAAATCGTTAATAAACTAAAAGAACCAACTTCAAATGTCGCGCTAGTCATGTGCCAAGTTTGATGTGTTTGTCTCCATATCTCTTGAGATAGTCATGAGATCTCGATGAAATTTAAATGAAATTACTTGGAAAGTATGTCCTTTCAAACAAATATAAAAAATATTCTAAATCGGTACAGCCATCTTTGAGTAATCGAGAAGCATACATAAAAAAAAGATTCCGACGAATTCAGAACCTACTCCTCGGTTAGGTGTCGGTTAAAATAGCATTCAATTAACTGTACAGTGCAAACTTAATGGTATAAAAATTTATCTGTACCTACAGAACAGTTCAATCGCAGAGTTAAAAACGAACGTGTATGCGAACCCTTAAAAGAAATGCTTACGATGTACATATTGTTATTCAATCCATTTTACCTTGATACGTTTGTACCTCTACTATCGAGCGTGTGAACGAAACCATTCATTATATAAGTGCACGGTGTCGGCTGTGGTGTCGGTGAGTGTAGTTCTGTAACTATTTGGAAATAACAAGTAAGTACCTAGCTTTTATTGTATAATATTTTGCAACGTAAACTTTTTTGGTTGATTCGAAAATAAAATTAAAAACCAAGTTTCTGTCGTATTATATAATAAAGATTTTCTCAATAACTAGAAATCGAAAAAATAAAATAGGTCTTCATACGACAAAAAGCCCTATTAACCGACTTTAAAAAAAAGGAGGATGTTCTATGTTTCACTGTAAAATTTTTTTTTTTTCTCTGTCAATTGTGGTCCGATTTTTTTAATTATATATTTATTTCAAAGATTATACTTTTGTAGTGGTCTCATTGTAAATTTATCAAGTATCTCCAGAGATATGGAGATAATAACCGCAAACTTGCTACTCAAATTGAATACAGTAGCATTTGAAGTCGGTTTTTTAAACGATCCTAATTATTTTGAACATGTTATGTAAATGTTATGTAAAGAAAATAATATTAAAAAATTACATAAAAATGATTATTTTTCGATTGCTGTTTATATTAACTACACACTGATTTAATGTTTAGTTATTTCCAAGTTTAATTTGATTTATTCTGAGTAAAGATTTTTTTAAATTAAATTGTGTATTCTTAGTTTTAAACTAATGTGTTCCAATTTCTATTTTACAGGAGCGACAAGCAGCAGGGACAATGAGATCTTCATGAATTTAATAAATTAAAATCCTTTAGATGAAAATGGTGAGTGACTACGCTTGAATTTTAATTAACGTATATACACACATTTCTTTAAAGCACAGAAAATATAAAAGTTGGCGCTTTAGGGGTAGCAGATTTTAATTTTGTAATATTTTTTGTATTGTTTCAGATTTCCAGTATGAACACCTACGCTCTGGAATTATACAAATGTATCTTGTTTGATCTAATAAATATTTCGTCATACAAAATTAGTTTGTAAGATTTAAGTAAGTAAATTTTTAGTCACTACCAGTGAAAAACACCAGTAACAACTGAACATTTCATTTGGTTTTATGGTTTGTAAGATGATGTAAGTAAAATTATATTTTTTTAAATTCTCAGTTAGGACCAGAACAAAATACTGGTAACAACCTGAGAATTTGACATTGTGTTATTAATTAACTAAACCCAAAACTTTTCCTTTATAATCTTGAAGTATAGTGTGCGGTACGGTTCAGTCACACTATACTTTTATCCTTAATTGCACTGACTGGTGCACGGTAAAGGTAATAAGTCGCACTGGATAGTGCGCGGTAATTTATCGTAAGTATTCCGACAAAAAGTCATTACGGCTTTAGTAGAAGTAGTAGAACAGGTTTATCTGACTATACTATATGCTCAAAACACAGGTAGGTTAGGGCGCGATAATTTATCGTAAGTATTCCAACAAAAAGTCATTACGGCTTTAGTAGAAGTAGTAGAACAGGTTTATCTGACTATACGATATGCTCAAAACACAGGTAGGTTAGGAATCGCAATCGGTGGAGATAATCCGACCTTGGGCTCCCAGAGTGAAACGTACCATGGATCACTTAACCGATTGTGTTACGAACACAGTTGATCAAAACTATTACTCCGGGGTCATTGAGAGTTCTAAAACACGTCGATCAAAATTATTACACCGGAGGCTTTGAGTTCATAAACACAAGTGGCGAGAGATAATCAATTTTTAGTTATTGGGTGTTCTACTCCAGCTACATCTGTTGATTAAACGATATACCCAACTGCAACAAGTGAGCGCAGCAAGCGGAGCGAACGCAGTTGGGTATATCGTTTAATCAACAGATGTGGCTGGAGTAGAACACCCAATAACCACCTACTTATTATTATTCCAAATCACAACACTCTTACACAAACACGCATACATGAGCACACATGCACAAGCACACTTACACACACACACACACACAAACACACGCACGCACACACATAAACTCACACGTTTTCACACACACGCGCGCACTCACACACACACACACACACACAAAGCGCGCATACACACACACACACAACTTAATTCCATATTATACCATATTTTTGTGTTACCTTACGTACTACTTTCACTTGACATTCATTCATATTGAAGAGCTCACAAATTTAAATTGCCATTGTATTGCAGGAATCGCACTGTTTTCGGAAATACAGACTATTCATAGTCTAGTTCCGAAAGCAACCATTCCAACCTGTATACCCATGTAATTAGCCCTAGATAGTGATTAAGCACCAGTTTTGTTATTATGTATGTAAGGCTTAAGAAATTAATTTATTTAATATTATTATTAATATATTAATAACCAATTATACATTGGTGGCGCCATCTGTAATAACTGTTAACCTCTACATTACATTTTATATAGCAACTAGTTGATACCCACGACTTGGTTCACGTACACCAAGAATTTAGTAGCCTATGTTCATCCTGATGCTATAAAGTATCTCCTTGTTGAATTTCAGTAAGATCGAATCATTAGTTTAATTTCATTGAGTCAACCCTTCACTAATGCACATCGTATAAGGCGCGCGCCGGTACATCGCGCGCTGAACGAAGTAATAACAACGCTAGGTCGAGCGCCTTAGGCACATTTTGCTTGTATTGTCTGACAGTAGGTTAAAATAAGCGTTGGTATATTATTTTTGTAGGGGAATGAAATATCTGTTACGTAGTAACTATTATATAATCTGTAGTTTAGGTAACAAACAGACAGAGTGACAGAGTCCTATATCTCAAGCGTGATCCTTTTATAATGATAAAGATCAGATAAAGCATATACAGGATTATTGGTACATAATACCTAACTACCGTTTACAGAATGACATCTGTAGATAATTACTCGTACAAATAGACTATAATTATATGATGGCTTGATACTGAAACTTTCCTTACCAAATATTTTGCAGGTCTTCACAATGTGTTCTCACACCAACTGCCAGAAATGACAAAGGAATACATATCTCAATTAGTTTTCGACTCGTAAGTACATCTCATTATTTTTACGGGTTCTGTGCCTCAAAAGGAAAAGGCTTATAGGATCACTTTGTTATCTGTCTGTCTGGAAAAAGGTTTATAAGATCAATTTGTTGTCCATCTGTCTGTCTGTCTGTCAAGACCCTTTTTTCAGAAACATGTGGAGAACGGAACCCTTGATGCGCGAGTCTAACACGCACTTGACCTGCTAATTTTTGTATCCTATAAAAAATAATCTAGAATGAAGAAATACTGTTGGCTGACATCTCCTTTCCTTTCCGATTAATTGAATACCGGTTCTTATAGATCGTGATGTTATTGTCACCGACAGAAAGGACATTGTTGCCTTCTTGCGTAGACATGGCATTAAAATAACAATAATAATATGACCAGGATAAAACTATACAATCACTAGTATGAGAGAGCGAGATGGACAACATTTTTTTATCCTTCTCTGCATATGCGATTTTATTGTTTGGAGCTAGCTCTCGGCTCCAGCTCTAGTGGCGCCCATTGGCTTTCACTCGCTGTCATGTATGATCCGACCAAATTACGTTCTTCATTTTATCTTATAGCTAGCGTATGTATCACGTGTTCAGAAGCATATACGTTAAAATCATAAAGCATAATGATGATTCCCGTTCGGTCCCATTGTAATTGTATAGAGATCTGATAAGTATCTCTAGAGATATGTAGATAAATACCTCAAACGGTTTTTTAGTTTTGTAAACGATTCAAAATTATTGAAATTGTGTACATATTTATTTGAGAAGCCACCGCCTTCGGAATGTGTGCGATACAAACGTTCATTGAAATAATTTGTATTAATTGTGTTTATTAAGTGTTTTTTTTGTAACTGATGATTTATAGTGTTTATCTATCTATGAAATAAATGTCAGTGGGCATATTTGCTGATAATGCCTTTAGGTATATAACAGTTCCGCGACATTGCATACATAATTAAATAACTCAGAATTATGAACGTACTTAGTACCAACCAACACTGCTTTCTGCTTTAAATTCATGAGCATAATACCACAGATTATATAATTAATAAATAATTAATTAAATTATACTTTCCGTTGTTAGGTTGGCTTCACAGTACGTTCATAATTCGGGTATCATCAATGTAGGGAAGTGTCAACTCTTATAACGTAGTAGAGTGATTCCAGTACTCTGTGATATATAATATACCGGGTGAATTTTTCAATTGGACGTGGATGGCCAAATCCGAAACTACGAAGAATAGCTAAAAATACTCATATTCATTAATCATATCAATCAATTAATATTCCTGGCCAGGAATCGATTTTGCAGAAAATTAACACATTCTGAAAACGAAAACCATTCGATAGTGTCGCTAATAAGGAACGAATTATGTGAAGTAATGACATACGGCAAACCGTTTGAAACCGTTGTTTAATTTTTCTAACGTTACATAGCCTAAACCTTAACTGATTTTATTGTTCAAAATGATGGCCGCAATAGTTCTCAATACATAGCTGGATATGTCGTCTCAAGGAGTGTACTGAATTAAGCATTACATTTTCATTGCTTACATCTAGAATATTTTTCAAATATCATTTCCAAGTCTTCAATTGCATTATTTGTAGATATTGTAGAATATTTTGTAAGTCTTTGTAGATTTCGTGTTTTACATACTCCCAGAAAAATTTAATCTAAGGGTGTAAGATCCGGTTGCTGTTAGAATATGAAGTTTATTAAAATTAAACGTTTTCCTTAAATTTGCCGTACGTCATTATTTCCCATAATTCGTTCCTTATTAGCGACACTATCATATACAGGATGTGTTATTTGTTTTCAAAATCAAGGGTTTCGATTCCTGGCTAGGAATATAGATATATAAAAATTCAAATGATGCAGTTTTGGTTTCATCAAAATCGGGCCCGAGAGTCCTTTGAGTACTTTTCGCTATTCCTCATCATAGTTTAAGATTTGGCCATCCAGGCCCACTTGAAAAATTCACCCTGTATAAAAAATTCTAACCCTCAGTTTTCTTACAGCAAACACAAGACCTTAGCGTTGATAAAAGAAGGCCGGCCTATTGGAGGAATATGCTTCAGAACTTTCCCATCTCAGGTAAGTACAATCGTCCGATTTTTATATATATCCATCTATAGAGATAAACAACACCACGGTAATATTATAAGACAGTATTGTGACTCGGCCCTGTCCTTGAGATCAAAAGAGTAGCTGCGCGGCAGCCGGCGACACCGCGCGGTACGTACACGCGCGATACAGTATTTTTATTTAATTTACCTACTTGACAATCTTTCTAGTTATTTTGTGATTGTAATAAGCATAAATTTTTTTATTTAATAAAATAAATTTCGTTGCGAAAATATAACAACACATATTTTATATACTTACATATCTTATTAAAAAAGTAAATTACAATGTAAATCTTATTAGGTAAGTACCTGCCATTTATTACTCTCTTAATAATTTCAGAATGCTATTTCGTCGAATTCCATAATATACGTAAGCAGCTCTTTACATAAGTAAGTAGATAGTTTAGCCTAGGAAACTACCTAAATACTAGTCTATTTTAAACGCGAGCGTAGAATATAGGTCACTCGTGTGAAGTCGTGTGGGACTAGTGGGCATATAAACGTTATTTTATACTTTTACCGTTCAGAGCTTTCAGGTAATTTAAAAAATGTTATCTCTGGGTGCGTTATTGAAGAATTCAAGCACCTATAAACAGCACAATATAGTCTATAATTCCTCTGTGCCATATTAAATATAATATTTATATATATTCTCAATTAATCAAATTTTCACTATTCACACGCTTACTACTTAAACCGTCATTACACGACCGTACCTTCACACGGTTCGTTCGTCACTGCGCCGCAACCAAATTAATCGTGAGCTGTGTACCGAGTGTGTACTGATTTAGAGGCGCGTAGGCATAACGCGTGTTCCGACCGTTAGTATGGAGTCACAATACTGTTTATTATATTACCGTGACAATACCTTAAACATAATACTGAAAATGACATTTGCATTAGCATTTGTAGTCGGTGTTCTTAGTTTTGTAAACGGTCTTAATTTTTAGGGTTCCGTACCTCAAAAAGGAACCCTTATAAAATCACTTTCTTGTCCTTGTGTCTGTCTGTCTGTCCATGTGTCACCACCGATTTTCTCAGGAACGGGTGGACCTAGCAAGTTGAAATTTATACCAGAAACTAAGGTCTATAGTCCCGGTGTATAAAAATCAAGGTCCTGAATCAACACGATAAGATATGGGCAAACTTAGACTTACGCAAAAACTTGTAGTTTTTGCGAAAGTCTAAGTATACCAAAATTTACCTTAATTTTCAACTTTTTTTTCGGAATGTTTCCTTCACTTGTGCTCTAAGACCTTACTTTTAAACAAAATTGACAATTCTAGGTCAACCGGAAGTACCCTATAGATTTTGGGTCGAAAACCTATAGGGTACTTCTCATTGACCGCAACGCGATTTTCTATCAATGTAAGCGCTAAAACTGTTTTCACCTAATTACAAATTAACGGCCTTACTAATAAAATATGCCTATACTTCTGTTCAACTGTTGTGCAGTTGCACAATGAATAAGCGCTAAACACGCGTCAATCCATTGTTTGACTAATAAACGTTGAATAGGCGGTGGGTATCTACATACATAGACGTTTAACACTTTTTTCTTTTTCATCTGGCAACTATTAGTCAATTCGTTTAGAAACTGTGTTCGTCCTAAATAGTTCCGTAATTTATTTTTTTCATAAAGTTTACTAATTATTAATATTACACATAAAATTTTATTCTAGGAATGCAATATTAATCAAACTACGTTGTTTTTGGAATTTTTTGTTGAAATTAGTTGATTTAATGGAAAATATTTTCTTTTAGTTGGGAGTTGAAGACTCACAACAAATTTAGAACGAAACACTCAAATTGATCGTTGCACTCTGTCTACGCTGTTGACATTGTAGCCATGGAGACTGCTAGTTAACATGATTGTAGCCATCTTTGAATAAATTGTCAATTTCCAAAGGGAACAGCCACAGTACGTAGGAGACTGTTGGCGCTGTCCCGCACCCGCCGCATCAAGGAGGCGACACGCTTCCGCATGATAGCGTAGAAGTCGTCCACTCGTGCCTCCGCGAACATACCTGACGCGCTACATTGGCGGGGCAACCCCAGCAGTGCTCGGAACGCATTATTGTACTGGACACGCAAGACGCTGTAAGCCCTCTGAGTGTAGTCAATCCAAAGGCTGCAAGTATAAAATGATTGGCAGAACGCCCGAAACAAAGTTATTTTAACATTTTTAGAGCACTTTGCAAACCTTCGGATCAACATATTACTCCTGACTGCCAGCGCCCTGCGTTCCCTCTCCAAATCAATAATGTCTGTCTGGGACGCGGTGACCCAGTGCCCCAGGTACTTAAATTGGGACACGAAATTAAGAGCGGTGTAAGTGACCTGCAAGTGTGTTCGGCGGTACCTCCGTATAGCATTTTGTGCCCGCCTTGAACACCAAACACTCACTCTTTTTCGCGTTATACCTCAAGCCATGAGCCTCCGCGTACTTCTCACAAACAGACAGCAGTTTTCTGAGGGAACTGATCGATGGGGCCAGCAGCACCATATCGGCATAGCTTATGTTATTGACAAGGGTTCCGTCAATTGAACAGCCTACCATGGTGCTACTGAGCTCACAAATCAGCCGATCTACATACAGACTGAAGAGGCGGGGTGAAGTGAGACCCCCCTGTCTGACTCCACACTCCAGCCCATACGAATCGGAGAGCGAGCCAGCCCACCTCACAACATTACTCTGATGATCGTACCAGTGTCTAACAACTCAGTCAGCTCACCAGGCATTGTTGTTTCCTGGTACATCTTCCTCCACAAAACTCCATAGGACACCAAATCGAAAGCTTTAGATAGGTCTAAGAAACACGCGTATACTGGTGTTTTTCTATCTGGGTAGTATCGCACAGTATGCTTAAGACACAAAACAGCCGTCTCTGTGGAAAGACTCGACCTGAAGCCAAACTGAGCATCGTGGAGAGATAGATGTTTTTGATGATTCAGCTGTTTGTCAAGCACACTGTCCAACACCTTGGCGATAACAGTAGCTAACGATATGGGCCTATAGTTATTTATGTCGGAAGCATCACCAGTGCGGTTTTTCATAATTGGCACCACCACTGTCTTCATCAGGTTTTCTGGCAGATAGGTATGACAGACGCAGAAGTTAAAGAGCATGGCTATCACTCTGGGTAAGTGAGTACCTGCATTTTGTAGATGCTCAATACTGAGCGAGTCGTGCCCAGGCGATTTACCGCGTTTCATGCCCTTCAACACTGCCGCTATCTCCCTAGCCGTCACTCTAACGATAGACTCTGTGCCATGTTGCCGTACCGATTGTAACTCATCTGTCAACGCCAAAGAGGACTTCACAAAAAAATTATTCATTAAAAGATTGGCGATGGCTGCTGGCTCACTAACGCCCCCCACGTTCGCGGGAAGACTCCACCTGCAATTCAATTTGCTAGTGTGCTTCCAAAATTCAGAAAAAACTTTATTTTCAAGATGGGATGCAATTATGTCCATCTTAATTTGTTCAACATTGTCCTGGCACCATTTTAGCTTACGTTTGAATTGTTTTCTGGTTTCTTGCATAGTCATATATACAGAGCCGTTTTTCGGTTTTCCGTGTAGCACCCAGTCCTGAAATGCAGCTCGAGCCTCCGAGTGAGATTGCCTAACGTGTCTATTCCAGCCTGTCACATGTCTTTTATGTTTAACAAAAGTATTATTAAAACTAAGACAAGCCGCGTCAAATTTTTGCACAGACTCTACGGAGTTAAAGCTAGTGTTGTTGTTCCAGGGTTTCAGCGAGGTAGTGTTCTGCGCGGTGACATCCAACGAGCAGGTGAAGGGCTACGGCACGCATCTCATGAACCATCTCAAGGATTACCACATCCGGAACAATATACTGCACTTCCTGAGCTTTGCGGATGAGTTCGCGATAGGTATGTTCTCTTGTACTTATATAAAACACTCTGGAATGGGGTGAGGGGGAAGCTCCCCATACATCACGTCTCACAGTAAGGTTAAACAAGCATTTGATCGCTATGTCACCTGCAGGGCTAGCATGGCAAGGGGACTATTTTGTCTTTCCACCGTGTTTTGTTTGGTGGAGAAGGCAAATTATAAGTAAAGATTTTCGACAATTATAAACGCCCGCTGACTTTTAATCAATTCTTTTTTAAGCTTTTTAATACGAAACAAAATCAAAACTCGGGGTTAAACTTCACCAAGCGTTTAAATTGTTGTGTTGATCTCCTGTCAGTGGCGAAACGCAGGGAAATAATTTTGTCTTTCCCCAGGGGATAAGGCCATGCTAGCCCTGTTGATGTTATATTATATCCCTGCAGGCTACTTCAAGAAGCAAGGTTTCAGCAAGGACATCAAGCTGCCCCGCGCGATGTACCAGGGATACATAAAGGACTACGAGGGCGCTACACTGATGCACTGCGAACTCAACCCTCGCATCGTCTACACGCAGTTTACCAGCGTCGTCAGGAAGCAGAAGGAGGTGCGATTTTGATCTATTTTTTAAAAGAAGGTTACTTGATCCCTGACCCGCTTGGCATGGAGTGGAATCATTTGATTGGCTTAACTAGGCGCGATTTAACCAATTTTGATTGGTTAAATCGCTGCATCGCATTAAATGGCTGCATTACGGATCTTAGTGTGACCTGCGTCTTCGCCCACGTTTAAAAAGTTCTCTGTCTGTTAATGAATGTTATAAACTATCTGTGTGCCAAATTTCATATAATCCGTTGAGTCGGTCTGGACAAATCGCGTAATGTACCAGGGCTACATAAAGTAAGGGAACGCTACACTGATGCACTGCGAACATAACCCTCAGATCGTCTACACGCAGTTTTCGAGCGTCGTCAGGAAAAAGGAAGAGCGAGTTTGATCCATTTCTCAAAAGAGTAAGGACACAATTCTGGTGATTGTTCTGCGTCTGCATGATGAAACGCATTGTTGTGGTACCATCGTGCTTGTCTGTTGATGGAGACGGAAGGAAGCCGTAGAAACTCCTAAACTACACGTGTTATTCCTGTCGTGTTTGGGCTAAAAACTTGTTTCTTTTTCATTGAGTTTACCCCGTTATTTAGATATGTATTTTATTTACCTGAACATTTCGGCTCCTGATTAAAATTTTATTTTATTTGTTACATTAACGTTGTTTCAGATCGTCAAGAAGTTGATCGACATGCGACAAAAAGAAGTCAGAAAAATTCACCCAGGACTTACCTGCTTTAAAGAAGGCGTAAGTAAAGATTTATTATTTTTATTCTAACTTACAAATTTGACCACTAACTCATCTGATTTGAAGTGATGCTCGGGTTTTAGATGTTATCTTGCTTGGCTACAATAGGAAGACAGCATTAAAACAAAGGAATTTTAGAGTGTATATTTAGGGCCAATTTTACTGGCGTCTGATAAAGATTCAGAAGTACCAATTTCACCAGTTCCTGATAGAGAGACCTTTCTAGGCCTAGCGTGTTCACCATCCTCGACCACATCGTCGCTTACCACCAGGTAGTGGTCAAACACTTTGTTGGTAAATTGCTGTTGATAATTTAAAAAAAAACCCTATTAGGATATGTGCGCTAACATCTGAAACTTTATCAGGAACAAACATAGTTACACACATTGCAAGTTAAATAAAAGCTTGTAAAATGTGCAACTAGCTAACTTAGGAGCGTTATACTTATACATGTACGTATAATTATATTAAGAGAATATCACAATTTAATTTTATTTTTATTTTTAATATTTCCTTTATCTTTGTGTTGATTATCTTCTAGAATAGTCGCTGTGCCCCGCGGCTTCGCCCGCGTTAATAAGTATCCTAAAGCCTAATCCATAATACTACTGGCTATCCTGTGCAAAATTTTAGCTAATTCACTCCAGGCGTTTGACTGTGAAGAAGTCCCAAACAAATAAACAACACAATAAACTGACTTTCGCATGTATAATATTGGTGTTGATAATAAAAGCCCTATTAGGATATGTGAGATAACATCTGAAACTTGATCAGCAGAGCTAGCATGGCACGGGGACTATTTATCCCGGGGAGTAGATAAAAATCTTTTCCCTTCTGTAACTATTATTCTATATATTAATATTATTATGTTTTACGTTTACAAACGTAGTTACATACCTTGCAAGTTGCCGGAGAGGGCCCGGTGGCGTAATCGGGAGAGCGGTCGGCTTTGATGCCAAGGGTACCGAGTTGAAACCGCCGTGCACCAATAGATCTTTCCATCGAAAAATGTATGTGCGCTTTTTACAGTGGCCCTCCGGTGAAGGAAAAACATCGTTAAGAAACCAACAACCCCCGCATGGTAGTAGGACACTATCTAGTGTCCGCCTGGCCAGCTACCAACCGCAAGTTAGAAAATCTGTCGCCAAAAATCTAATATGTTCCGGCAGCTATCCTTGAGAGCCAGTTCCCATTCTAGGCCTAGCGTACTTACCATCTTCGACCGCATCATCACTTACTAACAGGTGAGATAGTGGTCAAACGCTAACCTATAAAGCCGGCTTTTCACTATGGGATATAATGTAAATTACATCTTGAGCTGTATATTACATCCCGCGATTGCTGTTCACACTGTAAGATATATAAGTTCAGCTTTGGTTGTCTATGGTTTCATTTGAACACTGGCTAAATGCACTAATTGTGTGGAGCCATAATCAAAATAAAAAAAAAAACAAAAAATAACTGAGGGCGAGGCAGGGTGGCGCGGTGTCCGGGGACGTGAGGTAAAATATACATCTTCAAATATCGCTTAGTCGGTCGACAAAATATAGCTTGGGATGTAATATATATATATATATAGCATAGTGTAAACGGTCTCATACAAAATGTATGACGAGCGATAAAATGTTATATCTCGAGATATAATATACATTAAATTATATCCCATAGTGAAAAGCGGCTTAAGATGTATATAAAAAAAGCTTGTAAAATGTGGAACTAGCTCCCAAGTACTCGTATATAATAGGTACTGATGCCCCCCAGGTGCGCAGTATCCCCGCGGAGTGTATCCCGGGTCTGCGCGAAGCGTGCCGTCGCGGCGCGCCGCCGAGACTCGAACTAGACGTCGACGCTGACCTCGGCGCGCTCAGGAATGTTCTACATGCGGTACGTTATCATTCATAATTTATTGGTTACATTGCATTTCACAGGTCAAAAATAGTAAACTAATATGTATTTATTATCACATCAAATATCATATTATGACATCAGTAGTGTATTATTGCGCGACGTTTCACGCCGTGCAATAATACACTACTTAAGTCACACGTGTCGTAATATACTATTATTTTAAACAATAGTTTACTAGCAATGTGGATTGCACATTACTAGTAATCTTGTTAACCCCTCCAACTAAATAGGCTTGTGTCTGGAGTGGGTTCACATCAATAGTGCAATGGGTGGGGATCGAACTCACGATCTCCCGATCGCCAGGTCAGATAGTCTTAGCCATTGGGTTATTGCCGTTTAAACTGTAACATAACCGTTCGCTTCAGGTAAAAAACCACACAGCCGCGTGGCCGTTCTTGAAGCCAGTGGACAAAACTGACGTACCTGACTATTACGATCACATCAAGTATCCCATGGGTAAGTCATTCAATTATAAATTGTTAAACACAATCCAAAACTAATATAATTGATTTACGCAGTGCAAACATCTCTCGTCGGAGTTGAAAACTGTAAGGATTTCTTCGGAATGATGAACTTTCGAAATAAGTAGTCATAGATGGCGCCACCAATGCATAATTGGGTTAAAAATGCAATCCACTAATTTCGTCGTATCGATAGATCGGAGCGTGGCTTAATTGGCAGAGCACCTGGACGTGTAATCCGGGGGGTGCGGGTTCGAGTCCTGTCGGTACGATGAAAATTTTGGATGGTGTTTAACAATTATTAAAAATATAAAGTGTGTAAAACTTCGAGGAACATAATATTTCATTCGGTTATGTTTATAATTCAGACAAGTACTAGACCTTTATCTCGTTTGATGTTAAATGACGATGCCGTCTAATATGTCTAAGTGCCTGTCTGGAATTAGAAGATGATAGTAAGTCTCGGCGCTGGCTATCCGACTTATGTCCAATTCACCTGACTACCAACTGTTTGAACTTGTCTCCAAAGTACGCCAACACAATAGGAAAATCAATGTGTATGCATATTAAGTTATCAAAGTGTTACGAAAATTAAAAAAAGAAAAGCTACTGCAATGTTTATATTTTATATTATAAAGATTTTTAACAAAATATTTTAGTTTGAAGTTATGTGAAATGGGACGTATTTTAATACGCCTATTCAGCATCTAGTCACGTATGAACTAATGTGTAAATAAATAAATTCATACTTCTCTAGATGCTGATGGTATTTAAAATACGTTCCATTTCACATAACTTCAAACTAAAATATCTTGTTGAAAATGTATATATGTAATATAAAATTTGTTTTCAATATATTTCCGCCAGTTTCTTAATTGTTCGTTTTTGCGCCACAAAAAAAATCTGTCGCTGTGCGTGCGCTTCGTAAGAATTTTCTCTCATCATATTTTCACCTACGCGCCATAAGAAATATAACTTCTATCGATCTATCTATCGATAATATATGTACATGTATGTATAACAAGTACATATACCGTGTTGTTCTATATATGTTCACATAGTATAAAACAATGTAGCTTCCCGACGTCTGTACATATTGCCCGTCGCTTTCATATATTAATTGGAATAAGTGGTAACAAAGTAGAGGTACAGGAAAGTGTTTCTATAAAGAACAAATTAGAGCTTGATAAAGTATTTCATTTACATTGAAAAGATATTAATAGTATTAATTAATTTGAGGGGAAAAATTAATTAAATTTGTATAATAAAAATAATTTTAAATTTATTTTAATGGGGGGGTTAAAAGTTTTATTTAAAGAAAAAAATATTATATTTATAGTTTATTAGTATTGTAAAAAAAAAATATATTTGAAAATAAAGTAATTTTTATTTATCTCCCTCCTCAGTACGCTTTGATCTTTTAAACTACGCAACGGATTTTAATGTGGTTTTCATCAATAGATAGTGATTCAAGAGGAATGTTTGTATCCAGAATAAATCGAGATTAGAGCTAAAGTTACCACACTGCTGTAATATAATAATATTATTTGATCTAATATATAAGTTGTATGTATGTGTATGTAGAAGTATATTATATTGTGTATAATATTTTATGTATATCTATTACTTATTTATGCTATTTTTATCTATTTCAGTTATAAATTGTACGCTACCGCCATGTTTTGTTTTTATTTCATTTTTTCCATGCTAGGTTGTCTGGAAGAAATTGTTTCAAGCGATAAGACCGCCGGTTTTGTAGCCATTCAGATATATTTTATTTTATTGTTTTGTTTTTGTAGAATTTGTTTTATTGGTAACCAATAAAGAGCTTTTGTATTGTATTGTAATCGCGGACAATGCCGCGGGTCGTAGCTAGTAGATGTATAAGTGAAGTAACCATGTATATGCAGATCTGCGCACGATGGGTGACCGTCTCAAGTCCCGGTACTACGTGTCCAAGCGGCTGTTCATCGCCGACATGACGCGGATCTTCACTAACTGTCGGCTGTACAACTCCCCCGATACTGACTACTACAGGTATTTATTTATCTTTCTTTTTTAATATATCCAATACGCTTTTTTATGATATCATAAAAAAGTCTATAGGATATATTAGCTAAGGTAACATGACAAGAATGTCGCTCGCGTGATGTAAAAAAATGTCGTGTCTGAAATAGATAGAGGCTTATAAGTGAAGAAAGAAAGTGGTATAACAGGATCGTAGCATGTGCAAATAAGTAGTCTCCGCCTACCCCAACGGGAAAAAGCGTGATTTTATTAATCATGGAGCCAGTGAAACTGGGCCTAATAGTTGTAGATTACATGACAGTTAAGTTCCTAATACTAAGAAAGAAATAAAATCGTATATTTGGCAAAAGTCACATTAACAAATTAAAAATAATTATAATAATAATTTCAAACATAATAAAAACTGGCCAAGTGCAAGTAGGACTCGCACTCGTAAAATTCCGTAACACAGTAGAGTATTCTATAACTATGATTATTCGCAACCAAAAAAATTACTTTATTTTTCGTAGTGTTTGTATGAAAAACAAAGTTATATTTGCGGTCGCTATATCTCAAAAGCTGCTGACTGGATCTCGTTCAAACCAATTTTCATTGAAAGTTTTTATTGAGATCTACAGAATATATTTTTTCTAGATTTTTCAGTCCCTTACATTAAAAGTTAGGGGGGGGGGGGGCACACATTTTACCACTTTAGACGCGCCTATCTTTTAAATGATGGACTTTGAGAAAAAATCATTTTAGGAACCTTAATGTCATTTTTAAATACCCCACACGTATAGATTTGAAGAACTTTTTTTTTATGTTTCGGTTCCATGTATGGTATGCCCCCCCTTAAACATTTATATGTTTCATGTTTGTATTAAAATCGGAAAGCGGTTTAAAGAATACATCTACCTACTTAGTTTCAATTCTGTAGTCCTAATCGTTTCGGAATAAAATGGCTGTGACATACGGACGGACAGACATACAGACAGACATGACCAATCTATAAGGGTTCTGTTTTTTGCCATTCGGCTACGGAACCCTAAAAACGATAAAGTAATAACAGATACATAAAAAAGAAAACAGATTTTAACAGCACCTAAGGGTAGATTTGAAAAAATAAATAAACTGGCCAAGTGCAAGTTTTCATAGTGTTTGTATGAAAAACAAAGTTATCTTTGCGGTCGCCATATCTCAAAAACTGCTGGCTGTATCTCGTTCAAATCAATTTTCGTTGTTAGTTTTTATTGAGATCTACAGCATATATTTTTTTAGATTTTTCACTCCCATACTTTAAAAGTTAGAGGGGGGGGGGGACACACATTTTACCACTTTAGACGCGCCTATCTTTCAAATGATTGTCTTTGAGAAAAAATGATTTTAGGAACCTCAATGTCATTTTTGAAGACCTATGTAGATTTAAAGAAAACAATTTTTTTTTGTTTTAGTTCCATGTATGGGATGCCCCCCATTAAACTATTATTTTTTTTACTTTTGTATAAAAATCGGAAAGCGGTTCACAGAATACATCTACCTACCAAGTTTCAATTCTGTAGTCCTAACAGTTTCGGAATAAAATAGCTGTGACATACGGACGGACAGACAGACAGACATGACGAATCTATAAGGGTTCCGTTTTTTGCCATTCGGCTACGGAACCCTAAAAACACGTGTTTCATTATTTGTTTTTAAGGTTTGTTTGTTTGGTGAGTGAGAGGGTGAGTTCACACCGCAACGCGACGCGACGTGACGATGCTTTTGGTATCGCGCGGCGCAGCGATAAGCCTCGCGGCGCAGCCCGACGCCGCGCGGCGCAGAAAAACGCGCGATGCCACAATGCACTGTGTAGCTTATTGTGTAGTTCATAAAGTTCAATTGTTTATCACGCGGCTTCCCTGCGGCGCAGCCTGAAGCCGCCGAACTAACTCAATGAAATGTGTATCTTTTTGTGTAGTAAATAAAGTTATTTTGAAGTTATACTTCTTTTGGCGCGATAGAGAAAAATGATGAGAGTGAATTTTTACGATGCACGCGCATACCGACACCTAAATTTAAAATCGTGAAGTTAGTTCTAGGTGGCATGACTATGTTCAAGGTGTATATGTCATATTTAACGTCATATTTTTACGTCAATAAAACCTTTTTTATTTAAATAAAATCTTTTTGATTAATTTTAATATTTATCATTAATCACTACTGCATTTTAGTTATTTTCTTTCCATACGCCACAGAAGTATAACTTCTAACGCGTGTACATAAGTACACACACTCTTTTTTTTTGTATCACTGTCTTAATAAGTGTGCGCCGCGTCTCGTCGCGGTCTCAGCTGACCCTAAGGTGTCAAGAAGGCTGAACTCAACACATGACTGTCGTTAATAGGCTCAGGGATTGTCAGGACTCGGTGATACAGGCGCGTAGGAGCGTGGCAACTTTTTTCTAATGTTATTATATTAAATTATATATGATCGGAAAAAATCGAAATAAAGTTATATATGATTGGAGTGACTCTGATGGATAAGTTGGAGAACAGCGTGATAAGGGAATGTTGTGGTGTGTGGTAGAAGATGTAGTGACAAAGATAGAGAAAGGGATGCTTAGATGGTTTGGATATCTAGAGAGGATTGATGAAGAAAGATTGACGAATTAGATTTATGAGACGAGTGTGAATGGGGCAGTTGGTAGAGGCCTACCTAGGCGAACGTATCACGACCAAATCGGAGAGGTTTTAAAAAAATGCCAAGTCAAAAGTACCTATAACCGGCGAGCATGTATGAAGGCGCTCATGAAAGTGAAGAAGCGAAGGAGGTATGTCAGGATCGTAGCATGTGGAAAGAAGTAGTCTCTGCCTACCCCAACGGGAAAAAGCCGTGATTTCATGTATGTATGTAGTCAAATATATCCTTAACGAATCCATATCCTGTGGCGTGTTTCCTTCTATGTTGAAGGAAGCACAGATCACTCCTCTGCCTAAAAAATGCAATCCCTCCTCTTTCTCTGACTATCGACCTATCTCCATACTTCCATTCCTATCAAAACTCCTCGAACGTCTCGTACACCAGCAACTAACCGCCTATCTTATCCGACACAACCTTATGAATCCTTTCCAATCTGGTTTCCGCCCTGGTCACAGTACAGTCTCAGCTTTAGTTAAGATTACGGAGGATGTGCGTCAAGGCATGGATAACGGCAAACTGACAGTATTATCCTTGCTAGACTTCAGTAACGCATTTAATAACGTCGATTATGATATTTTGTTAGAAATTCTACGCTCTATTAACATATCTCCAACGGTAGTTGATTGGTTTCGTACTTACCTGAACGGTTGCCGGCAGCGTGTTCGCATAGATGATACCTTTTCATCGTGGTGTAATACGTCTGCAGGTGTACCCCAGGGCGGCGTTCTTTCTCCTCTTCTGTTCTCACTATTTATTAACTCGATTTCCACTCACCTTACTTCTTCCTACCACCTTTACGCTGATGATCTGCAGATCTACACACAGTCTTCACTTTCACAACTACCTTCGGCTGTTGAAACTATTAATTGTGACTTACGTCGTATCACTGAATGGAGCAAATCTTATGGTCTCAATATTAATCCGGTGAAAACCCAAATGATTGTTATAGGCAGTTCTAGGATGATTTCGAAAATAGATTGGTTTCGCCTTCCACAATTCATTTTTGATGGTACAGTTTTAAAAGTCTGCGATACTGTTAAGAATCTCGGTATTTACATCGACCGCAATTTCTCATGGATGTCTCAGGTAGCCGAAGTCAGTCGCAAACTCTTTGCCTCCGCGTTTTCTCTTAAAAGACTGCGAAATTTCCTGCCAATATCTACTAAAACTGCGCTTGCCCAATCCCTGTTACTTCCAATACTTGATTATGCCGACGTCTCATACCTCGATTTAACCGAAGAACAGCTGAATAAATTGGAACGATTACAGAACTTTTGTATTAGATTTATTTATGGCCTTCGCAAATTCGACCACATCTCACAATTTCGTAGTAAGCTGAAATGGTTACCGATTCGTTTGCGCCGGAATGCACACATCCTCTCTTTCCTTTATTCTATGCTTTTTATCCCTTCCACTCCACTTTATTTAAAAGAACGTTTTGAATTCCTACATCAGTCCCACACCCTATCCTTACGATCTTCTGACACACTTATCCTAAAAATTCCCTCCCATTCCTCAGAGTACTACGGCAAGTCATTTAGTGTTCAAGCTGCACGGTTATGGAACGCACTTCCACTAGATATACGACAGGCTAAATCTCTGTCAATCTTTAAAAATATGGTGAAAAATCATTATCTATCACACTTGTAGTTCATTTAATTATTTATTTTATTATTTATATCAAAGGTGTAAATTTATTGTCTATGTATGCATGTATGTATGGTATATGTATGTATATATCTATATGCATGTATATTATATATGTATATGTATTTATGTAATGTAGTATGTATTTATATATTTTCTTATATTATATTGATGTTTATTTGTGTGTACCTATATACCATATCAATATTATTACAAAAATACTGGTTTTTGATTGTTGTTATTTATTTATTATTATTATTTTTTTATCTATAGTTGTATGTTATGTATTGTACCACCGTGTTTTTTCTGCTTTAAATTCTGTCCATCCTAAGGTTGTCTGGAAGAGATCGCTTCAAGCGATAAGACCGCCCATTGTACTATCCTAGTTAAGTTTTCTTTGTTATTTTGTTTCTCTATACTGGTGTACAATAAAGAGTTTTTCTATTCTATTTCTATTTTCTATGTATATATATTAAATCCGTCTGTTTTTGTTTCGCAGATGTGCCAACGCCCTGGAGAAGTATTTCCACACGAAGATGAAAGAAGTGGGTATGTGGGATAAATGATTAAGAGTCTACTTTCGACGATTACTTCGTCAACGTTCTCATACACGGCTCAGCGCGACGTCTGCATACCGAATAATGATATACTTGGTAACTTTTATTAGTATTAGTTACGGGATAATTACCACGTTTTTTGTTTAATATGAGTTTCCGATATAGCTCGGGTGAAGAGTAGTGATGGGTTCCTCAGTGATTTCAAATGAGGACGAGGGAGGCCGCCTCATCCTCAAACGAGGTCCTCATCTTCACACCTCAAATGATACCAACTATTAGTAAAAGTAAAGCGGAACTACTTACATTATATTAAAGTACTTATTTATTTATGATATGAATACCTATCTACTTATATGTAGGATTATTCAAACAAATCACTAACCTACCTTAACAAATATAATGAAAATCAAATCCTCTTATTATCATTCTACAACCCTCACACCTCAAATTCCTCAAATGAGGAAAGAGAGAGAGAGCGATTTGCAAAGCACGAGCGGGAGCGAGTGATCTAGTATTTCTTTTTTGAGGAGATTAAATGAGGCGGTTCATCGTTGCAAAACGAGGTGACTTTACGTTGTTTAGTGTTTGAGGTCCTCAAATGAGGAACTCGTGAGTGAGTTACTCATCACTAGTGAAGAGGGTATAACGAGCTAACGAAGCGATCTACCCGCTTTCGTGCTCGTTTCGGTCGTTCGGCGCCCCTACTATTTGCTATCGACGAAACTCGTTCACGACACACAAAACTCACAGTATCTTCGCGCTTCTTGTTTTGGACTACGACTATTTGTATGAGGCTTACTCAGAGCTGCCACTGGATGCCAGATGTTCGACAGTTTGAACCCATCCTCACGATTGAACATTTTTTTTATTGAGTATTTTTTACCTACATTCATTTTTTGATATTTAATTTATGAATTTTATAGTTTTCTTATTATTCATAGGAACAATAAAAAAACTTTGTAAAATTCATAAATTAAGCATCAGAAAATCCGATCATAATGCATAGAGTATATATTTAGATATTTAGATCTACCAAGCCACCTATATTATAGATTTACATAAAATTTTTTATATATAACGGATTGGAAATTTTGCGACAACTGGTAAATTGGACATTCCGTGCCTAATCCTTATAAATATCAGAAGTATGTTAGAATTAAGGATTTCCCATTTAATGGGATGCGATTTCTTTTAGTAATTATGAAGTCATTGTAAGACTGATCAGTTACATCATAATTACTAAGGGTTGATTTCACCATTTATGCTACTAATCGAGAGTTATTGAACTAAGTTATACTAAATCGTGTTTAAACGTCGATGTTGATCTTGATTTACGCGTACTTTATTTCACCACCTCCCATGAGGCTTCATTTGATCGTGTTTACCAAAACCAAGATTTAATGCTATTACGCACAATGGAACGTAAATTTCGTCATAGAGCTGTCGTATTAGATTGTTTTGGTATTGTCAAACTGACGAATTAATATTATCAAATTCGTTTCCGTGTCCGTGCATGGTATATATTTTTGTGTTTTGAATCGTGAATTTTGAATTTTAAATTGTAGGCCAAGGAATTAAAATATTTATAATTTTAATAACTAAATAACAAGACATCTCGTCTTGTTACGCCATGCACGGACACGGAAACGAACGCGAAAAATACGAGTGACAGTGGCTGTTAACAGTGTAAACGGGATCAAGAGCGCTATACGTCCAAAATCGGTAGTTCATAATTAAAACTCGTTTTAATGTAACTGCGTTCAGTTTGTAGTGGTGAAATGCAAAATGCCGGTTTAATCCCAGTTAAACACGTAAATCAAGTTCAAGTCGACCTGATCGCGTTTATATTCACTGGTGAAATCGGCCCTGAAAGGTAATTTACAAAATGGCCGCCTGATTGGCATAAGTGAAAATAGATGTTAAACGCTCAATAACAATTTTTGTAAGAGGTTTGGAATTGAAATTTTCTCATATTATATAGGTTTTATCTTCTTTTTTAATGAACCTACCATGTGTAGATAGTTGCCAATAGGCCTTAGGCCGGTTTTAGTGCTCGACCGACCGACCGTACGCACGCGTATATTGCTACTACTACCGCATGCCTACCGTCGGTCGACCGACGGTAACAACCGTTCAGTGCTACACCGATCGGTAGACTGACCGTACGGATGCGCGTCCATTTCGTGTACATGGTTGTGACTGTACCAGTCCGGCCAGTTTGATTGGTCAGGACAGCACTGAACGTTACAAACTGACGATCGGTACCCCTAGTAGATGAAACTCGTACTAAGGCCCTTAGTACGAGTTTTCATACCAAACTTCATATCGATAAAATTTTGTATGAAAAACAGTACAGCGCCTCTAGAGGTTTTCACACTTCATTAAATTTAAACCAATCAGAGAGCCAGAATAAGTCGAAAACTATGTGAGATCTGTCAAAAGCGTTTACAATGAAAACTCGTAATAATAAAAACCGTGCCCTTAGGGGCACGGTTTTTTACGTATCGTCAGGAACGATGGTCACTTACCGACGGTCGGTCAAGAACTAAAACCAGCCTTAGAAAAAAAATTGGGAGAATAGTTTTTGTCAATGGATCGTTTTAGTATAATTACAATGTATAAAACATTAATTTATCTCAATAATGCGATCTCCGATTAGTAGTCGGCCAGGATCGTGTGCTAAAATAGCCATTTTCTGTGCTCATTTTCAATATGTATTTGGCTAAATTCTGATTAGGCACTCGGCGACTGTAAATCGCTATTAATTGTTAGCTACGTAATTAAATGCAATTAAAGTCAAAATTGGGACTCTAGCGATTTTAGCAAAACTATTTTGTATGATTTTGTAAATAACTAAGTTAAATATCAATAAATGAATTGTTGTTTATATTTGTGTACTTATTTATTAACAGTAGTTCACCAAGGATTCATTCAAAAGGAACAAGAACATACATACCTACTTCCTGCTGCGTGCTTTTAGCTGTGCCAGGGATATATAAAAACTAAACCAAAATCAGTTCATCTGTTTAGGCGCTACGATGCCACTGACAGACACACATGTCAAACTTATAAAACGCCGAGCATACGAGATAGTGTTGTATAAGTATATCCTATGGTTACTACTACTAGTGCGCTAGATATACTACGCTGTATTTTTTCATCATCATGCCACTGCTGGACGTAGGCCTTTCCCAAGATGCGCCACTGAGCCCGATCTTCGGCTCTTCTCTTCCAGTCACTGCCCACCGCTTTGCGTATGTCATCGCTCCACCTGTTCACAGGACGTCCTACGCTACATTTACCGATTAGCGGTCTCCACTCAAGTCTACCCCAGCGGTTATCAGTCCTGCGGCAAATATGACCAGCCCACTGCCACTTCAGTTTACTAATCCGTTGAGCTATGTCGATAACTTTAGTTTTCCGGCGAATTACTTCGTTCCGGATTCGATCGCGCAGAGAAATACCAAGCATAGCTCTCTCCATAGCTCGCTGAGCGACTTTAAATTGGTGGACCAGTCGAACTGTGAGTGTCCACGTCTCGGCTCCGTATGTCATCACAGGTAGGACGGACTGGTTAAAGACTTGTCTTTAGACACTGCGGTGTAGGGGATGAGAAAACTCGACGGAGTTTTCAGAATGCTGCCCAGCCCAGCTGAATTCTTCTCTGGATTTCATTCTCGAAGTTGTATTTGCCTAGTTGGAGCGTCTGCCCTAGGTAAACATATTGCGTAACAACTTCGATTGGGATTCCATCTGCGGCAATCGGTTCCGGAACAACGTGCTCGTTGTACATGATTTTGGTTTTATCCAAATTCATCCGGAGACCGATGCGACGAGAAGAATCAGCTTGGCCATTCAACATCCTTTGTAGGTCCTAGAGCGTCTCTGCCATAATAACGATGTCATCTGCGAATCGTAAGTGAGAGATGTACTTGCCGTTGATGTCGCTGGACGCCAGTCCAGCGTCTTATACTTACATATCCTCCAAGGCGTTAGTAAACAGTTTCGGGGATATGACGTCCCCCTGTCTCACTCCTCAATGCAAGTAGATATGTTTAGTTTGCTGGTTCTGTACAGTACAGTACAGTCATCGTTACGAGATTATACAGACATCTCATCACTTCGATATATCGCCAGTCGCCTTGGCAATGCTGCAAGGACTCGAGCTGCAAGGTTTCGATTGAGTCGAAGGCCTCATAGTACACAAATGCTAAGCACAGGGGCCGATTGTTCTCTTCGGTCTTCTGTATGATCTGCCGCACCGTGTGGATGTGGTCTATGGTGTATTTTGTGTATGATTCCATTTGAAGCAAGCAGATAATCAAGTGATATTAGCATCATCGGAGGAGGAACTCCTCCTCCGATGATGCAACTGTTTGCAACTGCAAAGAATGGTTAATATTATGCATGATGCCTTAAAAAGGAAAGGGATGAAAGTGAACGTAAGCAAGACCAAAGTAATGGTATTTGAAAGATAAGAAAGAATGACAGGTTGTACAGTTACGATTGAAGGTGAGAGAGTGGAACAAGTGAAAGAGTTTGTGTACCTGGGTTCAAAGTTTACGAGGTAAGTATGAAAGTGATATTGAACGCAGAGTTTGGCAGGAAACCAAGTGAATGGGGCACTGCATAACTACATGAGCAGTCAGAACGTGTCTAAAAAAGCGCGACTGGCTGTACATAGGGGAGTCTTGGTCCCCACACTCATGTATGGTAGTGAATGCTAGGTATGGCAACAGAAGCATGAAAGTAAAATTAATGCTGTAGAAATGAGAACCTATGATTGGAATGACTCAGATGGATAAGGTGAAAACAGCGTGATAAGGGAATGTTGTGGTGTGGTAGAAGATGTAGTGACAAAGATAGAGAAAGGGATGCTTAGATGGTTTGGACATTTAGATGTCCAAAAAGATGATGAAGAAAGACTAACGAAACAGATTTATACGACGACTGTGAATGGGCGAGCCGGTAGAGGCTGACCTAGGCGAACGTATCACGACCAGATCGGAGACGTTTTAAAAAAGTCCAAGTCAAAAGTACTTACCTATAACTGGCGAGCATGTATGAAGGCGCTCATGAAAGTAGAAGAAGCGAAAGACGTGTGAGGATCATAGCATGTGGAAAGAAGTAGTATCTGCCTACCCCAACGGGAAAAAGGCGTGGTTTTATGTATGTATTTCATTTGAAGCACCCCCTACCACAGAATAATGAAAAGTACAAGCCCCTACTTAGAGGAACTAATTTTGACACTATTGACAATTTATTCTAATGGCCGAATCAGCGAAGTTAAATATCCTAATGTAAATGTTTTAAACTAACCTACATTAATTAAAAAAACCAGTGCATTGATGTATAATATGACATTTTTCAGTTGCTGAGCGTTCTCTATATCCGACCCAAGTTGATTCTATCATACAAAGAGCCATATTATTGAGGTCATGAACTGGTATACAGATAGTTATCTGACATAACATGACCCCCATATAATAGCTGCCAAAAATCTGTCAGATAAGTTAATAATAGGGTTATCAAGAACCGGTGTAGCTAGGCCTGAATGAATTTCACCGCTATGCGTTTGTCAAAATCTTTTTGAATACAAATACAAATAAATACAAATAACTTTATTGGCAAAAAACGAATTATGTACATATAAGTTTTGAAGCCCTGTCTTTTTGCGTTAGTATTATTTATTATACTGTGTTGCAAAAAACAGTGTCTTCCCCAAATTTGAGTAGGTATTTACTACAAATTGTATACTTATGTTAGTTCAACTTATTTTAGAGTGTGCGCGTGTGTGTATGCGTGTGCGTGTGTGTGTTTGTGTAAGTATGTGTGATATTATTATATATGTGAGTGTGAATAAGGTCAATTTTTTGTTGATTAGTTATTTCTGATTATGTAATTTTAAGAAATAATTTCTCTATTGCTTCGTAATCAAGGGTCGTAAGCCAGTCCTTAATTACGAATTTTAGTTTATGTCTGCTTAATGGTTTTACATTACTCTTAGAATTTAATAAATTGTAGAAAATAGGTGCCATGTGTTTGAAATGTCTCCATGCGAGAGCACTGTTACAGCGTGGAACACGGCATTTGTCGACTCGCTTCTTACATTCTGGTAGATATGGTACTACTTCTTTATGATATCGGTCGATACATTTTGAAATATACACACATCAACACTGTCTAGGGATAATTTGTAAAAATGTCTTGTTTGTATAAATTTGTAAATTTGTAAAAATATTTTAATGTAAGCTTATTGTGTAGGTCTTAATGAATGATTCGAAATTTGAATTTGAAAAATAAATTTATAACAAAAGATTTGCGCGGCATAACTGTAGCGAAGTTCGAATGTTTTTATTTACCTAACCTAGTTTTTGGTATTTTTTTTGTTTCAAATTAAAGTTTTAATAAAAATCATCGGTTAATTTCGAATTTATGTACCTGTATGCATCATGCAGCGGCGCCATTTAACGAGAGACGAGATGTTAGGGGCAGTAAGCATGCTTCAAGCTGGGGCTACTCAACGGAGTATAGCCGAGGAGATTGGAACATGACAAAACGTGATATCAAGGTTTTGGTCACATTATCGTACCACTGGTGAAGTGGCTGAAAGGCACCTAGGCGGGAAGGGCATAACCACCCACAGACAGAATCGATTTTTGCAAGTGGCCGCGAGAAGACAACTTAATGTGACGGCCATGCAGTTGGTTCAAAGGCTCTAGTCAGAGTACCAGTTGCTTGTTAGTGACCAAATTGTGAGGAGAAGATTGCATGAGGCTAACCTTCATGCTCGCAGGCCGCTTCGTACTCTAGCACTACGCAGAGGAAATCGCGGACGAAGATTAGAGAGGGCTCCAGAACATTTGCTCTAGGAAGATAACCAATAGTCTGTAGTGCTGTCTACCGATGAGTCCCGATTCGGTTTTTATCCTGATTTACGAAGAGTACGTGTATCGCGAGCTCCTGGACGTGAGAAGCTTCTGCAACACCCTCAGGAAGTCCATCCATGCAACGGCGGAACAATTATGGTTTGGGCGGGTATTCGTGTTGGTGGAAGAAAAGACCTCGTTTGGATCAGAAACACCATGACTGCAGAAAAATATCGAAATCAGGAGCTAGCACCAATAATCTATCCTCATCGAATGCAAATGGGCCAAACTTTCACGCTCATGCACGACAACACTCGTCCGCACACTGCGCGAGTGGTCACCAACTGGCTACAGGAGCACGACGTGTCGGTCTTAGACTGGCCCGCGCAATCACCAGACCTAAACCCCATAGAGCACGCGTGGGACATGCTCCAAAGAAGGGCTTAGAGGAATTTTCCTCCAAACGTTGCGACTGAAAAGCAACTTTTTTTGCATCTTAGCAGGACCTGGGACAATAAACCGCAGCAGACTTTGATAACTTGATTCGAAGCATGAAAAACCGTTGCAGGACCGTGATTAACGTCATGGGTGGTTTTACTGACTACTAGTTTTTCGGGTAACTGCAAAGAACCTAATAATTCCGCTTTACTTTCACTTTTTTCTGAAAAAGAAATTCATCTTTAGGTTTACCATTATTTCACTTTTTGTCTTTATTTCATAAAAAAAATATTTACGCAAAATAAATAACTTTGTTTTATTCTAAAGCATAGTGTGATAAATGGGCTCTATAAAAATATATACATGTTGTATGTTAGTTGTAACACGTTTGGAAAAAATTGAGAAAATCAGAATATCCCTAGACAGTGTTGATGTGTGTAGATCTTTCTGACACTTAGCACTTTGCATTTTTCATATAAGTCTGTTGTAGGATGTCTGTATGGTAGGGACATGATCACTTTCAGAAGTGAACGTTGGGCACGTTCAACTTGTATCATGTGTGTCTTAGCAGCACCACCCCATGAAATAATACAGTAACCTATGATACATTCACCTAGGGCTTTGTAGGTCTGTAGTAGGAGTTCTTAATTTGCTACTGATCTTAGTGTTTTAAAAATGTGAATAAGTCGTCTTATACGATTGGATACGTTGTCAATGTGTAGTTTCAATGTCATTTTGTTGTCAATTATTATGCCTAAATATTTGATAGAGCTCACATCCTCCAGGGTGTTACATGAGCAATTTTGCGGGATATTGGTGTTACGATTACATGGAAAGGAGTGGGCGTGGATCTTAAAGCTAGTAGGTATTTTGTCCCTGTTAATCTTTTTAAAACATATGTATTTAGTTTTACTGGTATTAATTGACAGTAGGTTATCTTCTAGCCAAGCAATTACTCGCGCTAACCCTTCTTCGGCTAACTTTTGTACTGCTTGCCAGCTAGAAGCATGAAATAATAGCACAGTGTCGTCAGCAAACATAAGTATATCTGAATTTTGAAGTTTTGCATTGCACATTTCATGTATGTATATACAGTAACTACAGATGATATCTGTGACAGTAACTGTATTTTTTTTTATTGATAGATGGCACGGCACGATGGAACTGTGGCACGCAAAACTTTAGATTGCATAATAATTTTTCATTAAAATAATTTATTCGAAAAATGGTGATTGGTTCTTTTTAGGGTTCCGTACCTAAATAGGAGCCACATGGGCGAAATTTACGTTACGACAATGCGGCGCCACACAGACAGGTGTGTATGACGCGGTGCTACTACAGCGCGGCTCACACATCACCTGTGTATTTGTTAGCAGTAATAAAATTAGTAAAACACGCACAGCTGTACCGACAATTTTTTCACAACTGGTGTGTGTGTGTGTGGCCCGAATCGCTGTTGATTTTTAATTACGATCCGACGTCTGTTTCGTAGCACCAGTGCTGTCGTGTGTAGCAAAGCTGGAAATTTGCGAAAATGTCGCCGCAGGCTAGTGAGGCTAGCATTGGTTTATGTAGTATTTGTATTCTCTTTGGCGTTTGACCACTATCTTACCTGTTGGTAAGCGATGATGTGGTCAAGGATTGTGATCACACTAGGCCTAGGTAGATAGCTCTAGATCTAATATCTATTCTAATACTCCTCTATTGCAATAATATAAGCATGGGATTAGATCAATCAATATCTTCCACCACATCATCGCTCATAGTGGTCAAACGCTAGCCTAGAAGATATAAAAAAAGTGGCAGGAGCATATTGATATTTCGCCTGACTTGCCACCAAAAAATAGTTTGGCAGATTTGTTCCTTGATGATTCTAAGACAAAATCTGCCGCCATAACATTTCAATATTCCGGCATTACACACTTACACAAAATACACAACCCTTGAGACCATTCTAGCCTAGCGTGTTTACTCATCTCAGACCACATCATCGCTTACTACCAAGCGAAATAGTGGACAAACGCGCTTTATTCCCAACGACCCCCACTAAAACGGGCACCTGTGGGGGACGTAAAGATAGCATATTAGATTTTTAAAAAGTCGCTGCCAGCCAGATGAATAAATGAAACACAAATATCAATACTGTATTGGTTTTATTCACTTATACTCACGATTAGTGATTGAAAAACACTTTAAGATGGGAATGTAAATATTTTACATTAATTTTTCTTTACAATTTTTTTAATATACCAGTCTCCTTGTTCATTTAAAATCCAAATACACCTTTAAGTACCTTATTTATGTACTGCGTAAATAACTTAAATGCTCACTTAAAAATATCTTAACGTTAGTAAATATATAATAGGTATACCTTTATTTGTATTAAGTTTGAAAATAATCGCTTTTAAATACAACTGTACAAACTGTCTATGTAATTACATTAAATTTAAAAGCGATATGACTTCAGACTAGATTATTTTACTACTTTTGCAGTTACAAAACTAGTCATCTATTTAGGTACTACCGAAGTTTTCATTAACTGCACCGACCTTGCTGCCTACAGCGAAACTATCCAAATTAACAAATACATTCTAGTTTAAACTTCATACAACGAAAATAAACAATTTGGTTTGAAAAATGGTCCCTTTAATGAAACCTGACACCAAGAAATTAAAATAATCTATATAAAGGTGGTTTTTTGGTGGTTTAAGTCCATAAAATGACACAAAAATACGTCTTATGTTATTGCAGAACGTATAACGAAATATATACAAAACTTGAGACAAATGTTGAAACGCATGGCACAAATATTATGTAATAATGTCCGTATGTTTTATTTAGACTCGACCAATACTAGATGGAAAAAAAACCCTTATTAAACGAATTAAGAATTAACTACACGGTTAGCAACAAGGTTCGCCAATCAGTTCATGTGATTATGTGACTGGTTTCCAACCGTATACAGTAGAATACCGATTATCTGAACACTTTCGGACATCCGATTATCCGGACTCTTTGCTCTAATTTTTTTTAAAAGATGAAACGGATCTAATATTGTTGCTACAACTGAAGCAGACTAGGGAGTTGGCTGCAATGTAAACATGTAAATTATTAAACGTTTAAAAACGAATAAAGAAGTTATTTAAAAATATTATATGGGTATATGCATAGGTATAAAATTGTTAATTATCGTTAAAGCTTGTTTATATCCTATAGTCTTAACTAAAATTGTATTTTTTTTTACTTTGATATCAATTATCCGGATTTTCGTTTATACGAAATGTCTCCGGCTTTACGTGATCCGGATAATCATGATTCTACTTACATTGTTGTTCACCAATTCTGTTTGGTTTTAAACAACCTTCCGTCGAGGACTCTTGTTCGCAACCTTGTAGTTTATTCTTTAGAATTCATTATATATATATATATAACATCGTATTCGTGTACAATAAGTATGAGGCTATAAATAGATAAAGAAAAAACTTGTGTATTATTTCGTCAACTAAGTACAGCTTAGGTAAAGGAATAAGTACAAAATTATAGTACAAAGTTAATGTTAGTTATATCATGGACGGAACCTATCCCACTCTTGTTAGTAAAAAGGGCCTCAATGTCCGGATATACGACAAAATATAAAGATTACCTCTAACTTATGAGATCATGGACCAATCAAAATATTTTAAGTAAATCACGACTATGTTTCGCCGTTTGAATTTTAGTTCCGTATTTAAAATTTTAGACATTATTTATTACGATCGTTACAAAATACATGGTATTACACAGTTTTAATAATATTTAAAACACTTATAAAAGAATAACTTCATAAAAACCTCGCAAAAATGTACATAGAAAAAAAACAGTGAATAATGTTTTTTTTTGTACATATTGATAAAATTAATTTATGATACGATTTAAAATAAAGAAGCTGTAATAATAATCCAATTATTTTTCTCTCAAACTTTTAAAAAGAATATATAAATACAAATTTTCTACAAACATTTCAATGCATTTGGAGTCCTATTTAAAAATGTAGATACAGTGAAATAAATCAATGAATAACGTATTTTTGTACATATGTGTAAAATTAATTTATGACACAATTTATAAATAAAGAAGCTGTAATAAAAATCCAATAGCATCACCTTGAAACTTTCAAAAAGTCATAGTAATACAATATGTATAACATATGTTTCTAAAAACATTTCATCAAACATACCTGTTAGTTTAAAAATTTAATATTTTTCGGTAAACGATAATTATCACATCTCGCATTACTCCATAAGTTTGACGTATTTTATTATAGCGCCCTCTAGCGGTAACTTAGAGCAACTGCTGCAACGTTCAGATAAATGGTAATGCGAAGCGCTAAAACGTTACAAATATTAGATATTGAAGTAATTCTTTTACAAAGTTGTGTCATTAGTCCCACAGACGATGACTAGGCGGCGCGGTGACTCCCTCAACTCCTTATATTAAAATATCACTTGTCCAACGTCACTATCACTGGAAGATTGAGTATTTACTTATTTTTATATGAACATTTGAACACATCACTTCACCGCACGCGTCGAGTCCTCTTCTCGATACAACGATCATCTCATACTCTGCTTTCACCTTGATTCTTCTGCTAGCGATTCTTTAGAGAAAAAGCTCTTTATCAAACAATAACTCATAAATAGAATCTACAACTAATGTTAATAAAAAACACAGATGTTTTCTGTTGAGGAGCTCATTGATTGTTAAACAAGATCTTTTCTCTTCAGTAGAAGGCTAGTGTGTTTTTGGCACTCGGCAGGAATGTCGGGGGCATCACCCCCTCAGTCCTGCGTACTCGAGGAGCTGACGGACTCGTTGTCTTGTAAGTTCTCCCCCTGCTGCGGCCCAGAAGGTGACCCTGGGCACGATCTGAAACAAATTAATGTTTGAGCAATGTGTTATTACCCGACTCCAAAAAAAGGAGGAGGTTTCTCAATTCGACCGTATATATGTTTTTTTTTAATGTTTGTTCGCGGATAACTTCGTCGTGTATGAACCGATTTTTTTTTTTTGTTGGAAAGGAAATATTCCATTGTGTAAAATATTGTGGTACCATGGTAATTTCATCGATGATAAGTATCTCCAGAGATATAAAGATAAACACCTCATAATTGGTACTGAAAATTAATAGCGCGGCATTGAAGTCGGTTCTTTTTAGTTTTTTAAACGATCTTATCATCAACATAATCAGCCTGTATCAGTCCACAGCTGAACACAGGCCTCTCCCAAGACACGCCACTGAGCTCGATTTTAGCTCTTCTTTGTAAATAACTGCCCAGCGCTCTGCGTTTGTCGTCGCTCCATCTAGTCATAGGGATCCTACGTTACGTTTGCAGATCGATATAGCTTATCGAATTAGCAGACTAGAATTCTCACGGTTAGTTTTATATGGCACAGTACCACAGAATGACAATACTTGTTACGCTAACCATATAATGCTCACTTTGTATTTTTACATACATACACACACAAAATCACGCCTTTATTCCGTTGGGGTCGGCAGAGACGGTCTTCTTTCCACATTTTGTATTTTGTATTGATTTGGCTCAAAAATTACTAGACCGATTTTTAAAATTCTTTCACTGTTAAGCCAATGTTAACTCAAGGTCAGCCGCGGATCGCCTTCCCTTCGCGTAGCGCGGAAAATATTTAATATGGACATTAAAAGTGATAATTTTGATTAAAAACTAAGTGCTTTGTGACGATCATCCACCCGTGCATTCATGGAGAGTGCGCGGGCATCTTAATGACCGGATCTGGGGTGAGACTAGCTGTAGTTTATAAGCGCTGATTAGGGAGTTAGGGCTTAAGCATTTGGGTAGTCTTACGTATTTATGTAGAGCAAAGATCCTCATCCATTTTGGTCGGAGACGCTCGCCGGGTGAGTTTCGAGTTGAATTTCTTGTAGTATTTAAGTTTAGTATTTATAGTACAGTCAATTTAACAGATCACATTTGACACCATCAAAATTCAACAACGTAACCTTGTAACGGAGTGCACCCAAATTATTATTATTTTTATAAATTGGATTTTATTATTTACCAATTTTTTTCAGTAAAAAAATATATATTTATTGTAATAAGGACAAAATAAGACAATTTTAAGATTTATTTTGACTAATAAACCATTCTAAAGATAATCAACATTTTTTTTCTAAAAAACTGAACGTTGTTACAAGGTTACGTCGGTGAACCCTTTTTCTTTTTAAACACTAGGAATGCTACTCAAAAAATCGAATGTTAATTTTTTTTACTGTTTACATTGTTTGTCATATATTGTTTCCTAAATTTACGGTAGAAAATAATAATGAAACAGGGAAATAACTAATGAATAATGAAATAGGGAAATGATAATTTATTGATTTTGAACTCAATTATACATATTGTACCTATAAGTACTTCTTCACAATAACTGCATCAAATTCGCCGAATGTTTGAAGTCTGTATCGATTCATTTAGTCGATCGATGTTTTAAGCACGTGGCCTCACTATTAAGCCAAGATTGACAAATGTCAAATGTGATCTGTTAAATTGACTCTAATATAAGTTTATATATCCACGACACTGCAGTGGACCTTAACGGGTTGTTTTCTCGTTACAAATTAATATTATCAATACACGGGATGGACTTTTAGAATGAAAATGGTCCTTACAGGTGTGGTTCCTAATAGAATATTATTGTAGTGGTAGGACTTCTGCTAGTCCGCCTGGGGCGGTACCACCACTTTGTCAATTAATTTTCGGCCGTGAAATAGGATTTTTTTTCGGTTGAAATGGCAAGGTGTCCAGTGAAATTACATGGCATGTGAGGCTCAACATCTTTATGTCTCAAGGTAACAGGCGCAGTGCAGTGACATGCAAAATTCTGGCAGCCCAGAATTTCGCATGCTGCTGTATCTGTAATAGGTAGACGTCATCGCTTACCATCAGGCGAGCGTCGTGCTTGTCCTTTTACCTAACTTCATTAAAAAAAATATTACCCCTAAATTATTTATTATTTAGAGTTATTTTAGATAGTAATGTGACTGGTGCTCTATAGCATGGTACAGTATAGTATAGTATAGTATAGTATAGTATAGTATAGTATAGTGTAGTGTAGTGTACCTGTGATCCGTGGTCCGCGGACGGTCCCGGTCCCGGGGCCGCAGTGTGGGTACCAGCTCGTCTGGTGAGGAGGCGCGGCTGCTGCGTCCGCTGCCTGCCTCCGAGTACGAGTTGTCGCTCGTCAGCTGCACATATACAACCTTCTTTATACATAATACTCCATCACAGACCTGCTACTTAATATTAAACTTGACTGCGTACACTGGTCTTAATGAGACCGACCTTGAACAGAGTTTGTCCCTTTCTTTGGTATGGACAACTTGTATAGAACATTATAGCACTATCACATTGTTAGACAAGGACACACTCCCACCCTGGTGCCTTTTAATTGAGCCGTTTTGTTCTACAAAGTAATTACAACCTTATTGTGAAAGCATACGTATTAAATTGAACTTGTCAAAACATCTGCAGTGCACCATCCTTTTTTATTAGGGTTCCGTAGCCGAATGGCAAAAAACGGAACCCTTATAGATTCGTCATGTCTGTCTGTCTGTCTGTCTGTCTGCCTGCCTGTCTGTCTGCCTGTCTGTCTGTCTGTCTGTCTGTCTGTCTGTCTGTCTGTCTGTCTGTCTATCTGTCTGTCTGTCTGTCTGTCCGTCCATATGTCACAGCCATTTTATTCCGAAACTGTTAGGACTACAGAATTGATACTTGGTAGGTAGATGTATTCTGTGAACTGCTTTCCGATTTTTATACAAAAATAAAAAATATAAAAGTTTAAGGGGGGGCATCCCATACATGGAACTGAAACAAAAAAGTTTTTTCTTCCCAACTATACGTGTGGAGTGTCTATAGATAGGTCTTCAAAAATGACATTGAGGTTCCTAAAATCATTTTTTCTCAAAGTCAATCATTTGAAAGATAGGCGCGTCTAAAGTGGTAAAATGTGTCCCCCCCCCCTCTAACTTTTAAAGTATGAGAGTGAAAAATCTAAAAAAAATATATGCTGTAGATCTCAATAAAAACTAACAACGAAAATTGGTTTGAACGAGATACAGTCAGCAGTTTTAGAGATATGGCGACTGCAAAGATAACTTTGTTTTTCATACAAACACTATGAAAAACAAAGTTATTTTTGTAGTTGCGAAAAATCATAGTTATGGAATACTTAGTGTGTTACGGAACCCTACGAGTGCGAGTCCTACTTGCACTTGGCCAGTTTTTTACGTCTATGCACTCCATAGATAACACAAAAAGAAATAAAAGAAATTTATAATGCCAGCCAGGGCTGCGTTCACGTCCTCTGGAGAAGGTTGTTTGATTCTTTTGCAACTTGCAGCTGTAACGGTGCGATAATATGACCTTTAAACCTATAACTCCAGCTATGTCGCGCCAGCAGCATTGTAGATATATCTGCCTCCATAGACAAAATCCAATTTCTGTTAGCGTGCACGTCACACGCAACAACTTCAAAATGTATGGGAATGACATTTATTCTTCCACAACAAATGCCATTGTCAATGTCATTCCCATGGATTTTGTCTATGAGACGGAGAATTAAATAGACAAGACATTAGCGTATGCGAATGAAATAGCTATAGAGATATAACCCGACTAAAATTATGAACTCGTGATACATATGCCAGCTATAAGATAAAATGAACAACGTAATTTGGTCGGGTCATACATGACAGCGGGTGAAAGCCAATGGGCGCACTAGAACTAGGAGCCAGAGCTGGCTCCAAACAATAATATCGCATATACAGAGAAGGATAAAAAATTGTTGTCCATCTCGCTCTCTCATAATAGTGATTGTATAGTTTTCTATTAGTATTATTTATTATATGCTAGCTGGCCCGGCGAACTTCGTACCACCTAACAGACAATTAATGTCGCGTTACCCTTTTAGATGAACTTAATTTAGGCTTTTATGAACGTAATACAATGACTACAAAAGAGATATTTATTAAGTTTAGTTATGTATTATGGCACTTTGATTATCAAGGAAATAATCAAAGTTATGGCAATACAGAAATAGGATAAAAAATACAACAACCAAGTACTTCAACCGCGTGTCAGCAAGACATGATGCAATGAAACAATGTTTTTATTGTTATAGATAAGTTATTAACTTAAAATTAGTTCGATTGAGTTTAGTTTTAATTGTAAAACTATAATCATCAGTATTTAGTAATTTTAATTCTGAATAAGTTAACTTACTTCATGAATAACTGTCTAATATTTATTGCCTTATGGATAAGACTGTATACCTACATACGGCACTCATAAATGGGCTATCACATTCTTGCATATCTCTGTATTTACCTACATTCTGACAAAATATAAAATTGATTAGGCATTGATTATTATTGTCTCGATTGCTTGTAAGCATAATTTTTTTTTTAAGTTTTATTATGGCTCTAAACGATTAGTGTATTTAGCCAGTATCAAGTATTACAATTCTTTAAGATTTTATTCATTTTAGTCGTAGAGATGGGTTAAAGTCACATTTCACCTCAGTTTTTAAGTAAAAGTCTAGTCTAAGTCATACCTTCAGTAAAGATGTGCTGTTTACTGAACATTTTCAGTGGAATTTTGGTGAGAACGCAAATAGCATGTTTTTCAACATTGTGCTGTTTCCCAACACTCGCACACATACACCGGCACTTAATGGTTAATAATCCACATTTATTTCACATTAACACGCGCAAGAACACCAGTTTTAGGAAAAAATACAATAAGATCACACACACTTTTCCACGTTCCCGCCAAAAACTCATAAGCATACATTTCTGAACGCACGCATATTTGACAATCAATAAATATGTCATACAATTGTCATTACTGACAGTGTTTAAAATTTATTAACATTTTAAAAATGTACATGACTTGAAATCACAAAAACTCGAAGAATTTTTGTACTTGACACTGGCTAAATACTCTAATCGTGTGGAGCGATGACCCTTATTATATAATTTGCGGTTTACCGTATCGACGGGATAAACAATTGAACATCAAATGACTGGCAGTTTTGAAACCCAGGAACATTTTGGCAATATAATTTTATAATTCTTATATAATTTTTTAGGTCAATTATTCATTATTTTTAATACTTATTATCCTATTCCTGACAAAGACAATTCCAAAAATACAAAAATCATAAAAATTAGTCCAGCCGTTCTTGAGTTATAAGTGTAGTAACTAACACGACTTTCTTTTATATACAGTGTGGAAATTAAACTCAGGCCCTGGAGGGAAACTACTTTAAATCCTTAAGCTAGCTCATTTTACTTAAAGGAGACATTCCTTTATTTTTGAAAAGAAACAAATCTGCATTAAAAGATTTTTTAAAACTCGCTTACTTCGCCCGGGACTCGAACCAACTAAAATTTAAAAAAATAAACACTTTATTTTATTATACTAATCGGTAGTATTAATATTCAGGATAAAGTTTCTCTAAAAAATGTTTGGTTACTGTTCACTTTTAACAAGTAAAAGACACGTAACAGTTCTGTTATCTCTCCAACACTCAAAGACTTCGTATGAAGTACACGCTTGCTAATTTATCGTTAAGTACCTTGTTGAAATCTTCGATAAGAAAATTGTTCAATGGTGGTAATACCTCTATGCACATTTCCTTCTTACATGATCCGAGGCGTTCAGTGGAGAAGTTTAAAAATGGAACGTTTGACTTTGTTTGCAATGCGGGACAATAATTTTAAAATTCGAACGATTTTTATCAACAGATTTTATTTAAGTAGTGTTGCTTTCCTTACGTAATTAAATTATCTCATAATGGCGTATCAAGAACAATTCGAGTCATACACCACAACACTTTGCTGAAGGCTACAAGAAATGAATTTCAACGGCGACTAATTTTGTGTAGCCGAAACGACGGGGCTCATTTCGAACAATTTATCAGTTAAATAATTTAAGTGTTACAAAATTGATAGTAAAATAAAGTTGATGTTAGATTTAACGATTATTTTTATTTTTAAGACCTAATGTTTGTTAGAGAAACTTTATCTTGAATATTAATACTACCGATTAGTATATTAAAATAAAGAGTGTTTATTTTTTTTAATTTTAGTTGGTTCGAGTCCGGGCGAAGCAAGCGAGTTTTAAAAAATCTTTTAATGCAGATTTGTTTCTTTTCAAAAATAAAGGAATGTCTCCTTTAAGTAAAATGAGCTAGCTTAAGGATTTAAAGTAGTTTCCCTCCAGGGCCTGAGTTTAATTTCCACACTGTATATATATATTAGTTTCATATTGTTATTGTTATTTTAATGCCAGGTCTACTTTAATATACTCTAGTCTGTCTACTTTGTCTACGCTATGAGACAATAGGGGGGAAGACAAACGCCACCACCGTATGCCAGTGATACACTTTTATCAGTGTAGTGTAATAAAGACAAGACGTACCAAAGTGAGTGGATGCCGGTTCCTGGCAGGACTGAGGGCTCGACTCCGCGCCTCCTCTACTTCCAGCTGTAGGATGCTCTCTTGGCTACCCGTGAACTGAAATACACACCAATAATGTTTAGGGACTGCACACATAGCAATGATTCATTATTGATTTGAAAATCAAGCCTATTTTTCACCGATTTCCTAGAGGTTAAATTCTCAATTCTTGCGATGTTGTTCAACCGACTTAAAGAAAGAGGTTCTCAATTCGTCTGTCTGTTTTTTTTCTTTCTTTTTTTTTGTGTGTATGTTACGCGATTACTCCGTCAATTGTGAACCGATTCGAATGATTATTTTTGTAATCGGTAGGGTACGTTTCCGAGGTGGTCCCATTGTAATTTCATCGAGATCTGCTAAGTATCTTCAGAGATATGACGATAAACGTCTCAAACTTGCTGCTGAAATTGACTCGCGGGGCATTGAAGTCGGTAGTTTTAGTTTTTAAACTATCTTAATTATGTTAGTGTATGTTGCTCGACATCTCCATCGTGAGCTAAATTTAATGATTATTTTGCTTGAGTTGAGTTGGGTTACCCATAGCTACTGTATATAATAATATAATTTAAGATCGTTTAAAAAACTAATAGAATTGACTTCAAATGTCGCGTTAGTCATTTTCTGTACCAAGATTGAGGTGTTTGTATGTCTCCATATCTCTGGAGATATTAAACATATCTCGATGAAATTTAAATGGGACCACCTGGGAAGTAGTATATACTCTTTTAAAAAATAACTTCAAAATCGGTTCAGGCGTCTTCGAGTGATCGGTGAACCATATTAAAAAAAAGATTTCGACGAATTGAGAACCTCCTCCTGTTATTAAAATCTGTTAAAATACAATATTGATATTGATTGATAACCTCTTCCGTCCGCAGTTGAATTAGTGGGAAAAATATTCACATTAGATCAACGGTTGAACTGTTTAGTTGAACTAGTGGGAATGAGCCTTTTGACCGTCGATTAAAAATATATGATGATTCGCTTATATTTAAAAAAAATTGTTCCACTTAGTGAAGTGGAAGGAAGAGTCGGAAACTCTAGACTGTATTTTTTTTAAGGAAATGCCTCTATAAAAACGTTTGTAACTCTGACACTCTGTTTGTAACCTAATCACGCCTAAACAGACGATCCGATCTTACTGAAATCTAACTAGGAGATACCTTATAGCATCAGGATGAGCATAGGCTACAAAATTCTTGGTGTACGTGAACGAACGAACGTGTAGTTACTTTTTTATGTAATTGTATATATTGTATTATGCGTATATAATTTATATATATATATTTATATATATATATATATATATATATATATATATATATATATATATATATATATATATAAATATTAATCTATTCGTATCTGTTTGTATATATCTATAACATATGTATTAATTATTATAAAATATTATAAATTAATTTTTGGAATAATTTGCTTTCTCTCTGTTGTAATTTACTGCGCCGCCACTATTTTTTCTGCACCTCCAGGATGACTGGTAGAAAATGCTATTCTAGCATTAAGTCCTCCGTGTACAATTTTTGTGTGTGCAAAAGTATAAATAAATAAATAAATAAACGAAGTCGCGGGTATCAGCTGGTTTCATATAATTTAATTCTATCAAAATGAGATGATACTTTACAAAAACAAAATGTAAGCTCACCACAAACCCGTAGTACTTTAGTATGTCCATTTTACACATAGGACATGTGCGATGTTCCAACAGCCACGGATCTATGCAGTTCTTGTGAAAATCGTGTCTGCAACAAATATTATACATTATAATGCAGATTCACTTTAAGCCGGGTCCAGACTGGTGTAACGTGTAATGTAATCCACCGTGTAATGCAACACGAATTCTACGTGTGGACGGCACGGTGTAACGCTCGCGCCGGCGCTCGGGCTGATCCATCGGCTGTCAGTTTTTTGCGCGAACACAAAGGCACTCGCAGTGCAGCGCGTACACAACTCGCTTTGAGTTCGAGTGCCGTCCACACTGTTGACGCTAAATTACACGTAATCTTACATTACACATTACACCCGTCTGGACCCGGCTTTAGCTGTAACATATGACCTTAGTAATGATATAGATAACTGTTATTATCTGAGAGTTACTTACATATTTATCAAAAATGTACTGCATATCGCATTAAAATATCGATATACATAATAAGATTATTCAACACGAGTCGCTGTCGACTAGTGTCCCCTCGTTATGGTGGGCGAAGGCCTTACCACATCTGTATGTATGAGTAATTTATACAATCTACCATTATAAGATGTACTATGTACTCTCTGAGCATAGAATATCCTCTATAATAGATACCGCTGATGAAAACGCAACACATATAATACAAATAGATCAACAAATAAAGCCGCTCAGAACCATGGATTTAGGTCTGATCAATTGCCCGACAATTAAGGTATTTGTAAACACATTTCACACTGCCTTTGGTCCTCGGAAATGCACATACAAATCAAACACATAGTAGAAATTAAGGCTATATTTTAATCAGTGCTTGCTGCGCATCGAATATGATTAGCATTTACATTGGTGGCAGCGCAGCGCTTTCGTTGTTTGCGTGCGGCTTCTGTAAGAAGGTTATCTATGTGTCTATGGTACTTACCTACAAGGAAGAGATCTGAGTGTCTCGGACACTTTATAAGGCTCTATGCAAATGGCGCAGCATTCACCGTCACCTTGCACTTCCTAGGAAACAGGGTAAACAATCGTTAGACATGATTCAGGAAATCTGAAATTAAGTCATTAACTTCATGTAGGTTAATGGTCATATCTAGTTATTTTATAAATATGTAGAATATTAATTTATCCGCCATCTATAAGATTATTTAGTCTAATAATCTCGTCACGCGATAGTTGGTAAGTCGTAACGTTTTTGTCTCAGGGTTTAAACTCTTAACACAGAATACTTAATAGTACCCTTAAGTAAGTTTCCATATTCATCTGAATAAATTTTTTTTTATCTTACAGGCTAGCGTTTGACCACTACCTCACCTATTGGTAAGAGATGATGCGTTCGAAGATGGTAAGCACGCTAGGCCTAGTATGGGAATTGGCTCTCAAGGATAGCTGCCGGAACGCATTAGATGTTTGGCGACAGATTTTCTAACTTGAGGGTGGTAGCTGGCCAGGCGGACACTAGATAGTGTCCTACCATCATGCGGGGGTTATTGGTTTCTTAAAGATGTTTTTCCTTCACTGGAGGGCTTCACTGTGAAAAGCGCACATAAATTTTTCGATAGAAAAATCCATTGGTGCACGGCGGGGTTTGAACTCGGTACCTCTGGCATCAAAGCTGACCGTTCCACAGAATAATGAATAGTAGGTACAAGTAACCGTTCTCCCGATTACGCCACCGGGTCCTCAAAATTAAATTATACCTATTCATTGATGGATCTTGATGTACGAACAAGTTATCTAACTTATATTTTTTTAAACGATGTATAATATAAGTAGAAGCACCCTGCGGCTTTGTCCACTTTAAAAAGTCCTATATCCTATTGCACTTATATTGGGTATAACTAAATCGGTCAAGCCATTTATCCCAGATAATATAACATACGTAGTCAGAGTTACTTCGCGCATACACTATCGTAAAATTTATTTATTATTAGTATTATTTTCTGTTAAGAAATTTTACTGCCGTGTAGGTTCCACTTTAATCAAGCAATCTTAGTAGGCATAGGATGGAAGAAATCAAATTCAGTCGATGTTTTAAAAAAATCCGGATAATCACAGAATTATCCAAATCGTTAGGAGGGTCTTCAGAGGAGTGGAGACCTTCCTCACGATTAGGATAATTCTCGCATTGATAAATATATAGATGTAGAGAGTACGAGGTGGAGACTCTCCTCTATTTCTATATGTTTAGCAATGCGAGACTTCCTTACAATTTGTATAAAATGTCTTTACGTCCGCGCTCATTCTGCGCCTTATTTCTATCTGGCTTACGCATTACATTCGTACCACACATTAAGCACTATTTAACCTACAGACATGACATGTAAACTTAAACACAATTTTTATGTTGTGTCTAAGTATATCTTAAAAATAGATTGGTGTGAATTCTATCTTTAGATAGATTGGTGTGATTTACGAGTACTTACTCTATCGTCAGTCTTTAAACTCTTAACAGGTATCTTGGAAAGCGCCTTCTTGGCGGCACAGCACAGCCGCTTCTGAAGATACAAAAACGTTGATAATGTTGAGACAGAAATGGGTTTTACTTATGGTTTTTTTTTACTTGCAATTTTCGTATGTAAGTAAGTTGTCAGTCAAAAATATTCAACCACTGGGGTGAAGTATCTCTACATTGATAGCGATGAAATCACAAACGTTGATAATGTTGAGACAGAAATGGGTTTTACTTATAGTTTTTTTTTACTTGCAATTTTCGTATGTAAGTAAGTTGTCAGTCAAAAATATTCAACCACTGGGGTGAAGTATCTCTACATTGATAGCGATGAAATCACAAACGTTGATAATGTTGAGACAGAAATGGGTTTTACTTATGGTTTTTTTTACTTGCAATTTTCGTATGTAAGTAAGTTGTCAGTCAAAAATATTCAACCACTGGGGTGAAGTATCTCTACATTGATAGCGATGAAATCACAAACGTTGATAATGTTGAGACAGAAATGGGTTTTACTTATGGTTTTTTTTACTTGCAATTTTCGTATGTAAGTAAGTTGTCAGTCAAAAATATTCAACCACTGGGGTGAAGTATCTCTACATTGATAGCGATGAAATCACAAACGTTGATAATGTTGAGACAGAAATGGGTTTTACTTATGGTTTTTTTTACTTGCAATTTTCGTATGTAAGTAAGTTGTCAGTCAAAAATATTCAACCACTGGGGTGAAGTATCTCTACATTGATAGCGATGAAATCACAAACGTTGATAATGTTGAGACAGAAATGGGTTTTACTTATGGTTTTTTTTACTTGCAATTTTCGTATGTAAGTAAGTTGTCAGTCAAAAATATTCAACCACTGGGGTGAAGTATCTCTACATTGATAGCGATGAAATCACAAACGTTGATAATGTTGAGACAGAAATGGGTTTTACTTATGGTTTTTTTTACTTGCAATTTTCGTATGTAAGTAAGTTGTCAGTCAAAAATATTCAACCACTGGGGTGAAGTATCTCTACATTGATAGCGATGAAATCACAAACGTTGATAATGTTGAGACAGAAATGGGTTTTACTTATGGTTTTTTTTACTTGCAATTTTCGTATATAAGTAAGTTGTCAATCAAAAATATTCAACCACTGGGGTGAAGTATCTCTACATTGATAGCGATGAAATCACAAACGTTGATAATGTTGAGACAGAAATGGGTTTTCCTTATGGTTTTTTTTACTTGCAATTTTCGTATGTAAGTAAGTTGTCAGTCAAAAATATTCAACCACTGGGGTGAAGTATCTCTACATTGATAGCGATGAAATCACAAACGTTGATAATGTTGAGACAGAAATGGGTTTTACTTATGGTTTTTTTTACTTGCAATTTTCGTATATAAGTAAGTTGTCAGTCAAAAATATTCAACCACTGGGGTGAAGTATCTCTACATTGATAGCGATGAAATCACAAACGTTGATAATGTTGAGACAGAAATGGGTTTTCCTTATGGTTTTTTTTACTTGCAATTTTCGTATGTAAGTAAGTTGTCAGTCAAAAATATTCAACCACTGGGGTGAAGTATCTCTACATTGATAGCGATGAAATCACAAACGTTGATAATGTTGAGACAGAAATGGGTTTTACTTATGGTTTTTTTTACTTGCAATTTTCGTATGTAAGTAAGTTGTCAGTCAAAAATATTCAACCACTGGGGTGAAGTATCTCTACATTGATAGCGATGAAATCACAAACGTTGATAATGTTGAGACAGAAATGGGTTTTACTTATGGTTTTTTTTTACTTGCAATTTTCGTATGTAAGTAAGTTGTCAGTCAAAAATATTCAACCACTGGGGTGAAGTATTTCTACATTGACAGCGATGAAATCACAAACGTTGATAATGTTGAGACAGAAATGGGTTTTACTTATAGTTTTTTTTTACTTGCAATTTTCGTATGTAAGTAAGTTGTCAGTCAAAAATATTCAACCACTGGGCTGAAGTATCTCTACATTGATAGCGATGCGATCCTGTCATCACAAACGACTAATAGAGGGGAGATGCAGCTAGAAAGTTGTATAATTGCATCTCTGTTCTTAACGACGATCGTCAGCAGAAATTCAACGCTATTCATGTAGATACTACCTGGTGGTAAGCGATGATATGGAATATATAGTTAGGATGGTGAACAGGCTAGGCCTAGAATGATCTAACTCTCAAAGGCTGTTTGCTGTCGGAATATTGTAAGATTACGGCAGCATATTTTCTTCTTAATAGTGCTGAGCTACCTTTTGGTAGTTAATCAAACGGAAAATCGATATAATGTTCCTACCATCTGTGGACAATCTACCTGCACTTATAACGATGATGGTACTGATGATGTTTACTTACAGAGAGCCTGTCTTTCGCGTGTATATATCTGAACCGCTGTATGTAGTAGAACACCAGCCAGGCTAAAGATATCACCATCAGGACGATGAATGATATCGACACGAACAGTACTGACGTTCTGTGGACAAACATATATACATAGTTTAATAAGGAACACAGCGGATTACACAAATATAGTTCACATTATTTAGCCCCACACACAATCGCACGCAAAAATAAAGGGTCACCTATTAAACAACAAAAAACTTTGAAATCACACAAGCTAGCTTTTTAAATTAAAAAGTATGTGAAGGAAATTTAATTACGCATAAAATAAACTAGGTACAGTATGATTCAAAACAACTAAAGTAACTATTCATTAATTTGAAAATTACAAGAAAAGGTAAATTGGCAAGCCTCGTCAAAATAAAATAATTTACTTATTGTCCGTTTCGTAAAGACGTGGACACCTCATATGTAGATCGATAGTTATTATAGTAAATTAATTTTGATTTTACATTTAATTTACAATGTATGTACTATAGCATTTTTATTTCCATTAAAATTGTGATGTACCCAGAAATATTACTAATACTACATATCTGCGAAAGTGAATGAGATCATTGACAAGATCAAGGTACATATATACATCCAATGTATGTTACCTTTTAAACCAAAAATACGTAACGAATTTAGCACACAGATAAATTTATAGCTTAAGGGGCTATGATTTCCATACAAAAGTATATAATTCACAAATATGAGTAAATGAAGCAAATAACTTGCACTGAAATTACATCTTTTGGTCTTGTATTGTCTTTACGTGTCGGGAATTATGTTCACCTACATGATTTAAATAAACAATTCAATCAATATTTTCATTTGAATTTGAATGTTACTATTATTCGAAATAATGTCATCCTAATATATCCTAATATACTATAATTTCAGACTGCAGAAAGTTAGTGGTTCATTCATGGGGAACTGTGTACGCTTTTACAATAAGCTACCTAAAGATATTGATCAATTGCCTATGAGCAAATTTAAAATCTATGTAAAATCCAATTTGATGAAAAAATCATACTATACAATAGGTGACTATATGGATGACAAAAATGCATGGCCTGAATGCCCCAAGTACCAAGAACAAATATAAATTGTATTATAATTAATAATATATTGTTAAAATTTTAAAGCTGACATGTACAATTAATTTTAAAAAAAAAGATAAAATGACAAGACAAGCCCCATAGAGTTTCTTGGTGTTTCTTCTCTGATGGGAGTATTTCCGAAACACCGGTAGATTCAACAGCCATTCAGTTTTCCCCTTTTGTCCGCAGATTTTCTTTCTAGGCTTGCCATTTTTATTTTTATTTAAACAATATTATGCAGCTGACAGACGGACTATCAGTTCCATTTGGATCATGATATGTACTGTGATCGGTATGCGTTTCTCTATGTTGTGTTTCACTATTTCACTTTTTTATTTTTTTTATATAAAAATTGTCTGAAGTACTGAAACACACACTTACATGTATGGTTGGTTTTAACCTACTTTAATTTTTTTTAAATATTCTGACGTAAACGATTGGATGACAGCGGAATGGTTCATTACTTTTTTTTTCTAATTCAAAGCGTTAAATTCTGCTTTTGCTATGTTTACTTGATAATTGGTTATGATTTATTTTATGATTTTGACGTGTATATGTGCGTATATTTATACTGCCTACATACTGAATAAATGCTTTGATTCTTTGATTCTTCTTTGATTCTAATCAATCAAATTATGTAGGTTTATTAATTTCCCGAAATATAAATACTTACAAAAGAACATGTGATTTCAGTCCAATGTTTGGCTCCATTTACTCATATATAATGCACAAACATTATACTTTTGTATGGAAATCGTACCCCCTTAATACCATATAGGGCACTTTTAAACGCAGGCAAAACACACAGCTATAATAATAGAACCAAAAAGTAACAAATATAAATAATGATAGAAACGTAAAACATAGGCAATAAACACTAAAACTAACAACCATTAAGGTTCCTTCCTTAATGGTATAAAATACAGGTTTATTCACACCTACGGATAGTCAAGAGTCAAGACCCCACTCAATTGATTATATATTTACATACCAATTATTAAAAAAACCTATTAATTGACCTATAATAGACCAAATTCTAGAAGAGATCCCTCCAAGCCATAATACGACCGTCCATTATCACTCTTGGTAAAATAATAAATATTTTACTTTTATTTTAAATTAAATGCAATTCATAATCAATGTATACTAAACTATAAAACCGTATAACTGCAGGATGATTTCATGGTATCAAGCAACATTTAAATGTCTTCTTATAGCAATACTCGCTTACCTTCGAATCCTATAATTAAGTAAGAATAAAAGAAAAAAGAAAATTATAGATTAAACAAAACTTGTAAAATAACACACCACCTTCGGGTAGTATTTTATCAGGAATTATGGTCACTTCAAGCTAATCGCCTGATCCTAACTACAAAGGTATACCTAAAGCAAATGTGCTATAACGCTATTTGACATTTTTTAATTATTTGGCTATTTTAAACAGAATTTAGTATGAATTTACATCCCTATTAGAGCCCAGCACGATCGAACGCAATCAAACGGGCGTCGTCTCATGCTGGGTAGGTTAGATGTTTCAATGGGAAGTCGTGCTATTGTTTATTATTTTGAATTGCCTATTATTATTTTTTGTTTCTAATGAATTCTAGAATGTTGTAGTTAATAATGTGGCCCTATTTAGGTACACACTGGGTCGAACGATAAATAGAGGGAGATGGTGCTATACGCCTATCCCTGTATAGATGTGTCATCTTCCATTCGCCACTCGTTCATTAAACTTGGTATAGACCGGCCAAACGAGAGGCGAAAACAGGGTGATGCAGTTCAGAGCCGTACTGCTGATAGCTATTTCTTCTTCTATAATTCAGCTCTCCAAAAGTTAGCCTGTCTAAGCCGGTTACATAAGGTTCTCAATTCGCCTGTATTTTTTTTGTTTGTCTCCTCAGGACTCCGTCATTTATTAACCGATTTAGAACATTCTTTTTTGTTTGAGAAAATATGCTTCCCTTTTGGTCCTATAGTAATTTTATCGAGATCTGATAATCTCTAGAGATATGGAGATAAAAACCTCAAACTTATTACTGAAGAGACTTATTTGAGAACCTTCTACTTTTTTGTGAAGTCGGTCAAAAAAATCATTGATCGCATCTTGCCTTTCCATGCAATCGCACAGAGACATACGATACTGTCAACTTGCTGATAATTGGAAAATCTCTTGAGAGATACAAACAATCTCATGCGATTCATCCGCGAAACTAGAGTCATTACATTTGGGGCACCTATGTATGAGTATCTCTGTGGGGCATCTATACTGGTTTAAACCTAACCTAACAATAATATTGTACATGCTTACGAAGCTTATAAACGACACAAAATGAACGGAAGACTACAAACACTAACAAAATAATAAAAATCTTAGTTATCTCGCTATACGTCAATCACTAGTGATATTTGCCCTGGCTTCAGTAATCATGATGTAAAAGGGCATAGATGCACAGAATAAATAATAGTACAAGTAACAGATGTAGGCTAAGGGCGAGGACTCACACAAACACATAAATCTAAGCACACAGACAGTTTATGATATTTTAATCACAGGAAGTTATCAAAGACTAATTTATGTGTCCTGTGAACACTATCATAAGACCAGTGCGAGCGCCTGGGATTTAAGGTAAGCTTTGGCGTAGTATTATCTTTTCTTTGCTATCGTACGATGATTGTGGTACACAACCAATAATACATTGAGTTTAGAAACTTAAGATTTTTTATACTTATCTTATTTGGTTGTTTCACCGTGGTGTTTCACCGGTGGAAGCGGCGCTCGAGCCAGCGATAGCGCGCGAAACCGGATCGGAGGCGAGCATTACGTCACCCATTGTACGAGCAACCGCTCTGAATGCACAACTGGATGATAACAGCGACACCCATAAGGCGCAAAACAGGCGCAGCGGTATGGTATCGAGTGTGGTTACTACGCCGATTACCGACAATGCACAGAACGAACCGTACCCATGGAGAACGGTAAATTATCGCAAAAAGGCAAAATCAAAGCATAATTATCGTTATCTTGGGAAGTCAGGTATAGCACGGGACTCAGCAAGCAACTTCAAGGCAGCTGAAAGGAAGATACCAGTCTTCATTACGAACATCCACAATGAAACTACGACTGAAGAAATTGTCAAATACATCTACGCAAAAACTAAAGAAACGATATCTTTAGAGAAAATAGATACCAAAAAGAGAAATGACCATAATGCATATAAATTCTTTGTATCTGAAACTAAGTTGCCAATATATTTAAATGAGAAGTTATGGCCCGTAGGAGTAATATTCAGGCGTTTTATAAATTTTGGATACAAGCGATCAAATGAAACCTCGTCTGTGAACGGCCTTAGTAAAACCACTAATGGATAAGAGTTCTTACAAAATGGTTAGCTATAACTGCAAAGGAGTAAAGCGTTCTTTGGACAGTATCAGGGAGCTTTGTCGTTCCAGTAGCCTGGTTGCCCTGCAGGAGACCTGGCTGTACCCGGACGACATACCATTTCTGAGTACGATCGACGGCGAGTTCGGGTACACAGGTACATCAGCGGTGGATACATCGGCGGGAATATTGCGCGGTAGGCCGTTCGGTGGAGTAGCTTTGCTTTGGAGAAATAGCGTATTCCAGCAGGTGTCGGTTCTCAAGTGCGATAGTACGCGTGTGTGTGCCGTAAAAATAGTAACAAATGAGCGTCCCATAGTAGTTATGAGTGTATATATGCCCACTTTATCTAAGGACAACTTGCCGGAGTTTACGGATTGCCTCGGTACGGTGAGTGCTATTATAGAAGAGTGTGGTGTAGAATCCGTATACATATTGGGTGATTTTAACGCAGATCCTTCTGAATTATTTTATAGCGAACTTATAGATTTTTGTTTTGAACAACGATGGTCGTGTATTGACGTCGATATATTAGGCATTCAGTCCGACACATACACATTTTATAGCGAACCTCACAGTTCATGTTCATGGCTAGATCACTGTGTCGTTACTCAAGCGGCAAAACAGTCTGTAAGTAAAGTATATGTATGTTATGACATTACTTGGTCAGATCATTTACCACTTTGCATAGAATGTGATTTAAGCCTTTTAGTGCCTAAAACTACAAGTACATTAGTAGTAAACAATGATGTTCGCTGGGCTGATCGAACAGATGATGAAATACTCAATTACGCCAAGCAGTGTCATAAAAACCTTAGATTTATTGATTTTCCCGTGGAATTGACAGATTGTGCGGATCGATATTGTTATAATCCGGGTCACAGGCATATTCTTGATAGACTTTACTCCAACATTGTATCTAGCCTATGCGACGCTGCTAAGGTGAGTTGGGGGAACATGCGTACGAGTAAACGGGGGCGTGGTCCGCGCATAGTGGGCTGGAATAAGCACGTCAGCGCTTCTCATATGGAGGCTAGGGTGAAGTTTCGTGAGTGGGTACTGTGCGGTAAGCCTAAGTCCGGATGTGTCCATGAAGAGATGTGTCGAAGCAGGCGGACATTCAAGTCTCGTCTTAAATGGTGTCAAAACCATCAAGAACAGATAAGAATGGACGTCCTCGCTGAGAAGCACTCTAGTGGACATTTCCGCGATTTTTGGCAGAGTACAAATAAAATAAATGTTCGTCCTGGCCTCCCGGTGAGCGTCGATGGTAAGAGTGATCCGAAAGGCATCGCTAACCTCTTTAGTGACTATTTTCGTGTGAAGTCACCACTTGGCCCGACGGGGACCGTGCTCGATAGTGTGACGCCAGATGGGGAAGTGAGGACCAGGTTTATTGCCGGAGATGTAGCCAGAATCATAAATGCATTATCAAAGGGCAAATCACCTGGTCATGACGGACTCAGTATTGAGCACTTGGTTCACGCCGGTCCTCATGTATCACGGATCTTGGCGATGTTTTACACACTGTGCGTGAGCCATTCGTATCTACCTTCGGACATGATGCGGACTGTGGTTGTGCCTATAGTAAAAAATAAAACGGGTGACTTAGCCGATAAAAGTAACTATAGGCCAATTTCTCTGGCTACAATCATAGCGAAAGTGTTTGACGGCTTGCTTGACACACAGCTCAACAAGTATCTAGTCCTGCACGACAACCAGTTTGGGTTTAGGCCCAAACTTTCAACTGAAAGTGCAATACTGTGTCTCAAGCATGTCGTCAGACACTACACGGATCGAAATACTCCCATACACGCGTGTTTCCTCGACCTGTCCAAGGCATTTGACCTGGTTTCTTATGGTATCCTGTGGGAGAAGCTGGAGAACATAAACATACCACGGGAGGTTACCAGTATTTTCAAATTCTGGTATAAAAACCAGGTCAATACTGTCAAGTGGGCGGGTGCAATGTCGGAGCCGTATAAATTAGAGTGTGGGGTGAGGCAGGGCGGTTTGACCTCACCTTCATTGTTCAACCTTTATATGAATGCCCTGATCGTTGAGCTCAGCAACCAGCATGTCGGTTGCCATCTCAATGGTGTATGTGTGAATAACCTCAGTTATGCAGACGACATGGTGTTGCTGAGCGCTTCGGTCTGTGGACTTCGAAAATTATTGCACATCTGTGAGGAGTATGCCCTTGGCCACGGACTTAAATATAACGTGACTAAAAGCCAGTGTATGGTGTTTGAGGCCGGTTTAAAACGACCCAAAACTGTTCCGCCCGTTTACTTAAATGGAGTTCCACTAGAAAGGGTGAAACAGTTCAAATATCTGGGCCACATTGTCACGACTGATCTCAGGGACAACGCTGATATTGAGCGTGAGCGAAGGGCATTGTGCATACGGGCAAATATGCTTGCTCGTAGGTTTGCGCGTTGTTCGGGGGATGTGAAGTTGACTCTCTTTCGAGCGTACTGCACTTCCCTCTACACTTGCAGTCTCTGGGCAAGATATACTGGCTCGGCGTACAATGCTCTTCGCGTACAGTTCAATAATGCGTTCAGGGCGGTGATGAGATTGCCCCGATACTGCAGCGCCTCAGGCATGTTTGCGCAAGCTCGCGTGGAGTGTTTCCACGCGACCATGCGCAAGCGTGCCGCGTCCTTGGTGCGCAGGGTGCGGGCCAGTAAGAACACCGTCCTGGCGATGATTGCGGACCGTGTATACTGCCCTTATGTCATGCATTGTTCCCAGAGACATGCCGGATTTTAATATATTTTATTTTATTTTTTGACATTTGTTTCCTATAATTTTTAATTTATGTTTTATATAATTTACGTACATGACTTCGTTTGATTTTGATTTTATTGTGATTGTATATACCTAGTAATTTAGTAATGATTTTAATTTAAGTATATTTTACATGTATGATTACTATTGAATTTCTTAAATATTGTGTTGTGGTTTTTTTAAAATTGTATATGAGTCAAAGGTACTTGAAATAAACGTATTTTATTTTATTTATTTTATTTATTTATTATTTCATCATCATCATCTTTGTGTCCAGTTATTATCTTATTTATAGGCTATTTCATTAATATTGTTGGACGCGTCTTGATTGTCCGCTGGTTATGGATTATTTGATGACACATAAAATTGAATATGGTGCCCTCTCTAGAGGGCGCCATATTCAATTTTATTAAAACAAAAATTGTTCATAACCTAGGACATAAGGTTATGAACAATTTTTGTTTTTTGTTAATTTAGACGTTTTGTGTATGGTGGTATCAAATGTAAGGGCTTGATTAGCACATTTCGAAAATATATAGATTGTTAGCTGTCATGTGATAATTGGGAACAGTTTCTAAAATTAGAGAGAAAGTTTTCAGTGGTCGGGTTTCAGTTATCAACTTATTTTATACTTTTTAAAGTCGTCTAAATATGTGAACAGTATATCACCATACAAATACACTAATAAATACACAATTTATTTGGTATATTTGTTTGTTTATTTGTTACCCGATTTGTTAACCGATTTAGTTTAGCTGAAATATTGCACAAGGATAGCCATTTCTATGGATTAGGCTATAGGATGCTTTTTACGCGAAGCCGCGTTGCAGAGCAAGTCTACAATATGTACTCACTTGTTAATATTGTTGGTGACATGCGCAAACGTCCGCCCTTTGATGATGCCGATCATAACGCGCGTGCCGTTGTCGATCAGTCGAGTTATCTCCTCGCCCTTCCATTTGTATGTGAACACTGCACTTATGTCACCTGAAAATATATAAAAAACAAATAGGTTACATAGGTTTATCTTTGGTTAATCTACTTTAATTCAGGCGTACCCTGCTAATGGTTGGTTTTAAACCACTTTAATTTTTTTTAATAGTCTGACGTAAACAATTGGATGACAGCTGAATGGGTCAATACTTTTTTTTTTTTTAATTCAAAGCGTTAAATTCTGCTTTTGCTATGTTTACTTGATAATTGGTTATGATTTATTTTATGCTTTTGACGTGTATATGTGCGTATATTAATACTGCCTACATACTGAATAAGTGCTTTGATTCTTGATTCTATTAACAATAATTCGATGGAGAGATCTATCAAAAAGTTGTCCGGAAGAGATCGCTATTAGCAACAAGACCCATTGTAAAATTTTAATAAGCTATTGTATTTATATTAAGTTGATATTTTGGTTACAAAAAAGAGTTTATCTTAACCTTAGAGCCCTTAAGAGGAAAAAAATAGGTAACCCTCTCACTATTTTTCATATCACAACCTGCTTAATTAATCGTACTTGTAATTAATCTTGTGGCTAAAACCGCAGACCATAGGCACGTAGTAGTATTATTAATTGCATACGTAGTTAAATATTAAATGATTCAGTGGTTACAGGTACAAAAACTGTTAAGTTTGACCCGCTAAACTAAAGCAACCGGGATAAAACAAGACCAAAAGAAAAATACAGCGGGGAAAATACAGTACGAAAAACTGTGAAAAATACTGCTTTTGAAAAGTATTTATGTATTTAGGCACAGTTTGGCGAATTTTTTTCTCTTTTTTTTAGGTTACAAAAACGAAGCTAGCCTGAGGGTGAGCGGTGGCATCTAACTATAACAGAAACTGTGGCACTCATCGTTCTGGATTGTAAGCATTTATCACGTATCAAAGAATCAAGAATCAAGAATCAAAGCATTTATTCAGTATGTAGGCAGTATAAATATACGCACATATACACGTCAAAATCATAAATCATAAAATAAATCATAACCAATTATCAAGTAAACATAGCAAAAGCAGAATTTAACGCTTTGAATTAGAAAAAAAAAGTAATGAACCATTCAGCTGTCATCCAATCGTTTACGTCAGAATATTTAAAAAAAATTTAAGTAGGTTAAAACCAACCATACATGTAAGTGTGTGTTTCAGTACTTCAGACAATTTTTATATAAAAAAAATAAAAAAGTGAAATAGTGAAACACAACATAGAGAAACGCATACCGATCACAGTACATATCATGATCCAAATGGAACTGATAGTCCGTCTGTCAGCTGCATAATATTGTTTAAATAAAAATAAAAATGGCAAGCCTAGAAAGAAAATCTGCGGACAAAAGGGGAAAACTGAATGGCTGTTGAATCTATCTATACTGCGCCCGCAATCCATTGATATTATAAGATGTCAATATAAGATGATTTCTGCCTATAACAGATACTGTGGCACGTAAAAGTAGATTGCTAGAACTTAGCGCGTCACCGTAGGACTATAAGTACCTTTTCTGTGGCGTCACTGCGCTGCACCTGATGCCTTGAGACATTATTCGCCCTGTAATTTCACTGGACTTGCCATTAAAATTCAAAACCCTAAAACATTTTATTTCACTACAGAATAGCTGCCACAAGTGGTACCGTCTCAGACAGAAAGGTCATCGTCCTACCTACCATTATAAAACGATGAAAATTAATCTTTTGAATAAAAATTACAAAATCTTTAAACGTACATTGTATTTGAAATATACCTATCTGTAAATCCCAGATGTGACTCTTAAAAACACCGGCTTTTTTATCTCGGGAATTAAAACATTACCAAAACTAATTCCAAGTACATATCTGTTATCTAGCGACGCTGTTATCAGTATGCAGTGATTACTGTTATTGTGATAGTTGTGTTAGTTACGTAAAAGTTTCCGGGTGTTTGTTCTCTTTTATCACGTATCTATGTTCTTTGTTTGTTCACGAGTGTACTATGGACCCCATGTGGATTTTGAGTGTTTGATGAAATTTCTTAGCGAATTGTATATTTCTAACAAGACCGAATTTGCCTAATGCATTGTTTGAGTGGTGTAAAGCCATCTTCGCATTATTGCCTTTCTAATGAAACCGGTTTTGGGCACATCGGTTTGATGGTTTCAAAGTCAGACGGACATAGGTTGAAAAATTTTGTGTTTTATATAGCCTATATTATCAAGGTAAACAGCGTTCTACACTTGCATTGCTACTTTCTCGTGTTCGTAGGTTCCACAGATCACAGAGTCTGTGGGAGGTTCAGACCTTAATAAACTAAAAGTTGATCCTTGGTTGGTGCTAAACGGGTGAACTCTAGTGGTAGATTACGTGCCAGCCTGATGATGAGCCAGTTTAAAGGATGGGTTGAGATTGTTGCGAATTCGAGAATTTGAACATTCAATTATCTTTAAATTATGTATTGGTATAGTATGACCACTATGCGTGGCAAGCTCTGCGAGACCTCATATTATTGTTTGTGAATACAGGTGTGAAACTGTTACGCTTACAGGTAGTGTATATGAAGAAACTGACATTAGTGACGTAAACAATTACCAGCACACGTCAAATGTAGCCCTCGTGCAGTAATGCGATCAACCTGAAGGTTTCACCAAGGTGAGAGTACACGTGGCAACCCTGCTGATATAAATAGGATGCAGTCGTATTAGATGGGTAATTCTGGACGTAGTAAATGAAATTAAGTTAAACGTCGGAATAGAATTAATTACTTACACATTAAAAAATACCGGTGTATTTTATATTATATCTATGTTAGTCTGTAAGGTATATACGAGTATGTTTATACATTTGATATATCTATCCTACTTACTAGTGGCTCTGTTACTAGGACGTCGATGCTCTGTTAGCTGTAGCCTTCGCTAGTCTGTCTTGTCAATTACAATGGGACCAAACGGAAAGTATAGGTACTCTCTCTCTAACAAACATTTTCCAAATCAGTTAATAAATGACGGAGTTTTGAGATAAAAAAAAACGTAAACCAGTCGAATCAAGAACCTCCTTCTTTTAAAGTCGGTGGAAAATCAAGATGTGACTTTAAACATAAAAATAAACAGCACCTGAACATGTTATTCAGGAGGTTGCGGGTTCAAGTCCCGTCAGTACGATGAAATTTTAGATTGTGTTTAACAATTTACAAAAATATAAAGTGTGTAACACTTCAAAGAAACATAATATTTAAAAATAAACAGTTTCTAACACTAAATGTTAGTAATACCGGCTCAACAGGAAACCTATTAATGAAATACAAAACTAGGTAGGTAGGTACCTAACCTAGACTGACTTCATGCGCATGTATATTTGGACTCCTTTATATTTACGACAGGTTGACTAAACCACCAATTTAAAGTAGCTGAGGGAGAGAGCAATGCTCGGTGTTTCTCTGCTTGATCGAATCCAGAACAGTCGCCAGAGAACTAATGGGATCGACATGGCTCTACGGATTAGCGAACTGAAGTGGCAGTGAGCTGGTCATATATGCCGCAGGACTGATAATCTTTGGGGTAGACTTGTCCTAGAGTGGATACCACGAATCGGCAAACGTAGCGTAGGACGTCCTGTGACCAGGTGGAGCGACGATTTAAGCAAAGCCCTGGGCAGTGACTGGAAAAGAAGAATCGAAGATCGGGCTCAGTGGCTTGACCTTGGGAGAGGCCCACGGCCAGCAGTGGACTGACACAAGCTGATTATGATGATATTTAAAAACATTCAAATACTTACAAGAACCTCATAAATGAAGAGCCCCGTTTTAATCAATAATGCAAACAAAAACTTTAAGTATGTCATTGTCCGCGATACAAACATATTATTATTTGCATTTTATTAGCATATGTTTAATGTCGTTAAGCAGGTAGTAAGAGGCATACCTACTCTCTTTACCAAATGATACCTATTACTGGTTGCGGTTAACCGCGAGAATAGTATGTACAGACAACAATGTCCATTTAAAAACAAATAAACAACTCTTCATTGAGCTCTTTTCATATTATGATCCGTATTAAATTTATTTTATTATCATTTAATTATACATTTATTTTGATTTATTTATTGTATTTTTTTATAATTTTAATTAGTAATTAAGCTTTAAATAGTCCAGAATACCAATACTATATATATACCAATACTATATATATAATACTCTCATATAAATATGAGAGTTGAAATTAATTTCAGAAATTATGTATTTTAAGTACTAGTTTCTATCCCAACTACAGACAAGTCCATACCAACACATTGACATCACTGACTGGCACCGAACGAAATGCCGGTAAAGTTACGTATGGAAAATTGCTTAGCGTCCAAAACGATAAACGAAAGTAGGTAGTCCTTTTATTTTGCTAAGAAAATATTACTTCTACCCGCAATACTACTTTCCGTTATCATATATGGCGCTAGGTAGCAACATAGCCGTAATATTGAAATATAGATTCATAAACATTGAAAAACATGGTAAACATGTCGAGAATTCTGTTCATAATATTATTTAGTTACATTTATGACGTAGTACCTACCTATTATTTATTCGTTGCATTGTCATCGTTGCCTTGTAAAATTTTAGACCAACATATAACGCCATATAAAAGTTTAGTATAATATTTGGGCGAACAGTTGCTAATTAACATATCAGGAACTCTTATCCTTATAATGTGTTCCAGTCCGGCAGCTATCCTTGTGAGTCAGTTCCAATTCTAAACCTAGCGTGCTTACCATCATCGACCGCATCATCACTTACCAACAGGTGAGATAGTGGTCAAACGCTAGCCTATAAGATATATAAAAAAAAATATAAGGAAATTATCAGGCGGCTTTTTGAGAACTTTTACATGGCGTCATAATGTCAGAAACTTTATCACGAACCGGTGAAACTGGCTCTTAAGTCTGCTAATAGGTAATATCCATAAATCAGTTCAAAATGAAGATCCTGCCAAAGTGTGGAAATTTCTTCGTTCTCTAGGAGTTGGAAAACAACGTCAAAATTCCATGCCTCTTAACTTAAATTTAAACTCACTTAACCAACACTTCTCGTCGTCTTCCACAATGGATGCGAATGACAAAATTGCAACTCTTAACTATCTTTCCTCTCTTCCAACTCCTAACTACCTACCTTTTGTCTTAAGTGAATTTACAGCATGTGATGTTAGGAAGAGCATCCTATCCATCTGTTCCAATGCCATCGGTGGTGACGGCATCAGCCGTAACATGCTTGTTCCGATAATGAATGAAATCTTACCAATTTTGTGCCACATTCTGAACAGCTCTGTTTCGGAGGGTGCCGTACCTTCCTGTTGGAAGGAAGCCCACATTATTCCTTTGCCAAAAAAATCCAATCCAAAATCCTTATCTGAATACCGACCGATTTCCATACTTCCCCTTCTTTCCAAAGTCCTCGAGCGCTTGGTCCACACCCAACTCAGCTGCTTCCTTAACCGAAATAATCTCCTCAATCCCTACCAGTCTGGTTTTCGTCCTGGCCATAGCACTGTATCTGCACTTATCAAAGTCACAGATGATATTAGGCTAGGTATGGAAAACAGACTGCTTACTGTCCTTACATTGCTTGATTTCAGCAATGCATTTAATACAGTAGATTTTGAAATCCTCCTTGCCTTACTCCGCTCTCTTAACATATCTCCATCGGTGATTCACTGGTTTCACAGTTATCTGTATGGGCGCCGGCAGCGTGTCCGCATTGAAGATGTATTTTCTTCTTGGAGTGACACGAGTGCTGGTGTACCACAGGGTGGCGTGCTTTCTCCTCTTCTTTTCGCTATTTTCATAAATTCTATATCTTTTTTCCTTTCTTCCTCTTATCACCTATATGCAGACGATCTCCAAATCTACACGCAATCCTCACTTGAAAATTTAAATGACGCTATCAAAACTACCAATGATGACCTCTGTCGTATATCTAACTGGAGTAGATCTTATGGACTTACTGTTAATCCGACTAAGACACAGGCCATAATTGTAGGCAGCTCTAGATTAGTATCTAAAATTGTCTTCTCAAGTGTACAGGATATTACTTTTAACAACGTCATTGTACCACTCAGCAAACAGGTGAAAAATCTGGGAGTGATTATGGACAGCAATCTCACATGGGACCCGCAGTTGCAATCCGTGAGCTGTAAACTTTTTGCATCAGCTGCCTCGCTTAGGAGGTTGCGAAACTTTCTACCCACAGTTACTAAAGCTGCGCTAGCTCAATCTCTTTTACTTCCTATCCTTGACTATGCCGACGCCAGTTACCTTGATCTCAGGGAGGATCAGCTAAATAAGCTTGAGCGACTACAAAACTTCTGCATTCGATTTATTTTCGGTCTTCGAAAATTTGATCATGTCTCAGAATTTCGCGCAAAGCTCAAGTGGCTTCCCATTCGTCTTCGCCGGAATACTCATATTCTTTCGTTTCTCTATGGAATTTTGTTCAACCCCTCGACTCCTCCTTATCTAAAAGCTCGATTCCATTTTCTTTCTTCCTCTAACTCCCTTTCCCTAAGGTCATCAGAGAACATGCTCCTCGACACCCCGGCTCATAGTACGAATTTTTATGACTCATCATTCACTGTCCAAGCCGTGCGCCTGTGGAATGAACTACCTATTGTTATAAGACGTGCACAATCCATAGATAGTTTCAAAGAACAAGTTCGCAAATTCTATCTCTCTTCTGTCAGATAACTTTTCCTATCATTTCGCAACAAATATATTATGTATGTATATAAGTGTATTGATTATGTATATGTAAGTTTATGATGTGCATATGTATTCGTATATAATATTATTATATGTAACGTTTTTATGTAGTCTATAAATATAATCATTCTAAGTAAAATGTTTAAAATACACACCACCGTCCTTGTTCTATCTATAATGTTATGTCCATCCAAAGGTTGTCTGGAAGAAATCGCTTTTAGCGATAAGACCGCCCATTGTACCTAGTATTAGTTAGTTAAGTCCTATTCAGTATGTATTTTCTAAATTGGTGTCAATAAAGAGTATTTGTATTGTATTGTATTGTATAGGTATGAAATATGAAGGCAACGTACGTTGGACGTACTTGGTACGTACATATGAATAATACAACGGTATACACTATGTACCTACCGAGCTATAAAATCAATGCCATGCACCGGCTTGATAAGTCAACCGCAGTACCTATGTACTTATATGTAGATTCACACAAAAGGAGTGTAGGGTCCCTCTTATATTTCATTTTACTCGGACAGTGCACTTAGCGACTGTGCTTGGGCAGCCTAACTGGACTTACTGAATAATTCGTTAATCGTTCGAAAAATTGATATAGACACGTTGTATATAATTTTGCGTATCATCTATACTGGCTTTAAACTAAAAACTTAATAATGTATGTTTTATTACCATCAGAAACTTTCCACACACACACAACATACCACTTAGCTCCATCTTCAGCTCATTTTAATTCGCTACCTGTCCCTATACTGATATTATACCTCTTGACTGTATTAGCTTAACTATAGGTTCGCAAAATTGGCAAAAAAGTATAGGTACTTTATGAACAAAAAAAAAACATGAAAAATTTAAAAAAAAAATAGTCGTTGTTTTTAACCGACTTCACAAAAAAGGAGGAGGTTTTCAATTCGTCGGATATATGTTCACCGATTCCTCGAAGATGCCTGAACCGATTTGGAAACCCAGGTGGTCCCATTTATATTTTAACGAAATCGGTTGAGCCGTTTTTAATATATCAACATTTGTATTACGACGCATTTACTTATCTTGACGACTTACTACCAACTACTGGCACAGATTATGTAATAGTTACTACGTCTACTGGCTACTATGACTAGCGCGACGTTTGAAGTTGGTACTTTTAGTTTTTTAAACGATCTTCAATTATTTTAATTGTTCTTTTTATTTGGCCACATACCTTACCGATATTTCTGCATTACGTTAGCTACGTTTGCTCTGTTAGAATTCTTGTCCAAATATATCTGTCCCAAGATTTCTATAAGACGTGGTTTCCCATTTGATATAAAAGAAGGTACATACATGAAGAACACCTACAGTGTTGCATAGCATAGTCCAGGAGTCCGGAGTAGTGACCGGGCGGCCTTGCGAGAGCCAGCGACATCGGCTTACAAGAAAACTTTACCTATATATATTTAAATTTTACCAAGAAATACAATGGGCATTCAAATGAATGTAATGGCAATTTCAATCCCACTGTGGTTCAAAAGCAGACGTCAGCGGCAGAATATATACTTGCGAATACAGTTTAATTAATGTTTATTGTATTGAATTTAAACTATAATTATGTATCTAATTAAATGTTAGAACGTTCAAACAATGTAATTGTAACTTTTTTGTGAGAGAAAATAAACTATTTATTTGTATTATTATTAACCGACTTCAAAAAAAGGAGGAGATTTCTCAATTCGACCGTATATATATTTTTTTTTATGTTTATTCGCAGATAACTTCGTCGTTTATGGACCGATTTTGATTATTCTTTTTTTGTTCGATAGGAGATATCCCAAGTGTGGTACCATGGTAATTTTATCGAGGTCTGATAAGTATCTCCAGAGATATTGAGATAAACATCTCAAAATTGGTACTGAAAATGAATAGCGCGGCATTGAAGTAGGTTCTTTTTTAGTTTTTAAACGATATTATTATATTATTATTATTCTACTTGCGGACCCGCAGATGACATAATCACCACAGATCTAGTTTAATATTTACAGCAGATTCTGGTATATATTTTTTAAAGATAAATGACTAATTCTTCACTAAGTTTCACCTGTATTTGCAAACAATTCAAAACAATACATTAGTGACCTTACTTGTATAGAAAGCGGCAAATGCGGCAATGGTTAAGGCGTCGGCCTGGCGATCGAGAGGTCGTGAGTTCGATCCCCACCCATTGCACTATTGACGTGAACCCACTCCAGACACAAATATTAGCTTAAGTTGGAGGGGTTAACAAGAATACTTGTAAGGATTATAACCTGTGGCAGAATATTATCGTAGAGTATGTGAGCAAAGTTGCAGCCGGAAGGCAATAAATAATATATGTTTACGTCTTGAGAACCGTCTTCCTACTCGTTAAAGGACTGACATTAAATTTATTTTATTGCAATATTATCTGTGTTTTGTACAAGCAGAGATATAAGTGCTGTATTAATCACTTTTTAAATTGGTACTATAACAGTACCCTGTAAATTTCAACAATGTCAGCTTTTATTATGAATCAAATCTCATCCCTAATGACATTGAATGATGACCCATATGATATTTATGAAATGGACTCAAATCTACACTATATGTACCTTTTTATTAGGGTTCCATACCTTCGTTGTCCGTCTAGTCTGTCTGTCAATACCCTTTTTCTCAGGAACGCGTAGAGGTATCAAGTAATAATGTATATCAAATATTCGAGTCTACGGTAACTTTCAGCTGTGAAAAAATCAAACTTGTAAGTCAACGCAGTCCAAAGATATGACCATTTTCGCATATTTTGCATATAAGTATACAGCGGAATCAAAACCTATGAGGTTCTTTCCGTTGACCTAGATAGAATCATGAAATTTGGCAAGAAGTAATGTCTAACAGCACATGTAAGATGAAAACCTTAAATATGTAGTTAAATAACAAAACGAAACGAATTTACTATTATAAACTATAATTTGCAGTCGCTACAATAACAAAGTTAAGTTTGGCCTTTAATCTAGTCTGTCTTTTAGTGACGGCAATCATGTATACAAGTTCGTACGGAACCGTCGGTGCGCGATTCAAACTTGCACTTGGTGTTGTCACACTGTTGATTAGTGATGATGCGGTTGAGGATGGTATGTACGTTAGGTCTATAATAGGTAGCTCTCAAGGACAACTGCCGGAACACGTTAGATGTTTAGCGACAGATTTTCCAATTAGAGGTTGATGGCTGGCCAGGCGGACACTAGACAGTGTTGTCCCATCATCACATGTAGTGTAGTGTCACCTTCTTCGGGTGAATTTTGTAATATAATTGCTACATATAATAAAAATAGAATTTAAAGTTCCATAAAAACTTCAAAATTTCGATATAATACAAAAATTTAAATTAAATAAGCAACATCTGCTATAATATTCAGAAAAATTAAAATATTCAAAATAAAGATAAAAAAATCAGATGTGTGAAAACCTGTCATGGGTACTGATCATTGATGAAGTAGGTCGAAGTAGTCCTCGATCCTCGTGACCTTTATTTAACAGGCACTCAATCAGTGTTCAATGACCGCTTTAGATGAAATAGCTTGAATCTTAATCGTTCAATCTTCAGCTTAGAGTGAGAATATTCCAAAAATAAACAATATTTTATGTGTTCACGTGTCTTATGAAATTTATTTAGCAGTTAGATAGTAAGAAATATACCAATTGAAAATAATGGCCTCGTTTGTCAGAAAAATGGTCAGAATGCGTAGCTTTCATTGCTACGAACACAGCTACGCCTTCGCTAGCTATGAAAGCCACGCTACGCTACAAATTATCAATCTAAAACTGCGTAGCTCACAGATTAACTAAGTATATGTAGAAATCTAGCATAGCCTTAGCATAGCTACGACAATATGTAATATTACATAAATGTACACAAATGTAGTAAATCGTACTAAAGTACCTACCTAATTTGGTTAAGGCTTAGGTCACACAACGTTCATAGCGGCCGACAGCAAAGCAACGAGCAGTTGCAGTCTCAAATAATTTTAAACATTATCATAATTATTTCTAAAAGCTTTCTTGGTCCATGACGTTCAATATGAAATAAAAAACCAATTACAAGTGAAGAAAGTGCATCATTTTACATTTTTTACACGACTGTACTAGCATTAAATTGCTTTTACCGATCGTGTTTACCTTGGTGCGGCATTATTTGCAATAATTATTATCGTCTGCATAATAAATAAATATAATGAACTGCTAATTGATGTGTTATCTTCCGCATTACGTGGCCGTATACTATATTTAGTTAGATAATATAATTTTCATATTATGATAATTCTTTGGTCTACGGGATGTCATTCAGCAGAAAAAAGTTGGTAACCTTGGCCTTGAATTTCAGATATACTTGAACAAAGTAAAGCAAAATAAAGATTGGCAACCACCCAGCTATTAATATAGCAGCTAGCTATAAATCGCAAAAATAAGTTCGCACCATATTATTTAAAGTGGAAATGTTTAGACAGCGAACTCGTATTTGGCCGTGCAAATCTAAGCAAAAACTCGCTTATATTTACTAATATGGCGTTCTCCGAAATGAACACAGACTGTAACTAGGCTCAAGCTATATTACCTATGACGCAGGCAACGTGCGACGAAGCAAAGCGTATGTTTTTAATGCACTGCAGGATTGAAATAGATCGAGTATGTATTACTTAGTCTGCGCTGTAGAAAGGTTCAATTCCCGCCAAAATGGTTTCGGCTGGAAGCATGTAGCTCAGCTAGTAGTGTCGCAGAGTCAAGACTTGTACTATATATTTTTGTAACGGTGGTTAGACTGCTGGGCTGGTATGGTACACGTAAATGGCATGGCGGCTACGCGTTCTTTTCAAGTTCCTTAAGTAATAATTAGGCCCCACAGATCACACCTTGTATTGCTGGCTGTGATCTGAGTTAGGAATCCGCATTATAGAACGACGCTCGGGTGCCAATCCGCTTTTAGCACGGAATGAAGACATTTCAACGGTTGACTAGGCACGATTTCTGTGCTGGGAGCGGATCCATGCTTGAGCGTCTTTCTATAAAACCGGCCCAAGTATTTCAGTCTCGAAGATAATGTTTAAAATTAACTGAAACTATTCGCTACAGACTGCTGCCATCTCGGTGTGAATTGAGCCTTGGTTTTTTCGTAGACACATACATACACAAATCAAATGATTGGAACAAATCAATAACTAGATGACCTTTAGTGAAATTTTGTAAGCAGGTTCGATAATTTCGAAATATGTTCCAAAATGTCACTAAACGTTTTGTTACTCAAACTAAGACGTAGCTTTTTTGACTGGAGGGATGATGTCCAGTCTGTCTAGACTGGACATCGTTTTCATCCCATAAACTTCGAGAGATCGCGGGTGTCTTTTTGTTTTAAGGATTTTGTAAGGTGCGGTGAACATTTGTTCAGTTTTAAGTTATACAAAGACAGATTCGTGAGGTGTACATCTCATAGAGCTACTAGTGAATATATACTTACGTCCACTATCAGTAGACAGCTTCATTTTCTCGAGTTGCGTGGTATCCCGGTCGTTGTAAATGAGGACAGCCGTCGCGTTCGCTCGCCATGCGTTCTGCACCTGAAATAGGGAGCACAACTTTAAAACCCCTATTTATAGATTTAACTTAAACTATCAATATCGTGTATTGACTTCGCTTGCGTCGCCTGTCATTTTCAGTGAACTTGCAACCATAAAATATCGGTTATTGACTTCCATGCTTTGCGAGTAATTTTCAGAGTGTAGTTGAAGGTGGTTGTTTCCATATCTCTGAAGATCCATCGGACTAGGAGTAATAAAAGATTCGTCAGTTTTTCAAATTGATATTCCCTTAACGCTTCGGGTTTATATCTTTTCAAACTATGTATATATATTTTTTTAATGTGCAAAATAAGATAGGCTACTCGTATCTGATACTTAGTAATAGACAAGTAGTCTCTTTCTGTATCATGAGTCATGACCAAACAATAATTATAATGCTTACGAACAGTATATTATGGTACAGATAATTACGTCCAAAAAACTCCAATATAAAAATGCATCGACACTATCTAGATGAATGTGGCCAATAATCCAACTATCAGCCGAGTATCACTGATAATAGTGATAGCAAAAAATTACCAAGAATTTTCTATATAATTTGACCATCGTCTACATTATATCAACCAAAAATGTATGCACCTTTTGACGGTGTGAAGACAAGAAAATTACAGACATATGATGACAGTACACATTACATTAACAGACGAGCGCTAGATGGAAAATGATGACGTCTATGATACGGAATATTTATCTCGCAAATTTCTGGATTATCATAATTGTTTGACCATAGGACCTTACATTGGTAGATTTTAAAAAAAAATATAGGTACAAGCTCTCGAGCATTACTAGCAATGGCAAAAAATGGCAGCAAATTTGTTTTTAAGAGGAAAAAAATTAGGGGTAGATTAACATTTAGCGATAAAATTGCCCTTATATTTTACCACTACGGACTGTGACTTCAACCACCGGACACAATATATTTAATCGTAGATATGGAAGTACATATCACAAGTGCTAAATAACATAAACAAACATTCAAGTGCAAAATTGAAGAAGTAAAATGTGTTCATGTCAGTGTTTGCTGTTCGGTTTCTGTAAGCTGTTTTTGTCCGCAGCCCACCCGCTAGTGCTTATACAATGACGATATGCATGATAAGATAAGTTACCTACTTAGTAGATTCCATTTTAGAATTTAAGCTAGTACTATCCATTCCAATATTAGCATGCATTAAGCTTACTTAGCATAATCCAGACCAGAGTCATGACATGCTTAATCCCTAATAACATGTTATTATCATATTTTTGGACTATGTATCTATAGTTTATACAGTTTTTTTTTATATAAAATACTCATTCGTATATATGTATAACTATATACCTTATCAGATGTAAGTGTGACTTATTGATTTAGGTGAACTTATTTTCGATATAAAGTAGCTTACAAATAGAGATGTTCTTATCGATAACTTGGATAACGAAATGTGGTTATAGGCTATCGTCCTCTTTGTCTTCAAGGTATTGACTCCTCTGACGGCTCTGACCTACATCAAAGATGTCTAGATAATATAATAAATCAAGAATTTTATATTAAGTCTCAATTTGTATACGATGAACTAATTGTGCTGGCACATTGATTCGTACCTGTCATATCAATATTTTATAGTACTTTGCAATCACGCAACGATTGGAAATTGAAATTACTATTGTGCGTCCCTTTTTATGTCTGACAGACAAAGCACTTGAAATGACCGCTATCTCACCTAACGTCAATTAAATATGCGGTCTAAGATGGAATCGTGCTTTTCTGGAATTGGAAGATGGCAGTGAGGCAATGGATATCTGACTTTAGTCCAATTCACAGAGTACAACAATCCCAACCCGTCTTCCATACTGGCTGGCACCGAACATTTCATGAAATATCAATTGGTGACATATCTTTGTCCGGTGGATGATTCGAGCCACGGCCGAAGCCTACCATTAGTGATCACTTATTTAGCACCACCCTAGGATCACTTTGTAGTTTTAATTAAGGTCTAAGTCTACGGATGCCGGAAGGCAACAATGACCTTACTGAGGGTGACAATGACCCTCAAAGTCCCTAAGCCAAACTAAGCCTAATACTTCGAGATAATTTAATTTCACATGCATGTAATTTGGCTAAAATACATACACGAAATATCATACATTGTGAAATGTTGTCAAATATCCTATTATTTAGTTTTAGAGCCTAAATAAACTAGGCTCTAAAATCCCTAATATCCTAAGAAGTTTTATTTCCTTTTTATTTATGAATGAAGGAAAATGTAAAAACAAAACGTAGCGTAGGACTCCATGTGACCAGGTGGAACGATGACGTACGCAAAGCGGCAGGCAGTGACTGGAAAAGATAAGACAAAGATCGGGCTCAGTGGCGCGTCTTGGTCCTACACCCAGGAGTGGATGAAACCGGCTGATTGTGAAATTATAAATCGTTAGTAAATCGTTCATGCGAGTACATATCTATTTAATAGGGTAGTCTAAACGTAGTCGCACTCATCTCAAGAGCTCTTGAACCATGAATATATGCAAGGGGAACTTCACTTACTAGAAGCCGGACGAGTGTTCTTGTAATACTTTAACAACGTTTTAATAGAATTGCATCAATTCATTACAGCAGGTTTTTGACCAGTCGATATAATAATGAGTTAAAGCTGCTTATGGATAAAGTTGGAACCTCCAAGTCCAAAGATTAGCCCTTTACACAGTTTATCTAACTGTTTATGTGTATATGTAATGTATCCCGTCATATAAATGATACCACAATATTTATGGGAATTCATAATTTTGGTATTATAACTCACTATAAGTCCACTAGATGTCATGTGCAGCCTAGAATTTAGACCTTTGTAATACTTCTTAATTCTTCGATAATTTCTGAAGCCTTAATATTTTACGTACAGTTTCCTGCACGTTATATATACTTATGACGCAGAACTTTTTTTTAGGTCTCTTCTATTTACTCCGAAGATGTGTTCATCTCAGATCGTATCGTCACCAGATAATACAGCGCAGCGGTTAGAACAGCTAGTCAGTTTAAACTAAAAAAAAGTAATTATATCAACTCGCGGTCATTAACCTGAAGAAATTACAACTTAATCGCAAGTGTTTTTCATAATCTATACTTCCTGAGTTAAGAAGCAGCCATACCTTTGTCAATCACGCTTGCAAACTATACAATTTAATTTTTTCCACCAAGTAACACTTGTCTTTGATACACTACACCCCACAGCGACTGGCGAATTTTGACGATTTATAAGCGTGGTTGATGGAGTTTTGGCGGGAAGGTGAACTGAAAATGTCCGTGTAGTCGTAGTTTTTCCTAAAAGTGTGTTCCTCCGCGAGTTAATGTGTAATACGAATTTACGACTTGTACCTACTAAAATATGAACATGTTTAATATATAAACCATTTTAACGTGTGCAGCCACAGTATTTTATTAAGTGTAGTTGATAGAAACTGTGAAGTCAAGTGTCAAGTACACAAACAGTTTTGATAGTTCGTCGCGATTCATAGCAGAAATATCAGACAACCTTCCTAAGTCTAGTTCGTACCTTAATCTCAAAGTTGCAGCTGCCTCTCCTAATGACGGCGATCCACTGTTCTTGTGGCAGTGGTTCGTTAGGATCAGCCACTGACAGCAGCGGCCAGGTACAACCTGTGTGGTCCTTGTCACCACCGGGACCTTTCGCTCGAACATGGACTGCCACTCCTCGGGATGAGCCAATAAAGCCCTCGCCGTATTTACCGGACTGTGGAAGAAAGTATTCCTTGAGTTTTTTGTAAGGTGGTGGTTATATACATATAGGTATTCTGGAGTTAAAGCATTCCTAAACAGTAATCACGTACGAGTAACTATCTCCATAGTTCCCAGACATACAAAAGCATTTTTGTCCAAGCTGAAACGGAGAACTTCGCTTCGCTCGGTCCGGTCAATAATAAATTACACATCTAATACTATAAGAATCTTTGTCATGACATATTGACTGACTGACTTAGAGAGAAAACACAGCCTAAACCACTGGTCGTAGAGACTAAAAATGTGGAGAGTATATTTGTTATTTTATAGTCTCAGTACGTGAGGGTGTACTATAAAGGATTTTGCAAAATTCACCCTTTAAGAGGATGGAATGGGAGTTCAAGGTTTTAATGGAAAAACAAAATTAGATAGTCTTCTTTATTTGAAACTTCACACAAGTACTACTGTAAATAAATAAGTAAATGCGTGGTTCAGGATTTTTTTTTAATTTCATCCCTAAGGCCTAAAACATACACAAGCGACGTAAGGCAGCAGGCGTGGAACAGGCGTGGCGCAGGCGTGCGCCGCTTCAAAACGATTTCATACAAAATGTATGCAGGCGACGTTTTTGAATTATACTGAAGCGACGCGGCGCAGACACGCCGTTTGCGTTTTTTTTGCGCCTGCCCCGTGCCTTCGCCTTACGTCGCTTGTGTGTGTTTTAGGCCTAAGAGGGTGAAATGGGGTAACAAAGTCTGAAAATCAGTATGGTTTTTCGGGTTTTATAAAAATGCATCACTTCCCTTTTTCCCTTAGTCACGCGATAACTTGAAAGCGGGTGGACCGATTTGGCTAATTCTTTTTTGATGTGTTTTTATGATAGAAAGGTTTTTACGAAAGAAAAGTTTTAAGTACCTAAATGAAAGAAGTTTTCAACGCGGGCGAAGCCGTGGGGTACTTCTAGTTTATTATATTACCCAAGAATATGTAATTTTGCTCAGATGAATGGTAATATTGCATTTGAATAATTTTATTTGTGTTACCAATTGTTGCGTCATACATAACATGAGTCACTTTTCTATGTACTCGTATTATATATGGGATTTTAAATTGTATATAGCATTGATACCTACATTTTTTTCTGTACTTACTTTATTTTTAATTTTACACCTTAAAAGTTAGCGTTTGACTACTATCTCGCCTGGTGGTAAGGGGAACTGTGGTCGAGGATGGTGAACTCGCTTGGCTTTACTATTATTTATTCCGTGGCAAGGCCTAGAATGGTATTATTTTCCTAAGGATTGTGCTGCCTGAACACCGTAAGGTTTTGGCGGTAGGTTTTCCCTTTTTCTTTAATGTTGGTAAGCTACACTTTGGTAGCAAGTCAGGCGGAACATTGTTATGATGGTTCTAGTCCTACCAACTGGGGGATATTTGTTTATCATATCGCTATGTTTGCCGATTCGCGATAACTACTTGACAACACCATAAAAAATGAAACCAGCCAAGTTCAAGTTGGACTCGCCCACCGAAACTTCCGTACCAACTTCTCAACTAGGTTAAAAGACAAAATTAAAACTTTTCAGTTTGATCCCTAGGACGATGCCTAGACACTGTTAATGCACCAACCGCATACGATAAGTTTGTAATAGTCAATTAGTTTTTTTAAGGGTTCCGTACCTCAAAAGGTAAAAAAGGAACCCTTATAAGATCACTTTCTTGTCCGTCTGTCTGTCTGTTTGTCTGTCCGTGTGTCATCACCGATTTTCTCAGGAACTAGTGGACCTAGCAAGTTGAAATTTATACCAGATACTGAGGTCTATAGTCCCTATTAGTTGTATAAAAATTAAGATCCTGAGTCAACACAATAAAAGATATGGGCAAATTTAGATTTTACGAAAACTTGTTAGTTTTATATATAATATTTACCTTAATTTTCAACTTATTTAGTTTTCATGATTTTTTCTTTTACTTGTGCTGTAAAACCTTGCTTTTATACAAAATTGACAATTCTAGGTCAACCGGAAGTACCCTATAGGTTTTAGGTCGAAAACTAATAGGGTACTTCCCGTTGACCTATGTATGGAAACTCCCTACAATTTTCAATTGTTTTTATTTTTTGGAATATTTTCTTTTTTTTCTGCTGTAAGACCTTGCTTCTTGCCAAATTTCATGATTCAAGGTGAACGGGAAGTACCCTTAGGTTTTGATTCCCTTAGAAATCGCAAAATATGCGAAAAAACGTTACTTAAACGGTTATATCTTTTGATCGCGTTGACTAACAAGTTTTATTTTTTTACATCTGAAAGATATCGCAGACCCGAGTATTTGATTTAATTTACAACTTGATAACTTTACGCGTTCCTGAGAAAAAGGGTCTTGACAGACGGACAGACGTACAACAAAGTGATCGTATAAGGGTTCCTTTTTTTCCTATTTAGGTACGGAACCCTAAAAACCACCCTTTCTGCAAGACAAACAAATCTTGTAATCAAGGTCTTGTTTGCAGTGATCTAACATTCTCTCCTATCAAGTTTGTTGGTCAGCAACCTTGCAAGTATGACCAGCCAGCTCACTCATTTCAGCATGTACACAGAATATATATATACTAATAAAAAAATCGAAGGTATGTGCGATACATATCAAAGACGTTATACCCAGCACTATAGGTGTCTATTAGTCTTAACAATATCATGCGATATGATACTATTGTTCCCAGTGCTACACACAATAATTTCATATGATCAGACAATATTGAGAATTTCTAGATACTCTTTGATCTAACAACGACACAGAGAACACAAGTCCCTCATATAAAATAGAAATCTAAAAAGCATTTTCACTGCTTGGATATCAGATGGATAGGAAATAGGCAGAAAATTGTACAAAAATACGTAAAAAGGGCAGGCAGAATACGTAGGACTAGTACAAATTATAGTGGAATTTTACAAATGATAACGAAGTAAAATTATTTCAAGAATCTAATATCTATAAAGTTTTTCGTACTTAGCTATCGGGAGACAGATCCTAGAACAACATCGGTGTCATATCAAAGCTGTCTAGTCAACTACAGCTGAGGTGTTGGATCCAGCTCCGTGGATCCAGCTTTCAATGCAAAGTCATTTAGGGCTTTCGAGACTAAGGGTGTTACCACACGAATTGATCGATTGGTTTAGGCTCATGACTGATCGATGTATAAAGTACGGGCACAGATTTTATAATAGTTACTGCGTGTATGGGCCAATAAACTATCGATGCTCTATCTATGCACGATCGATCAAGCTATTGGTGTAGTAACATGCAAAGGGCCTCGGACAAATACGTTATCGATGTAACGCCAACATTATCAGACTCTCGTTTCAACTGTCTAGCTGTAGGTACAGCTGAGGTGTTGTTGCAATCTGACATAGTTATAAGGTTATTTGAGGTTATCGGAACAAAGGTCCTCAATTCTATTATTGTTGTATGTTTAGAGTATTGAGCACGCGCACGTCAATATGTCAGATAAGATTATATACATAGACACAGTTGAGCACACCGATGCCGGTAATAATAATTAAGATAGTTTAAAAACTAAAACTGGTATGGAACCCTACGTGTCCGAGTCCGGCTCGCGCTTTATTTTAATGGTTAGTAGTGTAGCCGAACGGCAAAAAACGGAACCTCATTAAAATCTTTCAAAGAAAAATGTTCTGAACGAGATATAGTCAGCAGTTTTTGAGATATAGCAACCGCAAACATAACTTTATTTTTCATACGAGCACTGAAAAACAAAGTTAATTTTTTGCTGGCGAAAAATTATAGTGATAAAGTACTCTACTGTGTTACGGAACCCTACGAGTGCGAGTCCGACTTGCACTTGGCCAGCTTTTTTTATTATCCGATAGGCTAGCGTTCGACCACTATCTCACCTGATGTTATGTGTTGATGCAGTCGACAGATAGTACGCTTACCTAGTAGATACCTGTTTACTCGCGATTTTTCCCCTGGTGGGAAGAGATGACGTGGTCGATGATGGTGAAGTGAACACGCTAATAATTAAAGTATATAAAATATATACATAAAAAACTGATATTTTTACGCGTCTAATAACTTATACATAATAACTAAAATAATGTAATAACTAAAAATACTTCCCTAAGGATAACAACAATAAATTATCCTGAAATAATGTACCTTCTGTTGGAAATGTGATATCCCTAGAGTGATAGAGTGGTACCATAGTAATTTCAACGAGATCTGATAAGTATCTCCAGAGATATGCAGACAAAACCCTCAAACTTGATACTGAAAGTTAATAGCGCGGTATTTAAAGTCGGTTCTTTTAGTTTTTTACACGATCTTATTATTTTGGGATGTGTCGATCTCCTTCGGGATGATTTTTATTAGCTTCACCTGTATGTTTGTATGTTTGTAACCGACTTCTTTGGGCGCGATTTTGACCCACTTTAAACGGCCAGATTTCGTTCTAACTTTGTAGATTTATCGAGGACCGATGACAATATATTAATTTGATAAAAAAATATTACATTTTTCAACTAAAAAGTAGAAAATAAATAATAGTTTAAAAAAAACTTAAAAACACGCTTTTTATAGAAAACCGAACTAAAAAATAGAAAATAAATTTTAATAAATTTAAATTAAGAATATTGTTAAAAATTTAATAATAGTGTGAATAAAAAAATAAAAAAATATTTTTAAAAAAGCGTGGTGTGTTTTTAAGATATTATCAAAATGATAATCACTCTACTCATATCTGTCAAATATTTATAACTATTGACACCATGCACCTCACGCTTTTTTTTAAATATATTTTTTTTTATTCGCACTATTATTAATTTATATTTATTGAAATTTTTAACAATATTCTTAATTTAAATTTATTTTCTATTTTTTAGTTCGGTTTTCTATAAAAAGCGTGTTTTTTAGTTTTTTTTAACTATTATTTATTTATTAAATCTGTAGTTGCGTTAACTAAATGGAGCAACAAATAAAATAACGTTTCCATGGATATAATCAGTTTAACACCATTTTTAACTTTTATTATAGTATTATTTATTCTGTGACTTTATGATAGTTTAACCACAGAATAAATAATAGTGAGTGCAAAGGTAGTTTCACCAACTATTATTTTATTCTGTGGTTTCACTACGGATCGCCTACCAAGACTTCGACCTCGAAGTATAGAATAAATAATATTACAAGTACTCGACGAGGTTCGTCGTTATAGTTACATGATTACATACCCATTGTTGTACGATAGTACTTCAGATCGTATAATATATTAATAATTAATATAATCGTCACAGAACGCTGGCTAAGGATATTCAGAAATTAGCGCTTGTATAGATGGGACACCATTATATGATAAGTAAAACAATGTCTGTTACCTTCTTTTATGCAAATAAACTATTTTGATTTGATTTGAGACGACCTTTATTATACAGAAGTGAGACAACTTCAAAATCCGCTATGCTATAATTAAGATGGTTTAAAAACTAAAACAACCGACTTCAATGCCCCGCGAGTCAGTTTCAGTGGCAAGTTTGAGACGTTCATCGTCATATATCTGGAGATACTTATCAGATCTCAATGAAATTACAATGGGCCCGCCTCGGAAATGTACCCTACCGATTACAAAAAGAATCATTCGAATCGGTTCACAATTGACGGAGTAATCGCGTAAAATACACACAAAAAAATATATAAAAGAAACATACAGACGAATTGAGAACCTCCTTCTTTTTGGAAGTCGGTTGAAAATAAAAATAATTCACGAAGTCTGATGGTCACTATATGTTTTCTGTGTTTAAACTATAAATAATGTTTGTCTATAAATATTAGCCTAAAATCTGACTAATTTTGTGAAAGATGATACATAATAATTATGTATCATCTTTCACAAAATTAGTCGTTCGTTAGTTATTCGTTAAGACACTAATGGCTTAACGAATGGGGATTAATGTGTCCCGACTGTTAAAGTCTCTACATTTCATATAACAATGTATAATTTATTTTATGAGTGTATCGACCGAGAAAGAATTTAAATGGTATAGTTTTTTGATATCCCTAAACAGAAGTCTAAACTACTAGACTTACTTGTTTTTTTCTTTTCAGTTTGTTTTTTAACACTTCACTTTTTGCGCAATCGGGTTTTTTGATTTTTTAATTTAATGTTTTATTTGAAAGGGTAATAATATATACTTACCCACCCAAGTTCCCATTCGTGGTCCCATTTAAATTTATTCAGTATTCATTTATTTGCAAAAACAATGTACAATAATTATAAAACTTAGGCTGAGTTGCACCATCTTACTTTAACTATAACAAACGTCAAAAATCTGTCAAAATCCATATAAAAACACCGGTTAATAGTTATAGTTACGGTTACTCAGCCTTAAAATATAACGGGTACGACACGACACGATTCATAGTTCTTGAGAAGTTTTACCAATGTGCGGCTTATGTCACAACACAAAAGGTATGTGTATTGACTCATAGCATAGAGCATAGCTAATCAATCTGTCACATACAGCATTGTTTAACTGCCAAGGGTATCACAGCTTAAAGATCTGTTCTTAACTAAATAACGCTAGACAGCTACAAATGTGACCATTTAATGAAAATGTGACGAAACCAATGTGACAATGTGACCAATTCAAAGACTACTCTAATTTGAAAAGTAACGGACAACTATAAGTTCATTCCAGCCTTCAATCAACATATCAACCTCTCTTTGTCCTCGGTTTCTTATAGCAAATAGGCTAGCGTTTGTCCATTATTTCACCTATTTGTAAGTGACGATGTGGTCGATGATTTTTATAGCATGCTTGGCTTAGAAGGAACTGGGTCTTAAGATTATTGAAGAGTAATAACTAGATTAACTACACTGCGGCCTGCTTTCGATTTTATTGTAAAAAAGGCTCATGATGATAATGATGATGACGATGATTATGATTATGTATCTCCAGGAGAACTTCTCCTATTTTTTTTATGGTCTAACCCGTCTTCCGAGTCGACTAGCACCTTAAAGCATGGCTTGGCGGACAGAGAACAGAACAGAACTGTTACTAGTCTAATTTTGATGCTAGAATATGCATTTTATATAAATACACATTAGAACATAGAATTACTAAACTTCTTCAAATCCTAAAATTCGCTTTTGAAGTTCGAGCACTAATTACTTAATTAGTCATCTTCGCAAGTAAGTATTCAATTTAATTATCCTACCATCGTGTAGCTTCGCAAGGCATTTCTTACAATAATTACTAATCAATTAAACAGAATTGTAATTGACCTGAAAACAATAATATCTGTGTAACTAAATTAATAATAATTTGATAATACTTGACAACATAATTAGATACTGCCTATAGAAACGACTCAAGCTTCGGGTACATTGTAAGTTGATCGTAGGACAGGCAAAAAAAAAATTTCTCCGATTTACGGTGACTTTGAATTCGATGTGGAAAACAGAGGATTAAAAACTTTTGTTTTGTTTAATACATTTTATTTTTATTATTTATCTCTAGGAAATTATTCCACATGTTATTGGATCGGTTTATCGGCACTTTTCTCACCACTTAGCTCAATCCTATGCCCGACTTCAATTTGAGAGCTCGCACTAATTTTGCTAATTTTTAACCGACTTCAAAAAAGGAGGAGGTTTCTCAATTCAACCGTTTTTTTTTTTTTTTTTTTATGTTTGTTCGCGGATAACTTCGTCGTTTATGAACCGATTTCGATTATTCTTTTTTTGTTCGAAAGGAGATATCCCAAGTGTGGTACCATGGTAATTTTATCGAGGTATGATAAGTATCTCCAGAGATATTGAGATAAACATCTCAAAATTGGTACTGAAAATTAATAGCGCGGCATTGAAGTCGGTTGTTTTTTAGTTTTTAAACGATATTATTAATAAAATAGATCTTTCACTAGGAAGAAAAAGTTGTAGACGCTGTAATGCCATTCAATTTTTATATTTCATACCTCAACGGGTTAAACACACGTCTTATTTACTCTTCGAGCATTTACCAATGGAGATGTTAAAGTAAGGCGTACCCCTCTGCTGGCCATATAGCCATTTTTGGCTATATGAGCGTGCGTAACTACGCTGTATTTTTGATACTGTGTGCGTGTTTCAAGCTAGTGTGCGGGATCGTTAAATTGAGTGATTTGTGTTTGTGCAATGCGTGTTTACCTCGTCCCCCGTAAGTATCGGCAGAAAAATGTTTGCGGATTACAACGTTTAACATCTCTATTGGTAAATGCTCGAAGTATTTACTCATCAAATACCCGATACAGAAACTCTCATGTCAAACTTAATATACAGTTGACACTGGTGGTATGATGGCAGGTCTTGACAAAGATTACGTTGTAATTGCTATGTATTCTGTGACGAAGATATCAAATAATCAACTAACCTTGGGCAAAACCATGCCTTGGGCCCGCTAACAGAAATATGAATAACAAGGTATATTTATATTTCTGTGGGCCCACTGATGTTTATTCAATCGTGGATACAGTAGAGTGGACGCGGTGACGGACGTGCAAAAATTGATATTTACAAGACAAGCCAAAAGCGACACGAATATGACAAGAATATATGAATGTATTATGTCTGAAAAGTTGCATGACACAGGAATAAACTTCATATTAGAGATTTTAGTCTGGAGATTTGAATGTCTTGTCCCGGTAATGATATAATCGTATTACATTACCGTGATCTTGAGAAGTTGTGAGGCACCTAGTACATAATTTGATATAACCATAATCGGACTTTAATGTGTTTGGGATATTGGTACACAGTTACACATACTCTTCAATATTTTTTTGTTTATTCGAGATTATGAAAATTATGAGACAAGTGTATCACAGTTTTTCCAAACTCATATCCACGCGTTTGTTTATAGTACCAAAATAAAATTAAATACTTACACTATCTATTCTTTAATACCTATTCGACTTTCTAAGTAAAAGAGATTAAATTGTTAGAATTTTAGAAATTAGAAGACAACAGATTAGTTTTTGTTTGGGATATTGTCAGTATGTAAATCAATTGAGAGGGAGTGAGATCGCTTATAATATTTTTTTTCTGAGGAAAATATGTAATTTATTTACTGCAGGCCACGCGGGCGACGCCGCGGGCAGAAACTTGTCGTCAATAAGGCATTCACACCAAAATAACCCAGTCACTATTGGATATAAATAATGTAGGTCTAGTAAACGGCGGCGCGTGCGCAATACCAATTAGATGATAAAACTTTGCTTCCGCTTCCCACTGAGTAAATTCGTATTATCTTGTAGGTACGTCTAACTGGAGCCAAATACGTATATTTTGGTTAATGGAATAGATAAGAATAAAATCATAAAGTTATGTTTTAATTCGTTTGTAATAGCTCTGAAGTATTTATAACAAACTTCACAAAAAAAGGAGCAAGTTCTCAATTTTACTGTTTTTTTTTAGGGTTCCGTACCTCACAAAAATGGAACCAGTCTTCGCCTCCTCTTCTATGTGGCCTACGCCTAAGTTTATCTTAAAATTGATTGAGAGTCGCCGTTATAGTCATCAATTTCATTGACTCATCCGACATCAAAACATTTATCGACATGTATTTATTATAGGGCGTTTATGTGCCTTCTTTACCTTCCTTATTTAAATTTAATTTTAATTATGACATGACATTGGGTAAATAAGTTAGTACTTATTCAGATAAACATCGAAGGGCGATAAGTTATCTATTTATAGAGATACAAGATTACATAATAAAGACTATTATGTGATCATAGATACGTAAGTATCATCAACACTAATATTATAAATGCGAAAGTTAGTTTGTTTATATTTGTTTGGTACTTCTTCACGGTCAAACGGCCGGAATGATTTTGCTGAAAAATTGTATAGGGATAGGATACTATAGATTAGGATATAGGATACTTTAGGCTAGGATAGGATGGTTTAATCTGTTAGATAAAGACTTGAGGAAACAGAAACAAAGGAAACACATGCGATTGTCCTCCATGAGTGATTTGTTTAGAATTTAGAACCCGAAACTTTTTGCAACTTCTGACCTAAAGCAGGGAAGACTTGTTGTTTTCAACCGATTTCCAAAAAGGAGGTTCTTAATTCGTCCGTATGTTTTTTTTTTGTGTGTATGTTACGCGATTACTCCGACAATTGTGAACCGATTTGAATGATTTTTTGCGATCGGTAGGGTATGTTTCCGAGGTGGTCCCATTGTAATTTCATCGAGATCTGATAAGTATCTCCAGAGATATGACAATAAACTGAGACGTTTATTGTCTTGCTACTGATATTGACTCTCGACGCGCGGGGTATGGAAGTCGGTTGTTTAACTAAATTACCTTAATTATACAAGCTTTTATTTAACTTCCTATGTTAGTACATATGATTGTGTGGGTCAAATCTTATAGGCTCGTAGACAGAGTATTAAATAGACCTGGCATTAAAATAAGAATAATAATATGAGAATGCTAAAACTATACAATCACTAGTATGAGAGAGCGAGATGGACACCATTTTTTTATCCGTCTCTGCTTATGCGATGTTGTTGTTTGGAGCCAGCTCTGGCTCTTAGTTCTTGTGCGCCCATTGGTTTTCACCCGCTGTCATGTATGACCCGACCAAATTACGTTGTTAATTGTATCATAGCTGGCATATTATATATCACGTGTTCATCATTTTAGTCGGGTTATATCTCTATAACGCGCTAATATATAATAAAGACGCTGATGTCGTGTCTATTTAATTTTCCATGTAATCTAATAAGAGTCTAGTCTAATAAGAGTCCAATCTCTTCTAATTTAGCTATATTAATATAGCAAGTATACCAAGAGTACAATCACAATCGAACATCAGGAACCTCTTCCGACGTTCGATTGTACTCTTCTTGTACAATTATTTATTCTGTGTATATTTATTCTATGGTATACTTGCGTATCGTGGTTCCGTATTCAATAATGCGGTACCATCAAGCTGACTTGATGATGGAGCCGGGCTGTAGGGAGCGGAACTACATAATGGCAAATGCATAGTCGATATTTTTTTATAACTGATAAGCCACTTGACCCGTTTGACCACTATCTCGCCCAGTGGTAAGCGTATGTGTTCGAAGATGGTGCACACGCTAGTCCTAGAATAACCTGACGGTGTTCGGGCAGCACACAACCTCAAGGTTATGGCGGCAGATATGCACTGATAGGCGAACGCTAGCCTATCAGTTTCTTTAAGTTGTGTTTAACTATTTCACTTTTTTTAAATATAAAAAATTGTCTGATGTACACAACACATGAAACACACAGGCAACCCTACCTTAATATTTTTTTAATAGTCTGTCGTCAACGATTGGATGACAGCTGAATGGTTCATTACTTTTGTTGTATTTTTAATTTAAAGCGTTAAATTCTGCTTTTGCTATGTTTACTTGATAATTGATTATGGTTTATTTTATGAATTTTGACGTATATATGTGCGTATATTAGTACTGTCTACATGCTGAACAAATGTTTTGATTTGATTTGATTTCAGTTACAAAAATCTTAGATCACATCGTCAACATCACACAATGCAGTAGCCAAATGTTAGTCAGTTTGCAATAACAACAAACTATCGCATCTCTTATCGCACACTTAGGGAGGGTTCCGTACAATACGAAACATAACAGAGTTTCAACCTCATATATTTGATTAATTGATATTACCAAGAATATTTGGTTTGGTCGCGATCTAGAAAGACGGGGCTCGTTTACTAGCGCCATCTATGTCATTTTGCCGAAACTAATTAGATAGATGGCGTTCAAAAACACGTTTTTTGTATGGGGACCCCCTTTAATTTTTAACTTTATTTTGTTTTTAGTATTTGTTGTTCTAGCGGCAACAGAAATACACCATCTGCGAAAATTTCAACTGTCTAACTATCACGGTTAATGAGCTATAGCCTGGTGACAGACGGACAGACAGACGGACAGCGGAGTCTTAGTAATATGGTCCCGTTTTACCCTTTGGGTACGGAACCCTAAAAATCAAAACAAAAATAGACTCAAATCACATATACTAATACAAAGTTTTAAATCTAAATGTACAACGGAGTGTATTAACGATTCATGAAAACCTAATTTTAACTAAGTAAATTGTTGAAACTTGCACGCGCTGACTCATGTGTTCGGTCGTGTCGTACTCGTGGTTCATTTCATAGTCACAGTACAACCACCCCTGTTACTCACCACGTCTACGACCAATATATTCACACTATGAAACTTCTTATGTATCTTGCAATAGATATCTGTATTTAATAGATATCTTGCAATAGTTGCTATACAAACTTGCGCGGAGGATTGTATGTTAGAGTTAAGAGCGAACGCGGGGTGCATTTTCCATATAAATGTATTCCTCCGTTTTCTCCCTGAAAAATGCGTCTAGAGAAAAATTCGTTTCTACAAAAATCAAGATCTGGTGTAGCTACGACCCTATAGAAAGAAAGAAAGAAAATACATTTATTCAGCATTACACAAGAGTAAAAAAAATTAAATTAAATTTAAAAAAAGAACATCGGGTTATCATGAGAACTAATAACTGAAATGTCTAATTACAAAAATAATGTGTTGCTGAAAAGGCCCATCTCAGCACAAATGTTAGGGTAGATGTCTACCCGAACGCTGATCTTCCGATAGGCCTAAAGCGGGTGTTGAACAAACGCGAAAATTAGATAGCCAGGATAAATTCAAAATCAATCAATTTAATTTAAAAGGTATTAAATCAACATAAGAATAAAATAATAATAATAGTCATAAAATAAATAAAAATACTTAAATACAATAATGAGATATTAAATACTTAAATAATATTAGAGATACGCTATGAAACAATAATATACAAATAATACACTACAACAGTTACTTACTCATTTTGTCGGCTCGAACGAAACTAACTTTGAAATAGGTGTATGAATTCCTTTTGCCATTCATGATTATTCTTAAATGATAGACACATCTATGTTGATATTACCGTGGTTCCTTTGCTCCGCCACTAAAAATTGCTTTAGTTGCCTATGTTGCCTATCATTTTCTTTATTTGACCAACTTATTGCAAATAGCAATATGTTTTATGTTTATGTTTTTATGTTTTTTTTTTTAATAAAGATTACTCGCAATGTGGGTTGCACATTACTAGTATTTATGTTAATCCCTCCAACTAAGCTAAATATGCTTGTGTCTGGAGTGGATTCACGTCAATAGTGCAATGGGTGGGGTGGGGATCGAACTCACGACCTCTCGATCGCCAGTCCGACACCCTATCCATTGGGCTATTGCCGCCTTAATTTTTATTATATGATCCTTTAAAAATCTTTAAGAGAAGATTAAAAAGGCTTTTTGCAATTGGTTGGTCAAAAAAAGCAAATGATAGCGGCGTAGCTGTAGCGTTTACATTTTTTTTTCATCAAACATTTTTCATCAAAAAATCAAGGTGTGCTGTAGCACATTTTGTTGATTGTTGCACAGTTGATTTTTTGAAGAAACTAATTTTGCTCTAGTAGCGTTTTCCAGGGAGGAAACGGGGGAATACATTTGTATGGAAAAGTGCACCCCGCGTTCTCTCTTAAACTCCATAAATCGCTTGCAATAGCTATTATTCCACAATCGAACATACAGTTTAAGTTATACCACAGTAGAGTTGCTATACAAACTTGCGCGGATTGTATGTAAAGTGAAAGTGAAAAAGTTTATTAATGACACTTAGGTATTAGGTACACTTAGGTAAACGGTACAAAATAATAGTACAAAAAACTTAAGATTTATGCGTATAAATCTTTGGCAAAAGTGTCACTAATCGGCCCCACCTCAGCATAACTGTTAGTCTAATGACCAACGCTGGTCTTCCGGTGATGCCGTATATTAGAGTTAAACAAGTCGGTAACATAGTGGTGATATAATGCGGAACGTGTTTTGAGTGTAATAAATAATTCAGGCATAAAGCTTTTCAATCGACTTCACAAAAGTGCGTTTTTATGAGTGTTAGACTATTGAACTCCGGTATCTATTAACTGAATCAAACCACCGTCACTCACGTAGCTATAATAAATATTATTATACTGTGCTATTAATTATCAACTTAGCAAGCCATCATACACGGTAGCTATACTACGATACATATTTTTGTATGGGACTTCTTCAAGGTCAAACAGCTCGACCGATTTAACGGAAATTTGCACAGGGATAGCCAGTATTATGGATTAAGCTATGGGATACTTTTTAAAACAGGCGAAGCCGCGTGGCACAGCTAGTCTTTAAATATATGTAGCCAAACATCTGAAAGCACCAACATCCCTGGAGCAGTATGTAAAGTTTTATTTGTATTTAAACCCTTTATTGATCGAAAAATATGTAAGTACTAAAAGAGGACAAACATTTTCTACCAACACAGCAGCGGTGGGGAAAATTTTGAAGCGTCCTATTCAGAATTTGTGATCCAAACAGCTGCTGGACATAGGCGTCTCCAACTGTACGCCACTGAGCACGATCCTCGGCAAAAAGGTTTAAAAACGGTATTAATACCATACGTGTGATATGCAAATGTTGTAGCGGACACAATCAAGTATAATTTAAGATCATTCAAAAAACTGAAAGAACCGACTTCAAACGTCGCGCTAGTCAATATTGCCAGTATCATGTCATCAAGAAATATATATATATGCATCGTAATACAAAATCGGTTAAAAATGCTTTGAAAGTATCTGACCACCATTGTCTTGTTGGAATACAGTCATCATCATCATCATCATCATCAGCCTGTATCAGTCCACTGCTGGACATAGGCCTCTCCCAAGATGCGCCACTGAGCTCGATCTTCGGCTCTTCTCTTCCAGTCACTGCCCACCGCTTTGCGTATGTCGTCGCTCCACCTGGTCACAGGACGTCCTACGCTACGTTTGCCGATTCGCGGTCTCCACTCTAGGACAAGTCTGCCCCAACGGTTATCAGTCCTGCGGCAGATATGACCAGCCCACTGCCACTTCAGCTTGCTAATCCGTTGAGCTATGTCGATAACTTTAGTTCTCTGGCGAATTACTTCGTTCCGGATTCGATCCCGCAGAGAAATACCGAGCATAGCTCTCTCCATAGCTCGCTGAGCGACTTTAAACTGGTGGACCAGTCGGACTGTGAGTGTCCACGTCTCGGCTCCGTATGTCATCACAGGTAGGACGCACTGGTTAAAGACTTTTGTCTTTAGACACTGTGGTATAGGCGACGAGAAGACTCGACGGAGTTTTCCGAATGCTGCCCAGCCCAGCTGAATTCTTCTCTGGATTTCCTTCTCGAAGTTATGTTTTCCTAGTTGGAGCGTTTGCCCTAGGTAAACATACTTAGTGACAACTTCGAGTGGGATTCCATCTACGGCAATCGGTTCCGGAACAACGTGTTCGTTGTACATGACTTTGGTCTTGTCCAAATTCATCCGGAGACCGATGCTACGAGAAGAATCAGCTAGGCCATTCAACATCCTTTGTAGGTCCTGCAGCGTCTCTGCCATAATGACGATGTCATCTGCGAATCGTAAGTGAGAGATGTACCTGCCGTTGATGTTAATGCCACGATCTTTCCAGTCCAGCGTCTTAAACATATCCTCCAAGGCGTTAGTGAACAGTTTCGGGGATATGACGTCGCCCTGTCTCACTCCTCGACGCAGGTGGACATGTTTAGTTCGCTGGTTCTGTACTTGTACAGTCATCGTTGCGGCATTATATAGACATCTCATCACTTCGATATATCGCCAATCGACTTGGCAACGCTGCAAGGACTCGAGAACAGACCAGGTTTCGATTGAGTCAAAGGCCTTCTCATAGTCCACAAATGCTAAGCACAGGGGCCGATTATACTCTTCGGTCTTCTGTACAATCTGCCGCACCGTGTGGATGTGGTCTATGGTGCCGTAACCGCTTCGAAACCCGGCCTGTTCCGGAGGTTGAAACTCGTCGAGTCTTCGCGCAAGACGGTTCGTGATGACCCTTGAAAACAGCTTGTAGACATGGCTCAGAAGCGAAATCGGGCGATAGTTTTTCAATAGGGTTTTGTCTCCTTTTTTGAAAAACAAAACCACCATGCTTCTGTTCCATGCCTGTGGAGTTCTCCCAGTAAAAAGAACGGAATTAAATAGCTGCTGCAGCTGTTGAACTGCTGGAGCTCCTCCGGCTTTTAAAAGCTCCGTTGTGATTCCGTCTTCTCCTGGGGCTTTTCCATTTTTGAGTTGTTTAAGGGCCATCACGATTTCGTCTCGGCTAATTTCGGGCAGATCTTCTGTGAAGTGGCGGGTTAAGGTGGCTCTAGAATCCTCAGTATCGGGTTCGGGCCTTGAAGCATGCGATGCGTAGAGCTTGCCGTAGAAGTCTTCAACTTCCGACAGAATCTCCGGCTTGGATGCGACGACGTTCCCCGTTGACGTTGTCAGCTTTGTGAGGTGGCTTCTACCCAGAGGCTGGACGAACACTTTCGACCCCCGATTCTGCTCAATTGATTCTTTAATCAAGAGCGTGTTAGAGGATCGGAGGTCGCGTCGTACCAGCTTCTTTATGGATTTGTTGCGCACCAGGTTAGTTGACAAAGCTGACAAAGGGTCTGTTCGTCTCTCTTCCATTAGCCGAAGTGTTTCTGCCGAGAGTTTGGACTTTTTGCCCGTACGCTTGCTCTCGCAAAACTTCGTCCCTTCATCCCTGAGGATTTCCACCACTTCTTCGAGTTTCTGGTCTACGTCATCTGTGGTTTCCAAGGCAGCGAATCGATTTTCCAATTTTAATTGGAATGTTTCGGACCCAACAACGGTTTGGAGTAGGTTCGGACGGAGCGTAGACTTCATCAATCGGAATCTCTCGGCTTTAAAGTCGATATCCAGAGTGCCTCGTACAAGTCGGTGATCACTTCCAGTATTAAACCTAGTGATCACTGAGACGTCTCTGAATATGCGCCGTTTGTCCGTAATGATGAAGTCAATCTCGTTTTTAGTCACAAAGTCGGGGCTTTGCCACGTCCATTTCCTTTGGGGCTGTTTCTTGAAGAACGAGTTCATCAAGAAAAGCCCCTCTCTCTCGAGGAAATTGACGAGCATTTGTCCCCTGTGATTCCTACTCCCAAATCCGTGTGGTCCTATAGACGATTCGCCGCAAGTTTGTACTCCCACTTTGGCGTTAAAGTCTCCCATGACAACGTTGTAGTGAGCCTTGGAGGTGGTGTGTAAAGCTCTGGAGATATCTTCATACATGCTTTCTACCTCATCATCTAAGTGTGTCGAGGTCGGTGCGTAGACCTGGATAACCTTGAGGCTGTACCTCTTGGTTAACTTAATTATGAGGTACGCTACCCTGGTCGACACACTGGAGATTTCTACAACGTTGTCACTGAGAACCTTGTTGACCAGAAACCCGACGCCGCCTTGGGATGGCTGATCTCCTTCTCTGTAGTACATAAGATGGCCCGATTCTAAGGTTATGGTGTCCTCTCCCTGTCTTCGGACTTCACATAACCCCAGAATGTGCCATCTTATGTGTTTCAGCTCCTCCTCTAGCTGCGCCAGATGATCGTCAGAAAAAAAAAATTGTCTATTTGGAATACAGTACGTATTCCAAATAGACAATTTTTTTTTTAAATAGAGATTACTCGCAATATGGGTTGCACATTACTAGTATTCTTGTTAACCCCTCCAACTAAGCTAAATATGCTTGTGTCTGGAGTGGATTCACGTCAATAGTGCAATGGGTGCGGTGGGATTCGAACCGTGAGTTCGATTAAAAATTAAAACAGACTTTTAATATTTCATATTGATTCATTCTAGCGTACTTAAATTTTTATACAACCATTTATTCTTGCTCTCCCAATCTGATTTCATACAATAATACTCGCACTCCCGCCCTTATTCATGACCACAGAGTCCCCTAGACCTGAATCCTTTTCTTGATCGCTAGAGGCGCCTCTCGTGTGGGAAGATGCAACATGCAGGTTTTAATACAGCAAACGCTAACAAAAATTACCCTTGCTAATACATCAAACGTGTTTTCTTTACTTCGAATTATGTATAAAAACTGAGGGGCTTTTTATAACATGTTGTATACCAATAGAAAGAGGATAAAGTAAGGCATTTATTCAGTAAATGGAAGAACTTTCTCTCTCTAATTTTTTTTTTATTGTACTGTGAAGTTGACAATATCTTTAAATTTTCCTTATTAGTTGACGTTGACAAAAAAGTTGACGTTCTTGGTGAGCTATTATGAATTTAATTGATGCTCCTTATAATAAAACATAATTATGAAGACTCATGGAAGATTTTTTTTAAATTCAAATGTACATGATAAATATTGTTTTTTTCTTTCAAAAATAACTCTAAATCGATATCTAAAATATGTTGAGGTTAAAACCGGCTAGAGGAGGGAGCAAAGAGGGGTAATGACCTCTTCTATCAGCTATTTCAATTTGGCAAACGATGGACCAAACACCCTGTATAATTACGAAGAAAACACTTAAGGCAATAATTACTCGACACCCACAATATGTAGGACAAATAATTTAGAAGTTCAGGTCATGAGTTCAAAGGACTTCGTCGGTAAGTTATAATATAATATAATTACATACGTATTGCGTATTATCTAAAAAAGAAATGTTATTTCACCAGTTGGTAAGTGATGATGCGGTCGAGGATGGTAGCACGCTAGTCCTAGAACGGGAACTGCCTTAAAATATTGCCTCCACTCGGTAACGGTAATACCATTTTACTATTTTCTTATTGTAATGTATGTTGTGTTAAGTATGTAATGGGCAAATATTACGTTTTCTTTACCTTGTTTGCCTCACATTAAATGCCGAATTGCTTTTGAATAGGAAGGATAAAATTTCATAGTAAATAAAGTTATATTATGTACATACAACAATAGTTACAACGAACTATAATTTTGTATTGTATGAAATTACAATGGGACCAAACGGGATGTACACTTTCTAAGATCCAAAAAAGTCCAATTTGGTTAATAAATGACGAAGTTCTGAGCTGAGGGTAACAAACCTTAAAAACAACAAATTAAAAACCCTCTCCTTTTTTGAAGTAAGTCGAAAAGTATTCCTTGTCATACAAATATTGGCTGGAAGAGATCTCTTTCATTGAAAAAACCGCCTTTTGTTACACTAGTTTTGCAAGACATTATTTTCGTAAATCTTAGTTTATTTTGTCAACGATGCTTGACTTCTGTTAAGGACATAAGCTCTTCCAAGTACACTACAACAATACTGTCTTACTCTTTATCCGTTTATTTTTTAACCCCCGCTCGACAAAAAAGAAGGGTCTGTATATTTATATGTGTATGTGTGTGTGTCTGTCTGTGGCATCGTAGCTGCCAAATGGATGAACCGATTTTGATTTAGTTTTTTTTTACTTGATAGGTGTTATGTTACTTACATGATATTAAAAAAACGTGGTAACCTTAATCTGATGCTGGAGCATCTCCTGGAATCTACGGTATACTCAACTCCTTAGTAACCAACAGCGGAGATGTCATGTTTAGGCTCATTGGAATTGACTCAATGAACAGATTATACATAGATCGGTCGGAGGTGGTTTTAATTTAAACATTTAAGTACCTAATTATATACACAGCAGTCGCCTTTGTACTACACGCCTTTCACCAAAGTAGTTAAGTTACGTAACTTAGCCCACTTGCGAGCCAGTTTTCTTTGATCTACTGCCCTTTGCGAGTTCAGACTTTAGCGTACTAACTGATATAGTAATCTGTGCTTTAGTCGAGTTCTCCCCCGTATGCTTGAATTTGATAGGGATTGAAAAGAACGAACATGACAGAGATGGAACTATACAGCCTGCATATCCGCGACCACGTCATTTAGTTCATTTTGTTCATTTAATAATCAACTGTCAAACCACCCCCCAGTTTTATGTGAAGGTAACAACTTACTTCCTTTATTTGTCTGTAGCATGATATGAATACTGAATTATAAAAAGCTTGGATAACTGAATAATTGAAATAAACTCGACTGATCTATTTATTGGTCAGTTCATTGAGATCGTTCCAATGAACCCAAACACGCCACCTCTGGTGTAAGTTGGTGAGGAGTTTGGGTCTCCCGCAGATTTTAGGAGATGCCCCAGCATCATGTCTGGGTTACCATGTTCTTGTAATATCATTTGAGTAACAGGATACCAAATTTCAAATGATCAGAACTGTTCAAGCTGCTCTCACACCCTTGTCAAATCAAGAATAATGCTGATGATATTCAAACGATTATTTTTAAAAACACTCCCAATTAACCCTTCGTCTGCCGGAACGCAGATCTAAGCGAGATATAACAGAATTTTCATTGTGACTGGAATCACGGTAGAACGAAGGGTTAAGTTAAGTCACCTTTAAAAAAAAAACAAAAAAAGCGAAATCAAAACCAGTTCATCCAGTTGAGAGCTACGATGTAACAAACAGACACACAGCAACACACGTCAAACTTATTACCCCTCATATTTAGCGTCGGAGGTTAAGAAGGACAAAGGAGAACTTTTCGTCATCATTACCATTTTCCATTTTTGTCGGTACAAGTGAAATCGATGGATTCAGCAAGTTAATGTTTGTGTAAATCGATTGAAAATTACTTATTTAATATATCAGCTTCACCCAAATTTTATCGCCACACTTATTTATGATAAAATATTTACTTGTGAAAGATATTTGTCATTGTTTGCCACTGATAATAAATAGCGGTCTATGACAGGTCTGATAAATAAATGGAGCACCAACTCACCTCAGAAGTTTCAGTGTACTCCTCGCCATGTTCGTCCTGGTAAGTGATGTTGATGTTCGCGACGGTGTACGTATCGCTTACGAACCTCTCGTCAGAGGTCGGCCCGTATCGCACCGACTCCAGCTCACTGCCCGGCGAGTGACACCCCACCAAGCTCACCACCCACCCTAACGTCGCAAGCCTCGACCACAACTCTTCAGCCCGCATCGTTAACTATAACATGCAAGTCTCAAAAGACCCACTACACTCCGCACGCGCGATCGACACTAAATCTCCACACGATTGCCTCCCAATGTTTTTAAACATTGGCTCGGACCGATACCAATCACACGGCACGATTTAACACGTCTCCGTAGAACAGCGTACGTTCGTCTTATGACGAGAAAGAATTATCGACACAACTTTATCACCGGCGCGCTGCTATCGGTTAACGAAAACACACGATTTAGTTGATAACGTTATCGTTTTGCACAACACTAGCTTCCTCGAGGAACTCTTTGGTGCTACGCAGTTTTGTTCTTGCACGTGTTCTGTTGCAGTTTTTGTGTGCTTAGCTCATCGTCATGATATCTTGAAGGGAGCAATGGTGACGCCGGTCGTTATAATCTCGAAGTAATCAACCGCAGCTCCATAACCCGAGAGGTACTTCACAGCGTCAGGTACCTGAAACAATAGACGAACGTCAGAATTTCCATAATTAACTAATTATTATTTTGTCACGTACATCGCCGTTTAATACAATAACATATTCTGCGAGTACGATACGAATGCCAGCTGTTTTATTACTGCTGTATTTTTTTCTTGAGTTAAATCATATTTGATTCACAACTGGTCTTATTGTTGAATAACCCTCGCATCTTTATGCAAGTAGGTATATTAGATCAGGATAAAAAAATAAAAACTAAAGGTGGCATTATACATTCAATGTGTCCAGTCTAGACCAACGTAATAAATAAAAGAGGCTTTTTATCAGCTAAATGGTGTCTACCTAGTGTTTCTATATATATATCGTGAACGTGTCTAGCTAAAATGAACGCGAAGAATTGGCCTTATGCAAAAAGTATTTTTGTGTGGTTGCATCTCCAAAGTTCATGTACAAAAAAGGTCATGTTATTACCATTACAATACTCATAAATTATTTTACAAGGAGGTGAAAAGATATCATTTTGAGATGACAAAGACGATGCCTCTGAATTACGTTGGGTTTTTTAATTTGTTCAACCGTTGTTTTTAATATTGGTTCATGTTAAATTATTCCAAGCAATTATAACTATGTTACTGATATTAAAATATATTGAAAATATCTGCCTCAAATCAAGAGTTTATCAAGAAGCCTTTACTAAGCCTTTTGCTGCTCTTGATAAACTCTTGTACCTAAAAGCCAAACAAGCTATAGAGCTATTTTTATTATTATATTTATACAGATCAGTAAAAGTTGCATATAAAAATAAACTAAAGTTACTTAAGTTTCAGATAATGAGCTGATACATAACGCCATATAAAAGTCGTAAAAATCTGTTTGATGAGTTATGAACTCATCTGACAGGAATATCAGCAACCGGTGAAACCCTTGCCTTGGTTTCACCGGTTGCTGATTGTTAAGTAGTGTAGTTATTGGTCATAATATAACAGTCAATTGCAAACATAGCCTATTAACACTTTGCTACTTAATTAACCATGTTTTTAAAAATGATTTTAGATTTGTGTGCCTCATAAGGAAAACAGGAACCCCCCTATAAGATCGAAACTCAAAAAGGGGCTATGGGCTAATTAAAAATCTGCACTTATGTCAAATAACATTAAATAGATCACTTTTTTGTCCGTCTCTATCTATCCGTCAGTGAAGACCCCTTTTCTCTGAAACGTGTAGAGGCATTAAGTTGAAATTACATTAAATACTCGGGTTTATCGATTTGTGGCTCTGTTGCAAGCGCCATGTTCACGGATGAACTATAGATTTCGTACAAACAATATAGTGTTGTTTTACCACATATTTATCCTGCCTTTAAAAAGGAATATTACAAAGAAGCATATGTAAGCATTGCTACAAAAACAGACAAATCTAAAAAACAAAAATACAATAAACTTATTTTAAACAATGACGATGACGGCAATGTAGGAAAATCTATTGAATCTATTGAAGTAAACATCAATTATCGTGAGGCGTTGTTTATTTCGATATCTTATTGACCTAATTATCTTAGTACATGTAAATTAATAAACGAGTCAATGACTCTCTACAATATATGTACTGAAACAGATACTGTCGGTTCACTGTTTACAATAACATTTATAGCGAGGAACATGCAATAAACGAGAGAAACAATTTATTCGAAAAATCCAATAATCTGCCGCTATAAATTATACTGCTATAAAAACAAATAGTAAATGTACAAAACGTTAAGTTTAATTTATATTAAAACGGAAATATATTCTCGCTACGTCTTAATTTCATGTGTCTTTCCAGTGTATACGATAGTGGTAAAGTAAGTGCCACAGTTTAGTCTGGCGATAAAATTAACTAAAGTGTCGTAGGTATTGGTGACTTCTTGTATTTCTTGTAGTGTAGTCAGCGTTTGTTTACCAAGTTGTAAGTTTGTAAGAGCGAGTAGTTAGGGGAGCGTTCGTCGAAAATACTTGATTTAGTAATTTTAATTAATTTTATGGAGCTAAAGTAGCGTTTAAACCGACCTTGAAACTTATAATTTAAACAACAGTGGCGGATCATTCCTGTCGTTTTCTTTTGTGTGCACCCGATAAAGTTACCTATAATGGAGTCATAGAAATAGCGTTTGTTATTGCGCAATCGTATGACAAATCGTCTAGTTATAAAAAATATTCATAAAAAATCCCAATAGAACACAATACATAATAAAGTAATACATTATATAATATCTAATAACTTCTACTAACACCCGCAAAGAATACCGCATTACCTATACGTGAATGTGTGACGGACACGGCTTAATATAACTGAGTAAATTGAATAAACACCGATGTTTTATGGCTAAGCGGAGATCTAAATTAGCAGAGTACTTATCATCCTCAGTATACAAGAAGTTATCATCGTAAGTCAGTCTCAGCCTTTGGTGATAAGACCTGCGGCAAAAAGTTGAACTAATTATGACTATGTAAATAAAATTTTCTGTTGAATTCTGTTAATTACATCAATTTTAAGTTTGTACTAATTACAGCATTGGGACAGCAATAGCTAGAAATAAATAATTTAATTACTGAAACGAAATTGAAATGAAATTAATTTTAGAATTATTTTATATTACATATTTGGAGAGTCTAAATTAGTAGGTACTTAGAAGATAGTAAGTTTTAGTCACAAGATTGCAGCGCCGCGTCTGCGAGACTTCTTACATGAAACGGTCTCTGCTGATGCAATTTCATTATGCTGTCAAAAACGAAATTCTATTGGTTGTTGACAATACAGATTACACTACTGACAAACACTTCTCTGCTATGGCTCAGAAAAATTACTAAAGCATCTTTTTTTTGCGACTCTTCAGCGGCGAAGTTCTTCAGCGGCTGCTTACTTCTGAAGAAAGACTAGGAATGTCCTAAATCTGTAATGCCAGTAACAACACGCGTGGGCGCGTTAATTCGTTATTGATTATACATATACAATACATAGTTTATACAGTACATACAAATTATATTAATCCAAGAAGCGAAGAACTTACTGATTTATACAACTTTTAAAATTCTTCTGACTCTTCCATACATAATGAAACTAAGCGCAAACGTATTAATATTTCTGGTATTTATTTGCAGCTTCCCCATCTTATGCAAGACTATGAGTCTACTCGTTATCGTTATTTATTTGGTGTTTAAATTTTAAATAAATAGGAAATTAATATGCGCAGGCTTTAGATAAAAAATGTTACGTACTACATATTACCGCTTTCGCCAAGAAACACGCAGTAAAACGGGACCCTATTACTAAGACTCTGCTGTCTGTCCGTGTGTCACCAGGCTGTATCTTATGAACCGTGATAGTTAGACGGTTGAAATTTTCACACATGATGTATTTATGTTGCCGCTATAGCAACAAATACTAAAACAAAATAAAGTTAGAAGTAAAAGGGGGTCCCCGTTCAAGAAACGTGTTTTTTTCGCCATTTCACTATAACGCCATCTATGGACGTTTATCTACCTTTATGTTAACTTTCACTTAGACGTTCGTTGGATATTCGTTAGATGGTGTTATAGTAAATAAGCACACGGGTAGTATTGTACTGACTGCGAGTCAGACACGCACTTGGCTAGTTTATTTTTTATATCTGATAGGCTAGCGTTTGAACACTACCTCGCGTGTTGGTAGCGATGATGGATGTGGTCGAGGATGGTTCGAGCACGCTATGCCTAGAATGGTCTGACTCTCAAACGCTGCGCTGACGGAACACCGTAAGGTTACTGCACCAGATTTTCTCCTTGATTTATATTATTTTATTTATTTTTGGGAAACTTACTGCTAAACAATTGTTAAAATTAAAACTTAAATTAAGAAGGCTTTTCACAAATGGCCACTTATGGGTAGTTTATATTAACAAAATAAAAGTAGTTTAGTATTAAATTCAAGTTTGAGCAGGCCTGTCGCACTCCGCGCTGTAGCTATGAAACTACAAGTACTTCCGCGCACCCTCTCGGGTCCATGTTCAGTCAGTTAAGTGTCACGCGCGCTCTCGACCGGCCGCGCGCCTTACTTGTACCTACCTCATTATTATATTCCTTGCTTACGATATTAACATACAAAAATATTGTTCAGTATGTCTAAACGAAGGGCTACAAAGCATTGCCTAGCATACGTTTATACATACTTATACGTTTTTACATACTCATTTTCAATTGAACGTAGAACATTATTTTCTACCGACTTTCCAAACAGAAGGAGGTTCTTAATTCGTCTTTGTGTGTATGTTACGCGATTACTCCGTCAATTGTGAACCTATTTGAATGATTTTTTTTTTAATCGGTAGAGTTCTTTGCCGAGGTGGTACCATTGTAATTTCGTCGAGATCTGATGAGGGTCTCCAGAGATATGACGATAAACGTCTCAAACTTGCAACCGAAACTGACTCGCGCGGCATGGAAGTCGGTTGTTTTAGTTTTAACTATCTTAATTAAACTATCACATAAACTATCTTAATTAAAGTATAACTGTAGTACTTTTATCCTACCTCGACATTAAACATGAATGTAGCACTTTAAATATACTCATTACATTGTTCTACCTTAAAGTATTCTGCTACCAATTAAAGGCTTCAATAAGTTATCTTATAACATTCAACCCTATAGGAGAGGCCGCGAGTTGACCGAGTTATTCAGACTCTCGCTGTGCGGACTTACGGTGCATTTCACTGTGCGCAACACGCGGTTCATAGTTACTATTAGTTGATACTGTGACGCAAATTCAAGGTCGCACTCGAGGCGTGAAGCGCATTTTGAACGTTACCGACGTTGTAACTAGGTTTAATCTCGCCTTTTTGCTCTCAGGGAGTGCAATTTCTGTACTTGTACTATTTATTATTCTGTGGTTTGAGTTAAGCACTATGGAAATTACTTGCTATAATCTGCCTTAATTGCATGCTGCTTGACAAAATAATGCTTTGATGGTGGTAGATATTGAGGCACAGAATAATGAATAGTACAAATTGAGGTAAGATACTCTTCTACTCTCTAGCCCTCCGAGTGTAATTTTGTTTGGACGGGTTTTTCATTCTTTGATTTTAGATTTGGAAGTTTTTTTTTCTTTTTTTGTAATGATATAAGATAATAGGACAATCACGACGCTTGCCTGATGGTAAGCGATGACGTCTACCTATTACAGATACAGCGGCATACAAAATTCTGGACTTTTCAGCAACTATAACGAGAATATCGCGATTTTTTTTATATAGGTGACTGATAATATATTTTCATTATTCTCCATTATTTTCCCATTTATATTGTAATTTGACGATAAGAAGTGGTTTGATCTGCTATTTGATAAAATAATCTTATAATTTGCGACCTTGTATTCTGACCACCCAAGGAACACAGACACACTGTGCTTTGCATAGTAATAGGAACTTTATTCACATCAAATATTCCTTCCTACCTATTGATTAGGGCGCCATGACCGAAATGTTAATACTTCAGTCAATTTCAAAGACGTTCGGTGTACGGGTTACAACTATAGATAGATAAGGATACGAGGTCTGTGGTTGAAAGTGGCACTATCTGTATTGGACAAGTGTCGGTTATCCAGCGCCTCGTCTTGATGTTGAGTGGTAGACAGTGTAGACACCACTCCACATCAGGTCAGATAGTGGTCAAGTACTTGTCTGTCTGTAAAAAAATTTGTATCCTGCAGGCTAGGATGTGATATCGATAATAAGAGCTACTAAAGGCAGTCCAAATGGCGCTCTGTCACGTCACGTCCCTCCACTGCGGTCACTGACCCAGCGGAGTAAGTGTAAGTAAGTATAAAGGCGGTCTTATGAAAATTATATTTAATGTTTTTTTTTTAACAGAAACAAATCTACATTCTATTTATCTAATCTATCTTACATACTCGTATATATTATATACAGTAAGAAAACTGTTGAAATAACGTGGGTGGACACTGGACACTCATCATATTCGTCCACAGTTGGACATAGGCCTCTCATATGGCACGCCACTGAGCTCGAGCTTCAGCTATTTGTTTCCAACCGCTGCCAGCCAGCTTGCGTATATCATCGCTCCACCTAGCTGGAGGGCGTCCTACGCTTCGCTTACGGACACGGGTAGTACTGAACATTGAGGACTGATATTTGGGAAAAATATTGAGGGTAAGAGGTACCTATGAAAACCATACAGACTTACAGACGTGGAAGCCTCGTACCGCCCGCTTTAACCGTGGCGTCCTGTCTTACACCTATTAAGTAATGGACTAACCATGCCGCTACGATTTCCCCTTGGCTTTATAGAACGGGGCGTTTTAAAAAGGTTACCTATCTATAAATTCATGTAAAATTCGCAACGCGTCATCAGCACCCATGGTGTTGCAGGTACACGACTGTGACCGCTCTATAAGAGCCATCAATTGTTTTTCACAATTTCATAAAAATATATAAGTAGAGATAAGAAAAGCATAAGTGAGTATTTACCTAAGTGATGCTGTGGACGAATCAGCTAGTTAATTTATTAATTAATAGCTCTATCCCAAATGAGAAATAAACGAGCCTCACCTACCGGCTACATTAAATATCTGTGTCACGCTAGTTATCTCGTTTTAAAATAGGTGAACGACATCGGATATAATGCGAACGAACTTTATGCTACAAAAATGTATACTTATTAATTTCCACAATTCTACCGCAATTCAAACAAGTTATAGACATCGATCTCGCTTTGAAGCTGTGTCTTGTTGGTTGGATGAAGGTTTTATAGCCTGATTTGCATCAATTTAAGTGCTTTGAAATAGCAGTTTTTGCAATCGAAGGAAGTAACATTTTGAAGCGTTTTATAACTTGGTAGAAAACTGGGAGCTACTGGCCCATATTAATACCTAGTACCTACTTACCATAGAATAACGAACAAGCAAGTATTGTGATGTATAACTACAAATTAATAAAGGACACAAATCAACAGTATCGTTTAGTTCCACTCACTTACTAAAACTTACACAATGTCGATATCGGATATCTGGTCGATATAGTGATCGACAAACGTTTCTGCTTCATTCGGAAGCCTTCTTCGGGTTTTCGAGTGCGGAGCGTTCATTGCCTCCCGCCTCGCACTCCGTATACGACTATAATCTAATCGATTCTTGTCGAGTCGATCCCCAAGTTAATAAAATAAATGGAGCCAAAGAGCCGGCATTAGTAGACCTTCCATCGTTGCAAGGCCAGGGAGACCGTGACCACAGCCATGACAGAGCGCGCCACGCAAGGCGGGTTGGGGGTGGATTTAGGGGTGGGTCGGCTCGGCAATGAACTTCATCGAAAGCTTGTGCAGTTAAATGAAAGTATGTTTTCATTGACAATAAGTAATATTTTCCATAATTTCTACCAGGCTCAGCAGATGAATCTCTGAACAGCTTATGTACCGTCTACACGCTGCCGATTTTATAAGTAGGTCTCTGATGCGATGAATAATATTTATGGTGGTGCTTATGAACTTACTAGCTGTGCCTCGCTGCTTTGCCTGCGTAGTAACTACGTCCAATTCTGCCATATTAGCTATCGTATTATAAACATCAGCGTCAAAAAAATATTTAAAAAATTAAGAATTTATATAATCTTTTCTTTTTACTTTCTACAGATCTACCTTCTAGTTGTAGGACCGGGGTCCTATACACACATAACACGTATAACACTCCTCATCATCATAAGCAGTTTCTAATCTTAATTCTGCGATTTTATTATGTAGATATTAATACCAACTAATATGATCTGCTTTGATCCTAAGCGATTTTCTTCACTATCGATATACTCATACACCGCTAATATAATATCGCCTTTCATACATCGCTAAACTAGCAATTCACGGTGAGATATTTCCAAGGGTCGAAACGGGAGGGAAATATCGCGTGACGATACGGCGGCCATAACCTGAACTTCAAACGAAGTAAGCCCATTACACGAACGAAGGCTACGGTGAACTTGGACCCTAATGGTGTATTCGGCATTGACGGAGGTGCAATCAACTTAATCGTTTCAGTATCGAACTGTTTACTTCACGTAGGTGCTGTATATGAATATGTGACGTATCTGCCTATATAGTGGTTGTACTTTATATTATGTTCTGTGGTGGTTGTCATTACATCTGAGTTGTATAATAAAGGCATAGCGCTCGTACGAACTGGCTTGGAAGACGGGTTGTAATAGTTGTGAGTCTTTTAGATATTCGTGGCATTTATTGTTTGTTTATCATACACATTATTAAGCGCCGTTGAAAATAAAATTGATAATTTTATCAGTTTACTGCAATTTCCATCCATAAACCATCCAAGTATCGAGCAAATGCTACTTTAGAGGCGGACAACCTACTACTGTCAGAGCTAAACTATTTATTAACCTCTGACGCAAACAAATTTTATAAGTTTCACGTTTTTATCTTTGTGTCTGTCTGTGGCAAGCCCAAACGGATGAACCGATTTTGATTTAGTTTTTTTTTGTTTTATAGGTTTCTTAATCGGTTAAGGCATCTTGTTAGGTTTGATTCGTGAAAATCCGATAAGTCGTTTGAAGACTATGAGCTTTTTAGGGTTCCATAGTCCTGACAAGGAACCCTTATATTTTCTTCATGTCCATCTGTCTGTCTGTCTGTCTGTCCGAGGTTTTACTGAGAGACCGTTAATACTAGAAAGCTGTAATTTTGTGGGGGTATGTATATAAATTACGCCGACAAAGTGCTGAAATAAAACTTTGGAAAATATTTTTTTTAGGGTACGAGCCCTTTTACGAGAAGTTGGGATGAATTTTTTTTTCATCGTCTACTCCATCGTTTGGGTTTATCGTTGAATGAGTCTTTTAAAATTACTTAAGGGCTAATACCATTTTTAGATTGAATGCTCCATTTACGAAATATGAAAAATCTGGGAAAATTCGTGATAATAGCGCATTTCATGAACTTTAAAGGAAAATTATAGCGGTTAAGATAACTTTATTAGTTTAGCAGTAATAGTCGTTGAACTTGGGTGTTGGATAATTTTGTACCAAATACAAAATCCTTAGAATAAATCCTTTAAAGTGACAAAGACGGAGGAGTACCTAGTTGCTTGTTTATAACGGGTAAAGACTTGCATTGAATAACAGTCTACTACGGAACCCTACACTGCGCGTGGCCCGACACGCACTTGGCCGGTGATTTCTAGATGATGACGCTGTGAAATCAACTTTTGTAGTTCTGAACAATTCGAAATTCGTGATACTCTTACTTCAACGATATTGTAAGAACTGGTAGCGTTGACCTGATTCTGGGACATATCCTGGAACCTGTAGAATACTCAACTCCTCGCCAACTTACAGCAGAGATGTCGAGTTTGGGCTGATCGGAATGGTCTCGACGAACAAATTATGAATAGACTGGTCGGGGGTGCTTTTAAAAAGTAATATTGAATATTTATACATTACATTATGCCTAAATAGGAACTTGAAATAAAATGTGCAAAGTTGCATCGTTTTCACCGTACATAAAGTGAAATCCCTGTAATTTAGTCTAGAATTTCGCACAAACGGGAACACAGCCAATGCGAATTGCTGTATTACTGGCACTAAGCCAGAATAATGGACGAGCTGCAGTGGCCACGGCAAATGCACCTTTACGAGATGCAAAGAGCTTTCTACAGTCCTACTGCCCTAAATACGTATAGGAGATTACAATGCAGCTTTTCGGTTATTGTCCAAATATTCCTAAAAATTAAGACACGTCAAATACGAAAACCAATGTATGCTTGCTTCATACACGTAAACCGAAAATCTAAATTTTGCCTGTTTGTGCGACGAGATCAGTAACTATCGATTTTTTGTACCATCTTCTTATCATCCATACATACTCGTACTCCTTGGATCTTGGACCGTCGATTAATAGAGCATACCATGCTTCGAAGCATGTTACCGCTGCAGACTCCTATAATTTTGTCCTATGTTTTTTATGATATAGGTACCAAACAAGCATTGAACGGCCTGATGGGAAGTGGTCACCGTCGCCTTTGAACACTTGCAACACTGAGCCAATCATGCGTTGCCAACCTATCAAGATTCTTTTAAAGCCCATTTTAAAGGAAATGTATACATATGTGTGACTGTGTACCTTCTTCTCATTTATTTCTGATATTAGAACACTTTCCATCAAAATCATGAGTAATAATCACAGATAAGTATGTATAGTTACAACGTAAGTAATTCATATATAAACATGTACCTATACCTAATGCAATTGATCATAGGGCTCTGAAAGCCATCGCGTGCCGACAAGCGGCAATACTGCGAAGGTTATCTGAACTTGGACCCAGTGCTTTCGACATTGAGTGAATGCCAGTGTCGTGGCCACCGATCAATATGAATGAAACATTTGCTTTGGTGTTTAATCTAATTTCAACACGGAAGTAACCCATTTTTTGTTCCCAAGGAAAGCTTAGGAAGGAATTTATTAATATTCCTTGTTGCGAAGTTCCTCTTTAAACATTCTTCATAATAGATTTTTTTATTTTAAGTTATTATTAAGTTAATTATTAATTCTTAAGTATTCAAGATCAAATATGGATGGAAAGATTTTAGCTGGAATTCAGCACAGTGAAGTGTGGAATTATTTTGACAAGATCGTGGAAAATATATCACATATTCACGTATTATTCAAGGTGGACTAAAATAGATAATAAGGGGTGTAATGTAAGGGAAGGAGCCGTAACATGATTAACTTTATCGTGTCTTGAACTTGAAACGCTAATGTTGCGCAAATGTTGGCATTGAGCGTGTACTGAAAAGCAGTGGCCATGGGGAGGTTCCAGCTTTTTATTTTGGGTGGAAATTACTTCCTCGTTTCGTGCCGGCGTTTTGGAAGGGCTCGGAAGTTGAAATGCCCTTACCTTTTATGCCATTATTTAAATTATCGTGTCACCATCAGCTATGATTGTCGTCCAAAAATCCACGAGCGATATGTTAGAAACTATGGAGGGAATATAAACTCATACACTGTAACATCTTTTATATCGTGTAGGGTAGCATTTGACCACTGTCTCACCTGTTGGTAAGTAATGCGGTCGACGATGGTAGCACGCTAAGCCTAGAATAAGAACTGGCTCTCAAGGATAGCTGCCCGAATACATTAGATGTTTGACATGAGCAGCATTTACAGTCGTGAGCAAATCACTGAAGAAAATCTACCTACTTGGTTAGACTTGTACCATGGTTAGTTTCAAAGCAGGTCATGTCAGACATAAAGGTACTAATTGATGTTAAGGGCAGATATTGTATACGTAACAGGGTTTTACGTGAGATTTTTATACCACCTACAACCATAAAAGTTTATCTGACATTGCCGTAGCACCTAGTTAGGCTAGCCGTGGGTCGATAGCCTATTATTTACTGTAGCTGTTTAGAAAACGGGCCGAACATATTTGCCATCTAGATAAGTGCTATCAGCAGTTAATAAACATGGTACTTACTACTAATCCGAGAACCATTATCAAATGGGACAGAATATTAAATTAACTGCTTATTCACAATGACGACTTAATAGATTAATTTTCTCATAGTTTCTACCACTGTTCGATGAGAACGAGGCTTCCTGACAGCTAGTTTTTGCCTCGTTCAATCTAATCACTGCGAGAAATGGAGCGCGGCGCTTTTAATTGACCACTTTTTATAACCCCGGGTTCCGCATGAAGAAAAGTGTTATATCTCGTGATGGAATGATAGTTTTGACGCCCGCAGAATATAGATATGTTTTAAATGCCAGCTGTTAAACTTTGTGGCCAATTGGGATGGTTAAAATTTTTGCCAATTTTTACTTGACTTAATAGTTGGCATGTTTTTAAGGTTTCGTTCTTAAACAATGGGTACCAAGGGAACCCTAGTAATGAGACATCGATGTCCGTCCGTCCGTCCGTCATTCAGAGAGCTGTATCTCCTAAACCATAAGGAAGACATTAGAGATTTTTTAAAGTAATTACTTTGGCTGCTGTAACAACTAATACTAAAAACGGAATAAAGTTAAAAATAAAACGGCGTCCCCATACAAAAAAACGTAACTTTTAGGCACTTTTGCTTGATCCTATGAACCATAAGATAGAGACTAAAAATTTGATGATAGTATGTATAACTATGGTAGCTATAACAACATTCATAAAAATTCTAATATATTAAAAATTAAAAATTGCTGGAGGTCCCCATACAAAAAAAAATCTGCAAATTGGAACCCTTGTTCAACTCACACTTGGCCAGTTTATTAGTATTTGAACTTCTGCTATATATCTGTTATTTAACCGTGAGATGGAAATGCTTTTTCGATTTAAAGAGGAAAGTGTCCGTTGACATGACAGGGCATGTGAGACTCAACATCTAATAGTCTGAAGGTAATAAATACCTAGCTAGGACATAATTATTATAGGATGCAACACTTTTGTTGGTGCCTGTGCCTGACAACCTATAGGTATAGGTTAGTATAGTACTAGGTATAGGTATAGTCCTAGAGTAGAACCGCGAATCGGCAAACGCAGCGTAGGACGTCCTGTGATAAGGTGGAGTGACGATACAAGCAAAGACACAGATTACATAATAGTTACTAGCAAAGCGGTGGGCAGTGACTAGATAAGAACAGCCGAAGATCGGGCTAAGTGGCGTATCTTGGGAGAGGCCTGCAGTGGACTGACACCGGCTGATCGGCGATTTTTTTTAAAAGCAGTCTCCCCGACTAGGAGTCCCTGTGTCGCGGGGGACTTAACAAACATACAAATAACGGACACAATTACACCCATGATGATGATGATGATGATAGTACTAGGAAGACACTGAATTATTCAATGGTGTCCCTATATTGTCATTCCAGTTGCACTAAAGTACTTAGTAAGTGTAGGTTAGTTTGTTTCCACCATTCCATCTATAATGGTAACAGCTTTCGGTATTTCAACAACATTTAGTCAACATTCTCGTCCATTAAACGTGTTTACAACCACGATCTAACTATACTTACTTTACGACAGCTGCATAAATAAAGAAATAATTAACGTTTTAGTGCCAATTGGTCGTCAGTAAACTGTAAAATCAACGCAATTCCTTTTACACTTATTTTAGAACTATATCGCAGTACACAACATACAACTATTTCGTAGTGATTTCTGTTAGAACTGTTCGTTCTTTTATAGCGAGTATTAGCGAGAAGGTACGAAACAAATGCTTATATAGATTTTGGTTGACCACTTGTGTAACAAGGTTTATTTATGTGTGAGTCCTAAGTCCAGGGCTTAAGAGAGAGCAAGCAAAGTGGTGGTCTCTTGATAACCTCGTGTCGACTTGGGTGGTTTGTTTGCTAACCACGTGGTCAAAGATCAATACTCTGGTAGGTCACTGGTTATCTATGTTGTGAAAGAATACCATGTTTGACAAATACAGCTTCTATTATTTATTGTAAAAATCAGCCAGTACATAAGAACATTAAAAACTCTTTTGTAAATGATTAATTATTAATTATTATTGTTATAAAAATTTTAAACTCGCGTCAGGGTCACGTGTCCTGATCGTAAGACGAAAATTGGTAAGAGGGCGCTTGCATGAAGTGTCATTCCAAAATATTCAAAAATGACGTGTTCAGGTTTTTACTTCTGCCGGCACTCCTGGAGTGCAAGCTGTGCAACCCGTTGTTTTTTTTTAGGGTTCCGAACCCAAAGGGTACCAACGGAACCCTATTACTGAGACTCCGCTGTCCGTCTGTGTGTCTGTCTGTCTGTCTGTCTGTCTGTCTGTCTGTCTGTCTGTCTGTCTGTCTGTCTGTCTGTCCGTCTGTCACCAGGCTGTATCTCATGAACCGTGATAGTTAGACGGTTGAAATTTTCACACATGATGTATTTCTGTTGCCGCTATAACAACAAATACTAAGAACAAAACAAAGTTAAAAATTAAAGAAAAGTTTAGAAAAAGTTTTTTACGATAGCGCCGCGCCATCTAGATGATCATTAAAGATGGCGCTATCGTCTTTACCTCTGAATCTCGGCGGCTCCAACGGTTAAATAAAATTTAGTATACAGGGGATTTCGGGGGCGATAAATCGATCTAGGAATCATTTTCAGAAAATGTTGTTTTATTCGTGTTTTCAATAATCAACTTTATTGATAATCAACTTAAAATATTACTCTTCCCGACATCTATTGGCGAGTAGTAGTAGCTTTAGTGTTACTGTGTGGGTAAAGCAGTTCTGGGGGTAAAGCAGGCTCTCAATTAAAAAAAATGTATTATTATTCGTCAATAGATGTCGGAAAGAGTCTTATTTGTCTGTTTAAGTGGCCAAAAATACCGAGCAAAGCTCGGTCAACCAGATATTTAATAATATTAATTACTACTATTACTACTATATAATACTATTCTACCTTTGTTTTAACGTTTACTTAGTTGGTGTTCGGTTCGGAACCCTCCGTGTGCGGGACAAAAGTCTGACTCGCACTTGGCCAGTTTTTTTTTTTACTATAGTTAGCGAGGGATTTAAAGTACGTCGGCCGAGAGAAAATAATATTGCAGCCGAGTTTTACACTCTGCTTTTCATCCCTATGAGAAAAGGAAATAAAAGGCCCAAATTAAGTTCAACACTATATTACTAAAGAAGAGACTAATACAACTAAACAAAACACATATGACACATATACATACAGCACATAAACAAGCCCTTTTGATTTCTTTGGTTTATGTCCTTCTGCAGGGCTAGCATGGCAAGGGGACTATTTTGTCTTTACACCTATCTGTGTTTTGTTTGGTGAAGAAGGCAAATTATAAGTAAAGATTTCCGACAATTATAAACGGCCGCTGACTTTTAATCAATTCTTTTTTTTTAACTTTTTAATACGAAACAAAATCAAAACTCGGGGTTAAGCTTTACCAAGCGTTTAAATTGTTGTGATGATCTCCTGTCAGTGGCGAAAAGAAGTGGAAAAAAACAGGGAAATAATTTTGTCTTTCCCCCGGGGATAAGGCCATGCCTAGCCCTGCTGATATGCTACCAATTTTGTATAGGTCCAGATTTGAATATTATTATTAGTATTGACTGTCGATTTCAGCATCGAGTAAATACTCCTAATAGCATTATTATGTAGTATTATTATCTTTTCTATGCTAATAGTGTAAGTACTTCAAGAAAGTGGCCTGAATTTGGCCAGTTCTTGATAATTAACTAGAAATACAGTTTCTGAAAATGAATTCGCTTTTTTGCACTTTTCCACTCGATACATTTTGTATAGGCTTTTAAATATTTTTTCACGGGTCTTTGTAGATAACAGATTATTTATAACATTCGTTGCGTCGTTTTGTATTCTTTCGGGCGTTAAATTAATACTTTCGTTATCAGAACCACAGAATAATGAATAGTACAAGTCAGAACTCATTTTCTTTATGAATTTATAGTTTACTAGCTGACCCGGCAAACGTTGTTTTGCCATATAAATAAATGGCTATTAAAAAATAAGGGTTGATCGTAGAAGGGTGAAAATTGAGGATTGTATGTATTTTTGTATGTTGTATCATAAAAAAATAGAAATTAAAAATTTTGTCTAAAAAATAAAAAAAAATATTTAGGGGACTACCCCTTACATTTAGGGGGATGAAAAATAGATGTTGGCCGATTCTCATAGATACCGGATAAGCACAAAAAATGTCATCAAAATCGGTCAAGCCGTTTCGGAGGAGTATGGCAACGAAAACTGTGACACGAGAATTTTATATATTAGAAGATTTAGCACTGCAACAAAAAATTAATGCAAGGAGGACTTCTTATTGATTCGCACGCTTATTGTTTTCTTCTTTATACGAGATTCTTTTTTTAAATGTACTAGACTATAAACAACAGTTCGCGCGCTTCTTTTTTTTTCATCCTGGCTACCACACTATCAGTGTATTGTGCCACGCGTTTCAAACTTTTTTTTTCTGTACTATATATATTATATATATATATATGGTATTGTTTTATAACATTAAATATTTAGCTTCGCGAGTTTTTTTATTCATCAAGCGTGGCGCGCTATCAATATTATTATTGAACCTCCTTAGACATGGAACTATAAAATAACAGTCATAAGCCAAAAATTAAAAAATTACTTTCCCGCCCAAGGGCAGAAATGACCTACTTTGCGCACACTTATCGAGGAACAAACCATTACTTTTCGAATAGATGTGATGAAAACTAATGTTATGTTACAATTATAGTGGTAATTCGGTCCGCATGATGGGCAGCGGTAACCGTCGCCTATGAACTTCTGCAACACTCACATCTTATAGGACTGTTCGTTGCAAATTGCAATCCACGGTTGAAAGGAGTGGTGCGAAACTTTTAATTATTTTACTTTATTTTTTTTAGTGTAGATACACTGTACCTACTTCATTTTCTGTATATGTTCACGTGACATCGAGTTTTAGAAACTAAGCATACCGGAACAGTAGGCCAATCAGAATTAAATTCCCTTTTTAATGAGAATTATATCAATTAGAATTATATAATTTACTAGTTGTGTCCCGCGGCTTCGCGCGCGTTAAACTACATAGGTACTTTCATTTTCTTAAATGTTTCTTTCATAAAAACCTTGCCCTGACAATTACAAACACAACAAAAAAGAAGTAGCACAATTGGTTCAGCCGTTCACGCGTGATGCCGTGACCAAGGGAAATAGGGATTCATTAGACAACTCTTAAAAAGCGGCAAAGCCTAATGGATAAGGCGTCGGCCTGACGATCGAGAGGTCGTGAGTTCGATGCTACCCATTGCACTATTGACGTGAACTCACTCCAGACACAAGCATATTTAGCTCAGTTGGAGGGGTTTACAAGACTACTAGTAAAGTGCAAAACACATTGCTAGCAAGCTTTATAAAAACATATCAATAATCAAGTAATCATGCTACGTTCAATCAACAATCATAATTATTATAAAAAAAACTACAGAATGCTTACTTCAAGCACAGCATGAATGGTCATCCAATATAATTTCATTCAATGCAAAAACAGCGAGGATGAAATATACAATGAAAGAATTACACAATTAATTATTGATTATGCAGTTAGCAAATAGCAATTATGTAATGAATTATCAACATGCAATGTTGCTACAATACGATAAAGTTGATAATATTATATAACCAAGGTTTGCAATGGAGTTAGCATAGATAAGGAGACAAATAAAATAACTACACTATACATTTCATCATTTAATTCAGTAGTCATAATGTTGTATCCACCCACCCGCTATGCCAGGCGGGCAGTAGACTAAACAAGACATAATGACAATGGATAAAGCCAGGGGACAGCATATCTTATGTATTATATATATATATCTAGTACCTATATAGATAGTAAATATTATCACAGTACATTAAAGATAATATACCGTACTATCATATTATTATGATTATACGTATGTATGGCCTTAGTACTGGAATGCCAGCGATATGGACACTTTGGAGTATACAGCCAGAAAAGGTCAGTTTATAATTATCTAAGTATGGATATTGCCTCCGCATACTGTGTATCAGAATAGTGACAATCTAGCCTAAAATGTATAATATAATAATAAATATAAGTTTATTGTCAAAGAAAAAAGTTAAACATAAATAAACCCAGGGTTCCACACTAGGTATAAACCTGTGTTGTGGAACACAGTTATCTAAAACGAACACTTTCAAATCTTATGAAAATCTTAACTATAAGGTATTATAAAGTTATTATAAAGGATAAGTAAAAAGTTTACACAATATGGTTTAAATTAAAATACATTGACCCAAGGTTATAATAGTAAGTACCTATTATGTATGTGTATGTGTGTGTCTGTGTGTGTGAGTGCATTAATACATGAATATGAATATGTATATATTATCATATATAAACATATTTATGGATATTTATCGTTGCATTGAATTTTGTTAGAAGATCCTTCTAATTATAAATTTAATGTAACGTTTCGCGTGGCTGTAAATGCTGTAATACATAAGTTATCTATTTTTAGGTAGGTATTCGCTTTTTAATTAGGAATTACCACAACATTTTATTACTCGAAATGAGAAAAAATCTAGGTTTTTATGTGATATTGTCATAAATTACGATTTTATGATGCTAATAATTCTGTTGGTTTACCGCTGTTGGTAACCTGTTGCTAACACCATTTTTCGATTGAATGCTCCATTTACGAAATATTAAACTTTAAAGTGCAAATTTTTGTTCCAGTAGCCCCCCCCCCCCCCCTCTAAAAGCTAAACTGATGGCTTGAAAAATCGTGAAAAAATCGTGAAAATAGTGTATTTTTTGAACTTTAAAGGAAAACTATAGCGGTTAAGATACCTTTATTACTTTAGCAGTAATAGTCGTTGAACTTGGGTGTTGGATAACTTTGTACCAATTACAAAATCCTTAGAATAAAACCTTTTAAGTGCCTAAGATCAAGTACCTAGTTGCTTTTTTATAACGGGTAAAGACTTGCATTGAATAACGGGCTACTACGGAACCCTACACTGCGCGTGGCCCGACACGCACTTGGCCGGTTATTTATTTTAGTCTGAGACTTACAGCTATTCAAGATAAATCAAACTTTAATTATTTGGTTAATATAATACAATTTTTATAGTTTTATGGTCTATTGTTATTTGAAGTGTATTTTGAATTGTTTAGAAAAAAATTGTAACTTTACAACAAATAATATAAATATAATTTGAATGAAAGTACGTCCATCTAAACTAATATTATAAAGACGAAATATTTGATTTTTTTGTTTGTCTACTGGACCGTATTCGAAATTTTCTTTCACTAATGGTAAACTACATTATCAGCGAGTAACATAAGCTATATTTTAACCCTGTATTCTCACGGGAACGAGCTAAACCGCGAGGCGTTGCAAGTGCTTAATAAAATTGAACCTTAAGGCTATTTAAAGCACATAAACGTAACAATGATTTTAAAAAAAAACATATAATTATTAACCTTGATACAGAAAGGTCGAATGTGACATGTCAGCGAGACCTCAGATAATTGGCCATTGTATGCAACTGATGCAGATATAGGAAATAATAACACTCTCAAGGATGGTGTCGTAATCGTAACACAGTACACGGTAGCAGTTGAATAGGGTTGCTACATGTTACTTAGTTTAGTTCTAACCTGCACTGTTGGTTAAAACCATCCACGGTTGTTCTTAAGAATCAATTTTCATATAGAACCCCGGTATGGTCATTTCATGAGGAGTGAAATTAATCGCTAAGGCTAAAAACCTTTAGGGTTTTTGTCTCACTTCGCGTTATCTAAAACGCAATATGTTTTCTGTCAAAGTCATATGTCAATCTTCTTACGTCATCTTAGACAATAATAAAGGTGATATGGTACCACACTAGATTAGGTACAATGGAGGATTACAAAAGAGAGAGAGAGAGACCTGATGCAGAATGCTCTGAAGGTAAGTTAATTCATCTCGGTATGTTTCTATCCCACTCACACTTAACATGATCTCTAATCTTCTGTTAATAACTATAAACGCGGAGAACAGACAAAACCACTTGGCGTCAACGTCATTTAAGGTTACAAAATCTACTCTACAAGTTACCTACTTTGTTCTAAATGCAGTCTCTGTTGAGTAAGAAAAAAAATTGGGTCAAAAATGCAATCTACTAATTTCGTCATATCGATAGTATCGGACTATGGCTTAATTGGTCAGAGCACCTGTAGGGCTATTCTGTAAGCTAGTTTACGAATCTCGCAAGCGGAATCCGCGGTGAGTCGTACTACGAAATTCAAATCGTAATACGATTGTAATACGGTTGAATTTCGTAATACGAAATTCAAATCTCACCGCTTGGGAGATGCGTAAACTAGCTTACAGAATAGCCCTACTGGACATGCTATCCGGGAGGTACGGGTTCGAGTCGCGTCGGTACGATGAAATTTTGTGTTGTGTATAACAATTTACAAAAATATTAAGTGTGTAACAACAACAACAACTTCAAGAAACATAATATAAGAAAAATATGTTGAAGACAGCCCTACCGGTGACAGAAACGATCGTGACACGACACGTCACTGATAACATGCACATTTGTACAGGTTAAGTAATTGAGCCTTGAAGTATGATGATTGATGTTGGTACATCATCGACACCATCCTTTCTTATTGCAGGTTAATGAGGTTAATTATTTGCTAAAGATAATATTCCGTGTTTACTATATCTTTTATTAAGTTATCTGTATATATAAAAGGCAAACGTTACTGACTGACTGATCTATCAACACACAGCTCAAACCACTGAACGGATTGCTCTGACATTTAGCATGCAGATCATCGATTTAAAAAGTGAGATGCGGTACTCACTCTTATGCCACGTGAACATAATGGACTAACTAGACTAGAACTAGAAAAACTACATGAATACACACAATTTCTAATTTCGAGCTTGATGTGCATGAAGAACAGAGGAAGGCATTGTTGCTCATTACTTAAATGGATCCGCGATAAATGGTTCTGCGATAATTGAACATGTAATTCTGTACGTGCTACAGTGTAGCACCTACACAAACACCAGTTCGATTGTGACTAAGGTCAGATTAGGTTCGCGAACCTTATTCATACGGTTCACGTTGAGGAGCGGGGTACCTTATCTCCCTTTTTTTATATATATTGATGATGCAGATAGCTATTATGACGTAGGTATCCGATAAGAAAGGATTTTCCAAAATTTACTCCGTGGGGAATTCAAAGTTTGTATGGAGAAACCAGACTATATTTGTATTAGAAACTTCATACAAGTAGTACTTCTATAAATAAATACGTGTTTCAAGCTTTTTCGAAATTCTACCACTAAGAGGGTGAAATAGGGTAGGGTATCAAAGTATGAAAATCAATATGTAATAATAATTTCGTCGTAACGATACATCGCACTGTGGCTTAATTGGCAAAGTACCGGAACATGTTATTCCGGAGGTTGCGGGTTCAAGACCCGTCGGTACGATGAAATTTTGGATTGTATTTAACAATTTACAAAAATATAAAGTAACACTTCAAAAAAACATAATATTTGATTTACGCAGTGCAACATCTCTGGTCGGATTTGAACACTGTAATGATTTCTCCCGAATGATTAACTTATGTAATAAGTAGTCATAGATGGCGCCACCAATGCATAATTGGGTTAAGAAATGCAATCCACTAATTTAACGCGAGCGAAGCCGCAGGGAACTTCTAGTTTTTTTATAATAAAAACTTCTATTATAATGTTAATGTTATTCCGATTCATTATAATTATATTCTGCATACATTTTGTGTGCCTACTTACTTACCATGGCATGACAAATCTTATATATTTATTTATGTCAACAGCAAAATTATTAGCCACGGTTGGCAACATATTATTATTACCAACGGTTTCATTGTTACGTCGCATAAATCTTATTACCGAATAATATTAATTACCATATATCTTATCGGAATAATCTAACAATGTATATATTATGTTTCTCTAAGTGTTATACACTTTGTGAAATAAATAACAATGCATATATTATTAATTGTGCTGGTACAAAATAACATATTTTTTTTACATGTGTGAAATTTGCTTATTTTGTGTTACAGACATTTATTGTCTTCAGTGAAGTGGCGCGTCTATGTAGCACTTGAATCCTCAATTACGGGATCAGGTTGATGAGATGCATGCTAAGAATAAAAAGATGCACGCATGCGTAGCGTATAACTGGCTGTAGATGTTCTCAATATCCGAAAGAATCTAAACCAACCTCCGAAAGAGCTACGACTACTCCATTCGTGTTGGTCAGCTTCATCAGATGGCTTCCCCCAAGAGATCGGACAAACATTTTAGTTGGTTTAAAGTATTTGTCCAAATCGGGATTTTGCTCTATCCCTCGTTCTATTTAAAGCGAGTGTTCAAGCATCGTAGGTCGTGTCGTACCAGTTAGCCAATCTTCTTATTCAGAGCAGGCCTTTCTGACGAGGTGACTAGTCAGCTTTCCCTTCGTTCTATCATAAGCTCATGTGTTTCTTTCGAAAATTTTGGCTAAGCCTTTACGCTGCAATTCGCAAAATCTTACAACTTTCTCCCTGAGGAGTTCTACCACATTTTCGAGGGCCTGGTCAATCGTATTTCAATCGTATATATACATATATATATTAGTAGTAGTATAAAATGTTCTCAGAGTGTGGCTGTAACAAAAAATAATAATAATTTAAGATCGTTTAAAAAACTATAAGAATCGACTTCAAATGCCGCGCTAGAGATACTGAAAATATCTCGATAAAATTTAAATGGGACCAACTGGAAAGCAAAAACATCCAAACAAAAAATAATTTTCTAAATCGGTCAAAGCGTTTTCGAGTATTTGGTGAACATACATACAAAAAGATGCCGACGAAGAAATTGAGAACCTTCTCTTTTTTGAAGTCGGTTAAAACTCATATAAATTAAAGGAACGTATGTAATATCCCATGTGTCAAGAAACGTGTTTTTATCAGCATTTAGCTCGATTTTGCAAAATATTGTACGGTGGTATGGAATCCTTTGTGTGCGAGTCCGACTCGCTCTTGGCAGGTTTATTTGCCTTTACTATCTGCCTATACTTCAAATAAGGGTGCAGTTTAAAGTAAAATATCATATCATATCATATCCACATATCGTAACATTATTTTCAACATTACGTAAAATGTTGATGTGATATAGGAAATAATTTAACTTATTTTATAGCCACTGTAAAATATACTAGCGAGTGTATACAAACATGACCAGCTAAATCAAAACAAATAGTAAGTAACACTGAAGGAATACACAGTGACAACATAACCTGTGTATTCAGTTGCTTCTTTCTTACGCGACCACATACATACGAGGTATAGTTACTAACGCAAGATGGGGTATTGCCACGGGTATTGCCGTATTACTGCATGAAACTATGTTGAATAATTTTTTGACAGATAATTTAGATAGTTTAAAAACAAAAACAACCGACTTCAATGCCCCGCGAGTCAATTTTAGTAGCAAGTTTAAGACGTTTATCGTCATATCCCTGGAGATACTTATCAGATCTCGTTATAATTACAATGGGATTTCGGAAACGTACCCTACCGATTACAAAAAGAATCATTCGAATCGGTTCAGAATTGGCGGAGTAATCGCGTAACATACACACAAGAAAAGAAGAAAAAAAACAGACGAATTGAGAACCTTCTTGTTTTTTGAAGTACGGTTAAAAAGGCCTACTATTCTGATGACGAATTCTTAAACGACAAAAATATTAAGGAACTACAATGAATTGCAATTTATTAGCTGTTAGCTTGCTTATTTAAATTTCTTAATGTTGACATTTGAAATCTAATCATTATCATCATCATATACATAAAAATCGATGCCACTTGTCGTTGTAATTTTATAACTCAAGAACGGGCTCACCTATCCAAACCAAATGTTTTAGATGTTCGGACTATTTAGTAGATGGTTTATGTGAAGTTTGCACAAAATCGGTCGAGCGGTTCTTCAGTTATCACATTTCACGAGAACTTAACGCGGGCAAAGCCGCGGGGCGCAGCTAGTTCACTATAATTTTATGACTGTAGTTTTAAATACCTTTCTGTTATTTTAAGTTAAATGCTTGTAGACTAACTCGAGCGGATCTAGCTAATTAACTAACACCACATATTATGTACAACCTAGAACTACAAGCGAATAAATCGTTTATCATTTATATACTTTGTTACAATCACGGTTACAATGTACCTAAATACTCAGATAAGTAGTCAAGACCCCAACCGCCGAAGAACGCACTGAGGCCGGTTTCGTAAACATGTGTGCACTTAGTGAGTGTTGCCGTGCAGTAGAAACTTTGTGATGATGTGTTGAAAATGTGATTCCATCCTGTTTTTTATTTCTCGAAGATTGCTTTTTACACCCTTTCACAACACAATTCTTCATTTTTTTCTTGAAAAATTGCGAATTATTATATTATAGCGTGACACTCCGCGCGCCTGACAATGTAGGGCGTAGTTTTTAGGGTTCCGTACCCAAAGGGTAAAACGAGACCCTATTACTATGACTCCGCTGTCCGTCTGTCTGTCTGTCTGTCTGTCTGTCCGTTTGTCACCAGGCTGTATCTCATGAACCGTGATAGTTACACAGTTAAAATTTTCATAGATGATGTATTTCTGTTGCCGCTATAACAACAAATACTAATAAGTTATTTTTCAAAAAAATAAAACCGACTTCATAACCACAAAAAGGCACTCAAAAGCGAAAAATAATTTACTTAAAATTATTATAAGCGTTACCCACTTCTCTATTTGAAGTCGGTGCCAGCCAAGTCTAATAGGTAGTAGATAGATAATACCTACATGTATCTACCTACTTACTAACCTACTTACTACTACTACATACATAGTGTCTATCTAATATCCAATAGGCTTGGCTGGCACCGACTTCAAATAGAGAAGTGGGTAATGCTTATAATAATTTTAAGTAAATTATTTTTCGCTTTTGAGTGCCTTTTTGTGGTTATGAAGTCGGTTTTATTTTTTTTTGAAAAATAACTTATTTTACCCTTTTTAGTGCAAAAAAAGTTTTAGTGAAATTACGTGCATATATTAAATTTCGTGTCTGGGCCGTTATACACTGACGGATATATACTTTTTGAAAATTTCAAGTATGTACCTATAACGGTTAAGAAGATACAGATCTGTAAAGTGCGCACATATAGACACACGGACGGACGGACGGACGAACAGACAACAAAGTCTCAGAAAGTGTTCATTTGGTAGCCTTTGGGTTCGGAACCCTAAAAAAATTGACTTTAAATGCCGCGCTAAAGTGAAAATATTCACTAGTAATAATGATGTCATCAAGGTATCAAAGGACGATGTCCAAAATGGCGCTGTAGAATTAAAGCATCTGACACACACGATAATTAATTGTCTATTTTATCACAATAATTCCAAATACTTTTATAACACGGACTAGTTGTATTTCAAAATGAATATTAAAAAGTATTATTTGCGATTATTAACATTAATTGCCGCCATATGGCCAACAGAGTACTGAATCACTCTACTACGTTATAAAAGGCACTTCCCTATATTGTGGATACCCGAATTATGAAAGCACTGTGTAGCCAACCTAACAACGGAAAGTATTATTTACGTAGTAAATATTATATAATATGTGGTTTTATGCTTATAATTTTTTTTTGCTGTGTTGATTGGTACAAAGTACGTTCATAATTCTGAGTTATTTAATTATGTATGCAGTGTCGCGGGACTGAAATGGCCGCCATCTTTGCCAAACGTCATGTCATGTCAAAAAATATTAGGTATGTTTAAAAAAGTTTGCACCCTAACAAGACTTTGCCCGGTAGAACATTCCTGTGAAGACAAATTATTTATATTTATATAATTATTTATTATAATTATTAATATATAATTATTTATTGAGAGCCCGGTGGCGTAATTGGGAGAACGGTCGGCTTTGATGCCGTTGTGCCGTGCACCAATGAATTTTTCTATTGAAAAATATATGTGCGCTTCTCACAGTGGCCCTCCGGTGAAGGAAAACATCGTTAAGAAACCAATAACCCCCGCATGGTGGTGGTGGAGAACATATCTAGTGTCCGCCTGGCCAGCTACCACCCTCAAGTCAGAAAATCTGTCGCCCAACATCTAATGTGTTCCGGCAGCTATCCTTGAGAGCCAGTTCCCATTCTAGTCCATTTCTCTATCTTCGACCGCATCATCACTTAGCAACAGGTGAGATAGTGGTCAAACGCTTGCCTATAAGATATAAAAAAAAATTATCCCCACCTTTATTTCTATCTCGCTCACAGTTACCGTAAGAATATCTTATATGCAATAGCAACCTCCATTGTGTATAATCTTCTTGGGACTCTTCTACTAAAACTAGTACATTCTCCTATGTTTGAGGTATTTATCTCCATATCTCTGGTGATACTAATCAGATCTCGATAAAATTAAAATGGGACCACCTCGGAAACGTATCCTACCTATTAAAAAAAGAATCATTTGAATCCGTTCACAATTGATGGAGAAATCGCGTAACATACACACAAAAAAAAAAAAAAAAAAAAAAAAACATACAGACGAATTGAGAACCTCCTCCTTTTTTGTGAAGTCGGTTAAAAATAGAATGAAGTTAAAAATAATAGAGGGTCCCTATACAAGAAATGTGTTTTTTCGGCATTTCACGCCATCCATGAACGCTTATTTAGGTAAACGTCCCATAGATGGCGTTATATTGAAATGTTGATCCATAACTCCTTTGTTAGACGTTAGATGGCGTTATAGGAAATAAAATGTTTATTAATTATTATTTTTTGCTGGCGAAAAATGATAGTGGTATTTTTTGCTCGATCTTATAAAATAAATGTAGTGTGGTACGGAACCCTACTAGTGAGAGTCTGACTTGCACTTGGCCAGTTTATTTTAAACATGTGAGTGCGTATAACTGTGTTTGTAGTATGTACACGGCGATACGTAGTATTAATCTTTTCTATGACGGCGAGGCGTAGTTTTAACCGACCTCAGTGCGTTGTTTGGCGGGCCTCCGTAATTAATTATAGGCAATAAAATGGCATAAAATAAATAATAAAGTGGGGTTATTATTTATATTATGCCCTTACCGATTCACGCGTTTTCTGAGCTCAGATTGAACGTGTTCCAGATAAATGTATGGTGAGCGAACTGAGCGACATTGTTGTGCTACTACATGCTATAAGTAAGGCTATATTATAGCGTAGTCTGAAATGCGCCTAAAGGATATAAGAAGTTTTCTTTAAAAAAAACTTTTCATTTATTTTCGATTGATGTCTAGATACTGCTTTAAAACCTTATGTATTTCTAACATTTGTCATTTTCGAATTTTTGGACATCTGTTCCGGTTTGTTAAATTCTATGTACCGTAGTACTATTATTTATTTTACAGTGCAGTCCGTAGGTATGTAGTTTTAGGGCCAGTATCACGGGTTCAAGATAAAGTGACAGATAGTTATCTGACAGATGACTTCATACAAAAGCTATCAAAAATGTGCCAGATTAGTTCTTGATTGGGTTATCAGGAACCGTTGAAACTGGGCCTGAATATCTTAGCCGGGAATAAGCACTTTGCGGTGAAATGGCGGTTTTGCTGCGTGTAAGCAGGTTGTACGCGTACTTACGGCGTAGGTGATATACTCGTACATATAACCGCGCCCTAACTGAAATGCAATACATGCACATTGTTTTTAAATAAAAGCACGTATCTGCTTGCTTTCCGTTATCCCATTCTATTGTTGGGTTGTAATTTTATCCGATATTTAGCTTTCACTGCATTCTCCAGTGAGTATTAAATTGCAGGGGTTACTAAGGACAAAGGAATGCGTGTAAAGTCGCTATCAGAGAATAAACTGGCCAAGTGCAAGTCGGACTCGCACTCGTAGGGTTCCGTAACACCGTAAGTATTCCATAACTATGATTTTTCGCAACTACAAAATTAACTTTGTTTTTCATAGTGTTTGTATGAAAAACAAAGTTAGAGAGGGGGGGGGGGGGGGGACCACATTTTACCACTTTAGACGCGCCTATCATTCAAATGATTGACTTTGAGAAAAAATGATTTTAGGAACCTCAATGTCATTTTTAAAGACCTATCCATAGACACCTCGCACGTATAGGTTTGAAGAAAAACATTTTGTTTTGTTTCAGTTCTATGTTTGGGATGCCCGCCCCCCCTTCCCCTTAAACTTTTATATTTTTTATTTTTGTATAAAAATCGGAAAGCGGTTTACAGAATACATCTACCTACAAAGTTTTAATTCTGTAGTCCTAACAGTTTCGGAATAACATGGCTGTGACATACGGACGGACAGACAGACAGACAGACAGACAGACAGACATACAGACAGATAGACATGACGAATCTATAAGGGTTCCGTTTTTTTCCATTCGGCTACGGAACCCTAAAAAGGATATTTATGTAAGAACACTCACTTTTTGTACTAAACATGTATATGTATGTATACAAAAGAATTGATTTGTAAAACATAATGTATTTATTCTTGTAGATCAGATACAACTTTTTGCGGAGCAATAAATTATGCTTTATTTCACCACAATACCTACGTAATTAATGTATTAATCATCAACGCATCCTTTAGGTACCTCGAGTTCTACCAACTCGCACTTTACGATGTACTTGATAGCAAAGTTCAAGTGAGAGCAAAAGCCTTTAAGAAACCAATGTCGTTCCATGTAAGGGCATGCATAAATTCCAGATAGGAACAAAGACTGAAACTTTATACCAAAAAAAAACCGAACCGAGTTGGACTCGCGCACCCAGCTTCCGTATAAACTTGTCAAACTAGGGTAAAGTACAAATTTAACTTTGCAGTTCGATCCCTAGACCGATGCCTAGACACTGTTTATACACCAACCGCAAATAATAAGTTTGTAACAGTATTTTTTTTTTGTTAAAAACAAGTTTTTGAACAGTTCAGTTCAGTTCAGAACAGTTTTTGAATGTTTCTGTATAGCCCTGCAGATTGCGATAATTTCAAACTTAAATCAGTTTAGTTAGTAGTAGTTTTCGGATCTATTTCTATATTTATAACTTAGTCGTTTGTTACTGGACATTGAGTGGTCAATTCGCCTTGTAAATAAAGAAAAGGGAAGTCATAATGGTACCACTGACATTTGTTTAATTTATTGATTGTTATCATGGTAAGTATAAGAATAAATAAATATCAGAAAAATACGTAATAGATAAGTATTAATACCTACTCGTACTTACTCGGCGATAAACCAGACCGATGACATAATTTATGTTAATTCCAACCATCATCTATTTATATTTAAAGTTAATGTTTATAATTATATCTATAAAAAAGACAAGATCGAGTCTATGAAAATAATTGCTCATTTTACTTCATAAAATAATATTGTCTGTACTTATATATAAAAGGTACACGTTACTGACTGGCTGACTGACTGATCTATCAAGACAGCTCAAACCACTCAACGGATTACGCTGAAATTTGACATGCAGATAGTTATTATGACGCAGGTATCCACTAAGAAAGGATTTTAAAAATTCACCCCTTCGGGGGATGGAACGGGGGTTCAAAGTTTGGTCACGCCATAATTTGAAAACGGGTGGACTTATTAGGCTAATTATTTTTTGAAGTGTTTTTATGACAGAAAGGTTATTACGATTTTTTTTAATAAATGAAAGAAGTTTTTAACGCGGGCAAAGCCGCCAGGCACTTCTATGTGATAATATAATTAAACTGACGTCGACGATTGGATGATAGCTGAATGGCTCATAACTTTTTTTTTAATCCAAAGCGTTAAATTATGCTTTTCGTATATTTACTTGATAATTGATTATGATTTATTTTATAACTATAGACGTGTATATGTGCTTATATTAATACTGCCTACATGCTGTATAAATGCTTTGAACTTTGAACTTGAACTAAATAAAGACCTGTATTTAAATTTAATTACCTACCTTCAGGACATCGATATTTCAAATAGAAATGTGCCTTGTCAATTTCAGCTTTCAAGGAAGGTTACCACGTACAGAAATAATTGTTTGATGTGTTTGGCAATTGTTTTTATTTATGTATGACCCTATGACTGGAAAAGTAGAGCTGAAGATCGGACTTAGTAGTGTATCTTGGGAGACGCCTACGTCCAGCAGTGGACTGATATCGGCTGATTATGATGACGATGATTTACGATCCTAATTTTGTAGAGGAACTCACACTTACATAATTAAGATAGTTTAAAAACTAAAACAACCGACTTCTATGACCCGCGAGTCAATTTCAGTAGCAAGTTTCAGACGTTTATCGTCATATCTCTGGAGATACTTTTCAGATCTCAATTAAATTAAAATGGGTCCATTCCGGAAACGTACCCTGCCGATTAAAAAAAAAAATTCAAATCGGTTCACAATCGACGGAGTAATCGCGTAACATACACACAAAAAAAAGAAAAAATAACATATAGACGAATTGACGACTCCTTCTTTTTGGAAGTCGGTTGAAAACATAAATTACCAATGACAAAACGTACGTCATGTACTTGTACTATTGTTTATTCTGTGCTCATGGTAACAGATCTGGTACATAGTAGCCTCGAGTAACATCAATTAACACAAAATTAGCATATGTTTAGTTTTTGCTTTTAACAAAACAGTATGAGTCACTTCGTTAGTACTCGTATCTACCGAAAATCGGTACATTGAGTAATAAGTAAATACTTATCGAAATACTTTACTTTTTTGTAAAACTGTGCTGAAGTCAATGTCGACGTTACATTTAAATTATATAATCCTACATGTAACACGAGATTAATAAAACAAAATGGGACATTTACGAGTAAATTACATCCTAAGAATACAATACCACAGAATAACTAACAGAACACGTATTAATACACTGAAAGTTAAGTAAGAGAACCGATACACAAATCATCGAAGTACCTATAAAATGTATACCTGGTGATTTTTATCTACCGATTTCAAAATATATATATATATATATATATATATATATATATATATATATATATATATATATATATATATATATATATATATATATATATATATTTTATATATTTTATGTTTGTTCGCGGATAACTTCGTGGTTTATAAACCGATTTTGATTATTCTTTTTTTGTTCGAAAGGAGATATCCTAAGTGTGATACCATGGTAATTTATTGAGGTCTGATAAGTATCTCCAGAGATATTGAGATAAACATCTCAAAATTGGTACTTAAAATGAATAGCGCGGCATTGAAGTCGGTTCTATTTTAGTTTTTAAACGATATTATAACTGTACTGTGTAGTATGTAAGTACTTCGCTTGGCAAGAGTAACTGAGAACAATGGACATTTCTAATAATGGTGATGATAAAACGCAACAAAATCTAACCACCCATCAAATGAATGCAATTAAACCCTTTCCTATTCCCATTAAAATTAGTCAGTATCACATAAAATAAAACCTATTTCCACGTAATAAGAAGCAACGGCACTCAGAGTTCGCTGAAGTAGGAATATCTTTGAACTCCGAACACGTTATTACGATATTTACCTACAACACTACAGTACGGCTTTCATAAAGGTAGTACAAACGGAAGCCCTCTTGTTGTCTAGCTCAGAACACTGGAAATATTAATGAGGCAAGTAATACAAATATTTATAGAAGACAAATACTAGATCTAATATGACATGACAAAATATAGTACTGCTGCAGTCTATGCGGTTGTAGCATACCAAAAATTGTTACACTTTATATCAGAAGTGGGACATGAATATTGCGAAAAATATCTCAATATAAAGAAAACTGAGACAGAAAGAAAAAGAGCTGAAGATTTACAAAATATAGACAACGCAATATCAGTTATTTGCATGTTTAAAATTCAAATGAGACGTCGTTTATATGTAAATGTTGTAAGCATTTTTTGTTGTGATTCAGCCATTGTTTACAAAATGTGACTGTCACACTCGCAACAAAGTGTGATTGTTGATCTGTCAAATTATCATGCAAGTATTATTAAAATCGTCAAAAATAAACGTGAATAGAGTATCACTGTCAATACAAAAACCAAGAGTATTTAGACTGTTCAAAGTCAAAACGATAAGCAGATGTGGTATGACGACCATAATTATATTTTTAATTGCAAGAACACAAAATAATCCTGTTTTAAGTTGCAGATGATAAAGCAGGAGTAAAAAAAATTATAAAGTGTTATGATATAACAAGATTACTGCATTCGATCATGCACTGATAAAAAGTAGCTTACCAACATCAAGGAGAAAATCTGCCACCATAAGCTTACGGTGTTCCAGCAGCACACAACCCTTGATAATCTGAGTATTCTAGGCCTAGAGTGTTCACCATCTTAGACCACATCATCGCTTACCACTAGGCGAGATAGTAATAAAACTCCTAAGATATTTAAAAAAAAATGCACCATTTGTACTTTAGGCTCAGCATGAGTCTTGTTTTAGCTGATTTCTGACCATCTCAGAATCAATAGAATTAAGAAGTAATAGAAGTATAAAGAAATAAAGACATATTTCACTTATTTTGTTAACTAAAATAACTACAAATATGCTTTTTAGGGTTCCGTAGCCGAATGGCAAAAAACGGAACCCTTATAGATTCGTCATGTCTGTCTGTCTGTCTGTCCGTCCGTATGTCACAGCCATTTTATTCCGAAACTGTTAGGACTACAGAATTGAAACTTGGTAGGTAGATGTATTCTGTAAACCGCTTTCCGATTTTTATACAAAAATAAAAAATATAAAAGTTTAAGGGGGGGGCATCCCATACATAGAACTGAAACAAAAAATTTTCTTCAAACCTATTCTATCTAACCCCCCCTCTAACTTTTAAAGTATGGGAGTGAAAAATCTAAAAAAAATATATGCTGTAGATCTCAATAAAAACTATCAACTAAAATTGGTTTGAACGAGATACAGTCAGCAGTTTTAGAGATATTGCGACCGCAAAGATAACTTTGTTTTTCATACAAACACTATGAAAAACAAAGTTAATTTTGTAGTTGCGAAAAATGAAAGTTATAGAATACTCTACTGTGTTACGGAACCCTACGAGTGCGAGTCCGACTTGCACTTGGCCAGTTTATTTTTGTTAGATACATTTAATAAAGAGTGCTTTAGTAAATTTTGAATACAGTGATTTGATTAGTGCATTAGTTTATTACATTTGCAGGAACGCTTTCAAAAAGCTATGATGTATCCAAAGATATACAGGTCACCAGCAGATTTTCAGATATAACATCTATAGCCACTATTCACATCGAGAGTCTTTCTGAAGTACTACCTGAAAACAATATTGTTCTATCAAAACGTAGAAAGCCCAACGCTGCCGTTCAATGTCTAAGAGCAAGCGGCCCATCATCAAAATAATATAAATAATGTCTTTAGAAGGAATACGAAAGTGTGTATGAACTGTGTGATGGAAGATGCGGTAGCGAAAGAAGTGGATATAGAATTATTCGACCCCACGTAGGTGAGATAAGGGTAGGATAACACAGACATAACACTTACTTATTACATACGTATCTGCCTATTAATTTACACACTCTTAAAATAGCAATATCTATTATCGTAATGAAAGTGAATATCTGAATGTACGAGTAGGCAGGTAATACCAAAATATTGTTCGCAACCTAATTCGCACAAAATATTTCACTTGCTTCTCGCACGCTCGTCGCGCGAGCCGCAAGCCTTTTGTTTTCTTATCTTTCTTATCGCTGCAAACCAGTCGACCGGTTTCTTACTGCTACTACATCTGCTACTGCATATTTATTATTTACTATTTTCTTATTCCCTTATAAATAATGTGAACTATAAAATCACCAATAAAAAAAACATTTTCCTGGACATATAAATGTACGCCATAATCATATAAAAACTACAATTAATATTCTATATTATTCCATAATTATAACAATACACCAAACATTAATTGCGCCCTTTAGCCTGGTTCTTGTACCTACTCACATGCTACTATCTGTTTTTTTCATAATGCTCCCCCTACAGATTTTTTATCAAAACGTCAGAGGTTTAAGAACAAAAACCTCTGAGTTTTACAGAAATGTCTGTATCAATTCATACGATATTATATGCCTAACAGAAACTTGGCTTATGGATAGTATTGCTAACAGTGAGCTATTCGACGACCGGTACCTAGTGTGGAGACGGGACAGAGACTTACAGGCCACCGCGCAGACCGTGGGTGGAGGTGTATGTATAGCTGTACGTCGCGAACTGGTCACTGAAGCTCGTGACGAGTGGTGCTCCAGCGCTGAAGACTTATGGTTAACACTCTCTCTTCACCACTCGAGACCCAAGGTAACATATAAGATGCATATATGTTTAGTTTATCTATGCCGCCAAAACCTTGGTAACTCGATAGTCACTCAAACGACTAATTTCTCCACTAATCTCACTGACATTATGCTAAAATGTCCGCTGGACAAATTTATCGTCTTGGGAGATTTTAATATACCAAATATTGTATGGCAAGTCGCAGATGATGGGTACTCCTATGAACCGCAACATATACAGGGCGCTTATCAGGTACAACTATTTGATAATTTCACTTTATGCAATTTATCTCAATATAATTCAATAGTAAACAGTAACAGTAGAATTTCAGATTTAGTTATGTCGAATAATACAGTTTCAGTTTCACATTCAAACAGTGCGCTAGTTCCCGAAGATTCTCACCATAAAGCGCTATGTATTTCTGCAGACTATGTACAGCTTCACACCTTACAATCTAAACCTTATTTAAAATACTTATACCATGCTGGTGATTACATTAATATTTCGTTAGAACTTAATTTAATTGACTGGCAGAGTGAATTTTCCGACAAAAGCGTTGATAATGCCCTCGATTTTGTTTATAGGACATTAAATGAATTGCGAAGTAAGTATATCCCCTCTAAAATAATAACACCCACGCACAAGTATCCACCATGGTACAAGTCACCACTAATAAAGCTATTAAAAGAAAAATACAAATATCGCAATAAAATAAAAAAATATAATAACATAAGTGACCTTCAATCTTTCACCTTATTGAAAGAGCGCGCCGAGCATATGGAGAATGATATGTCCCAAAATTATATCGCCAGCATCGAGGATAAAAATAAAAAATATCGCAAAGCATTTTGGTCATACGTTAAAAGCAAAAAACAGTCGAATGCATATCCTTCTGTTATGTGGCTTGGTCAACATTCTTCAGATAAGGGTGATAAAATATGTGAGATGTTCGGCGAGTATTTTCACTCAACTTTCCTTGATCCATCTACCTCTTATAACATCACCCCTTATCATTTTAATTTACCTGAATGCACCTCAAATATCTCAGCTGTTGAAGTACTAGAAAGTGACGTGTTAAAATTATTCAAATCATTGGACCTTAATAAATCTGCCGGTCCAGATAACATACCACCTATCTTTATCGTAAATTGTGCCAATAGTCTAAAAACCCCACTTAGTATTTTATATAAGCGATCTTTAAATGAGGGCGTAGTTCCCGCTGTATGGAAATCTGCACTAATTACGCCCATTCACAAAAAAGGACCTGAATACGCTATAGAAAATTAAAGACCTATATCTAAATTATATATCTTCGCTAAAGTGTTGGAAAAAATTGTCTATAGACAAATGTACTGCGCACTCCAACACTCGTTTGGCGAAGAGCAGCATGGTTTCCTTAAGGGTAGATCTACAACATCGAATTTATTGTTATGCAGTGACTTTCAATCGAGGCACATGTCTGAGCCGTCACAGGTAGACGTTATATATACCGACTACAGCAAATGTTTCGATAGAATAGATCATGTGATGTTATTGCAGAAGCTTCAGCAGGTTGGTATCCGTGGAAACTTATTCCGGTGGTTTTCATCCTACGTCCAAAATCGTTCTCAAACTGTAGTATTAAATGGGTTCTCATCAGCTCCTATGTATATTCCCTCAGGAGTCCCGCAAGGATCATTGCTCGGCCCACTCCTCTTTATTATCTTCGTATCGGATATATCTCTTTGCTTTCGGTATTCCAAAGTATTATTATACGCTGATGATATGAAAATTTTATGTCCTATACGTAGTTTATCAGACACACACAATCTTCAAGAAGATTTAGATAGATTTCAAAACTATTGTTACAATAATAAGCTAGACTTAAATATTTCAAAATGTTACATCTGCTCCTATACACGTAAACCTGTACCAATCTATTTTAATTACATGTTTAAAAATACAAACATAGCTCGTGTATTTAACATTAGAGACCTGGGAGTGACCTTCGACTGTAAGTTATTATTCGATGAGCATGTCGACACTATAGTAAAAAAAGCTTCAAAAGCGCTAAGGTTCGTTCTGCGTATGTGATCCGACTTTAAAACATTAAAAACTTTAAAAATTTTATACTGTGCGTATGTTCGAAGCCACCTAGAATACGCTTCCCAAGTGTGGAACCCTTGTTACGACGTTTACATTAACCGCATCGAAGCGATTCAAAAGCGTTTTTGTCGATATTTACAATATCGAGCGAAAATGTTTCTACCTGATTACAACACTTGATGTAAAAAGTTTCACTTGCTTCCATTGAGCGAGAGACGACGCGTAGCAGACATATCGTACTTAATGAAAATAGCTAACGGTACTATCGACTGCCCCGAGTTACTGGAACAGATAGGACTTAGTGCACCACCATTTAGGATAAGAAAGGTAAGAAAGCATTACTTGCTTCACACCACATCATCGAACTGCAACTATAGACAAAACAGTTCTCTCGTAAGAGCATGCAGGTGTTACAACGCGATAGATAATAATGTTAATAATAATATAGACCTAGATTTATTTAACACCACTGTGACCAAACTCAAATGTTTGGTCAACAACAAATTCTTTTGTCAATCATAATATGATATTCTTCTTCTCACTTTCGTGGAATATTTTTGTAAACTTCAACTTTTGTCAAGTACACGTTACAGTTACTTCCTGTTTAATCAATCAATTATATTATGTCAACACTTACCTAGCAATAATATTCGTTTAGGTCGGTATTTAAAACTATCTACGTTAATAGTAAGTTTTTTCTCAAATATGTGTGAAAACTTTTAAATAGCCATAAGGACTTTTTTTTCCACATTTATATATTGTAACTAGTACTAGCTGTTAGTTTTCCTTTGATAATAAAAAAAAAAAAAAACCCTCAGAAAAGTTACTATGCAGGTCAGTTAAAAACCACAGGTCCATAGAAAAAATCTAAACAAACAGAAATAAACATAATAAGTTAAGACATTTATTAATTAAGACACTAAATTGAATTCTATTCCAAATAAAATCGTGGCTATTTGCAAATTGTTTCAATAACTATTCTTAGCTGAACATACTTATAGACGACTAAGGGCTAAGAACGAAACACTTCAATATTCTAGAATATTGAAGTGTTAAGTAATTGACAGGAACATAGCAAGTAGCTCTCTGCACCAATTCAAGAAGCATTGTATTATGTAGAACATTATAACAGCAATGTTCTAGGCTGAAAATGACGACTTTCAAACGCGATATATAATGTAGGTAGACTTTTCTAAACAAATCGCATGCGAAATCTTGACCCGTTTATACCTTGCATCACAAACAACATCAACGCCAATAAAGCCTCGAATCCTCAGAATCATTCACACCAGTATCTGCAATGTCCAATCTACGTGATTGAACTTGTCCTTGAATTTGAAACTACAATACTATTATAAAACCAGGAAGTTCAAATCACGCAAACTTAACAACCTTGACACAGTTTCCGATATTCACTTTCGTTGCTTTCGCTTTAAGTTTTTAATGGTAACACATAATTTAATAGACGATTGTTATTGTTTTACTTTTGTTTTTCAGGCAGATTTATCGGCCGCACTTCGTTCAATATTAAAGACAACTTTGGGATTTATCTTTATATTATCTGCTAGATCATCTCAAACAAATATTGTTACTCAAGTTTTTATCGACATCGATCATTGCACAAAATTCGGCGGCAGACACCTTCGCTGGTGAAGCTTCTTCTCCTACACTTCTTATTCGAAATTGTCTGCGTACACTTATCTGTCATCAAACAGCATCATACAACGTCACAGCCGGTATCAATTCCATATTAAGTGCCTCTCTTTCCAATAATACTCATTTACAATTATGGTGAGGTAAATTATTTCTTATCCAAGTATGTACCTAATTTCTATTTACTTATTACATGTTACATATCATACATAAGTTTCACTTCTCACTAAATACAACAAATTAGTTAATTATATTTTCAACAGATTGCACTGCTAATTTTTCATATTTTTTTTACAAAACCAACCATTTTAATATACTTTTAGTCTTTAGCGGAAAATATAAAAGGTACCAAAATTTGGCTTTAAAATGGTGTTTGAATCATTAAATGTGATGAAGAATTATGGAAGTTATGGCGTGCCGACACCATAACATTCTTCATAAAACAAACACTTCTCAGAGAGAGAAATATAGTATAGATGATGAAACATATTAATATCTAATGGTATAATGATGATAAAGTTGATTAATGTACTGATATAACATACATATTATATGATAAAGTAGAGATGATGAAACATAAATTAGCAAAAATGTAGTAGTCATATTTCCACTATCCAAACCGGAACCAAGGAAGGCTGTATCGACCCTCTGTAAGGTTGCATTCTTTTATCTTCAGTTCCTTTCAGTGCTAAATACCATTGAGACAGAGGCCATATCAGGTCAATATTTGAGGCACAAAGCCGAAGTACGTGCTCATTTTATTGGTGAATTGAGACAACATTTTACTTCCCTATGCTCTTGTATCACTTACACTTCCGGGTAGGTGGTTTTATTTTTAGCGATTTCAGTTGCAGTCTTGAATAAACCTATAATGAAATCTTAGTTTATCGCGCATTCCACATTGGCCCTTGGTTAAGGAAAATCATTGGTAGGACAATGTCTAGTGTCCGCCTGGCCAGCAATCACCCCCAAGTTGGAAAATCTGTCGCCAAACATCGGTGTTCCGGCAGGTGTCCTTGAGAGTCAGTTTCCATTTTAGGCTCAATGTGCTACCTTCCTCGACCGCATCATCACTCACCAACAGGTAAGATCATCGACATCATAGCAATTGCTATGACGTCTATGGGTAAGATAGTGGTTAAACGCTAGCCATACGATATTAAAAAATCTATTCATCTGTAACGATAATTTATGAACATATCATCCATTAACGTTCTGGTATGTTGTCACTTCTATCTATTCATTGATTTCCTAACGTGTGTTTCCTATCAAACGAACGATTATTATCGCCGCAGGTTGCATAAGATTACATGCAATTATTACGTAAACTGTTGCGTGTACAATAATCACGTATTTAGCTTCCTTTGTTCGCACTAAAGTTGTAAGCACTTTTGAATCTGGTTCTACTGGAATAACACAAACATCATTGTGTTGTGTGGGACTTTACGGTAGTAGAGGAACAGCTAATACTAGTTTTACTGTTATATATACCTTTGTTTAGTGTAGTGTAACGGTTTGCCTGACTATATTATAGCAGGTTTTCCTACTTCCACTTATGAGATATGGTTAGTTATTAATTTTCTCTAGAACCTGTCTTTTTAGACAAACAAATTCGAAAGTGTATTAATGTAATTTTTTTGTAAATAATAAAATGATACAATATAAAACAGCACATTTATGTGTACTTTCCTCTTGGCAGCGTATACGTAAACAAACAATTAAAAATGTGTGATTCTGCATTTGTGGGAGATCTTTCGGCTTGTTTACAAATTAGTCAACAACAACCGGTTATTCTACTTGGTAAGGATGTCGTGTTCATTTCATTTACATTGCTTGAAAATAGAGCTGATGTAAGGGATGTAATGGAGCACAAATACCACCTCAGTGCTCCCAACCTCACCTGCCCGTGGTGCATACTGCTGACCAACAAACGAGGCTCTGGCGACCGACAAATGGCGGTATAACCATTTCAAATTACGGCGTAGCTTAATACTACAAGCCGATCACGGGCAGCGGCGTCACTGGTGCGAGGAGCTACGTCCTGCGATCGCCAACCCGCCTGCCTAGCGTGGCGATTAGGGCATACCTACCCCTCCCAATGTGCCGAAGATCGGGCTCAGTTGCGTATCTTGGGAGTGGCCTACGTCCAGCAGTGGACTGACACAGGGTGATTGTAATGATGATGAGAATAGAGCCGTTAAGATGATATTCTACAAAATTAAATATAATGGACTTATACTGTGTATTAGTTTAGTAATTTAAATTACCATTTTATTATTTTTATTCACAGGTGCTAGGAGTATGATCATTATTTTATATAGGTATACCTAAAATACCTACGGAGGTATTATATTTTGAGGTATTGCTTCACTATATATTTTTGACAATTTTCAATCGATATAAAAAAGAAGCAAAGGAGAATCTCAATTGGTATTTTATGTATTTATGTTTGTTACCTCAAAACTCAGTAATTGACTTATATGACTTATATGATTTGGAAAATTATATTTTTGTTCGAGATCCCAATTTCGTTCCCAAAGGGTTTCTAAAGAGTTCAATCCTATTACTGAGATTTCGCTGTCCGTCCGTCTAGTCTGTCACAGGCCTGTATCTCCTTAGCCATAATAGGAAAACACTTGAAATTTAGACGAAATAAGTATACGTATTACTATGGCCGCAATAACAACAATATAATAATAAAATAAAATTTAAAATTGAAGGAGTCCTAATACAACGATGCTGTCATCTGCGTACCCAAATGCATTGTTAATCTACCAGATTTTAGCAGGTCTTTAATATGCAACAAAATAAAATATAGCGTTGTAGATATGACTTATCTTGGCCCTAATCAAATTGTGGGCCATTTATGCACAGCACAGGTTTAAAAACTTCGCGACAGTGAACATCGCGATCTCACCGCGTGACCTCACTCCCGAGGAAGAGCTACGGACTCGCTCGAAACCTAGGTCGAGAAAATTCGACTAATGGTACTACGTGAATTACAGATAGATAGATAGATAGATAACACTTTATTGTACACCATTACAACAATAAACATTAAAGTACAGTTAAATCTTAAGCAAGTACAATGGGCGGTCTTATCGCTTAGAGCGATCTCTTCCAGACAACCTTTGGATGGAGTGGAGAGTACGAACATATCAGGGGCTGAGGTGTACATAATAAGACAACCTTATTTAGTCATAATAAAACAAAACAAATACATTCTTACATACAATATACATAAAAACTCATATTCCTATATACATACATACGAGTACACATTCATAAATATATAATATTATTATAAATATGTTAAATTGTTACAGCCGGTATATAACATTAATAAGGTTTAAAAACCTTTTTTTATTATATCCTATAGCTTAGAGTTTGACTACTATCTCGCCTGGTGGTACTGGGTGGTATTATTGTCTGTTCTGTGGTACTGGTAAGCGATGATGTGTTCGAAGAATGTGAACGTACACTAATACTAATACTCTCAGTTTTATTCGCAATTAAAATGGAGACAGTAGAACAAGTCTTGGTTATTTTATGACATACCGTTCATATGTCGCTATGTTGTTAAGTGTGTCAAATAGCAAAACATGTCCTAAACGGACAAGTTTATAAAAACACATGTTCATAGAGTTGAACGATATTATACCAAACCATACAAAAACAAATATTGTATCCAACCAGCAATCTGCAATGCACTCTGAATATAGAGCAAGCGTAAGCAATTTACTTTGATCTCTAAAGCCGGCACTATAAAGATTATTATCGAAGTTTACAAATGTTACCGACGAGTGTTCTGATAGGCCCAAATCACAGAATAAATAACAGTACAAGTAGTGCCCAAAGCGAGATAGGTAGGTCGAAGATCAAAGATCCATTAGAAACTAATCCGCATTACAGATCAAATAGAGTTCGAAATAGATGGTTCTTAAATAAGTTTGTATCAGTCAGTATTGCATAAAACATCGAACCACAGACATACTATAATAGTCACTATGTACTAAACCATACCATAACCGGTATGACGCTGAACCCATATCGTTAATTCAAGGCTTTGAGAGCGTAATGGTTTTTGATGGAGAGCATTTGATGTGGTTTTTGCTTGCATGGTTTGTTTTGTTTATATATTTATAGCAAGCATGTGTCCTACTTTAATAATATTGGATCATCAATCAACTTATAAACCATGATCCATAGCGTGGGTGAGTATCAAGTGACCATATTGTATCAGATAATGTAGTCAGTTATTTGATCGCTAATTGCAATAGACAATTATTATTTCCTGTGACAATAGTTGAATAAATAGAGTTCAGGTTTTAGAAAGCCTTATTATCTACTACTAGCTGCGCCCCGCGGCTTCGCTCGCTTTGAAAAATATCCTACCTATGTCCTTTTCTATTATATTGACTATCACTGTGCAAAATTTCAGCCAAATCAGTCCGGCCGTTTGACTGTGAAGAGGACACAAACAAATATTGACAATACAAACTAACTTTCGCATTTACAATGTTGGTGTTGATTAGAATGTAGGTATGCCGTTATCTGAGGTTAGATTATATCGTTAAAAGCGAACGCGGGGTGCACTTTTCCATACAAATGTATTACCCCGTTTCTTCCCTGGAAATTACTTCTAGAGAAAAATTTGTTTTTACAAAAAGTCAAGGTCTGCTGTAGAAATGCAAATAGAAATATGACCCTTAAAAATCTTAAAGAGGACATTAAAAGGCTTATTTCTTTTTGCAATTGGTTGGTCAAAAAAAGCAAATGATAGGGACGTAGCTGCAGTACACCTTGATTTTTTGTTGAAACAAGTTTTGCTCTAGAAGCATTTTCCAGGGAGGAAACGGGGGGATACATTTGTATGCAAAAGTGCACCCTGCGTTCCCTCTTAAGAACATAATAGATAGCTTATGTATATCATCGATGATGACCTGGCTGGCCATCAAGGATAATAATACTCTTTCTTATGAATCTGTTAATCTATCCGTATTCATAAACACATCTAAACGTATAGAAACATAACAAACTACTCTACAAGATTGAATAGCATAGTTAGTGAAATTATATAGTTGATGCCCAGACAGGCGCGACGGTAACACAATTGTAAGGTAGAGTGTCACTGTAATAAAACATTAATTTGTGATGCTATAACTTAGTTTTGTTTATTTTTATTCCTAGACACAAACACGTCGCATCCTTAAAGTATAAAAGCTTCTTGCCTAGACAAACATACCAATGTATATATCATATATCATGTTCCTATAGTAAGTATATAAGTCAATCAAGTTCCTATAATAAGTATATATATCCTAAGTATAGTAAATATATAAGTCGTCCAATAAATAAGTTACTTTGAAATTTTCTTCAGAGTATTAACGGGGCAACAATTAGAGAATATTAATAATTATACTTAGCGGGGGATTCCAAAATTAAAATTTATTTCCGACCAAAATAGATTGTGGTCGGCCGAGCATCTGGCAAGCTTAACAAAATAAAACGCACCCCAAGACGGCGACACCCCATGCAGTGCATATAAGTAAATCAGTTAAGTACAGTTTATAGCTAAAAATAACCAAAACAAAACATTAACCTTTATGTGGCCCATAAAGCTGTCGACTTAAAAAGCATCGCAGATAATATCGCTTGAGAGTTGAGTGGAAAAAAAAGTTAGAAATAATAAGTTATTTTTCAAAAAACTAAAACCGACTTCATAACCACAAAAAGGCACTCAAAAGCGAAAAATAATTTACTTAAAATTATTATAAGCGTTACCCACTTCTCTATTTGAAGTCGGTGCCAGCCAAGTCTAATAGGTAGTCGATAGATAATACCTACATGTATCTACCTACTTACTAACCTACATGTACCTACTTACTACTACTACATACATAGTATCTATCTAATATCCAATAGACTTGGCTGGCACCGACTTCAAATAGAGAAGTGGGTAACGCTTATAATAATTTTAAGTAAATTATTTTTCGCTTTTGAGTGCTTTTTTGTGGTTATGAAGTCGGTTTTATTTTTTTGAAAAATAACTTATTTTACCCTTTTTAGTGCAAAAAAAGTTTTAATGAAATTACATGCATCTATTAAATTTCATGTCTGGGCCGTTATACACTGACGGATATATACTTTTTGAAATAGTGAAACACAACATAGAGAAACGCATACCGATCACAGTACATATCATGATCCAAATGGAACTGATAGTCCGTCTGTCAGCTGCATAATATTGTTTAAATAAAAATAAAAATGGCAAGTCCGCAGATTTTCTTTCTAAGAAAATCTGCGGACAAAAGGGGAAAACTGAATGGCTGTTGAATCTACCGGTGTTTCGGAAATACTCCCATCAGAGAAGAAACACCAAGAAACTCTATGGGGTTGATGTTTAAACCGTTTGACGAAAAGCGATGTTATGTAGTGTAGCCAATTTTACCTATAAGTAATAAAAAAAATTACCGACTTCAAAATAGGAGGTTTCTCAATTCGTCCGTATATATATATATTTGTTTGTTCGCTCGTCTTCGCTTTCAACTTTCACATTCAACTTCGTTGTTTATGAACCCATTTTGACGATTCTTTTTTGTTGGAACGGAGATATCCCAAGAGTGGTACCATAGTAATTTCATCGACATCAGATAAGTATCTCCAGAGATATGGAGATAAACACCTCATACTTGGTACTGAAAACAAATACCGCGACATTTGAAGTCGGTTATTTTAGATTTTAAACGATCTTATTTTAATTCCATTTGTATGGAAAATAAACATACACATAACTGACCAACTTTTGTCAATAAATTCATTTCGACGTGTACTTATCGCACAAATTGATTTATTTCGACTTTCTGCTGACAATTGTATATCGATAGATAGATGGATTGAGAAGACTTCACCTTGCAACAGATACGTGTACCGGTAAAGCATAGACCTTTTTCAACGGAAAACACCGGAGAAGATTTATATATAAATAGGTAGCTTATAATATGAATGAGAATCTCACACACCGGGAACAAAAACGAATGGAACTAGACACCCTTTGTTACCTTAACAATAACATCCTCTCATTGAGGTTAAACATTAGAGAATAGATTTTGATTATACTCTTTAATCAAAAACAAATGCTCAATGACGGTGTATGGATTTTTCATATTAGGCGCTCGAAATCTTAAAAAAAAATTACCACTCAAACACTTGTTCCCAAATTCAACAGTTTGAGGGCCAGTGTCACCGGTTCCTGATATCCCTATCAGTAACCAATCTGACAGAAAAAAAAAGACAAACATAATTATATAATTATATGACATAATTATATCAGTACAAATAATTGAAATGGCAATATTTGGTAGAAAAGCTGAGCGCTATTGCGTAGATAGGTAAGATATTATAAATAAACGAATCGTAATTACTTCCAACCGGCAATAATCGCCGGCGTAAAATAGGTACGTATCCTCTTAGAAACTGTATTAATTTTGTAGTAATCAATTAACGTTGTTCGTACTCGTACACAAGAAATATTATCTGCCCCGTGTTTGGCTGTCTTGGCAAAATATACAACATATAGTGCCAAATTACTATACCTTCTTGCACCGAGGCTGTTGCGTTTCAGTTTAGCGATTAAATACTTGCAGAAAACATAAATTCGTGTAACAACATGGCTTTGCAATCACCACAAATCTTAAGTCAAAAGTAATAAAAATCAAATATTGAAATGTGAAGGTCAATCTGCCAGATTCAATATGGGTCTCTAAATAAGATCGTTTAAAAAACTAAAATTACCGACTTCAAATGCCGCGCTATTAATTTTCAGTACCAAGTTTGAGGTGTTTATCTCCATATTTCTGGATATACTTAAAGGATCTCGATGAAATTACTATGCTACCACAATTGGGATATCTCCTTTCCAACAAAAAAATAATCATCAAAATCGGTAATTAAACGACGAAGTAATCCGAGAAGAAACATAATATATATATATATATATATATATATATATATATATATATATATAGCGGTCGAATTGAGAAACCTCCTCTTTTTGAAGTATGTTAATTATTACACGGGTGCGTACAGACTATGTAACATAACATGTTATAAAATTGCTATTAAACATGTTTCAGACAATGTGGACACGGAATGTTCTAAAACATGTGAAATAACAATTGTTATAACATGTTATGTTACATAATCTGTACGCACCGAAAAGCCAGATAATATGCCTAATATGCTTAAGCTGACCGTTGCAGATTACAAATTTGCACTAAATACAACAAATTAGTTGATTATACTGTCAAAAGATAGCACTGTTCATTCTATAATTTTTCTTGACAAACCTATGCAAAACCTTGAATAAGAATAACAATCTTGGGAAATAAATTAAAGAGATAGACTCCTAGATCCTAGACGCAGGAGTAAAAATGAAAAAAAAAATTAAATAAATAAATAAATTAAATTATTAAATTACAGTTAAAATATTTGATGTTTAGTGTAATGCGGATTTACACTAAAGTTTGCTTTTGCGATGACAACCTACTCGTAGGTCTTCTTCAAGCGAATTATCATTATATAATACTAAAATTAATAATTATCATTATATAATGATAATGAAATAATTTAATATCGTTTAAATAAATAAAGAACAGATTTCAAATATAATTTTCAAAATCAGTAGTAAGTTCTGCAGTATCTTAAGATCGATATAACTAGAGATACCCAGCGTACTACGCTGAAAAAAATAAATGTGACCCACCCAATGTGATGTACCCAATGTATTGTTTTAGTGGTTTAGAAACACTTTATGTGTTTTATGTACATATAGATTATAGCGATAAAGACATCATCTTTATTTATCTCCATATCTCTGAAGATTCTCATCAGATTTTAATTTAATAATTTTAAGGGACCTCCCGTGAGATAAATAGATACTCATTAAAATATAATCATTCAAACCGGTACACAAATCGATAACCTCCTCATTTTTGAAAGTCAGTTAAAAAGTGTGAATAATATAATTTATTCTGGTGCTGGTAATAAATATTGTCATTACATGCTAAATATCATCTATCTACAAAGCAGAGGCCGAATTTTTTTGGGTCAGTAGGTACTATTATTTATTCTGTGTCAGTAGTTGCGAAAATAGAGACCATCTTATTGTTTCGTCAACAACATTGAGGTTTGTCACTTTGTCTCCAACAGTACAGTGCCAAAAAAGTTTGGCATCGATGACAGCATGTGCAATTCCAAGCACCAAAATTGATTAAATTCTATCCTTGTTCTACATAAGATTTGCTTTAGAAAGCGCTATAAGAAAACTACGTAATAGTCGATTTTTTTTTTAGTTTTAGTACGGCTCCACACGGTAAGTGTATTTAGCCAGTGTCAAGTATTGAAATTCTTTCAAGTTTTTATGAATTTAAGTCGTAGAGATGAGTTAAAGTCACATTTCAGGTCAGTTTTAAGTTAAAGTCTAGTCTAAGTCATACCTTCAAAGAATGTTATGTTAATGTCTTATGTCTTAAAGATGTGATGTTTACTGAAGATTTTCAGTGAAATTTTGGTGAGAACGCAAGTAGCATGTTTTTCAATTGTGCTCTTTCCCGACACTCGCACTCATTCATCGGCACTTAATGGTTAATAATCCACATTTATTACACATTAACTCGCGGAAAAACACAAGTTTTAGGAAAAAATACAATGAGATCACGCACTCTTTTCCACGTTCCCGCCAAAACTCAAGACGGACTTTTAATTAAACGGAGTAAAATGACATTACGAGTTTTACCACTTTTTCATTAAATAAAAATAGGCATGTGGTATAAAAGATTTAGTTAATGGAGTCATATCAATTCAGTGAACTAGTTCAATAACTCATATTCAAGTTTTCCTAAAACTATTACATATCTTATCATCCTTATTCAACTAGTACGCTGGACTTTAAATGCTTATGTCTAATACATTGATCAAATATATAATTCAGTTAACTAGAACTTATACGTACTAATTGATTTAAGTGTTTTTAATCTATAGTTCAGTTCTTTGAACGATAAAAATAAAAAAGATCATCACTACGTTTGAATATTGGCAACATTATTTTGATAAGTGACATTTTGACCTGTCAGTTTACTCCGTCTAATTAAAAAATCGACTATAGAGGTTTTAAGTTTAAGCTTTTGAGAAAATCGGATCTATCTTAGTAATCTAGTACGTAGGTGTTTTATATTCTATGAAAGGAGTAATGAAAATTGACGACGTTCAACATATCCGAGTACCTATCCCATCCCAACCGTGGCTAGATCAGACCATTTAGTGTTTGTTATGAGTGTTACCATACCTATTCATGTAGGAAGTTGCAAATCTGCACGCAATTTGATGTGGCTTTTCCGACATCAGCCAGATATATTTTGATGATAAGAGGTATAAGACAAAGGAAATAAATATTTATCCCTTTCTGAGGTATTTGCTGTTCCGTGGATTTCTATCATACAATCTTTAGTTTATATTATTCGAATTTGCAGAACTTTTGCCTTATGATCCTTTGCACAAAGGTTGCAAAGGTCCGTCACCACGAGGCCAGTCGATTTCCGGTCGGCCATATTAGTTTATTTATAGCGCGCAGGAAGTACCGACAAAACGGTTTCTTAATCTTATGCCATGCGCGACTGAACCTTTTCCTGTGGCCACACTTCCTATGTTTGCGGTGCGTGTAAATTGGCTGATTGTTGGTAACTGCTGTGTAGTGTGTACATACAATAGCAAATGCATATTGCAATATTATTTAGGGACTAATAAGTAATAATAAAAGGTCTGGTCTAAGAGTAACAATAACTAAAGTCGAAGGCATCCCAACGCTAGACCTATATATCAATGTACGTAGCTATAGCACATCTACTTACAACTCGCAGCAAGGTGGCGGGCTCATAGGCGCACTCTATACTTTAGTAATTGTTACTCTGAGGGTCTAGTATTTAAACAATGAATTAGATTATAAATGATCACCGTTGGCGTAAATGATAAATGGCTTTACTTCCAAGGGAGAGGTCGCCGGTTCAATCGGTTCAAAACGGGTGTTCACCTACAGATGGTAGGGGTCAAAATGTTCCGCCAAACTTACTACCAAAAAGTTTACCACCATCATGAAGAAAATATGCCATCTTAATCTTACGGTGTTCCGACAGCCCTTAAGAGTCAGAATATTCTAGGCCTAACATGTTCATCATCTTCGACCACATCATCGCTTACCACCAGGCAATATACTGGTGAAACGCTAACTTATCTATACTAATATTATAAAGAAAGAACATTTGTATTTTTGTATGTTTGTAATGATTTGGCTCAAAAACTACTAGACCGATTTAAAAAATTCTTTCACTAATATATAGAATGGACTTTCGAAATGAAAATAGGCTATATATTATCCTGTTTAAATCAAAGGTACACCCGTGGAGACCTAATTTGCAACCTAAGTCGACAAAAAAACGGTCGAAAAAACACGTTTCTTACGAACGCTGCTCAATTGAAAATGTTAGTAGAATATTTTGTATGGAAGAGTTGTACAACTTAATAAGACCTACAAAAAAGTCCGCGACAGCATATGTCTATCTCTTAAGGTTGACTCACAGTAACCATTTTAATCTTTAACTTTTTGTTAAAAAATATAACATAACTTCCAAGGCTATTTTCAAGTATATAGTATTAATCCTTATCCAAATAATTACGTTAATTAGCTTGGCCACATATTATAGATTAAAATTGTCCTTTACAGTATATAATTCAAATGAAAACTCTAGAAGATATCACGGACTTCACATACACGCATCGCAAAATTAATAAAATATTTGCAGTGAAACCACAGATTAGGTCATAGTTACTACGAAAATATTATTATAAGCTTAGCTTTTCTGTAGATCCCCACCGATCACAATCAATTTGAAGTCAATATAGTATGGTCTATTGTATAAAATAATAATGATCTATATATATAATATTATATTTTAAACCACCCCGACTGATCTATGTATAATCTTTTCATTAAAAGCATTCCAATGACTCTAAACACGACATTTAAAATCTGAGCTGTAAGTTGGTGAGGATTTGAGTATTCTGTAGAGTCCATGAGATGTCCCAGCATCAGGTCAATGCTTCCATGTTCTCACAATATCGTTGAAGAAGAAGATTTTCGAATTGATCAGACCTATAGTTGATTAAAGTTGATTAAATTTATAGTTTTATAACGATTGAACGAATTTTCATAAATCAAAGCTAAGAACACTCTCAATGAAGACATCTATAAAATAAAAACTATCAATAATAAAATCAAAATCGGTTCATCCGGTTGGGTGCTAAGATGCTACAGACAGACAAACAGATACACATGTTAAACGTATAATACCCTTACTTTAAATCAAAATCGGTTCATCCGGTTGGGTGCTAAGATGCTACAGACAGACACAGATACACACGTTATACGTATAATAACCCTACTTTTTGCGTCGGGGAACGCCGTAAGGTTACGGCGGCAAATGTTCTGCTTGGTGGTAAGCTACTTTTCAACCGACTTCCAAAAAGAAGGAAGGTTCTCAATTCGTCTGTAGTTTCTTTTTTTTTCTTTTTTTGTGTGTGTATGTTACGCGATTACCCCGTCAATTGTGAACCGATTCGAATGATTATTTTTGTAATCGGTAGGGTACGTTTCCGAGGTGGTCCCATTGTAATTTCATTGAGATGTGATAAGTATCTTCAGAGATATGACGATAAACGTCTCAAACTTGCTACTGAAATTGACTCGCGGGGCATTGAAGTCAGTTGTTTTAGTTTTTAAACTATCTCAATTATTGGTAGATTTAATGATCCCACGAAAACCCATGATTAATGAATGCACATAAAACTTTCATTGGTATATAGCTAGGATTAAACCAACGACCCTCGGGTCAGAATCAGGGTAACTATCCTTTACGCCAAAGGGCCGTCAAATATCACTACGTGAGTATTATAAAACAATGTCCATCACTGCGTCTGTCTGTCTGTCTGTCTGTTCGCAATAATCTCAATAGCTTCTGAACCGATTATCATGCGGTTTTCACCAATAGCCAGAGTGTTTATGAGGAAGGTTTAGGTGCATAATTCGTTAAGGTTTTGTGTAAATTAGTTGAAATATGATGATGATTGTTAAATATGTGAATATTTTATATTCGATGCAACAAACTGATGCAAATTTTGTAGGCATATATGTTCTACCCGTGCGAAGCCGGGGCGGGCTGCTAGTAAGTTATATTTAAAAAAAAGTGTAGGTACTGTCAGCGAGCGTGGATTGTTTCAGCTTCATTTGGCAGCTATCTTGAGTCAAAGTATATTTATATACTTAAAATGTATTTACTATGCCACAGAATAAATTTGGTATAGGAATGTGTTTGAGTACGTAGTACTACTAGCTAAAAGCCGAGCTTTGTGAGGGCTCGCGTAGTTTTTCTGCCAAGTAATAATGTTAATGCAGTTTTTTTTATATTAAATGGCGAATCTGCCCGACCACCAACCACTCCAACAATGCATAAAATTTGCCATCATTCAATATGAATTATGGCATAAAATAAGGTATAAAGAAAAAGTTTAACTTCTCATTCAAACTATTACAAATTTCCAACCAAATAAATGCACATTAAAAATGTTATATTTTGAATAGAAACAGAAAATTGTCAAAATTCATAAAGATCCTTGAAATCTGCCACTTTTTGGAATCGTCAGTTTAATCTGCCAGGGTTAAAAATTAGGTCCCAAATCTGCCTAAATGGCAGAAATCTGCCAAAAATGGTCACACTGATACCAGACGTCATTTGGATGACGGATGTATATTCTTTAGAGTCCCAACAGATGGCGTTAGTAACCAAACATTGTGTTCGCAGCGAAGTTCTTTGTTCTTCTAACAAATAACAAAGAATTAACTTCGCTGCGAACATAATGTTTGTTACAATTTTATTTCTAGGATAAAATATTATTGTACTACTGTACAATCATATTCTATCCTAGAAATAAAATTGTTAATCTTCATTTTTAGGGTTCCGAACCCAAAGGGTACCAACGGAACCCTATTACTGAGACTCCGCTGTCCGTCTATCTGTCTGTCTGTCTGCCCGTCCGTCTATCTGTCTCCTGGCTGTATCTCATGAACCGTGATAGTTAGACTAGTTATTTTTGTTGCCGCTATACCAACAAACTAATACTAAAAACAGAATAAAGTTAAAAATTAAAGGAAATGGGGACCCCATTCAAAAAACGTGTTTACTATATAGCGCCATCTATAAACGATTGTTTACCTCAGTGTTTTTCAACCTTCTTCATGACGCGACCCCCTTAAAAAAAAATTCACGATCCCCTACTTGCTCTGTTTATAATCTGTATTTTGTTATATTGCTAGCTTCTGCCTCTTGCCTAACACATTACATATTTTTCTTTTGAAAGAAATATTATAAGCACTCTCAATCACAACACCTACAAATGCTTTAATTAATATTTCTTAATAAGTATATTTTCAAACTTTTTTTTTCTTTTACTGAGGCTTCACGACCCTCTGCGACTCCCTAATAGAGGCTTCGCGTGTACCCTACGTGTGCGAGTCGGACTCGCACACTTAGGGTTCACGCGTCTTACTCGCACTTGGCCAGTTTATTTTTAATGGTAATAAAATGATATTTTTTTTACTGATAACACATCTACATGTGAATTTAAATTACTATGTTAAAGCACAAAGTAATAGGCGGGATAGTTTTACAGTAAAGTGTACCACAAAAGTGCTCAGGTTGTGGGATGGTGTTAGGGCTCGCTTCGCTCGCCCTGATTAAGTAATCTGTGGTTTGAGTGCAAAACGGGAAGTGACATCGAGCGATCCGCACTCAAGATTCTAAAGAAGTATTCCAGATGAAGTTGTACTTTAAATTGATAATCTACTTAATTGTTGTTAATATCAATAACACTTTACGTTACTTTATAGAAATCTATACTTATCTGTCGACTCGCCAAAAATGTTTGGGCCCAGTTTCACCGATCCCTATCAATCTAAACGTCTTCTCATGACCAAGACATAACCAAGATCAATACTAGATCGGAACGAAGTAGTAAGAACGTCGAAGTATTCCTAAAAGATTATAATATGTTACAACTACATATAAAGAAAACAAAAAATTAAGGAAGATACAGTTACTCGATACGTATTCACAGAGCGTTACTCATATTCATAAAGACGTAAAGTAACGTTCGGTGCAGTAAGTACATTTTAGGAACTTGATATGGGTCAAACAAACCATTGCGGCGCTTCTCATGCAAAAAACAAACTGACTCATAGTTCATTGCTTTAAAGAGCGTATGTACTTTAGGAATTTTAATACCGAGTTCTGAAACATATATGTTTATCACTGTTTGTGAACATTATTTATTTTTCATTGTGAGTGTTAATTCAAAATAAGTCGATCTATTTTCATATTTGTTCTACAAACATATCCGAGAACCAATGTCCATTTCCGGTTTAGTAATTGAGGATTGTACACTACAAAAAGATTGATTGTGCTGGTTTTTAATAAGTTTGTATGATTGTACCAGAATCTGACAAATAAAGATATTTATTATTTGATTTGATTTGATGTCAGACACCGATAAAATTAGAATGGGAGCAAAAAGAAAGCAAACACTTGAAAACAAAAAAATAATTTTCCGAATCAGTTAATAAAAATAACGAAGTTGTGAGAGGAAAAAATCGAATGGAGAATCTACTCATTTTTATGAAGTCTGTTAATAATTACTAGCGCGGCAAAAAAAGAAAATGATAGGGGCGTAGCTACAGCAGACCATGATTTTTTGTAGAAACATTTTTTTTTTCTCTAGAAGCATTTTCCAGGGAAGAAACGGGGGAATACATTTGTATGGAAAAGTGCACCCCGCGTTCCGTCTTAATTATTAAAGTGCACCTAGAAGAATTATTCATTTAAATATATTTAATGATGTAGAGAGATCACTCATAGAACGATCTCCCAATCTCAATATATTTATAAAACAAACTATATAAAACAAAATTACCTTCATTGTTCTCAGAGTCGATGGCACTTATGACACATGAGTAAAGAAGGCTTATGACCTCCCTCTTTCACCACCCTAAAGTAATGTCTCGACTTCTCGAGTCGGCTGATCGCCGGTTAATGTATTGAGTAACACTTTTTAAGACCTCTGATATTAGACCAACTATATTGTTAAAAGCCCGTCAACATGGTTTCCAACCCTAGAATAGATAGTTGTAAGCTGTCCTACAACCACAGAACTAGAAGGACAAAATAGTATTCCACAAGTTCAGAAGAAACATTTTTATGAAGAAATAAATAGGAAAAGTTTAGGGCGTGGTTTGTCGATAAAATCGACATCTACCACCAATATATTATACTTAAATTTAAAATTTCAAACCCTTGACTAATCTAGCTATAATCTGTCAGTCTGGTCTCAAGGCCATTCGAATGAGCTCAAACACGAATCCTTGCTGTATGTTGGCATATGAGTAAAGAAAGGAAAATTCCCTTTCTTTACTCATATGATGTTGGTGAGGAGTTGAGTGTTATGCAAAGTCAAAGCATTTGTTCAGTAAGTGAAACAAAACTTAAAAAAAACGCATACCTACTGATCACATGATCAATGCAACTATGTTCTTACAATTGAAGTAAGAGGATACCAATTTTCGAATCGATTAGACACATTAAAGTTGATCTACTTAAAATACTTAAAATGTAGAAAAGAGCTCAGAGTCTTAAAACAGATTTTCATGAATCAAAGCTCTAGTCACCTATAAAACAAACACAACTTAATCAAAATTGGTTCATACGATTGGGCGCTACGATGCCACAGACAGACACAAAGATAGGTATACAGATACACACGTCAAACATGGTTAAGACTTCTTTCTTTTTGAAAGAAGCCAATCACACATTACTTTAAGCTCGTGGAGTAAGTCCTTAGCCCCAATATATTCGACATGGCTCATTTATTAGCATAGATTTATTTCTAGTAATTTCTACGACATTGAGTGAAGTGGTATATTGCGACATGTCAATAGCGTCGGTTATTATAACCACCGTGAATAACACACGACCGTTCATTCATATTCAGTTCTCAAAACAATATTTAAACACAGTATTACAACACAATTTGTCAGTTGGTCACCAAAGGAATTTTGAGTAGAACAAGATTTTTATTTTGTTTCTACAATTTCGTAGTTAACATATTCAGATCGTTTCTTAAATTTAACGTTGACCTAGTATTTAGAGTTGTACTTAATTATTTCCTTGATGCTCCGAATTCCTGAAAAACTTTTAGAACGCACCATCAATATTAAAAGGAACACACGCAAAACTTTTCATACGCTTTAATTAATGATTAAACGAACTTATCTGTACGTGAAGTTCTATCATAATTATCTAATTGTTTTATTTTATTTTTAAAATAAAATATAATATCGTTTAAAAACTAAAAAACAACCGACTTCAATGCCGCGCTATTCATTTTCAGTACCAATTTTGAGATGTTTATCTCAATATCTCTGGAGATACTTATCATACCTCGATAAAATTACCATGGTACCACACTTGGGATATCTCCTTTCGAACAAAAAAAGAATAATCGAAATCGGTTCATAAACGACGAAGTTATCCGCGAACAAACATAAAAAAAAAAAAATATATATATACGGTCGAATTGAGAAACCTCCTCCTTTTTTTGAAGTCGGTTAAAAATAGTCTATATCCTCCTCCCGTGACCGAGAATTCTTACGATTCGGCATGGAGAGGGTTAAATATTGTGAATTAGTGCGAAGATGTATAATTCACTTTTAATTATGATAATTTATTCTGGGTACTTGCACTATCCCCGTTATCTGGAGACAAGCTCACAGGGGTTGTATTGTCTGTTCGAGATTTTAAAGGCTTATTTATTTTATTTCGTCATGCACTGTATTACAAGAGTTGTCTAGGAGAGATCGAACAAGTCATAATATCGTATTGCTTCAGTGTGTACTGGCGTGTTCTGTTATGTTTTATTTGGTGTATTAAGTATCATTCTTTTATTTGTAACTAGCTGTGCCCAGCGGCTTAGCCCGCGTAGTAGGCACAAAGCAGAAATCTTCTTTAGCTCATGCACAACAACTTTGCTAAAGATCATCATTCATCACATGATCAAATGCATAGTTTACGAATCTATAAAGGACATACAGACAAATATTCATGTTTATGTAAGAGATGCGTCTTTTTGTATACCAGATAATAGGCAAACGTTTGACCACAATCTCACCTGATGAATCGACGATGAAGCACGCTCAGACATACCATATTTTAAACCTATCACGGTTAAAATATTTAAAGTTAATGGTCGAAAAGATTTCAATGACTTCTTGAAATTAAGACAAGGCACCCGCCTTGTCGGTCGTTGGCTGTGATTGGCAAACGGAAACACACTTAGGTCACGTAGTACCTACCAGCTTTGCTAAACAGGTTTAGGAAAATGCAAGTGGCCACAAGAACGTGGGTATCAAGTATTCAAGAGCCACCATAGTAACTATGTAGTATAATAATATGTGCCCATACTTACCTAGTAACTATGTAAATCTGTGCCTACGGCTTTCGAGCACATGAGTAAAGCTCATGTGTCTCGAGTCTCGACCGTTCCACAGAATAATTAATAGTACAAGGCCCATTCTACGCCACAGAATACTTAACAGTGATACGACCAGTATTTTGATATCGAATCCAATATTTCTGTATAAAACGATATTTCGGTCACGATAATTTTAGTGTGCGGTGTCATTGACCCTTCGAGAGCTTCGAAACATCGAACTGCGTGAGATAAGTGAAAAACTGGGCTCGGGCCAGTTGTTGCGACATACTTAATCAAACTAATGGCTGAGATGGGCACATCGATATTTACATTTATATCTCTATAATTATACGAATCAGCTGTCTATTCACTTTATAATACCTAGCCGAAGATATTGCAAAACGTAGGTGCTTTGAATTTAAAATTGTATTATTGCTCTTAATTGTTTTGTATACTCAATAGAACAATAATAAAATTACGATAGAAATTAGAAGCCAAAGGTTGGTGAGATCTGCTTACATCTAGTACATACACCATTTAAGTATACACATAGTTATTTCGGCTTTCATTTACAGTTGCTGATATATATATTGTCAGTGTTGTTAGATTAAGTAAGTACGAGCTGCGCTCCACGGCTTTACTAGCGTTAAAAAGCCGTTTGACCGTGAAGTCACAAATAAACAAACACTTATACCTACACAAATATATGTACGATCGTGACTTTCACATTTATAATATTGGTTTTAATAGCCGACCTGCGTCACAGAATAATAAATAGTTGCCTGCGTTTAGTATTATCTTAGGGTGAGGACATAAAGAAATACGTTCCCAGTGCAGACAACCGGTACCGATTTTTTCACTTTTTTTTTATTTTTTTATTCATTATATACAAGCGTTTGACCACTATCTCACCTGATGTTAAGTGACGATGCAGCACGCTTGGCTAGAAGATACCTATTCACTCGCGACTTGAAGACCCCCAGATGGTACCTTTCCGGAAACACAGACTTCAGGTAAGGAGTTCCAATCCCTGGCGGTACGTATGATGAATGTGGAAGCAAATCGCTTCGTTCGGATTGATGGAATATCCACCATCTAACGGTGGTGCGTATATATATAAAAAAGGTGATGGGGGCATAAGTACTAAGCAGTTGGGAGGCACACTCTCCGAAATGTATCCGATAAAAAACCGATAAACAAGCAACTCTGCGGCGATGCACTAAGCTTTGGAGTCTTCTGCTAATGAGCTCGTCATTGTTGATTAGCTTCTTAGCTCTTCGCTCAATTGTCTCCAACGCCTCTAGTTGGTATTTAGCCAAACCGTCCCAGAGGTGAGAACAGTACTCCATACATGATCGGACTTGTGATTGATAAAGATTGAGCATCTGTCCAGGTGTGAAGTACTGCCTCACTTTCGCTAGAACACCAACCTTTTTGGAGGCTACTTGTGCTTTTGATTCGATGTATGTTTTGCGGAGAAAAGACACGCCTGGGTGTTAGTCGTATTGAAACTGACCAGGTTGGCTTCGCCCCATTCGGAGACTGCCTTCAGAGACAGATCCAAGCGCTCGACCATCGCCTCTCGAAGACACTGAATTTCTGCACCACTGGTGCGTGCTCCAGATATGTAGCTCTCTACAACAGTGCTATCGTCTGCGTACCCAAATATACCGGGCTCCAGGAGATCGTTAATATGTAGAAGAAAAAGTGTTGCAGAGAGTACTGATCCTTGAGGAACCCCGGCATTGATTGCCAAAAGGTCGGACGAGCAGCCTCATCGACTACTCGAATTGACCGGTTCCTCAAAAAATCCGATATCCATGCACAGAGACCAGTGGGCAGTCCATACGATGGAAGCTTGCTTAGTAAGCTGTCGTGCCAAACCCTATCAAAGGCTTTCGATACTTTTCACCAATCGAATCGACTTTTTACCAATTTTCTGCAACACGTGTCTTTATGTGCGAGCGCATATGATAACATTGGAATATTTTACCAGTACGGATCAGTAATCAGTACCGGTTTGTCTGCGCCGGGAACCTGTCTCTTTATGTCCTCAGTATCCGTATCCTTACTGTCAATAAAGTGTTTAGTTTCGTATCGTATATAGCCGTAGCACATATTGTTTGCACATACAATCAGGACAAAGCCATAGATATAGATTATAAGTAGACTGTCCTCACCTTGGAAACCTGTTAAATGTTAATCAATGCAACGTTGCACGCACTACCACAGATTATAATAATAGTTACTACGTGCACTGCTTGGACATTTGGCATGGACTTTTACTATGTATATTTTGATTTGTTCACTCGCCAAAACATTTTATAAGTATTGAGTGTTTTGTTGAGGAAAGGTTGGAATAAGATAGTAAGTTGGTATAAGATTTTAAGTCTCATTATAAAGCAAGCGTGCTACGTCGTAGCACATAAATTTGAATGAGATAGTGGCCGATGCTTTATTTATGTGCGCATTGCCAAGTAACTATTATATAATCTGTGGCATTGCAATCTACAGTAGCCCTCCGGTGAAGGAAGAAACCCCGGCATGTTGAGAGGACACTGTCTAGTGTCCGCCCGGCAAACTACCACCACCCATGAAGTTGGAAACTTGGAAAATCTGTCTCCAAACATCTAATATATTACGACAGCTGTCCTTGAGAGCCAGTTCAAATTCAAAGCCTAACGTGCTACAGTACTATTAATTATTATGTAGTGCTACCCATCCTCAGCTTCAACCGCATCATCACTGACCAATAACTGAGATAGTGTTCAAACGCTAACCTATACGATATGAAAAAACCTGTTGCTCATTGACACACTGATATAACTAACTAGAAGTGCCCCGCAGCTTCGCCTGCGTTAAAGACTTCTTTTATTTACTTAAAAAAAATATTTTGTAAAAATCTTTCTTAGCGGATACCTACGTCAAAATAACTATCTGCATGCCAAATTTCAGCGCAATCCGAAACAATATTGATCGCAGACTTTGTTACCCCACTTCACCCTTTTAGGTGTGGCATTTTGAAAAAGCCTGAAACACGTATTTACTTACTTATTTATTGAAGTACTTGGCGAAGTTTCGAATAGAAAAGACTATATTATCTTGTTACTCCATACAAATTTTGAACCCCCGTTTCTTCCCCTTCAGTGGTGAATTTCGGAAAATCCTTTCTCAGAGGGAACTAACGTCGTAATAACTATCTGCATGCCAAATTTCAGCGCAATCCGAAACAATATTGATTTTCACTTTGTTACCCCATTTCACCCTCTCAGGGGTTGAATTTCAAAAAAAGCCTGAAACACGCATTTACTTACTAATTTACTGAAGCACTTGTGAAGTTTCGAATAGAAAATACTATCTGATCTTGTTTCTCCATACATACTTTGAACCCTCGTTTCATTCCCTTAATGCGGGAATTTTAGAAAATCCTTTCTTAGTACAACACCCTTACGTACTAAGACAAATATACCCTCCAAATTTCAAGAGTCTACAAGTTCTACAACCAGTTTAGGCTGTGCGTTGTCTGTCAATCAGGCAGTCAGTCAGTATGTCACGACAAAGATTCTTATAGTATTAGATATCTACTAAACTTAGCTATTGTGGATACTAGGCCTTGATTTATCATAATGATAACTGACAATAAAGGAGAAAATACATGAATATTTATAATGTACACCCACCCTCCTGGAATCGGGAACAAAGCTGACCTTTTCGAATTATTTATTACACGGACTGACGAGTTTGGAAAACGTCAGAATAAAGTGGCCAAACGGTTCTAACCAAATACATTATTTACAATAGAATACATTATTTGAACAATATTCTTTGGTCTATGGAACGGGCATTTACCGTATTAAGATATAAATCATCTAGGTTTTTTTTTATGATTAATTCATTTAAAGAAAACTTAGAAACTGAATTTGTGTGAATGTTGCTTATTATGGTTTCGTACCCAAAAGATGCCAATGGGATTTTATTACTGAGACTTCGCTTCCATCCGTCAGAACAGAATGTCGAAGACTGTATTTTCTAAACCGTAATAGGAAGACACTTTAAATTTTACAGAGCGTCTATTATAATGGCCGCTACAAGTGGTATAACAACAATGTATGTTCGAGTATATTATTATTATCTTTGACATTCGTTGACTAATCAGGAAATGTTTTTTCGACAAGTTGACAAAACTGCTGGTTGGTACTATATTATCATGATGATTTGATGAGTATCTGCAACGATATGGTGTATAACATATTGCTGGAAACCTAGCAACTTGCTTGCTTGTTTAGTTAGCTGTGTAACCAACTCTGTGTTAGTGTGTTTGTTATTCCATAATTATGAAATGGCTACGCTGATTTGGATATATTGTAGCGCAAATTTCGACAAACGGCGTAGCCAGTGTTAAATTTTAACACTAAATCAGCGTAGCCTTATCAGCTTGATGGAATAACAAGCACACTAACACCGAGATGGTAACTAGACAAGCAAGCAAGTTGCAAGGATTCCAGCAATATGTTATACACCATATCTTTCTATATTTAATATATATTATTAAACCTACCAGTAATAGGATTAGCGATCAAAATTCAACTTGCACTTTTCAAAATCTGAACAACAAATAATACATCAAATATGGCGATGCCATTCTACGTTGTATTAATATCTTTTCTATGGCCTTACGTAAATAAGGCATTATGGCGATACGCTAAAACGTAAAATCTTTAGAAAATAAGGTATTGTTTCTGTTTTGTATAATTCACGAACTCAGCAGCATTTAATCACTCCAGCTTATAATTTAAACAGCTGTATTAAAACATAAATGATATTACTTTATAACGCTTTGTGGTATATTATCTTTATAATGTCTTGGAATAGGCTAATTAACCAGCAATGCTTATAGACGGAATATCATACTAGTTACTATGCGCAAGAATGTGTAAATACCATCGTCATCATAAACAGCCAGTGTCAGTCCACTGTTGGACGCCTCTGCCAAGATACGCCACTGAGCCCGATCTTCGTCTCTTCTTTTCCAGTCACTGCCCAGTTTATATACCGGTCGTCATACATTCTAAAAGTTCAATAGGTACTGATGCATAATCTGTATTCCTTTGTTTACTTCCAACGCGTCGCAAGATACGATAAGAATTATAGATAAGTGATAAACAGACTTGATTAGTATTCATGGCAGCGAAAGGAAATGTTAATAAGCGAGCCATTCAGGTTTTTAAAACAATGGAGCTGTGTGTGCGTAAGTGTGAGCCTCAGTTTTTGTTTTATATTTCTTATGTGTTTAGACTCCAGCAGGGATAGCATGGCCTTATCCCCGTGGGAAATACTACATTATTTCCCTGTTTTTCGCCACTGACAGGAGATCATCACAACAATTTTAACGCTTGGTGAAGTTAAACCTCGATTTGATTTTGTTTAGTATTAAAAAGTTTAAAAAAGTATTGATTAAAAGTCAGCGGGCGTTTATAATTGTTGGTAAACTTTACTTATAGTTAGCTTCTCCAGCAAACAAAACACGGATAGGTGGAAAGACAAAATAGTCCCCTTGCCATGCTAGCCCTGCAGCTATATTCTAGCTAGATGATAGAGGTGATTCATTTGTAGGTATTGCAGAAATATTCATCAACATCATAATCAGCCGATTTGCGTCCACAGCTGGACATAGGCCTCTCCCATGTCACGCCACTGAGCTCGATCTTAAGCTATTTCTAACCGCTACCAGCCAGCTTGCGTATATCATAGCTCCACCTAGCTGGAGTGCATCCTACACGACATTTGCCGAGCCGTGGTCTCCGCTGAAAGATTATGTATACATAACACAGAGACTCAATAGTCTTAGTTAGGGCAACAGAAGTAAAGTGAAACCCACGTGAAATAGCATATGTCGTCTACTAACAGCGTTTCCCATACTCACGTATTCCGGTGATAATGTCCGATTTTAAATTGAAAAAGGTTTTCACAAGAAATGTCGTTTCTATACTTTTTAAAGGTATCGTTTGGTGTGAATGCTTACAGAAATGTATTGGTCAAGGCCTGCAGGTGGGGGTCCAAACGAGAAAACAAGAGAGACGATCCTCATAGGAGCAAGCAATCAATCAATACATAATTTGTTTGTAAAACACATAATAATTATTACAGTTTCAGATCTTATTATTAGTTTTATTATGTCAATATTTGTACGCCTGCAAGCAGACGTGCAATTATTTATTCATATAGTAATTATGATAATACAAGCATGTTGCATATAAGAGCAAGTTAGGTATACTCTTTAAAGGTTGAGATGTACTACTGACCAACTGGAATGACCAGCTGGTCTAGTGGCTAGTGAGCCTGACCACGAAACTGAAGGTCGTGGGTTCGATTCCCGCACGGGAGAAATCTTTGTGTAATCTACAAACAATTGTTCCGAGTGTGGGTGTAATTGTGTCCGTGATTTGTTGACAGGATTTACTAGTGCAGGGAGATGTTTTTTTAGAGAAAGAAATAATCTACTCGTGCTCTCTGACACCCAACCACCGGTGGAGCTCTAAAAGCCGGTAGGAACCTACATTATTGTAGTCTATGGTAGGGGGCCTTGAGAAGAAAATGTTATCACTCAAAGCATAAGGGAAGCATCTAGCCTGACATGTCCTATACACAAAAATAATAGCGCGTAGATATTATAAGTAGTAGATAGTTGAACAAGTAAGTACCTACCTACTCCTTAATCTGTGCCTAAAGTGTGAACATGTTTTTCACCACTAGCCATGTCACTAGCTGTCTGTGCGCATATAAATCACAAAGATGGCGGCTGCGAGACTCCAGTTCGAATCCAGGCCGTATCCGAGTGAGATAGTAAGGTGTGCCTTGCCTTGCCATGCTTTCCTACGTGACTTGCCGCACGAAGCTACAAGTCTAGGCTATGTATACTTAGATTGTGATGAACTTGGTACCTTCTAGACTGCTCACACTACAGATAATACTAAATTCCTATTAAAAACGGTAACTTGATAATAATACCGCATAACGGATATTGATAAACCGGTATCATAGAAAAATATACTCGTCACTAGGCACGAAATCCCTGTTAGTTATACTAGGAGCCTACCATAAGGTCCATACCTCATCTCAAACAGTTTTAAATCTTCAAAAGTTTTGATTTAATTTGAAACTTTTGATTTGAGCCATGAGTTTTCGACCATCAAACGTTTTTAGATATTTTTGCAGTAGGTCTACAGATTAATAAAATAAAATTAGTTTTTCATAAAAATAAACATAGATTGCATGCAGTTAAGGATGCATATTATGTATGGCGTCATCTACAAGCTATGTATGCGTAAGCGTATGTATGTACTCTGATAGATACGTCCGATCTCTTCAAGTGAACGCTTATTTTTCATTGATTTAAGCCCATCTCCTGCTGCCTGAACTTCGTAACATTATTGTATCGTAACAAAGTGTTTGATGAACATGTTGGTTGAACATTCTGTCTCCTGCAACTTCCGATGTCTGTACGAGCAATGAATATGTCGACAGCATAGCAAATATAAGCTAACTTGCCTATCATAGGCGAACTGGGATGTCTTTTAAGGGTTCCGTAGTCCTGACAAGGAACCCTTATAGTTTCGACATGTCCGTCTGTCTGTCTGTCTGTCTGTGTTGTTCCAGTAGGGCGTCCCCCCCCCCCCTCTAAAAGCTAAACTGCTGGCTTGAAAAATCTGGAAAAAATTGTGATAATAGTGCATTTCATGAACTTTAAAGGACAACTATAGCGGTTAAGATAACTTTATTAGTTTAGCAGTAATAGTCGTAGAACTTGGGTGTTGGATAATTTTGTACCAAATACAAAATCCTTAGAATAAATCCTTTAAACTGACAAAGACGGAGTACCTAGTTGCTTGTTTATAACGGGTAAATTGCTCAATGCAAGTCTTAACAGGCTACTACGCAACTCTACACTGGGCGTGGCCCGTCACGGACTTGGCCGGTTATTTTATATCATATAGACTAGATTTTGACCACTATCTCACCTGTTGGTAGGTGATGATGCATGCGGTCTAAAATGTTAGCAGGCTATGTATTTTATGGCCAACAATCCCGGCAAATAATGTTGGCCAGTTTTGTTGGTCGAACTTTGCGGTATTTCACTAACCACGCATTTACCCTATTTGTTTATCAAACATGTTGTGAAACTTTGTTGTCGTATTTCAAGTAGTAGGAGACCCGACTTGACTCGTTTCGTTTTAGGTGAGTATTTTGGAAAACACCTTTTTAATGAAAGGAACCTAAATACTATTTAGTCCGAATAACAGTCAACATAGTGCAATACGCTACGTTTGCGGTTTGCCGCAGTCCTCCTAGCAAGTTAATAACTATTATTATCTCGGTCAGCTTATTTCCTAATGGTAAGTTAGCATTGTCGAGAATTTAGCAAGTAATCTCTCATCTGCTAGGCTATTCTATAAGCTAGTTTACGCATCTCGCAAGCGGAATCCGCGGTGAGTCGTACTACGAAATTCAAATCGTATACGATTGTAATACGGTAGTATTACACACAGACATCTTCGTTATACACACAGAAGTCTTAATAAATTATTAAGACGTCTGTGTATATAACGAAGTACTCTTATTACTTACATTACATACGTAGTATTATTTATTATGTGGTACAAGCTAAAAAGAAATATCAGATGTGGCAGACATTGCATGCATGGCTTGATAGGCTGATGTAGGTACCTACATTTTATAAAGACCGAAGTTAAATCTGTAGAGATAGATATGGAGCAGAATTTCTTCTTTCTCAAATTTTCTATGACGTGGACTAGAAATTATAGGTACCTACCTACTTTATTTTACTATTTGAAAATGATCGCAACTTTACTCGTACGTTGCAAGCAATACTTACCACCTACCTACTTACTACATCAATATAATTCTTTCAAATTCTTGGATCGATGGATGCGTGTATCTACCTATCTCTTTGTTCTTCGATAAACGCATTCCAGTCTTAGGTATTTCATTTTCGTTTTCAAGGCAGCAGATTTCAGATTTCTCTCGGCCTTACAATAAGAAACGTAGCCACAGATGATGTACTAGTTATTACGCAACGTTTCCGCGTTGTCAAGTTTTTCATCTATCGGCAATTCAATTAACTTTTTGTACTCATTGCAGAGTTCAATTACTAACTAACTGCTGTTTAATCTGCGGCTCGTAATGAAGTTAATTACGCTCGGTGGGAAGCCTCCCACCAGTTTCTTCGAGAATATCAGTTGTTTTGCTTCTTCTTAGATTGGTGTTAAATATTCCTTCACGATAATATAAGAAACTGAATCTGAAACCATAACTGAAGCAATATCTTATATAGGTAGGTAGGTACCACGTAGGTACAAAAATCGCCAGCCAATCATTGTTCCTTTTCATGACTAACGGTTCGATCGATTATCGAAATTTTAGTCTTGCATTGCATTGCATATGCCTTATGGTACTTGTACTATTCATTATTCTGTGTGCTTATGGTAAATAAATAAAATAAATTATTAAAACCTATATCAATCTAGGTACCTACGAATCTGAAATTTGGTAAGCAGGTATGTTCCATAAAGACAATACCTAGATTCGCTGGAATATTTACAAAAGACTATAAATAGAGTTTTCTTGAAAAATAAATATGCAAACCTAGTTCCTGAAGACTCAAAAAATGGCTTTCAAAAAGAACGGAAATGTCTGACGTAAATCTGACAAACCTCATGTTTTCTTTTCATTCGTTTTCGATTAATGTCTGTAGGTATGGCCACATTTTTACATATGATTGTAAAACTGTGTTACCGCTTTAATATTTTCATTTTAAAATTTTTAATTTTCAACAACCTTAGCTTTCATAAATAATAACTATCTTTGCTGAAAATGATTAACATTGAGCAGGTATATAAAAAAAAATATATAAAGTATCCTTTAAGGTGAATTATTTAGGTAGCCTTATCCTAATGTAGTACAAGAGGTGTTCTTATTAGTGTAATGTGATCATTGATCACTAGTGCCGTGCCCACATTAAGTTTAGGTCTAACATCTATGTTTATGTTTAACAATTTACAAGTATAGGTCTTGCGCCGCCACTGTCCTCAAGTTATGGCGTGACCAACGGAAATAGGGTTTAAATAATTTAATAGATGAACTACTTCAATACCAATATTAATCATAAATAAAAAACTTTCGACTTTCATCCCATTGTAAGTGCCACCTTAATGCACCCCGGGCAAAAAAATTTTGTTAACTTAATTATAAATAATATCAAAAATAAACTACTCAAATACCAATTTTTACAGCTTTAAGTTTAAAACAAAGAACTTTCATACAAAGTTTTCACCCCATTTAACCCTTTTTGGAGTGTAATTTCCAAACACCTTTCTTAGTACACCCCTACGTAAAGACAAATGTACCTTCCAAATTTTTAAGTCACTACGACCATTGGATTAGGCTTTGCGTTGTCTCACTCACTCACTCAGGTCAAGTCAGTCACTCAGTGAGTATGTCAGGACAAAGATTCTTATAGTATTATAGAAGATAGTACCTGATTTGCTGCAGCTCTCTATGGTTTTCATAATTAGTCCCGCATACTCTAAAGTTTTTTATAATTGTTTTATTAATATGTATGCATAAATTAATACCCTCCCCACCTAAAGCACAAATCTACTAAGTAAAAATACATGAATTATATTTCTCTTGAAAAAAGTACCGTTATCTTTAATTTTATTTTTTTGTGTAGTTATGTAAATCAAAATAAGCCTGGCTATTTACCCAGCTCCAAATCCTACTTTATCAGTAGAGTTCTCAATTTTTGAGATGAAATAAGGAAGAAAAACATCTTTAATCTTATCTTAGTTATTTGTCATGAACATGTTATATTTACTACAGTAACTGCAGCTACTATGTAAGTAATGAAGTAAAGTATCTACTAGGTAGGTACATACCATACTATTATGTACTATGTCTGTAGTATGTACTAGTTACCTAACTGGTTGGACGTCGTCTAGTAGGGTGTGGGTACTCTAAGTAGATACTTTAGACGTATAATTTGTTAAGGTTTTGTGGGAATTATATGACGATGATGGTTGAAGATGTTAATTCATACTTGACGCTACAAGCTAATGCAAAGAATCTAGGCATATATGCACTACCGGTGGGAAGCTGGGGCTGTTGAGTATAAGCTTCTCGGTGTAGCCAAAAGGTGGTAACCCTATTAGCTTATTGGTGTAGTGTAATTCGAGATCTGTGATTAGATTAGAATACAGTGGGTATATGAATTGACATTCGTTTTTGTTGGCTTGCTCTTGAAAGTTGCAGGCTATGAAGAATAACTTATTCACATTAATCTAAGGTTACAGGTTTGCATAAAAACTTTTTGACCTCATATTTTGTTTAGAATAGGTACTGGAAGAATAAATACTCTAATATATAATTATTACAAGTAAATGAAGTAGAATATGTACACAGAAAGAAAGATAGTATTTACTACTTGTTAATTGCTGCACTCTTATAATAAATAGGTACAACTATTTTATTTTGTTGGTTCCACTGTAAGATCTACTAATATTCTATTCCTAAATTTATGTTTCCACTTTAATCAATTCATTATATTCTTGCGGCCTAGTCGTTGCAAGGGATCGCTTGACGCTTCCTCTCTAAACAACAACAACACCGCCCTAGACAAAATCCAATTTCTGTTTCCATTTACGCTAACGCACGTTCAAAATGTAAGTGTAATGACATTTATTTTTCCGCTACAAAATTGTCATTCCCATACATTTTCTTGAAGTTACGTTAGCGTGAATGAAAACAGAAATTGGATTTTGTCTAGGGGTAAAGACAAATTTAAAGTTTTAGTGAGACATTTGTCACTATAATATTTTTGTTGTGTAGTCAAGTCTTATTATGATCTTAGATTGTCGCATACATATTTTTTATAAGTGCACAAATCTATGTGAACACTGATAACGATCAACTATAATTAAAAAGTTAAATATTAAAATAGAGTGAAAAGCAACGTACTCACAATATGTAGCATACTATGCACCAACAGCTGTAAAATTCATTCCTCAGGCTCTCAATTCTCCACCCAAATCGGAATCAAAACACAACACAATTGTTTAAACAAATATTATTGTTAATGCTTCTATACGATCAGTTCGACATCACTTATTAATGTCCGTACACTACACAAACTGCTCTAAAAACAACATATAATGGGAATTAAAAACACTCATCTGCTGAATTCTGAATAACGAACGCACAGTAGTCACAAAAATTAGCAACACGTCTCGCTCGCTTCAGTTCAAAAAACTGTTTGATAATTTAATTTCACAGATCGCGCTGAGTGGAACAAGATCATTAATGGAACGAAACGAATGAATGAAGTGAAGTTTCCTTTCTTTGTATTCTATTGAAAGAACAAAGTAATCCATAGACAAGAACGAGATCGATGTAGAATGAGTAATCATTCGTTATGCAATGTTACCAACTTTGGAACATTTATTTCCATAATTATTATAACATGAGATAAAATATTATTGCATTGTGTATAACATGATCCCACACTAGGGTTCATTCCCGGGAATTCCCGAGCATCGAGGAAATCGTTGGGCTTTGTTCCCGGGAAATTAGGCTCGAGAAAAGTCGAGAACTCGAGAAATCATATTATATGAAATAAATAATCATAGTAAATAAAATAAGAAACCAGCTGTCTGATAATTATATAAATGCTTTAGATTTTCTAGATACATATTTAATTCGACAGAGTAAGTAGAGAAGCATAGTTTTGTATGTATGTTCAGATTTTCAGATGTTGTTTTATTGATCTTGCAAAGTTTAAAGTAGATTTTTTCCTAATTAATCAGTCAAAAATGGTGCTGTGATTGTAATTGTAAGTCAGCAAGTACAATCAGCAGACTGAACATATCCGCTTACATCAAGAGTGAGACAAGGGGACGTTATATCCCCTAAATTGTTCACTAACGCTCTCGAGGATAATATGTTCAAAACGCTGAATTAGAATGGACGGAGCATAAATATGAACGGCAATTACCTTTCACATTTGAGATTTGCGGATGATATTGTCATCATGCAGGACTTGCAATACATGCAATACATGCTGGCTGACTACCCTTGCCGATTCTTCTGCACGCATCGATCTCCGGATGAACTTGGATAAGACCAAGATCATGTTCAACATTGCCCTAAACGGAGTTCCTCTTGAAGTTGTTCACGAATACGTCTACCTTGGGCAAATATTGCAATTGGGTAGGAACAACTTCGAGAAGGAAGCTCGCAGAAGGATACAGCTGGGGGCACAGCTGGGGGATGGGCACTATTAGAATAACTTCGTCTCGTTTTTTCATCGCTCATACCACAAAGCCTGAATTTACTTACGGAGTACCTGTTATTACTTACGGAGCCGAGACGTGGACACTGACGGTACGACTAGTTCACCAAGTCGCTCAGCGAGCTATGGAGAGGGCTATGCTCGGAGTTTCTCTGATGGATTGAATTCGAAACGAAATCATCCGTCAGAAAACCAAAGTTATCAACATAGCTCAAAGGATTAGCAAGCTGAGATCACAAAGGGCTGGTCACATCTGTCGTAGAACCGATAACTGTTGGGGAAGACGTGTTCTAGAGTGAAGACCACGGCTCATCAAACGTAGTGTAGGATGCCCTCCAGCTAAGTGGAGCGATGATATACGTAATAGCTGAAGATCGAGCTCAGTGGCATGTATAGGAAAGGTCTATATCCTGCATTGGACGGAAACTGGCTGATTATGATTGTGATAGTATTAGCGTTTTATTTAATGAACATTTTTTGTTTAATAGAAGCTAATTTGGTTGAAAACTGGCAATACCACGTTTTATGATTATTTTGATACTTTTATTTGAGAGGAAAACCACCTAATATATTGATTTAAAATAAGATATTATATATGATACACATTTTTCATTTTGTGATGGTTTTTTTCATTATTTGAACCGAAAAGATATGCAAAAACATACGTAAATGTAAATTTCTCGACAACCCGAGAAGACCCGAGAAATTAGCCTTGAGAATTCTCGAGACCCGAGAAATTGATGAGCTCTAGAAATCATGAACCCTATCCCACACTTAATTTAGAACAACATTATAATAACACGCAAATTATGTTTTAAATCTATATTTCAGGTGTTATAAATATGTGTGTATAATCACTAAACAGTCTGAAAGGCTGATAATTGGTAATAGAAACGCGGACAAAGATATTTCAATCAATTCCTAGCAAGATCTTGCGCACCGAAAATTAACTGTCGCCGTAGAACTCCCGCGTCCCGCTTGGGGCGCTTGCGTCGTGCATACTCACTGTCCGTTGCTTTCGACGCATGCGTGATGGGTAATGGGTAGCGACTATGGAGGAAACGCATATGGTGCGCGGGAAACGCACGCGACCGATGGCGTGCGTCCTACTTAATTCCTCCCGCTACAGTCACCACGTTACAGTCTCCCCCTTCTAGCCTACGTTACGTCCCGGATGTCAGGCTAGCAGTCATAACAACGTGGCCCACCTACCATGCTTACATTTTTCCCTAACCAGCGGTTCAACTTATCCAGTGAATAGTATGAGGTGCGAGATATGTTATAAGCCTATATCCCCTCAAGATCTAACATTCTCCAAAGTTAATTTAGTTGAACTTACAACCTTTACCCTGTAAGACCCACCACGTTGGATGGTTTCGATAGACTGTCTAGTGTCTATACTCAGCATCGCTGCCATCGTTGGGTTCTCGTACTATTCAACGTGCTAGATCACCCTGGTACCTCTGGTCTGGCACGGCACGTATTCCTTGGCGAACTTTCGCTTACCAGACCGGTAAATCTGCGATCGAACGCGGCTTAGTGTGCGCTTACGCCGTAGTGGCCTGTTGTGATTTTTCTGCTGCGTAGCTTTCCTGCGTTCGTGCTCAGGTATCACAGTTGATTGCAAGGTTTCTCTACCATCAAACTCAAATCTGTACTGTACCTCTAGACTCTGGACTCTGGAGTATCCCATCCTATGTACTGTAACTATGCACACCGGTCATCCTTGACTCGGTCCTGATCGTTCTCGACTCGGCACTGGTCATTCTCGACTCGGCACTGATCATCCCCGACTCGTCACTGGTCGTTCTAGGTTCAGCGCTGGTTATCCTCGAATGGACGCTGGTTCTTTTCCACTCAGCGTTGGTCGTCCTCAAATCACCGTCGGTAGTACGCGACTCAACATCGATCGTAATCGACTCGACATGGGTGTCAAGTTACATACCTGCCCGCGTCAGAAAGTCTATCTACACCAAGAAACACCCACACGTAATCTCAAACCCTCGATAGCGGTCGCTTGATAGATATATATATAAAAGTATGTACTTATATAATATATAAAAATCGGTACCTAGACATCGTAAACAGTCTGGAACATAAATAAGTATGTCAAAATATCACTGATAAGATCGATATTTTATTACTGATACGATACCGGGTTGGATCTTATATCGAGTCGAGGGGGTTTGTACTAAGCGCCCTGAAGCAAAACTTGCTGCGGGAGATGCGATAAAATATTTAATATTAATTTTTGAAATTATTAAAATCCTACTACAGAACATACGAATGCGTAAAACGAAACATAATTTTCTTTGATTGCTTATCAATTTCAGAATTGTCAAAGTGCGAGAAAACATACTAAGCTGCCATTTTGTTGACATTGACAGATGCTTCTCTTAAAAAAAAGGCAGTAACGTAGACAGAGAAAAGAATAGACCGCGGGTAGCTCTGTCTCTTTCCCACATGAAATAGGATAAACTATGGAGTTATTCCATGTAACGGAAAAGGACAAAGCTATAACATTTCCCTATCTCAGTGCGTGCCGGTTTTTACAGGGTCAGTAACGTAGTTAGCCGTTTTTAGCTTAACGAAGTTTGACCTTTATTGCTATGTGTCACTTGCTTCTAAATACATATATGGTTATTTCACAGATTATTTAATAGTTACTAAGTGTTATGTTCGTGAATGGAGTATTAAGTGGGTGTGGCATTAAAATAACAATAATAATATGAGAAAGATAAAACTATACAATCACTTGTATGAGAGAGCGAGATGAACAACAATTTTTTATCCTTCTCTGCGTATGCGATTTTACAAACTGGCTCCAGCACTGGAACCAAGTTCTAGTGCCCCCATTGGCTCTCACCCACTGTCATGTATGACCCGACCAAATTACGTTTTTCGTTTTATCTTATAGCTGGCATATTATCACGTGTTCATCATTTTAGTCGGGTTATATCTGTTTATATATATAGCTATTTCATTCGCATACGCTAATGTTCTCTCTAAATATATACTTTCTCTATGGATATGTTACAATCTTCTATCTCATGGAGCCACGCCACCCAAATCTCTATAATTCCTAAAAACTTTAAATTTTATGGGCAGTAAGCAGTTATTTATTTGGGTTATAAATTTGTTGTGTTTATTTATGGCCTTAAAGTGTAGGTTAGGTTATGTTATAACTTAGAATAGTGACCACACATCGCGCGAGCCGAGCGAGCGAAGCGAGCGTGCCGCGGCAGCGGCCGGCGAAGCGCTAGAAAGTAAAATGATACAAATGTATGATGAAAATATGTAAATTTAAATAAAAAAAAAATAAAAAAACTATGCCTCTCCGGCAGGGGAAAAAAAGTGGGGAGGACTCCCCTCAACTCCCTCTACCTCCTTCGACTATTTCTATCTTCCTATATGGGTATACTAGATATCACATTCATATCGATATTACAACAGGCCCTATGGTTGAACTGTTTTCTTATTAAAACGGCTTATTGACCATTGAAATGGGTAATTTTTTATTGCTGGCAACTTTTAGTATCCGTCCATATTCATTTTGCAGACTAAAAAAAAAACTAAAAACGACGTTAAGAGAAAAGAATACATTTGTCGGTTTTAAAATAATTTTCGATGCTAGATAATTTGAGTGTTCTACGGTTTTAAAGAATATATTCAATTCGCATCAGATTTGCCGGAGGAGGTGTGGAAACGAAGAATTTAAAACGGTAAGTTTCGTGACATTTGTGATGGATTTGTTTGTAAAGCGAGAAAGTGACCGTTGTCGTGAGACCGCAGTCGTTGCAGTTGCGATCTAATTTCACATCACATACAATAGGCACGGCTATTAATGAACCGGCCTGCAATTAACAATTAGTGCCGCAGTTGTCGAACGGTTGTTTTGCTTTAATTGGGGGTCTAAATCAGGTAAAACGGAATCTATTGTGATGTTTTGACGTACTATTACTACTGCTTAATGTGCCCTGTAGCTCTAAAAATAAACGCCTACGCTTAGAAAAAGTTGGCACGTATTAAGTAAACTGCATTTTGCGTATAATGTCATTACTACACCATGCTGGTGACTATAATCGTTGACAATACACTCACCGTACCTATATCAATAGATACCATTTTCATGAATTCGTATCAGATACGAAAAGATAGTAGTAGTACCTGCTAGCAACAGTTAAGGACAAGGACCGTAGCTGGTACATGCACAAAAGAGGTCATACAAATTCAATGGCAATTAATTTTCAGGGCTAACTAGTATCCTTATAAAGACATGATAATATCAGATGTACCTTGCAAGTAGACCTTATAAATGTTGATTTACCATATGATTGTTGCACTCATTTTATTTTCTAAAGTTAGTGCATACTCTCATTCTAGTTCTGTCAATGTTATCTAGACCAGTTTTTTTTCAACCTTTTTTAGGACGCGATCGCCTTAGTTTGAAAAAAAAATTTGGGACCCCCTACCTGTTAATACCTAGTGTTTATAATCTGTATTTTATTATATTACTAGCTTCTGACCTACAGGAAACAAATTACATATTTTTCTTGAGAAACAAATATTACATGCACTCTCACTCCCTCTTAATTACAACACCTATAAATGCTCTTTAATTAATATTTTCCTAATAAAAGTATATTTTCAAACTTTGTTTTTTTTTCTATAACTGACTGACTGACCCCGAGCGCTCCCCTTATAAAGGTTAATTGGTTTGCAATCAACCCACACGTTGAAAAACACTGATCGAGACTATCTTCATAGTGTGTCAAAGTCTTGTTCCTACTACTGAAATTCACTCTTTTCTACTGACCTCTAAAGATGAAGAAGATGTTCTCAATTTGTCCATTCCATTAGTGTACGTCTCGGTAGATGCTATATTTTCAATTTTTGAAATGTATAATTTTGTATCGCACTGTATCTTGATAACGAAGATGTAAAAATATACATTATAGCTGTAGTGTGTGGTATCCTGATGATTTTTATCAAAAGATGTATTGAAATATATCGTGCTATAATATACATCTTTACCATTATTCGCCGTTGCTTGGCGTCACTACAATCACCTTTCCCCAATATTTTATAACAAGCTTAATTCAATAAACAAAATAAAACAATAACACATAATAACACCACTACACACGCACATACACTCTCACACTAACACACACACACACACACACACATACACACACAAACACTTATTTGCATCATTTGTATCATTTTTTTTTCTATAATTACAATAGTAACATTTAGATTAAACATACAATTATGTAAGGTAACCAGATAAGTTAAACTACAATAGTTGCTTTACTAAGCTTTTAATATAAGTTTATATTTGTTCTAAATTTAGGGAAGGCACTGCTTTTTTGCAACACAGTTCTTAACTAAAGCAAAAAGCAGAGTTCGCATTTCATGTCTGTAAACTTTTGTTTGTGCAAAATAAAGCAATTTTGTATTTGTATTTGTATTATAGCTGCCGTGTCTGAAGGCCTTGGAGCCCAGACCAACCTGCCGGTGGGTTAGCCTACGCGCAAATTGATCAATGTAATTTAAATTACAATGTTATTAATAATAATAATGTAATAAAAATTTACAAATCTAATACTATATGAATCTTTGTTCTGACATACTGACTGACTGACTGATAGACAATGCACAGTCTAAACTGCTGGTCGTAGAGACTTGAAATTTGGAGGGTATATTCATCTTAATACATACCCCTTAAGAGTGTGAAATGGGAGTTCAAAGTTTGTATGGAGAAACAAGATTAGATAGTCTTTTCTATTCGAAACTTCTCAGAAGTGCTTCAGTAAAAAAATAAGTCAACACGTGTTTCAGCATTTATTGATATTCCACCCCTAAGAGAGTGAAATGGGGTAACAAAGTCTGAAAATCAATATTGTTTCGGATTGTGCTGAAATTTGGTATGCAGATAGTTATAACGACGTTAGTTCTCTCAGAGAATTTTTTTTCTAAAATGTACCCTTTAAGAGGATGACCATTTCATCCTTTCAAATTCAAAGTCACCCCTAAATGGGTGAACTGGGGTAACAAAGTCTGAAATCAATATTGTTTCGGATTGTGCTGAAATTTGGCAAGCAGATAGTTATTTTTACGTAGGTATCCGCTAAGAAAGGATTTTTCAAAATTCACTCTTTCAGGGGATGAAGCAGGGGTTCAAAGTTTGGATAGTCATTTTATTCGACATTTCTTACTTGGTACTTGGTACTTGGTGCGCGGGCTGGTTTCCGCAACTAGGCCGTTTATCGGCCCTTTTTGCGTGAGGTTGGTCGCACTTATTCAAGCCACCCGATGTCAGCGAGGAAGGCCAGCAGCTCGCTGATGCCGGCGCAGGCCCCTCGCATCGTCGTCGGTAACCCGAAGAGTGTCCTCCGCTGTGACGCCACGCTACTGCACTCCAGGAGCACATGCGCAGCCGTTTCCTCGGCCTCCATGCAGCCTCTGCATAGAGGACTGTCGGTGACACCTATAGTAAATAGGTGTTTATTAAATGAGCAGTGTCCGGTGACTACCCCGACAATATGTCGGAGTTTGTCACGTTTAAGGTTGAGCAATTTACGGGAGTATCTCGGGTTTAGTTCCGGGAATGCCTCCTTCGATTGCCTACATTCCTTTATACCTGCCCAGTAGTCTTGATGTTGTTTCCTGATGTTTTCTCGGATCTAGGCTTTGATTTGGCTGAACGGTATAGGTATCATTGGTTCCACTCCTGCAGGGTGCAGGTTAGAACCTCTCCTTGCCAGTTCGTGTGCCGCGTCATTACCTCTGGATCCACTGTGGCCTTTTATCCATTGAAGAATGATACGGTTGTGTTTACCAACCTCTTGCAGAAGATGATGGCACTGCACGATCAGCCCCGTCGAGAAGTCATACCTTTGCAGGGCTTGTAACACAGCTGCGCTATCGGAGAGTATTCTTATAGTTTGATCATATACCTTCCTTTGTAGCACTGCTGAGGCCGCCTGGATTATCCCTACACATTCCGCTTGGAATATGGAGTTGTGTGCGCCCAGGGGTGTTGATATGTGGATGTTGAGGTCGTCTGAAAATGCCCCCGCACCTGATCCTGTGTTCATTTTTGATCCGTCTGTGTATATCCTCACTTCATGTATTCGACATTTCACACAAGTACTTCTGTAAATGAATAAGTAAATACGAGTTGCAGGCTTTTTCAAAATACCACCCTAAGAGGGTGAAGTGGAGTAACCAAGTCTCAATAAAATCAATATTGTTCTGGATTGCGCTGAAATTTAGAATGCAGATAGTTGTTACGACGTAGGTACTTAGTACTTCAGTAAATAAATAAGTAAATACGTTTTGCAGGATTTTTGCAAGGGGTTGGTAAAAAAGTCTGATAATCAATATGGTTTTTCGGATTTTATAAATATGAATCCCTATTTCCCGTAGTCACGCAATATCTTGAAAACAGGTGAACTGATTTGGCTTTTACTTCTTTGATGTCTTTTATGATAGAAAGGTTTTTTACGTAAACAAAAGAATTCTTTAGCGCGGGTGAAGCTTCTAGTAACAGCTAAAACAAAGAGAGATGCAACCATTTTGTTGATACATAGTAGTATCTTGCTCTGTTTGCAGTTTAGTTTTTTCATACATTTAACTAATTTGAATAGTGCTGATGCTGTGCATTCTTCAGAAATCTGTATTTCTTAAAATGTTGTCTGACTGACTGGTCTTATAGATAATTGCTTATGCTTTCTGATTCACTTATGATAAAAAATTACAGCTTACAAATAATTTGTGATAGTTCATGCCAATAACGAGCTGTGATTTAATCAGTTTTTACAATATTAGTGATTTTGTAACTGGAATAGCTGTACTAACTCAATTCAAAGCCCTGTTCAAGTCATTCAACAAAGAATAAAATACATTTCTAATAGTTTAAAATTCCTTGGTACTGTGTTTTGGTTCACTGGCCTCCACTTCTATTGTTAAGGGCTCACAGCTTAGTTTCAGGTCAACATAGATTCTAATCAGTATTTGATATATGGCTATTTCATGTTTCAGCGTTACATGTTGAATAAACATTATTGAAATAGCTACTTTTATATTCTTGTACTAAAGTGGAATTGAAAGTCTCTCTGTTAAAATACCTAATAGTGAAAGGTTTCTGTTACTATATTTATGCATACATATTACAATAGTTGTGTAACAGCCATGGGATCTTATAAAGTACACCCTTTTAAATATAAATAATCAACTAAACACTTTTGAGATAACTTACCCAGTTTGCCAAATATACAGTTCTGTGCCTAGTTGAATATGCATCATAAAATAAAAAATAAGTTCAAAAACTGAAACCCGACTACTGAAAAATCACTCTATATAAAGTACTAGCAGCCCGCCCCGGCTTCGCACGGGTAGAACATATATGCATACAAAATTTGCATCAGTTTGTTGCATCGAATATAAAATATGAACATATTTAACAATCATCGTCATATTTCATCCAATTTACACAAAACCTTAACGAATTATGCACCTAAACCTTCCTCATAAACACTCTGGCTATTGGTGAAAACCGCATGATAATCCGTTCAGTAGCTATTGAGATTATTGCGAACAGACAGACCGACGTAGTGATGGACTTTGTTTTATACTTACTTACGTAGTGATATTGGACGGCCCTTTTAGCGAAAAGGATAGTTACCCTGATTCTGACCCGACGGTCATTGGTTCTAATCCTAGCTATATACCTACCAATGAAAGTTTTATGTGCATTCATGAATCATGAGTTTTCGTACAGTGGTAGTGGGATCATTAAACCTACCAAAAAGTAGCTTACCACCAAGGAGAACATCTGCCGCCGTAACCTTACGGCGTTCCCCGACGCAAAATATAGGGGTAATATACGTTAAACGTGTGTATCTGTCTGTGTGTCTGTCTGTGTGTCTGTCTGTAGCATCTTAGCACCTAACGGGATGAACCGATTTTGTTTTTATTATTGATAGTTTGTTTTGTTTGATAGATGTCTTCATCGAGAGTTTTCTTAGCTTTGATTCATGAAAATTCGTTCAATCGTTATAAAACTAGTAGCTTTTTTCTAGTTAATTGCGCTATGAAATCAACTTTCATAGGTCTGATCAATTCGAAAATCTTCTTCTTCAACGATATTGTAAGAACATGGAAGCATTGGCCTGATGCTGGGACATCTCCTGGACTCTACAGAATACTCAAATCCTCACCAACTTACAGCTCAGATTTTAAATGTCGTGTTTAGAGTCATTGGAATGCTTTTAATGAAAATATTATACATAGATCAGTCGGGGTGGTTTAAAATATTATATTATTATATAGATGAATATTATTTTATACAATAGATCATATTATTATACTATATTGACTTCAAATTGATTGTGATCGGTGGGGATCTACAGAAAAGCTAAGCTTATAATAATATTTTCGTATAATTATGACCTAATCTGTGGTTTCACTGCAAATATTTTATTAATTTTGCGATGCGTGTATGTGAAATCCGTGATATCTTCTAGAGTTTTCATTTGAATTATATACTGTAAAGGACAATTTTAATCTATAATATGTGGCCAAGCTAATTAACGTAATTATTTGGATAAGGATTAATACTATATACTTGAAAATAGCCTTGGAAGTTATGTAATATTTTTTAACAAAAATTCTAAGATTAAAATGGTTACTGTGAGTCAACCTTAAGAGATAGACATATGCTGTCGCGGACTTTTTTGTAGGTCTTATTAAGTTGTACAACTCTTGCAAAGAAAATATTCTTCTATCTATTGTCAATTAAGCAGCGTTCGTATGAAACGTGTTTTTTCGACCGTTTTTTTGCCGACTTAGGTTGCAAATTAGGTCTCAACGAATGTAACTTTAATTTAAACGGGATAATATATAGCCTATTTTCATTCCGAAAGTCCATTCTATGTATTAGTGAAAGAATTTTTTAAATCGGTTCAGTCGTTTTTGAGCCAAATCATTACAAACATACAAAAATACAAATGTTCTCTCTTTATAATATTAGTATAGATGAAACAAGAAAATATTCTCATCTGAGATCACTATGTACATAATATCGTTTAAAAACTAAAAAACAACCGACTTCAATGCCGCGCTATTCATTTTCAGTACCAGTTTTGAGATGTTTATCTCAATATCTCTGGAGATACTTATCATACCTCGATAAAATTACCATGGTACCACACTTAGGATATCTCCTTTCGAACAAAAAAAGAATAATCGAAATCGGTTCATAAACGACGAAGTTATCCGCGAACAAACATAAAAAAAAAAAAAAAAAAAATACGGTCGAATTGAGAAACGTCCTCCTTTTTTTGAAGTCGGTTAAAAATATTCAATATGTATCGTGTATTATACAGACAACTAACTTGTAATAACTATTTTATTGTATTTCATATACAGTAGAACCTCTTTAAGTCGAACCTCGATAAGTCAAAACCTCCCAATCTCGAAAAAAGTTTGGTGTTGCCTTCCCTTCAAGCCCTAAAACCTCCGTTTCCCGAAATCTGAACCCTCTACATGTCGAAATAATTAGTGAGTCCCTATAAGCAAATTCAGTACGTATTTTCCTTCTATAACTCGAATAAATAAATTTGACATCTGTATCTCGAAGATCGCATTTTTTATATTTTACAACTTTTACACTCTATTATTTGAAACTTATTACCTCTATAGTTCGAAGAAAAATAAGTTGCCGACATTAAGATATTGCCGACAATGTAAGTAGATACACCATTGTTTCTTAGAAAACAATTTAGGAGTATACAATGAATACGATTAACCCTTAAGGAATTTATGACTCACGTTAACATGTGCTTGCTTGCTTGGTGTCAGGTGTTAATTTTTGTTATTTTTGATTTCATTTGAACTTTAGCGAAGCAAATTATTTGTTGTCGAATGAAAAATTGTCAGAAGTAGTTTGGTTCTACCGCAATACATATACATTTTTAGAACAGTTTAAAATTGTTAAAACATGTGTACAGTAAAAAGTAAACTGAAAACTCTAAATTATTAAGAATGAATCTTAACCTCTACAAGTCGAATTAAAATCCGCCTAAGTCAAAATCCTCCATAAGTCGAAAACTCTATAACTCGAATATTTTGGCGTTTCCCTTGAGGTTCGACATATAGAGGTTCTACTGTATATTCATAGTGGTGTTCAGTGAATACCCGTGGTCGTATGTTACTTTGCAGAGTGTATTGTTTTGTTACAGTAGGTCAAAAAGTCAAAAGTCAAAGCATTTATTCAGTATAAGGGCAAATTAAAAATTTGCACTTACACACGTCAAATAACATTAAATAGATCATATTCAATAAAAAATATTATAGATATAACAAAAACATAACTTATTGCTTTGAATTTATAAAAAAAAAAAACAATGGTATTCAGCTTTCATCTAGACGTCGAACGTCACACTTAAAACACATGTTTAATTCCCCTGATTAATGTGGGGTTGCCAATCGTACTATTACGTGCACCCGCAACCCAGTGCATGTTTCAGTACTTAAGACATTTTTTTTTATCTAAAAAATTGTGAACTAATGACATACGACCACGGCTATCCTCTGAGCACCACTAAGAATATTTATGAAATACAATAAAATATTTATTACAAGGTAGTTGTGTGTATAATACACGATACATATTGAACAGTTAAACAAATATTACTGATTTTTTTATAATTTTTACAAAGAAAAATAATATTTCAAGCCCCATAGGGGTAGTTTTGAAAAAATGAAATACACGTGATCATAATTTGTTTTTAGGTATATTTGTACCGAGTTTTGAGTAAATCGGCCCAAGGAATAAAATTTTCCATAGAAACTTTATCACCCTATTTAACCCCTTTAAGGGATGATTTTCAAAAATAAGATTAGCCTATGTCTTAAGTTAGAACCTACAAAATCTACGTTTTCGATTTCATCAAAATTGGTTTAGTGGTTATCGAGATACGTGGTAACAAACATTCACACACACACTTACTTTCGCATTTATAATATTAGTAGGAAGGATACGCTACAAAACACACTAGAGTTAGAAGTCAGAACAAGTAAAGAAAGGTCAATAATACCTATACGTATTTCAATACTTCCATAGTCACACAACAGAACTGTCTAAGGTGCAGGGCAGGGCTTTTTAAATTTATTTTCTATTTTTATACCACGATGATTTGAGAATTTTCCAATAACGGAAAATGATAAGAGTGGCTAATTACCCGACTACGGCGAAGCAAAAAGGAGGGTGTATGTATGTATGTTCATCTGTTCCCTCATAACTTCTAAACTACTTATCATAATTTAACAAATGAGGTATCGTTGGACGCGTCTTATTTGTCTGCTGGTTATAAGCTATGTGACGTCACAACAAATTGAATGTGGCGTCACAACAAGTTGAATAGGGATTTTAAAATGAAGATAGAATTTAGTACATCATATTTTTGTGGGGCGTAGTGTTGGCGAGATATATACCCGCCGCGGTCAAGAAAACTATTTTTTACTTCACGCCGTCGCAAAAATGCAGTAGGGAGGGTTATGTGTTTGTTGATCGCTGTGTATGTATGTAAGTATCTTGACATGTATACATGGATACATCTATCCAAAAACTCCTAAATGCTTTAAATAAAAAATAAGTTCTTAAACTAAAACCCGACTACTGAAAAATCACTCTATATAAAGTATGAAACAAGAAAATATTCTCATCTGAGATCGCTATGTACGTACAAACTATTCAATATGTATCGTTTATTATATAAAAAAAAATACTTTTAATAAATATTTTATCGTATTTTATACATATTCTTAGTGGTGCTCAGAGGATAGCCGTGGTCGTACGTCACCTACCGTAACAAAACAATACATTCATAGCATACGACCACGGGTATCCTCTGAACACCACTAAGAATATGTATAAAATACGATACAATATTTATTAAAAGTATTTTTTTTATATAATAAACAATACATATTGAATAGTTTGTACATAGCGATCTCAGATGAGAATATATTCTTGTTTCATACTTTTTAGAGCGTGATATCTCAGTAGTCGGGTTTAAGTTTTTGAACTTATTTTTTTATTTTCATTGCATGTTACCTTATAAATTCACACCAAATATAAAACTAAAATATCTACTTTGCTTCTTTAGGTAGTGTTCACCGACAGAAACCACAATGGAGGATGAGAATGAATATAAAAAGCTGCCGACAGAAGACAAATGTGTACACAAGCTGTGGAAGGCTCGAGTAGCCGGCTACGAGGAAGCCATCAAGCTATTCAACCAGATTGTCGACGAAAAGTCACCAGAATGGAACAAATACCTCGGGCTGATCAAGAAGTTTGTCACCGACAGCAATGCTATGGCACAAGAGAAAGGTATGTTGCATATATTTCAGTTTTTTAGGGCCAGTTCCACCGGTTCCTGATAGCCCTATTAGATTATATACTTATCAGGTAGATTTTGCCAATTTTAATATGGCGTCATTATCAAGTAACTATATGATATATTTTTTTACATCTTATACCATAAGATATGTAATAAAAATATACTATAACGTCAAACGCTAGCTTAAGACTTATAGGCTAGCGTTTGACCACTATCTCACCTGTTGGTAAGTGATAATGTGGTCGAAGATGGTAAGCCTAGAATGGGAACTGGCTCTCAGGGATAGCTGCCCGAACACATTTGATGTTAGGAGACAGATTTTCTAACTTGAGGGTGGTAGCTGGCCAGTCGGACACTAGATAGTGTCCTGCCACCATGCAGGTTGTTGGTTTCTTAACAATATTTTTCCTTCACCGGATGGTAACTATGAAAAGCGCACATAAATTTTATGATAGAAAAATCCATTGGTGCACGGCGGGGATTGAACTCGGTACCTCTGGAGCTCTGACATCAAAGTCGACCATTCTCCCACTTACACCACCGAGCCCTCAAAACTTTATCGAGAACTAAAGATTGCTCCAAGTCTTGTCATGACTTCTCCATAATGAGTATATTAAGACATTTTCTAGGTATGTTCAGCAATTACATACGTACATATTAGAAATGGTGGATTGTATACATTGAGTTATATTTTGGTCATATGATCAGAGATTCAAAGATATTATCTTTTCAACCGACTTCCAAAAAAGATGGAGGTTCTCCATTCGTCTGTATGTTGTTTTTTTTACGCAATTACTCCGTCAATTGTGAACCGATTCCAATGATTCTATTTTAATCGGTAGGGTACGTTTCCGAGGTGGTCCCATTGTAATTTCATCGAGATCTGATTAGTATCTCCAAAGATATGACGATAAACGTCGTCAAACTTGCTACTGAAATTGACCCGCGGGGCATGGAAGTCGGTTGTTTTAGTTTTTAAACTATCTTAATTATAACTTCACAGTTTGGCCATACATTTAAATTATATTAAATTCATTTAAAAGAAAGTAAAATACCTACAAAGAGTTTTCACAGCTAATAAATTGTACAATCAGTACAGTCTTACAAAGATATTGAACTCTACAAAACAAAGCCTCTTTCAGTTGGATTAACTATCTTAATCAAGGATGAGAACACAGATAATTGCAGACTGTACATGCCACTGACTTCCCCCAATAGATGTCTTATGAAACCGCTCGCAAAACTAAAAACTTCACATACATACTTAAATGTATTTCTTAGATATTTTTTTTAAGTTTACTAGCAATATGACTTCTACATTACTAGTAGGTAGACTTGTTAACCCCCTAATTGAAACCCCGCATCGCAGCGAGACATGACGCGACGCGATTCGGCGCACACTTCATAAGATAGGTAGTGACACAAAATAAAACTACACAGAAATAATTATTTACTTACTTATTTTCATTGAGATAATTCGATGTCTCGCGGCTTTGCGCTGTGCTGCAAGGCGTCTCGTCGCGTCTAGGTATGAACTTACCCATAGTTTCGGACCTGTGATCGGTACTTAGCGATTTGCCATTACCATTGCCTTTAAAAATCGAAAATAAACGCGATCACAGGTAGATGCAATTTTTTTTATGATTATGATAAAACAGAAAAAAACACAGCATTTGCTTATGTTATCGATGATATCTCTCTCTCTCTGGGTTGGATGCGAGATGTTATGCCTCACATGTCAAATAATTTTACTGGACACTTCACTTTATATCTCCTTGATACGTACGCTGACTTTTTTATATCTGAGCGTTTGACCGTTATCTCGCCTGGTAAGCAATAATGTGGTCGATTATGGTGAACACGCTAAGCCTAAAATGGATTAGCAGAAGTCCTACCACACAATTAAAGAAACATTTGCATTGATGTATGTATCTTGTGTTTACGTTCTACATGCGAAATCTGTAAGGGTGTTATTTATGGTACAGTCAGATCATTACAAATATAGTACACTACATACATACGGTCAATTGAACAATGTCTGGTGCTTGAATTATTGCTTCCTTGAATGCACTCAAATACATTTGTGACTCAGACAACATCATACATTGGAATTTCATGAATTTTGTATCGATGCTAATACCACAAGTACTAACAATAACTACAGGGGTCAGGGTGGTCGAAACATAAACGTCGATGGTTTTACATTTCTTAGGTAAATGGTTATCCAAATATACCATCATGTATGTTCTCCAATTTTTTTTATTTGTTGATTTATATAATATACTAACTGATACCCAAGACTTCGTTCACCTACACCAAGCAATTTATCTGATAACTGTTTAAAGACCATAAATCAAAGGAATAAATACTTCTTTACCTTCCACCGCCATATAAAGAGAGAGAGGGACAGACATTGAGGCGAGTTGGCATCGCCTCGCTTTCTCGCACCACGGCTCCATGAATGTTTCTGCAGTGCGCTTGACGTATGCGATTATTTGTGAAAAAACTCAATTATTATCATGAATTTATTTTCTCAAAAAGTAGCCTATGTATATAAGTAGCCTCATGCTATAAAGTATCTCCTTGTTAAATTTCAGTAAGATTGGATCGTCCGCTTAGGCGTGATTAGGTAATAAACAGACTGAGTGACAAAGTTACAAACGTTTTTATTATATTAGTCTGGATAAGTATACTTACCATCTTACTATACATATCTCGGGTCGTAACACGCCAGGCCTTTAATAAGGCATTGACGGAGCCGAAGCCAACATCAAGAGGCCCTTCACATCTATGACACCAAGTGACAATACATATGTGTAAATAGTCTCCAACGTAACGGAACTAAACTCATTAGTGAACGAAGTCATGTGCAGAAGCACATTTTACGCCGAAACTGAGTCCATTAAACTTCTAATACGCTAATAACGAGTTCACATGACTATTTTACTTAATCCGATTATCCGTGATAATATTGCGGCTTCCTCGCGTGTGTAGACACATGTATTCTCACGTGCATTGCGAGCTAGGATTAACAAAAATAAACTTGAATGTAATGCAGGGTTTCATTGACTTATTTCAGTACTCTTATTTATTCTGTGCTTTTGGACGATGGCTTTGATTCGAGAATGTACTTAAACGTTCGTAGCTTAAACGAGGTAAAGTTTTGTAATTCGAATAACTTTCTAACGTATCTACTAGGCGCATAAAGGAGTGTGGTTCAATGGACTATTCAACTTTAAAGGCATTTAAGGGTATTTCAAAGATTATACTCAAGAGAATTGCGAAACCGCACTTCGGTTTATTCGTTTATTTTAAGCACTTTTTGCTGTGATTTTGAATAATGCCGCCAATCTGAGCATGTTTATTAGATTAAATCGGTTTGTAAGCTTGCAAGTTAGGTTACAAAATATTATTATAGTTTCCATATTTAGCTCGTCAGTTATCGGGTCGTAAAAGAAAACCAGCTGGTAATCATTGATGCATTCCGCTATATCACGCATCAATTTAGAATTTCAATTCGATGTATATGCAGTTTCATTCATTACATATACATACATAAAACTTGCTTTTACACAGTTTGGGTTTTATGTGGTCTAAAAGAAAACCAGGCATGGAAAAGTTTATGGACTGGGCTACCTAAAGAACCAGATTTCTCTTTGATGGCGGTAGGCTACCTTTTGGTAGCAAGTCAGGCGAAACATTGATATCATTCTCCTAACATTTGTGGATTCGGTACTCATAGCACTCCTAAATTTTTAGGGGTGATCATGTTGACATCTGAGTATATAAAATTCAAAGTCCTGACTGACCGATACATTTGTTTTCTGTAGGCGTAGGTATAAGCTAGTAACATATGTATTTTAAACCAACCTGGCTCTTTTTAACCGACTCCAAAAAAATACGGAGATGTTTCAATTCAACCGTATATATATTTTTTATGTGTGTTCGCGGATATTTTCGTCGTTTATGAAGATAATGTGACGATTCTTTTTTTTTGTTGGAAAGGAGATATCCCAAGGGTGGTACCATTGTAATTTAATAGAGATCTGATAAGTATCTCCAGACATTGTCGATAAACGTTCGAACTTGCAACTGAAACTGACTCGCGCGGCATGGAAGTCGGTTGTTTTAGTTCTTAAACTATCATAATTATTGAGTCTGCTTTCTGTCTACCGAGAAGATTTTCCTTAGTACCGTTATCTCAGTAATGCCGTGTCAGTTGCTTACTAGCTATATTATATGTACTTACATTGTTTTAAGGTATGGAAGCGGCATTAGTGTTTGTAGAAAACTGCGGGCATGCCGGCAAAACGACTGGTGAGGTGATGTCTGGCATAGTTTCCAAGTGCATCGCCGCGCCTAAAACTAAGACCAAGGATCTAGCATTACAGGTAACTCGCATTTCTACTTCTTGAAGGTCCCGAGTGAAGATCATATCTTGTTTGGCAAAGATAGATAGATAAACACTTTATTTGCACACCAATAATTACAGAAAATACTGAAGGAAAATACGTTTACTAAGTAATGCAAAGGGCGGTCTTATCGCTTAAAGCGATTTCTTCCAGAGAACCAAGCTGAGATTAATATTGCGAGACTGTGACGGACGGTGGTGCAAATGTAGTTTGGGAAATTTTATGGATATATTATCATATACTATATAGTCGCAGTGTAGGAGGCCGCTGCTGTTACTATTTGAAGTAAACCCTTTGAAAACAATTCTTAGAAATTAAATCGAAATTCGCGAGGTAACATAGTGTAGAACTCTAGTGAAATAAAAACTAATTTTATACAAAATACAAGCAAAGCAAAGGCCTACATATTTCCATAGCTTATCTATTTATCTATAATAATCATCACACAACATTTCGTAATATAAATTTTTCATTTTCCAGATCACATTAATGTACGTTGAGATAGAAAAACACGAAATAGTAGAAGAGGAACTGTTAAAAGGCATGGAACAGAAAAACCCCAAAGTAGTAGCGGCTTGCGTCACCGCTCTGCACCAGGCATTGAAGCAGTTTGGTAACAAAGTTATCACCATCAAACCTATGGTGAAGAAGATTCCAATACTACTGGCCGATAGAGATAAAACTGTGAGGGATGAAATGAAAGCACTCGTTGTTGAGATGCACAGGTATTTATTATCATTTTTGATCACACATTATCCAATTTAGGTAGAATTATCTTCAATTTCTATTCAAGTGTTCACTATCAAATCTATGGTGAAAAAGATTCCAATACTGCTGGCAAATAGGGATAAAAATGTGAGGCATGATGTGAAAGAACTCGTTGAGATGCACAGGTATTTATTATCTTTTTTGATCTCACATTATCCAATTTAAGTATATCAATTATCTTCAATATTAATTCAAGTGTTCACTATATAATCTATGGTGAAAAAGATTCCAATATTGCTCCTATAGGGATAAAACTGAGGGATGAAATGAAAGAACTTGTTGAGATGCACAGGTATTTATTATCTTTTTTGATCTCACATTATCCAATTTAGGTATATCAATTATCTTCAATATAAATTAAAGTGTTCACTATCAAATCTATGGTGAAAAAGATTACAATACTGCTGGCCGATAGGGATAAAACTGTGAGGGATGAAATGAAAGCACTTGTTGTTGAGGTGTACACTGCACATGTATTTATTATCTTACTTGATCTTACATTATCCAATTTATATCAATTATTTATAATATCCGGTTAGGAAGAGTCACCTTTCTAATTCACCGAGAAAAAAAAGCGAATCAATATAATATATTCAAAGTCTGTCAAAAATTGGTTTGTTTGCTGTGCTTTGCTTTAATGCTGTTTGCCCGGCGTCTACGAGAGATTATGAAATTTTAGTTAGTATAAATCAAATTCTATTGAATCTGAGCGGTGAAAAACACAGTTGTTGGCCCACTTTTATTTTGAAATTTCGGACAGACAAGCGCTTGATCGATATCTCACCTGATGTTAAGAGAAAATGCTGTCTAAAATGGAATCGTGCTTGTCTGGAATCGTCTGAAAAAGTCGGCATAGAGACTAGGCACAGGACAGCCAATTGACTTTCGAATACTGTCGAATTCACAGACCCTAATTATCCCAATTCGTCTGGCTACTCTCTATCCACTGTCCACTTGTCCAGATGGATAGGTCCAGCGGTGGAGCCCCACATAGCGTCGCTCCAAGCCGTAGTACAACAAGAGCTGAGGGAAGCATTCAGCGGCACGGGTGGAAGCGCTCAGCCGACCAGATATCTTAGATCGCAGCAACATAAGATCAGAGATGCACCGGCCACTTCTGCTGTTGATGGTGAGTCCATCTATATCTTATCTAAAAGACCAAGACTATCTTAGGGCTCTAGTGTCTCCAGTTCCTGACAATGGTACAAATAGTAATCTGTTATATAACGCCATATAATGCTGTTCCTCAACCTCGACCATATCCTTGCTTACCACTAGTTGAGATAGCGGTCAAACTCTAGCCTATCAGATATTAAAATAAAACAAAAAAACATGAGGGCTAGTTTCTCCCGTTCCTGATGAAAAAGGATATTGTATAAGAAACAGGTAAAATTGGCCCTTATTCGATTTCCGAAGATATGGTATATGTGGGCAAAGGCTCAGACCCTTAGGACTTGACCACCCTTTTTTTTTGACTCAGGAAATTTTTTTATGGATACCACTCGCCCGAGGCAGCTAGGTGGTTATGTGGGACTCGCTGCCTAAAAGGCAGGATATCGTACTAAACACCTGGGGTGAGCCATCATCCACTGTGGTGGGGTAATGTGGGGTCGCGCTAGCATTCACCCACTTGTCCCGGTGGCAGACTCACTAGTTAGAAAAGAACTACTATTTCAAGTAACTATTAGATAAAACTATACTCGTCATTTTCGTTTTTCACTCTTGTGCACACCTGCCCAGAATTTGTAGATAGGATAGAAATGTTCTGAAAAGTATCGAAGCATACTATTTTCTGATCGTCTTATCGCATTTCAAAAAGATGCTATTCGAGATCTAGGGATCGCAAATAAACCCGTGCATTAGCGAACATACGTGACGTGGTACAAAATCTAGGTTTCGGCATCGGGATTCTGAAAGCATCATTGTACTGAACATGGCTTGAAACCGATTTATGCTTAACCGTTACCTAGGTCGGCCTCTACCAACTGGCCCATTCACACACGTCTCATAAATCTGTTTCGTCAATCTTTCTTCATCCATCCTCTCTAGATGTCCAAACCATCTAAGCATCCCTTTCTCTATCTTTGTCACTACATCTTCTACCACACCACAACATTCCCTTATCACGCTGTTCTCCAACTTATCCATCACAGTCACTCCGATCATACTTCTCAAACTTCTCATTTTTACAGCATTAATTTTACTTTCATGTTTCTTCTGCCATACCCAGAATTCACTACCATACATGAGTGTGGGAATCATCACTCCCCTATGTACAGCCAGTCATGCTTTTTTAGACACGTTCTGACTTCTCATAAAGTTATGTAGTGCCCTTGGTTTCCAGCCAAAACTCTTCGCTCAATATCACTTTCATACTTACCATCTCTCGTAAACTTTATGTAAAACCGGTTTAAATACGGCATAAAACCGGTTTTTTAATTATTTCGTTCAAAAACCTCTAAAAACCTATATAAACAGGTTTATTCCGCGAGAGGCTCACGCGTGCATTTGGCACGGGCGATAAAAAAAACATGCTCTCGCACTTTTCGAAGTTTGCTTGCCATATATGTATAATTTTTATAACCGACCGCTGTTTTCAATGTGTGATTTACAATTATTAAATCGTTGTTTGCTTGCTTCCAGTGCACACACGGCTGGCTGTAAATTGATAAGTGGTCGCTGACCATAGCTAAAACCGTTCTAAACCGGTTTATTCAACGAAACCTTTATCAAAAAGTTCTTTGCACAATATCGTTCAATAGCGGTTTATAGAACGAACGAAAACCAAAATAAAAAGTTCATTTGTACTTACTCCCAAACCGGTTTGAATTTTAACCCTGTTCCCAAGCCTTGGTACTGAACCCTGATGGTGCTAGTTGATTAATATTCTATTACATTTGTTTTACAGGTGCTGTAGAAGAAGACGACGATGACGCAGGCGGCGGTGATATGGCCGACTTGGATCCATACGAACTCCTATCCCCCGTCGAAATACTCTCCAGGCTACCTAAAGACTTCTACGATAAGTTGGAACAGAAGAAATGGCAGGAGAGAAAGGAGGCGCTCGATGCTTTAGAAAACTTGTTGAAAACTGCACCTAAATTAGAACCCGGCGATTATGCTGATGTGGTCCGCGCTCTGAAGAAGGTAAATATCTAATTCTAATACTAATTTGGTAGAGAGGGGGGGTTTATGAGACCTGCACTGACGTCCCACTATAGGTGTATTGTGCGTTGCCCTGCCAGCCATATCCATAGCATAATGTTGAAGGTGGTGATTTTGATGAAGGAATATATCACCCGCGGCAGGCCTGTCGCACTCCGCGCTGTAGCTATGATAATATTAGTGCATACGCTGGGCTGCAAGTTCAGTCAGTAGTGTCACGCGCGCTCTCGATCGTACGTGCGCCTTTACTTTACTATTCAATCTGTTTTCTCAAAACACTCAACCCTACAGTTAGAGACAGCTGACGGCCTGCGAGCTGACCGAGTGATACAAACTCGCCGCGCAGACTTATGATGCATTTTACGGTGCGCAACACGCGCTTCTTAGTTACTATTGGCTTATTCTGTTTCGCAAATTCAAGGTCTCATTCGAGGCGTATAGCGTATTTTGAACGTTACCGTTATTGTAACTGGGTTTAATCTCGCATTTTTGCTATCAGCAATCTGCATCATCTGTACTTGTATTCATTATTCTGTGCCCGCGGGAGTTTAGTTATTCGGTATCCTTAAATCTTTAAAATGAAAGTATATGTGGTGCAAGAGAAAATCAAAGGAGGATCAAAATTCTTACAGGGTAAGGCTACGCATCTATAGCAAATTACACTTATCATGTCAAATGTAATGTCTATTTGCAGGTGATATCAAAAGACTCCAACGTAATGCTAGTGGCGCTCGGCGGTCGTCTACTGGCGATGGTCGCCAAAGGTCTTCGACACAAGTTCCAGCCGTACGCGACGGCCTGCGTTCAAGCTATACTGGAGAAATTCAAGGAGAAGAAGTCTAATGTCGTCACGGCGTTGAGAGAGGCGATTGATGCTATTTACCCATCCGTAAGTGTGAAGTCACATTATACAAGTAATATTTAAAAAAAAACCTTTTTAAACACAAACTTTTACACATCGACGTCATAACAATTAGACCCCTAATCAATATTGGCGCGCGGTACATTCCGCGCGATCAATTCCACAACTGGCCGAGGTATGCGGTCTGACGCGGTTTTGACGGGCAGACAAAGTAAAAAATCTCAGATAGAGATGACCATACTAAATTACCGTAAAAAAATATAGATAAAAGTTAAGTACACTATCGACATGGACGTATATATTAAAAATCTATAAGTATATAACATCAGGTGCACTATCAAGGTTTGGAGAACTCTTAATATATATGAGTTAGCTAGCCGTCACCCTAAACTCATAGTTTTGTTAATTATCCTATTTAGCGCGAGAGCAAAATGAATATTAAAGTAGGAATGTACTTTACCTGACATCGATTTTAGGGGTGGCCCTCCCTCCCACCCCTTTAGAAGATATGAATACTGGCCAAATTTCAAGTTTGTAGCAGAAACATGAAGGACTTCCATAAAAAAATTTGCGAGTGCCCTTAGACCCCTTAATCCGGCCCTGTCGCAAAATCCGTTCTTAGCAGACGTCTACTAACTATAAACTACCTCCCTGCCAAATTTCATCTTTGTACGTCCAGCGGTTTTCGAGATTTCGTGATGAGTCACCTTTCGCATTTATATATATAGATTACTAGCTGGCCCGGCGAACTTCGTACCACCTAACAGACAATGAATGTCGTTTTACCTTTTAGATGTACTTAATTTAGGCGTTTATGAACGTAATACAATGAATAAAAAAAAATTAAGTTTATTAATGTATTATGGCAATACAGATATAGAATAAAAATTGGTAAAAATGGTTTTTGGAAATATAAACTTTTTAAGTTGCTTGTAAGCATACATTTCTGAACGCACGCATATTTGACAATCAATAAATATGTCAAACAATTATCATTACTGACAATATTTAACATTTTAAAAATCTACATGACTTGAATTCACAAAAACTTTAAGAATTTTTACTTGACTTACTACTTGACACGGGCTAGATACACTAATCGTGTGGAGCCATAATTATACCAAAAAAAAATCGCGATAATCCGAATATTGTAATGCTATCCACACATGGGAAGAATTTTTATACTTGACACTGGCTAAATACACAAATCGTGTGGAGCCATATTTTTTTTTAAATACGGTGGGATAAACAATTGAACATCAAATGATTGGCAGTTTTGAAACCCAGGAACATTTTGGCAAAATATTTTTTCTTATATAATTTTTTTAGGTCAACTGTTCATTGATTTTAATATTTATTATCCTATTCCTGACAAAGACAATTCCAAAAATACAAAAATCATAGAAATTGGCCCAGCCTTTCTTGAGTTATAAGTGTAGTAACTAACACACTTCTTTTATATATATTTAGATATAATATGCCATCAAACATATGCATAAGTACTATTATGCCATTAAAAATTATGCATTAACTGTTATGGTAAACTAAAAAACAACGTAGAATTTACGAAAACTTGAACACATTTTAATACTTGACACTGGCTAAATACACTAATCGTGAGCCGTATTAAAACGTACTTACTCTGTAGATCCCCATAAATGGTCTGTGGGATCAGGAGACACACTACATCCAAATTTACAAATTATACCTATAATCCATAAAATATAGCTTGATCTCTGTGACAGCTGTCAGAAAAATCACGCCTTTGAAGTACTAAATTTCTTAATAGTACAGTCCGTACCTGTCAATGTCATACATTATGGGCATGCCGATTAGTGATGGGCGACGAATGATCGCGACCACAGAGTTTTAGATAGAGTTTTATTTAAAATATCGATAGTTTATACTAACGATATTTTAAATAAAACTTAATTTATAAATTTTTTTATATGTAATAAAATTAAACCCAATTGTATGTTACATTATCATCGATAATAGTGAATAACGTCGATAAATATTATCGTAACATTATTATAATTTATTTAATTAATATTATTTACATGTTTACATACTATATCTTAAATAGTAGTAGTTGTAGGTGAGAAATTTGATTTTATTTACTTACGTAAAACCCAATTTCTCACCTACAACTACTCATTCGATTTCATTACAACATTGTTTGATAATCGATTTTTTCCACCACTATCCCAACTCTAAAAATGACAATCTTCTATGTAAATGTCACTGTCGCAGAGATCAAGCTATCTTTTATGCAGTATAATTGTAAAATGAATGTCGATAATATTCCTAGTTTATCGATATGTATCACTGCAGCAGAGGCGCAACACTAAATCCACGCAAAAACGGGATAGAACTATTAAAAATCGCCCGTGACAAAAAGAGATAGTGATTAAAGACAACTGCCGACCGACAAATACAAGCCGAGCTTTGCCTAAAATGTATTTTTGAAGATTACATGCATTTATTGACTTACCGGTGAAATGTTATACCGTTTGCCTTGAAATTTGAGTTTGTACTGGTTTTTCCACACCATCTTACACTGCAAGGAGCCATCACAACGACTTTTTAAGAAATTTAAGTATCTGAGCGCGGAGGTGTTTACAGGTCACCGTACTGGTCGAAACTAACATCGCGTTTGTGGGCGTGGATTTATATAAGACTTATAAGTCCGATGATTTAGCGGAAAGTGCTCGCCTTTCAAGCGGGGTCTAATTATTATGACGTCGATGCTTTTACATAACCAGAGTAAGTCAAGACAAATCGAATGAGTCCAAACACGACGGATATAACATATGTAGTTTAGGACCCCTATGACCACCATCCGTCTCCATCACCATACCAGCTCGATTTTTTTTATATCATATAGGCTAGCGTTTGACCACTATCTCACCTGTTGGTAAGTGATGATGTGGTCGAAGATGGTAAGCATGCTAGGCCTAGAATGGCAACTGGCTCTCAAGGATAGCTGCCGGAACACATTAGATGTTTGGCGACAGATTTTCTAACTTGAGGGTGGTAGCTGGCCAGGCGCACACTAGATAGTGTCCTACCACCATTCGGGTGTTGTTGGTTTCTTTTGTGATTAGGTAACGAACACACAGGGTTATAAACATTTTTATAAAGGTGGGTACTGACCGATGTTACGGGGAATAATTTACCATTCGCAGCGAGCATTATACGTTTCGGCGTGTGCTGAAATCCATCACGTATCACGCTTTTTAGGGTTCCGTATCCAAAGGGTAAAACGTAGTAACTTAGTAATAGGGTCCCCTATTACTAAGACTCCGCTGTCCGTCTGTCTGTCTGTCTGTCCGTTTGTCACCAGGCTGTATCTCATGAACCGTGATAGTGAGACAGTTGAAATTTTCACAGATGATGTATTTCTGTTGCCGCTATAACAACAAATAAAGAATAAAGAAAAATAAAGTTAACAATAACAACTCCCCATACAAGAAACGTTTTTTTTTGCATTTTAATATAACGCCATCTATGGACGTTTACTCTAAGCGTTCATAGATGGCGTTATATTAAAATGCCGATATCTAACACCTTTGTGTTAACTTTCATTTAGATATTAGACGTTAGATGGCGTTATAAGTAATAAAATGTTTATTAATTATTATTTTTTCTGGCGAAAAATGATAGTGGTATTTTTTGCTCGATCTTATAAAATACTGTAGTGTGGTACGGAACTCTACGAGTGCGAGTCCGACTTGCACTTGGCCAGTTTATTTTTAATTCTTGGCTCGCCTGTGCTCCAGCGCGTAACACTAAGGATTCGCTAAAAAACCGACAGTGGAGTGGAGCACTAGCAGCGAGCAATGAGCCGCTCGTTGCTCAAACGCTCGCTGTCTATCAAGTTACATTAGACCCCGTGACTCCGGTCCAGTACCCACCATAATATAAGTCTGGATTGTTGTTATTTTTGGGACTGCCTCTGCGTTGATGACAGCCTTTTCCCAATAAATGTATTCTGAAGCTATCATTTATTTTCAGACAAACTTAGAAGCTATATCCGAGGACATGCTCGCCGCGTTTGATAACAAGAACCCGTCGATAAAGGCGGAGAGTTCGCTTTTCTTTGCACGAGCGCTGTGCGTCACTCAACCCGCCGCTTTCAACAAGAAACTGATCAAGGCATATGTGGGAGGACTGATCAAACTTATGGAAAGTGCTGGTAGGTTTATATATACATACTAGAAGTGCCCCGCGGCTTCGCCCGCTATAAAAAACTTCTTTTATTTATTTAAAACTTTTCTTTTGTAAAAACGATTCTATCATTAAAGACATCAAATAAGAATTAGGCAAATCGGTTCACCCGTTTTCATGTTATCGCGTGACTAAGGCAATTCAGGATTCATATTTATAAAAACCCAAAAACGCAAACTTTCAGACTTTGTTACCTACCCCATTTTGAAAAATCCTACAACACGTACTTTATCTCATCTTGTTTCGCCATACAAACTTTGATTCCCCGTTCCGTATCCGGGAGGAATTTTTAGTAAATCTTTACTGAGCGGATTACCTACGTTATAATAACTATCTGCATTCTACATTTCAGCGCATTCTGAAACAATATTAATTTTTAGATTTTGTTACCCCAGTTTATCCTCTTAGGGTGGCATTTTGAAAAAGTCTGAATCTCGTATTTACTTATTTATTTACAGAAGTACTTGTGTGAAATGTCGAATGGAATAACTACTATCCAAACTTTGAACCCCCGCTTCGACCCCTTGAAGAGATAATTTTGAAAAATTCTTTCTTAGCGGATACCTATGTCAAAATAACTATCTGCATGCCAAATTTCAGCACAATCCGAAACAATATTGATTTCAGACTTTGTTACCCCACTTCACCCTTTTAGAGGTGGAATTTCGAAAGAGCCTGAAACGTGTATTTACTTACTTAAGTACTTGCGTTTAGTTTCGAATATAAAAGACTATCTAATCTTGTTTCTCCATACAAACTTTGAACCCCCGTTTCATCCCCTTCAGGGGTGAATTTTGGAAAATCCTTTCTCAGAGGTAACTAACGTCGTAATAACTATCTGCATGCCAAATTGCAGCGCAATCCGAAACAATATTGATTTTCACATTTTGTTACCCCATTTCACCATATTAGGGGTGGAATTAAAAAAAACCTGAATCACGTGTTGAACTATTTTTTTACTGAAGAACTTGAGAAGTTTTGAATAGAAAAGACTATCTAATCTTGTTTCTCCATACAAACTTTGAACCCCCATTTCACCCTCTTAAGGGGTGAATTTTGGAAAATCCTTTCTTAGTACGTACTAAGTCAAACATACCCTCCAAATTTCAAGTCTCTACGACCAGCGGCTTAGGCTGTGCGTTGTCTGTCAGTCAGTCAGTCAGTATGTCAGGACAAAGATTCTTATAGTATTAGATGTATCGTAACTGTCTTCTAGGGCTTCTAGGCATGCGTGCTACATCGTCGATCACATCTTCACTTAACATCAGTAATCAGATCTTCACTTAATATTAGATAGTGGCCAAACACTTGCTTGTCTACTACAAAAAATAATTTAAAAAAACTAGCGTGCTACCATGCCCGGCCGCATCATCACTTACCAACAGTTGAGGTAGTGGTCAAGCGCTAGCCTAGATGATATAAAATAATAACTTTTTTCTACCCTTCTTTAAAATAATATTGTAAATGCGAAAGTGTGTGTTGAAAATCGGCTCAACAGATTTGGATGAAATTGGGTACAGATATAGTTTATAGCCTGGATTGACATCACGCATGAAACTTTTTAAATGCCGATAAATGGTATAGGATCTTTTGATAGATTACAATTTCCAACAGGTTGTCGTTCACCATCTTTGACCACATCATTGCCTACTACCAGGCGAAAGTAGTCAAACGCAAACCTATAAGGTATAAAAAAAAACCGCAGGGCACAGCTCGATTTTACATACATTTTAAATATCATACGTAAATGTCGTTTTGTTTCAGATCCATCAGTCAGAGACGCAGCCGCAGAAGCCCTGGGAACTGCCACTAAACTGGTCGGAGAGAAAAACATCGCGCCGCACATAGGGAAATTGGAGCCTTTAAAAGAACAGAAAATCAAAGAATTCGCTGATTTGGTAAGGATATTTAATGATATACCAGCTAGACAGACTCGTGTGAAAAGATCGATAGCTGTCAGACATTTTAATGCAATTGTCAGCAATAGCACAGAATAATGAATAGTACAAGTACAGAAATTACACTCCCTCAGAGCAAAAATGCGAGATTAAACCTAGTTACAACGCTGGTAACGTTCAAAATGCACTTCACGCCTCGGAACGCCTATGAACCGCGTGTTGCGCACAGTAAAATGCACCGTAAGTCCGCACAGCGAGAGTCTGAATAACTCGGTCAACTCGCGTCCTCTCCAATAGGGTTGAGTGTTCTGAGAAAACTTATTGAAGCCTTTAATTGGTAGAAGAATACTCTAAGGTAGAATGTAATGAGTACATTACTTATAGTAAGTGCTACAATAATGTTTAATATCGAGGTAACATAAAAGTACTACAGTTATACTTAAATAAGGTAAATAATAATGGACAGTTTCCTCAGAACGTTTTACTGTAGCTACTCTATATAAGAGATTACCTACCCTAACGTTTCCATCTCAAAAATCCACCAGCATCCACACGCGCATGGGCAAAATAATAAAATAATGTGTTAGGGTCAGCTCAGACTTATTAAGAGAGTGATACAAAAAAGAGCTTTATTTACTACAGAAAAAGATACACATATCATTGAGTTAGTTTATAGTTATATGTAGTTCGGTGGCTTCAGGCTGCACCACGCGGCTTCGGGCTGCGCCGCGCGGTGGTGGCGTCGCGTGTTTTGCGGTGTGAACTGACCCTTAGTGGAAGTTAGAAAGTGACAGGTGGATAGACATGCGAAGGTGACCATATGCTACATGTAACTAAGTGGCAATGTTTCACCGAATATCTACTATCAGGATAAACAACTATTAATATTAAAGCCCGTTTTTAATGTATTAAAATGATTACAGGCTGAAATAAAAGTGAAAATAGCAGCACCCAAAATGGAAGCTAAAGCAAAGGTGGGGCCGGCAGCAAAGGGTGACACTAAAGCAAGCGCAGGCTCGTCGCAACCCAAACCCGTCAAACGACCAGCTACTGCCGGTATGTAATGCGGGGTACATAGACACAGAGGTCCGAACGAACGCTGAATACAGGGAGATGGTGCTATAACATAAGAACACATCCCGAAATATTACAAATATTATATTATTAATGTAGTTTTCACGTTCTATGTTGTCGATGTCAAATCGTGATATTACGGGCTTGAAGCCGTAATATTCCGTGTTTTGATTTATATTAATTCAAAACACGGAATATTACGGTGACTACGGGGAAAGGGTTTATGCTGTGCGAACGAGAGTAATGAATTCACCATTACTCGCGCCGAAATCAATTTCTGTGATAGTAGTTAACATTTCAGATAGATTATTTGTGTTACTAAGCTAAAACGCCCAAAGAAAGATAATCCAATTTTGTATAAACTACGTGAATTACTCAATCCATAGAAAATAAGTTGCAAATTAGCTCATTTAAATCAAGTGGTCAATCGCGGTTGTGGTATAAACAAATTGTCTAAAATGACATGAGATATGACATTTATCTAAAGTCGTACCTTATGGATATTATGATAAGACTTTTACCTATAGCAAAAAAGCCGGCAGCTGGTAAAAAGGCAGCGGTGGGTAGAGCGCAGTCAAGTCCGCCCAGAGAACAGGAATTATCGCAAGAAGAGGTCGACGCCAAAGCTGAGACGCTGTTTTCTGATGATGTCATCAATGGTATGTATACTCTCATTGTATTTATTCATTCTTAGGCCTGTATTGTAGAACGACTCACTCGACTCAGCAAAGAGTAAAGGCGCGATTTAACCATTCAAATGACTTCCATGCTTAGGAGTATTTTTGTGATTGAGTTTCGTTTTATACCGGCCTTAGACTCTACATTTTGCTACTCTGATAGTGTTCGCACCAACGTAAGGGTACATTACTCTGTTCAAGCATCATCCTGATACTGAAGATGTCATTAATGGCGAAGGTTTCGTATTGCTTTTGCAAATACACCATGCACTGTCGTGACCAGCGGTAACCCAACATAGCATCTAGCCTCATGAATTTATTTAGAGATAAATAAATATAAATTATGGTGTCTTTTATTTTACATTTTCCTATAGGTCTTGGTGATGGTAACTGGAAGAATCGTCTGTCAGCAGTCCAGAGTTTTCACTCCACGGTCCAAGGGCTGAATAAAAACGATGCAGCCGCTCAAGTGTTGTACAGAACCTTGAACAAGAAACCTGGGCTGAAGGACACCAATGTGCAAGTGTTGAAGGCGCGATTGGAGGCCTGCAAATACATTACAGAGAACTTCTCCATATCTACGTAAGTTTAGCAGTACTTACATATTTATTTACAGATTATTTAAGATGGGATCACAAGGGTAGGTGTATTAAACCTGTCTTTAGATAATACAGTAAAAAGTTCTGAGGAGACTCCATAATTTTGACCTAATTTTGAGCTGCATTCGCAATAAAAAAATTAGTCTGCAAAAAAATTGCCTTTTACACTAACTTATTGATGCTAATGGTACCTACCGGCTTCTAATAGGGATCAGATACAGAGGTTTGCGCATACAGCACGGCATTTTTCTAACCCAAGTACCAAGTTAACCTCTCGCCAAAAAGATAGACGGCCTAGTTGCGAAAAACTGTCCATGCACCAAGTAGCAATTATACTCTCAATACTCAATAGTTAATTGTTTTCATATGTATATCGCATTATACCGGTGTTAGGTATATAAACTGCAACATATGATCCTGATAGGGTATCGCAACAGGACCTAGCCTTGAATTGGTAATGGATAGCCCTAAATATAAATGACCCATTATAATAAATAATAAATTGCACTAAATCCGTCTGTATCTCTTATTCCCTCGTGTTGTTGTCTACAATTCATATGACAAAACTATATATACATATCCTACTTCACAAGCAAGATACTGAACAAACTCTTTATATTAACAGCACAGCAGCAGACTTCGTCCTCCAAGACGTAGTAACAAAGCTGGGAGAGTCATCCTGCTCCTCATTATCATCAGACTGCCTCACATCGCTTGCTGAAGGCTGTGGACTCGAACATGTGCTCAATGAGAGCCTTACCTTTGCCATGGACTCCCAGAAGAACCCTAAAGTCCAGTCAGAGTTGTTCAACTGGATGGCCAATGCGGTTAAGGAGTTTGGATTTAAGTAAGTTTCAAATAGACAAGTCCTGGTATTGTAGAATGACACTCAAGCTCCAATCCGTTCTTGGCTCAGAGTCGAGCCAACATTTGATTAGTGCCTAGTCAACTAATCAAATGTTTTAATTCTGTGTGAATAGTGGTTTGGTGCGTAGTATTTGTTCAATAATACTGGCCTAAAAGCCTTGTGGCACTGCCGTCTTCCAACTCTGTTTTTATAAAGTAAATACTATTTCATACTATTGTAAGCAAGTTAAGAGGTAAGCCTCTTAATAATATATATAATAATTAATATATATTGCTTATCTCTTATAATTTCTTCAAAGTTTGGTGACTGACTGAGCCATTTCAAAATGTCACGACCAAAAAATATTTTGACAGGTTGATGACTTTGAAGCACAGACCTGCTACATATTAATCTTGATCACGGACACGGGTCCCCAAGAGACCGACTTTGAACGGAGTTTGTCCCTTTCTTCTGTATGGACAACTTATTTATATACCATACATATAGTATAGAACATATATAGGACTAGCAGGTTGTTAGACAAGGACACACTCCCACCCTGGTGTCTCTCAATTGGGCCGTTTTGTTCTACAAAGCAATTACAACCTTATTGTTAAAGCATACGGATTAAACTGAATTAGTCAAAACATCTGCACTGCACCATCCTTTTATATTACATCTATGCTTTGAAGCAAAATAAACATAGATTTCTAATCTTTTTCCTTTCAGCATGAACATAAAGTCAATAATAGCACACAGCAAGAAAGCATTGTCAGCAACAAACCCCAACGTTCGCACGTCAACTGTGAACTTCCTCGGAATCCTGTCTCTGTACACGGGACCATCACTCATCACCCACTTCGACGGAGAGAAAGCTGCCACCAAGCAGCTGATCACTACAGAGATGGATAAATATGCCAACAGCTCACCACCGACGCCTACTAAACAGCTTGGCACTGTTAGTAAGGTATGTTATATCAATTAAGTTGAGGTCAAACATCACTGAGCAAAATATTTATTAATATATCTGATAGGCTAGCGTTTGACCACTAGCTTGGTTGGTAGTACTTTGAAGATGCTGGAACTGATACAAATTGTATTAAACTATTTATATTGAATTTTCCTTTATTGACATATTTTATCAATACTGACGATGCTATTGCAGCTACAAATTGTTTTGTTTTGTTATAATGTTAATTACTAAAATGTATTTATTTTCGGATCATATAATATTAAATAATGTGTAATGACTTATTTAAGTGCATAAAACATGCCTGGAGAAGAATAAATGAATTGAATTGAATCCTGCTGGCCTGGTCAACACAGCTCAAACCACTGAACGGATTGCGCTGAAATTTGACACCCAGATAGAAAAGTGTTAAATAAATGAATGTTGTTTTTGACGCGGGCGAAGCCGCGGGTCACAGCTAGTTGTGAAGAAATTTTGTGAATTTAGGACAGCCCGTAGGAGTAATGGTTTAGATATCCTGACTTCCATCCCGGAGGTCGCCTTTCTTATACCATTCTTATTATAAAAGTCCAATATTTCTTCTTCAGGCCTAAAGTAAATAAATAAACTGGCCAAGTGCAAGTCGGACTCGCACTAGTAGGGTTCCGTACCACACTACAGTATTTTATAAGATCGAGCAAAAAATACCACTATCATTTTTCGCCAGCAAAAAATAATAATTAATAAACATTTTATTTCTTATAACGCCATCTAACGTCTAACAAAGGTGTTATGGATCGACATTTCAATATAACGGCATCTATGGGACGTTTACCTAACTAAGCGTTCATAGATGGCGTGAAATGCCGAAAAAAACACGTTTCTTGTATTGGGACCCTCTATTATTTTAACTTTATTCTGTTTTTAGTATTTGTTGTTATAGCGGCAACAGCAATACATCATCTGTGAACATTTCAACTGTCTAACTATCACGGTTCATGAGATACAACCTGGTGACAGACAGACAGACGGACAGCGAAGTCTTAGTAATAGGGTCCCGTTTTACCCTTTGGGTACGGAACCCTAAGAACAACGTTAACATGATTTTTATTACTATCGCGCCCATTTTAAAGTTTCCTTCCTCAGTCTGCAAGCAAAGCATCAGTAGGAGACGACTTCGACGATGCATATGAAGAGCAAACAGAAGACGAGCCGCCGGTCCTAGAAGACAGTCGGCCCAAAACTGACATTGCGCCGTTGATCACAGACTCACTAGTTGCAGAAATCAATGATAAGAACTGGAAGGTAATATAATCTCATCGTCTTTAGTGTTAAGGTGCGTTTTTGTTTAACGCGTTTAACGTTATGTTATACTGCACAAAGGTGAGGAGAAAGAAGTGCGCGAGTGATAGTACTTTGTGCATCGACTCGCCTCATTTAAGAAAAGGCATGTCATAGAGGCCTTTTATAAAAATCACAAAACTAACAACTTTCAACACAAACTGAAGTCTTAACTTTCTCTATTCGTCTGTAGAAGCTTAAAGCTGTAGAATGTAAAAATAAGCACAAAAATAAATATACTCGTCGAATTGAGAATGTCCTCATTTTATTTTGTCGGTTAATCAAGTCTATATTGATTCCGTGCTAGCTAGATGTAAAAATAAGCACAAAAATAAATATACTCGTCTAATTGAGAACGTCCTCATTTTATTTTGTCGGGTAATCAAATCGCTATTGATTCCGTGCCTAGCTAGCTGTTAAATCCTGTATGTAAGGGACAGCAATAGAAGAAGAAGAAGAAGATAAACCACAGGAGCTTTACATTCGGGAAGTCATCTTCCGTATCGTCTTTGTAAAAAGAAGACGATGCGGAAGTCGATTTTCCTGATGTGAACCACAACGGAATGACTTCACGCCATCTATGTGAGTTGTATGTGTGAATAACAGCTTCTTGTGATTTCTAACAGCTTGAATGTTTTATTTACTGTAATTTTTTTAATGTATGTTATAGGCTAGCGTTTGACCAGTATCTCGCCTCGTGGTAAGCGATGATGTGGTCGAAGATGGTGAACACACTAGGCCTAGAATATTCCGACTCCCAAGGGCTGTGTGCCGCCGGAACACAGTAAGGTTTTGGCGGCAGATTTTCTTCTTTATGGTTAATTTTAATAGCCTAGCACCTGTGGTCGACTGATGCGCTACCAACCACACAAAAAGAGCCGACATACGGCGTAGTTGCGGTAAATAAAAGACCGCGCACCAAGTGCCACCTGTGGTCTTAATAATGTTGAGATATCATGTATTCAGTTGGTCTACTCCGTTAATGTTCAAATATTCTTCTGAATCCATGGAAACTGAATATTAACATAAACATGCCTACAAAACTATTCTTATTTAGATCATGTTATATTCTGTTAGTGTGGGCCTATTCGGCAAACACTGTCAAAAATGTAAGGAGGTTTAATACAGAATTGTATTGCGATCGTAGATTGTGTAATCAAGATTTAGTTTGAGGGCCCGGTGGCGTAATCGGGAGAACGTTCGGCTTTGATGCCGTGGTACCGAGTTCAAACCGCCGTGCACCAATGGATTTTTCTATCGAAAAATTTATGTGCGCTTCTCACAGTGGCCCTCCGGTGAAGGAAAACATCGTTAAGAAACCAACAAAACCCCCGCATGGTGGTAGGACACTATCTAGTGTCCGCCTGGCCAGCTACCACCCTCAAGTTAGAAAATCTGTCACCAAACATCTAATGTGTTCCGGCAGCTATCCTTGAGAGCCAGTTCCCATTCTAGGCCTAGCGTGCTTACCATCTTCGACCGCATCATCACTTACCAACAGGTGAGATAGTGGTCAAACGCTAGCCTATAACGTATAAAAAAAAAAAAAAAAAAAGATGCAAGTGGCAAAGCGAGTGCACAATTTCATATTGTATTATCGGTATTCGGTTAAAAAGGAAATTAAATGTCATTCTCGTACATATTATTATACACAAATTGATTACCGCATTGGCAATAAATAAATAAAATTAATAAATAAAAAAATTGGTGATATTGAAGTTGTGTTAGGCGTGAACGCTAACAGGAATAGGGAATATGCATGAAGCTCAGATTTATTGGAAATAATTTTATTTCGATTCTTTGTTGTCCTGGAGTTATATGTAAAACCTTTGTTTTTATTTCATTCCATTTTATTCGCTTAAAATAATAAATTAAAAATGCAATTTAAGCGAAAGTTTGTAAAACAGATCACCATTGGTCGAATCGAAAGTTGACGTCCTTATGCACTACTCCACGTGATAGAAACATTGAGAGCGGGAATATAAAAATAAATGTATGGTGATAAATATGAAAATACGGGACTTATTGCGCCTAAAACATTAATTTTATTTAACTCGACGTTTCGACCAAGTTGCATTGATCGTGGTCGACAGTCAGTCACTGTCGTCTCGTGACCACGATCAATGTCAACGAAAGTTTAAAGTTTACAAATGTATGGTGTGGTCTTATTGTATTTATTTCAAAATATTGTGTTTAACGCGTATTATTGTGCAAAAATGTATATTACTAACCATTTAATATAGATAAAAAAATGAGTACGAGATTATAGAAACTGTATAATTTAATAAAAACATGCCATTGGCTAAATACAATAATCGCGCGGAGTCTTCGTTAAAGACAAAAAAAGCTAGTTTGCTTCAAGCGTCGTGTGTCTGACGTAAGTGCGTGACGTCACAATGCATTGCCAAAGAGCCCGGGAAATGATGGCGTTTAAACTGCTCAAATTTATTTGTATATTTAAATGTTTATTTAAAAAATAATTAGACTAATTCCAGCAGTATATATTTTTTTAATTATGTTATATGGATGTAATGAGTGAAATAAAAATATTAAAAAAAACATGCATATTCCCTATTAGATTTTGTCAAGGAGGTCTGCTTCTGTGTATAATAGTTTCGGAATAAAATGGCTGTGACATACGGACGGACAGACAGACAGACATGGCGAATCTATAAGGGTTCCGTTTTTTGCCATTCGGCTACGGAACCCTAAAAATAATAATATAGGGTCTTTGAAAAGCGTGTCTCGATTTAGCATTCTTTAATGGCTTTGTTGTGCGTCTATGTTATATTAACTAAGTATATCTATAATCTTCAGAAGTCCAAAAAAAACCTCGACACCATAAAGATAAAGGCAATTTTTTCTTTCCAGGTCCGCAACGAAGGGCTGGACAAGCTGAAAGCTATAATCACCAACTCGTCGCCAATCAAAGCCACGTTAGGAGAGTTGCCGGCAGCTTTATCCGCAAGACTTCTAGATTCCAACTCGAAACTCGCACAGACAGCCTTGCAGATTTGTGAACAGCTTGCCACCGCTATGGGTACCAGAAGCAAACAGCATGTTAGGACTTTTTATCCGGCATTTTTCCAAGGTGAGAAAATTCATAACTTATATTCTGCGCTCATTTTAATCCATAATTAGAGGTTACACAGGCCCAACCCATTTTTGTGTTTTTTTTTTTGAATCTATAGGATTTTAGGGATGAATTTTCAGAAAAGTATAAATATTTACTTTTTATTTGTATTGTATCGTATACAAAGTATACTATTGCAGGAATAAAAAAATTAATAGAAAACGTACTATTATATTAATATTAAACTTACTATTGATTAACTACCCGCATATAAATTACCAAAAATCTCTTGTTGCTGACTTGCCTCATATCATATTCATGCATAATTTAAAACTTCTAGACCCATTTCAGCTGTGCCTTTTATATAAACATCAAACAAGATAAAACCTAGGGGGTGTAATTTTTGTGATTAGTAGACAAGCTAATTACAATTGTCTTAGCTGCCTTTAAGTAAATTTGTGGTCCAATATATAGCAGTTGGAAACAAGGAGCTAGGATAAGATCGAACTTGACTGACTTGAATACCCTCTGAAGGTTTTGAAGGGATTTGGGGAACAGATTCTCCAATCCCCATTTGAAATAACAACCTTTGCGGTAGCATTGTAACCTTATTCCTGACAATGACAATTCCAATTCCATATTAATCCCACATAACATTTGCAGCATTCGGTGACAGCAAGCAATGGATCCGCACCGCAGCCGTATCGTGCGTAGAAACATGGTGTAAGGAGGCCGGCCCCGCTTCGCCGTTAGAAGGAGAAATGGTGTTCGACGCGCTGAAGGCGGGCTCGCCTGTGCTGCGGGCCGTCTTGTTGCAGTGGCTGGCTGATCATCTTCCCAACGGTATGGACCATTTTTAACCGACTTCACAAAAAAAGGAGGTTCCCAATTCGACTGTATTTTTTTTTATGTTTGTTATCTCAGAACTCTGTCAAATCTTAAGCGATTTAAAAAATCTTTTTTGTTTGAGATAATGTGCCTCCTGTTTGGTCCCATTCAAATTGTATCGAGATCTGTTAATCATCTCCGGAGATAAGGAGATAAGCAATATAAACAAATTTGTATACCTTGATGACATGATTATGGCTACTGGATACTTTCACTGTCCCGGCATGTAAAGTCAGTTTTTCGCTTTGTACGATCATAAATTATGTTACTGTAGAGATGGTGAACGTTTGAGGCCATGAGTAATGATTTGTGAATAAGACTGATCTTGGTTATTCAGTAGTGAGTTCTTATAAAGATCTTGTCACCAGAGAAGCACGATTCTTCCTACCAGTTTCGACAGTTCTGGATATTGTGGATCATTTATTAGGAACTTATCTGCCAGACAAACTACAACTTCTTTATGGCGTTAGGTATATGTAAGATCTGAAAGTTTATCAGGATCTGTACCCTTAGTACGAGTTTTCATTGTAAACGCTTTTGACAGATCTCACATAGTTTTCGACTTATTCTCGCTTTAAATGTAGTGAAGTGTGAAAACCGCTAGAGGCGCTGTACTGTTTTTCATACAAAATTTGTTAGATATACGATATCGAGTTTGGTATGAAAAATCGTACTAGGGAACATGGTAAAACTGCCCCTTAACTTCAAAACTTTGTGTCATTATTGAATCATGTAAACGTATTACGTATATTATTTAGGTGGGTTTTAGTGTCACGCGTAGAGACGCGTACCGTAATTAATAATGCGTCTCTACCCGCCTTAGATAACCTTAGATGAATACAACCATCATTTTTAGGGTTCCGAACCCAAAGGGTACCAACGGAACCCTATTACTGAGACTCCGCTGTCCGTCTGTCTGTCTGTCTGTCTGTCTGTCTGTCTGTCTGTCCGTCTGTCACCAGGCTGTATCTCATGAACCGTGATAGTTAGACGGTTGAAATTTTCACAGATGATGTATTTCTGTTGCCGCTATAACAACAAATACTAAGAACAGAACAAAGTTAACAATTAAAGAAAAGTTAAAAAACGTTTTTTACGATAGCGCAGCGCCACCTATCTAGTTGCTAAGATGGCGCTATCGTCTTTACCTTAATCTGAATCTCGGAAGCGGCTCCAACGATCAAATAAAATTTAGTGTACATACAGGGGATTTCGGGGGCGATAAATCGATCTAGCTAGGAGTCATTTTCAGAAAATGTTGTTTTATTCGTGTTTTCAATAATCAACTTTATTGATGATCAACTTAAAATATGACTCTTCCCGACATCTATTGGCGAGTAGAAGTACTGTATCAGTAAAGCAGTTAGTTGCTCTCAATTAAAAAAAATAGTATTATTATTAGTCAATAGATGTCAGGAAGAGTCATATTTGTCTGTTTAAGCGGCAAAAAATACCGAGCAAAGCTCGGTCAACCAGATATTTAATAATATTAATTACTACTACTACTATATAATACTATTCTACCTTTGTGTTAACGTTTACTTAGTTGGTGTTAGAAGTTCGTTAGAAACTCACTCGATAGATGCCGTTCGGAACCCTCCGTGTGCGGGACAAAGTCTGACTCGCACTTGGCCAGTTTTATTGAGACTTAACATCTTTATGTCTCAAGGTAACAGGCGCAGTGCAGTGACATGCAAAATCTGGACTGCCAGAATTTTGCATGCTGCCTGTATCTGTAATAGGTAGACGTCATCGCTTACCATCAGGCGAGCGTCGTGCTTGTCCTGTTACCTTTTACCATTAAAAAATCTTAATAAATGTCCAGTTTCAAAACCTTCTAATCACCATACATTTGCATCATTAATGTTAACAATGTCCTTCATACAGTGCCATTGAAATCGTTCCCTCGAGAAGAGCTCTCCATCTGCGTATTAACACTGTACGCCTGCATAGAAGACCGCGCCGCCGATGTAAGGAAAGCGGCCTCGGATTGTGTCTTCCCATTCATGCTGCATTTGGGATACGAAGCTATGCACAAACAGTTGGATAAATTAAAGGTCTGTAATGCTTACAGTTATCTCATCCGCTTATCCTACTATTATACTAGTGGCTCTGCCATACAAATACGTACACTTTGCATCGACCAAGAGGTTATGCTATGTTCGATTTTTAGGGTTCCGAACCCAAACGGTACCAACGGAACCCTATTACTGAGACTCCGCTGTCCGTCTGTCTGTCTGTCTGTCCGTCCGTCTGTCTCCAGGCTGTATCTCATGAACCGTGATAGACGGTTGAAATGTTCACAGATGATGTATTTCTGTTGCCGCTATAACAACAAATACTAAGAACAGAACAAAGTTAAAAATTAAAAAGGGTCCCCATACAAAAAAACGTGTTTTTTATTATAGCGCCATCTGTGAACGATTGTTTACCTTATCAATAATATTAATTACAAACACCTTTGTGTTAACGTTAGCTTAGTAGGTATTAGAAGTTCGTTAGATATTCGTTAGATGGCGTTCGGGACCCTCCGTGTGCGTGACAAAAGTCTGACTCGCACTTGGCCAGTTTTATTATCATTGTTTATGGGGACCGTGCTAAGGCGCATGGGCGGGTATTCTTGGCGCATACCTACCGTTGGCTTTTATTTGAATAGGTATTAACTACCTATTGCATGAGTGTAAGTAAATTAGTCTATGAAACATAGGTAACACTAAGTTTTAATACCCCTCATTATGCAACAGTTTCATAAACTACTATTCTGTTTTATTTTAAAGAAACAACCTTTTTTCAGCACGGCTCTAAATCCGTAGTGCAAGCGGCGTTAGACAAAGCCCGTCCAAACCTACCCGTGCAGCCTCTGCCTTCCACCAAAGCGAAGAAAGAAGAGCCGCGAAGTGTTAAATCTGCAGGTGCTTTGAAGAAAGAGGCCGAAAAGAAAGGAGCACCGGCTAAGGGAAAAGTAAGTAACACGTACTATCTTTTTAACCGACTTCACAAAAAAGGAGGAGGTTCTCAATTCGACTGTTTTTTTTTTTTTATTACTACGGCGAAGCAAAAAAGAGGGTTATGACTGGTATGTGGATATGTATGTATGTATGTTAACTGTTCCGTCATAACTTCTAAACTACTTATCATAATTTGACAAATGAGGTCTCGTTGGACGCGTCTTATTTGTCTGCTGGTTATAGGCTATGTAACGTCACAAGAAATTGAAAGTGGGGCGCCGTCTAGAGGGCACGAAGTCAAAGAGCTAAAAAAATTGTTTTACCCCACCCCATCGTGTAGGGTATCGTTAAATAGGGATTTGAAAATAAAGGAAGGGTTTGGTACATCATATTTTTGTCAAGCGTAGCGTTTGCGAGATATATCCCGTCGAAGTCAAAAAAACTAATTTTTACCCCACGGCGCGGCGCGGCGTCGCAAAGAAGCAATAGAGAGGGTTATGTGTTTGTTGATCGCTATATATTTATGTAAGTGTGTTGACATGTATGTATGTATACATTTATACAAAAACCCCAAAATAGTTGAAATAAAAAATAAGTTCAAAAACTAAAACCCGACCGAATGTTTTATCGTATTTTATACATATCCACTGAGCACCACTAAGAATATGTATAAAATACGATGAAACATTTATTAAAAGTAAGTTTTTGATATAATAAACGATACATATTGAATAATTTGTACATAGCGATACTTTACTTTTTAAAGCGTGATATTTCTGTAGTCGGGTTTTAGTTTTTGAACTTATTTTTTATATAAATTACTAGCTGTGCCCCGCGGCTTCGTTTGCGTTAAAAACAACTTTTTTTCATAAGAACCATCTTCTGACGATAATAAATACAGCAAAAAAAGAATTAGCGAAATCGGTCCAGCCGTTCACGCGTGATGCCGTGACCAAGTGCAATTGGGATTCATATTTATATATAAAGATTATTACAAGGATAAAGATATTGGTGAATATTTGATCTCAGACGATGTTGTATCCTTTGTCGTTTTCTTAACTAACTTACTAATGGCAGAGGTTTTCAGGGAGATAATTATGATAGCTTTAAAGGACTGCCTTTTATATTCTGTTGCTTCCTCTTTGCCTTTACAGCTTTAACGAGAAAGTCGCAAGCTCGTTTCGTTTCCTGCTCCGCTATTGAATTAAAGGAATTTAATTGGACTGATATAAATAGTATTCACAAAGTGTTGAGTACTTAAACACTTACACTTAAACACTACATTAAAAAACACTTCCTTTTGTCCAGTCAATATGAAAACAATATTCTATGTGATAGGTAGTGAAACCCGCATCAGCCTCAAGTCGTGGCAAGAAAGACGATGAAGATTTCACGCCGCTACTGCCCAATAACAATGCCAAGAACCAGCGTATTATTGACGATCAGAAACTCAAAGGTAAGGTAAACTATTTACACATATTTAGTTTTTAGGTCACCTTCACTGGTTTTCAAAAACTTATATTGCGTTAAGTGCATTGGACAGATAGTTTAGTGCCACGCATACCAGTTTGCAATTCCAGAAAAGCAATTTCTATCTCAGACTTATTAAATCGCAGGGCTGGTAAGACACCATATAAATGTATAAGGTGCACAGTACGTGGGTGCTAAAGTTTTGACTATTGTTTAGGGTTCGAGGATATATTTTTTCATCATTAATAGTATTTAGTAGTTTTTAGCGTTTTTTTACTGTATCTACTATTTCTACTTCCTATTTTGTTTCTTAGTTGATTTTGCCTTAACTAAAAGAAGATTTTATGTTTTGTTTTAATTTGTCTGATATTAAGTTCATACAAATAAATAAAACATTGAATACATTGCAGTTTTTTTTTGATAATTTTATTATGTTTATTTAACATATATGCAAATAGTATTCATAAACAATACAATAAAATAATAATATGGCTTTCATACAAATTGATTTATATCAAACTTGATATATATCTGATACATATCATAAATATCCGATTTTTAAATATTTATAATAAATATCGGATATTTTACAACTATTGTAACAACTCTTGCTTTCATGAAAATACCTCGACTTCACTTTTCATAAGCATCTGACTTCCAAAAAAGTAATGCAATGACTAATCGCAATAATTATCATTGAAATACATCCAATAAACATAACTACATATTTTTTTCCAGTACTGAAATGGAATTTCACAACTCCACGCGAGGAATTCTTCGATCTTCTGAAGGAACAAATGGCGACGGCTGGACTGAATAAGCAGCTAGTTGCCAATATGTTCCACAACGATTTTAGGTAATTCACCAACCAAACATACTATAAATAAACAAGTAATATTTAAAAAAAACTTTTTTAAACAAGATTTTACATAACCTGGGAGCAGAAGTCAAGATAAATCCAATAAGCCCAAACACAACAGGTACAACATTGGCCATCTTCCAGCTCCATCATCAAATCAGCACCATGTCATCATAGTTTGCATTCTCACGCGATTTACATAATAAATTTGATGACAAACATCGGGACAGGTGAAACTAAATAAAAGCTTGTAATAAGAGCTAGTAAATATGAAGTAAAAATATCCGTTTATGCATTCAATAGATCTTTGATAATTTATTACGCTAGCGATGTTATAAAACATCCTCCGCTGCTAACCTGTCGTGCTTACATTAAGAGTGAGGTTTACATCAGGTGGGTGGTACCGAATGGCCTCACTCTTAATGGGACAATGGCAGCTAAACGGTCCACGATCTAAAGCCGTCTCTCCTGCTGCCTGAATTACAACAACAAAGTTGTCACAACAAGTCTAATGAACAAGAAGTGGGCGTTGGTTTGAGAAACACAACAAAGTTCATCAAACATAACTGGCCAATATCTATCCTTTAGGGTTAAAGAGAGTTTAAACATTCATGGGACTCGGCTTCTTTTGCAATCTTATTGTTGTCGATTTTGACTACGGGTAAAAAGACTAGCTCTACGCTCATAACGCAAAAAGAAAATTCTTTTCTCAATTTCCACATGTAGGGCAGAAATAAGTGTTTGAGAATGCGAGAGAAGAGAAACTCTTATACACACTTCCTTTCTTCGCATGGTATGTAAGTGTGCGTGTGTGTGTACCTTCTGGGAGTAAGTTGTAGTGGTAGTATAGTTATTGAGGAGACTGGACTTTGATAGCACTTCTGCTAGTCAGTGTGGGGAGGTCCCACCACTATGTCAGTGTTACGTAGTGTAGAGAAAATAACAGGTACAGTGCAGTGAAGCACAAAATTCAGCCAGTCCCGCATTTCTACATGCCATAGTATTCGAAGTATTTGGAAGTCGTCATTAATTACCATCAGACAAGTGTCACTAGCGCTACATAACAAAAGCTACCGCTACCTTATAATTTAACATAAGAGTAGAATAGTAAACAATTTATTCAGGCAAAAAACACTGCACACAACAACAATACGTATATAAACTAACTACCTACCTAAAGTAACTAACTACCTAAGTAAGAGTATTATCAACTTTGTCTCTACAGATATCATCTAAAAGCAATTGAGGCTTTATCGGAAGACTTGCAAGAGAACGGATCAGCGCTGATGGCCAACCTCGATCTGGTTCTCAAATGGCTGACTCTGCGGTTCTTCGACACCAATCCATCTGTGATACTGAAGGGGCTGGAGTATTTGTCACTGGTATTCCATTACCTCATTGAAGCCGATTACACGATGGCGGAATACGAAGCTAACTGCTTCATACCTTACTTGGTGCTAAAGGTAAATTTTATGTGTTCTTATAATGCATTAAATTAGCTTAGAGAATGAAAGGTGAAGAAGGAATTGAGAATAAATAAGATCGTTTAAAAGACCGACTTCACAAACCGCGCTAGTCATTTTCAGTAGCAAGTTTCAGGTGATTATATCCTCCATATCTCTGGAGATGCTCATCAGATCTCTATGAATTATACAATGAGACCAAAAGGCGAGTATTTTAAAGACCTTATCGCGCTTCTTCAAAGGAGCATTCAATAACCGGCCAAGTGCGTGTCGGGACACGACACGCGCACGAATCGCGAATCGGGAATCGAACCCCCGAACTTCGGTCTAGTGGACACTAGACCGAAGTTCGGGGGTTCGATTCCCGCACGGGACAATTCTTTGTGTGATCCTCCAAGCAATTGTTCCGAGTATGGGTTAAATTGTGTAAGTGATTTGTATGTTTGTATAAAGTCCCCCAATACACAGGGTTTCCTAGTGCGAGGAGGGGTCATTTTTAAACAATTTAAAAAGCAAATTCTGTAAATTATTTAGCCCATTTTTTTCCAAGAATTAGTACATCGAAGAAGAATTGGTATTGGTCTCATAATTAATAGTTGTAGTTTTATAACTACTACCATATTTTTTGTGTGAAACTAATTGCAGTATTTTCATTAACATATTAGACTTATTATACATTTTCAAGTTATGGAGCAAATTACTACAAGAAGCATCAGAAAATCAGTAAAATTTCAGTTTGTTTTTTTAATATATATTTTTCAATTATTGTTTGCAGGTAGGAGACCCAAAAGACACTGTACGTAACGGAGTGAAAGCTTTATTCAAACAGATATGTGTCGTCTACTCTGTGACTAAACTGTTTGGCTACTTAATGGAAGGATTGAAGTCGAAAAACGCGAGACAGCGAGCCGGTACGTTTTTATAACAATAATACTATTGGTCTGAACCGAGCATATATCTTTTTAATCATTGCGAACAAACAAGTACTTGCCCAATTTCTACCTGATGTTAAGTGACGATGCAGTTTGAGATGGAATCATGCATGTCTGAAAATGAACGGTTGATACTGACATTCCATCTATCGCAATTATTCTAACCCGTCTTCCAAACTGGCTGGGACAGGAAATCATGTCAGAAAGCGGCACACCGATTGGCCGGTAGGTAGTGCGGGCCACGGCTGAAAAGTGTTACCCATTTTTACCATTACCGACCAGTGATTACCTATTTAGCACCACCTAGGGCATAGAAAAGATAATAATACTACGTATAGAACGGATACTCTGTTCCACCCACCAATTCCGGGCTTCCTCACCCCGCCACCGCTCTGGAGCTGTCGAGGAGCTGCGCTGAGCAAGGACGCCACACGCGTACGACTATAGAACAATTACTACTCACAGAGAGAAGAACATCAACTTCATACATTTATGTTGGGACCAGTAGACACTGGAGGTTCAAATTTACGTAGGTTCTTATTACGTAGGTATATAATAAACACTTAATTATATTAGTATACCTACCTACATATTCGTATTTTAGAATTAATGTTCATAAATGAAACAAAGATATATATATATATATATATATATATATATATATACACGTGCGTAAATAACGCTTAATTTGTAAAATATTTTAAAAAACTTTCACGTTTAAACATTTTTATAACACAGCAATTGGGAACTTGATGTAGGTACGTAGTATTTATATTCTCTTTACTTGATGTCGCTCTAACGTGCGAGCAAGACACACGCCATTGTTTCGTACAGCTCTGGCTGGCCGCCCAACACAGAATAAAAAATAGTTACTGTGGTGCAGTTTGTTCTATGCAAGTCGACTGGACCTGGAGATGATGGTTTACGAAATAGCGACTAATATTTTTAGTGTTATAAGCTTTTTGGGTAAGTGTACAAAAAATATTCATACGGTTAGTAAGTAGTACATATGTACGAAGTAACTATTATATAATCTTAAGGCGGCAATAGCCCAATGGATAGGGTGTCGGACTGGCGATCCAGAGGTCGTGAGTTCGATCCCCACCCCACCCATTGCACTATTGACGTGAACCCACTCCAGACACAAGCATATTTAGCTTAGTTGGAGGGGTTAACAAGAATACTAGTAATGTGCAACCCACATTGCGAGTCATCTTTTAATAAAAAAAAAACAAAAAAACAAAACAATCTGTGATACGGTGATTACGGGCGACAACCTTAGACATCACGCACACAAATGCACGTATAGAAAAACGACCCGTGTGTAGTGTCTGTGTCGGTGTCACAGTGTCGGTCGTTAAAACGCTAGTTTGTATGGAGATTTAGCGAGTGTCCGGGGTGTGCCTAGGGTTCACGTGCGTAGATTAAGGTCTAAGCCGGACGAGATACTCGCTTGTGGAGAGGAGACGCCTTGCAGTCATTATTACTTGTTTTTCCTTCGACAGAGTGTCTAGAATGCATCGGCCACTTGCTAGAGACGTACGGTTCCGTAGTGATGTCACCAAGCGCGGCGTCACTCAAGGAGCTAGCGAGACATATCGGTGACAGGGACAACGCGGTGCGCTCCGCCGCGCTCAACTGCGTCACCTGCGCTTACTTCTTAGAGGGGGAGAAGATTTACAAGATGATTGGACAGGTCAGTATTTGTCACTCTTTCGACGTAGTGTCTACATCTAGGTTGCATAGGACACTTAGAGAAGGTTTACAAGATGATTGGACAGGTCAGTATTTGTCACTCTTTCGACGTAGTGTCTACATCTAGGTTGCATAGGACACTTAGAGAAGGTTTACAAGATGATTGGACAGGTCAGTATTTGTCACTCTTTCGACGTAGTGTCTACATCTAGGTTGCATAGGACACTTAGAGAAGGTTTACAAGATGATTGGACAGGTCAGTATTTGTCACTCTTTCGACGTAGTGTCTACATCTAGGTTGCATAGGACACTTAGAGAAGGTTTACAAGATGATTGGACAGGTCAGTATTTGTCACTCTTTCGACGTAGTGTCTACATCTAGGTTGCATAGGACACTTAGAGAAGGTTTACAAGATGATTGGACAGGTCAGTATTTGTCACTCTTTCGACGTAGTGTCTACATCTAGGTTGCATAGGACACTTAGAGAAGGTTTACAAGATGATTGGACAGGTCAGTATTTGTCCCTCTTTCGACGTAGTGTCTACATCTAGGTTGCATAGGACACTTAGAGAAGATTTACAAGATGATTGGACAGGTCAGTATTTGTCCCTCTTTCGACGTAGTGTCTACATCTAGGTTGCATAGGACACTTAGAGAAGGTTTACAAGATGATTGGACAGGTCAGTATTTGTCACTCTTTCGACGTAGTGTCTACATCTAGGTTGCATAGGACACTTAGAGAAGGTTTACAAGATGATTGGACAGGTCAGTATTTGTCACTCTTTCGACGTAGTGTCTACATCTAGGTTGCATAGGACACTTAGAGAAGGTTTACAAGATGATTGGACAGGTCAGTATTTGTCACTCTTTCGACGTAGTGTCTACATCTAGGTTGCATAGGACACTTAGAGAAGGTTTACAAGATGATTGGACAGGTCAGTATTTGTCACTCTTTCGACGTAGTGTCTACATCTAGGTTGCATAGGACACTTAGAGAACGTTTACAAGATGATTGGACAGGTCAGTATTTGTCCCTCTTTCGACAAAGTGTCTACATCTAGGTTGCATAGGTCACTTAGAGAAGGTTTACAAGATGATTGGACAGGTCAGTATTTGTCCCTCTTTCGACGTAGTGTCTACATCTAGGTTGCATAGGTCACTTAGAGAAGGTTGGACACAAGATGATTGGACAGGTCAGTATTTGTCACTCTTTGACGTAGTGTCTAAATCTAGGTTGCATAGGACACTTAGAGAAGGTTTACAAGATGATTGGACAGGTCAGTATTTGTCACTCTTTCGACGTAGTGTCTAAATCTAGGATGCATAGGATACTTGCTAGAGACGTACAGTTCAGTAGGGATGTCACGGAGCGGAGCATTGTCACTCAAAGAGCTAGCGCGGTGACAGAGACAACGTGGTACGCTTGCCCGCGCTCAACTGCGCTGACTGAATTTTTATACGCTGCTGCCGAAAATCTGTTGTGGCTTTAATTAAATTCTAAGAATCGTGCTTACCATGTCTCAGGTCTGAAGTAAAATAGAGAGGAAATTCATTTAGTCCTGTCAAATTACTTTGGTTTAGTTACAGTAACAAAAGAATCTACACCAGTTTGTTATTTAATTACACAGATATTTAAATTAAATTTTGTCCAATAAATTGTATAAATGGGAACACCCTAGAGCTCTTCCTACAGGTCTCATATACCTTTTATCGGGACCAATAATGGCCTATAGAGTAATGGATCGATTTTTTTTTCAATATTAAAAGAGGTCCAGGTTTTATCATCAATATGAAAAATATTTGTTTTTTTTGTTTACCAGATTTCGGACAAAGATCTATCGCTGCTAGAAGAGCGAATCAAGCGCGCCAGTAAGAGCCGAAGCGCGGAAGCTCGCCGATCCATGGTCGTGCCATTGTCTGCCTCGGGGCGTCCCATACAGCCGCCTCCTGAGGTATGATATCTTAAAACACTGATGCAATATAGGAGTTTTCATCCCATTTACGCTCAATAGGCAAGATTTTTTTTTTATTTGTTCCGCACTTTATATTCCTCCGACATGGGCTAGAGAAATTTTTAGAGCGGGTTTTAAGGCAAGAGATTGACTACTATCTAACTTGACTCACAAAGTACCGGGCATTTATGACCCGAGAATGTTTACTGGAATAAAAGATAATAATAATAAGTTTAATACCAAAGAATAAAAGATTACACAGTTCCACACTAGGTATAAACCTGTGTTGTGGAACATAGTTACTAAAATTATCACTTTCAATTTTTATGACATCTTCAAAACGACGGAGTCGCTAGAACTAAGTCATAATAAAAGGTGATATTAAGTAACGATGTGGTCCAAGATGTAGCACGCTTACCCAGAAGATAAATATGTTGTTGTTATATATATGGCCATCAGATATAGGCAGAAGAGTGCATGGCTCAATAAACCAGGGTTCCAATTTTCTAACTAGGCTATTGACAAAAAATTTGGCTACAGCAATGCTAACTACAATCCTGTTGTGATTTTCATTAAATTCGGTATAACCGTGTAACTGTGTTTTGGGCGCCAAATGTCACATATACGTGACAAGCACTTGCGGGCCCTGTACGCTAGCGTCTTCTATAGAAGACAAAAACAATCGGCCAAGTGCGTGTCGGGCTACGCGCAATGTAGGGTTCCGTAGTAGCCAGTTATTCAATGCAAGTCTTTACCCGTTATAAACAAGCAACTAGGTACTCCGTCTTTGTCACTTTAAAGGATTTATTCTAAGGATTTTGTATTTAGTACAAAATTATCCAACACCCAAGTTCAACGACTATTACTGCTAAACTAATTGAGTTATCTTAACTCATAAAATGTGCTTATCGCGAATCTCGATTATCGCGAATTTTTACATATTTTTCAAGCCAGCAGTTTAGCTATTAGAGGGGGGGGGGGGGGGCGCCCTACTGGAACAAAAATTTGGACTTTAAAGTTTAATATTTCGTAAATGGAGCATTCAATCGAAAAATAGTATTAGCAACCCTCCAGTCATTTTAAAATACCTATTCAACGATAGCCCACACGATGAGGTAGACGCTGAAAAAAAAATGCATCCCCACTTCTCATATAGGGGAGCTACCCTAAAAAAAATATTTTTCAAAATTTTATTTCAGCACTTTGTCAGCGTAATTTATATACATACCCCCACAAAATTACAGCTTTCTAGTATTAACGGTCTCTTAGCAAAACCTCGGACAGACAGACAGACAGACAGACAGACGGACATGACGAAACTATAAGGGTTCCTTGTCAGGACTACGGAACCCTAAAAACCGTACAGTACCGTACCGATTAGCGTACAGGACACGAGAGTTCGTTTGTAGCGTGACGCTCAAAAGGTTAAAAGTCTCGGTGTTGTGGTTATAATATTAATGTATTCCGACAGGAAGTGGAGCCCCGTCGTGTGATCACAGCCGACATCCCGCCCGTGGAGTACGATGAGGAAGAAGAAGAGGAGCTCCCGCCGCCCGTCGTGCAACCGTCTGTATCCTCTAGACTGTAATGTGTTTTTGTTTGTTGTCTGCTTTGGCTTGCACTGATATCGTTATAGAGGGAATACTTTTGTTATAGTGACGTCAAACGTTCGCTGCTCGTGATGCCATAAATCATCGGTGCGCTATTTGCCAGTACCCTTTTAGTACGAGTTTTTATCGTTAACGCTTTTGACAGATCTCACATAGTTTTCGACTTATTCTGGCTCCCTGATTGGTCTATATTTAGTGAAGTGTAGTAACCACTAGAGGCGCTGTACTATTTTTTATACAAAATTTATTCGATATACAATATAGAGTTTGGTATGAAAACTCGTACTAAGGGTACGGTGTGATAATCGCTTGTCGATTCCTAGATTCCCGTTACGGGCCTTACAGGGGACATAGTGTGGCTGGTGGCATAGTAACTCAACAGATGGTGTTCTGTTTACATATTATATTGCGTCACGGGTAACGAGTGTATGAAGTTACTATTATCGTAATTTTCCTATTACTTTGTCCCATAGAGAAAGTATATATATGTAGAGATAACATTAGCGTATGCGAATGAAATAGCTATAGAGATATAACTCGACTAAAATGATGAACATCTGATACATATGCCAGCTATAAGATATTAGCCATGCATTATGCCACTGAGGGCCGATTTTTCAATTCTTAGAAGAACGGCCAGATAGTTACCAATGCAATATATTTATCTGCCCATATAAACTACCGTATAAAACTTTCGATTTGTCAATGTGCTTTTATCAGTCAGTTAGATATCTGTAGTCTTTTTGTAACTATCTTCACGCCAATAGTGTAAGAAAGAGATAATCTTACGCAGTGCTTTAGATGTTAGAGCGAGAGCGTAGATTTACAACCATTTGAAATTTTGACTCGAGGAGATTCTAAATTTGATTTTTAATTCTGCCAAGCACGATTTTTTAAATATTTTTTTTTGTTTTATTATGGCTCCGCACAATTAGTGTATTTAGCCAGTTTCTGGCCAATTGAGTGTAGCCGTAATGAAATTAAATAAAAAAAATGACATAACGTCAAGACTTGACGTCAAAACTTGTCACAAACTTAATTTATACCACAGAATAGTCAGTTATCTGAGGCACAAAGAGCCAGATAAATTAACTCCTCTGGTAAGGAATTTATTCCCTGGATTACCTCTATCTGTCTATTGAAAAATGCGAAAATATGCTATCATTGGTATAAACCCTATCTGATCGTGTAACTGAAGAATGAAAAATCGGCCCTGAGATAAATAAGTCTTCAGAACGGACTAAAATTATGTTAGGCACTGACAGACTTTACAGATTCGCCAAAAGTATCTGTTCCAGTGCAGTCCAGTACAGTACAAACTGGTTCCAGTGCTGGTACCAGTTTGTAAAATCGCATACGCAGAGAAGGATAAAAAAATTGTTGTTCATCTCGCTCTCTCGTACTAGTGATTGTATAGTTTTATCCTTCTCATATTATTATTGTTATTTAAATGCCACATCCACTTAATATTCCATCCACGCTTTGTCCGAATACAGATACTTTCGGCAAATCTGTAGTCTGTCAGTGCCTAACATAATTTTAGTCCGTTCTGAAGACTTATTTATCTCAGGGGCATGATGCATGGCTAATATTTACTTTGTTCAAATTGAATAGCAGTAATATAAACAGCCGAGACATTACTTTACCTTTACATTCTTTTCACAGAAAAATACCAGAGCCTAGAGTGATAACAGGTCCGTTCGGGCTAGATCCAGATCTAATCGCCAAGTTAGACGCCGAGGTGCCGGTCGTGATACGACCGAACTTGCCCGAGCATGATCTGAAATTCTTAGAGGAGCCCATACCGGCGCGAGCTATGAGAACCGCACCCACGCCGCACTCTCACACTGTTAGACAGAGGTTAGTGTACACTGTATATATCTGAAGTAGGTAACTATCTCTGAACTTCTTAACTATGGCTTGAATGAATGGCTCATGGAGGTGCCGCATAATTTCCCTTGACGGCTAACCGGGTGGACCAATTTCGCTGAAATAATACGTGGGGCTAGCCAATATGGTCAAATAAGATAGGTGTTAAAAGGCGGCTGAAACCGCGGGTGCAATAAGTACGGTGATGAATACTGTAATTTTATAAATAATTGAATTCTGTAAATTTAGTTCAAATGTTGTCAACAACATGGACCGTCTCCTCAGAATGTTTACTGTGGCAATAATTCTGTGAATTTAGTTCAAAATTTTGTCAACAATATGGACCTTCTCAGAATGTTTTACTGTAGCAAATAGCAATACTTCTGTGAACTTATTTCAAAACGTTGTCTACAATATAGACAGACCTTCTCAGAATACTTTACTGTAGCGACAGTTCTGTGAATTTAGTTTAAAATGTTTTCAACAATATGGACCGTCTCCTCAGAATGTTTTACTGTAGCTACAACATACCTTCCCTTGCTATCCCATGTCAAGTATCCACACTGAATGCTCATAAAGTTTCAGGTATAATAAAAGTAGTGCTAAATAAATCAACACCCACCAATATTATAAATGCGAAAGTCAGTTTGTATATTTGTTTGGGACTTCTTCACGGTCAAACGGCTGGAACGATTTAGCTGAAATTTTGCACAGATATAGCCAGTATTAAGGATTAGGCTATAGGATACATTTTAACGCGGGCGAAGCCGCGGGGCACAGCTAGTAAATACCATATATTTGCAGTATGGTGCCGATGTCTCCACCTCGCCACACGGCGCAGCACCCTCTCGTGTCGGCGACGCCATCTTCCGCGGTGGATGATTCACAGCTGGCTGATACTATACACTCCATCGCCAGTCCCGACCTCAATGTAAGTATAGATAATATAAACTTCATAAGATATACTCCCGCCTAACAAAAGCGCATGTACAGAGTTTTTTTTTTTTTCAACGAATTTTGCCCGGATAAAGTTAGATAAAGTAGAAAAAAACATTAAACTAAAAGTAAAAGACATTTAAAGGAATTGTATTAGTAGTTCAAAGGTACCTTATAAGTATCACGATCTAGAGTATTAACGAATCTCGCAAGTTGCTTAAAACCAGAGAAATTAAAGTATTATGGTATTTCGTTTTTATTATTTTTCTCAAGTAATCCGCCGTTTTGGGATGAAATAATTATATAAATATGTAGGTCTTTTATAGTTTTATTAAAGCGAAGCTTAAGCTTGTTCATAGCTTATGAACAATTCGTAGTTTTTGTTAGGGTTGTCACTTTTTGTGTCCGGAACTTCGGATAGAGACGAGGTTAGTCAATAATTAATTTTCATCATGTATTTGCATATCTTGTATTTGGTGTTGATCTTACTTCAAAAAACTGGCCAAGTGCGAGTTGGACTCGCGAACCGAGGCTTCCGTACAAATTTGTCAAACTAAGTTAAAGGACAAACTTAACTTTGCAGTTCGATCCATATAAAATGTGCTGCACCTACCGCAAATAATAAGTTTGTAATAGTAAATTCGCTTTTTTAGGGTTCCGTAGTCAAATAGCGAACAATGGAACCCTTATATATTCGTCATGTCTGTCTATCTGACCGTCCATATGTCATAGCCACTTTATCCGAAATTATTATGACGACACAATTGAAACTTGGTAGGTAGGTTTAGTCTGAGAAGTACTTTAAGATTTTTAAACAAATATAAATAAAATGAAATATTAAGGGCGGGGGCAAAATATTAAGGGCGGGGGGCTCCCCCATACATGGAAGTAAAACTAAAAAAAATGTTTTGGAGTAAAAATTATTTTTTTATCTTGAACTAACTTTTTGTTATTACACAACATATTTACGGTTTTTAGATTTATTCTTTTATAAGCGCTTCAAGACCTTGCTTCTTGAAAAATTTTATGAAGTCATCATGAGTCAACGGAAAGTGCCCAAAAGGGTTTTTGAAAACCTAAAGGGTACTTCCGATTGACTTAGAATTGTCAATTTTGGTTAAAAGCAAGATGTAACAGCACCAGTAAAGGAAAAATTCCGAAAAATAAAAAAAAGTCGTAAATTAAAGTAAATTTTCGTACTTAACAAGTTTTCGCGAAAATCTAAATTTGCCTATATCTTTTTATCGTGTTGACTCAGGACCTTGATTTTCATATTTTTATACACCTATATACCTCAGCTCAGTATCTGGTATAAATTTCAATTTGCTAGGTCCACCCGTTCCTGAGAAAATCAGTGGTGACACACGGACAGACGGACAAGAAAGTGATCTTATGAGGGTTTCATTTTTTAGGGTTCCGTAGTCCTGACAAGGAACCCTTATAGTTTCGTCATGTCCGTCTGTCTGTCTGTCTGTCTGTCTGTCTGTCTGTCCAAGGTTATGCTAAAAGATCGTTAATACTAGAAAGCTGTAATTTTGTGGGGATATGTATATAAATGACGCCGACAAAGTGCTGAAATAAAATTGTGAAAAATATATTTTTTTAGGGTAGCTATAGCATATAGGGGATATGAGAAGTGGGGATAAATTTTTTTTTCATCGTCTACCCCATCGTGTGGGGTATCGTTGAATAGGTCTTTTAAAATGACTTAAGGGTTGCTAATACCATTTTTCGACTGAATGCTCCATTTACGAAATATTAAACTTTAAAGTACAAATTTTTGTTCCAGTAGGGCGTCCCCCCCCCCACCCTCTAAAAGCTAAACTGTTGGCTTGAAAAATCTGGAAAAATTCGTGATAATAGCGCATTTCATGAACTTTAAAGGAAAATTATAGCGGTTAATATAACTTTATTAGTTTAGCAGTAATAGTCGTTGAACTTGGGTATTGGATAATTTTGTACCAAATACAAAATCCTTAGAATAAATCCTTTAAAGTGACAAAGACGGAGTACCTAGTTGCTTGTTTATAACGGGTAACGACTTGCATTGAATAACAGGCTACTAGGGACCCTACACTGCGCATGGCCCGACACGCACTTGGCCGGTTATTACCTTTTGAGGTACGGAACCCTAAAAAGTAGTAAACGTAGGTTTTGTTTCCCTAATCGCAAAATATGCGAAAATATGCGACATAAACAGTCATATCTTTTGATTGCATTGACTTACAAGTGTGATTTTTTCACAGCCAAAAGAGATTGTAGACCCGAATATTTGAAATAAGTTTCAACTTGATACCTCCACGCGTTCCTGAGAAAAAGGGGTTTTAACCGACGGACAGACAGACGGACAACAAAATTATCCTATAAGGGTTCCTTTTTCCTTTTGAGGTATGGTACCCTAAAAACTTGTCAATGCATTTCAAACTTCTTCTAATCACCAAAAATGCTACGGCTTTATTATCAACCTTATCATCAGACAGCTGATATAATATATATGATATAATAACGTATCATTGGAATAAAATTACTCCTATTTAAAAATACATTTTATAATACAACAAACTATAATCATCCGGATACTTACATTATCCGAAAGAGTGATAACCCTATCGACAAAATCTCCGGATATAAGTTAAAATGGCTGTAGTATCTCAACTCCACGAGATTGGGATCTGATTTTTTTGTGGCGCATAGATCTGTAAAATATCTTAATTTTCATATAAATATCTCTTCCCAAAACGGCGGATTTCTTCGGAAAAAAATATAACACGGGAAATCAAAATATATTAATTTCTCTAGTTCTAAGCAAGTTACGACGTTCATTAAAGTTAAAAGTGATGCTTATATGCTACTTTTAAACTATATATAACATTAACTTATATTGTTTTTATTTTTAGTGCTAAGATTTTTTTTACTTTTTCAGGGAAAAAAAATATGAATGTTTACCATTTTTTTCCGCTACATAAGTATATTTTTCATTCGGGAGTTTTACTCCAATATTTTATCTGATGAAGTTCATCGGATTATACAATAAAATGCCGATGTCTGAGAAATTGTCTCTATAACAGTGCGGTGATCAGTGATACGACTCAGTCGTTAATGTGTGATTCGTATTCGCCGGATCATCAGATGACGCCTCACAAGGCAGGCGATATCCTTTAACTAATATCATAATATTGTAATATTATGATATTAGTTAAAGGATATATTATTAACTAATATCATAATATTGTAATAACATTTTGTTCCAGGCGGCAATCCGCGCACTGTCTCTGATCTCAGCCGCTCTAGCGTCAGGTCGTGGCTCATCGTTGATCGCCCACGAACAAAGATTTGTCGCTGCCATAGCGACTCAAGTGCGAAGATTGCGGACTGGAACCGACACACAAGACACGCTACCGGCCTATAAATACCTCGCTGGAGCGCTCAATACCGTAAGTGTTTCTCACCTTTAGGTAATGAGGCATTTTATTAAAGGTTGTTTGAGACCCAACAAATCTGTCACTGTCGCCGCAGTTTTGGCAGTTGCACGCATTTTGTGTCATGTGCTATGATATCTATGTTAAATATTAAAATAAAAATATCAATAACAAACAAGAACACTGTCTAGTGTCCGCCTTGCTAGCTACCACCCTCGAGTTGGAAAATCTGTCACTGAACACTAGAATATTCTGACAGCTGTTCTTGAGAGACATTTCCCATTCTAAGCCTGGAGTGTTACCATCCTCGACCACATTATCTTTGACCAACAGTATAGACAGACCCCTAGCTAGACGAAATAACTCTTCTGTTAGCTTTCACGTCTAACGCAATTTGAACGTGACAAAAATGTCTATTGTCAATGTCATTTCCATACATTTGTAAGTAGCGTTTAATGTGAATTCCATCAGAAATTATGTTTTGTCTAGGAAGGCACATGAGATAGTGGTCATTGCTAGCCTAATTAACTAATTCTATTAAAAAAAAACTATACATATACACTCACGGACTAATAAACAGCATCAAGTTTTAAGACGCCTTTGAAATAAAATACAAATATTAAATATTATTACAAATAAACAAATATAAATTGAAACCTATAGTTTGGTTTGTTAACTTCATAACAGCGTAGTATCATATCCTTAAGTGTATGTTTGTATACTGGAAAGGACCATTCAATTAATTTGAAAGTAATTCTGAACTTTGATGCAGTTTATTAGTCCGTCAGTGTAATTTATAATAATCCTTGTATACATTTGTCAGTTCTACGACACGGCCGGCTGCGGGTTGCAAGTAGGAGAGCAGCCGCTCTGCGCTGTGCTAGGAGAATTACTGCGAGTGCTCGCAGCCAACAACATCACCGACGCTGGAGGAGACGCCGAGAGACTGGTGCGAGTGCTGAACAACGTCTGTGTTAGAGTGCTGGAGCGCTCGCCTAAAACGCCATTGCTTTGGTAATAATAATTATAGCAAGTCACCACCCACCTTAATAATTTGTAATGAGGCATAATTGGCGGGTGCCGTACCTCATCCCATAGACCAACAATTCGACATTAATCAGCTCACCAAATAGTCTCATAATATAATGTACTATCTTTTTATAATATAGTTTCCCATATCTCCTCCTCATCCATAGTAATAACTAAGTTAAAATCCACTTGATGTTGACTTCGGCTTTATCAATGCCCTCTAAAAGACCGGGCGTGTACGACCCGTGATGTTAAATGAATAATAATTACCTTGACTCAAGCTCTGCAAGTACCTTGACTTGGCTCACGAGGTTACCGCTATGTGGGATGTTGACTCGACTATCATTGTCTCGATAGTCGATTCGGTAAGCGGCCTAATAGTGAAGAGTCTCGACCAACATCTGAAGAGACTCACTAGACGGCTGAATCAAGGGTCAGGTACAGAAGGCGGTGCTTCTTGACACGGCACGCATCGTCAGGAGGTTCCTCTCTGCAGCCCTAACCACCGGTAGCTTGGGCCCTGCTCCGCTGCCGGCGGTACGCTAGCATTAGAGTATTTTATATTATTTTATGTTTTATAGTAAGTAACTTTGTTTATTATTTTAAAATATTTTATTGTAAAAAACCTAAGCTTAAAATAAACATGTGAATAATAATAATAACAAACTCTCGCCAACCGCAACTTCATAATGTACAGGAATGATATTGTTACGCGCGGGATATCATAAAAATGTCAATCTGATGACATAATATATTTTTCACAAAACACTAGAGTTAGGACAAGGTTCCAGAATAGTCGTCGAAATCGTACACAACTATCAATTATCCGTTAACACAAACTTAGGTGGTTAGTAATTCACAATCTCTTCACTATTAGCACTTAGAAGTTAACAATGTCGCGTACTAAAGAAGACGAAGCTGTGCGCTGACTGACGGCTTAAATAGGGCCGCAATCAATCGAAATAGAATGTTCTGGAACCCTTTAAAATCAAAACAATAATAAACAATAGTACGACTTACCATACCTACATTAAAACATCTGATACTTTAACCATTCCTGCAATTTTGGTCTCCATTTACTCAAAAATATAGTTCGATCTCTATACTCAATTACAAAACTAGGTATGTTGATACGGGTCAAAATAACAAAACGGTGGACGTTGTTTTTGTAACTTTCTCGATGACTTGTTGTTATGATCCTAATGGGTCACACCGCTCTGTTTACTAGATGTTCCCCACAATAGATTATTCGATCGTCGGAACAATATTGACAATTACATTTGTGGTGAAAAAAAGACATCAATCCCATATATTTTGAAGTAGTGATATGATCTTATCAGAAAACTATATGTAATATCCATCCACAGCGCAATCGTATCTCTTCTCCACGAATCCATCGGTGTAATGGATCCAGCTTACCCTCGCTACCAAGATCTGCTCCTCAAGTGTTTCTGGAAGACTCTCAAAATGATCAACTCCTGGGACGTCAACTCTATAGATTACGACGCGGTGTTGTACAAGATACACCTGTTTTATAAAGCATACCCGAACAGCTACTGGAAAAAGAATCCGGATATCAGCGATACGCCATATAGGTGAGTATTTAATATTATACCTACATCTGTATACCTAAATAGTTGTTTTTATTTGGGTCTAGAGTTTTATATAGACGATCGCTTGACCTAGTTGTTCTTATTCTCTCACGTGTAGTAAATTGTACCGTTTAAGGTGGAATCGTGCTTGCCGAGCACAATAATTTCCTTAGCAAAATTAAAGTTAATAATAATACTTATCATATATTATGAGGCTTTTGTATTTTTAAAAAAGTTCCCCTAAACTTTAGTGCAAATTTTATAGTGTAAAATATTTATGGGGGAAATAAATACCATACAATGGGGGGTCTAAAAATGTCGCATTTTAGTTACACCTATCTGCTCCTGTCGGGAACTGATTTGAAAGCCATCTGTTGGGCCTTCAGGAACTAACATGTTTTTTAACGCCTCATTTAGATGGTTATTAAGCCGGCTTTTCACTATGGGATATAATATAATGTATATTATATCTTGAGATATAACATTTTATCGCTCGCAATAAATTTTGTATGAGACCGTTTACACTATGCTATAATATATATTACATCCCAAGCTATAAATATTTTTTCGACCGACTGAGCGATATTTAAAGTTTTATATTTTACCTCACGTCCCGGGACACCGCGCCTCCCCTGTCTCACCCTCAGTTTTTTTAGTTGTTTTTTTTTAACTATGGCTCTAGACAATTAGTGTATTTAGCCAGTGTTTTAATGAAACCATAGACAACCAAAGCTAAACTATATATCTTACAGTGTGAACAGCAATCGCGAGATGTTATATATAGCTCAAGATGTAATTTACATCATATCCCATAGTGAAAAGCCGGCTTTATTATACCACCTCAGCACAGCGTCGTAAGGCGCGGACGTGTTGTCTTTTAAATGGACTTTCGTAAGTTCATTACTATGGTAAGAAATTGTCGCGATGCAAACGCAGAGGACGGGGCTGGGCTCAGACGCCTGCCCTGTCTGAGACGCGTCCTCGTCCTACGCCTGCCCTGTCTGATTTGCACCTTAGGATAGACGGTAGTATGATACATGCTGTTTACTTTTCAGAACCGTAAAGACCCTAGTGCATACTCTAGTCAAAGTGAAGGGATCGTCCATCACAAACCACCTCACGCAGATACCAGATGTCAACGAATCTGACCTCTATCCCTATCTACTTAAAGTTATTAAGGTTGGTCTTATATGTATTTTTTAAATCTTTTTATTTAAGTATGCCTCATAATAATACCTTATGTATGCCTTCCATATTTTGTAATCCTTTTTGTGTATGGTTGTCTGGAAGAGATCGCTTTAAGCGATAAGACCGCCCATGTACGGTATTATTTCTTTTTTTAGGGTTCCGTAGTCCTGTCAAGAAACCCTTATAGTTTCGTCATGTCCGTCTGTCTATCTGTCTGTTTTGGTTTTGCTAAGAGACCTTTAATACTAGAAAGCTGTAACTTTGTGGGGGTATCTCCTCTAAAAGCTAAACTGCTGGCTTGAAAAATCTGGAAAAATTCGTATAATAGCGCATTTCATGAACTTTAAAGGAAAACTATAGCGGTTAAGATAACTTTATTAGTTTAGCAGTAATAGTCGTTGAACTTGGGTTCTTGGGTTGGATAATTTTGTACCAAATACAAAATCCTTAGAATAAAATTAAAGTGACAAAGACGGAGTACCTAGTTGCTTGTTTATAACGGGTAAAGACTTGCATTGAATAATGGGCTACTACGGAACCCTACACTGCGCGTGGCCCGACACGCACTTGGCCGGTTATTTTTAAATTACTCTGTTAAGTATTTTTCGGTTATTATTTGGTGTTTTATAAAGTGTTTATCTATCTAATGTCTTATTCGCTGCGGTCTTAAAGAATGAAAGTTCTTTTTCCGCATTCTAAATTAAAGGCTAACCAGACTGTGACATATACAAGCATTGTGTGTATTAGAAGTGTTTGGGCGAACCTTTTTATTTTATAGCTTACTACCCCGCGGCTTCACCCGCATTAAAAAGTATCCTATAGCCTAATCCATAATACTGGCTACCCCTAACCTAAATTCCAGCTAAATCGGTCTAGCCATTTGACCGTGAAGAAGTCCCAAACAAACAAACAAATATAAAAACGGACTTACACATTTATAATATTGGTGTTGAAAGGTTAGCGTTTGGCCACAACCTAACCTGTTGGTAAGTAGTGACGATGTCGAGGATACCATGCTTGGCCTAGAATGTGCATGGAGCTCTCAAGGACAGCTCTTAGAACTAAAGTCTTTTGCGACAGATTTTCCAACTTGAAAGTGGTTGAACCTTGAAACCTTGAAAACCAGGGTGTCATAATATGTCAGTATTGGTTGATTTATTATTAATAGTTATGTAGGGTACTTTTCCACATTGTATTTATATAATGTTGGCTAATGTGGGTAGGAGAATCTTCTGTGTGACAGCCTCACTTCTGTACAATGGCTACCTAGCTTATTACACGATTTGAAACCTAAATTAAATCTGCTTTATTCGATTGAGGACTTAATACAGGTGGACCAGGTTATAATTACATTTTCTTTTCCAGCAACTAAAACTCGACGAGAAGAAAGAAAACACAGCGGATGCTCTAAACGGTGGTTCTGTACTAAGTTCTGTAACCGGCAACAACGCGCTCACGGCGGGCAGGCTGCCGAGAGTGGTACACGAGGAATTGTCTCTTATACTCAAGAGAATCGGCACTAAAGAACATAATAAGGAAGCGCTCGAACAACTTTATGATTTGCGGGTAAGTTGATAGTGTAGTCTGTTAGTTTAGACAGTATCGCAACAACGCAGTCCATCAAAGCGGCGAGGGAAGACTGTTCCAACCGTAGACTGAGTATAAATAGACTAGACATTAGCGTATGGGAATAAAATAGCTATGGAGATATAACCCGACTAAAATGATGAATACGTGATACATATGCCAGCTATAAGATGAAATGAACAACGTAATTTGATCAGGTCATACATGACAGCAGGTGAAAGCCAATGGGCGCACTAGAACTGGGAGCCAGAGGTGGCTCCAAATAATAATATATATATATATATATATGCATATGCAGAGAAGGATAAATAATTCTTGTCTATCTCGCTCTCTCTAAAACTAGTGATTGTATAGTTTTATCCTATTATTATTGTTATTTTAATGCCAGGTCTATTTTAATATACTCTGTCTACGGTTCCAACAAACTATAAAGTTTTGGCGTGTTGCATGAATTGACAGTACAATTAAATCTTATTGGTTGACGCACATCACATTGAAACTGTAGCAGACTGTGTAAATTCATAAAGTGTGTTAAGGCACTTGAGTAAAGTGACAGAGCGTGCCTTGGTTTGGTAATATTTTTTAATATCGTATAGGCTAGCGTTTAACCACTATCTAGCCTGGTGATAAGCGATGTTGTGGTCGAAGATGGTAAACACTCTCAAAGGCTATGTGCTGCCGGAACACCGTAGCGTAAGGTTATGGCGGCAAATTTAATGGTGGTAAACTATTTTTTGGTAGCAAGTCGGTCGGCGGAACATCGACATAATATACATATGCTCTTACCACCTTTGGAAATTAATATCTGTGGTATGTGTAGTTTGGTATATATAACTGAAAAACGTTGGTCTTTCTGCGACAGTAGCTAGTTTCCTAGTGTAACTAGTGTGCTAGTGAAAATTAAAATAATTATTGCCAGAACAAAACACATAATTTTAAGTTACAGAAATGCATATATAATAGTAATGGAATACGATACCAAGAGAACTGTGAAATCCAAACTAGGCTTAAGACGTGTATCTTGGATTTCCGAGTGTGTTACAAATTAATTAATCTCCAATTTTAATATGAGCGATTGTGCATATTAATTAAACAAGTAAACCAACCTTAAATATCGGTACCGAACTACGAATAAATTAGAAGTCAATTTATTCGTAGGTTACAAAATAACCATCCTTAAACATTCTTAGATTAGTTGTTTCACTTGTAATAAGCTGATAGCAATGTGTGTTTCACTTGTAACAAGGTGATGACAATATGTCTGTTTCATAGGAGCGTCACCCAGAAGTGGACATCTGGACATTCATGCAAGGCTCCTCGTTTTATTTCCGCAACTTTGTGGAGCGCGGCCTTCGGGAGGTGGCCGAGCAGCGCAAACTCTCCTCCATGCCTATATACAAACACGACTACAAGACAGATAATATTGGTATGAAACTCTCCTCCATGCCTATACACAAACACGACTACAAGACAGATAATATTGGTATGAAACTCTCCTCCATGCCTATACACAAACACGACTACAAGACAGATAATATTGGTATGAAACTCTCCTCCATGCCTATACACAAACACGACTACAAGACAGATAATATTGGTATGAAACTCTCCTCCATGCCTATACACAAACACGACTACAAGACAGATAATATTGGTATGAAACTCTCCTCCATGCCTATACACAAACACGACTACAAGACAGATAATATTGGTATGAAACTCTCCTCCATGCCTATACACAAACACGACTACAAGACAGATAATATTGGTATGAAACTCTCCTCCATGCCTATACACAAACACGACTACAAGACAGATAATATTGGTATGAAACTCTCCTCCATGCCTATACACAAACACGACTACAAGACAGATAATATTGGTATGGTTCACTTTGTTCATTTAATGTTTCTCGACTGATACTGTGCGGTATATAATTCTAATATATATTTTTTATATATCATATAGGCTAGCGTTTGACCATTATCTCACCTGTTGGTAAGTGATGATGACATATTGTATAAATATGAAAAATTGTGCAAATAATCACATCCTTGCGAATTTTTTCTGCGCAGCGAAAATGGACAGTTTTGCACATTTCTAATTTTGTATGAGATCGATTAACGAGCCATATGGCGCGTTGGTTACGGCTTCGACTTCCAATCCAGCGATTGTGGGTTCAAATATGCTGTGCACTAATTAATTTGTATCGAAAAATGTCCATAATAAATATAACCAATCATATATATGGAATACGGAAATATACCACGCAAGCAAATTAAAATGATTATGATAGAATAACTTACACTGATTGTACCTGTAATTTAGAGTTGCATTATTTACTTTTATTTACATTTTCAGATATAACAAATGAGAACGATGAAAAATCACATGTTATATTCTTGGAGCGACTCAGAGCATTACAGGTAATATATAAGTAATCGAAAGGAAATTATTAAATAAATACTCATCCCTAGACAGTTGAGCAACTAAATATGCTATAATCTCGTGATCGCGGTGTACCTGTACTGTGTGCCCATTTGAAGATAATAAATGAATTTGTATTTAATCAAATACAGACAATCAAAATTTTAGAAAAATCAAAATCGTCACGTCCTCCGCCATCCGACTCGAGAGCCAGTATAACCCTCTAATATGAGTAAACAATAGCTTATTAGGAACGTATCTGCCAGATAAACTACTCTGTACTTTCATATAGCATTATAAAGTCTTGACCCTCAGTGTGATGTATAACATATATTTTTGATACAAGTTTAACACCGGTCGCACGTCGTCATCGACTTTCGACCTATTTACGTGAGTCATACCGGTTTTTAGTTAAAACAAGTTTAAAAAGTTAATATGGTAACAGAATGCGAAGAATAACTGAATGAAGTCTCTATGACCCAGCAATACAGGCTCGACAGCTTAGTGCAGGGCATTTGGATAACTATGGTATTCCTGGAATAGATGTACTTTTATGAACTGTTTATATTATAAGTTTAATTACCAATTATGATATAATAACTAACCAATCAACACTGTAAATCCGAAACAATAAACGTTTTATTATTATTTGTTTGATACAGGCTAAAGCAGGTCTGAAGACAGAGTCGAGTCTATCCTCCCAGCCGCGCACTCCAGTGGGAGACAACCGAACTCTCACAGACTCCGTCAACGAGAACACGTTGCCGCGGTCGCACAGCATCGACCCACAGCTAGAGGTTACTATTACACCCACAGATATATATATATACAATATATAACGCAAGTATCACGATTTGTATTGAAACTGCTTTCAACTTTTCAATACATTCTGTGACGGCACAGCCGAAATGTAGCAACGGAAAACTTTTGCCTTTGGGGGCTCGAAATGTTTGGGCTATTGCAGTGAATTATCATGCAACGAGGCATTTTTATAGTTTTTGCGGCCGTCCGGCTGTAAAAACAGACACGCGTGGACTTTAAGTAGAGGCGGCCAACCTGGGGCCTTATTCAGTATGACCATTTTAAAGTCTTACCGTGCCGTGTTACGTTATCTCCGCGTTATGGTATTCTCTATGCCAATTAAAATGTGGTAGGGTAAGGTTATGAGCGCATTTTGAGCTGTCTAAATATCGTGACATACGAGGACGTGTAACGCGCGCGTTTTGTATAATTTACCTATCGTGTGGCATACAGAATACAATTTTTCAATAACGTAACGTGGCGCGTTAAATAACGCGTTATCTCATTGGTCATATTGAATAAGGCCCCTGGACGTTTTGGCTGGGTTCAGACACGGGAAGTACACGCATTTGCGTTATCTGTTGTATATATATATATATATCTGTGATTACATCACTCATTTATATGCGCATTCTAAGAGTTACTTCCTTTAAAGGAAAACCTCGTAACCTTGACGCTCGTTCTAATTGCGCCCTGCATGGTGGTAGCTCCATCTATACTCACGGACTCGTAAACTGCATCAAAGTTCAGGATTACTTTCGAATTAATTGAATGGTCCTTTCCGAGTCCTTCAGTGTACAAATTAAATTGAAACCTATAATTTGGTTCGTTAACTTCTAAATTGGCTATTGGCTAGCATCGAATATCATACCGGAAATCGCATCGCCGGACATCTTTGCTTACCTATCATAAGATCGTTTAAAAAACTAAAAAGAACCGACTTCAATGCCGCGCTATTAATTTTCAGTACCAATTTTGAAGTGTTTATCTCCATATCTCTGGAGATACTTATCAGACCTCGATAAAATTACCATGGTAACACACTTCGGATATCTTCTTCCCTACAAAAAAAGAATAATCAAAATCGGTTCATAAACGACAAAGTTATCCGCGAAAATACATTAAATAAATATATATCAACACCAATATCAACACCAATCAACACCTCAACACCATCAATCAACACCAATATTATAAATGCGAAAGTCAGTTTGTTTATTTGTTTGTTTGTTTGTTTGTTTGTTTGTTTGTTTGGGACTTCTTCACGGTCAAACGGCTTGACCGATTTGGCTGAAATTTTGTACAAAGATAGAACATAAGGCAGAATAGGATATAGGATACTTTGTTTTTGGCTATCAAGTCAGGGGGTCCAGATATTATTAATTGAATTTTGTAACTAAAGGACCTCTTATCGAATAATCGGCTTGACCGATTTACCCGAAATGTTGTATAAAGACAGTTCATAAGGCAGAAAAGAATAATGAATATTTTTTTTCTTGCAATCGAGTCAGGGGGTCCAAGTATTTTAAATTGAATTTTGTATATCCTCAGTGACCGACAATACGGGTTTCGCCGAAACCGGTCTACTGGGGATCTTCTAGCGTATGCCACGCACATCTGGAGCGAAGCCATCGAGAACCACGGCGAGGCGCTGGCCGTCTCTCTTGACATCTCGAAGGCTTTCGACAGGGTTTGGCACGATAGCCTTATTAGCAAGCTTCCTTCATACGGCCTGCCCACTGGTTTATGTGTTTGGATAGCAGATTTCTTGAGGGATCGGTCGATTCGAGTGGTCATCGATGGCTGTTCTTCCGACCAATTGGCCATAAATGCCGGAGTCCCTCAAGGATCAGTACTCTCTGCAACACTTTTTCTGCTGCATATTAATGACCTGCTTAAACCCGGTATCTTTGGGTACGCAGATGACAGCACTGTTGTAGAGAGTTATACATCCAACGCACGAACCAGTGCATTACAAATCCAGTCTCATAGAGAAGCGATGGTCGAACGCTTGAACTTTTCTTTGAAGGCAGTCTCTGATTGGGGCGATGCCAATCTGGTCAAGTTCAATGCTGCGAAAACCCAGGCGTGTCTTTTCTCCGCTAAACGGAGCCCATTTCTACTGGCTCCTACTTTCCGGGATGTGTCCGTTCCGATAAGTAACAATCTCGAGCTTCTTGGCATCTCTTTGACACCAACTCTCAATTTCGGCTCTTATATTGAGTCTAGAGCCCAGCTAGCCTCAAAAAAGCTTGGCATTTTGGCTAAGGTGAGACGGTACTTCACACCGGGACAGTTGCTTAATCTTTACCAAGCACAAGTCCGGTCGTGTATGGAGTACTGTTCTCACCTTTGGGATGGTTCTGCTAAATACCAGCTGGAGACACTGGAAGCTATTGAGAGGAGAGCCAAAAAACTCATCAGCGATGACCTATTAGTAAGCAAGAGACTCCAGAGTCTCGCGCATCGCCGCAAAGTCGCTTGTTTATCGGTTTTCTATCGGATACATTTCGGAGAGTGTGCAATGGAACTGCATGATTTGATTCCACCATCCCCATTTTATAATCGGACATCCAGAGACACTAAAAGGCGCCACCGATTTATGGTGGATATACCATCTACCCGAACGAAGCGATTTGCTTCTTCGTTCATCATACGAACCGCTAAGGAATGGAATACCCTGCCTGAGTCCGTGTTTCCGATTAAGTACAATATGGGGGTCTTCAAATCGCGAGTGAATAGGTATCTTCTGGGTAAGCACGCTACATCATCGATCGCATCATCACTTAACATCAGGTGAGATAGTGATCAAGGGCTACCCAGTTCGGTATAAAAAAAAAAAAAAAAAAAAAGTATATATAAGATCTCTTCTCAAATAAACGGCTTGACCGATTTGCCTGAAATGTAGTATGAAGACAGTTTATAGGGTAGAATAGGATAGAGGATACTTTTTTTTTGGCTATAGAGTTAGGGGGCCCAGATATTTTTAATTGAATTTTGTAAATATAAGACTTCTTCTCGAATAAACGGCTTGACCAATTTGCTTCAAATTTTGTATGAATACATGTCATAGGGCAGAATAGGATATAGAATACTTTTTTTTTGGCTATCGAGTCTGATCGTTTAGATTTTTTTTATTGAATTTTGTGAATGTGTGGCTTCTTATCAGCTAAACAGCTTGACCGATTCAGCTGAAATGTTATGTATATTACAGTTAATATTGCATAGAATCACATAGGATACTTTTTTTCTGGCAGTCGAGTCCAGGTCCCAAGAATTTTTAAATTGAACTTAGTGAATGTGTGTCCTACTCTCGGTCAAACGGGTTAACCATTTAAGCTGAAATTTTGTAGACAGACAGTCAAAAAGACATAGAAGGGCAACGAATACTTTTTTTTGGGTGGAAATTTCGGTAGTCTGTATTTTTTTTATAGAATTTTGTAAATGTGTGGCCTCTTTTCGGCCAAACGGCTTGACCGATTCAGATGAAATTTTGTACATGTACATTTAATAGGGCATAAAAGGGCAAAGAATACATTTTTTCGGCAGTTAAGTGTGGGGCCTATATTTTTTCCTAACTTTATATAGAGTTTGCATAATCATATCATAAGTTTGACCTTAGGTTCATGGATAATGACTAAACTTAATAAATGCCTTAATTAGGCCATAAAACTGTCAGGGTCATTAAAAGTCATCAAAATTTACGCGATGGCTTTGCTTCACCCAACGTGCTTCGCCCAATCTGCTTTGTGGGAAGTATTTCAAAAGCATTCGTGTTTTAACAGCCACATTTAACCTAAGGGTCATCGGTGTTGACTTAGTAGGTCATAAAAACTGTCAGGGTCATAAAAAGACATCAATGTTTTTCGCGCTCGCTACGCTTCCGCAAACATTTGTTTTGTGTACTTTGCAGGAAACATTTCAGCAACTTTTGTATATTAATAGCCACATGCATCAGAACGAGTCCATAAATTGAAACAGTACAACCTTAAATAATCATTATGATTTTTTACCTTAAAATAAGTGGATATCAAGTTTAACCGAAGGGTCATCGGTGTTGACTTAGTAGGTCATAAAAACTGGGTCAGGGTCATAAAATGACGTAAAAATTTTCGCGCTCGCGAAAACCTTTGTTTTACCTACTTTGTAGATTATATTTCAGCATTTTTGGATTTTAATAGCCACATGTATCAAAACGAGTTTACAAATTGAAACAGTACAACCTTCAACAATCATAATGATTTTTTTCCTTAAAATAAGTGGATATCAAGTTTAACCTTTGTGTCATCGATCTTGACTTAGTAGGTCATAAAAACTGTCAGGGTTATAAAAAGACATCAATGTTTTTCGCGCTCGCTTCGCTCGCGCAGTGATAGCGCTCGCTGCGCTTCCGCAAACATTTGTTTTGTCTACTTTGCAGGAAAAATTTCAGCAACTTTTGTATATTAATAGCCACATGCATCAGCTAGGCTATTCTGTAAGCTATCTTGACAACGGAATCCGCGGTGATATTTGAATTTAGTACTACGTAATTCAACCGTATTGCGAACGTGATACGGTTGAATTTCAAAGTACGAAGTTCGAATCTCACCGCGGATTCCGCTGTCGAGATAGCTTACAGAATAGCCTAGCAGAACGAGTCCATAAATTGAAACAGTACAACCTTAAATAATCATTATGATTTTTTACCTTAAAATAAGTGGATATCAAGTTTAACCGTAGGGTGATCGGTGTTGACTTAGTAGGTCATAAAAACTGTCAGGGTCATAAAATGACGTAAAAATTTTCGCGCTCGGTGCGCTCGCAAAAAACTTTGTTTCACCTACTTTTTAGATAATATATCAGCATTTTTTGTATTTAAATAGCCACATGTATCAAAACAAGTTGACAAATTGAAACAGTACAACCTTCAACAATCATAATGATTTTTTATCTTAAAATAAGTGGATATCAAGTGTAACCTTTGTGTCATCGGTCTTGACTTAGTAGGTCATAAAAACTGTCAGGGTCATAAAAAGACATAAAATTTATTCGCGCTCGCTTCGCTCACGCAGTGATAGCGCTCGCTGCGCTGACGCTAACATTTGTTTTGTCTACTTTGTAGGAATTATTTCAGCAACATTTGTAAATTAATAGCCACATGCATCAATACGAGGCCATAAATTGAAACAGATAAATTGATTTAAATAATCATTATGATTTTTTACCTTAAAATAAGTGGGTATCAAGTTTAACCGTAGGGTCATCGGTGTTGACTTAGTAGGTCATAAAAACTGGGTCAGGGTCATAAAATGACGTAAAAATTTTCGCGCTCGAGAAAACCTTTGTTTTACCTACTTTGTAGATAATATGTCAGCATTTTTTGTATTTTAATAGCCACATGTAACAAAACGAGTTTACAAAGTGAAACAGTACAACCTTCAACAATCATAATGATTTTTTACCTTAAAATAAGTGGATATCAAGTTTAACCTTTGTGTCATCGATCTTGACTTAGTAGGTCATAAAAACTGTCAGGGTTATAAAAAGACATAAAATTTTTTCGCGCTCGCTGCGCTTCCTCAAACATTTGTTTTGTCTACTTTGCTGGTCATATTTCAGCATTTTTTGTATTTTAATTGCCAAATGCCTCAATACGAGGCCATAAATTGAAACAGTACAACCTTCAATAATCATAATGATTATTAGCCTTAAAATAAGAGGATATCAAGTGAAACCTTTGTGTCATCAGTGTTAATTTAGTAGGTCATAAAAACTGTCAGAGTAATAAACGGTAGTAAAAATTTTTCGCGCTCGCATCGCTCGCGTAGAGATAGGGCTTGCTACGCTCGCACAGTGAAAGCGCTCGCTCCGGTCTCGCAAAGATTTGTTATATCTACTTTGTAGGAAACATTTCAGCAACTTTTGTATATTAATAGCCACATGCATCAGAACGAGTCCATAAATTGAAACAGTACAATCTTCAATAATCATAATGATTTTTTACCTTAAAATAAGTGGATATCAAGTATAACCGTAGGGTCAACGGTGTTGACTTAGTACGTCATAAAAACTGTCAGGGTCATAAAATGACGTTAAAATTTTCGCGCTCGCTGCGCTCGCGAAAACCTTTGTTTTACCTACTTTGTAGATAATATTTCAGCATTTTTTGTATTTTAATAGCCACATGTATCAAAACGAGTTTACAAATTGAAACAGTACAACCTTCAACAATCATAATGATTTTTAACCTTAAAATAAGTGGATATCAAGTTTACCCTTTGTGTCATCGGTCTTGACTTAGTAGGTCATAAAACCTGTCAGGGTCATAAAAAGACATAACATTTTTTCGCGCTCGCTGCGCTTCGGCAAACATTTGTTTTGTCTACTTTGCAGGTAATATTTCAGCATTTTTTAAATTTAATAACCTCATGTTTCAAAACGAGGCCATAAATTGAAACAGTACAACCTTCAATAATCATTATGATTATTAACCTTAAAATAAGAGGATATCAAGTTTAACCTTTGTGTCATCAGTGTTAACTTCGTTGGTCATAAAAACTGTCAGGGTCATAAAATGACGTAAAAATTTTCGCGCTCGCTTCGCTCGCGCATTACTAGCGCTCGCTGCGCTCGCGCAAACTTTTGTTTTATCTACTTTGCAGGAAATATTTCAGCATGTTTTGTATTTTAATAGCCACATGCATCAAAACGAGGCCATAAATTAAAACAGTACAACTTTCAATAATCACAATGATTATTAACCTTATAATAAGAGGATATCAAGTTTAACCTTTGTGTCATCAGTGTTAACTTAGATGGTCATAAAAACTGTCAGGGTCATAAAATGACATTAAAATGTTCGCGCTCGCTACGCTCGCGCAAACCTTTGTTTTATCTACACTGTAGGACAAATTTCAGCATTTTTTGTATTTTAATAGCCACATGCATCAAAACGAGTTTATAAATTTAAACAGTACAACCTTCAATAATCATAATGATTTTTTACCTAAAAATAAGTAGATATCAAGTTTAACCTTTGTGTCATCGGTCTTCACTTAGTAGGTCAGAAAAACTGTCAGGGTCATAAAAAGACATAAATTTTTTTCGCGCTCGCTTAGCTCGCGCAGTGATAGCGCTCGCTGCGCTTCCGCAAACATTTGTTTTGTCTTCTTTGCTGGTCATATTTCAGCATTTTTTGTATTTTAATAGCCACATGCATCAATACGAGGCCATAAATTGAAACAGTACAACCTACAATAATCATAATGATTATTAACCTTAAAATAAGAGGATATCAAGTGAAACCTTTGTGTCATCAGTGTTAATTTAGTAGGTCATAAAAACTGTCATAGTAATAAACGGTAGTAAAAAAATTTCGCGCTCGCTTCGCTCGCGCAGAGATAGGGCTTGCTACGCTCGCACAGTGAAAGCGCTCGCTCCGGTCTCGCAAAGATTTGTTATATCTACTTTGTAGGAAACATTTTAGCAACTTTTGTATATTAATAGCCACATGCATCAGAACAAGTCCATAAATTGAAACAGTACAACCTTCAATAATCATAATGATTTTTTACCTTAAAATAAGTGGATATCAAGTATAACCGTAGGGTCATCGGTGTTGACTTAGTACGTCATAAAAACTGTCAGGGTCATAAAAAGTCGTAAAAAATTTTCGCTTTGAGTTCGACTTCGAGAGTCATCTACAGTGACTTGGCCTAAGAGATCATCGATCTAGACATCAATGGTCATAAAGACACAAATAACGCGGGCGAAGCCGCGGGTAAGAAGAAATGTTTCAGGAACTGTTGTGTTGAGTCAAACATTCAAACAGCACAACTTCGTATACCTAACCAAAATGATTAATGACTTTAACAATAGACGATATTGAGTTCGACTTTGAGGGTCATCTATGATGACTTGGCCTAAGAGATCATCGATCTAGACCTCAATGGTCATAAAGACACAAATAACGCAGGCGAAGCCGCGGGTAACAGCTAGTATATATATATATACGGTCGAATTGAAAAACCTCCTCCTTTTTTTTGAAGTCGGTTGTAGTGGGCATCCCTTTAGCACCACCCAGAACGATCTAAATAACCTACGACGACCCTATAGATTTGGAACAATTTTGGTATTATGTTTGTATGGACAACCCGCCTAGGTCGCTCTAAAAGACGCGAGTGGCCTATGTTACAAAATATAATGCATCTTCGTCGGATTATCTCAAGTGAATTATTTATTTCCACAGCTTCACCCCCAATCAATGTCGCAGAAGAACGAAGCAGCGGTCGACGCGCTGCGACTCAAACTTCAACAAATCAAGAGCTCTTCTAAGAGATAGATGCAAGCGCTCATTGGTAGCTTTATCCCTCACAGTACACTTGCTAAATACACCTTGTCGCTTCGCAACAAGAGTTATATTGCGAAAGCAACCGTGTGCTTTCAGTTGATACATTATCGTTATATCACGAGATTATTTTGTTGGAAAATTTTCTATGAAATTATTTAGTGCGCGAGACAAGACCTAGACATTCAATTTTCATATTTATTATCAAATTGCAAATGTAAAAAATGGTTGCGTACTGAAAATAGATTAGCCTATTCTTACTTGTATGCTATTTGTGTAGTCGTATTATCTGTGCTCGATTTTCTATACTGTAATCCTTTATGTAGGAAGTCACCTAAGACAGGTCCATAGAACGGAAATGTTTCGTTTGTAAAAATTTTACACACAAACGTCACACACAACTTAAATTATTTCTATTTTGCAGCTGGAAAACATTTAGCAAACTTACAAATAAATAAACTGGCCAAGTGCAAGTCGGACTCACAGTCGTAGGGTTCCGTACCACACTACAGTATTTTATAAGATCGAGTAAAAAATACCACTATCATTTTTTGCCAGCAAAAAATAATAATTAATAATCATTTCATTTCTTACAACGCCATCTAACGTCTAACAAAGGTGTTAGGAATCGCCATTTTAATATAACGCCATCTATGGACGCTTAGGTAAACGTCGAAAAAAACACGTTTCTTGTATGGGGACCCCCTATTATTTTTAACGTTATTCTGTTTTTAGTATTTGTTGTTATAGTGGCAACAGAAATACATCATCTGTGAAAATTTCAACTGTCTAACTATCACGGTTCATGAGATACAGCCCGGTGACAGACGGACAGACAGACAGACAGACAGACAGACGGACAGCGGAGTCTTAGTAATAGGGTCCCGTTTTACCCTTTGGGTATGGAACCCTAAAAACTACTAAAATGAATGGCAAAATATAATAAGTTTAAAAAAAGAATTAATTTATTCCATTGTAAAGTTACGTACTATTCCTAAACATGGCGTCATGACTCATGTTATATGGATAGGGAATCAGTTATTCGTAAAATCGGAGAATAATTTAAAGTAAACTTTAAAAAAAGTCAAACCTAGAAAAAATCGGAAACCGTGAATATGTACTTCATTCTTTCACAAATAAATGTGATTTTATTTTTTCAAACGTATTATTTGCGGTTCGTGCAATAACCGTGTCTAGGGGTCGAACGGCGAAATGAAGTTTGTCTAACTTTGTACTGAACCCTAGGGGCGCGAACCCTGGTTTTTTCTAATACATAACACGATAGCAACACTTCGTTCATAATCATTTTGGTCTATGTCTGGAATCTAGATTATATTTTTTGTCAAAGAAGTATATTACACCAAAACACGTTTTTTTTATATTTCTTATTCAGACCTTATTGAAGGAACAGCTTTACTGTAAGCGACTTTAAAGTACCGTAGGATACAAACGAATTCCTACGTTTGTCGAATAATTCGAACGATCGAAAAGTCATATTGGTACACATCGTTTTAATCGTAATTTTACGTTTGACAACTGACATTTCGAATGTGTCACAGGTGACTTCACACGTGAAAGGATTATAGTTTTAATTGTATTTATATGTCCATTGTACGCGAAACCTGCCAACCGAAATTTGACTTTATTGTTATAATTTTACCTAAACTGGCATTATAATATTCCACTGAACGTAACAATAATCTCTGTGCATAAAAAAATACGATTGCAGCTTCTGAAGTTCTGAACAAGCAGAATATCAGCACAGTGTTAGCGTTTACGTCAAACGCTAATCCACTAATGTAATTCCCATACATTTGGCAGTTAGTGTTTATCGTGACTGCAAACAGAAATGTATTAAGTCTATGCGTGCTGTCCTTTTAGCTTCAATTTCCTTGTACTAAAGTCGATTTCATTCTATTTGGCATAATCATGTCGTTTGCGTCCTGTTAATCGAATTGACAATATAAAAAACAGTATCTTGACACAGGGTAAAAATCTGGTGTCTTTGTAAAGAATTGTTGCGAATGAGTGTCTTATAATAACGATAATAAGGGCGCTTGTTGAATGCAACTGGTGTTAGATATCGGACTAAAAGTATCGCGTAATAACCACGTTGTCGAATCGTAATCTTATTCTTATCGATTACTAATCACTGATTTGATGGTGTCTATAGTTAAAACCAGTATGTGAATATTGTTTGTATGATGATAAATGTTTGTTGAATTGTTTGAAATAAAATGTTTCATACAGTCGGCAACAAAAGTAGTCAAGTTTCGATATTTTTGTGTAATGAACCACCTTTTGCTGACTGTATTCATCGTTTTGTGATTTATCGTTGCGAAAATGAAATTGTGTATGAATAAGAATGATGTTTAAATGTCTCAACTTGAAATATACGGTAGTGAAAAAGGCAAATATAAAAATAATGAAAAAAACTTGATAGAATTAAACAGTCTTGTATTATTAAAATCTCGAATTTTGATCTAAAATATAATAAAATTAGTTGGCAAAGCACTTAAGCACGTTTGTGAAACACCGACTAGGTTATGATACGCATTTGTCGTGCGATCCTGCCCCATTGAAACCATTAGGCGTAAGTTGACATTTGCATATTGTAGTCTGATGATGTATTTATTTTGAAATAGCACTTGAGGCATAATATTTATTGATGTATTATGCTAATCACTTCGTTGCTATTTATCTCTTTTATGACAGGTAATATTCTCTTTTATTATTTTGCAATCAATAATAAAAGATAATATAACTCTAGTCTTTCCCGCCGAGCTAGCGTACGCATCGTGAAGTTGAGAGAAGTTGACTTAAATTATAAAATTCTAGCGGCCTCATGTAATTTTTATCATGTCGAGCAAATTATACAGAAAACGATATAACTATTCACAAATTTAAACCCACCTCCCTAAAAACCTCGACAAAATGTTCTCACTGTGCTATGCAAGCCCGGTAGGAAAATTAATAATAATGCATGAATAAAAATTGAGATTTGACAAGACAGTGTATGTATATGTTAATAAATTGTATTTTATTATATAATGTCAGTGTGAACATGAGGCCGCAATGGACCTTTATAAAGACGACAAAAGAATCGAAGAAATGTCAGTTTCTATCTTTCGGGCCCGCTATCACATGAGTAAAGAAAAGGAACAGAGACAAAGCTTCATACAACTGCGCTGTGATGATGACGTAGACGCACGTGTGTGCGTGAGCACTAGCGGCCTGTGTGCCGCCTGTCACGTACGGAGTGAAACCGGTTTATAGTGGCTCGGCTGGTGCTTTAACTCAGGGCTGTCGCTCACGACGCGTCACGTTATATTATATTATTTTTCATCCCATCTATTCGAAAAGTGATGGTTGGTTCCTCGATAAGTTTAACTTATGAATGTTCTTTTTAACCGACTTCAAAAAAGGAGGAGGTTTCACAATTCAACCGTATATATATATATATACATATATATTATGTTTGTTCGCGGATAACTTCGTCGTTTATGAACCGATTTTGATTATTCTTTTTTGTTCGAAAGGAGATATCCCAAGTGTGGTACCATGGTAATTTTATCGAGGTCTGATAAGTATCTCCAGAGATATTGAGATAAACATCTCAAAATTGGTACTGAAAATGAATAGCGCGGCATTGAAGTCGGTTCTTTTTTAGTTTTTAAACGATATTATATAGTGCCCTGTCGAAGGAGGTTCAATGACATTCCTTGACATTTCATGACAATACATGACATTTCGTGACATTTTATGACATACCATGATATTTCGTGACATATATATCATGACATTAAATGACATTTCGTGACATCTCATGATCATGATCGACATACATCGTTGTCGACAATGATGAAGCTTGAAAAATAAAAAAGCAGGCTATGTTTACTTCCCGTGTATTATATTCTCTTTGTGTTTACTTGAAGGAGGATATTATTATGATGAATATTTTTCTTTTTTTTTTGTACCAACCCTACAGGAATAGATAAACATTTTGCCCGTTCCTTAGAAGGTTTGTCTCTGTTCCTTCTTTACTCATGTGCCGCTATCCACTAAATTTGAGCTGAGCGGGAACAATAGGATTTCGTCGCATTGCTTAATGATACACGGTGCGATTATTTTTTACTGGTTTTTGTGGACATATCTTGGCTCAGCTTTGGTGTATACCAGGCCATACTGTGAAGTTATTGTGTGATAAAAGACATGTAAAATTAACCTTGTTAGTGACTGTAATCTGTAAAATAATTCTAAACCATAAACGATTTCGAGCCTTGAGTGTTCTAGTTAATGAAAACTATAATCAATTACATTATTATTGATAGAACTGTAGTGATAGCGGGTTGGATACATTGGTGATATTATTCACAGAATGTTGTGAGGAAAACTCCTCACAACTTTACCATCAACCTAACACAAACATCGTGTATCAGCTAAAATAAACATTTTAGCTGATATGCCTGTATGGCTAAGAAATACCTAGGCTTAGAGGAAATTTAAAGTGATCAAGTCAAGCGTACATAAATAATTCAACTCAAGTTTTCATACAGAAAATATACATTACTTCGGATGTATTTGAACAGCTAATATAACACAATTGATCGTTTAGATAAACAGTGTACAATATATTTCTGTGAGGAATACCAGCATTCGTTCCCGCATATTTTTTTGTATCTGTAAAATCAATGTAGTTTTCATTTAGTGAAGACTAACTATTGATAATGTTAATCCTGTAACCCGGTTAGTTATTGTACGTTAACATTGTATGTTGTGTTTGTGTTTTGTTCTATGTTGAGTGGTTTTTAAGACTGTTTTGGAAAAGTTTATTAGCAGCAGCTTTGTGCGATCGTAGGTGGTTTTCTCTAACTTAGGTAAAAAGTAAAACGTAAGGAATGGTTATTACATTTTTGTTACTCGATGTATGATGGAATACATTCTTATAACATAGTTAAAATGTTAGAGCCGAATTTACATTCGTAATGTAAATTCGGCTTTACTAGAGGCATGGAAGTAATTCCGTGACAACAATTAACAATTTCACGTGTAAACGTCCAGTTTTACAATGCATTCATGGAATTAACATGTTTTGTAACATTCCGTGTCCACATTATCTAAAACATGTGAAATAACAGTGTTATAACATGTTATGTTGCATAGTCTGTACGCACCGTAATGCAGCTTATAACATCGTATAAAACGCGACGCGAAACTAGTGTCGCGAAAGCGCCTGCGCTGATAGGACGTCTGTTTTTAGTCGTGGTGTGGGCGAAAATGTCAAACGTCTTTTCTTTCGAGACAAACTTCTCTTCATGTTATGCAATATTCTGTATGACAACATTTTACAAAGCAAAATTAAGCTTTGATGTTGACGAAGCCATGAACACAGTCACCGTCACAAATACACGAAACTTGGGTCGATACAGTCAGATGTGTGATTACTGGTTGGTAGGTAACTGAAATCATGGTTAAAAAATATATGCAACAAAAATACGAACTGTTTGGGTTCATTAATTGTTAACTTGATCCGTAGATACCATAAATTAAATGTACGCCATGCTAAAAACAAATTCGTGCAAAAAGTGAATACTTTGCGTTTTTCTTTTTACAGTCTGAGAAAATCTTACTTATTGAAGTTTGTGTTAAGTTTCGAATGTTAGAGCAGTCGTCATCTAGTGAGTTTGTTAGAAAACTTGTGACCTGAGATGAGGCATTGTCATGTGCACTAACACATGATGAACTAACCCAATTGTAATCTATACATTCCCCTCAGTATTCTATGGAATTGACCTTGGAAATTGTAATATTCCAGTTTTTTTTACCACATTGTCATGTTTCATTTCATTACAGTTAATGATTAGGGTGTTTCGCTTTGCAGTTATAAATTTTCAAATAGCATCTATTTTTGCAATTGGATCTGCTTTTTTATACATAATTGGTTGATATTATAATTTATAACACGCACTGTTTCAAATGAAAAATATTACAATTCATTAATAATGGAGTCCCACTTTATATCACACATACAATCCCACATAAGTACATATTTTGCTATGTTGCTTACGCCAAGTTAATATATGTACTCAAGAACTAGATTAATTTGCTCTCATTTTTATAATAGTATGTATGTTTTTCTTTAGGTTCACTTATCATTATTCTCTAGTTAATTTTGCTTTTTACAATTCATTACTCAATTTTTTTAATAAATAATTATGAGCATTTATTTATTGTAAATTAACCTATAAATCATGATGTATTAATTATTAATGAACGATAAATAAATAAATTCATACGAATATAGCGTTTTCTTTGAATAACTATGACTCTACTTGTGACTACCTCTTTTGTAGGGAAGCATGTTATGATATTACACTAATAAGGTACTAGAAGTCAACAGCGTGACCATCCATCATTCTCAATCATTCAAAAACCTATTCTGCTTCGGAAGCTTTATTTTAAATTTTGAATATTGAAAAATCCGTGAGCCGTCATCGATATCGATAGACTTTTAATATTAGGCAGCACATAACTATTTCATTCATTAAGTTGGTGACACTGGGCTTCGTTCACGTCCTCCGGAGAAGGTTTTTTGGTTGTTTTGCAACTCTCTCGAAGGTCCGGAACGACCACGGGTGTTTTTCACTCAAATTGTTACTTTGACATTTTGCGCAGACTCGAATTTCGAGGTGATGTTCAATTATTTTCCTTTTTCTGAATATTTTCCGTTTGTTTTTACGATTAATGTCTCATGTCACGTATTGGTCTCGACAATGTATTTTTTCCGGTTCCCTTATGGACACATTTCTGTAAATGTCATAAAATAGCTGATTTTAGCATATTTTAGATACAATTGGCGATGACTCCACGAAACTTAGTAAACTGTTATTATTATCTATCAGATATTTAGATTAGATAGGTCCTTTTCAATCAAATTAAGCAAAATATTTATTTAAAAAAAAAAATACCAAAAAAACAATGAAAAATACTTTCCGTAGACTCCTACCACGAAAATATCGTAATCGAGTCGAGTTTCGGTACAATATTTCACAAAAATACCAATTTTCTAACGGAAACAAAAATACAATGAAAAAGCATATATACTGAACAACAAATAAAGTAGTAAAAACATTTAAAAATGTTTCCGATAACATTCCGAAAAAAATAATGCATGCAATAATGCCGCATGCGGCCCGTGGACTATCTCGGTGGGGCCCGCAAGCCTGAGATCCGTAAAAAAAAATACCAAACCAAAAGGCCATATACAGTGCCACAAGTATAACTTGGCGGTGGTGGTTTTTGGAACTAATTCTTTTAATTGAAACTGTGAGTTTGACGTTTGAGAGATTACCGCGACATTATTGTTGATAAATCTGCTACATTTAAATAGTTCAATAATGCCAAAAGTAATTAAAAGTGGTTTAAGAGAAACTATTATCAAAGTACAAAGTAAAAGCACAGTGGCGCACAGCCACGCCAAGTTATACTTGCCGGACTGTAAATTCACTAGAATTTATACGGCCATGCTTCTGGGCCATGAGAGTATTCTACGTACCGAAGACTTGGGTGCTAAATTGTGTGAACAAGTCAGGGATAAGGCGTAGTCTTTTGACTGCTTCTCTTTAGCGATGGATGAAACTACGAACGTGACGGATACAGCACAGCTACTCATATTTGTACGCGGCATTGACGAAAACTTTACTGTTTACGAAGAACGGGAGGGTTACGGGAGAATATTTATTTCACCATTTCGAACAAGCTCTGGATTCAATTACAATTAAGCCGGGAAAATTTAACAAGCGTCACTACCGATGGAGGCAAGAACATGAACGGTCAAAACGGTATTGTTGGGAGAATCATCAGCAATGTAAAAGATTCTGGATCTACTGTGCCATTGATTTTTCACTGTATTGTCCATCAAGAGGCATTGTGCTCCAAGGTTTTATCCTGGAAAGATAAAATGGATATTATAACATTCACTGTTAATCAGGGCGAGCGAAGCGAGCCCTAACACTATCCCACAACCTGAGCGCTTTTGTGGTGCTCTTTACTGAAAAACTATCACGCCTATTGATTTGTGCTTTAACATAGTAATTTAAATTCACATGTAGATGTGTTATCAGTAAAAAAATATATAATTTTATTAACATTAAAAATAGCCGGCCAAGTGCGTGTCGGACCACGCGCAGTGTAGGGTTCCATAGTAGCCTGTTATTCAATGTAAGTCTTTACCCGTAATAAAAATATAAAAAGCAACTAGGTACTTCGTCTTTGCACTTTAAAGGTTTTATTCTAAGGATTATGTATTTGGTACAAAATGGCACCCAAGTTCAACGACTATTACTGCTAAACTAATAAAGTTATCTTAACCGCTATAGTTTTCCTTTAAATATCATGAAGTGCACTATTATCACGATTTTTTCTAGATTTTTCAAGCCAGCAGTTTGGCTTTTAGAGGGGGGGGGGGACCGTTAGAAGATCAAAGAATTAACTTCGCTGCGAACATAATGTTTGGTTACTAACGCCATCTGTTGGAAATCTAAAGAATTTACATCTGTCATCCAAATGACGTCTGGTATCAGTGTACCATTTATGGCAGATAAGATATTTTATTGATATTTACACGATATGTAGGTACTAATAAAATAGGTATATTTTGAAAGTTTGCGATCTCTAACTCAATTGGTTTTTTTCTAAAGCAAAAATGTAAAAAACAGAAAAAAAATCAATTTTTTCAAGACAGACTGCAGCAATTAATCCAAATTTATATCTTTAGGACTAATAATAGCTATTATATAAAATTAAGAGCTTTATAACATCATAGGATCATAGAAAAATAATGATAATTTAATTTTATACCATGATACAATTTTGGCTCAATAACAAAAAAAAACCTATAATATACCTATAATATTTTAAAAAAATAATTTAATATAAAAAAAACTGTCTTTAAAATTATTACCAGGCAGAAAAATTACGCGAGCCCTCACAAAGCTCGGCTTTTAGCTAGTTTTATAAGAAGAAATGGCTGACACACCGTCAGTACCAAAAGTTTTTGGAAGATCTCTGATCTGGAAGTTGATCATGGTGACGTGGTTTACTACTGTGAAGTGAGGTGGCTCAGCAGTCGAGGTGCCGTTTTGGAACGGTTTTTGATTTGAGGAAATAAATTGATAACTTCATGGAAAATAAATTGATTTGCGATATGTTTTCAGATGTAAAGTCATTTGAGATGAAACTGAAACTGTTTATCAAGCGGTTTGACGAAAAATAGCTTGACCATTTTCCTAATTGCAAGAAAGCTGTGGAAGAAGATGGAGATAATTTTGAGTGGCAAAATATTAAAATGAGAAGCCTGTTAACACAACTACAAACTGAGTTTGTAAATCGACTTTAAAAAGATCTCCCTTAACATTTAACATAGAAATATTCCAAAACCCTTTTGCAATTGATATTAATGATGTACCAAGCAATTTGCTAAGGAACATAGTAGATTTGCAAAGTAATAGTGCACTTAAAACGGCATTTAAGGAAAGCACTAACTTGGTACAGTTCTACGGAGGTTTGAGTTCTGAAAACTTCAAATAATTGAAAATGTTTACTCAGCAGATAATCACTATGTTTGGTAGTACATATTTTGTATTCAGACTTTTTTAATTCAACTACCGCAAAAATAAGAATTGTTCGCGGTTAACGGATGAACATTTAGACGCGATACTGCGCGTATCTACGACTAAAATGAAAGCAGACGTTAAAAAACTTGCAAGACTAATGCGGCCGCAAAAATCTCACTAGTTGTTACTTTTATGTTAGTATAGTAATTCAATTTAAATAGACATGATTGTATGAATATATATATGCGTTTTATTTCAAATCTTAAAAATACATATACGAATAAATAAAAAAAGGGCGGCCCGCACTGATACTCTGGCAACATATGTGGCCCTGCTATAGCAAAAGGTTGCCGACACCTGTGCTAGACGATCAGAGTTAGATGTGCCATGTTTGGGCTCGTTTTGTTAGTGGTGACGAGACCTTTCTTTAGAAGTGACTTGACTGACCTGATGATGCAATTCGGAGACTGCTACTGGAACTCCTAGATGGTTTGAGTTAGATGTGCCGTGTTTGGGCTCGTTTTGTTAGTCGAGACGAGACCTTTCTCTAGAAGCGACATGACTGACCTGATGATGGAATTCGGAGACTGCTACTGGAACTCTTAAATGGTTTAAGTTAGGTGTGCCGTGTTTGGGCTCGTCTTGTAAGTCGTGACGAAACCTTTTTCAAGTCACTCTAACTTGGATGACCTGATGATGGAATTTAGAGACTGCTACTAGAACTGCTAGACTGTAAGATAAGAGTTAGATGGGCCGTGTTTGGACTGAAACTATTTGAACGAATACAGTATATCTAACTCTTAATATCTAGCAGTTCCAGTAGCTGTATCCGAATTCCAACATCAGGTGAGTCATGTCATGATGATAAATGGATGGTGCACTGCAGATGTTTTGAAAAATTCAATTTAATCCGTATGCTTTAATAATAAGGTTGTAATTGCTTTGTAGAACAAAACGGCCTAATTGAGAGACAACCGGGTCACAGAATAATGAATAGTACAAGTACAGAAATTGCACTCCCTGAGAGAAAAATGCGAAATTAAACCTAGTTACAACGCTGGTAACGTTCAAAATGCGCTTCACGCCTCGGGTGCGACCTTGAATTTGCGTCACAGTATCAACTAATAGTAACTATTAACCGAGTGTTGCGCACAGTAAAATGCACCGTAAGTCCGCACAGCGAGAGTCTGAATAACTCTGTCAACCCGCGGCCTCTCCTATAGGGTTGAATATTATGAGAAAACTTGTTGAAGCCTTGAACTTGTTGAACTTGGTAGAAGAATACTCTAAGGTGTATAATGTATGTAATAATGTAATGAGTACATTACTGATAATAAATGCTATATTAATGTTAAATGTCGAGGTAGGATAAAAGTACTACAGTTATACTAAAATACGTGTCGTTCAATTAAAATTGAGTAAAGTTTTAGATTGCGTAAGTTAAATAACGTAAAAAATGTACTCACTTGCCTAGAATCGTAGGTTGTTTGACTTGTAACATTATAATAGTCTAGGAGCTGACTCACTTTTTCGACCAAAAATAACTTTGTATTTTATTCATTGTAGGTAAACTTTATTTTGTAATAGTTGAATATCTAAATAGAAAAAAATATTTTTTTTTTTTTTACAATATTTTATTTCACCATTTTGTCGGCGTTATTGATATACACACACCTACACAATTTCAGCTTTCTAGTACTAACGCCTCTTAGCATAACCTTGGACAGACAGACAGACGGACATGACGAAAATATAAGGGTTTCTTGTCAGGACTAAGGAACCCTAAAAATAATTTTCAATTTCAAATCGGTTAAGATCTGACAGAGTTCTGAGGTCACAAACATTAAAAAAACCGTCTAATTAAGAAGATTAAAATTAAAAAATTAAAAACTAAAACACCGACTTCCATGCCCCGCGAGTCAATTTCAGTAGCAAGTTTGAGACGTTTATCGTCATATCTCTGGAGATACTTATCAGATCTCAGTGAATCTCAGTGATCTGAGCTCAATAAGTATGTACTTTAATTACATTAACTCTCGGATTATAAAAATCTGACTATCGTATGACACGAGAAAATCATTAAGAAAGAAAAAAAGGAAAATTGAGGTAAACGTTAGTAGGTACCTACCCTATTTATTTATCTTAGAACTATCTAACTAAAGCAAAATGTAATGTCGATAGAAATTGCCTAAAGATCATAACGTGAATTCCCTTGAAACATGAAACTCAGCTGATTTATACCTACCTACCATTTTATGTGTGACATTCTTTGCTTTATACATAGTTACTCTTTACAGTTAGTATATGTTAATATCGTAAGCAAGGAATATAATATTGAGGTAGGTACAAGTTAGTCGCGCGGCCGATCGAGAGCACAATCGAGAGCGCGCGTGACACTTTACTGACTGAACTTTTTACACTAGCGGGTGCGCGGAGGTACTTGTAGTTCCATAGCTACAGCGCGGAGTGCGACAGGCCTGACCGGGTGGGAGTGTGACCTTGTCTAACAACCTGCTAGTCATATATATGTTCTATACTATATGTATGGTATATATATAAGTTGTCCATACAAAAGAAAGGAACAAACTCCGTTCAAGGTCGGTCTCGTACGTTCGTACGTACGTATCAAGTTTAATATGTAGTAGGTCTGTGCGTGAATCCTAGGTCTGTGGCAAAAACGTGGGCAGTTTGTATATTATACATAAAACAATTTCATCAGCAATACTAACAGCGTCGGTATTAATAAATTATCGTTGCTGTTAGAAAATGATTGCAGACTCTTAATATCAGGTTTGGGGTCGGATTCTTTTAACTGGCAACCCAGTCTTCCACGCTAGATCAGCTGGATCGCGCTGACGAAAACTGACACCAAATAATAATTATGTAAGCGCGACCGCTTTCCCTTCAGCCGGCCGCGGGCCGAGCGGCGCTAGGATGATGGATTATAATCTATCATCCTAGGAGCGGCGAGTACCAAGCCACAGGTAACTTCCCGCCAAAACTCCCTCATTCGCGGTTGTCCGTTTGCTGATAAAATCGTCTCGTCTGGCAGACACTGACCGATGACATATTAATTTGTTGTCTATGGTGGCACATTCTGGCGGCGACCAATCACAATCATCCATAGTCTTCAAATGAAATGAAAGTTCGCCACATGTCCGCCATATCTACTACATTTTTCTAGTGGCGATATATAATTATTTTGTGTTCAGTTGTATGTAGTCAATCCCTAATTTAATTATCTTTTAGTTAATAAAAAAAAATTAGGTGAGTATAGTGCTCCAAAATCAAATCTATTTAGTTACAGATATCCGATTGAAATCGCTTGATCGCGGCGTAACTTGTCTAGTGTCAAATGGAAAAATCATATATTTCCTTGTCTTGCAGTCTTTATAAGCAAGTTTTCGGTTCATTTTGGTGATAAGACGCCTCTGCTTTTGTATTTCGCAACGTGGTCGAGTGTAAAAGTGTTATTTCGCAATATTTTTGGCGTCGGCATAGCTACAGTGTTCACATAATTTGCAGGCCCTGGCGAGCGCACCACGATGGAGTCGCCGCGAAAATTTAACGATTGTTACTTTTACTATTACTCCACGTGCACCAAGGTGAGCGAAACCAATTAAAACTATGTTCCGTGTGCAATATTTTCATATCAGTAATAATAAAAGCTATATGCTGTTCTATGCTGTCACATTACATGTAAAAGGCTTTACTGTGGTAAACAAGTCCTAAAGTTTCAGATAGGAAGATGCAAACTAAGATTCGAATGAAAACTTTATTTCTTTTACTTTGTAGGTAGGTACAATGTTATCTGTTGATATGGAGTTACAAAAAAATCTTGAGAATACCTAGGCTCTGGACAGACTACCTACATTTTGTAAAGTGAAATTGCTGTAGATCTCATAATTTTTTTTAAAATTACGTGGTTTTGATAGTAGCATTCATTATATGTATTGCATTGCTTCTACTGTCTGTTTACCTACTTGTCTTCTCCAATAGCTACTTTAACTTTATGGTTGAATGGTGAACTAGTGTTTATAATTATTTCCTTATTTTATAATTCTGCAAACAATAATAACACTGTAAAATCAATACAAAATTGTTGTCAATACAAAATGTGTTATGTTAATGTCTATGAATGACTATGACTATAGTGCCGCCAAAGAAGGGTAATGAATTTAAGTCTATGTCTGTACTGGATGGACGTTTGATCGCGGCCAAACCACAGGTGTCATTATATTTCAATATAGACTTAAAATCATATTAATACATTTTTAAAACAAGGCTTTATGTAAAGTGATCAAGTGTGATATGTACTCATGATATCAAAACTTACTAGCTCAAATTCAACCATCCTACCATTTGCCATCAGGAGTTCCAGTCCCATCCCAGGCTCCATCTTTAGACCAAATTGATGGTATCATAATATATATATACATATATATATATATATATCTTATAGGCTAGTGTATGACCACTATCTCACCTGTTGGTATGTGACGATGTGGTCGAAGATGGTAAGCATGCTAGGCCTAGAATTGGAATTGGCTCTCAAGTATAGCTGCCGGAACACATTAGATGTTTTAGTTAAATATAGTAATGTAATTATACTGCATATTGTTTTAACCCTTTCTTAACAGAGGGTTCTAATTTGTACCAGGTGATTTCTTGCCTAAAAGCAGTATGAATTTCCATTGAGTATTATATCCTGACATAACTTTTAGTACCACTCAGCTAACCCATGACTGCAAATTATTGAACTTTTATTGATAATTTTGATGATTGTAGAAATCAAATATTATGTTTCTTTGAAGTGTCTCACACTTTATATATAATTTTTTTCGATGTTGTATCGATGTATCGAACCGTGGCTTAATTGGCAGAGCACCTGGACGTGTAGTCCGGGGGATGCGGGTTCGAGTTCCGTCGGTACGATGAAATTTTGGATTGTGTTTAATGATTGTATAAATGTAGTGAAGATCATGAATTCATAATATAAAGTGCTCTAATTCTAATTCTAATTGGTGATGGGGGCGATAAGACCTGCACTGACGTCCCGCTTGGGGTGTATTGTGCATTTCCCCCTGTCAGCGATCACCCAAGCCAACCCAGCTCCTTAATGAAGCGTAGCACGGCTTTGGGTCGCTGGCATAGCGCTCCCAGTGGTGAGGGTGTTATTATTGATGGTGAAAATGACGATGATGATGAAAGCTGTGGATGAGTTTGTGTGCCCGATGTTGCTGGCAGTGCTAAGGCAGATAGCGATGATGATGATAGTAATGGTGATACTGTTAATCCTTGTCGTTGTTGTTGCCGCGGCTGGTGTTCTTCATCTATGTCTCGGACGTATAACCCGGCTGTGGCTCTTACCTCATCCAGGACCGGGCACTGTGAGATCACATGTGCCACGGTCTCGTTTTCAAGCATGCAGCCTCGACACAGAGGACTATCTGTTGCGCCAATTTTGTGGAGGTGATAATTTAGATTACAGTGTCCCGTGATGAGGCTTACTATTATACGAAGATCATGTCTTTGTAATTTTAGCAATCTGTTTGTAACTTTGCTGTTTAAATTCGGAAAAGCTGCTTTTGTGTGCTTACAGCTTATCATGCTGTTCCACAACTTTTGTTGTTCGTTTTCGGTATAACGCCGTAATAGGTCTCTGACTTCCATTGCTGACGGTCGACAGAGATCCATCACGTCATCGCTTACCTGTTGTGTTGTTCCTTCTTTAGCGAGTTTGTCAGCCGTGATATTGCCAGCACATGATGCATGGCTTTTCGTCCATCTTACCTTAACGTTATACTTGGTTGCCAATGTTTGCAGAGTATTGTGGCATTTAGCCAGTACCTTAGATCTCGTTGTAGGTCTCCTGAGTGCGTATATAGTTGCTGCACTATCAGTGACAAATTCTATATTGATTTCATCTTGATCATTTTCTAATAAAGACTGATTTATGGACTGAACTGCTTGTGCAGATAGTAACAGTCCCATTGTTTCGGCCTGTAAGACGGTTATAGTCTTGTTCAGCGCTATCGATGCCGAGAGTCCAAGGTCTTGCGAGTAGTACCCGCAACCTGCTCCTGTTTCGTTTTTTGCAGCATCAGTGTATATTTTGTAAGACGGCAGTGCCTCTTCAGACATCTTATCCTCAGTTATTAGTTGGTACTTTTTATTATCTAGATGAGTACTGGCTGTCCTGTCCGTGCCTTTACTGGCTCTCGGAATGATCATTGTCGCTTTTGACAGTATTTTGCAGTGGTTTGTGGTCGTTCGTGTACCTTTCCATTGGTTTGTAGATTTTATCCTAATCGTGGAAGCCATTGCTTCCTGTTGTATATGTAGGTGCAACGGCGTCATGCCTAGGATAACGTTTAACGCGTCAGACGGCGTCGTCTTCGTGCAGCCACTGATAAGTGTGCATGCTAATCTTTGTACCTGCTGCAATTTGGTTACTGCCGTAATTAAGTTTGTGCGCGTCCACCATACCACGCATCCATAAGTAAGTACAGGACGCACAATTACAGTATATAGCCACTTACACAGCTTTGGTTTCAGACCCCAGTCTTTGCCAATTGCTCTCATGCTCTGCCATAAGATGTTCGTAGCTTTTGTAGTGATATGGTCTAAGTGTTTCGCCCATAGAAGTTTACTGTCTAGCCATACTCCTAGGTATTTTACTTCTTTACTTAGCGTAAGCTTAGTTCCAAACAATGTCGGTGGTTTAAGTTTTGCTAACTTAGTTTTGCGGGTGAAAAGAACAAGTTCTGTTTTCTGCGGGTTGACAGATAGTCTGTGTTTGCCGCACCAATTTTCAACCGATCGTAGCGCCTCCTGCATTTTCTCGCAAAGCGTGGATTCAAAGAGTCCCGAGACCATAATGACAAGGTCATCTGCATAGCCAATTGTCGTTATACCATCCCGATTTAAGAGATCTATCAGCTCGTTTACTACCACTACCCAGAGTAGTGGTGAAAGTACTCCTCCTTGTGGGCAGCCTCGTGTAACAAGACAGCGTGTTTCTTTTGAGCTTTCTATGCAAGCTACTCTGCTTGACAACATGTTCGTTACCCATTTGTTCACTCTTCCGTCAACTCCTTGTGATGTCAGTCCATCTTCGATGCTGGGAAAGGTCGTCTTATCAAATGCGCCTTCAATGTCAATAAAAGTCACGAGACATGACTGTTTGTTTTCTAGTGTCGACTCAATTTTGTGCACTACATGGTGCAGGGCAGTCTCCGTCGACTTACCAGTCTGATAAGCATGTTGATTGTTGTGGATTGGATATTCTTTTAGTGGTCCACTTTTGATATATTTGTCGCATAAACGCTCTAAGGTTTTTAGTAAAAATGAGCTCAAGCTTATTGGCCTGAAAGATTTCGGGTTTGTGTAGTCTGTTTTCCCCGGCTTTGGTAGAAACACCACTTTTACTTCTCTCCAGGCTTTGGGAACGTATTTCCAAGCTAAACATCCTCTGAATATACCCAGTAGCTGGGACTTTATCTTATTCAGACTCCACTGTAGCAAGGCTGGGAAAATTTCATCTGTCCCTGCAGATTTATAAGGTTTAAAAGTACTCACAGCCCAGATAAGTGCTTCTTCGGTGACTATTGTGTCGGCAAAAGCCCAGTCTTCAGAACCAGGCTCATGAGATCTCTGAATGTCCCATGCACCGTCGCCGTCGTTTATACGACATTCCGGGAAGTGTGTTTGAAGCAAGAGCTCAAATTGCTCCTGCTCCGACACCGTGTAGGTGCCGTCCGCCTTTTTTAATGAACCTAATTTTACATGTGCATCTTTCGATAAGATTTTTCTTAGTCTAGCTGTCTCACTCTCTGATTGTATCGAGTTGCTGTAATTTTTCCAAGAGCTGTTCTTGCTCTTGTTTATTTTTACTTTTAGCCTGTGTCTGGTTTTCCTGTAGTCTTTCCAGTCGGTGTCGTGATTTGTGTTCATGGCTCTGTTAAAATGATGCCTTGTTTTCTTTCTCAGCTTAGTGAGTTCTCTGTTCCACCACTTGTCCTTTTTGTGTTTTATTCCGCTTGTCTCTATTCTGAGCGGACAAGCTTTTTTATAGCTATTCTTCATAGCATTTGTCAATTCATTTAGAGTATCCTCTATATCTTGCGGTTTCAGTCGTGAACTTATGTCAATTTCTGCTACATTCATTAATTCTTTTTCGAGTGATTCTCTGTATAGTGTCCCATCAGTGTTTTTTGGGTTTCTGTATTTGCGTGGTTCGTGTTCTCCCACTGTCAAACTGAACCTTATTCTCCTATGATCTGAGCAGGAGATTTCGTCAGTAGCTACGTGCCAGTCCTTGATCAGGTCGGTGATACCGCTGGTCGCTAAGGTGACATCAATGATTGTCCTAGCTTTAGAGGTCACGAACGTAGGTTCAGAACCTCGGTTTAGCACGTTGAGGTTGTATCTTAGGATAAAGTCCAGTAGATCTTTACCTCTTTCGTTCGTATTTGAACAGCCCCAGATAGTGCAGTGGGCGTTTGCATCGCATCCTAACACACATTCGAGATTATTCGCTTGGCAGTATTGTAATACATCTTCTAGTGCTGACGGCGGTGCTTCGGCCGCTATGTCCATGTACACCGAGGCCAGTATGATTGTTTTCAGGTTTCCTTGCAGACCTGTATTTAGTTTCACAACTGTTACATCATCGGTGCACAAATGTGTCACCAAAGACGCTTTGTAAAGGTTTGGTACATAGATAAAGGTACGAGTTTTAGTTTGTAAGGGAGGAGAGAAAACATTACCTCGTAATGCGTTGAAACCACTCACCATTCTTCGACTTATGTATGGTTCCTGGACCAGTGCAATTGTGTTCGGTTGCTCCTCCAGGTTCCTTCGCAGGGCGGCGAAACCTGTGACGCTGTGTTGGATATTGGACTGTACCATGTTAATTGTGCTTCTATTTACTAGACTGTCTCTACTTACCTCCACCGTACTAGTGTGATTATGTTCGTTATTATAATATAATTTATTTGTTTCTTGATCCATTATTAATACTTAAAAACTTAAGACTAAATTATGTGGTCTTGTAGTAAGGCGATCGGTCGTCTTACTTAGTCTTCATCTAGGTTGAGCGAGGGAGGAGCGGCCCTATCCGTCTCCATGGACAACGCCGGAGAGACGATATTGAGGCCCATGATGTCCCCTGCAATATCGTCCCCACCGACGCCACGTTCATGGAGCAGATCCTCCAGTTCCTCCGTCGTCCAGCCCAGAGTATCGGTAGATGCCACGTCGTCCTCGACATCGACGACGGGGATCGCCAGTCCATGCTCGCTGCTCGGTGCAGCGTGGCTTGAGCCCGCGACCCCCGGCGCCGACGCTATGGCACCTCCGAGTTTATAATTTCTCACCTTGACGTAAACCGAACCCGCACCATAGTGCAGGCGAAAGTTTTCACGCTCCAGGTATTGTACATCTTCAGGGGGGATACCTACGACTAGTAAGTGATTAAACGTTCCTCCCTCTGGTCTAATCTCATGGGTAAAAAGCTGCCACCTCTCTACACCCACGTCCTGATTCAGCAGAATGAGGAACTTCATAAGAAGGTCCGGCCTCCTCGCTAGCTCCTCCTCCTGATCTCGGCCGAAGTCGGGAATGAAAATAACTCCCGTGTAAAAGCGGGGAACCATGCTTTCAGGGAGGACCATGAGCCCACCCGAGCCCTCCCATTGCGGAGGCAATCGTCCCACAAAGTCGGTGAGCCAGGCGAGCGAATAGTCATCCCTGGGTTCATACCTTATTCCGCCTCGTTGTAGTCTTGCAACATGATAAAAGCGCGGCATCGTCATATTAGTGCTGTAACCGCTCTTTATAAAAATGTCCAATATCTCCCTCTCTACCTTCAATCTCAACTGGATCATTTGGTCCTCATTTATCGGTATGCGGTTGCGGTCAAGCACAATGACTTTGTGTCCCGTCCTGACCGCATCCGCATACGAGCGTTCTGTTCTGGCCTGCCCGGGGCCGGAGGACTTCACAACTCTCGCCGCAAAGCCAGTGGCGGTGGCACCGTCCTCTACGCATACCTTTTTATCCGCCGCCACGCAGCCGGTCGGAGACACAAAGTCCGAACTTCGCTGCCGCTTTGCGCCTCGGGTTGCTCCGTCCTCCCGCCCCGAACCTTTTGAGTCGTCTACATTTTTTACAGCCACCGGAGTTCTGGGTGCGTTGCTGGCAGATTTGGCACCTCCCTTCCGTCCTTTTCCTTTGCCTTTTCCTTTAGAAGGAGCCGGCTTGGGTGTTGGGTCGGACTGACAGCCCTCTGCATGCGTTGCAGCCGTTATTCCGGTGGTCGCGTTTTTTGCAGTGTGATACGGATGCACATTGTCGAGAGTCGCATTAGTGAAGGATCCCTGGGGATGCCTCGTAAAAGCCGGAGCTTGCGTACCATCCCGGACAGGTGCAGGGATCTCACCCAGCGGGACGGCACGGGCCATGCATGCTACGACCGGCGGCGCTAGGGCCGACGGACCGGGCAGCTGGAGCACGCCTTCCCGCTGTCGCTGATAGAAAGCTTCTATCAACGCGACCTCACGCCTTCTGCGCTCCTTGTGTAAAACTCGGCGGTTTACGCCGCGATGGGCAGCTTTGGGCGGGAACGGTCGGCTCGGCCGGCTCTCCGTCACCCCGCCCCTTACCTACACCTTCCAACACAGCGTCAGGTCCCACTGCGGTCGCCGCCGCAGCCGCCCGACGTCTCGCCGCTTCCCTTTTGAGCACTTCAGGACGCCCCATCCTCTTCTGCACTGGTCCAGGCATCGATTGTAGCGGTACAGTTCTGGCCGCCTCTGTGCTCGGAACAGCTGCTCCTTCCAGTCCAGTAGCATCCGCAACCGGCGGAGCCTGGGACACCACTCCACCGTCGCCTTCGGTAGCCAACTTCACACCCTTCGGCCCGGAAACCGAGGGGCGCCGGGCGCTAGCCGGATCGCATGGCAGACTCTTATCATTAACAGACATTTCCATCATACAAAAGAGGGGTTAAGGACCTGTGAAGCAAAGTTGGTTAGTGGGCGCATAAGCGATAGTGAGAACAGTTGCCCGACCTGCTCTCCCTCGACTTTTATATGTTAGGCGGACGGAGGTGATTGATGATTATCCTCTCCATCCCTCCAACATATAGGCTCCGAGCAGCCTAGGGGGGAGGAGTGAAAGAACTGGCATACCAACGTATTAATTGAAATGCCAAACCCTTTCACCCCCCCCAGGCCCTCCCTCTTTATCCGGGCTTGGGACCGGCTCCATAATAGATGTGATGCAGTAAGTGAAAAAGCAAAAGCGGTGCAATAAATGAAATGAAACAATCTAATTATGGGGGCGAGGTTCTAATTATGGGGGCGAGGTATAAAGTGCTCTATTCATGATAAAAAATTGGAACGTAGAGGCACATATCTATGTGTATGGCTGGCAAACCCAATTTTAATAATTTTTATTATTAATATTCTGTCATCAAAAGTTGGATGACAGAATATTAAAATAACCGGCCAAGTGCGTGTCGGGCCACGCGCAGTGTAGGGTTCCGTAGTAGCATGTTATTTAATGCAAGTCTTTACCCGTTATAAACAAGCAAGTAGGTACTCCATATTTGTCACTTTAAAGGATTTATTCTAAGGATTTTGTATTTGGTACAAAATTATCTAACACCCAAGTTCAACGACTATTACTGCTAAACTAATAAAGTTATCTTAACCACTATAATTTTCCTTTAAAGTTCATGAAATGCGCTATTATCACGATTTTTTCCAGATTTTTCAAGCCAGCAGTTTAGCTTTTAGAGGGGGGGGGGGACGCCCTACTGGAACAAAAATTTGCACTTTAAAGTTTAATATTTCGTAAATGGAGCATTTAATCGAAAAATGGTATTAGCAACCCTTTAGTCATTTTAAGACTTATTCAACGATACCCCACACGATGGTGTAGACGATGAAAAAAAAATTCACCCCACTTCTCATATAGGGGAGCTACCCTAAAAAAAAATATTTTTCATAATTTTATTTCAGCACTTTGTCGGTGTCATTCATTTACATACCCCCACAAAATTTTAGCGGTCTCTTAGCAAAACCTCGGACAGACAGACAGACATGACGTAACTATAAGGGTTCCTTGTCAGGACTACGGAACCCTAAAAAATGTATGCTACGAGGGGAGGTCAAAAAGTTCGCGGAATGAAAGGAAAGGGGGGTGAATTAAAACATGAAATTATTTTTCCTTCTCAATATATTCTCCATTAACCCTAATACACTTTTCAGACCTCTTAAATAATTTTTTTATACATTTGAAAATAAAAAAGATTTGTCCGGGCATTCAAAAAAGCAGAAACTACCGACTTCACTTCTTTGTCATCCGTAAATTTCATTGCACGAAGCTGTTTTTTCGTGTTTGGAAACAAATAATAATCACAAGGGGCAAAATCTAGACTATAGGGAGGGTGGGTGGATTTAAAGATTCGAAACCGCACTTGTGTAAGGCAGCCATTACAACAAGACTCTTGTGAACGGGTGCATTGTCGTGCAAAAAGAGCACACCTCGAGACCATTTTCCCCTTCTCTTTTCTTTATTTGCTTCTTTTAATTTATAATATATTAATGCTGCCTTCATGCTTTATTTATACGGTCTTGATAAAGACAAATCTTATTCTTCTTGACAAATCTTATTGATAAAGATCTCTATATATTATAGTAGCTGACTGTGTATTACTTTTATGGTATATGCTACATCCATTTCAAATTTTCAACCGACTTCCAAAATGAGGAGGTTCTCAATTTGTCTGTATGTTTTTTTAATGTTGTGATTACTCCGTCAATTGTGAACCAATTCGAATGATTATTTTTTTAATCGATAGGGTACATAACCGAGGTGGTCCCATAGTAATTTCATCGAGATCTAACAAGATCTAATAAGAGACCTAATAAGTATCTCCAGAGATATGACGATAAATGTCTCAAACTTGCTACTGAAACTGACTCATGCGGCATGTCGGTTGTTTTAGTTTTTAAACTATCTTAAATATAACCAATTCTCAACCAGCTGTTTCTTTATGAAGGAGTAACAAACATACTTATTCTAATGGTTTGATTCCTTTTTAACCGACTTTAGAAAGAAGAGAAGCTCTCAATTCATCTGTATTTTTGGAGTATACCTCCTTAAGAAACAATTTTCATATTTAGCTCACAGTATGAACATTTTATGAGAAGTAAAATAGAGCATTAACTAAAAGTGAGGTGTTACGTTCCTTTGCACACCTTTAACTTTGCAAATATGTAGGTGTTTATACAAAGTATACTAGAGTTTACTCCTTATGAAACTATTTTCATAATCTATTAGATAAGTATCTCCACATATATGGAGATAAACACCTAAAACTTAGTACTGAAAATTAGTAAAACTAGTTAACATAAATAATTTGTCTCCGCAGGGTGACAACTGTGTTTTCCGCCATGAGCCGTCGGCCCTGGGTTGTGAAACAATGTGCACGGCTTGGCAGCAAGGCAAGTGCCTCGACAAGCGCTGTAAACTACGCCATATGGAACTGAGGGTATGTATTACCTTTTTTTATATCTACCAGATAAGCACTGGACCGCTATCTCACCTGGTGTTAAGTGAAGATGCGGTCTAAGATGGAATCGCGTTTGTTTGGAATTGGAAGATGACATTGAGGCACTGGACTGCTGACTTCAGTCCAATTCACAGACCAGCAAATATCTCACTCAACTAGTCTATAAATAGCTGGCACCTACCAGGCCAACACCACCAGTGGTCACCCATTTAGCACCACCGTAAATCATGTGTATGGTAGATACATTTCTAAGCCCAGGGGTGGGTGGATGACTGTGATCCCTTTTAGATGAAACAAGGCAATTGCATTTTATATTAAGGTAAGTGTATTGAAATTGACTTATTATCTGTTAATTATATGTTATATTATAAGTTACAACACTTTGGCACTGTAAGGAGTCTGTGTCTGGGATCAGATTTTCTTGTCCAAACATAGACACAACACACCCTATTACTGCATCCTAAACTAATCTATTGCATAGTTAAATAGTGTATTTAACTATGCAATATCGATATAGTCGCGACCTCTATAAATACATTTTATTGATTTATTGAATAAATGTAGAGTCTAGGTGAATTGCGATAATGATAATGAAGAGAGCCAATCTGCATCTGCAAAAATAGCAAAAATTTAACTGCTAGCTAATGCTAAAATAAATATTCGTTTTTACTAACATTAGCTCATTAAAACCATTTTACATTAAATTTCCACCTAAGATGTGTTATGTAGCTTAGCAGTGTTCAAGTAAAACTTTCATTATAATCACTTTATTTAATAGAGGCTAGGAAAACAAGGTTAATGGATTTTCATTGCTTACCACTTCAAATTTTGGTAGAAACGCAGTTTTACACCACTTATTTAAATATATATATATATATATATGTAGGCATCTCACTTTCTTTCACACTCACTTCCATACTTTTATTTATACATACTTACACACAAACATTCATTCACACATACATCCTCACATACAAAAACTTATTGTATATATTTAACAGTAATATTATTTCACAAAATAATCATCAGTTGGTCGACATCGGTAATGTCGATAAATGTTGACATTACCGAATATATACCGAATTAATTCTTGTCGAAATTAATTTATAAAATAAATTAATTTATTATTGCCGAAGGTGACGTATCTCTGTTGCCTGACGTAAAAAAATAGTCTAGGTAAAGTGACATAACTCGCGTTTTGTATAATTTCAGGAAGTAGTTTCGTAAGTATTGTAAAAACTGTTGCAATGGTTATTTTTTTTTAATCAAAAGTATAAAAATTGCAAAAAGAGATGTTCGTTAATAATCATTAAAATAAAGTATAACATAGAACAGTCTTAGCGCGTTAAAATCCCTTTTTGCAATAAAAACTGATAATAAATATCGAGATAATGAAAATACGACATTAAATATATCAAATGTGTTCTAGTAATATGTAGAATTGTAATAAACATCAATGATAAATAGATATTTTTGGTTTTGATTTTGGCAAAATTTTAAGTTACACTTATTTTTGCTATGCGGCTGACGAGAGGTCGATGCACTTTTGTGCCAATCTATATGGCACATATTATAGCAATGTTGTTTACACATTACTAGTAGTTTTGTTAACCCCTCAAACTATGCTAAATATGCTTGTGTCTGGAGTGGGTTTGCATTGCTATAACATTATTTGCGATTTGAAGAGGTGTCAATTTTAAATTAATGGAATAAGTGAATTAATTAGATAAAACAGAAAATTGAGACATGCCATCTATAAACGGTAAGTAAGCATAACGCATACTCATAGATATAATATACGATTTGAATAGTTAAGATAGTTTAAAAACTAAAGCAACCGACTTCCATGCTGCGCGAGTCAATTTTAGTAGCAATTTTTAGACGTTTATCGTCATATCTCTGGAGATACTTATCAGATCTTGATGAAATTACAATGGGACCAGCTTGGAAATTTACCCTACCAATAAAAAAATCACTCGAATCGGTTCCGAATTGACGGAGTAATCGCATAACATAAATTAAAAAAAAACATACGAATTGAGAACCTCCAACTTTTTGGAAGTCGGTTGATGAATCTATCTTAAAACTGTATATATAATAAGCTTGTATCTTTTAATTAAAGCAAAAATTAAATACACACTTTGGATAACAAAACAAAGTTATGTAAATCGTAATCGGTAATCAGTTGGTTCATGATTAACAATTATTATTTGAGTGTTACATCACTACTTGATTGTTTTATTACCGTATCTATTGAGTTGCTAATTGCCAGTACCTTTTTAGTACGAGTTTTTATCGTTAACGCTTTTGACAGATCTCACATAGATTTCGACTTATTCTGGCTCTCTGATTGGTCTCAATTTAGTGAAGTTTAGTAACCACTAGAGGCGCTGTACTGTTTTTCATACAAAATTTGTTCGATATACGATATCGAGTTTGATATGAAAACTCGTACAAAGGGTATAGTTATTGCTATTTTGTGTATGCCGGTTTGTGTCACGCGTTTCTAGTAAAATATGGTTATGTGTGATTATATTTTTAAGCGACTCCAACAAAAGCAGGAGGTTTTCAATTCGTATCTTTCTTTTTATGTATGTTTACCGACTATTCAAAGACGCCTGGACTGATTTAGAATATTTTTTTTAGTTTGGACGGGTGGGGTGTATACTTGCCAGGTGGTCCAATTTAAATTTCATCGAGATATGTTCAGTATCTCCAGAGATATGAAGATAAACACCTCAAACTTGATATTGAAAATGACTAGCGCGGCTCTAGAAAACCGGCGAACTGAGAACCTCCTCCATTTTTGTGAAGTTGGTTAAAAATTAAATAATTTGTCATATCCTGAAACTGCAACTACATAAGCCTGCCTATCTAATGTTTGTAACAGACATATTACGTTAAGTAAAATCAATCAAGACACAGTTCTATTTTGTGAAAAAAGTATTATTAATTCTTGCCTCGAAAAAGTAACTACACTTAGGCGATACACACACTGCCCCGCGCCACGTTGCAGGGTGCGTGGCAGCGGAGCCATGCGTGCGGGTGCGCGAGTGCAGATCTGCATCGTCATGCAGATTTTTTGTATTGATTGCTTGGACCCACGCGCGTGGGAGCGTGTTTCTCCGCATGTAGGCGCGTGATCTGCAACACTACGCGTGAATGTGTACGCGTCTTCAGTGTGTTGCACTACGCGTGTTTTCTATACAGATACTTGCAAACAACGTAAGACCACGTACTCCCGTGCTACGCTGCGTGTGCGGATTTTCACGGGTTGGCGGTAGTAACAACCAATCAGAATGAAGCTAGTGTTGCCTATAAAAGGATGTCAGAAATAACGTGGAAGTAGAAATTGTTATTGGTAATCTTTCTCCTCCAGGTATGCACATGAATGTTAGTGACAAGTCGATAATGTTGTGTTTCAGAAAAACCGCAAGCAGATTCCGTGCTACTGGGAGAACCAGCCAGGCGGTTGCCGTAAGATCCACTGCCCGTTTATGCACAAGAACCCGGACGCGCGCACCGATGGCATCGCGCCTAGCCAACCCGGACCACCGGTAACATACCTTTCACAAGTTTTTATTTAACTTTTTGAAGTGAAAACTTCTTTAGCGGCATTGTGCACTTTTCTTGGATTGGGTAAAAAATGTTAAACTCGCTACAGGGTCACGTGTCCTGGTCGTAAGACGGAGCGCAGGGCGCTTGCGCGAGGTGTCTTACCAAAATATTCAAAAATGACGTGTTCAAGTTTTCACTTCTGCGGACACTCCCGGAGTGCAACCCGTTTTTTTATATCATACTAGCTGAGCCCCGCGGCTTCGCTCGCGTTAAAAAGTATCCTATAGCCTAATCTATAGTACAGCTATCCCTGTACAAAATGTCAGCTATATAATTGTGACTGGTCAGATTCAGTCATTTTACATCTCTACGGACGGGCTTGGAAGATCCGGTACATGTTTATGAGTTTATAGCCGTTGTAAAGTATAATATGACATAGCGTAACAATGTGTGTTTGTCGCAGGGCGGCGGCAACGATGGCGGAGTCCCCGCGGAGGCAGCGCTGGGCGCTCCGCCCGCGCCCGTGCCGGCGCCCGTGTCACTTCTGTGGCAGCAACAACGACAAGGTAATCAAGCTAATACACTCTTCTTCTTCTCCTTCTGCTTCTTCTTCTCCATCTTCTTCTCCTTCTCTTTCTTCTTGTTACGGCTTTTAAACGCTGCTTGGCGTTTTTCTGCCAGTGTCAAAAGTATGGTCAGTGTACAGTATATTTACAAGAAAAAACCGGACAAAAGAAATATTAATAAATCATTATGAAGTTAAATAATTGCTTAGAAACATTACATTTGTTTTTCATTTAGTAGGTATAGAAATGTATAAACGAATTTTATTGGATTTAATAAAATTACACAAAATATATACAAACGGAGTAAATACATGTGTAAGGAGTTATTTTATATTAACGGGAAGAGGTATTTTGGGGCTTATGGCATCATCAAGGGAGAAAGATAATTTAGGACAGCAGAAAAATATATGATCTAGAGAAGCTGATACATTAATACTTCAGCTCTCCTACGTCAGGCAAAACGACAACTGATCTGACTGATCTTTGACTGACCTTTCAAAGTGAAACTTCTTTTAGGCGCACTTTGTTAATATTTAACGGAAGCATTGTCACTTAACATCAGGTGAGATAGTGGTCAAACGCTTGCCTATACAGCATATAAAAAAAAAAGAAAAGTGACGTAGCTTCACGGTCCGAATGCAGCGGAAATGACGTAAGCGTCATGTTGTATTTTATATTTATAAACGCCCTCTCTATATAGAACGGCGTAATTACGAAGACGCGGCGTAATATTCGCTTTCATTCTTCGCTGAGTTCAACAGATGGAGTTGCACAAAAAAATAATTTGTGATGTTGAGAAATAAAAACTTAATACTCTGAATTCCCACTCTGTGAAGGAAGTTTAACTTCTAACGCGTATGTTTCTACACACCCTTTTTTTAAAAGTGAAAACTTTTAAGTGCGCCTTGGACTGTATTTTGTGGGTAGGATAGCGTTTGAACTCTTTCTCACCAGTTGGTAAGGGTCTAGACAGACGGACCGCATTTCAACTGCAATTGCATTTTAGGTGCAGTTTGAATGCAGTTGATTCTATTCTATTGCAACTGCATTCAAACTGCACCTGAACTGCAATTTGCGTCCGTCTGTCTAGTAGACCCTTAGTGCAGGTTTATATATATTGTAGATGCTCATCAGTGCCTAGTGCGAGTTTCATAGATTGGTTTACTTACTCGATCACGTTACAGAAGTTGAATACCTTTCAATCTTCATGATTCGTTTGCAGCACTTTGTCATACATTAACCGATTTGGATAATTTATTTTGTGTCTATGGAAGTACTTAGTACTTACGTCACGTTTGGTACAAATCATCAAGATCAGTGTGCCTAGTGCGAGTTTCTTTAGATTTATTTACTCACTCGATCACGTTACAGTAAACGCAGATTTGTATGGAATTAAAAAGCGCCATCTAGTGTGTATAAGAGGTAACATTGTAATTTCAATACAAATCTGCGTTTACTTTTACGTGATCGAGTGAGTAAATAAATCTAAAGAAATATGTAATAATGTACTAAAGTATGGTCAATTTAATAGATCACATTTGACATCTGTCAGTCTTAGCTTCATAGTAGGGCGACTTGCCTAAAAACATTGATTCAATTGATGGATCCATACGCATCAACAAAAACAAGAATGATGTTAGTTAGGTATGTTATTCGAAATAACCAATTTTCCGGCAGCTCTAAATGAGAAATACAATTAGTATTTACATTATTCAGTGTTATTTACTTATTATGTTTCTTTGAAGTGTTTCACACTTTATATTTATGTAAATTGTTAATTTCGTCGTAACGATACTTCGCACCGTGGCTTAATTGGCAAAGCACCGGAACATGTTATTCCGGAGGTTGCGGGTTCAAGTCCCGTCGGTACGATGAAATTTTGGATTGTGTTTAACAATTTACACACTTCAAAGAAACATAATATTTGATTTACGCAGTGCAACATCTCTCGTCGGATTTGACAACTGTAATGATTTCTTCCGAATGATTAACTTACGTAATAAGTAGTCATAGATGGCGCCACCAATGCATAATTGGGGGAACATATGCAATACACTAATTTCGTCGTAACGATACTTCGCACTGTGGCTTAATTGGCAAAGCACAGGAACATGTTATTCCGGAGGTTGCGGGTTCAAGTCCTGTCGTCACGATGTTATTTACTTGTTTGTTTTGCGTTAATATGAAATTGATAAGACACGTTAATACAAATTATACAAATCCGAAATTGTAAATATTTAAACGATTTTATATGTATTTATGGATTAGAATGTAGCTCCATAGAAAATGGCCCAATAAAATAAAAAACATACTAACATGTACCTATGGATCTAACGTTTAGTATTTTATCGTTCGTTTTTTAACCCAAATTATTATTGATTTTAGTTCCTATTCAATTTTTTTTTTAGTCAAAGAATAATATTATGTGTTAATTACAATCACAGTGTAGTTATTTTTATAGTTGAACATCCTTCACAAGTAATCATTGCATTCGATTCAATCTATCGACTGATCAATCTTTTGATTTTTTGGGTAGCATCACTAGTGATTATAAAGAAAAAAAAGTGTTCACTGACGTAACCTTGTACTGACGTTTAGTTTGGTAGACCAAAAATTTGTTTATTATGTTTAAAATTAATTATTAGTCGACGTAAATCGTAAAAACGCTTCTTTTGTAATTATTAGAATAAATATATATTTTTAACTGAAAAATGTTAAGTAATTATGCAGTTCTCACTTTGAAATAATTAATAATTTTATGTGCCCTTCATTACAAGGTCACGTTGTAGAATTTTGATGAAGTGTCAAATGTGATCTATTAAAGTGACTCTACTATAAGTACTTCCTTAGAAAAAAAATAAATTATCCAAATCAGTTAATATATGACAAAGTGCTGCAGACATATCATGAAGATTGAAAAATATTCAAATGAATGAAATGACAGAAATAGAGCTAACAGCCTGCATAGCTGCGTTATCGTCATTTAGTTCATTCTCTCAGAACTCCGTCAAACCTTAACCGATTTGAAAAAATATTGTTTTGTTTGAGAAATTATGCCTTCAGTTTGATCCCATTCAAATTTTATCGAGATCTGACAATCATCGCCGGAGATATGAGAATAAACAATATAAGCAAATTTGTATGCTTTGATGACATGATTATAACTAGCTAGTACTTTGACTCTAGGCATGTGAAGGCGGTTTTTTCGTTTTGTACGATCATAAATTATTGTATGATATGTAATTTCGCAGAGCACCTGCCGCCCGTGGTGCTAGACTCGTCGATGCTGGGCGTGCTGCCGGCGCCCAGCGAGCTGCGTCGCATGCTGACCCCGCACGCGCACCCGCACCCGCACCCACACGCGCACCCGCACCCGCACGACCCCGCACCCAACCCGTACGCGCCCTTACCCGTCGACCCACTCGTCGTCAACTTCGAGGAAGGTATGCGACTCTACTGAAACTACATGTATTAAGCGCGGAGCGGACGATTCGAGAGGTCTACGCATGACGATGGTTAGACTGCGACGGGTTTATTTTACTTTTTTTTTATGTTAAGTTTGAAGTTTAAACGCGTGTTTCGGGGCTCTAGTGAAGGTTATCGAACGATGTAAGCATTGTAAGCCGCAAGCTAGATAGAATAGATGTAAGATGCTGACGGCGCGCGGATGTGGTGTCTTTTTATATCACCTTTCATACTAAATGTAAGTAAATCTCGCGATTATAATAGAGCTTATGTGTATATTTCTTTATAAGTATAATTATATAGATATTTAAGATGTAAAATCGATTCACCACCGTCCGTTACAGTTTCGCAGTGTCTTTCTCTGTTTGGTTCCCTGGAAATGATCGCTTTAAGCGACCACCCTTTGCATTACATAGTATGATTGTTTTTATGATCATTGTTTATTTTATTATTCGGGTGCAAATAAAGTGTTAATCCTATCTATCTATAGAAAGAACAGGGCACATAAGTTTGTCCTTCTTCATCTATTCTGTCTGACTTGCGTCTAAGTATATCCGTGGGATAGGTTACAGATACAACGAGCGATAGGTGACGTTTATTTCGTTTGTTGATAATTTGCTTTCGTTTTGGGTTTCAGTAGAAATGTTAACGTGGGTCAGTACCCAAGTAAACGCTAATTTGTGATCACTGATCATGTATGCACTCTGTTTCAAATAGCCAGAGAGACTGATTGACACTATTTCGCATACTGCCTTGTACAATGAAACGCGGTAGTAGACAGGGAAGCGATACAAACGGAGAGTTTCTCTCAGATTCTTAATAATTGAATAATAAGAGAGGTATAAATCTGTATTCGCAAACTACAATATCAAGTCTCATAGTCCAAGCAAACCTATGCGTTTGTCAATTAAACTAATTCATAGACATTACTTACATGAAATCCACCTCTATCTATGCGTTTCTCAAAATCCATTGGGTTGGACGGTTTGACTGAGGAGCGGACAGATAAATAGCGTTTGAATAGTATTACTTTCTGCTTAGCAATACGGCTATTGCTTCATGAATACGGATTGCTTTTTGCTCGATAACCTTCACTTGGTCTGTAAAATCCTGCAAAAATGCATATATTGGATTTGCAGGCATGAATAATAAATTATGATGAATGGAAGTAATGTAGTGACAAATTTGGTTGAAAACAATGTTAGAATTTCAAGCGCTTTTAATTAAAGTTTGGAAGACATCGGTTATAAATGGCCAATTCAGAATTCCGAGCATGACAATTTGCGGTGTTCTTTTTTAAAGTTGGAATTTAATAAATAAGAAATAAATAATAATAAATAAATTTATTTCTTAAGCCTTACATATATAATAACAAAAGAATAGTATGTCGAGATTATCTCAGCTACATTTGTCACTACCCAATTGTACGTAGGGTGAAATGTTACACGCGTTGATAACGATGCTAAAAGTCGTAGTTTAATCTCTGCAGAAGTTGGAATTGGAATGTTAGGAATGATGGCACAATGATAGTTGATACTTGTAAGATTAGGATATTTTTCACGCGCTGTTATTGTAATAAAATTTGTAGCCTGTTTGGCAAGTGTAACCTTTTACACGTATCAGATTTGTGGTTTTACCAATGCAAATGTTAAGGTTTGGTCAAATACTACGCGTTTCTATTCTGTCCCGAAACATCTTGTGACTGGTACGCAACTCAACTAAGTCATTTACATGTAAAACAAAAAAAGTTGCAGGACGCTCGCTACACTACAAAAATGCTTATTATTTATTGAAGCAAATGTAGTTAAATAAAATATTACAAATGTTAAAAACATTTTGGATTAAAGCGGTTTAGACATCAATCCAAAACGAGTGACGAGGTTTCTCAGGTTTATTGGCATATACGTACAAGTTTGATTTATTCTCATGTATGCCATTTGTCGAGTCTCTAAGAACTATTTACTATTTTTTTTTAAGAAAACGCCTTATTTTGAATTAAAAGTTAGGTTGCAATAAGCCAAATCAAATAAAATAGAAGCATAAAATTGAGACTTAACCGTTTCGTTTAAGTTAAAAAGTTTGGCAGTTTATTCAAGATTAGATTCACGGAATAGAAACATTGTTTTATAAATCTATTAGACAGGGTACATGAAATTTTTTATTATTTGAAATTACTTGCTACGTACATCAGTGTTACTTTTGCGCTTCCTGTTTGAACAAGCCTTTACATTTGAAAGTAATTTTCCAATATTTCAGTGCGTGAAAAAAGTATGCAGATGTGAAATGAGGCTCAGAATTTGTATCAATAGATCATCTATTCTAAGTATTTGCTATAACATAATATATGTAAGGTGATAGAAGTAGCAAAATTCAATAATGTATCTAAATTGACTTTAAATACTCTGTGTATGGATTTGAAAGATGAATTATTGAGGTATTTTCTGAAGGTAGGGAAGCTTGATAGAAATAAACTGCGGCATGAGAAGTATTAGCAGCAACTTTTATGTTATTTTGAATGGATGAGATCACTGAACTGTGTTTAGAATGGTACAAGAGTCGGGAAAAATGTTGTATTTATTGGATCGTAATAAAAAAGAAGGCCATGTAATGTGGTAAAAGTTTAAGATGTAATTTGGGTTAACGGTACTCAGTTTTGGTATAATTGGTAATACTTCCGCCGAAAAGCGATTGTTTTATCTCGGGTTGGAAATTACAAGATCGAGAAGGAATTAAATCGTACAACGTGAGGAGACGAAGTATGCACACATCATTTCGTTAAAAATGTTGTGCATACTTCAAAGTAGCGACAGTGGTATGCCGCAAGGTTAGAAGATTTCTCGAATCGTATCACCGAGCTTAATAGCCATTATAAAGTTATGCATTTTAAAAATCGTCTCTATAATTAGCTTCGTTATTTGCGAATACCATATTATTTGCTTTTAGAAGCCCTAGGTAGTGCGGAGGTATATTAGGCGATTTTTAAAATCATTTCCACGGCCGTTACAGTGAATTGATGAACATTAATGTTTTATTAATAGGTATTCGATGTGGTTAGTTTTTGCACATTTAATCTAGACTGTATCTGTCTCGTATTATTACTGGAGTAGAGGGTGCTCTGGGAGTGACATCATATCATTATACTTGATAAGAAAAGTTACACTAGCGTGTGTTAAAGTCTGACAAAACGAAGCAATATATAATTGAACGTTATTAGGGAGATTATTATTTATTACTTACGATTTAAGTATAAAGTTTCTTTAGATTCAATGATGAATTATTTTCATTTTAGAGCGTTGGAGGTATTTGAACATTTTCGATTCTTGCCATACCACTCTATGTTTAAGTAAAGACTTGGATTGTGAGTTTGTTTCACAAACGCTTGTAAAATTAATAAGATGGTTGTGTTAAGGCAAAGCTACGGTTTATAAAAAGTTGTATATTGATGTCACTTCCGAAGCACCGACATAAGAGCAAGGCTACATGTTAACCGGTTTAATATGTCTTGCATATTCACATTTCGTAGTGAACACGCATTAAAATAGCAGACAGACGTGTGTAGAACTAAGTACTAATGTATTTTAAAATTAAAATATGTATTGCTAATACTTATATAAAAGTCGCGCGAATTTTTGCCGTGACTTGCATGTGTTGCTGACACTTAATGTTGCAGATTTTTTATTTTGGTGGAAGCATTCTCTACATATTTTGTTGAGGTATTAAGGGTCTTGGACAATTTACTTGGCACTAGTAAGTCAAATTTCGCTATATCCTTGCGGAATATCCAATGGATTTAATATCCTTGTCTGTGACGTTTAGAGTTCAAAATATGTTATCAATAATAAGATAGTCTTATTACGATTATCACAAAAAATAAACCGGTCAAGAGTTGGACTCGCGCTCCGAGGCTTCCGTACAAACTTGTTAAACTAGGGTAAAGTACAAAGTTACCTTTGCAGTTTGATCCCTAGCCCGATGCCTACACACTGTTCATGCACCGACCGCAAATAACAAGTTTGTAATAGTAAATTTGCTATTTATTTTTTATTAAACTACATATTTACGGTTTTCAGATTTATTCCTATATAAGTGCTTCAACACTTTGCTTCTTGCCAAATTTCATGGTTCTAGGTCAACGGAAAGGTTTTGATTCCCTTGTGAAATCGCAAATTATGCGACATAAACGGTCATATCTTTTGATCGCGTTGACTTACAAGTTTGAATTTTTCAAAGCTGAAAGATACAGTAATTCCTGAGTATTTGATATAAGTTTCCACTTGATATCTCTACGCGTTCCTGAGTAAAAGGGTCTTAACAGACGGACAGACGGACACCAAAGTGATCCTATAAGGGTTCCTTTTTTCCTTTTAAGGTACGGAACCCTAAAAATTAAGGATAATAACAAGTATGATTCCGGGTCCACACTGGCCGAACGAACGACAATGAATGCTGAATAGAAGGAGATGGAGCTATATGCATGTGTAAATGCGTTTTCTTCCATTCACTATACGTTGGGATTCATTGGATTAGTTATTGTAACTCTAAACGTCGTAGTGAATGTTGTACTAACTATGAGCAACGCAAAGATTAATCAGCAAAAATAAAGCTATTATTCTAACATTTGACTAGCTAATGTATGTACGTAGATTTAATTGACCCAGCCTCCTAGATTTGGTTAAAAAATGAGTCGCAAAAAATCGCGCGTCTTTTCGTCCTGATGAATTATTGGCTAATGCGAACATGGCCGAATTTTAGAAACGGTTTTGTTATGGTTTTATAATTGATAAGTTGTGCCAATATTTTGTGACATTCTAACTGGTAGCTTTTAAAAAAATAAATTTATTTTCTTACGTTATTGATTTCAAATGTTTTTTCTCTTATGGCTCGCGAGAAAGCCGGGAGTATTTGGAGGCTGTTAGCCTAAAATAATATTAGTCACTTTTATATGAAGATAAATAATAAACTGTTTTTGTTGTCCCAGCGATGCCATTAGGTCTCGCTTTTATTATAACATATTAAATGTTTTTCTTTTTCTATAGTCAATTTTATAGTACTCATATATCGTAGCGCAGATAAGATTTGTTTTTCTTTATATAGTATTATATATTTGAATGAATTCAGATCATACTTATGTTTGAGTTAGATTAGATTCGGATATGAGTAATGGGTATATTTATTTGCCTGAAGAAGGCGGTTTCGTTGATTTTACTCGATATAGATATAACGAGCTGTCGACGCATGCTGAAGAGCCGCATTGCGAGTTGAAATTAACTCGGCATAATAAACATGTAGCTCTCTCTACCGCGCGGGCTCGTTCGGCTCAGCCACGTTGGTATTTTTATACGTGCAATAAATTAGTAAATATTACCTCTCATATCTTAGCTGGTTAGATTCATAAATATATCTCGCTTTTCATTTACAATGTAACCGTCAAACATTTCGTCTCACGTATTTAAAGAACTCGGGGTACCTCGGTGGAGGCTTATAGCGATGGTTCGTTCGGACTCCACTGGGGGAGTTATTTCGGGTCGTTTCGGATAGATGTTGATATAATCTTTGTCTATTTTAGAAAGGTACATAATAAATAGGATTAAACATATAAAATAAAAATATATATACACGATTATTGTAACTCATTAATATAGGTGAAAAAAAAAAGAAAAAAAAAAGCTTTATGCCTTTAAATTGTTTGTATGTTAGTTTGTAGGAAGTTATGGGGGCTCGTGCAGGTTATAATTTATCCATACTGCGACAAGCCCCGTACTCTATAATCGCACCGTGTAAATTAGATAGAGCTAATAAAAAAAAATAGATATAAACTAATAGAAATCATAGTGTCATATTGATAAATGTATCCAAAAAATTCAATATGATACTGGATTTTCGAAAAAAAAAAGTGCTTAAGGACATACATACTACTCATGTTTAGAAAGTAATGAAATAAATTTAAAAACAAGCATATGAATTGCTTAGCGATTTTTGGTAATTATTTGACGTATGCTTCCGAATCGCATACACCGTAATCTGTTCGTTCAGCAATGATTAGGTAATCACTTGTCACCGATCGTCTAAATTAAGTTGAATACCATTTGTTTTGTATATTTTTGCACTGAAAGGAAAGTTCCTATATTTATTAAAAACAGAAAAAAAAACAATGCAAAAGATTTAACAGGTCAAACGGTAATGATAAAAATTTCTATGGTCCATGGTACGCCTAGTCATTATTGTATAAAATATTTATCAATAATTTTAAAATATATGAAGATGAATAAAAAACGGTCGATTGGAGGGGGTATGTAGGCAAGGGAAAGTTTTATCTAATTAATGTGCTCAGTTTTTTTACACTTGAAAGCTATTATCGGTATTTTTTGGAACTTTTCAAAAGTAGGATTTATTTGTGTAGATGAATCCTCGAGTCGGGGATGTGAGTAGTTACATTACGACGCAAAGAGATCCATTTAGTTTCAATATTGTTTAGCGTAAAATGTACTGACTTTTAGGTGAAATGTAGAATGTATTAGTACAAAATATGGCTGCTATACCACAAGGCAGTTGTTAAAAAAAATGGTTTTGCTCTTAGTTATATTGTTTCATATTTAGCGTTATTCGTAGCCTATTATTTTCTTATAATTAACTATTTATTTACCCTTAGATTAATTGTTGGATGTTATTTCTGTTGGACAGTTCGATTTTCTGTCGTTTATTATTATAGATTATGATGCGATATTGTCCGACGATTTTAATTTGCGGTGAAGCTCTGTTCTGGTTTGGTTTTGTCTATGGAAATCACCGGACGATATCGTAACATGTTAATTCGATTGTGAACTGATAACCAATTTGTCGAATGTGAAATGAAAATGTGGGTGTTTTGGTAGAAGTTATGAAAAAAAAAACCTCTAAACTCGCAAGCATTGTGTCAATGTTGATGTGCACTACAACAATTTAACTGAACAAATTAAAATTGTCACCTCTTGCTCTCTCTTACTTCGGGTCGAAGGCGGAAGAAAATGATGCTAAAGTTTTAAAAAGCTGGTCAGTTAAATTCAGTTTAGTTATTCGTCTTATTATCACCATTGCAAATGTTGGTGAAATTTGGGGGTAGTTTGGAAATGTTTTCGCATTCGGTTCAAATCAGTTGTCAGTTCACGTTAACTTTTTATAAGGTTTGTAATTGCGTGCGGGCGTGGGGTGTAGGATAAATAGAAGGCAGCACTTTTTGATACTTATAAATTAAAGTATTTCATGACATTAATCCTCTCGGTCGCCACGAGAGGGCGACGTCGGTTCGTAGATACCGTAGGGTAGTCGAAAGTATGCGGCACCTACGAATAGTATTATGGTTTTCTATCATTACTTCTACTGCCATTCACTTTTCAAAATAAAAAGGGTTGTTGTTACGTTAATATTAGTGTTACTTTACAATAAGAGTTTCAATATGTTATTAATAAAGCGTGTGTCTAAGAATTCGTTTAAGCTAATTAACATTCGAGCCGTTGGAAACTCGTATTCGAACAGAAACTTTGGCTTCGTTCAATCAAATTGTGTTTATTATACCAACGAGTAAATAAAATGTTTCGTAATATGATTTTTGTAATTATTTTTGACCGCCCTCCCCGAAGACGCTTTCAGATGACCCGCGAGAACACACCGCACAGTAACCAAAGTCTCTCGAGATCGGACAAAACTAATTACGAAAATCATTCCGCGGCGTTAATGATGAGATGGACTAAGCGGTTACTCGGTGTGTTCTTGCAGAGTCGGACAATGAGAGCGCTCCCTCCTCAACGCCGACCAAAAACGTGTCGCCCGACGACGCGGCTTACGTCGCACGGAACAAGTCGCAGGAGCTCCTTCTCCTAGAGATGATACAAGCGGAGGCGGCTGCCTTCTACAACTACGACGCGCTCCCCCCGCCGGAACCCGCCAAGGACAGAAAGATCGTCCGCACCAGCCTCTCCAACAAATACGACCGCCTGTCCCTCGACGAGATCTCAGGTAAAAAGGAAGAAGAAAGACGCAGCTCGCTCGACTTCAAAGTGTTATCTCTCGATGAAATAAGAGCTAAAAAGGGAAAGGAAGTTTCTCACGCGCCGCAGATAACGCTGAACCTTAGCAATAGAAAGAGAAAGCTTTCCACTCAAGAGAGCGTCACTACATCGGGTGAAAAGATCATCAAAGTCGTCCGAAGTAACTCTATAGTGTACAAGCAGGTAGATAAAACACCCGCCGCCGGGCAGGCGAGAGTCGAACGGAAACACAGTGAAAGTGAAAATAGTAGGAAACGAACGTTTTCCGAACACAGTGACGTTTTCGAAGTCCAAGAGGATGAGCTCGTGGACAATTGCTTCGAATTTAAACGTATTAAAATCGATGCAACCACACATCAGAATAAGCCTAGGTTAATTAGGAATAGGTTTACGAGTGAGAATAAAGACAGCTGCGATAAAACTGAGGAAGTAGAGCCCGCTACGGCGGATGATTCCGACAACGAAGTACAAATAGTAGACTTATCGGATAATGTAGAAACGGTAGAATTAGATTTAGACAAAATATACGATACAGAAGTGGTAGAGGTGGAAGCAACGAGATCTCAACCTATAGACGTTGTCGATTTAAGCGAAGATCTAGACGATAATGACGTCACTGCTGTAGATCTGGAGTTAGATTTAACTAAAAACGTGCCAGATGTTGTGGCCAGCTGTCACAGAACTAATAAGTACAACTCTGAGAAGAGTATATTGAATAGTATAGACGCCATTTTAAATGATGACTTATGAACATGTTATTAGGTTAGTACATAGAATGAAAACAGTAAATCAGAAAGCAAATATCTAATTAATTGATATCGAGCAATACATTTCATAGTTTTATTAATTTGCACGCGATTATTTCCAGTCGACGATGACCAACAAGCTGGTGTAGAGAGCGTGAGCAGGTAACTTAGCGATTCTTTCAGAAAATTGATCAGGGTAGACAGTTGAAAAAAAAAGATTTTATGTTGGGTACGCAAACCTAGCCGAGAATTTGAAAAAAACATTGAATAAAAGTTGTTGATGATTTAAGATTCCCCTGTGACGTACCGTTTCCGAGCTATAAGTGGTAACTCGTAAATTGGGACCTTTTCCCTGTGGCTCACCACCTTGACGTCAGAACTTTTGGTATGTTCACACTTCACACGTGTGCGTTCGCCCAGCAAAAAGTATCGCCTTTTCAAGAATTGAATGATGCAGATAATTAGTGCCTTATATCTTGTAAATGTGCCCGAAATTTTAAATTTGTGCCTCCAACGGCTTCGGAGTTATTTAAGAAAAACGGATTCTGCTGCACGAACGTTCGCCCAGCAAAACTTTTTTTAAAAGATGGGTCTAGCTGTATATTAAATATGCAAAAAATTTGGCTTTCACGGCAAATTTATACTCGTATTTTATCTTTTTGCATATTATATAAACAGCTAGACCCATCTTTAAAAAAAAGTTTTGCTGGGCGAACGTTCGTGCAGTAGAATCCGTTTTTCCTAAATAACTCCGAAGCCGTTGGAGGCACAAATTTAAAATTTCGGGCACATTTACAAGATATAAGGCACTAATTATATGCATCATTCAATTCTTGAAAAGGCGATACTTTCTGCTGGGCGAACGCACACCTTCACACCGTAAGAAACCTAAACATGTTTCTGAGGAATCGCTCACGCACTCTACTTCTCGCTTCTTTGACTGGACTTATTCCACAACTGGTTATTGATTTCACTGATAAATATCAGCGCTAGCCAATCAGATTTAGGCCCAGTTTTACCGGTTCCTGATAGCGCTAATATAAAGAAATCTCACAGATTTTTGACAGCTTTTACATGGCGTCATGTGTCAGATAACTACCTAACGCGTTATCAGGAACCGGTGAAACTGGGCCTAAATCTGATTGGCTAGCGCTGGTATTTATTAGTTATGTGTACGCCTTTTCGGCGGCTAGCTAATTAGAGTGCGTTGTGGATAGACGTATCTGACTGAATTTATCTAACATATTAAATGTCAACACTGCTACCTTCGGTAATGTACGATGGACTCGTTCTTTCGTTATTGTTAGACATAGTTAGTCTTCTACAAAAGCGTTATGTTGTGAGATGGTTTACTAAATGTTCTTGTGGCTAATCAAATCGGGTTCTGTAGTGACCACCAAAGGTAGGTATCATTTTCTGTACAAGTATAATAAAAAGAATTATTAGCGCTGTAGGGCTTAAAATGTACCTATGTAGTACAGGTGATTTTTTGATTAAAAATTAGCAAAAATGATTTAACACAATTTTTTTGTGTTGTAAAAATCTGACAGTTTTTACATTGAGATTCTACAACTTCTGGAATACCAAATGGACTTGACTCTAGAATAACTAGAAGATGCCCAGAAAATTGTCAATAATTATATTTTTATATATTTTTTTTATATTTCAAACTCAAGTACAAAATAATGTTCACATAAATGTATAAAGTTTGCGTTATAATCATATTCACTGAATAAATAAAAGTAATTTTAGATTAAGTAGTTCTTGCAACTTGGGATCCATAGTTTTATGCATTATTTAGTTTGTAATTAACTAAAGTTTAGTAGTTACTTTACTAAAAGAGGGTCAACAATCTTATATCGTGTCGCCCGAATTTGAGTAAACTGTTAATGTGGGGGGTAAAGGGGTTGCGTTCTAAGCACTTAGATGCAAAACTTGCTGCCGGAGATGCGTAAAATATTTAATATTATTTTATTAAATTATGTTAAATCCTACTACAGAATCTAATTACGAATGTGTGAAAGGAAACGTAATTTTTCTTTGATTCATTATCAATTTGAGAGCTGCGTTTTGACAAACGCAGCTCTCAACGCAAACTCAAACGCGCTCTGACGAGCGCGTGAAAAGAAACTTTAAGGGGGTACGATTTCCATACAAAACTATAATGCACAAATATAAGTAAACGGAGCAAAAATATGCACTGAAATCACAGCTTTTGGTCTTGTATAAGTTTAAACATGCCGGGAATTATATTTATCTACATGATTTAAATGAATAATATAAACATATAACTGAATCAACGTTTTTTAGTTTAACTTGAATTTTACTATTATTAAAAATAATTTCATCTCAATCAATCAAATCATGTAGGTAAATACATTTCCCGACCCGTAAATATTTCTAAAAGACCAATATTGATGGACCAATTAGAACAATGATAATTTAAATTTAAAATACTGAAATAGTTAATAATTATTTATTCAAACATAAATATTTTAGCGGTATTTTAGTTTATTTAGAGGAATCTGTAATTGATAATCCACGAGAATAATATCGTTTAAAAACTAAAAAAGAACCGTCTTCAATGTCGCACTATTCATTTTCAGTACCAATTTTGAGATGTTTATCTCAATATCTCTGGAGATACTTATCAGACCTCGATAAAATTACCATGGTACCACTTGGAATATCTCCTTTCGAACAAAAAAAGAATAATCAAAATCGGTTCATAAACGACGACGTTATCCGCGAACAAACATAAAAAAAAAAATATATATATATACGGTCGAATTCAGAAACCTCCTCCTTTTTTTGAAGTCGGTTAAAAAATGAGCCCTCCCCTTCTTCCACCGTCCCCCACCTACTCCCTTCCTCCTACGAGGGCGACTTGATTTAAGATCTTTATCCTAAAACGCTACTAATACTAAAACAAGAAGTAATGTAATTAATTTTCCAAAAGAAATAGGATTTTGGTTATTTTTATGGTTAGGCAGATTTTTTCTTGATGGTGGTAAACTTTTAGTAGCAAGTTATACCAGGGGTGGAAGTCTCGGCATTGATAGCGATGCGTCTTGTCATCGGAAACGTCTGCTAGAATGAGATGCAGCTAGACAGTTGTTATCTGCATCTCTTTTCTTATCGACGATTATCGGTCAAAATTCATCGCTATTCATGTAGAGACTACCGGCCCAGGTTCAACACCAGGCGATTTTGTTGTTAAACTTACTAGGGATGTAGGTACTTTTCTTTCAAATCTAAGTACTTTTAGTGTCAATACTGTGAAATCGATAATGGAATAGCTACCAGTAAATGTACTCGTCTCGTTACTCAATTATTTGTCGCGGAAGAACATTTAGGCTGGCATTCTAAAGCGATAATAAGGTTAAAATAAAGCTATTTGATTGGCTAATCAAATGCGATTTAATCGATAGAAAAGTATTGAATGAGTATTTGTTGTAACTCTTATCTTATATCTTTTGGAAGTTGAATAACAAATATGGCCTGGTCTAAACCTGGTATTAGGCGGAATATTGAAATATTGCTCCTACCACCATAAAATATCTTTTCAGACAAATGTGAAGCGGTCTGTTTTAGTTCTTAAAAATGTTTTTCTTTTATATTATTTAAGGAGTTTGTGAAAGTAAAACGGCAAATAATTATTTGATCCAAAAGTGTATTTATATTAATGCTGTTATTAAAAGATTTCATCGACATCACACAGTTATTCACATTTTTTATTTAGAACAATACCTATACACATTACTAGCTACAATAAATTCGAAAGTAAGTACAATAATTATTATATTCTTAAAATTAAATGGAATTGCCGTCGTTTAGCCTAGTGCCTAGTTTTTTACACATTTAAGTTGAATGTTTGTTTGTGGTAAGTTTGTTGTAAGAATACAAAATAAAAGCTTTTTTTTTGTTTAGGTAAGCTCAAGTTTGGACTACCGATCAGGGACTAAGGCCGGTATTATAGAACGATACTTAGGTATAGATCTCAAACTCAATCTCATCTTTTCTATGCTTAGGTAGGAGTTGACCTGTGCTGAGTGTCGTTCTTTAATGCCGGCCTATAATGTTGCCTGACAAGTAAAACTGACAAGTGTAATTACAAGCACGCACAATAAACCATTAAGATATAATTAATGCACTCTGTATTATTAACCGACTGCATAAGAAGAGTTCTGAAATTGTTATAATGCTGACAGACAAGCGATTGACCACTATCTCACCTGATGTTAGGTGATGATGTAAGCCAAGATGTAGCACGCTTGCCTAGAAGACACCTATTTACTCGCGACTTAAAAAGACCCCCCAGGAAATATAGGAAAACAAAACTAAGGCAAGGAATTTCATTCCTTGGTTGTGCACATGACGCCGGTAGCACACCGCTGCGAAACCGTAACAGCGGAACCGTAATTTCACCATGTACTGTCTGTTGTAGGAGACGCGGAACACTAGCAAAACTGCTGCATGTTCGAACGCATAGATTTGACTATAATTTTATCTCTTTCTCCGCGCGGTTTCGTCGATCTACTCGGACGGCAGCCACACCTCCGGCATTGTTTCGCGGTGCCGCGTTGATTCCGCGCCTATTTGTCAAAATCGACAAAACACCTGGGCCTGGGAACTATCGCCGCTATGGTTCCGTAATTCAAACTATTCTTGATCGCGGTGGAATTCGTCCAGCGGTTTCGCTACCCGTGCCACGGGCGTGATGAATTTTAGATTGAATAGCCACATACGAGTACATGCCTCCCTGCCTCTGCGTATTTACATAGGACTATCATTTTTACAATTAATGAGTATCTTTAAGTTGATTTATACTTTGCTATACTTTGCTAAGCGCGAAAAAGTAGAAATTACTACACAAAGCAAACGTAGACGCACTTGGGTAACATTTACCATAGTATAAATCAGCTTGTATAATAGGTAAGATTATTAAACGTAGAGTGTAATTGAGAGTCTTTTACTCACGTTGCCTGCTGAAAACGCACACAGTGTGTTTTTAGTAACGTTATGCGGCGCCACAGACGGTGTGTGTGGCGCGGCGCTACTACAGTGCAGCTCACACACTCCGTGTATTTTTTAGCAGTAATAATATTAGTAAAACACACCTAGCGTGTATATATCCGCACAGCTGTACCGACAATTTTCTCACAACTGGTGTGTGAGCCCGCACTGCTGTTTGATTTTTAGTTACGATCCGATGCTAGTGCTACGAACACAGACGTCGTGTGTAGGATTCGCAAAGCTGGAAAGTTGCGAAAATGGCGCCGCAGTCAAAGTCATACGAGCCTAGTACTGGCAATTACACATTTAATCATATCTAAATTTTATATGTGCGAATCGGCCATAGAACATTATTTATAATATTTACTAGAATGCTTTTGAAAATAAAGCATTCAACATTGTAACACAGTTAACACATAAATTGACGTACTCACATCAAAATAATTAACTATATTCATAAGTATTAAAAGCCCTGTTTTTTATAATCTAACATCAGTTGCTATTTTTTTATGTATAAGTAATAATTAAAATTGTCATTTCAGTAAAAGAAATTAATCATGCTTTTATACAATTTCAGTTCTAGTTTAAAGAAGAAAGTATGTGCCTCAGTCTAAATATAGCATTATCTATATTCGAAATGGTTGGTCAGAGTATAGAAATCATTTCTTATTTAAAACTTATAGCCATATTTAAAACCTATTCTTACATCATATTTTATTGAACATCTAAAATTACAACAACTATACACATGGGAGCCTTATTTATTTATAATTATATATAGTAATTGCTTAATATTTAAACGTACCTAAAAGTTTTGAAATAAAATAAACCTAATGTTTAACATGAATATGAAGGTATACAACATTAGATGTGCATCGAACATTGTATTTTTATTAAAATATAAAGCGAGCGATGGCCTTTCATGCCATCAACCTATGGTCAACCTATGGTTGAATCTATTTTTATAATAAACGAACCAACTTAATAATCACAGCTCAGAATGGCTCCAACCTCCAACCGACGATAAAACCTGACAAAACCATATTATTTTAGATGTTGTGTTATTATATTATGATACCGAAGAATCTAATCTATACCAAATATTTATCATCCAGGCAGAGACGTGATTTATTTAAAATACTTGTATTTAAAATGAATATTATATAATGTAGGTAATAAATACATTTCTCAAACTATTTTGTACATCTCTGCATCCAGGTATGTATGTATATGTGTTGTATGGTACTCACATGTTACAGATTTCGTGGACTTGACACTTTGTTCAACTTTAGCCAAATCCAAATTCTAGAGATAATTTTGAAATTTTGATCTTATTATCAATCGAAATAAGAACATATGTTCATAATTCAAAGTGTTAGTCTGTAAATGTGTAGTTTTTGTTTCCATATCAAAATTTAATAATCCTATACTTATTGATCGATCGCTCGCTTTATCTAATATAGAAAGGTATTACAGGTTTACTCCTATTCAAATAATACTATAAGTATTAAACATTTGAGCCTATGTTTGTGCTCGGTTGATCAGTGGCAAACTAACGGATATGTTCATTCTTTATACTTAACGTTTTTTATAGAATTTTCCTGATTAATAGGGTAGGTAACATACTTATAAGTACAGCATTTTCAATTGACAGCAAGAGACTACGGACACGAGGTACTTTTGTAAAAAAATAATAATTTATAGGTACGTAACAGCAAAATGCTAATGTCACGGAAAAATCAATCACGAAATTATAGCCCGGCAATCTCGTGCGCGACCGTCCTGCGGAGTGACAGACGGTGGCGGGGACGAGGTAGCGGTCATTCTAGCACACGGCTACGTAGTAACTATTATATAATCTGTGACACGGCTACACACGCTTCCCTTCCCCGCTACACCACCCGCTACCCGCTGACATCTTGGGTACCTCGTCCCCGCCACCGTCCGACACCCCGCGGGACGGTCGCGCACGAGATTGCCGGACTATAGTTAAATAGTTGCTCTACTCTACTTTGTTTTTAGCGCGAAGTTGGCCGAGCACTTTTGAATAGAAAATGAACATTTTGCAATTTATGAATATAGTAAGTACATAATGGAGAAAAGATGAGTGAATTACCAAGTTCTATCGATTTTTAGGGTTCCGTACCCAAAGGGTAAAACTGTTACTAAGACTCCGCTGTCCGTCTGTCTGTCTGTCACAGACAGTTGAAATTTTCACAGATGGTGTATTTCTTTTGCCGCTAGAACAACAAATACTAAAAACAAAATAAAGTTAAAAATTAAAGGGGTCCCCATACAAAAAACGTGTTTTTAAATGCCATATATCTAATTAGTTTTGGCAAAATGACATAGATGGCGCTAGTATACGAGCCCCATCTTTCTAGATCGCGACCAAACCAAATATTCTTGGTAATATCAATTAATCAAATATATGCGGTTGAAACTCTGTTATGTTTCGTATTGTACGGAACCCTCCCTAAGTGTGCGATAAGAGACGCGATGCTGACTCGCACTTGACCAGTTTTATTTAAAAGACATCTCTCGTTCTCCTCTCGTCTCTGCTTTGTTGGAGTCCTACCGTAATCATGTATTTTTTCACTTTTAATACATAATGTGTGTGAGTAAGAAAACAAAGTTAAAAATTTTACAAGCGTACTTGAGTTTGATTTTATGACGAGACGAGAGATATAGACGATAGTTTTGTATTTCACATATTCTAGTTTCTTTAGAGCAAAACTAGCAAGTTATTTTAGCACGAAACCAGCGAGTATCATAAGCACAAACTGTTGTAGTAGCACGAAGGGTATGTTTATTTAAAAAAAATTTGAATATGATGGTTAATGTTGAATATTAGTTAGATAATTTTATTGGTTGATAGTTATTTCTTTATTTGTTTATGCTTCATGTTAATGAACCACAAAATAGTAGGTACAGTCCGGCAAGTATAACTTGGCGTGCCTGTGCGCCACTGTGCTTTTACTTTGTACTTTGATAACAGTTTCTCTTAAACCACTTTTAATTACTTTTGGCATTATTGAACTATTTTAATGTAGCAGATTTATCAACAATAATGTCGCGGTAATCTCTCAAATGTCAAACTCACAGTTTCAATTAAAAGAATTAGTTCCAAAAACCACCACCGCCAAGTTATACTTGTGGCACTGTACCTGTTGAATGAAACCCTTTACACATAGAGATGATAAATATAACTTTTATAAGCACGCAACAATGTAACAGCTTAACAGCTGTTACATTGTTTACATTTTATTTTTATGTTACATTGTTACATTTTTATATACCTAAGCTGTCAATCATGATTTGGATTTGAATGTACTGAGGACATTAAGCTATCTTCCCATCCCTACTACTTAGACAGGGCTTCATTTAATGTGAACGGCGTGATGGAACTGGCTCGACATTTCGCGATGCTAGTTCCACCAGGGTCACTGCAGCCGTGACCAGTACTGCTGGGACTCTTGTCCGGGCACCGCCAGTGGCACCGATACGCCGGCGCCGAGAAGACCGCCCAGTTCTGGAAGAAATTAGATTATGGGTTACTATATGAAATTGATATGAAACGAAATGAAATTGAAATGATAGATGAATTTAACGCTAAGAATAGACATAAGTACAAGTGAATGATCTACAAAGCTTGAAGCAAAAGATGGCCTACAAATATCTTTACGATTGGAAACCATCCGGTGAGCTTTTTGGCGGGTCTTGTAATCTTATTGCCAACCGTTGCATTGGTGTCTGAACACCCAGGATTGTTCAGAATTACGATTTTCTTATTCATTCCTAGTCTGTACTATTCCTGTAAGTTTTTTCCTAGTTTAGTTACCTACTTTTTTCCTCTACTAAGTTTTATACAATGTAAAGAGAATAGAATAATCCTTTATTGTTTCACTGTGTTCAGATACATAGATGGTCTTAAATGTATGTCGTACACAGCTACAACAAGAGAACAGAACAGAAGAAGAAAGATAAGCAGGTCTCGGTTACCTGGCGGTGGAGACGCAGCTTCATGTTGGTACGCGTGATGGTTCACGTACGGGTGCGGCGGCTGTCGATACCCCAGCTCGTACCGCGGGTAGCCCAGGAACCCTCCCTTGCACAGGTCTGACTCGCCGGTGTCACAGACCCCGGTCTCCGGGACCATGCCACCACCGTATCCCATTGGGGTTAGCGGGCTGAAACACGGAGGAAATGGGGTTTATTTACCTACTGTAAATTGGGACCTACGAATAAATAATAAGTCAGGAAACGTAACTGCGTTAAAAAAATGACTAAACAAAAGTCGTGTCCAAGTAGGCGGGGATTAAAAGTCGTGTCCAGCGCGTCATTAGTCGACATTTGTCCAGCTGTCATAGCAGACATTGCAGCACGTGCGCGAACCGATCCCTGCTTTCGAATAATCAAGCATATCCATTTGGAACTTCGGAAAAGATTTGTATTTTGAATCTACGTCGTATTTTTTTGTTTTTTTTTTTCGTTTTTGTTTTTCCACTTTTTGTGTGGAATTTGTTCTTAATTAGACTTCTTGACTTATTATTTATTCGTAGATTAGGACGATAATGCTTTTGTTTCTTCAAAGCAAGTGTTAAATCTATCTTAGATATCAGGTAGATTCCGGAAATGACGTCTATCGTGTCTATGTCGTTTTGGTATTTTGAACATGCAAACTCCACTCAAATATCAGGTGAGATGGTTGGGCAAAGCTTCCCTATCTGGTATAAAAAACCCTTTTTTACTCCCGACGCAAAAAGAAGGGGTGTTATAAGTTTGAAGTGTTTATCTGTGTGTCTATATGTCTGTCTGTGGCATCGTAGCGCCCAAACGGATGAACCGATTTTGATTTAGTTTTTTTTTGTTTGATACGTGTCTTAATCGGGAGTGTTCTTAGCTTTAATTTATGGAAACCGTTCAGTTGTTTGAAGACTATGAGCGTTTTTCTAGATGATGACGCTATGAAATAAATTTTGTAGTTCTAATCAATTCGAAATTCGTGACTGAGACCCTTGTATAATAGTATAAGGTCTCAGTGACGAATTTCTAATTCGATTTCGATTTATTCTGTGCTGAGACTTAGTTGTTTACTGTGTCGTGGTGCTGATAGGTAGGTAAATATTTTAGGAAAGCCACTGTTTCACGTTATTTGCTTACGCAATTACATAGTATTTATTTTTCGCTATTAGTGATAATATTGCCCATTGTAACACATTAAATTTAAGCTTTACTTATCTATAAGTTATAACTGTTAGGGCCAGTTTCACCGGTTCCTGATAGCGCTAATATTAAGAAATTGACAGATTTTTGACACCTCTTATATGGTGTTATGTGTCAGATAACTATCTAACGCTTTATCTGGAACCGGTGAAACTGGCCCTTAGTAGTGTATCTTTGGAGTGGCAAAACTGGCTATAAAGAGTTTATCTATATTTAATATTATATCGCCTAATTTTTTTTCTTTTTAATCTGAAACTAGTTTTCTTAGAAAATACAGAAAAAATATTTACCTGTAAGAGTCTACATTAAGCGGCGGCTGGTAGGGCTGATGCGCTGCGTGAGGCTGGGGCAAGGCCGCGTGCGGAGGCGGCGGCGGCGGCGCTGCGGGGGCGAAGCCGCACTCGGGGCTCCGTCGCTGGGTCCGGATCTTCTCCTCGCGCCGCCACTTCGCGCGGCGATTCGAGAACCACACCTTAACGTCGGGTCAGGTTAACACAAAGCGCTACTTCGCGCTACGTACGAATAAGGAGTCAGTAAATACAATAGCTACGTTTTGTTTGACATGATCAAAGAATCAAAGCATTTATTCAGCATGTAGGCAGTATTAATATACGCACATATACACGTCAAAATCATTAAATAAATCATAATCAATTATCAAGTAAACATAGCAAAAAGCAGAATTTAACTCGTGGAATTAAAAAAAAAACAAAAGTAATGAACCATTCAGCTGTCTTCCAATCGTTGACGTCAGACTATTAAAACATTATTAAATTAGGGTTGCCAACCATACACGTAATTGTGTGTTTCAGTACTTCAGACAATTTGTATATAAAAAAGGGAAATAGTGAAACACAACTTAAAGAAACGCGGAACTTAAAGATCGATGAGGCTAGGTCGAAAGACAACTAGACGGATGCGCTGCGTAGGAATATTAGTTGTCCAGGATTTATCTTATTGCCGCCATATAGTTAGGTAGGTACTTTCATTTGAGCAGGATTCTATCTTACTGCTTATTATCTAAGTATCTACTGGCTGTGCCCCGCGGCTTTGCCGGTGTTTAAAGTACACTTAAAAAGTACACTATGTGTTAATCTAGGTTATGAAGTATCTGTGTTCTTCGTGTTCTTCATTGCTGTAACTTTCATCCAAATCTGTTAAGTCGTTTTTGCGTGAAGGAGTAACAAACACACCTACATCCACAGGATGGATATACCTACTCACAAACAGTGTGCATTTACAATAATAATTATAATATTTGTTGGATGATATAACATCGTCACTAGTCAAAAGTAGTTATGAAAGTGGGATAATGGGACCCCACACATGTTGACATTGTAAGGCAAGAACACTTTTAATTAGAATTACGGCAACGTTGGAAACATGGCTCTGGAACTGCGTTGGAATGGCGTTGGAACAATGTCATAGAAGAATTCTGGCTAGGCCTCTAAGTTATTCAGAAACATGCTAACGAGTCTAGCCTTAGTTGGGTTTAGTTTAGTAACTCACCTGTATTCTGGCTTCGGGCAGACCGATCTTAGCAGCAAGTCTTTCTCGCGCAAACACATCCGGGTAGTGGGTCCTTTCGAATTCTGCAAAAACAAATTAATATCGTTTAAAAATAAATAAAAAACTTACCTACCTACTTCACATGACGCGCGAGTAGTTTTTAACTGACTTCGGGAATGAAGGAGGTTCTCAATTCTACTGTTTTTTTTATGTGTGTTACCTCAAACTCTTTGTTTTATTAACCGATTTGATTTTATTTTTATTTTGATTAAGAGGGTATTACTGCCCGTTTGGTCGCATTGTAAAATTGATCAAGACCTGATCAGTATCACCAGAGATATGGATATAAACACCTCAATCTTGCTACTGAAAAAAGCTCATGCGGTCAAATGTCGATAGACATTTTTCAATTTTTTAAACGATCTCAATTATTAACTCATTTGACCATGGCCGGAATCGGCACCATCCATCAACAAAAAATAAATGTAGCTCAATTGACATAGATCTGGGCATGATGATATTTTTTTATTTTGAGGTAGTTGCTAAATGCATTGGGTTCTCTAGAGTTCAGACCGCCGAATTATGTCAATGAAATATGTGTCTTATTGTGTAGTTCATAAAGTTCAATTTTTTATAACGTGGCTTCCCGCTGCGCCGCGCGAATCTAGAAGCATCGTCACGTCGCGTAGCGTCACGCTGTGTTGGTGTTGGCTCATGGCTGGTGGGGAAGGAGCCCATACATTTTCACCCATGGTCCTTTGAGTTCTTTATCTCCATATTTCTGAAGATTTTCATCAGATCACAATGTAATGAAAGTATTAAAGGAAGGGCCACTTACAAAAACTGATGACAAGTAATAAGTAGATACAAAATATATCTGACCTCTTTCCAAACTATCGATCTGTTCATTGGTGAAGCTGGTGCGGTTCCGCTGCAGTTTCCTCTTCAGCCGCAGCCTGGCTGCATCATCATCAGCTCCACTCGAGCCAGCGTTGGAGTTGTCTCCGGAACCTGTCTCGTCTGAGTGAAGACCTTCTAGACCTTCGAGAGGTTCCTCTCCTGTGGAAAATTGTATTTGTTAGAACATACACACGGCAAACGGCTGCGGCAGTTGGCGACGGCAAACGGCATTACTTTGCAGTACGTATTAATTTGTATGAGACCGATTCCGGCATACGACCGCAAATGCAGCTTGTCAGTCATGAATTTATTTGCACACATTTGCAGTCAGCTGTTTGCCGCGTCCTGCGGAATCCTAAACCTTTAGTGATGATGCAGTCTGATTATTTGGAAGTTATTGATAGTGAGTCAAGGTGCTGGACAACCAATTCTTTCTAATCTACGCAACTGTCTCAACCTAATCCATCTATGATCATAACAATTTACAACCGAAAATGTATGTACCAACACTAACTGTGTCATAGTCTCTATAAAGATTTGTGTTTATTATTTTTATTTTTTTACTATCTCTATTTGGCTTGTGCTTTTAGTTATTAAGTATTATAATAATATCCGCCTCTTAAAACAACGTAAATATCAGCTCAACGCGAAGACTGTGGGTGTGGAAACAGTAAACCAGAAACTGAAACCACGAATTGAAAATCTGATATCATCCCCGGACAAAGTTCCAAAATATCACCGTACCAATAACTCACGAAGTTTTAATCTGGACTTAATAATTGAATCCCTTCTTAGTCAGCGTTACGTTTTGCTGAATAACTCGACTTTGTACGGGAGATTAGAATCTCTAACTCGAATAAATTTTGACTGGAACTCGAATAAATTTTCCCTGTCTCGAATGTTGACTTTTGAATATTCGGTTTGCTTTTCGAGTTGGATGATGTTATTTGTTTGTTGTACCTGTGACTGTATTTAGTTATGCAAATCAAATGTAAATGATGATACATTAAAAATAGTATATATTCTATGTAGGTAATATATTCCCATTTATACTCAGTACTCTATCTCAGATTATACGTTTCATATTTTTACACGCTGAAAACAAAATCATAATAGCAACATGCGAGCTACATTTGCGTAGAAAACACATAATCCATTTTAATATTTTGAGTTAGGTAATAAGGGGAGATGCATAAAATCATGTAATTCCAAGCACCAAATTAAATAAAAAAAACTGGCCAAGTGCAAGTCGGACTCGCACTAGTAGGGTTCCGTACCACACTACAGTATTTTATAAGATCGATCAAAAAATACCACTATCATTTTTCGCCAGCAAAAAATAATAATTAATAAACATTTTATTTCTTATAACGCCATCTAACGTCTAACAAAGGTGTTAGGGATCGACATTTCAATATAACGCCATCTATGGGACGTTTACCTTACTAAGCGTTCATAGATGGCGTGAAACACGTTTCTTGTATGGGGACCCTCTATTATTTTTAACTTTATTCTGTTTTTAGTATTTGTTGTTATAGCTGCAACAGAAATACATCATCTGTGAAAATTTCAACTGTCTAACTATCACGGTTCATGAGATACAGCCTGGTGACAGACGGACAGACAGACAGACAGACAGACTGACAGACAGACGGACAGCGGAGTCTTAGTAATAGGGTCCCGTTTTACCCTGTGGGTACGGAACCCTAAAAATGCATAAAGAAATCAATGGCAACATTTGACAAAACCGGCAAAAGTGGCGTCATTGAAGTTCATCCGTTTTCGCGCCGCATTTACTGCATTTTAGGCTTTAAATTAATATTATTATTTTTTAGTTACAATACAAATGTTGCATCTTCCCTATTCCCTATCTACCTACTTCGTCTTAGGTAGGTACCTATTAACGTTGCTTCCATATTGACCTAAGTTATGAAGTGAATACGGGCGTTAAACTCTTAACTCAACATTTTAGGTACCTACTTCATTCGGAGTTTTGACTCTGAAAGAAATATTCTCCACAAATTCAATAAATAAGCCATTCCGCGATAACTAGAGAGTTATTTAGCGACGTCCCCACTAATCCCCGTGGACGATCTTTTCACTGAGATACGCCGACTTGCCGCACTTGGCAGTTGATAATAATAATTTTAATTCTTATATAATAATCACACACACATTTTACCTATCGTTCAAATGATTGGCTTTGGAGAAAAAGTTACCACACGTATAGGTTTGAGGAAAACATTTTTTTTTTGTTTCAGTTCCATGTATGGGATGCCCCCCCTTACATTTTTATATTTATTATTTTTGTCTCAAAATCGGAAAGGGGTTCACAGAATACATCTACCTACCAAGATTCAATCCTGTAGTTCTAATAGTTTCTGAATAACATGGCTGTGACATACGGATGGACAGACACGACAGACATGTCAAATCTATAAGGGTTCCGTTTTTTACCATTCGGTTACGGAACCCTTATGATTCGTCATATCTGTCTATCTGTCTGTCCGTCCGTATGTCATAGCCATGCTTTATTCCGCAACAATTGGGACTACACACTTTACGATTTTTATACAAAAATAAAAGATTAAGGTATATAATATATGAAAATGATACATACATGAACTTAAACTAAAAAAATATATTTTTCATCAAACCTAATACGTGCGGGGTGTTTAGATATTGGTAGGTTTTTAAAAATAACATTGAGGTTCCTTAAAATATTGTTTCTCAAAGTCAATTGTTTGAAAGATAGACACTTCTAAAGTGATGAAATGTGTGTAAAAAATAATTTAAAAATTAAAAATAATAAACCCCCTCTAAATTTTAAAATAAGGGAGTGAAAAATAAAAAAAATATGTATGCTGTAGATCTCAATAAACAATTTCAACGAAAATTGATTTGAACGTAATATATTCAGCAGTTTTTGAGATATAGCAACCGCAAATACACTATGAAAAACAAAGTTAACTTTTTGGTGGCGAAAAATTATAGTTACTAATAAAATATTCTACTGTGTTACGGAACCCTACGAGTGGAAGTTCGACTTGCACTTGGCCAGTTTATTTTATATTAGGTATATCGGCTAGCGTTTAACAACTATCACACTTGTTGGTAAGTGATGATGCGGATGGTGCAGGATAGTAGCACGCTAGGACTAGAGGAACTGGCTCTCAAGGACAGCTTCCGGAACACATTAGATGTTTCGGTGACTTTTCTAGTTTCAGTTTTTCTAGTGTCGTTTTTGCGTGATTAAGCACCTATAGCCCACAAAATGATGAATGGATTTTAACACTATTTGTCTTGAACTGAAACACTTGAAACGAAACAAACATATTATATTAAACCGGCATTAACTTAATGCTTTAACGAAAACTGCATTCAACAGCTGTTTCTGAGATTTGCGTGCATAAACAAACGTAGGTACAGAAAAATAGACAACAATCTAAATACCTACTGTGGTTATCCATATTATTGTGGTTTTTATTTGTTGTCGAGTTGTATAAAGCATTAAGTTAATGCCGGTTTAAGATAATATGTTTGTTTCGTTTCAAGTGTTTCATTCAAGACAAATAGTGTTAAATCCATTCATCATTTTGTGGGCTATAAAGCCTATAAAGGCTCAGAGATTGTTTCTGTCTATTGGTGTCCAATAGTTTTTCTTACTACCGTCACCCATTTCCAGACAAGCACGACTCCGTCTTAGACCGCAACGTCACTTATATCATGTGCATTTCTGCAAGCAATTAATAGTGTAACGTGCATAGCTTCTTACAATTGTATATTGTAATATGAAGAGAAAAAGAAGAGCAAGTAATGTAAATACAATATCATCATCATCATTCTTCATCACCATCATCATCATTAACAGCCACTCCAATGAGCTCGATCTTTAGCTCTATTTTGAACCGCTGTCAGCCAGCTTGCGTTTATCATCGCTCCTAGCTGGAGGGCGTCCTACGCTTCGTTTACCGAGCCGTGGTCTCCACACAAAATACAATAATGTTTGTTGTAAACTCTTGATAAATCAAACGGCTCGTGCAATGATTAGTATGCTTTTGCATAGCAACAGCCAGCCAGCTAAGATAGCCAACTCTAATTAACACCGAAGTAAACTTTTAGATACAATAATTTTCAAACAATGTGAAACAAGTTTATATCACTACTAAGGCATTGCTAACTGTACTAACCGTAAATTCAAGTGTCAAAATATCGCAGTCGGTGTCTACGGGACAGGGGAGGTATGGGGGATGTGGTGGGTTGGGGGAGGGTGGGGTGTAACGGACGCGTTCATGCAGAAACTGACGATAACGTCCCGTCCCGGCCTACCACGTAACCCTGCTACGTTCTACTTGATAGCGATATAGCCGACTTAAAAATGTATGGCTAATAATGAGATTGGGGAACGGTACCTGATCATAATAAAACCCTATTAGATTTTTTTTGTATAATATTTGAGTATTTTTAAGTAAAGACAGAAATTGAGCATATTGTTTGTTTGTTTTAATCACCTCATATAAAAAAGCTAAAGAATAAATCGTGTAGTCGAAACACTGCAGAATATAAATAGTTGTGATCAATATGTTACTGAACCTAAAATATATGGCCAGTTTTGCTGGTGTTTGATAAAGTTTCAGATACTTATCTGACAAATTTCGTCATACTTATAAAATTAGTAGTAGTAGGTATATATGGCAGATAATTTTCTAATACGATACGATTAGGGACGATTTAGGATCCGGTGAAAGTCGCCCTTATTGTTTCGAATATATTTTGATATACTTTTCGTTTCATCGCGTGATCACAGCTTGTATTGCATAGCAAATCTTATCATATCACATTGCAATGTAGAGATGTTCGAATTTACGTAGTCGTCGTAGCACTTACGTAGACATTGCTACGCGCGCCGCTGATGATTGCAGAGATTCTTGTTTTTCTGATTTTAATTAATTTACTCCATTCACCGGAGGCGTTTTTTCTCCTTTTGTGAATTTAGTTAAGTATAGAAATTGTCATTTTTATGAAGTCTGCAATTTTTTTTATCAATTAAAAATGTCGTGGAAATATGTACATTATTATCTTGAATTTCAATTACTTAGGACTTAGGGCTTAATCTCAATTATTGTATGCATAATATTAAGTAGCAGGAAACCTGAAAGAGAACCTAGTTCAGGCAGAGCACTAGATCCTTTTTTCGAGCTGCAGCATCTAAAGTCAAAATAGCTCTAATGATTAAACATTGCTAGTTAGCTTTTATATTAAAAAAATGATAACCAAGAGAGCCGGAGCCTAGCCTTTGGGAAGTCTACGCTAGCATCGCTTTTGGCCAACACAACATTGAGATAAGATGTTCTACTTAGTCTTGTGAGTTTCTATAGTAGCAGGAAGATGTTCACGGCCGTATGAAGAGTTTTTATACGCGTAGATAAGAGCCATAAAGAGTTTAGTTTATGTGGACGCCATAAAATATTAATACACTGATTTACTGTAGAGATATGCATTTATATGTGACAATATTAATGTAACAATGGCCCGAAATCGATATGCATTCTCGAAGCTGTGTCACTGTGGGTTGTGACAGCCGTCCTTGAGAGCCAGTTCCCATTCTAGGCCTACCTTGCTATCATCCTTATCCACATCGTCACTTACTAAGGGTGATGTCATAAAGAGGCGGGTTTTTGGTGCAGATACCTTACAGGTTTATATTCTATTGTTTCTTCATTTTCTCCAACCTGTTTCTGTATGAACTGAACATATGATAAAATCGGAATATTTTACCAGTACAAATCGGCACCTACCCGTACCGATTTGTCTGCACCGGGAACCCGCCTCTTTATGTCCTCACCCTAACAGGCGAGATAGTGGTTAAATGTTTAGTTATGAATTTGAGCAGACAAAGACAAATATTGCACATCACAATTTAAAGTACTCGTATATAATTATGATGATATGATTCTATTTTACTATAAGCTGATATAAACAAACGTCAGCGAAAATATGATGACACCATCCCAATAGTTGCCATCACATTATCATCATACAAACCGCGACGAGTATGACACCACAAAATATAACTAACGACAACGTAACACCCAAACCTTCCAATTTTCCCGACTATCCCTTCGAAATACAGTTCAATTTAGATTTGGCGAACGGTAAATAAAACGTTGTTTATCAGCCATCTGTCGTCACATTAATGTTCATGAAGGTGTAGATCCATATCAGATAATAGACGCGTCTGACTGTTTCATGTTACAACGATACACGCGGTATGGGCATGGCCAATAATTATCTTACTCGTTATATATATGATTGTACACCTTATATACACAGCTAAATTTAAACTACCAAAAACATTTTAAGGGCATTTGCAGAAGGGACTTCTAATGATGAATGCGCTGTCAGAATTTTTTTAACTTATTATTCACATCGTAGTTGAGGTTTGCTTTTTCCTAATTGTTTTTATAAATTTATGGACACGGTACTAGAAGTACTTATTACATAGGTTATGACAATCCGTACACACTTCATTTTTAACGCCCCGCGTCCTTGCCACCAACACGATGAGCGGCGTTTCATAGTCGTACTTTCTCGCACACAAAGCGGGCGGCACTCATTGACCAATTATTGTCTTTTTGTTGGGATAGATAGGCATTTTTCGAAACTACTGATATTTAGCAATGATTATGCATGAGTGATAGTCATGCATGTTGCAGATGTTCATATGCGACGATGACCACTTACCATCAAGTAGGCCGCCGTTTGCTTAAAAACTACAAGAGTAAAGTAGGTAGGTAACAAACAATCAAACGGAAAGTCAAACACAAAAAAGCAGTGTAAAACTGCTCTTACTGGTATCACATCAGACTGTCATTCAAAGTCTGCAGGGACGCGTCCGGTGGAAACGTCGCGAATTAATGCGACGAAATGAGACGGCATTTTTGGCAATATTCGTAGACAGAAACGTAGAAGTTTTGAAAACTACATTATCACCATAACGAAAATTTTGTTTTTATGAATCTTTATAGTTTTGGTCAGCACGTGAAGCACCTATAGGCATGCAGTTGCCAACTTTATATATCTTTACATAGTACATATAAAATAAAGTCGGTTCCCCCCCTCTGTAGGGGAAGGAGGCCTAAAGCGGGTACCATCGAGCACCCATTTCATCATTGATTATAAACTTTACGCGGTCTTTTGTCCCATTGACCTGACCCCCGTATTGCCTCAGTCCACAGTCGTGGTTGACATCTCTGATAGACAGTACGGCTCGTGTACAAAAATCAATAATTTTGACACTTTTCTGCAAAAATTCGAAGGTATGAAGAATGTGTTTTATTTAACAGTGAGTAAACCATGTCGTTATTAGAATATTCTTAATGAATAGTGTTTATCTTACTTTCATTTAAAATCATATTTGCATTAAAATATTAAATAACATTTTAGGTTAGGTTTAATGTGAACGTGAAGTTAACGCAAAAGGCAAAGTTAGCAGGGCAGTGAGCATGCTCTGCCCGATATTGCCTGGAATATAATTTAATTTTATATTATAGTAGTAGGTATTAAATAGGGGGTCGCGGCAACGACGACGAAAAACAACGTCCAAACTTTCAAAATGTTCTTACATTTTTGACGAAAAATATGACATGGTTTAAAAGTCTGACTCTAAGGCTGAGTGTCGAATGAACAGGCTAGTCAAGTAATTAAACGTCATCGATCCAAGTAATTTGCCTTGTTGTTGAGCGTGGAAATTGTACCTACCTTTATGTTTCCTAAATTTAGATCATTATTGAGTGTGTACGAGCGTAATGTAATCGAAAATATGGAAAATATATGCTGGGACATGATTTGAACTGGGCTGTGACTCAGACTAAACTTGGACTTGACTTAGACGAATTAAATTAATCAAATAATTAAATTGATTAACTTCGCTTTACGATTTTTTTCCACAAAAAACGAAAACTCTAAAAATTGAGCTGATAGGTTCAGCTGAGCTATAGATAAGCTAAAAAATGTAAAGAAGTACCTTTAAAATTTGAGTTGTTTCAATATCTCTTAGGTTAGTTGTAAGATCCTTCAGTCAAATAAATTAAGCACTGCCATACTTTTCAGTTTTTCACATCTTCTCTGATTTTCGAAAGACCGGTTGAAAGATTTCTTTTTATTGTGTTCACTATCGTGGTTCACTGTTTCACATTTTTTAAAACAGAACATTTTTATTTTATTTTATTTTATTTTATTTTCTTTATTACAAAATCCACAGATCTTATAAAACATAGATTGGCGTATATACTATTACTTACATCTAATAACGGATTTACTTTATATAATTTATTTCAAATAGAGAGCAGAGGTATTATATATAGATATATGTATATTTTTTATTTTTTTAAAATCTAATACAAATTGAAGTACTGAAACATAGAGTTGCGTGTAATAGTACGGCTGGCAAACGATTGGATGACAGCTGAATAGCTTATAAAGTTATTACTTTTGTTTTTTTTTTAATTCAAAGCGTTAAATTAAGGTTTTGCTGTGATTACTTGATAATTGATTATGATTTATTTTACGATTTTATACGTGTATATGTGCGTATATTATACTGCCTACATCCTGAAAAAATGCTTTCAATTTTGAATCATTCTGGTAAATGTATCATTCCTTATCATGCCTTAGGTGGAACTCGAAAAATAAACGTAAAACTGTTTGTTATATGCGCTGCCTATTCCGATAAGGAAAGCGCAGTCTCCTAATGCTTTTAAAACGCAGCTCAAAGATCACTTTTTAAGTCGGCAATCATAGATAACTTATAGTAAGTACATTGTCAAGATCCGTGTTTAAAATTATGTTTAAACTTCTTTTAGATTGCTCTGGCTTCATTTTTGTATAAACATATTTTTGTTTAAAAAAAATTACATATATATATATATATATATATATATATATATATATATATATATATATATATATATATATATATGCAATTGTTGTGGTAGGTTAATAATATTAAGTAGGTTTAGAACAATATTAGTATGGTTCATAGACTTTTTGTATCACTATTTATTTTAAGGAACACCTCCGTCTAAAGTATCTTTTAAGTCCATTCCATCCAAAGGTTGCCTGGAAGAAATCGCTGTTAGCGATAAGGCCGCCCATTGTTACACCATAACTATTACATATTTATTGTACGTATGTAGTTTTAGGATAAGAGGTGTCACAATAAAGAATTTTGTATTGTATTGTTATCCTAGTAGGACGTCTTCTAGCTAGGTGGTGCGACGATATTGGCAGGGTGGCTGGTAGCGGTTGGAAAAGAGCAGATGAACTATCGAACTCAGTGGCGTCACTGGCTTGCTGTAAGACCTATGGTCTAGCAGTGGACTAATACAACCTAATGATGATTTTGATGAGCCTATTAAATAACCATATTTTCTTAAAATAAGTGATTAACTATTCAATTTTATTTATTGAAAGTGTCATTTCAAAGCTCTGAAATGTCTGAATTTCAACTGCACCCCTTATTAATACTAGTGCTAACAATAGCTAAATAAAATGCTAGTCTTACACGCCTTAAAATTACACTGTCTCTGTTTAGTCGACAACCATTTCTTTTTCCCGTTTGAATTACCGGCGAAGTGGTGTGTTACCTATGGTCAGTGCCCAGAAATCCTACCACCAAGAGAAAACGGCACTTAGTTACCGAGGTCTATACTTTCAGTAGTCCCTATAAACACTTTACATTTATAACGCGTACAAACGATATGAATAAGTGAAATAGGTAATTTGTAAGTAAAGTCACGCGTCGGCCATTTTGTTGCAAAAGGCGGGAAAAGGTCCCGTCACACTCCAGTGCACACAGGTGTGTAACCGATACCGAAGCGTGATGCATACTGAATTATTTAAATTTAGAATTTGATTTGAAGTTTTATTTTATTTTTCTTTTTTATAATATTTTAAAAGTTTTAAAGCTGTGTTAACGGTTTCAAATAGTATAATTTATGGTTTATATGATTACTGCTTTATTATAATAGCTGTGCTCCGCGGTTTCGCCTTCGTTAAGAAGTATCCTATAGCCTAACTTATCCATAGTACTGGCTATCTCTGTACAAAATTTCAGCTAAATCGGTCCAGCCATTTGACGGTGAAGAAGTCAGAAACAAACGAATAAACGAACTAACTTTTGCAGTTATGATATGGTGTTGATTGGTTTTGATGATCACTATTGTGTATCTACCAGTTTATAATTAGTAGTAGTATAATTAGTAGTTACGTTGGTTAAAGCAACCTTGACTGATACACTCAGCGGATCATCTATCCCTAAAGACAAAAAAATAATATGGGTTAGGAAACTATCCCCTATACTTATAAGATAGATATCCCAAAATGTAGAGGTCCGCAAAAATTGCTTATCTACACTCTGAAAATATCAAAAATAGTGTCTTTTATTTTTCATGAGTTTGCAGATTAATAAACAAAGTACCTGCCAGTCTCACAAATAAAAAAATTGGCTTTTTGTATTTTGAGATAGAGATAAAGTTATTTCAAAAAGTGTGCCATCTATCCTGGGTTTACCCTATCCCATGTTGTTACTACTAGTTTCCTTACACAATATTTTTGTCTCATTAATTAATTCGTTGTAATAGCCTATGGTAGTTTGTTTATTTTGTCATGACTCTAATTTACAGCAAACATCACTCACAGCACAATTTTTAATTCGACACACCCTATTAAATAAAAAGTGAAATTGTTTAACTTTTAACCAATGTCAGGATATATTCTTCAACCTTTGAATAATCTGTCCAAACCAAAACAACCTAAGACGTCTTCCAAATTCAAAAAGACAAATCCTCGTTTTATATTCAAAAAAGGAAAAGAAAAACAGAATTGTCGATGGTTCGCAGAGGCGGGGGCGGCCCGCGCGCGTTAGTGCCGCCCCAATGCTCCTCCCACCATAAACACAACATATAATTATTGGAATATGTTATGTATTGCGGATGTTGGTACAAAAAGGCCGTAATCGACTGTTTTGTGCTATTTTTCACAACCATTCTATTGTTCTATTTTAGTATTTGTGTTTGAAGCAGGTGGTGTTTTAATCGGTACGTGTATGATGGATATTTTCGAATTTAGAACAAGATTTTCATGTTGCATAATATAGCAAATATTAAAAGAGGTTGTTATAATATCCTGTATGGAAAAAAAGTACATACTTAGACTATGATAAGGTCTTGTCATATGTGTAACATATTGTTATTATGAAGTACTTACTTACTAATAAAAGTGAAAATTACCTAGATACTAGCTACTACTAGATAAATTTACAGTTTAGTACCTACCTATTGTAACACAGTACTGAACGAAATACAAATAATTTAACACAATTATAGTGTATTGGAACTATAACAACTATTAAGAATCCATTGGTAGGTGTATCCTACTTACTTCGACTTAGACTTATTAATTTCTAAGGAAAATTAACAAAACTTTAAGTTTCTACAAAACGATCTGAAATGGATTCAAAAGCCAATAAAATAACCGTAGATACATTTATTTTTAATTACATATATATATTATGGTAAAAGGTAACAGGACAAGCACGACGGTCGCCTGATGGTAAGCGATGACGTCATAACAGATACATAAACAAACAAAACAAAAATAACAGATAACAGAATTTTGCATGCTGCATGCAAAATTCTGAACTGCCAGAATTTTGCATGTCACTGTACTGCGCCTGTTCCCTTGAGATATAAAGATGTTCAGTCTCGCATGCCCTGTAATTTCACTGGACATCTTGCCATTTCAACCGAAAAACATTCCTATTTCACGGTTGAAAATTAATTGGCAAAGTGGTGGTACCGCCCCAGGCGGACTAGCAGAAGTCCTACCACTACAAAAAGATATCGTAGGTAATATCTTCCTAAGAAGGTAGATATAGCAAAGCTACGAAACATAGCTATCCCTTGTTCTACAGAACCCTTTCACAATCCATACTGACATATAGCTAAGTAGATAGGTAGGCACAAAGCCTCAGACAGGCACATGCGAATTAACAGCTATAATTACACACAAACAGGGGTTGAAACCGCCCTTTAGCGAACATTTTCATGTTTTATAATCCTGTTTCATGCGTTATTGGCTAACCCTTTGCTGTGTGCTCGCTTCGCTACAGAGCGACTGTTTGATGATTAACGGCTCTGTGTCAAACTCAAACGGCTTCCATACGACGTCCATACAAACGTAATAACTATATCGTTTAAAGTTTGAGCATTTTCCTATGCCTACTCATTATGTACTTATGGCGTATTTTGTGGGTGTTATTAGGGCTATGACATCTGTGGCTAAGATAGTATTATTTTTTATTTAAGGTGGCATGATTTCCATACAAAAGTATAATGAAAAAGTGTGAGCAAATGGAGCAAAAACTTGCACTGAATTTACATCTATTTTTCTTATATAAGTCTTTACATACGGAAAATTATATATTAACTTGAACAATTATGAATATATTATTCAATCAATTATTTTTCATTTGACTTTGACTTAGACTTTTTTCAAAATAATTTTATACCACCAGGAGAAAATTTGCCGCTATAACCTAACCATACTACAAAAAATACCGTGATACGTAAAGGTACGGCCACACTGCGGCGTCCTACGATCTGGAGGCGCGATCTCAGTACTTTTCAATTGTTTTCTGATCGCGTTTGGTGTGAACCAGTCGGTACAAATACTACTGCGCTATCTGATCGCCACCTAGATCGTGCACGCAGGACGCTGCGTGCGGACGTCCGTACCTTAATACGTCCAGTACCCTTAGTACGAGTTTTCATGCCAAACTCGATATCGTATTTCGAACAAATTTTGTATGAAAAACAGTACAGCGCCTTTAGTGGTTACTACACTTCACTAAATTTAGACCAATAGGGGAGCCAGAATAAGCCGAAAACTATGTGAGATCTGTCAAATGCGTTTACGATAAAAACTCGTACTAAGGGTACAGCAGTGGACATATACCGGTTGATGATGGTGATGATTATATTTATCTTAGACTACACCGTAGCTATGTAACATAATACCTGTAAAGTGCTTGTTTATAGAAAACAATCGAGGATCAGATCGCGTAGTACGAAGATTGGTCAAAACACTAAACCCATTTTACAAAGGTCCATCGCACCCCAATCAGTCGTAGGCACCGCACAAAGGGTTGCCATTAATGAACGCAGATTTAATTGCTATTTTGGAGGGTGTTCCCAGGAACCTTTCATCCATTCGGGACTATTCGGGTGTAGGTATTTCAGCCGGTTAATCTGGCAATACTTAAACATGTTGCAGATAATCTATGCTATGGTATCACATTAGTTGACATTAGATTGCACATAGAATTGGTGCACACATAATTAAAATTGTTTAAACACTAAAACAACCGACTTCCACGGCGCGCGAGTCAGTTTCAGTACTAAGTTTGAAGTGTTTATCTCCATATATCTGGAGATACTAATCAGATCTCGATTAAATTACAATGCGACCAACTCGGAAATAAACACTACCAATTAAAAAAATAATAATTATAATCGGTTTACAATTGACGGAGTAATCGCGTAACATAGGTACATACAAAGAAATATTTAAAAAACATACAGACGAATTCAGAAACTCCACCTTTTGGAAGTCGTTAGAAAATATATATGTATGTAGGTATATTTACAAGCCGGTCTATACTCAATAAAAACTTTCATGTTCAATTCCCAGTAGTACACAATCTGGGCCAAGCCTGTTTACCTTCCTCGACTACCAACCAAGTCACTTCAACGTCACAAATAAAAATGTCCTATTTAACTGCTTTAGGCAATTGCATCTCAATGGTTGTATGTAATTTTAAACATACTAGACTGAACAACTGAATCAACCGAGCCCAAACTCGGTAGAGCTATGTTGTTTTATCCCAGAGATGCCATGGCCATCTTCCAGCTTCACCTGATGGTGAAGCTGGAAGGTGGCCATGGCATCTCCTGGGACTGATGTCCCACGATATCATCTAGGTGTAAAGTACTCTTCAAGACAAATCAACCGAGCCCAAACTCTGGGTATGTGTTGTTTTATCACAGAGATAGAGATTTTGAGGGCCCGGTGGCGTAATCGGGAGAATGGTCGGCTTTGATGCCAGAGGTACCGAGTTCTAACCTCGCCAATGGATTTTTCTATCGCAAAATTTATGTGCGCTTTTCACAGTGGCCCTCCGGTGAAGGAAAAACATGGTTAAGAAACCAACAACCCCCACATGGTGGTAGGACGCTATCTAGTGTCCGCCTGGCCAGCCTTTTGAGAAAATCTGTCGCCAAACATCTAAGTAATGTGTTTGGGCAGCTATCCTTGAGAGCCAGTTCCCATTCTAGGCCTAGCGTGCTTACCATATTCGACCGCATCATGACTTACCAACAGGTGAGATAGTGTTCAAACGCTAACCTATAAGATATTTTAAAAAAAGATGTCGAAGGTGGAACGGTTACCTTCCAGCTTCATCATCAGACCCTGGATATCATCTAGGTGTAAAATCCTCTTCAAGACGTATCAACTGAGCCCAAACTTCGTGGGGTTATGTTGTTTATTCACAGAGATGCCGTGGCCACCTTCCGTCTCTATCATCAGACCAGCTTCATTTTTTTTATGGTTTAAGATAATGGTACCATATTATTGTATTGTTTCCAAAGATACATAAGTTCACAAAATTTTAGTCTAATCGGATATCGAGAAGTGGGTCTAATTTAGCTTCCAAGATTCCACCTGAACATACAGACATACATACATACATTTCAAGTTAAATAAAAGCTTGTAAAAATAATGCCTAATGTTTGGATTTATAATCAAGCTTGTATTTTTTTATATCATATAGGCTAGCGTTTGACCACTATCTCACCTGTTGGTGAGCGATGTTGCGGTCGAATATGGTAAGCACGCTAGGCCTAGAATGGGAACTGGCTCTCAAGGACAGCTACCCGAAAACAATAGATGTTTGGCGACAGATTTTCTAACTTTTAGGGTGGTAGCTGGCCAGGCGGACACTAGATAGTGTATTATATGTTTATATATCACCCATACATAATTTTTATACAATAATTAAAACACCTGTGAACTTTATTTGTTTGTTTGTAAATACTTTATTGCACCAAAAAAAAATGTACAAAAGGAGGACTTAATGCTAAAAGCATTTTCTACCAGTCATCCAGCAGCGGTGGGGAAAATTTTGAGTCGTGCTTATAGTAGTACAGAGGTGGTTTTATATACTAAAATAATATCAATACCTACTACCGGACTAATTATAATATATACGAGTACTTACTATAATAAATAACATAAAAACAAATAAATAATATACATAACTTAATGAAACTACATATAATATATTGTGCTTTTCTAATTGTTGGTAGGAAAGACTTTCTTGCGAAAATAACCTTTGACTTGTCTCTTAAATAAATCTTTCGATGCAGCCATTTTAATGTCGGTAGGCAACTGGTTCCACAACCGTACAGCAGCAATCGCAAATGAGTGACCAACGAAATTGGTGCTGTGGGATGGAGTTGCCATAAGCAGCGTGTCAGTTGAGCGCAAATCTCTGTCATGCGTCTCGGACAAAAAATTTAAATCGTCTTGTAAATAGTCTGGAGCAAACTTATCCCTCAAAATTGAAAATAAAACTCCTAATATTCTACAGTTACGTCTTTCACGGATGGGGAGCCACTGAAGTTTGGCTCTGTATTCTGAAATATGGTCATACTTACGGAGACCGTAGATAAACCGAATGCCAGTATTTAGCAAACGATCCAATTTATTAAGTAACTCCTCCGTTATATTAACGTAGCAAACGTCAGCGTAGTCAATAATTGGCAGGAGCAGTGAATTAACAAGAGCAATTTTGGTAGTGACAGGAAGAAAGTTTTTAAACCGCAGTATGGCATGTAACGACGCAAAAAAATTTCGGGAGACTTCATTGATTTGAGCTGTCCAGTTAAGGTTAGAGTCTAGTATGATACCCAAGTTTTTAACAGTGTTTGAGAGAGGAATAACAATATTATTATAGTACAACGAAGGTAAATTAGATAACTGGACCTTTGAAAGTTGCCGACTGCTTCCTATGACGATTGCTTGACATTTGTTTGGATTTACTAAAATACCGAAGCGCCTAGACCAGGATAATAATTTTAAAAGATCTCTTTAAAAGAACTTTATTTACTTACGACTTTTATTTTTGTTCATAACTTGTTTGCTATACGTGGGTACCAGATAGTAAATCCTGTTTTTTTATATGTATCCCAAAAAGTATTTGGCCAAACCGTAGACGTAGTAGACGTAAATAACTCAATACCTCAACTGTACAAACTAAATAACTGTGCCATAGATGATACTTACCAAAAATAACTTATTTACAAGGTATTCGTTATTTAATAAAAATATATTTGTAGCATTATTTTTTACAATCAGTCTATTTTATCTTCAACTGCATTGTCACTTTCAATTTAAATTATATTCTGAATAAAAAAAAAAACTAATTCATGATTATAGATTTGAACACGTGACCTTAGGATCCCAATTCCATCACTGTCACCACTGAGCTATGACGACGCTATGTGTTGTGTCCAAATTTACTGATAATATGCTGTCGTTTTTAGCTTTCATATGTGTGTGTAATATTTGTTCACGTATAGGCGTTGAACTTTCGATTGAAATAAATTCACAGATAATGCTTATTAATCGGTTCAATAATTATTAATCAATGTTATATGCATGTTCAAAAGTTCGCGAAATGTAATGAAATTGGTTTATTTCAGTCTTATTATAATAAAAATAATAAAAATTTAACTTTTTCGGAATCAGCGCCATCTGTTAGCACTGACTTGGCTAGTGACCCCAGACGTTTCCCCTTAACCATTACTAGACTGAAGGATGTATTGAGCCATGATATCTGTAAAAAAATGACTGACATATATAGGCTCATATTCAGGTTTCATTGTTAAGAAACCTTCGATATGTGCCTATATCTGCCAGTAATTTTTGTGGAATATACAGAGAAACATAAATATTTACAGGTGCACCATATTTTGAATAAAATTCAATCCTATTGATATGAAAGGTACATATTATGAACATATCTGTCACCTATTTCAATATTTATTTGCATATTGCTATGATATCGAGGGTTTCATTACAAATGTGCCATTTTTCGTTTGTAGATAGTTCAATATAGCTTGAACTAGGTATTGATTAATGTAAAAAAAAAATACATACACGTCGAACATAGACCCTTCTGCTTTTTTGAAGTCGGTTAAAAAATGAAAAACACGAAATTGCTATAAATTGAATAATGTTACCTAATAATTTAGGTATATTATAATTTTTGGCGAGATTTAGGTTTGACATTTAAAAAAATATATATTTGGTCAACCTGAGTGATCAACATTTAACGATCTTTTCAACCGACTTCCAAAAAGAAGGAGGTTCTCAATTTGTTTGTATGCTTTTTTTGTATGTATGTTACGCGATTACTCCGTAAATTGTAAACCGATTCGAATGATTCTTTTTTTAATTGTAATTTCATCGAGCGAGATCTGATAAGAATCTCCAGAGATATGACAATAACGTTAAACTTGCCACTGAAATTGAGTCGCGGGGCATGGAAGTCGGTTGTTTTAGTTTTTAAACTATCTTAATTATATTATTTGATAGTAATTTTTATTGGCTTTAGATTGAACTTTTGTATGTCTCTATGGCTTCCAGTTAAAAAGAAACAGGATTGTATTACATACGAGGGGTCAAAAATAAATATAAAAACTTGAAATGTCGGCCATTTACAATTGAGGGTTGGGAACTATATGAGTAATTTGTCAATGAAATTTGCCACAGATTATGTATATATATTTCCGTGAAATTTGCTGTTCTTAACGAGTCTCAAATATCGCTAGTCGGTAGCCAAACAGCCTGTATAGCAGGATGTTCAAATACGTGCATATGCATCTCCTATTATTATGATGTAAATCTGAAGCTACAATCTAGGCCTGACTGTAGCACAGCAAATCAGAGAATATACTAATAATTTTAAGTAAATATATACATTTACATACATACTCAGTAAATTACCTATAGACACAGCCTCGCACATACATAACACAAATTCCTATACGTCCCGTGGTATGTCGGCATGTTCAAAGCGCGTCGGGCGCGGCTGCCACCCTTTGATCTGTCGTACCGTTCGGTTAGATATAGTCTGTGCCTAAGCCCTTCTATTTCGGCCTGTCTTAGGGTTAAATATGTTTTAAACTGTGGTATAACTGTTGGGGTGTTTGTTTAGGTATTTGCGATTTAACGGCTTGGAAATGCTGCTGATATAATATGATGGGTATGGGGTTGGAGGAGGCATTTGAAAGTAAATAGGTTTTATGCAAAGATAGGTTTTATGCAAAGAAATTAATTGCATTTGAGTCTAAGATTTTATTTTACTTGCAATATTATGTAGCATTAATTTGTTATTATGTATATTTTCGATGACAAGGGTCTATAAAAAGTAATCTGTGATTTTTTTAAATATAATTTAATCATGTTGATATTTTTGATTTATAGCGTAGCGTCATGCGAGGTAGGTATGTAGTTGACAATATAAGGTAACAAGACACTTGACGCTGATAACAAGTCATGATGTCTGCCTATAACAGATAATGTGGCACGCAATACTCTAGATTTCCAGAAATTTGCGCGAAACTGCACTGTTACTCTGAATCTGAATTCACAATTTGAAAACACATTTGGATTCGGAAACTGCCTCTCTTTTAACTCAGATCTATGCAATTCATAATGGCGTCGATTGGAAACTTCTGATTATCTCATTCGAAAAAAAAATGTGATTCTAATCAGAAAGGTTTCCGCGACAAAATAGCTCATGGAATAATTCAATGTTCCAAATTCAAAATGACGCTTTGAATTCGAATGTCCGATTCAAATCAATACCTATGCAATTGACTTGCCTATCTGTTTGGCTTTCAGAAACCTTTGCAAATTTGTAGTATTGTCTAATAAAATACTATTAGTTGGGTTGATAAAATCATATCCATTTCATTCAAATAAGATGATAGCTAACAATAGGGGTACATAATTTAGCAACGTCTCTCCAGAAAACTCCCAAATTTCCCCAGAAGTGTTTCAGAAGACAAAGCACCGTCCAGCCACAACGCGACATTTCCCGCAAGCCGTGACATAACTCACATGTCCAATAAATAAATATTCAACAGCTCCATACATCTCACTAATTTACTACTCCTAGACCCCATAATAACCATCTATCGTTGGTCCCCAAGAATAAAATAACCCACGACATTTTTCTTCGCCTTATCTCAGGACTCCAGACAAGATTTCCTCTCTGTCTCACCGCTAGATAGATGTAGGCTATCTCGTTCGCACGGTGTTTTATCGCAGGCGGTTCCCCTCTCCTTTATTCAGTGCGTTTTATTTAGTTTTCACCCCCTTAATGGATTTATTCCGCGTTGCGGTTTTTGACCTTGTCTCGAAGTCTGTTAAGTATAATGTATGGGCTTGACCTGAAATCTGTTTGCGTTTAGTTGTGGGTCACTTTGGTGATAAATATCAAGGAGTTTGACTTTCTCTTGAAGGAGAATGGGATTCTAGATGTTTGGGACATGAAGTTCATGGTTTATGACAGTTCGCTGTTTGGATATTGTTGTAGGTGTTGGTCTGTGGGGTGATGTTATTTATGTAAGACGTAGGTATATCAAACTTCTTATTACGATGTTGTATTGTACAGATGTTTACACATTGACGAACTTTTACTTTTGGTTACGATATGCTTTTACTAATCTCTATTTTACGTATAATACTAGTTTATTTTGAAAAACCGGGAATATGATGTGACTTACGCGATGTTGATATTGCGACCGACAATTGTTTCAGCCTCATTCGCAAGCTTTCCTCAAGATCACTTGCTGACGCATCCAGCCTCGCAAAATATTTTTAATATATTATCGAAATATTTTATCAAAACTTATGCAATCTTTAATGCGGTAACGATACTTTCCCCTTAGTAAAGTAACACGTTTAACTTACCATTTACGTAATAAATACATATTTTTTAAATAAAATTTTAGGTTCAGCTTAAAAGACGTCCTAAAATCTGCACTGTTAATAAGACATGTTTGTTTTTAACATTATAAATAGAAATCAGACACATCTGCTGAAACCATTAACAATATAATGTCCACAAATAAACCTACAGGGTGATATGAGGTCATAATGACGTAGATACATCATAAATATTGTCACCCTAGTCAGGGGAAGTGAAAATAAAATTAGTTACACTGCATTGTGTAAGGTCCATAACTTTGTTTGACCCTTAAATGACAACTTGTTTTTTATTTCATTTGCTTGTGATATGATCATAACTAAGATAGTTTAAAAACTAAGACAACCGACTTCCATGCCCCGCGAGTCAATTTCAGTAGCAAGTTTGAGACGTTTATCGTCATATCTCTGGAGATACGTATCAGATCTCGATAAAATTACAATAGGACCATCTCGGAAACGTACCCTACCCATTTAATATATAATAATCATTCAAGTCGGCTCATAATTGTCGGAGTAATCGCGTAACATACACACAAAATAAAACATACAGACGAATTGAGAACCTCCTTATTTTTAGAAGTCCGATAAAAAAAGTCTGCCGTTTCTCGTATGAATTTAAGGGTCAGTAAAAAGTTTCGTAGAAAACATTTTGTAGAAGTCGTTTGGTCCATCTCTCGTGTTTTCTTTTAAATGTTCTTTACAACAATACAAAACAAACATAGATTTTTAAAAATACCTATTGTTTTGACCTTTTTGAAATATTATAATTTTTACCCACCAAGGAACGAGAAACCTGCAAAAAACAAATGTTCCCATTTATATCCAAAAGGGCTTCACCGATTTAGATGCAGTTTATTTAATACGATTTGCAATTAATAGGCGTTTTGTAGAAAATAATAGTTAAATTTTTCTCGCGGTATCTTCTCAGTGCAGTGCAGATGATTTTTTTTTCCTAAATGCCTAACATAAAATCGACTTCTATTAATTAACTGTCTAAAACGTTATCAGGACACGGTGAAACTGACCTTTAGTTAATTTAGAACACAATTTTAATTCCAATTAGGTTAAGTATATCATTAAGATAGTTTAAAAACTAAAACAACCGACTTCAATGCCCCGCGAGTCAATTTCAGTAGCAAGTTTGACGACGTTTGTCATCATATCTCTAGAGATACTTATCATATCTCGATGAAATTACAATGGGACCACCTCGGAAACGTACCCTACCGATTACACAAAGAATCATTCGAATAGGTTCGCAATTGACGGAGTAATCGCGTAACATACACACAAATAAAAAACAGACGAATTGAGAACCTCCTTCTTTTTGGAAGTCGGTTGAAAACCAAATAGGTTACCAATTGTCTAATTTGCTTAATTAAATACCGAATGTAATCGTCAGGTTAAACAACATACACAAAAAAAAACATACAGACGAATTGAGAACCTCCTCCTTTTTTGTGAAGTCGGTTAAAAATCAACAATATTTACTCAATGGGGTAGAGATGTCAGTTGGTATAGCTAACCAACTGACGTCTACCCTATGTGGTATCCTGAGGCAGTACTTTGTAATGTAACGTTCAATAATTATACTGGGTCCCCAATTCTGGTACTTTTCGAGCAATAAGAAAAGCTTAAATAATATCTTTAAATACATTTGTAACCGACTTCCAAAAATAAGGAGGTTCTCAATTCGACTGTACTATGTTTTTTAACCGACTTCCAAAAAGGGGGGTACTCAATTCGACCATATAAATATATATTTTATGTTTGTTCGCGGATAACTTCGTCGTTTATGACCGATTTTGATGTTTTTTTTTTGTTGGGAAGGAGATATCCCAGGGGTAGTACCACAGTAATTTCATCAAGATCTGATTGGCATCTCAAGAGATATGGAGATAAACACCTCAAAATTGGTACTGAAAATTAATAGCGTGGCATTTGAAGTCCGTTTTTTATTTTAGTTTTTTTAACGATCTTATTTTATGTTTGTTCCGTGATTACTCCGTCAATTGTGAATTGATTTTGATGATTATTTTTTTGTTTGGTCGATCATAGGTACTTCAGAGGTCCCATATACATTTTATAGAAATTGATTCACCGTTTTTAATAAAAACAACAGTAACAAAAATATGTACTTACATACATGGATTAACATTATGGATTTTTTTTTTCTTTCAGCAAACTTAAGCCTTTGAAGTCGGTTTTGCGTTTTGTAAACGATTACCACGAAGGACAAACAGTGGCAGTTACCTACAATGCGGCTCTATCAGCACGTCAGTTCCAATGGTACCACAATATTGCGTTGTCACCTTGTACCTTTATAAGTATTCCAAATTTAGAAAACAATAGGAAATGGTTAGTAAATTGATTGCAAAATTTTACTAATATTTTGTAAACCATAGGAAAAATGTACGAGTAAAATGGTCGAGGTCCGAGTAATTTGGATCGTATGACTCTTTGTTTGCATTGAATTTTCGATTTATTCGATGACGGTTGGTCACTTTTTTACCGACTTCCCAAAAAGAAGGAGGTTCTCAATTCGTCTGTTTTTTTTTGTATTGTATGTACGTTACGCGATTACTCTGTCAATTGTGAACCGATTCGAATGATTCTTTTTAATCGGTAGGTTACGTTTCCGAGGTGGTCCCATTGTAATTTCATTGAGATCTGATAAGTGTCTCTAGAGATATTACGATAAACGTCTCAAACTCGCTACTGAAATTCTATCTAAAGAAAACTCGTGGGGCATGGAAGTTGGTTGTTTTAGTTTTTAAACTTAATTACTTATACATTATTTACCATCCAGAAAAACTACAGACAATGTAAGTACATATACTGTACCTACTATAGGTAGTGTAGCATAGCATTCTACTCGTCTTATAGGTATCAATAGATAGAGGTATGGCATGGGAAGCCGCCCAAAACCGCGGATTAATAAAAACAAAAGCGGCGAATCGGGCAGAAATCCGCAACAGCCGGTCACAGGCTCCAAAACTTTTTCACAAGCATTTTGATAGTCGATTTGCGGCTCTCTCCCCCCGAGGGGGCCGGGCGGCCTCCGTCAAAAACATTACTCTGCCCATCCGCGCGGAAGATTTAATTTTCATTTTTATCTGAAACATCCCCCTTTGTAGTGGTTATTCTGTATCCAATTAGGTAGGTAGCTTTGAGAATTTTTCTGGTTGCAGATTTTGGAGCTATGGAATTTTTAATTTATATCTGGTTTGGACAGGTATTTACGTTATTGAAAAAAATGGCGAATTATATACGGGACACGTAAAATTGATTTTATAACTAAAGAAAAATATCTGACACTTCGATTGTAAAAATAGCTTTTAAATTATTTTTTACTGTACAGTACATTAATCAATGGCTATAATTCATTTTATGTATAAGTAAGTAATATCTAAATTTAAATACAATCATAAAATCACAAAAGCTGATTCTTAACTCTGATTTTGTTATGCTAAGAGTGCAATATATATTATTATTAAACAGTATGTGCATTCGAATTCTAGGTATGTTATAAAAACAAGTACCTATGCATTTTTTTTGGCAAATGGCCCAGTATCTAATTTATTGGACTCAGCATTACATTTTACAATATAAATTGGATTCGAAAACCGGCTCCTTAAACTAGCATCTTTGAAAATTCACCATGCTTCGATCGTAAGCTTTTAATTAATTCAAATGATAAAATGTGGCTATCGAATTCGAATGTATCCCATTTCAATATGGAATAATACATGGGCAGATCTGATAAACTGAACATTTAAGTGTAGTTAGTCACTTACCTTTTTTCATCCCCGTCATATCCCCTCCGTTGCACCCGATCGCCTGCGGTCCAGGACTCAGGCTGTGGAGCTGGTAGGGCGGAGTCCTTGTGTCTATCTGCGCGGGCCACGGAGCCCTAGGCCAGGTGGGGGCTGCACCCGGCGCTCCCAGCAGTCGGAGTCTCTCGTACACCGGCGTGGAGCAATCGGATGGAGACTGCTGGCTTGAAGACTTCTCTTTTTGCGCTGCTAGGTTCCGGAGCACGCGGTTGATTGATGACACCTGTGGGATAGGATTTCTTTAAAGTACCTTGAGATATGAATAGTCAGTTAATATTAAAAATAAATTAAAAGTAAAAAACTTTTTATACAAAAGCTTTTTGTGAAGTTGTTATCAAGTGTAATGATAAATAAGATAGTTAAAAAACTAAAGCAACCGACTTCCATGCCCCGCGAATCAGTTTCAGTAGCAAGTTTTTGACGTTTATCGCCATATCTCAGGAGATACTTATTAGATCTCAATGAAATTACAATGGGACCCCCTCGGGAGTAAACCCGTCGAACTAGAAAATATTTTTTTTATATCGGTTCACAATTGGCGAAAATATCGATGAACATACCCCAAAAAATATTTATTTAACTGTCCTACCATTTGCCATTCCGGAGTTCCATTCCCTACAGCCCGGCTCCATCATCAGGCTCAATAGTATATTATTGCAGTATCACTCCGAGATACGCAAGTAAATCATAACTGAGTCCAATAGAACATCAGCAAGTGGTTCTAATTTAGCTTCCAAGATTCCACTCACACAAACATAATACTTAACATACATGTTTACATACTAATATTGGTAGATACATACACACTCAAGTTAAATGAAAGTTTGTTACAGGTACTTAAATTCCAAAAAGAACTTTAAGTGGGTCAGCACTTGAATTTATGTTCTTTTTGGAATTTAAGTTCCTGTAAGGCGGCAATTTAAAAAAAAGTTTAGAAAAAAATAATATCTTACTTACCTCAACATTGCTCAACAAAAAAGTTACTGATTGCAAAACGATTTTTTTAATGAAATAAACTTATTGTAATTTATATTGTACTAGGTTATAATGTTGCGGATATATAAGATTTTAATAAAATATTTTTGGGTTTACGGAACGCACATTCACTTTGGCTTGTATGGAGCGAAGCCTTAATTTAAAAGAAGTTAAATAATAATCAATTGATTGCACGGCTGTCCGATCATGTCGTCACTGGCTGCCCTTCAGGTAAACATCGCCGGATCACATCTCAGAATATAAAAGATTTTTTGTTTCACTTTTTTACAAAGAATGAACTTTTTCTTGATTTCCGAAAAAGAGAGGTTCACTTCGCTTGCATTTTTTGATAAAATTATTATCTTTTTGATGAGAAGTTATAATTGTATGTAGATATTATCCAGATCTGACTGACGGATATCTTGTGAGATACGGATATAGACACCCCAAGCTTGCCTTTGAAAATGACTCGCGCGGCATATTGTGGAGTCGGTTTATTATTATTTTCTAAACTTTTTTTAAATTGCCGTCTTATAGGAACTTAAATTCCAAAAACAACAAAAATTCAAGTGCTGACCCACTTGAATTTATCTTCTTTTTGGAATTTAAATTCCTGAGTCCAATCGAACATCAGAAAGTGATTCTAAATCTAATGTGCTATTTATAAAGAAAACAAATATTTCCGGTAGTAAACAAAAATGAAAAGAAACCTTTGTAACCTCGAGACCTCCCAATTAGGCTTCCAATCCAGGCCACCCAGACTAAGGAAAACCAAAAAGCCAGCGCACCAACTGTCACTGTCATGTGACAGCGCGGCAAACGGACATGCTACGTAACTTAGACGTAGGACAGGAAGGCCGTAAGACGATAGATGGTAACGCGATACGCGACCACTCGGTGGTCCCCGCACTCGCCTGACTGGCAGATGACGGAATGCCCGATGGACCGAGAAAACGCGGCACGGTCGAAAAACGAACGTCACTTGAAAAAAGTTTTTGTTTTTGACTATGATTTGATATGTTGCTTTTTATGAGAAACCTAAGTTGCCTATGATTTATGATATAATTTAATTATTTTTGTTTCAATCATTGCACTTTTTTTAAAATTTCTTAATAATTAATGTATTTAAAGTAAAAAGTCAGGCAAAAAAGGCGTCGACCTAAATGTATTATTTATACTTAATAGCGTTGTATATAAAAACTTATGCGTCATCGTCGCAGTTTTATTATCCATATAATTTATATGGATTGTGAAACAGTGTTATTGTTCTAACTGTTCAATTATTGCTTGTGTATTTAATTTTCTGGATAATTTAATTAAATTATTAAGTCAGACAAAGAAAGTAAGCGTTGTCATGAGTCCAATATCTAAAAGAAACCATAGCGAACTGTGTGAGCATTGCAAATTACGTTGTAATTAATAGTTTATACGTCATAGTTCTAACTGCGCCACTTTACGAAACGAAAAGTGTTGAATCTCTTTTCATAAGAATATTTATTATAATTATTTAAGACCCTTTAAAAAACTAAAAGAACCGACTTCAAATGCCGCGCTAGTAATTTTGAGTATATCTCTGGAGATACGTATCAGATCTCGATAAAAAAAATTAAATGGGACTATTTGGAAAGTATACACTTTCCAAAGGACCAGGCGTCTTTGCGAATCCGGGGAACATACATATTTAAAATATTTCAACAAATTGAGAACCTCCTCCTTTTTCGAAGTCGGTTAGTAATCAATTTTTACATCAGTAGTGTACTACTAATGTAAAAATTGATTACTAACCGACTTCGAAAAAAAAGGAGGTGAGTGTTTCTTAACTACTTAGTTAAGAAACACTCACCTATGTTTAGTTATGTGCATAGTTGTAGTAACTAATTAGTCACGAGTTGGTACATCACTAACTTTAACATTCTGTAATTGAATAAGTTTACAAATATTTGAATATAGAACTTCCTAATTTAAAATATCAGCTTGTTATCTCAAATTATCACAACTTCAGACTCTGATTGATAACAAGGCTAAGAAATATTAAAATCAGACACTTTTATATAGTCCAGTAGTCAATTTTATAAAGGGTTAAACTTCATAGAAATGAAATGGAAAATTTTAACAAGCTAAATATCAAGTTACGCAGTCAATGGTTCGAGCCAATTAATTGTTTTATTTGTTACTTTATTTTCTAATTGCTTATGAATAATGAGAAAATAATTCAACGAAAGCGGTACAAATAGCGAAAAAAATTGGAAACGGTACTTAATTGTTTTATGTTCACTTCACACTATTTCAATATGAAATCGAAATTCGAATACGATGTCTACACGTTAAGTTCAATAAAGTTATTACATACAAGTATATACTATTTTACAAAGAGTACCTATACTCGTAATTAACCGATTATTTTTGCAGAATAGCTTGTGGCATAACTTGAACCGCCTCATTCATTATTTTTAATCATCCATACTTTTCATAATTGTTTTGTCTTTTATTTTTCGAGTGTGGGTGGAACGTTGTAAAAATTTAAAAATATTGAAGGATGGAATAATCATTTTTGACGGGACTCTTGATGCTTTGGACAACTAAGGTTGGTTGCCAGCATCGAATTATTATAGGTTATAATTCGATGGTTGCCAGAGTTTTTTTAAAGAAATCTGGTTTTAATCAAGTGATTCAATTGAATAAGCGGAAGAGCCAGTGTATGATGTAATACCTATATTTTATTCCACGGAGGGGCTAGATCATCGGATTATTACCTAGATACTATAAACTATATAAAGAAACCGTTAAGGTGAAGTAATACCTATATTTTATTCCATGGAGGGGCTAGATCATCGAATTATTACCTAGATGCTATAAACTCTATAAAGAAACCGTTAAGGTGAAGTAATACCTATATTTTATTCCACGGAGTGGCTGAATGCTGAAAAATGAACCGTGGAACCTCGAGAACGATGAAGTGAACTACGTAAGCTCATAAGAATTTCCAGACCAAGGACATCCCTATGGATGTCCTTGGTCTGGAAATTCAGAATCTCCTCCTTTTTGGAAGTCGGTTGAAAATGCGCGGCATTTGAAGTCGGTTTTTTACGTTTTGTAAATGATCTGAAATTATCCGTTACAGCCGGTATATAACAATAATAATATCCGTTACAAGTTTGAGGGGTTTATTTCCATATCTCTGGAGACACTTCTCAGATCTCGATAAAATTACAATTGGACCAAACGGGAAGTATACTCTCTCTAACAAATAAATAATTTTCCATATCGGTTAATCACGGAGTTCTGATGTAACATTAAAAAAAAAATACAGTCGATTTGAGAACCTCCTCCTTTTTCAAGTCGGATGACAATTTAGGAGAACTCTACACTTTAGAAAATTATCAAAGTTATTTTTATGGTGCTTGTCTAATACATCTATGACGGCAACAAGCGTTTTCGTTTAATTTAGGCGTTATTTGCTTCTTCATCATGTGTGCAAAATTGTATTCAAACGAGCCGAGCGATACTTTTGCACTAAAAGCTCAAAGTAAATATATTAATGAGAAAGTAATAAATAATATAAAGATTCTATTTATAATAGGTACTAATCGACTATTATAGACAGACATGCCCACATTTATACGGATATGCGGTAACCAACCGACCCGCACAAAGTGTGGCCATGTGTGAAAACCGTCTGCGCCAACCGTAAAAAAAAGGATTCTAAAGTACAGTCCTGTAAACAGTCCTTTAATTCGAATTACACACATCGAATGACTTGTTTCATTGATTGTATTCCAATTAGTAAATAACCCTTGGAAGAAATATTTAAAAACATAAAACCCCCCTATAAAGCCTTTTATAATATTTACATGTTTGTATGAAAACAATTTTCGATATGAGAGTGCATTTAGACAATGTTGGGTACAATAGGTGCATTTCAATCGATTAGCGATTCGAGTTTTTGTGGTTTGAATGATTCGGTTCCATTCGATTTTTGTAATACAGGTAGCTGGGATTTGTACTTAAAAGTTTTTGACTGACTTTTTGTCGCGAGTGTTTTAATGGGTCGCTCGTTTGATCCTGTGTAATCTTTTTGTATATTTATTTATAATCTAAAGGGTAAGCAAGGTACGTTTTTGCCAAATTTAAAGAGTGGCTGTCAAATAGTAAATCCATGAGATTTTTTTTGCTTTAAGTTTTAAATTGAGTGTCAAAAAGACCCTAAAGGATTTGGCATATATATGCTTTCTCACGGATTTTTTTTAAAGCTCACTTGCAAGTTTGGTTGCACATTTCTAGTGTTCTTGTTAATCCCTCCAACTTAGCTAAATATGCTTGTGTCTGTGGTGTTCATGTCAATAATGCGATGGGTGGGAATCGAAAGGAATCGAATATGATTTGTACTGCAATTAGTCTGCGTTGTATTTATTAATTATGTTTCATTATTTCACAATTTTTTGGATAAAAATTGTCTGAAGTACTGAAACATGCACTGGGTTGCGGGTGCACGTAATAGTACGGTTGGCAACCCTACATTAATCAGGGGAATTAAACATGTGTTTTAAGTGTGACGTTCGACGTCTAGATGAAAGCTGAATGGCTCAATACCTTTGTTTTTTTTTTTAATTCAGTGCAATAAGTTATGTTTCTGTTATATCTATAATATTTTTTATTGAATATGACCTGTTTAATGTTATTTGACGTGTGTAAGTGCAAATTTTTATTTTCCCATATAAAAAAAAAATTACGACCTCTCGATCGCCAGGCCAACGCCTTAGTCATTGGGCTATTGCCGCTTATACAGCTAATGTATTTAGATAAATATTTGCAACGAAAAAAGTGACAAGGGTACTAAGTACTAATAACAGAAAGATTATGTCAGTATTAGGTATTACTTGGCGTAACAAATTATTTAGACTTAAGTTTTATTAATAATGCGGTACCTACTCACTTCAGCTGCAGGCATTGTATTTATTTAAGTTGGGTTTTTTGCATTAGAACAATATTCCAATTATTTTATCTTACCAAGTACATTACTTAGCATAGTCGAAAATAGGAACTAGGTAGAGGATATAGAGTTTGACCAAGAGACGTATAGGTAAATTGATTTCAAAACGATCCCATCACGTGCGTCACAGATCACAATAAGCGGGTAAAACACAACGCGTTCGAAATACAAAATAAATTACATAAAAAAAATAAAAACGTTCCGTTTCTTACCTATCAAACGTTCAGTAAAAGTATGAAAGGTGCCCCCTAAATACCGGGTGAGGCGAAGCGCGAAAATTATCTTATATTTGCTCAGACGGCGTGAACTCAGGGCGCGAATACTTTTCAATAAGCTTAGAGAGCGATTTTTTTATTTTGCGAGAGCCATCTTGTAAAGCACGGCTCTACGGAGCAAATAGAGGGTCCTTATTGATCGATGCGATTTCTCTGATTGCGAAGTTGTTGGGGACATAATTTATTATGCATAAAATAAAAATATTTTTAAACATGCACTTTTATTTCGCAAACTTTCACCTAAAGTTTATTCGTAGAGGTTGAATGCTGGATTCAGGAGCTTGATAGAAGAAGTTCTATATTTGAGAAGATCGTGAACAGTGTGCAATACCTACAATAAGAAGAGTAGGTATATTTTCAAAACATATTTTTACCCTTATGGATTTATCTTTGTGTAAAAAAGGTTTAAATAGGCTGTAATATGTTTATGTATTTTTACGCATAACTTTTTAACGATATATTTTTAATTCCATAGGCTGCGGGATATATCCATGTACGATTTAAAAGGATATTAATTCAGGTAAAATTTTATGACAATATTCTATAAACTTTGAGGAAGCGGTTTCAGAAGTTGTGCATAGATTTTTGTAAGCAATATGCTCGCCTGATGGTGACTACAAATAACAAATACTGTGGCACACTACACATTAATCTCTGCATTGGCAGAATAATGCGCATCACTGCAATATACCTATTACTGTGCTATTACCCAGTATCATTTACATGGTTTGTCCTCATTATCATCATCAACCTATCTCTGTCCACTGCTGGACATAGGCCTCACCTATGGCACGCCACGAGCTCGATCTTCAGCTCTTTGTTTCCAACCGCTGCTAGCCAGCTTGTGTAGGTATAAGAGCCGTGGTCTGCACACTAAAACACTTGTTTTGACTTACATATACCCTTTAATTATAGATACCTACCTATATTTTTCAAAATATTTTACAGTGAAAACACGTCTCAAAAGTTTAAACAGCCGTCGCGTGTTTCGCCTGTGTACGACTGTACGTTACCTCACTCGCGAAATATAATGTTCGAAAAAAAAAAGAAATAAAAAGCAGTGCATTACTCCCGGCATTGTTGGGCACGTCGGCACCGAGGGCCGCGACAAAAGGCAACCTGCTGGGGCTATTGTGTACCAAGTCGGCACTTTGCGACTCAATATTTTTGGTGACTTTCGCTCTTTCCCCCGCTTGCCTCGCTCGCTTAAAGAAGGCGAAGTAAGCGAACAAATGCGCACCTACTCCATATTGCAGATCACTTTCAAATGTTTTTCCTTTGTTTTTGCACCTTTTTGTGCAAGATTCAATCAATTCAGAGTGGATGTTTGTTTTTATTACTGATTTAAAGTACGAGCAATGTTAAAATTGGCTTCTGAACAGACGTTAGTTTTGAATAAAAGAGAAATGAATATTGAAAAGCTTTGTGTATTGTGTAAAAATAATTTAATTATTCGCACATTCCTAAACAATAAATAAATCAAATCGATCACAACAAAAGGTCAAGACAACAATTAAAATAATGCCGACCGCACACCGCCCCTTTAAGACGCGTGAAACCGCCTCCCGTTAAAAAAAATACGCCCATAGACAGCAAAAGCAGGCAGAAACGGCGCTTAATTCGGCCGATTCCCACGTTCGAAATTTAAATTTAATTGTCGAACTATTGTTGGCAATCAAAGAAATGGGTCAATAAGGAGTTCAATTCTCATTGTTTGATTGAGACTTATAGGCATTTGTCAATACGTTGGGCATTGAGAAGCGACGGGGGGCGTTCTGTTGGCACTCAATAATGGTTTGAACACACGTAGGCTGAGGTGTTTCTTTAGTCTCGGGTGAGTCCGTGTATTCGGAATCATTTGAGAGTGAAATGATATGCAGCTATTAGGTGCGTTCTCAAGGGTGACTACAATGTGTGAGCTAAGATCTATTGTTGATCTGTATTGCCTTGTGAAGTCACAGTTAAACGGATTTCAATTGAGAATTGTTTGACGACAAACGTAAGGACTATTAAAATGTTTACACCATCAGCCAATTGAACATGATTATAAATATCATAAAACAGATTAATTTTTCAAACTTAGAACGTAGGTATTCTTAATTAAAATAAAAAATGGATCGGTTGTTGATTTCGTAATTCAACAAAAGGCAGGCGAGCGACGTTTGACTTTACATAAATATCTCTACATTTATATCTAATACCCGTTTGCATTTAATCAGGAATCGCTTTAGATTATCATAATACCTATTTAAAAAAAGAACAAACAGATAAACTTAGGCGATATCACAGAATAATGAATAGTACAAACGATACTTATATTTAGTGCATTAGTCCACTTAAGTGCACTGAACTTCTTTCTTCTGCTTCAGTGTGCAGCCGGTCTATAATTCTTCATATAAAAATGTATTTATTTTGTTACTTTTTTATCTTATCACCATCAAGTTTCGCCACTTAGTTTCATAAGATTGTAAGTCGATCGGTCAAGCGCGAGTCGCAATGGGCGTGTAAGTATCTACCAGACCGTGTCTGTAAATACCTGGCGAATAGAATTATTTATCTGATGATAAGGATAGGAAACATTAATATTTACATGACGAGAATATATTTGGGAAATTATTTTTTCATTTGATTGAATATGTAGGTTGCTATATTTTTTACTTATAGGAGCGTCTAGGGGCTTGGATTGTTTTATTGGTAAATAATAAAAGATCGTTTAAACAACGAAAAAAAAAGTTTTTACATGCTACGCTAGTTATTTTCAGTACAATATATATATATAATGTATAATATATATAATATAATATAATATAATATAATATAATATAATATAATATAATATAATATAATATAATATAATATAATATAATATAATATAATATAATATAATATAATATAATATAATATAATATAATATAATATAATATAATATAATATAATATAATATAATATAATATAATATAATATAATATAATATAATATAATATAATATAATATAATATAATATAATATAATATAATATAATATAATATAATATAATATAATATAATATAATATAATATAATATAATATAATATAATATAATATAATATAATATAATATAATATAATATAATATAATATAATATAATATAATATAATATAATATAATACAATATAATACAATACAATACAATACAATACAATACAATACAATACAATACAATACAATACAATACAATACAATACAATACAATACAATACAATACAATACAATACAATACAATACAATACAATACAATACAATACAATACAATACAATACAATACAATACAATACAATACAATACAATACAATACAATACAATACAATACAATACAATACAATACAATACAATACAATACAATACAATACAATACAATACAATACAATACAATACAATACAATACAATACAATACAATACAATACAATACAATACAATACAATACAATACAATACAATACAATACAATACAATACAATACAATACAATACAATACAATACAATACAATACAATACAATACAATACAATACAATACAATACAATACAATACAATACAATACAATACAATACAATACAATACAATACAATACAATACAATACAATACAATACAATACAATACAATACAATACAATACAATACAATACAATACAATACAATACAATACAATACAATACAATACAATACAATACAATACAATACAATACAATACAATACAATACAATACAATACAATACAATACAATACAATACAATACAATACAATATAATATAATATAATATAATATAATATAATATAATATAATATAATATAATACAATACAATACAATACAATACAATATAATATAATATAATATAATATAATATAATATAATATAATATAATATAATATAATATAATATAATATAATATAATATAATATAATATAATATAATATAATATAATATAATATAATATAATATAATATAATATAATATAATATAATATAATATAATATAATATAATATAATATAATATAATATAATATAATATAATATAATATAATATAATATAATATAATATAATATAATATAATATAATATAATATAATATAATATAATATAATATAATATAATATAATATAATATAATATAATATAATATAATATAATATAATATAATATAATATAATATAATATAATATAATATAATATAATATAATATAATATAATATAATATAATATAATATAATATAATATAATATAATATAATATAATATAATATAATATAATATAATATAATATAATATAATATAATATAATATAATATAATATAATATAATATAATATAATATAATATAATATAATATAATATAATATAATATAATATAATATAATATAATATAATATAATATAATATAATATAATATAATATAATATAATATAATATAATATAATATAATATAATATAATATAATATAATATAATATAATATAATATAATATAATATAATATAATATAATATAATATAATATAATATAATATAATATAATATAATATAATATAATATAATATAATATAATATAATATAATATAATATAATATAATATAATATAATATAATATAATATAATATAATATAATATAATATAATATAATATAATATAATATAATATAATATAATATAATATAATATAATATAATATAATATAATATAATATAATATAATATAATATAATATAATATAATATAATATAATATAATATAATATAATATAATATAATATAATATAATATAATATAATATAATATAATATAATATAATATAATATAATATAATATAATATAATATAATATAATATAATATAATATAATATAATATAATATAATATAATATAATATAATATAATATAATATAATATAATATAATATAATATAATATAATATAATATAATATAATATAATATAATATAATATAATATAATATAATATAATATAATATAATATAATATAATATAATATAATATAATATAATATAATATAATATAATATAATATAATATAATATAATATAATATAATATAATATAATATAATATAATATAATATAATATAATATAATATAATATAATATAATATAATATAATATAATATAATATAATATAATATAATATAATATAATATAATATAATATAATATAATATAATATAATATAATATAATATAATATAATATAATATAATATAATATAATATAATATAATATAATATAATATAATATAATATAATATAATATAATATAATATAATATAATATAATATAATATAATATAATATAATATAATATAATATAATATAATATAATATAATATAATATAATATAATATAATATAATATAATATAATATAATATAATATAATATAATATAATATAATATAATATAATATAATATAATATAATATAATATAATATAATATAATATAATATAATATAATATAATATAATATAATATAATATAATATAATATAATATAATATAATATAATATAATATAATATAATATAATATAATATAATATAATATAATATAATATAATATAATATAATATAATATAATATAATATAATATAATATAATATAATATAATATAATATAATATAATATAATATAATATAATATAATATAATATAATATAATATAATATAATATAATATAATATAATATAATATAATATAATATAATATAATATAATATAATATAATATAATATAATATAATATAATATAATATAATATAATATAATATAATATAATATAATATAATATAATACAATATAATATAATATAATATAATATAATATAATATAATATAATATAATATAATATAATATAATATAATATAATATAATATAATATAATACAATATAATATAATATATATACAATGTATAATAGGTGTTTTATGTCTTCTGGAGATATTTATCATCTCTCGATCAAGTTACAATGGGTCCAAAATGGAAACAGTTTCAAAAATAATTTTCGAAATCGGTTTCTGAGGAAACAAACATTTTAAAAATACAGGCGAATTGAGAACCTCCTTCTTTTTTGTGGAGTCAGTTAAAACAAGATCACTAGGTATCAAAGGTATCAAATTACCTGATGTTAGGTAAAAATGTGGTGTCTAACATGGAGGTGGGGACTCGTGCTTGTACGAGATCCGGTCATGGTTATATATATATTTAGTCTCATCTGGGTTCATCAATTCAATTGAAAAACACAATTTTCAATAAAATTAAAAAATCAATAGAACTCTTGAGCTGGTTCCACTTTTCATTTCCCGTTACGGACATTTTCCGCCAAATCTGTATAAAATCCCGGATTGCGGATCGGACAGGACCGGCGTAAAATTGTTTATTGATTTATTCGGCATATTTCCTACATTCGGAGGGACTTGAATCGTAAGAAATAATGGGTGAGGGGGAATATTCTTTAGTGTCGTAGGAGGTATAACGACACCTCCCTTTGAAATTTAAGAGGTAAAAGAGAGGTGAAAATATGGCAGAGATAAATTTTGCTATCTGAATCCCGCGGTTTACTCGCGTCTCTTAGGATACCTTCTAGATAATTTTCGGTGGGTACCACAAGGTAGTATCCTGGGACCGTTACTGTTTCATTTTTATATTTATAACGCTATAACAGTTATAACTCTTTTTGCTGATGATAGCACTTTATCATTTAAAATAGACATCTACAATAAACTGGCTTGACATCAGTAATCTGGAAAAAAACCTGGACAAAACGAATAATACAAATTTTATACGACGACCAGTATGGCAGTTTATTCTTGACATTAACTATCATGGATAAAAAATTGACGAAGTTGATGGTGATGAATATCCTCACAGTTTTACTAGTAATATCTATTTAAAAATAAAAAAATACTTACTGAAAAAATAGATTTCCACGTACAATTTCATTGATGTATAAATATAACAGAATATTTATTCTTGAATAGAACATAAATGAGTCTGTACCTAATGCACCAATCATAGATTCCGCATTCCTTTGATTTTCCGCAAGTTATAATACGGCGAAATAATAGTAAAAATACCAAAAATAGGCATATCGAATGCCTGGTGCTACACCGCGGCGTCCTGCTTTCGCGTGCGCGTTCGCGATCATTTTCAATCGTTATCTGATCGCCGTAGATCGCGTTTGGTGTGAACACTGTGAACCAGTTGGTACAAATACTACTGTGCTTTCTGATCGCCGCCTAGATCGCGTACGCAGGACGCCGCGGTGTGTTGGTACCTTTAGCTCGAAATCATTATTAGGGTTCCGAACCCAAAGGGTACCAACGGAACCCTATTACTGAGACTCCGCTGTCCATCTGTCTGTCTGTCTGTCTGTCTGTCCGTCTGTCACCAGGCTGTATCTCATGAACCGTGATAGTTAGACGGTTGAAATTTTCACAGATGATGCATTTCTGTTGCCGCTATAACAACAAATACTCTTAGTATTTGTTGTTATAGCGGCAACAAAATGAAAACAAAAAACAAAACAGAACAAAGTTAAAAATTAAAGAAAAGTTTTAAAAAGTTTTTACGATAGCGCCGCGCCATCTAGATAGCATCTTAGATGGCGCTATCGTCTTTACCTTAATCTGAATCTCGGAAACGGCTCCAACGATTAAATAAAATGTAGTATACAGGGTATTTCGGGGCGATAAATCGATCTATAGTCCCCGTCACGAGAAGCTATAAATTATGTAAACAAACATCTTTTACTAAGTAAACATTTTATACTGCGAGATAATAATAAATTGACCATATTCAATCGACATGAAATATAGACGGGTTATATGAAAGTAACAACCTATTTAATTTAGTCGGATCATATTTTAACGACGCAAAGCGCTATCGTTTGTGTTTCTTGGTACCGGACGCAGGGATTGTGAACTATCGGGACGCCATTTTGAAATAAACGCGTCATTCGAGTTTCGAATGCGTACGAGTACGAAATTCATTTTTTTTGTTGGTCCAAATGTTGTGAACTCCTGAACACTTGTTTACATAATTTATAGCTTCTCGTGACGGGGACTTTAGCTAGGAATCATTTTCAGAAAATGTTGTTTTATTCGTGTTTTCAATAATCAACTTAAAATATGACTCTTCCCGACATCTATTGGCGAGTAGAAGTAGCTTTAGAGTTACTGTGTTGGTAAAGCAGTTAGTTGCTCTCAATTAAAAAAATAGTATTATTATTCGTCAATAGATGTCAGGAAGAGTCATATTTGTCTCAAAAGTCAAAAGTCAAAAGTCAAAGCATTTATTCAGTATATGGGCAAATTAAAAAATTGCACTTACATACGTCAAATTACATTAAATAGATCATATTCACTAAAAAATATTATAGATATAACAAAAACATAACTTATTGCTTTGAATTTACAAAAAAAAAACATAGGTATTGAGCCATTCAGCTTTCATCTAGACGTCGAACGTCACACTTAAAACACATGTTTAATTGCCCTGATTAATGTAGGGTTGCCAACCGTACTATTACGTGCACCCGCAACTCAGTGCATGTTTCAGTACTTCAGACAATTTTTATCCAAAAAATTGTGAAATAATGTCTGTTTAAGTGGCAAAAAATACTGAGCAAAGCTCGGTCAACCAGATATTTAATAATATTAATTACTACTATTACTATTACTACTATATAATACCTTTGTGTTAACGTTTACTTAGTTGGTATTAGAAGTTCGTTAGATATTCTTTAGATTGCGTTCGGAACCCTCCGTGTGCGGGACAAGAGTCTGACTCGCACTTGGCTAGTTTTATTTATTTTAGACAATAAACTACTCTAGGCAGTACCTACTACCTACTACCATTTCACTCGTATTTCACTACCTCTTCTTAACTACCGCTTCTATTCTGACATCCTCTTTGACTTCAAATCCCAGCGAAATACAGTACATAATAATGACCTAAAACACATCTGGGGTCAATATAATTAAATACAACATCTTTGAGAGTCACCCAAACGGCAAGAGTCTATTGTGTTTACTTGGCGAACCAACTCCCAATTCAACTGTAATGATTTTAATGACAATAACCCAGTATTATTATTATAAGAATATAATAATAGTTTATTATGGTCCATTATTAATATTGGCACGGGATGAACGCTCGAGTGAATCAGAATGACACACTTTTTCAACGGTTCTGTTTCTTTTTGACAGTTTTTTTTTGTTTGACATTTCTATAGCACCTTGTTAGATTTTTGTAACAGTCAAGCACAATCGCAATATTGTTTTTTTACATTTTTGTAATAGTTTAGTAAAAATGTGGACGATATAAGGTACGGAGCGTATTATGTGGTATTATGCAGTTTCATGTTCAGAATTTTACTCCTAAACCGCTGGAGGGATTTGCTTGGATAATCTTGACGAATTTTTATACATTTTATTAAATAAAGTTTCTATTAAATTTAGTTTTAAATAAAGTTTAAAAAATAAATTTTTCACGGTACTTCATTTTAAGCAATTCTTTTTGATTCAAAATTATTTTTTCTTATGTGTTCAGAGAGCTTTAACTACCTATTGGTGAAGCAGGGGTAATAGTGCTCAGTAGGTAATGCCGCTCATATACCTGGACATGTAACTGTATATATACTGTATAACTGTATACTCATATAACTGGACTGGCTTCCCCCTTATACTTTAGTCAAGAAAACTCTACTGCGAAAGACACTACGAAATCTGGAGTCACGTTATAGAAAAAAAACAAATGTAACGATTTTATTAAATATAGGTAGGATGCTTTTATTATGCGTAATACTAATGACAATGTTATACTGTTAAACTTATTTATGTATAATTAATATTTGTCTATGATACGTTCGACAAGGTTTTAGTAATATTTAAAATTAAGCCTTAAATTCTCAAAAAGTTTTTAACTTAATATCTAACCATGAATAAAATATTCTGTACGTATCAGATATCAGAAATATTCAACCACAAGCCCCATTGTCACCCGAAACTGCACTCCGTAATTACACACAACTGACACTGTTATCATCTGATTAAACTCAGAACTGTATGAAAAAACGCATTAATATTCATCAGTACAACTCGATAGTACTGTTAATACCCTACCAACAACAAAAAGCTGACAAGTACGTCGTTTAATACACAAAGCGTAGCGTGGACGCCGCATAAAATTATAATAAATACTCTGACAGAGACAGCAATGTTACAGCAATTGGGGAAAGAGAGACAGAGCATGGAAACGGTCATCCCTATTGCATCTATATGCATAGGGCTGCCACGATCTGTTTGAGATATGTCTGGCATTTCCCTCGTGCGCGTCAGTCAAAGTATATGGAATTTCGCAGATGTGACGGATCGAAATGGAGTATGCGATATATTTTGATATTTGATCTGCGGTTATGATAAGAAAGCTTTATCGAAAGAATATGATTTCCAAACGCAAATCTTGAGCACTAAGAGCGATTTTGAACTCTATAGGCTCTAATAAGTCGCTAATAATTTTCGTCGCTTAAGTAGTTTGTTTCGGATAATGTACTTACAATGCACAGTTTAATCTTTATTTTAAATATGTTCTATCGGCTAACGAAACAAACATAAACATTTTTAACATTAGCACTGCCAAGGAAGAAAACGTTTCATCTGAGTGTGTGTTTCACTTTAAGTACTATCTGAGGGTTTTGAATCGCGAGTCAATAGGTCTTCCAGATAAGAGTATACTTCACTATAGACTACACTGCGTCACTTACCGTCCAATAAAATTGCGGTTCAACGCTTAATTATCTAGAAAAAAACATAGTTGCACATTATGAATAAATGTGAAAATTTGTTAGTTTATTTATTTGTTTGTCACAGTCTAATAGTTGGACTGATTTGACTAACATTTTGCACATTAATAGGCAATTTAGTAGAATAGGACATTTTTTTATGCGTGCGAAATCTAGTACAATAATGTATCAATGAATTACATTAAAATTCTACAAAAAATTAAGGATGTAAGTTCTTTGATAATAAGCGATACAAATATTTGTATCAATACCCATTAATTTATTTTATCAAAGGGGTATTGATATTTGTATCTGACAACCCTGCTAATAAGCGACATCCGTAAATCGTAAAGGTGACAACACACACTCGTCATTTGGACGCCGAACAGGGGCAATACATGTCGGACTATGTGTGGGGTGCTTTACTCGTAATAAGTCATAATTCATGTGTTAACACTGTTAGGAGGGTCTAATAATGGGTATCAATTCAGTTTCCCATCGAAACCCATTATTATACGATGGTTGACGATTTTGACGTTTCATAAGGGGATAGATAGTGACATCTGTGAAATTATTGGAGAACTGCTTTAAGATTTTCTAATGGGGAATTTTACGGTGAAATTGTAAATGCATGTTAAATGATGCGCATGTTTGGTGATTCGTGGCGCTTGTTTCCAGTATGAACAATATAAGCAGCGGTTTGTGATTTTGAATACAATTTCAAATTACAAAAACAACGAACAATATAACTGAGCTGCTGCTAATATCATTAATATATATCGCTTTTTGAACAGTTGCGAAATATTTTTTTATTGTAATTCAGACGCACTACACATACCTTTACTTCAAAATATAATTTCTGTAGATCTGGTAACAATGAGCGTTGAATTCACCAGATTACCTTGCAGCAATTTATGGCAATATTTTTACTAAGATATTTTATTTTATTACATTCTATTAAATTCACCACTATTGCTCACCTAATAGTTAAAGAAAGTTAGGTAATGAGTAATATTATAAGAGTTAAAAATAGTTTAACAACTAATGAACCGAGTTCACATGCCGCGCGAGTTAGTTTCAGTGGCAAGTTTGAGATGTTTTTCGCCATATCTCTTGAGATACTCATCAGATCACAATGGATTGTATATAGGGACCACACCACGGTGGTCACACCTCCACAGACGCGAAGAAACTCATTAAAAAATAATCATTCGATTCGGTACACGGCTGGGGAGTAATCGCGTATCAAACATACAAAAAAAACATACGGATGAATTGAAAATCTCCTCCTAAATAGAAGTTGATTGAAAATTACAAATCGTTAAAGCCACACTGTTCAGCGAAAAGGCTACAATGGAATCGGCCAATCCACATTGGATAATTAATTGTTCGCAACCCTACTAGTTGCGGGCTGGGCCGCGAGTTGCGTGATATGTAGCAATTGGTAAATTGCTGATATGTAGCGTATAGCAATCTACAAATAGCTGATATGTAGCAATAGAAACATGAATGCGCTAATTGCTCTTTGCAGCTAGTCAAATTAGAATTTAGCGGGAAGGTATTTTGGCAAAGGCTTTGACTAGAGTCTAGACGAAACTACTAATTATTGGGTAGTACTAAAGAGTGTTTAATAGTGGGTTTTCATGGTATGAGTGTAATTGTACCGACTGATTCCGAGTGCGCTCGGATGATATCGTAGGCTCGTAGCGCTTACTACGCTAATATCATTGATATAATAGTTTTAGATTTCATTTTATATTATTTAGATTTCAAATACATAGAATGTGTAAATACTATGTTAGTTTGTTAATATGTTTAATTTAAAATTAGTTGTAGCTTGAAAAAAAAAATTAATAAAAATTTAACAAAACACGACTGAATTAGTTACTTTTTCGTAGGGGGTATAAAAACGAATTAATCCATATCTTCGGTGAATATTAAAAAAATACATCGTTATATTTTTTTAATTAATCTTTAAATTTAGTATTAGGATAAAAGGCCCAAATTTTGGCAGTACTTCAGTTTTAGGCACTTGAGTTTTATAATAAATCCATAATAAAGTTATTTTGTGTGATTTTTACATTTCAGAGAAGTACTGCAAATTGCAATATAACCAGGATATAATTTTGCGTATATTGTAGTATTGTATGCACAAAAACTCACAATTTTGAAAACTTGGGTGCTAATAACTGGACCAGTATCAATTTTGTTTTTTTTTTCTACCTAAAAGTAAAAAATAGTAGATTATACAACAAGTGAATAAAAAGGCAATTTAATTCGAGGGACTAAGTTGGATCCCGAGAGCAGCGAAGGATTCTAGATTAGAATCCTCAGCGGAGCGAGGGATACAAGGACCGAGATTAATTTTTTTATTCACGAGTCGTGTAATCTTCTTTTTACCATTGACTGCGAGAAAATAAATAGTAGTATAGTATATATAATTATCGTATTTAATTATTAATATGTAGGTAATAAATGTGGACCATTAAATGCCGGTGAATGTGTGCGAGTGTAGGGAAACAGCAATGTTAAAAACATTCTATTTGCGTTCTCACCAAAATCCTACTGAAAATCTTCAGTAAAGTCACATCTTTACTAAGTGGACTAGACTGTGACTTCAACTTGATCAGAAATATGACTTTAACTCATCTTAATGACTTGAATTTACAAAAACTTGAACAATTTTAATACTTGATTCTAGCTGAAATACACTAAACGTGTGGAGCCATAATGAAAGCAATAAAAAAAATTAACCTAAATTGGCGGGATTTTTAGTTTTATTTAACAATATGGCTTCTATGGTATACCTCCATTTAGTCAGCCAGTAGGCAGTTTCAGCAAGTTTTATTATTTTTTTGTACATAATTCATATTTCGTGCTTGTTCCAAATTCAAAATGTTTTTATTCACCGAGTGAGTAAAAGAGCGTTTTATTCACTGCTGTCGATGATTAAAGTGCTCTTTTTCGAGTGACAATGGTAAAAAATATGTTTTTTTTTCATAATTTCTACTTTATGAAGTAAAAAAGAATTTTATCAATACCCTCTCCTTTGGAAATTGATAATTCATATATTACAATAAATTATCTATTACAAAAGCATACACCTACAAAACCATATATTGCCCTGAGATTTCAATCAAAGTCACCGGTGACTTCATTAAAGACGTTTAAAAGTTAGCAAAACAACCTAATGAATCAATATGAAAGCTTAACGTGATGAATTTTATTTATTTTTTAAACAAGTGTCGTTTAGTCGATCCCATTTAGTCACGGTGGGGTGACTACCCTCGTGTTCAAATGTATAATGCGCATATGCTGTGCGTTTTACGCAGTTTTAATTTTAATCCGCGTATATTTGCGCCGTGATAGCTATAGTTTCGCTATTCATACCATTTTAGCTACGGACTTAGCTATATGCAGCGAATTTTGGTTTTTTAATTTACATATTTTTAGCTTAACTTCATATATTTTGAGATATTTTTATTGTAACCGTATTCCACATGAATAAAAATCTTTTTAACTGTAACCTTTTGAAAAAAAAATGCATTAAATGTTTAAAAAATAGGGGTAGGTATAAACAGTTTGATGATTACGTGGAAATAGCGTCGCAGATTATTTTCTTATAAACATTATCGGTTAAAATGAGTTTAATCGTTTAAACTACCTATTTATACTTGTAAGTATATATTTTTGAGGCTGTATAAAAACGTATCGTAATGTATATTAGTCGCTTTTTTAGATAGCATATTGGCTATCGTTTGAACACTGTCTTACACTGTTGATAAGTGAAGATGCGGTCGAGGATGGTAGCATACCAGGCCTAGAATGGCAACTTTTACTAATTCGCTCCCTTCATCCCTTCTGTTACAGGCAAGGTTATAGTGGTAGTACTTCTGCTAGTCCGCCTGGGGCGGAACCACCACTTTGCCAATTAATTGTTAACCGTAAAATAGGAATGTTATTCGGTTGAAATGGCAAGGCCTCCGGTGAAATTACAGGGCATGTGAGACTCAACATCTTTATGTCTCAAGGTAACAGGCGCAGTGCAGTGACATGCAAAATTCTGCATGCCGCTGTATCTGTTATAGGTAGACGTCATCGCTTACCATCAGGCAAGCGTCGTGCTTGTCTTGTTACCTTTTACCATAAAAAATAGCTGTACTGCCAAGTTTGAGTCACATAACCCGTGTTCATATTGCCTTGCGTGATTCATGACGTAGTTTATATACGCAATCCAGTAGACTCTTCCATCCTCTTTATGAGTACTTCTCTTCCATCCTCTTTATGAGTACTTCTCAAACATTTCCCACAGGATCAAGACAACCCATAATCCAAAATCCTTATTTACTTAAATTAGATTGTATACGCAAATATATTCAAAGTAAAGCGGAGTAGGGTACTCCACAAGGCATTCTTAGGGCGTTTACAGATGAGCGGACATCAAACGGGACCCTACGTAACAGTCATAATCAGACGGTTAGGCTTTCTTTGATAACCGACATTAGCGTCTTTAGAGGAATTTAATTTGTTTTCACTTGTCTTGAAAGCTGATGTTTGTAGATGTTTAGTTGTTTGACTGTCTGCAGGCTGTCTTAAAATGGTTTTGAAATCAAATGTTGTTTTGATGGTCATTTGCAGTTGAAATCAGAATAAGATGGTTTTGGTATATAATGGTTTATTATAACTATAGTTTCTTAGTCTGTTTGTTATGTTCATCGCCATATCTCTGGAGGTCCTGATCAGATTTTAATATGGATCTACAGATCTTAATATGGAAAAAATAATCATTCAAATCGCTTCACAATTGGCGGAGTAATCGCGTAACAACAACAAAAAACGTACAGACGGATTGAGAACTTCCTCCTTTTTGGAAGTCGGTTGAAAATAGTGTCCTACACCTGTTGTATTATTTTTATCCAGTAAGAGATATCTCATTTAAGGCTGAATAGTAATCATTCACTGTCTACTGTATCGACATACCCACATTGCTTTATTGCAAACCCACCCTCAAGTGTAGTTTGAAATAGGATCTTATCTGTAGATAGCATCTATTTAATACTGTTGGATTATGGGTGGTAGAGTAAGCAAATAAAGAAATATTTTACTTAAATAAATAAATAATCGTTTATTGCCAGAAAAACAACATACAAGAGATACAAAAAATATATAATACAAAAAGGCAACGGGATACAATTCAGCTCCTCAGCTTCCACACGCAGCGCTGGCTTACAATTTGACCCAATGCTCGGGCTAGGGTCTTTGCCGAGATGCTATAAGTCACAAGCTACTTATCATATCCTACTTAAATAAGCAGCAATAGCCCAATGGATAAGGTGTCGGACTGGCGATCGAGAGGTCGTGAGTTCGATCCCCATCCATTGCATTATTGATGTGAACCCACTCCAGACACAAGCATATTTAGCTTAGTTGGAGGGGTTAACAAGATTACTAGTAATGTGCAACCCACATTGCTAGTAAGCTTTTTATAAAAAAAAATATATAAACGTGAAATTTTGTAAGAATGTATGGATGTGTTTGTTACTCTTTCACGCAAAAACTACTGAATCGATTGAGCTAAAATTTGGTATGTAGATAGCCTAGACCCTGGAATAACATATAGAATACTTTTTATCCTGATATTCCCACGGGAACGATGTCTACGCGGGTAAAACCGCGGGGCACAGGTAGTACAAATATATAAGCAGGTGGTAGGAGCATATTATACCTTTGTTCCGCCTGACTTGTTACCAAAAAGTAGCATAATCAAGGAAAAAATCTACTGCTATAACTTTACGGTGTTCCGGCAGCACACAGCTCTTGAGAGTCAGAGTATTCTAAACCAAGTGTGTTCACCATCATCAACCACGTCATCACTTACCTACCACCAGGCGAGATAGTGGTCAAACGCTAGCCTTTAAAAATAATATTAAGGGCTATTTTCACCGGTTCACGATAAAGTCACAGGATAGTTATCTGACATGGCGCCATGAAAAAGTTGTAAAAAATACCGTCAGATAAGTTCTGATAGGTCTATCTGGAACCGGTGAAACTGGCCTTTATCGACAAATTGTATGGTAAAATACAGTCGTTGAATCCGAAAGGTAGCTTACCACCATCAAGGAAAAATTCTGCCGCCATAACCTTACGGTGTTCTGGTAGCACACATCCCTTGACAGGCCCAGCGTGTTCACCATCTTTGACCACACCATTGCTTAGGCTTACCACCAGCTTCGAGCATTTACCAATGGAGATGTTAACGCAAGGCGTACCCCTCTGCTGGCCCATATATCCATTATTGGCCATATGAGCGTGCGTAACTACGCTGTATTTTTAATACTGTGTGCGTGTTTTAAGCCAGTGTGCGGGATCGTTAAAGTGAGTGATTTGTGTGTGTGCAATGCGTGTTTACCTCGTCCCCCGTAAGGATCGGCAAAAAAATTTTTGCGGGTTACAACGTTAAGATCTCCATTGGTAAATGCTCGAAGACCACCAGACATGATAGTGGTCAAACGCTAAAAAAATATAGAGACTATCTCTGCTGACTGCAAAAAGTATCAACAATTGTAGTTCTAATAAATCGATCAATATCGTAATAGCACATCAATACAATAATAAGTGTAGTATAATACAAAAATTGCAACCCGGCTTTGGGCGCACGTGCCTGGGTGGTACTTATCGCGCTTCGATTCTCACCCTTGCCTCCAATTTTTTTATAAAGCCCTTTATAGCTGAGATTTTTCATCAATATTTACTTTTTATATGTTAGACAAAATGCTTGCGCTCAGTTTCTGGTAACCAAAATAATAGGAAAATGAAATAATTTACCTAACTTGTCAAGTTATTAAGTTTTTCTATCCAAAAATATAGGTGCGCATTTTGTAGTAGCCCGCCGGTAAAGGAAAAATATCGTTTATAACCCTCGATGATAGTAGGACATAGCTCAACGGATTAGCAAGCTGAAGTGGCAGTGGGCTGGTCATATCTGCCGCAGGACTGATAACCGCTGGGGTAGACTTGTCCTAGAGTGGAGACCGCGAATCGGCAAACGTAGCGTAGGATGTCCTGTGACCAGGTGGAGCGACGACATACGCAAAGCGGTGGGCTGTGACTGGAAGAGAAGAGCCGAAGATCGGGCTCAGTGGCGCATCTTGGGAGAGGCCTACGTCCAGCAGTGGACTAACACTGGCTTATGATGATGATAGTAGGACACTATCTAAGTGTCCGCATGATCTGCTATCACCCTCAAGTTAGAATATCTGTCGCTAAAAAATCTAATGAGTAATCTGATGTACTGGCAGCTATCCTTGAGAGCCCGTTCCTATTCTAGCGCTAGCGTGCTTCCATTCTCGACCGCATCATCACTTACCAACAGGTGAGATTAGAGATAGTGGTTAAACGCTAGCCAATTGCTGGAGGCTACTTATGTCAAACCTTACGAATTAGGCGTTGTGTGAGATTGACAACCTATACTAGTCAGCTGTTCTAGAGATGGTTAGCGTACCATATATCGCGAGTTAGGAAATGTACCGGTAAAGTGAAATCAATATTACTACTCTTGTCAAAAATACTATCAAATAATTAAACGACTAAATAAATCGATCGTTGTAAAAATAGAATCAGATGGCAATACCTAGTACAATATGGAATTAAATTATTTACAATTAGTAGCAAAGAAAAGAGTTCAACGCGCACCAGCTACGTAAGAATTTGTTTTGCTCGCATGGAAAACTAATAAAAAACCACATTTGTTATGAAGCATATTTTAATCACAAGGTCAAAGGTTTGCCATCGTTTTTTGTGACTTCATAAATAATAGTGCATTGACCCACATTTATACCATTATTATAATCAGCCGGTGTTAGTCCACCGTTCATCACAGCTGGACGTAGGCATCTCCCAAGACTGACTAACTGACTCCCAACACTCCCAAGACAACTGAGAATTCGGCTCTTTTTTTGCAATCACTGCCCACCGCTTTGCGTATAGAGTCGATGAACATACACAAAAACAAACATACAGACAAATATAAAACCTCCTCCTTTTTGGAAGTCGGTTAAAAATATATTACCCGTTATAAAGACGGTATTAGTATACATACAAATACATAGATATCGTATAAACTTACAAAGATAAGAGTATATAAGAGTCTCGCAAAGTCTCAGAAACAGGGAAACACATTAATTCGACAACGACGCGATCGGAAATTGCTGCTAATCACTCGTGCAGTAACCTTGTTCTTTTTGGACAAAAGGTTCAGTTTCCCCGGCACCTGATAAAGGTTCGAATCATTCTCGGATATATCACGCTATATAAAAGTTGTCAAAATAGGTATGTCAGATAAGTTCCTAATAGGGGTTATCAGAAACCGCGTGAAACTGGTCCTTTATATAGTAGTACTAAGTACTACATATAGGTAGATAAGTCTTACTATAAATAAAGTATTAGATCACAGACGTAATAAAAAGGATGGTGCACTGTAGATGTTTTGACAAATTCAATTTAATCCGTATGTTGTAACAATAAGGTTGTAATTGCTTTGTATAACAAAACGGCCCAATTGAGAGACACCAGGGTGGGAGTGTGTCCTTGTCTAACAACCTGATAGTCCTATATTATGTTCTATACTATATATATGGTATACGTATGGTATATATATAAGTTGTCCATACAAAAGAAAGGGACAAACTCCGTTCAAGGTCGGTCTCATGGGGGCCGGTGTACGCGATCGAGTTTAATATGTAGCAGGTCTGTGAACACAGTATAGTCTTACTATAGATATATGTCCAGCTCCAGCTGCTGACAATGATAGGCCGATGATGATAGATACAGAACAGTATAGATAGAAACTACAGCAATAAAAAAATTGAACAGTATCTTTCTTGAAAATACCTGCATATCTGAATAGTTGCACAATTATAATTCCTATGATAGCAAAGCCTAAAAAAACGGTCAAGTGTGAGTTCGACTCGCGCACCGGGACTTTCGTACAAGCCTGAGGACAAATTCAACTTTGCAGTTCGATCCCTAGACCGATGCCTAGACAATGTTCATGCACTAACCGCAAATAATAAGTTTGTAATTTAGTTGGTTATAAAACATTTAGTTTGTACGCATAATTCTGTTTTTATGTTTTAATACATAAACTGTAGCGATAGTTTTTAATTGACCGAGCGAGCGAAGCGTTTCCTTTTCGACTAGGCCAAAGATGCTTTTGTCCGGATGTTTATCTGTCTGTTCTCGTCTACAAGTTCCATTTGTCAACCGATTTTGACAAAAGCACACGAGTTCCTTGATTTTTTTATTTGCCCATAGCTATGTATATAAAAGAAAGTCGTGTTAGTTACTACACTTATAACTCAAGAACGGCTGGACCAATTTTAATGATTTCTATATTTTTGGAATTGTCTTTGTCAGAAATAGGATAATAAGTATTAAAAACAATGAATAATTAACCTAAACAAAAAATATAAGACAAATTATTTTGCCAAAATGTTCCTGGGTTTCAAAACTGCCAATCATTTGATGTTCAATTGTTTATCCCGTCGAAACGGTAAACCGCAATGAAATAAGGGTCATCGCTCCACACGATTAGTGTATTTAGCCAGTGTCAAGTACAAAAATTCTTCAAGTTTTTGTGATTTCATGTCATGTACATTTTAAAAATGTTAATAAATTTTAAATACTGTCAGTAATGACAATTGTGTGACATATTAATGATTGTCAAATATGCGTGCGTTCAGAAATGTATGCTTACGAGTTTTTTGCGGGAACGTGAAAAAGTGTGTAATCTCATTGTATTTTTTCCTAAAACTGGTGTTCTTCCGCATGTTAATGTGTAATAAATGTGGATTTTTAACCATTAAGTGTCGGTGAATGTGTGCGAGTGTAGGGAAACAGCACAATATAGAAAAACATGCTATTTGCGTTCTCACCAAAATTCCACTGAAAATCTTCAGTGAACATCACATCTTTACTGAAGGTATGACTTAGACTAGATTTTGACTTGAAAACTGAGCTGAAATGTGACTTTAACTCATCTTTACGACTAAAATTGATAAAAACTTGAAGAATTTTAATACTTGACACTGGCTAAATACACTAATCGTGTGGAGCCATAGTGAAATTTCAAAACAAAAATCTATGCTTATACATGCAATCAAGACAATAATAATCAATGCCTAATACATTAGACAGTTATTCATGAAGTAAGTATACTTATTCAGAATTAAAATTAAATACTGGTGATTATATTTTCACAATTTAAATTAAACTCAATCGAACTAATTTCAAGTTTAACTCATCTATAACAATAACAACATTGTTTCATTGCATCATGTCTTGCTGACACGCGGTTGAAGTACTTGATTGTTGTATTTTTATTCTATTTCTCTATTGCAACAACTTTGATTATTTACTTGATAATCAAAGTGCCATAATACATTACTAAACTTAATATCTCTTTTGTATTCATTGTATCACGTTCATAAAAGCCTAAATTAAGTTCATATAAAAGGTAACACGACATTTATTGTCTGTTAGGTGGTACGAAGTTCGCCGGGCCAGCTAGTACTGAATAAATGCTTTGACTTTTGACATTTAAGAGATGTTCAATCGCGGTTTTTTGATTGGGGGGAAAATAGGGGGATAGGGCAGAAGTTTGCTGTAACGTTATTTATCAACGGATTTTAGTCAAATTGGAAAGGCACACTAAGGACTTCATTCTACACTGTACGTTGCTATAAAATTCTAAGAAGGGGGAGTAGAGGGGAGAAAGGGGGCGCAGTTTGCTGTAGTGCTATATATGGACGTAAATTTCAATTTTTATAAGGGCACGCAAGGTCTACTGTTCTCACAGAACTACTAGTAAAGGTTTTGGCTAAACTGGCAACATTTTTTTTCTATACTACTATACATGAATAAATACAAATACAAATAACTTTATTGGCCTAAATTTGATGCACAATATATAAATATGAATCCATAAGCTCTTAAACTAGCATAGCTGTGTCTCGAGAGCCAGTGGCTTCTCCCAATTTATGACATACTCATTTTTCAAACTTAGTTTTATACAATTTCCTAAGTTATTTTTAAATCATAAAACTATGTAGATTCTAATAACTATTTTGGGTTGGATTTAGAATCGTTTGGCACGAAAAAGGGGGGTAGAGGGGTGGAATGGGAAGGGGAGGGTCCCCCTTCACTACCCTACCACTCCCATTACAAGGTAATGCATAGTTTTTGAGTTATGCCTATTTTTGTTGGGTTTGATTATGGATTTTTGGTTGAATTTAGAATCGTTTGGCATGAATTTGATATAAAATGTTATGGGGATGGGTAGAGGTTAGGTCCCTGATTGCAACAATACCATTTATTTAACAATGTAATGCATATTTTACAAGAAAACGATATAAACAAAATCTAACCTAAAAATATACTAAACCATAAAAACAAAGCGCAAATAATAATTACAAGGGCTAGATAACTTATTAAAAATTTTAGTAATATTATTTACCACTACTAAATTAATAAGAACACCCCACTAGAAAAAAAACTAGGTTAGGTTAGGTTGAAACTGCGACAACACAACGCAAAAAGTTTGTTAAACATCCAACAAAACAGTGATATTGATCAGCAAAGTGTTACAAAAAAGTGAGGTTATGATTTTACAAAAATACGCATAACTCTTAAACTATGTATTACCTTGTAATGAAAGTGGTGGGAAAAGGAAAGGGGGACTCTCCCTTACCCCCCCCATCACCTCATCCTCCCTTTTTCGTGCCAAACGATTCTAAATTTTTACCAAATGAGGTTATGATTTTCCAAAAAAAAATCATGACTCAAAAACTATGCATTACCTTGTAATGAGAGTGGTGGGGTAGTGAAAGGGGGACCCTCACCTACCCCCTCCACCCCTCCATTCCCCCTTTTTCGTGCCAAACGATTCTAAATTTCAACCACTATTTTAACATTTATTTTACATGTTACAAGTTAAGTACTATTGTGAACAGTTGTTTTTGTGTGTATGAGTTTTGTCGCTTGTATGTGTATACACACATAATACTACATAAATACATTATACATTAAATCCATAGACTTATAAAGGTAAAAAATATAGATAGAGATATGATCACGTGTCACGCAGCGGGACGCAGTATATTGGATAAGCCTGTAATTAACTCGGCTAATATACGTAGGGGAGTGCAAACACTTTACACAAGTGCGACCGAGGATCACAAGCAACATGTGGGGATATGGGAACATTTACTTATTCAAAACATATTACACTTGTCAGTCTTTATAGAATGGGTATATACTTAGCTTAATTCTGATAGGGACAGTTTTCCATTTCTCGAACATATGGTGTAAGATAGAAAATTTAAATGTACCAGCGGGGTGGGGTAAATAGAAATAGACCGAACGGTTTGCATTTTCAATATTTACGTATCTATATAAAAGTCGTGGAGCTTGCACGGTAAAAAATATAGCATTTACGGCATATTTATTATTCTCTCTCTAAAATTTCAGAATTCAGATTTTTACTGAAGGGTTGGATTTTGATGTGACTTTGATTTGGATTTACGATTTACAATTAAACACTACAAAAGACTAAAATTATAGTTTACTAAATTTTAGTTTTTATTGTTTTTGTTTAGGTTTATTTGTTTGTTTATAGTTAGGTAGTTTTAAAGTTATAATAAAGTATATACTATATTTAAAGATAGATAGATAGATAAAATATGTTCTTACATACAAAAATACTAAGATAGTCAAAAAAACTAAAACAACCGACTTCAATGGCCCACGAGTCAATTTCAGTGGTAAGTTTGAGACGTTTATTGTCATATATCTGGAGATACTTATCAGACCTCAATGAAATTACAATGAGACCACCTCGGAAACGTACCCTACCGATTACAAAAATAATCATTCGTATCGGTTCAGAATTGACGGTGTAATAGCGTAACATACACACACAAAAAAAACATACAGACGAATTGAGAACCTCCTCCTTTTTTGTGAAGTCGGTTAAAAAGAGTGAAAAAGCTGCAAAAAAACAATAAAATCTAATATTTGGAACTGGTTAAACAGATAAGGCTCCATCTCCACGAGTGAGTATATCCTGGTGATATTCTCAACATGCCACAAATTCAATAGAAACTTAATAAATCAATCTCTAAATGACGATATTATCGCGGCGTTGAACGAGTGAATTGACGCGTGAATCGCCGCTACTGTCACGATATGTAAAAGTGGGTGCCTATTGTCTAGAAAAGGTTAAGATTGCTATCCCATATTGATTACAGCTTAGAAGGTCCAGTATAATTTTCATCTTACCATCATATTTGTAATCTTCTCTAAGTGACTTGAAGTCTTCAAGTAAAAGAAAAACAAAAACAAAATCAAAATGGCGGAGTGGAAAGGAGAAATGGGGGTAAATTTGCTGTAGCGTCATTTATCGACAGATTTTAATCAAATTCGAGAAGCTCACTAAAGATTTCTTTCTACATAAGATGAAGTGAAAAAAAATCCAAGAAGGGGGAGTGGAGGGGAGAAAGGAGGTGAAGTTTGCTGTAGTGTTATATATGGACGGACTTAAATTTGTATAAGGGCACGCGCGGTCTACTGTTCTCATAGAACTACTAGTATAGGTTTTGGCTAAACTGGCATAATTTTTTTTCTATACTACTATACATACACTTAATACATTATACATTAAATCCAAAGACTTAATCTAAAAAAAAAGCTAAATCGGTCAAGCCGTTTAACCGTGAAGAAGTCCCAAAAAAGCAAATCAACAAACTGACTTTCGCATTTATAATATTGGTGTGGATTTTTATTTTATTTTTATTTATTTATTATGGAACAGTAAACAGCCACATTATACAATATTAAATTTAAAAAAAACAATTAAGTAAACACAAGTATCAATAACGCAGCCCACCACACTATTCTCAGATTGTTACATGCATATTAGCAAACAATAATCGCCAGATGAGCGACTGACTTATACAAAAAAAAAAAATTATTATAATTCAGTTTCGTTACAAAATGGATAAATATGAGTGTTGACAAAACATTTGGATAAATTATAGATTAAGTACATAAAATTACACTTAAGCTATTATTTATTAATTCTCTATTCTGTGGCGTTAGTTATAGTTACAAATTAATGGATGGAGTTGCAATTATAAGTAAATGAATTATGATAGATTTACATAGAAATCGTTGTAGAACTGCATAGAAAAATTACAACAGACTCAAATACGAATGAAAACAAGGAATAAAAGGGTATTTAGGTTAAGATGTAAGATTTTTAGAAGAAACGGCTATTTTGAATTGGCTAAGGGTACAGGAAAATATGTCAATATTTTCAAATTTATTGTTATATAAATCAGTCATCCTCCGAACAGGATTACGGATGCCAGAGTTAGTTCGACTACTGGCCTGTGCAAACAGACGAACAGCGCGCGCCTCGCGCCGCTGAACTGTTCTAGGTACAATGTAGCATAGGCTCATCACGAGGTCGATACAATCAAATTTGTTATTTACTATTTTGTACAGAGTGGTCATTTCCAGATATGTTCGTCTGGACTCCAAACTCAATAGCTTATATCTAGAAAGTAATTCAAAGTAAGACAAATAAGTTTTATGGCATCTATAGTGCATAGTGCGTAAATATTTACGTTGAACCTTCTCAATGGCAACTTTGTACTTGTTCTAGTAGGGGTTCCATATTGGTGCGGCATATTCTAATTGGGATCGAACTAATGTTTTGTATAGATATAAATACGTGACTGGACGTTTGAAATCGCCAGATGATCGCATTATAAAGCCATACATTTTAAAAGCTTTACTAATAATGTTGTCAACGTGAGTATCAAGACATAATTTAGAATCTAGTTGTACACCTAGATCTCTTAGAATGGTCACTTTTGAAAGAAGTGTATTACATAGATAGTAATCAAAGTTGATGATCTTTTTATTCTTTGTTAAGTGTATGTAATGACATTTTGGAATACTAAGCTTAAGTTTATTTTTATTACAATAAATCGTCAGTCTATTTAAATCTTGTTGAAATAAAATACAATCATTAACACTACATTAATACTAAAGTCTTGAAAGTTTTCAGATCATCTGCATACAACAAATATTTAGAATTTTGGAAACACTGACCAATATCGTTGATAAACATTATAAAGAGCAAAGGTCCGAGGATGGAACCCTGCGGTGCACCTGAAGTAATGACGATTCTTCGAGAATGATATCCATTGACAACAACCTTTTGAGTTCTATTTAGTATATAAGAGGTGAACCAGCGCAATAAGTTACCACGTATCCCATTAAAGGCTAATTTGTTAAGAAGAATTTATAAACTACTTATGTGTTCAAATCGCAAAAGTTTAATGTTTACAACTCTGTTCCAAGTAATTGTGTTTGTAAAAATAAGGTACAATACAAGAAAGAAAACGGTTAATCGGTTAATATATTTTTATCGCAGTATTTTAACTACACTGTCAAATAAAGCAACTTTTCAACGAAGCCCTCAAGCGTTCCTGCCAATGACACCTAGCATTAGGCATGCGGATACAATTGTAACAATTTCATCTATTTATTTACTCTTCCGATTACACCCTCAACAATAAGCCTTAAATCCTTAGAATTGCGGTATTAATTTCCCTCCAACACATCTTATTTTTTTAAACTCTTTCATAACTTCTTTCTCTGGCCAAAAATACACCGAATATGAAAAAGATAAAAACTATATTTGTCTATCGCCGCCTTTGACTTTGACGAGGCTGTGAGTGCATAGAAAAATACACCTAAAGATAATAATCAATAGGTCTGTTTTTGCGTGTCGTAAAAATGTTAGGGTAAATGTTACTATCATCGACCACATGCATGTCACGTGCCTGACACGCGCCATCTACGATAATCTTCTTTGGCGTCCTCTTTTGTTACAATTTGTTGCCGCGTCGATATATTTTCCGGACCCCAGTAGAGATCCCAGTCTCTGATATGATACTTAATGATATTTTAAACCAGCGTTTGCACCGATACTTTTATTAAGTTTGCTATTAAGCTACTTAGCTACTAAAACACTAGGAAAATAGGACTTTTATTTTACTACGTTATATATATATATATATATATTTTTATTGTTCTTTTGGTTTACAATAAAAAGTTATTCTATTCTATATAGTACATACTCTGCAACATTTATATGAGAATTCCTTTCCTTCCAAAGGTTGTCTGGTCAAGATTGCTCCAAGCGATAAGACCACCCATTATATTACCATTGTTTTCTTTTAAATATCTCTATTGTTTTATTTGGCGTACAATAAAGAACTCGTACGTTATCCTAATAGAATACTACAAATATCACTATTTATAAACGCTAGTATAATCTATCAAGCTGAAAATCTAAAATTAAAATATTTTAACAATACAGTAAAATATCACGCACAAAGTCAACGGAAAGTCAATATCAGGGCAAAAAAGTTTGGCCGCGTGACGTTAAGTGACAAGAAAATATCGCGGGTACAATGAAATAAAGTTGTCATCCTCAGTTGAAGGGCCCGGGAGCGTGCTAAATGCATTAATTTGGACTGGATTTAGTGGTCCGGAAATGATTTGCTACGGGAACGCATGTTCTATAGAGATATGACCCTATGACCCTCTTACCACAACTAACAACCGAAAATGTACTCAAATTATACAGCAATAGAACTTAAATTTGTGAATAAAGGTTTTAAAATTTTTGTTTAAATGAAATGAATAGTTAGAGGACTTATCGTTACTTATTTTAGTTAAGGGTCGTAACTGTAAAGGATTACTAATATTTACTGTTTTATTATTATTTAAACGGACGTGCATCTTTGATACTCTTTCATTTGAAAGTATGATAGTTTATTTTTTGTATTTTTTCTTTTATTGTGCAGTAGTAGTTTTTTCAAATGGGTTCTATAAAATACTTCCTGGGATACAACCATAGAACCTACGGCCGATCATTATTACAAACTCTTAGCACATTAAAAAGGAACATCAAACAATCCCTTATCAATGAGCTATCTGTAAAGTTCATACATGTTCATTCATTTATGTTAAATGATACATTTTTAAACTTAATATCAATATAAATCCCTTATCAATGAGCTATCTGTAAAGTTCATACATGTTCATTCATTTACGTTAAATGATACATTTTTAAACTTAATATCAATATAATGTCGTTTCAACTAATCATGAAACTAATTTGTTAATATGTACATTTAATATTGATGTACAGCAAACCGATTATTTCACCTCCCGAGATTAATAAAAGCAGACGTCGTTCTCCCCGCTCGACGTTAATATATTCAATCTTAAGCACCCTCTTAAACAATATACGTAAACACAATATAACCCGATATACGATAAAACGAAGACATCCCTCATACCTACCGATACCTCCGCACCACCCTTACCGTTACCCTCTGATAACTTAAAGACTTTATCCCCGGCAAAGGAATTTTTACCGTAACAAAAGCTTTCATATTTTCTTTATTCAAGTCGTGTCGAAATCGGAGCGTTTACCCCTCTTTAAACGATGAAAAAACAGATAAGACGCCAACTCCTTCACTCTCATTAAAAAAAGTATCGCTATCTTTATCTAGTGCTTCGGCCGTTTTGGTTTTGTCTATGACTGGTTTATTTTTTTCTGGAAAGTCCTCAGTGTCCTGAATATCGTAATTAATTTATGTTAAGCAAGGGCGGAGTGCTAAAGGGTGTACGGATTATTAAAACGAGAGTCGTAAAGAGCAGGAGTAATTTTTCGTAGATTCGCGATGTTTTAGTATCTTCGCGGTACGTTAACTTTTATACCGTTTTCATTGACATCGTTGTCTTAAAAGAGTTAGGTAAAAACGAGCAAGGCTTCTGGCTAAGTACTTACCTACTCTACTTTGCAGCTTAAAATGATTTTGTGTTTCGAAAAATGTGGGGCGAAATATAAAAGTAGAGCTTAAAATGTGAAGAGATAAGGCGACGAAGCTGGTTTCTTAAAATGTTACATTGAAACTTATTTTAGTTTGAGGTAAGTTACCATTTCAGATAGTGTGTGTAAGTATATCATTGAACAAAAATGATGGTGACAAGCGTTACTAAGTACTTAGATCTTCATAATATAAATATAGATTTATGGATTTTTTTTTTAAATCATAGTAGAAACTTCTCTGAAAGATTTTTGACAGCTTTTATATGGCGTCATATGTCAGATAACTATTTCAAACATTATCGCTTGACTACTATCTCACCTGGTGGTAGGCATTGTGTGATCAAAGATGGTGGACACGCAAGGCCTAGAATACTCTGACTCTCAAGGAATGTGTGCTGCCGGAACACCGTAAGGTTATGGCAGATTTTCTCCTTGATGGTGGTAAGCTACTTTTTGGTAGCAAGTCAGGCACATCGTTTTAATATGCTCCTACCATCTATGGTTGAGGTTTAATAAAAAAAAATTAGTTTATTAAGAAGATGGAAGTACGAGTAAACATCAGATTCTTAAGTTCCTATATTCCAGATATTCTTTCAACAAAAATCCGCATCAACCTGGATATTCCAAGTATCGACATCAAGGGAGGGTTCCATATTCAAAAAAGGGAAAATGAAAAAAAAGTTATAACGTCATATTGTTTTGCTGCGAAAGCGAGGGGGAAAAGGGGAGCCCTGTATAGTGCAGGGACAGATAACGGAGCATCCTGTAGGTACCATTGTGTTTTACGGCGCCCTTTCTTATTTTTCTTATATCTAAGGCGTTGTGTGGGTGTGTACGAGTAAATAAGATTTATGTATGATGGTGATTGTGGTAGATTGTCTACCTTTATGTATTGTAATTGTAATGTAAAGCAGAGAATATGTACATGAGTATAAGTATAATTTTGTTATAGAAGTCCATTACTTTGTAAAAGCTGCTTAATACTACCTAACCGTTCGACAACCATCGTTATTTTGTTTTTATTCAGTTTTTATTTTATATTCAGTAGGTACCTACCTAGATGTCTCAGCTTAGTAATGTCAGATTTCATAATTATTTGGGTTTCACACGAGACGAGCTTATATTACAAATATTCTATTCATAACGAAGGGTAGTATTAAAAAATCTATGCATTAAATTAAAAATACTAACCTTAAATAAATTCAATTGATTAAAAGATCTAACTAATACACATTAATTTTTATATAAATGATTTTATTCACAATCTTTTTATTGTGTTTGGTTCGAACATATAAAGAGTGATGTGGGCACATTACAATAATAATATAATGCATTTAGTTGCTATAGAAATATAGATATAGAAATAACATCAATATAGTACGATTCAGCGAAGTGAAAAATATATAATGAATACGAGTGATAGATATAGGTACCTACAAATCTTATATTTTGTTTCAAACAGCATGTAAAGTTGTTATTAAATCATCGATTTTAAAGTTAATAAGCCGATCTCCTTAAAAAAATCACTACACTCGCTATGTAGCTTTAGATGCAAACCTACTGTTTATTTATATATTTTGGCAAAAATAGGTCGTGTTAAAAATTAGTGTTAGAAATTCAAGGAAGAAAAGCGGTATAGACATCACTCTCAAAAAAAGAAGAAAATATGAGGTTTGTCAGATTTGCAATGTTAGCAGACATTTGCGTTCATTTTGGAAGCCATCTGTTGTGTCAGGAAGTATCCTGTGTTTTATAGAAAACGCCTTATTGGACCTCTTGAACTATATAGGCGTTGAAAGTAATCAAGCAGACCGCCTGCTTGATGGAACATCAGCAACACTATAAGCGCTATTGATGCATCACCGACGCCATCTTAAAATTTTTGTCATATAAAAATTGTGTACTCACGCTCGGTATATTATCCGAAGTGCAGACACCTTCACTGAGCAGACGGTCTCGTATCTCCCAGGCGAAGATCGAAGGGCACTCGCGTTTGTACTGCGCGATCTTGCTAACCACCTCAGCTGTGGCCACTCTGGGTTTAGAGCCGCCGATCGCACGGGGCCGGATTGAACCGGTTTCGTAGTACCTACACATATAGAAATATTATTAAAAAACTAGCCGACTTGCCAGATGCCGCGCGAGTTATTTTCATTTGAAGTGTTCCTCTCCGTATATTCAGAGCTTGATACAACATTTCATTCATTTATTTGATTTATTCATAAAAAAAAAAGTTAAGAAAAGGGTTTTTTTACTTTTTATATTGTACCTAACAAAACAGGCAAGAAGCTCGCCTTGGCTGAATAGTTCTGAGCCTAAGGTACATATCCTTTTTTTAGGTTTCTGAAAGGGTACCAAAACCAACGGAACCCATTACTTCTTCAAGTCTTACATTCCCTGTAATTTTACTGGACACTTAGCCATTCAAATCGAAAACATTTCTACTTCATGATCGAATAACTGACAAAGTGGATGTACCGACCTCGACAGATTAGCAGAAGTCCTACCACGACAGATATGGTAAATATAAAAAATGTACAGGAAATTCAAGAACATTTTAGTGTAGCATTTTAGAGCGCATCATGGCTTACTACCAGGTGAAATAGAAAAAGAAAAGATATTATTAGTCAATCCAATTCACCCAAGGTGTTATATATGTGTTCCAGTGAAATTACAGGGCATGTGAGACTCAACATATTTGTCTCAAGGTAACAGGCGCAGTGCAGTGACATGCAAAATTCTGGCAGTTCAGAATGTTTCATGCCGCTGTATCTATAATAGGTAGACGTCATCGCTTACCACCAGGCCAGCGCCGTGCTTGTACCGCTACCTTATGTAATAAAAAACAAAAAAAAAATGTAAAATGTGTTAATTATCCAAACGAAACCGCACGTATTAAAAACGCGCGTTTATTCAACTGTTACGTGTAGTCTTTCCAAAGTTCAGACGTTCGCAAGCAAACTGTCATCGTGTGGTATCATCAGAGGAGGGTATCAAGTGTCGGTGTCGCATGAACCTGGGGCACAGCGCCTTGTTTTACTCGACGCTTGCACAGCTAACCACCTGTCATGGCTTCGTATTGAGAATATTGCGAAAGGTTTCAAAGACTGTTGATTATTAGATTTGTTTTTATGAATAAGGAAATTAAGAAGTATATTGCTAAAACCTTGTAAATGAGGGCCCGCGGCGCATTGGCAGAATGGTCTGCTTTAACGCCAGAGGTAATAAGTGTTCAAATTCCGTCTGTGCATTTCACGGGTAAGTTGTTAGTAAGCTACCAGAATACAGGTGTTTTTTTTAATATCCAGCTAGCTAGGATATATCAATCTAGTAACGACCCCGTGATGGTAAGGCACTATCTTAGTGTCCGCCTGGTCATGACCCTCAAGTTGGAAAATCTGTCGTCAAAACCTCTCATGTGGTCGAGCAGTTGTCCTTGAGAGTCAGTTCACATTATAGGTCTAATGTGCTACCATCCTCGCCCGTATCATCACTTACCAACAGGTGAGATAGTGGTAAAACGCTAGCCTAGAATTTTGGCGGGGACGTGAAAAAGTGTGTGCTCGCATTGTATTTTTTCCTAAAACTTGTGTTCTTCCGTGAGTTAATGTGTAATGAATGTGGATTATTAACCATTAAGTGCCGGTAACTGTGTGCGAATGTAGGTTAACAGCACAATGTTGAAAAACATGCTATTTTCGTTTTTACCAAAATTCCACTGGAAATCTTCAGTTAAGTCCACATCTTCACTCAGGGTTATGACTTGAACTATACTATGACTTCAACTTAACCTGACATGTGACTTTGATTCAACTTCATGACTTGAATTTCCAAAAAATACTTGAATAATTTAAGACACTGGCTAAATACACTAATCGTGTAGAGCCATATCGTGTAGAGCCATATCACGCTAGCCTATAAGAAATAAACAAAATCATAAAAAAAACTTTTGTTCACGATTATTTTTACACTGAACCGGCCTCCAGGCTATTGAATAGTTGTCCCTTAGATTCATTAATGCAAATCTCAGGTCAATCTCAGGTCAAACACCGCGACGTAAGTCTAATTTTAATATTTCATTACACACAGACATCGGAACATGTGAAACTAAATAAAAGCTTGTAGAATTTACAAAGATCTACGTAGAAAGATATATTGTATGCAAACACATATCTACTAATAGATTGAAAGATTGCAAAAAGTCTAAGCAGTGATTGACTTAATTAAACCTTAACTGAAAATTTAAGTGAGTGTTAAAAAAGATAAACTACCAACAGTAGGTAGGTAGGAACACGGAATCTTTTACAATTTAATTGTATCCAATTTCTACGGGTCAACCTTGTCTATACTAATATTATAAAGAGAGAACATTTGTATTTTTGTATTTTTGTATTTTTGTATTTTTGTATTTTTGTATTTTTATATTTTAGTATTTTAGTATTTTTGTAATGATTTGGTTCAAAACTACTGAACTGATTTAAAAAATTCTTTCACTTATACATAGAATGTACTTTCGGAATGAAAATAGGCTATATATTATCCCGTTTAAATCAAAGGTACATTTGTGGAGACCTAATTTGCAGCCTAAGTCGGCAAAAAAACGGTCGAAAAAACACGTTTCTTACGAACGCTGCTCAATTGAAAATAGATAGAAGAATATTTTCTATGGAAAAGTTGTACAACTTAATAAGACCTACAAAAAATCCGCGACAACATATGTCTATCTCTTAAGGTTGACTCACAGTAACCATTTAAATCTTAATTTTTTTGTTAAAAAATATTACATAACTTTCAAGGCTATTTTCAAGTATATAGTATTAATCCTTAGCCAAATATTTACGTTAATTAGCTTGGCCACATATTATAGATTAAAATTGTCCTTTACAGTATATAATTCAAATGAAAACTCTAGAAGATATCACGAATTTCACATACACGCATCGAAAAATTAATAAAATATTTGCAGTGAAACCACAGATTAGGTCATATTTATTTCGAAAATATTATTATAAGCTTAGCTATGCTGTAGATCCCCACCGATCACAATCAATTTGAAGTCAATATAGTATAATAATATGATCTATTGTATAAAATAATACTCATCTATATATATAATAATATAATATTTTAAACCACCCCGACTGATCTATGTATAATATTTTCATTAAAAGCATTCCAATGACTCTAAACACGACATTTAAAATCTGAGCTGTAAGTTGGTGAGGATTTGAGTATTCTGTAGAGTCTAGATGTCCCAGCATCAGGTCAATGCTTCCATGTTCTTACAATATCGTTGAAGAAGAAGATTTTCGAATTGATCAGACCTATGAAAGTTGATTTCATAGCGCAATTAACTAGAAAAAAGCTCATAGTTTTATAACCATTGAACGAATTTTCATGAATCAAAGCTAAGAACACTCTCGATGAAGACATCTATCAAACAAAAAAAAAAACTATCAATAATAAAAACAAAACCGGTTCATCCGGTTAGGTGCTAAGATGCTACTGACAGACACACAGATACACACGTTAAACGTATATTACCCCTACTTTTTGCGTCGGGGAACGCCGTAAGGGTACGGCGGCAGATGTTCTCCTTGGTGGTAAGCTACTTTTTGGTAGATCTAATGATCCCACTACCACTGTACGAAAACTCATGATCCATGGATGCACATAAAACTTTCATTGGTAGGTATATAGCTAGGATTAGAACCAACGACCGTCGGGTCAGAATCAGGGTAACTATCCTTTACGCCAAAGGGCCGTCCAATATCACTAGGTAAGTATTATAAAACAAAGTCCATCACTGCGTCTGTCTGTCTGTTTGCAATAATCTCAATAGCTATTGAACGGATTGTCCTGCGGTTTTCACCAATAGCCAGAGTGTTTATGAGGAAGGTTTAGGTGCATAATTCGTTAAGGTTTTGTGTAAATTGGTTAAAATATAACGATGATTGTTAAATATGTTCATATTTTATATTCGATGCAACAAACTGATGCAAATTTTGTAGGCATATATGTTCTACCCGTGCGAAGCCGGGGCGGGCTGCTAGTCGTTTATAAACCAAATAATCATCTGAAACCTCAATCATAACACAAAACCGCAAAACTAGACAACTTTTTTCAATTAAAAAAAACGTGTCATATTACACGCTCGCGTCTGTCTCGTAGATCCAGCCTTCACGTCACCTTGTCTCAACGTCCAATTTAGAGTAAGCCAGGCGTGTAGCTAAATTAAAAGGTGGCAGAGGTATCCTTATAGTGGATAGAATTAACCCTGTGGCTTTACCTACGAAGTGTGGTTACAGGCAACCGTTGACGTCGAGCTATATCTCTAGAGGTTACTTGCATAATGGAACTTCGTTCCATTTAATTCGAGTATGGGCAAAGATGGGAGCTTGCCATGTTTAGCATCATAGAGTTCGAAATTAACGTAATAAAAAAAATAAGTGCGTAATAATAATAATCAGTGCGTCCTACCCGTCATGAAATACAAAGCCGAGAAGTGGACACTCACGGGTCGACTCGTCCACCAATTTAAAGTTGCTTAGCGATCTATGGAAAGGGATGCTCTGTGTTTCTCTGCGGGATCGAATCCGGAACGAAGTAATTCGCCATAGAACTAAAGTGATCGACATAGCTCAACGGATTAGCAAACTGAAGTGGCAGTGGCCTGGTCATATCTGCCGTAGGACCGATAACCGTTGGGGTAGACTGGTTCTACAGTGGAGACCGCGAATCGCCAAACGTAGCGCAACCTGTGACCAGGTGGAGCGATGACATTCGCAAAGCTGTGGGCAGTGACTGGAAAAAAAGAGCCGAAGATCGGGCTCAGTGGCGTGACTTGGGGGAGGCCTTTGTCCAGCAGTAGACTGATACCGGCTGATTATGATGATGATGAAAAAATAAGCAAGATTTGATCTCTAAGAATTAAGCCCAAGTGGCAGTGAGCTGGAAACAGTGAAGGAGGTACTGATGGTAGTTGAAGAAAGCCATTCAAAGAATACACAGATGTTCTAGTGTTGGAAAATCAATAATAGTTGCTCTGTGAGCTGTAGACCTCACAAGTCTGTTTTTGCATAGCTTAAAAATAACACACCCTCGACCCCTTGAAGTTTACGGGACGAAAAAGTGGGTCGGACAAAAAAAATTATGTATTTTACATTTTTCGAAATAGCTGAAGTATGTTTTTTTGACGTGATAACGTCTTATAAATCGATGAACGCCGGCTGCACGCACGAAAAATTGTCACTTTTAGCGTGCAAGCAAAAGCGCGAAACAACCGATACAGAGGCACGATCGTATGACGTTATCATGTAAAATTATCGTCCGTATACCGACTTTACAGACAAACAATTTATTTTTACACGTTAACACCCAAGTTTTGAAAAATTTCTTAAAAAATTTAATCTACAAAATCGGCCAAGTGAGTTGGGCGCCAAAAATTGCGACATAAACAGTTTTGACATCTTTTGATTGCGTTGACTTACAAGTTTTATTTTTTCACAGCTGATAGATACCGTAGACCCGAGTATTTGGTATATGTAGTTTTAACTTGTAACCTTTTGCGTTGCTGAGAAAAAGGGTCTTGACAGAAGCACATACAGACAGACAGACTGACAACAAAGTGATCCTATGAGGGTTCCTTTTCTTCTTTTGAGGTACGGAACCCTAAAAACCACCATATAATTGTCGAACCTACTCACAAAATTTGACGAGAATCGGTTGAAAAATTTGACCTTGTAGCACAGCCGAACATTCGGACGTCTACCGCAAATACGAAAGCATTTTTGCCCAAGCTGAAACGGAGACGCTTCGCTTGCGTTTCGCACTCGCTTGGTCAAATACAAATACTAATTTGCTTTCATTCATACGAAATAAAGGTTTATATGTTTATATGAAAAATGCGAACTCTGCTTTTTGATTTAGTTCAAAACTGTTGCAAAAAGTAGTTTCCTTTTAAAAGCACATAACTTATATTAAATGTTTTAGTAAAGCAACTTAGCTTAGTTAAGTTAGTTAGTTCTACTTGTTATCGCCGTATACCGAAGACATTTTTTCAGTATGTTCGGTATTTTTCTGTAAAACAAACATCAAACACAGTACTTTGCAGCTATGCTGAAAAACATGACGTTTTACGTTTACAAGCCACTGAAAGCCTTCAGTAACGCAGTCCACATCTTACTGAAGGCATGATTTGGACTTGACTCTGAATTGAACGTGACTTGAATGTGACTTTGACCCGACTGTGCCTCTTAAATCTTCGAAAACTTTAAATATTCTAATACTATGACACTGGCTATTTAGACACTAATCGTGTGGAGCCATAATGAAACAAAAAAAAAGACGGATTGCGTGTATCCACAATAAACTTATAACAGCATAGTATTTTTTTTTAATTTATTTTAATAACAGCATAATACAAAGTCACCTCTAGTACACATAATCCAACACACAACTATGATCCTGCGGTTGGGACCAGTTAGATCGCGGATAGGTTTCCAACTGCATTTTTGGGATGGCGTGGTGTAGAGTTGCCGGTCTATTAGAATTCGAGAGGCCCTCTGCGGTTGAGAGGAATTTGTCCAGTTAGTTTTGCCTGTGGGTAGTTTTGCACTTTCGCCACAAAGGTTACAAATGAAATAGGATGGAGCGTCTATTTGTTGTATCAAAACAATAACTGAATTTCATATTGCTGTATGTGTGGACTGTGCATGGATTTTTTATACCTATTTAGCATCTGAAAAACTAGATATTGTATTGTGGTTATTTATATGTAATAATGTCTATAGATGGCTGGCTTTACTGATCTAACGTGCTAAACTCTTTTGCAGTCGTTACAGAATATCAGACGGCTTCAGAGGTTACATTTTACTTTTGCTATGAATAAAGAACGCATTATATGCCGTGGTTGTCGGAAATCGGAGATGAAGCTCTCGAAGAAATGCAGATTGCAGTATACATAGCATAGGTAGATGCTGACATTACTCTCGTGCTATATATATTTATTTGATGTTATATACCGACGATATTTCCCGCACGTTTAGTCAAATTTTCTCGACCTAGGTGTCGAGTGAGCCTGTCGGTCTGCTTCAGGAGTATATACGTGACTTTTAGCCGGTAAGTAGGTTTATAAACTCAATAATGTTACAGATTCGCTATGTGTCGAACCTGTTTTAGAGACATGCTGTAAATTTATAGCTAGTTGAGACTGACATTGAACCGTGCTATCAAATCATCTGTGTGCACAATAAGACAGTTCTTTTCTCACCGGCCAAGGATCTTGGAGATGCCTACTTAAGATACTTGTTTTATGTAACTATGTATACGACTTATAAGGCTAGCATTGTCTGACAAATGTTAATTGTAAATCACATACAGTGTGTTTGTACGAAACACTTTTGTTGACACCTATACCTATTGATCATATTAAGGTTAAGAGTGAAAAGTTCTTAATAAGTCAACGTGTTCTACCATCGACTATAACGTCAACGTTTGACTATAACTCCCTGATGGTTTGTGCATTAGGTGAGTTTTTAGTCAAACGTTGATTAAAAGTAGGTAAATACAAGAGTAAGAATTGTGTTCACCTGCCGAGGATCTTGGAGACGCAGCCGTTGGAGACCTGCAGGATGCGGCTGATGTCGCAGGGCCTCGCTCCAGAATGCGCCAGCTCCACAATCTTCTGCCGCGTGGAGTCCGGCAGGGGTCTGCCTCCTACAAACACGCCGCCGAGCTGGTTAACACCGCTGTGACCTGCCGCACCATAACTATGCTTACTCCAATTAATCTGGTACTTCCAAATTTTAGGATCGACGATCCTAATCTCTTGAGAACAGTCCCAAAATGTGACTGTCGTCTGAAGGACTAAGCACTTTACAAAGTACTGGAGTAAGTTTACATGACTATAATTAAGGTGCTATGAGAATATACACGGTGAATTATTTGTTCATCTATGGATTGATATTGGCAGAGAGGATTTTGTTAAAGCTATACTTAGTCTAAGCAAAAACAAAATCTTAATACACTAAATTGATATATTTGATTTTAAATTACGGTAAATTTATGTCTATGTCAAATTCGAAAGTGTGGGTACATTTTAGGTTGTAGCCACATTGCCCACAATTTCGAGGTTTAACTATAAACATATAATTAGACATTTATGTTAAAGTCGACATTTTAGATCATATTTAACAAAATCGGTAAATTATTTTTCAGGTACACGATAAAATAGTTGATTTCTTCAACCATGAACACTAAAATACTGCTGTAGAAATTGGAATAATGAATAAGCGATATTTTTATAAAGTTATTGGGCACTAGACAAGTCAAAGATTAGCTCAAGGTAATCGAATCTAAAGGTCCATTATGAAACCTCGAGACTAGTCTTGTTCAGATTTGCAGTCTTGCTTTACTGAACGTTCTTTATACAAAATGGTTTACATTCTATACACTGTAGACTCTAACAGCAATGAACAAGTCGTCTAAAGCGCCAAATTGAAAGACATTGCTCAAAATTTTATGGATTGAATGGATGTTTTAGGCCTTTCGACATTATACAAGCGCTGGCCTCATTCGAAGCGAAACGAAGATAAGTTAATTTTAACTGCAATACCTATATATTATGTATTCTACTTCGAGCATTTACCAATGGAGATATCAACATTGTTATCCGCAATCATTTTTATCTGCCACACACACGCACATCACTTTAACGATCCCGCACACTAGCTTAACAAACACACAGTATTAAAAATACAGCGTAGTTACGCACGCTCATATGGTCATATGGCTAGCAGAGGGGTACGCCTTGCGTTAACATTTCCATTGGTAAATGTTCGAAGGTCGTTCTAGGGTAGTCAAATGTCTTGTTAAGCTGAACTCTGAGGTTGTACTCTAATTGGAGAAGAATGGCAGGCACCATTACCTTTACCTTTGTGTGCCAGGTCATCCATCCGGTCGAGGAGGTTGGCATCTGGTGGCCAAGGGCTGATGGGGGCGAGCTGCTGCGCCGGCAGCATCGTGTATACCCCGTAGTCTTCTATCGTGCCGCCCTACAACGAAATAAAGGTTACAAATCTTAATACTAAATCTTATTTTAATATTGACGATTTTTTTAATGATAATTTTTAATTAATTTAATATATTTTTTTGTTTGATATTGCCTAAATAGTTTTCATTTTTATTTATTTTGTATCTTTATTTTAATCTATAGACATTCATATCATTTTACTTATTAATACTTTTCCTTCAAAATATTTGTATCTGACATAAAATTTCCTATACATTAAATCTACGACTATACTGTAATGTATGCATGTCTCTATTCATTATAATGATGGCCAGGCCATTTCTTCTGAAATTGTAGCCAAAGCAGGCAATTAATTGCTCAATAATGTTAAATTGGTAGACTGTAAGAGCATTATTTTATTTACCACCATATTTTCCATTTCTGTAATAAATTATTTTGATTTTGATTACAGTTTTGTTTGTTTGTAAAAAATGTACAAAAGGAGGACTTAAAGCTAAATGCATTTTCTACCAGTCATCCAGCAGCGGTGGGGAATATTTTGAATCGTGCTTACATGTATGTGCTTACATATATTAGTAACAAAGATATGGTTTTACCTACTAAAATATTAGTAATCCTACCGGAACTAATTATAATATGTATGAGTACTTATAATACATACTTAATAATTATAATATATATCTAAAAATAAATAGCCAAAAACAAATACATAATATACATACAATACTTGAATGACAGTTATCGAGGATGGTGTAAAAGTGGTTCATTCACTACCAAATCTTCGATCTTCAATTATACTTGTCCTTGTATAAATAATTATTCGAATAATTGTGTTTAATTAGTATTAAGTTAACTAACTACTAGGAAAGTCCTACAGCTTTGCCCGTATTACAAAGTACCTACTTGAAAAAAGTATCCAAAACACAGCAAGTACAAAAAATAACTGTCAGTTTTTTTTTGTATCATTATGGCTCCACACGATTAGTGCATTTAGCCAGTGTCAAGTATTAAAATTCTTCAAGTTGTTGTGCCTTCAAGTCTTAAAGATGGGTCAAAGTCACATTTCTGGTCAAGTTTCAAGTTAAAGTCTAGTCCAAGTTATACCCTGAGTAAAGATGTGGACTTTACTGAAGTTTTTTTGTGGAATTTTAGTAGGAACGCGAATAGCATGTTTTTCAACATTGTGCTGTTTCCCTACACTCGCACACATACACCAGCACTTAATGGTTAATAATCCACATTGATTGCACATTCACTCGCGGAAGAACACAAGTTTTAGGAAAAAATACAATGAAAGCGCACACACTTTTCCACGTTCCCGCCAAAGTTCCTAACTGTCAGTTAATAAAGTGTGAAAAAGTGATTTGTGAGTGTTTAAAGGGTAAAGTGTCCAAGGCTTGTCAGTCCCAAGTTTTAAGTACTCTGTGTACTACAGTGTCTGTTATGAGCAGATGTAATCGCTATCATCAAACGACCGTTTTCCTAATCCTGTAACCTTATTTAATTGAAAATTGACAATTATCGTCCCTTACTTATTATTTACTACCCACTAACACCAAGATTGTCTACCTATCTCCTATGTAAAAATAAGTCAATGTGTAGGTACGGATGACAAAATGTGAATGCAAAACAGTGACTCGAAAAAGGTAGTAAGTATGTATTTTTGTCCGGTTGTCCGATTGTATGTATGGTTATAGGGCATTTTACTGCTAGGCTCTATCTCCACGAGCCAAAGTATCGCGGTGTAAAAAACCTCTTTGAACTCTGAACTCGAACTCTCTATTTGTACCTCTACACGCGGTGATTCACTTGCCAATTCACTCGTTCAATGCAGAGCTAATATAGTCGAGTTAAGAATTTAAGATTGTTTAATTTATTTATTAAATATATTTTATATATTATTTGTTTATAATATGTTTTTATATATTATTTATTTCTCTTTAATGAATAAAAACTTATGTTATATAGGATTTGCGACCGTAACATAATGCACTTTTGTCTTTATTTCTTCGACACTCGTCTAATTTTTTAGTTTCTTATACTCAATGTTAGTATCATAAAGAAACTCAGTACCTTGAAACCACACTGAATTCCTAGTACCTTTACAGGAAGCGTCGTATACTGATCTCATCTTCTTAGAATTGTTTACTGAACAAAAGTAGTTTCAATTAACAACCCACCACCCCTAGTATAGAAGAGGCATTGTACTTTATGAGCGTTTGCTCGTACAGGGTATACAACATACAACATACCTACTACAACATATTAATATGTTTTATACTATTTTAGAATTTTAGACAAACAAGCTCTTGACTACTATGTCACCTGATGTTAAGGGAAATGCGGTCTAAGATAGAATTGTGCTTGTCTGGAAATCAAAGACGGCAGAGAGACGAGGGTGACTTTAGTACAATCCACAGAGCATCCATCGCAACTATTCCAACTATCTAACTATCCAACCCGTCTTTTATACTGGTTTGTACCGAATAGCAGAACCCAGAGAAACGATTGAAGACATGTCTGTGTTCGGTGGGTAGTCCAAGCCACTACCAAGCTGCTGAGCCTAACACCAGTGGTCTCCCACTTAGCCTCACTTAGAGATCAGTGTACGGTAGATCAAGGTATAGGCTACTGAGGCAGAAAGGTAACAATGACCTTCCCGTGAGTGACCCCTAATAACAAAATAATCAAAGGACAGTACAGCGTTGCTTTGAGGCGTAGGGCAAAAGCTTACAGTGTAAAATTACAGGATCCACTGTTGATTTACTAATCCTATTTTCTTTAAGATTTTTAAACATCTAGTTTCTCAATCACAGGGTTAAATACATTACTCACTAGTATCTTACCTCGTATACATATAACCGCTCTGACAATTAAGCCTGTAAGTCTATCTGTCTGTCTCATGTATTAAGCCAGCTTTTCACTATGGGATATAATATAATGTATATTTTATCTTGAGATATAAAATGTTATCGCTCACCATACATTTTGTATGAGACCGTTTACACTATGCTATAATATATATTACATCCCAAGCTATAAATATTTTTTCGACCGACTGAGCGATATTTGAAGGTTTATATTTTACCTCACGTCCCCGGACACCGCGCCTCCCCCTGCCTCGCACTCAGTTTTTTTTGTTGTTTTTTATTTTTATTATGGCTCCAAACAATTAGTGTATTTAGCCAGTGTCTGAATGAAACCATGGACAACCAAATTTGAACTATATATCTTACAGTGTGAACAGCAATCGGGAGATGTAATATATAGCTCAAGATGTAATTTACATTATATCCCATAGTGAAAAGCCGGCTTAAGACAGTGAGTGACAGTATGAGAATAAGCAATAAAGCCGGCTTTTCACTATGGGATATAATATAATGTATATTATATCTTGAGATTTAAAAATTTATCGCTCGTCATACATTTTGTATGAGACCGTTTACACTATGCTATAATATATATTACATCCCAAGCTATAAATATTTTTTCGACCGACTGAGCGATATTTGACGGTTTATATTTTACCTCACGTCGCCGGACACCGCGCCTCCCCCTGCCTCGCCCTCAGTTTTTTTTTTGTTTTTATTATGGCTCCACCCATTTAGGGTATTCAGCCAGTGTTTGAATGAAACCATAGACAACAAAAGCTGAACTATATATCTTACAGTTACAGTATATACTACATTCTTAGTGTAGTTTATGTATACAGTTTAGGCTAAAGTAAAATTGCTTATTAGCCGAAAAGGCTAGATTGTAGTTACAATAGGGACGTATTACTAACAAGTAATATGCTCTATAATGCAAAAAAAAAAAAAATATATATCTTACAGTGTGAACAGCAATTGCGGGTTGTACCTAACATATAGCTCAAGATGTAATTTATTTATTATGTTCCATAGTGAAAAGCCGGCTTAAATTACAAGCCCGAGAGCCCCGTTAGCGTAAAGGCTACTTAGCTCAACTTCTAATCGAGAGGACGCCGGGAGGTCTTTGGTTCAAATCCTAGCACGGGTGTTCGTCCACAGGTGGTTGGAGCATATTAAATCGATGTTCCGTCTAACTTGCTACCATAAAGTAGCTTACCACCATCAAAGAGAAAATCTGCCGCCATACCTTACAGTGTTCCGGCAGCACTTGAGAGTCAGAGTATTCTAGGCCTAGTGGTTTTTTTGTATAAAGCTTATTAGCATTGTGGGTTGCACGTTACTAGTATTCTTGTTTTAACCCCTCCTGCTTGTGTCTGGGGTTGGTTCACGTCAATAGTGCAATGGGTGGGGATCAAACTCACGACCTCTCGATCACCATTGGGCTATTGCCGCATTAGTGTACACCATCTTCGACCATCATCGCTTACCATCAGGCGAGATAGTGGTTAAAGGCTAGTCTGTAAGATACATATAAAAAAGACAAACGCGATTCCATCTTAGACTACATCTTTACTTAACATCAGATAGCGGTCAAGTGCTTGTCTGTCAAATATAAAAATGTAACGGGCGCAGTGCAGTTACAAAATTCTTTTAATTAAGAGTTTTTTTAACCGACTTTACAAAAAGGAGGAGGTTCTCAATTCGTCGGAATCTTTTCTTTCTTTTTATGTATGTTCACCGAATACTCGGAGAGGTCAAAACCGATTTGGAAAATTCTTTTTTTGTTTAAAAGGGTACCCTTCCCAGGTGGTCCCGTTTAAATTTTAACGTTTTGCTACTAACTTCAGGCTACTTTACTAGCGCGACGTTTGAAATCGGTTGTTTTAGTTTTTTAAACGATCTTCATAATTGATAAAACACAATCCACTAATTTCGTCGTATCGATAAATCGAGTTCGAACTGTGGCTTAATTGGCAGAGCATCTGGAGATGTTATCCAGGAGGAGGTGGGTTCAAGTACGATGTAATTTTGGATTGTGTTTACAAAAATATAAAGTGTGTAACACTTCAAAGAAACATAATATGCGATCCTAAATTATTGCCATTTATTGATTCTGTTATATTATAAGCAGACTTTATATACCATCATGTGAAGGTATTGTGCTTGTCGCGTTTAATTTAAAATATATACAATTTTCATCGCAAATTAAATTTCATCGAAGCATTCAGTCGCGATTCGTAATCTAGTTTCTTTCTTAGTATTCAAACATCCAACAGTGTACAATGCTTGTTACATTTTGTTCCAAAATTCACATTTATTCGTTGGTGATACTGATCTTTGGCCGTTATGTGAATACAGCTAATGTGGGGGTTAATAACCCGGATAAATTGCTTTCTCAACTCTACGAGAGTTATAAAAAGGCTCTACCAATTGGTTAGTATAAGAATCGTATTAAAAGTGCTATTAGCGACGATATACGCAACGGTTGAAAACGAAGAGCAGATAGCAGAGGCCTAAGTCCAGCAGTGGACAAAAAAAGGATGAAAATAATAATGATGACAAGAGTGAATCGTATTTTTCATATAAAACTACCCAGTACCTTTTTGTTATCTTATAGGCTAGCGTTTGACCACTATTTCGCATGATGGTAAGTGATGTTGCGGGTGGTGATGCGGTCGAAGATGGTAAGCACGCTAGGCCTATCTAAAAGTCAATTTCCGATTTGACTTAAGAAGTTGGTGGTACTGAATTTGCGTTTATATTGTTTTATGTACCTATGCATTTCAATTCATGTTTTCAGTGCCCGTTGTCTGATTCGGATTATTATATATATAATATATATTTGGATATTTTTTTTGTTGAAAGAGTAATGTAGGCAGGATACAAAAGTTATATAAAGAGCAGAAAGTAATCAGCACCAATATTTAAAAGGGGAATGTCGGTTTATTTATTTGTTTGTTTGGGACTTATTCACGGTCAAACGGCTGAACCGATATACTTAACTGAAATGTTGCACATGGATAGCCTGTATTCTGGATTAGGCTATAGGATACTTTCAACGCGTGCGAAGCCGCGGGACACAGCTAGTATTTAGCTCAACATCTCAATGCGTAACACATAGTGCATTTAAAGTCAGTCTTTTTGAAAAAGCATTTCCATTGGATCTCAAGTTAGCCACAAGTATTCAGGCAACGACAGCCTATCTTAGACTAACTTCATCATCGTATTTTCGTCTAGCGGAATTAATTATTTGAATTTGATATCAACAAGAGGACAAATATCCTGATCTTAGGTAAGTATAATTGTGATCTAATATGATACGTCCTAGTTTGTCTCTTGCGTTGAAGACAACATATAACAACTATACTATTCAGAGGGTGGTGAGTGGTGAGGGTGAGTCACTTCTTTATTCCACAGATTATATTTTGGGTACAAGCATGACTTACTCACAGAAAAAAAGTCATGAAAATGATCAACATTCCAACATTTTCCAGACGAAGGCACCGTATCATTACGTAAGGTCTTCCCAAACAACAAACAATATCAAACACATGTAATGAAGCTCAACAAGGTAAACGGCAACAAACGACACAACCTCATGGTAAAAGAAGAAAACGAAACAAACCCTCTCATTTATATTAGCAACCCACTAGAAACTAGAGTACCTAATGCATATCTAACGCTTGAAGAGTTTAAAAAAGAACTTACAGACAGGGTGTTAAGGTTGAATAAAAAATATATTGATGAACAAATACGGAAGGCTAAAATACCTTGGAAAGATAGCTTGAAAATTAGTGCTAATGCCCCACATTCTTATGCAAAAGAAAACATTACAAAGGAAAATAAGGATTACAAATTTAGAGCAGACAGTTCAAAAGTGAGAATGGAATCAGCTGGAAACTCACCAAACTTGTCTATACAGAAGAGTACAGAATCTACTACATATAACATTGAGTCTGAATGGGTAAAGATAATGGATATTGCAGATACAGAATCTACTACGTATAACAGTGAGTCTAAATATATAAATCCAATGGATACTGCAAATACAGAATCTTCTCAAGAATATAAAGTCGAATATTCTGTGACAAATTATACAATGAGTCCAGGTTATTTCAATGATGATATATCAGAGACTGCAACGGAAATTGAATATACAGTGCCAGAAATAACTGAAACTACATGGACCAATCTGTCGGAAATAGACGAGCAGTATAATACTGTCAATGAGTCTACATTTACAGAGCAATCAGATAGTGCAAAAATAGAACCGTCTCAAGAATATAAAGTCGAATATTCTGTAACAGATAACACAATGAGTCCAGGTGATTTCAATGATGCTATACAAGAGACTGCGACGGAAATGGAATTTAGAGTGTCAGAAAGAACTGAAACTACAAAACCTAGGACTGAGTGGACCAAGCCGTCGGTAAGATTTCAAAGATTTTTTGCAAAATTAGTTATACCAAACAATTTAGTCAACATTGAGGTCAGTCAGGTAACCTCAGAAATTCTAACGCCATAAAGGTGCGGTCACACCGCGGCCGTCCTGCGATCTGCGGGCGCGATCTCAGTACGTCTCAATTGTTTTCTGATCGCGTTTGGTGTGAACCAGTCGGTACAAATACTACTGTGCTATCTGATCGCCGCCTAGACCGCGCACGTAGGACGCCGCGGTGTGTCCGTACCTTAAGAGTACCTGAGCAGGTACTACTACTACCACAGAATAATGAATAGTACAAGTACAGAAATTGCACTCCTTGAGAGCAAAAATGCGAGATTAAACCTAGTTACAACGCTAGTAACGTTCAAAATGCGCTTCACGCCTCGGGTGCGACCTTGAATTTGCGCCACAGTATCAACTAATAGTAACTATGAACCGCGTGTTGCGTACAGTAAAATGCACCGTAAGTCCGCACAGCGTGAGTCTGAATAACTCGGTCAACTCGCGGCCTTTACTATAGGGTTGAATGTTATGAGAAAACTTGTAAGCCTTTAATTGGTAGAAGAATACTCGTAGAACAATGTAATGAGTACATTACTGATAATAAGTACTACATTAATTTCAATGTCAAGGTAGGATAAAAGTACTACAGTCAAACTAAAATACGTGACGTTCAATTAAAATTGAGTAAAGTTTTAGATTAGACAATAGTATCACTTGCCTAGAATCGTAGGTTGTTTGACTTGTAACATTATAATAGTGTAGGAGCCGACTCACTTTTTCGACCAAAAATAATTATGTATTTTATTCATTCTAGGAAAACTTTATTTTGTAATAATTGAATATCAAAATAAAAAAAATATATTTAAAAAAAAATCCAATATTTTATTTCACCATTTTGTCGGCGTTATTGATATACACACATACCTACACAATTTCAGCTTTCTAGTACTAACGGTCTCTTAGCAAAACCTTGGACAGACACACAGACATTTTTAGTATTTGTTGTTATAGCGGCAACAGAAATACATCATCTGTGAAAATTTCAACTGTCTAACTATCACGGTTCATGAGATACAGCTTGGTGACGGACAGACAGACAGACAGACAGACAGACGGACAACGGAGTCTCAGTAATAGGGTTCAGTTGGTACCCTTTGGGTACGGAACCCTAAAAACCGTCGAATTGAGAACCTCCTCCGTTTTTGTGAAGTAGATTAAAAACTAAAACACCTACTTCCATGCCCCGCGAGTCAATTTCAGTAGCAAGTTTGAGACGTTTATCGTCATATCTCTGGAGATACTTATCAGATCTTAGTGAATCTCAGTGATCTGAGATCTATAAGTACTTTAATTACATTAACTCTCCGATTTTAAAAATCTGGCTATCGTATGACACGATAAAATCATTAAGAAAGAAAAAAAGGAAAATTGAAGTAAGCGTTAGTAGGTACCTACCCTATTTATTTATCTTAGAACTAACTAAATAAAGCAAGATGTAATGTCGATAGAAATTCCCTAAAGATCATTACGTGAATTCCCTTGTAACATGAAACTCAGCTGATTTATACCTACCTACCATTTTATGTGTGACATTCTTTGCTTTTTACATAGTTACTCTTTACAGTTACTATATGAAGCAAGGAATATAATATTGAGGTAGGTACAAGTAAGGCGCGCGGCCGACCGAGAGCGCGCGTGACACTTAACTGACTGAACTTGGACCCTAGCAGGTGCGCGGAGGTACTTGTAGTTTCATAGCTACAGCGCGGAGTGCGACAGGCCTGCTACTACATAGACGTAATATAAAAGAATGGTGCACTTCAGATGTTTTGACAAATTCAATTTAATCTGTATGCGGTAAAAATAAGGTTGTAATTGTAGAACAAAACGGCCCTATTGAAAGGCACTAGGGTGGGAGTGTGTCCTTGTCTAACAACCTGCTAGTGCTATATATGTTCTATACATATAGTATAGTATATATATAAGCATATATATACGTCTATGATTACTCAGTGGCGTAGGTATTTTGAAAATTCCACGAAACTACCAAGTCCATAATAAACTTACCTACCTCACCTACCTAATTATCCTATATCCTACCACAAACATACTCGTCTGTGATCCGACTAATATTCGAAAGTTTGTGAATTTCGATAGATGGATGTTTACTCTTACTTTTAAAAACGGATTCGGATAACATTTGGCACACACATAGTACATAATGAACATGATATATACATGATAAGGAATCTAAGGGAGCACAGGGATGTAAGGGAGCACAGGGATGTCAGGGAGCACAGGGATGTTAGGGATCATAGGGATATAAGGGAGCACAGGGATGTAAGGGAGCACAGGGATGTCAGGGAGCACAGGGATGTAAGGGAGCACAGGGATGTAAGGGATCATAGGGATATAAGGGAGCACAGGGATGAAGGGGGAGCACAAATACCACCTCAGTGCTCCCAGGCAACTTCACCTGCCCGTGGTGTATCCTGCTGACAGTGCTGACCAACGAACGAGCGAACCGAAAAATGGCGGTACAACTAAATAATACAGGCCGGTGACGGGCAGCAGTGTCACTGGTGCGAGGAGCTACGTCCTGCGATCGCCAACCCGCCTGCCCAGCGAGGCGATTAGGGCATATCCCTCCCAATGAGCTGAAGATCGCGCTCAGTAGCGTATCTTGGAAAAGGCTTACGTCCAGCTGTGGACTTACGCAAGCTGATTATGATGATGATGATGATGACAGTACATAAGCTAGATTAGCACATATGAAACTTTTTAATGGAGGCGAACCTGCGGGGCAGAGCTAGTCTTTTGTATATGTAATAAACTGGCCAATTGCAAGTCGGACTCGCACTCGTAGGTTCCGTACCACACTACAGTATTTTATAAGATCGAAATAACACTATCAATTTTTGCCAGCAAAAAATAATTATTATTAAACATTTTATTTCTTATAACGCCATCTAACGTCTAACAAAGGTGTTAGGGATCGACATTTCAATATAACGACATCTATGAGACGTTTATCTAACTAAGCGTTCATAGATGGCGTGAAATGCCGAAGAAAACACGTTTCTTGTATGGGGACCCTTTATTATTCGTGACTTTATTCTGTTTTTAGTATTTGTTGTTATAGCGGCAACAGAAATACATCATCTGTGAACATTTCAACTGTCTAACTATCACGGTTCATGAGATACAGCCTGGTGACAGACGGACAGACAGACAGACAGACAGACGGACAGCGGAGTCTTAGTAATAGGGTCCTGTTTTACCCTTTGGGTACGGAACCCTAAAAAGCAAACGTTACTGATTGATTGATTGAATGATCTATCAACACACAGGCCACAGCTCAATCCACTTATGGTTTTAAAATGGTAATATACTGAATTCCTTTTCCCTTCTCGGTCACGCCATCACTTGGAAATGGGTGGACTGATTTAGCAAATTTGTTTTAGATGTTTTCATGAAGGAAAGATTGTTACAAAAAAATAAGTAAAAAAAAATTGGTTGTCTGTAAAGTCGGCTTACGGATTACGGACGATTATTTTCCGTGATAACGTCATACGATCGTGCCTCTCTATCGTTTGTTCCGCGCTTTTGCTCGCACGCTCGGCTCAGGCCTACGGCTCAGGTGGAACGTGACACTTTTTCGTGCGTGCAGCCGGCGTTCATCGATTTATAAAGGTACGGCCACACCGCGGCGTCGTGCGTGCGCGATCCAGGCGGCGATCAGATAGCGCAGTAGTATTTGTACCGACTTGTTCACACCTAACACGATCTACGGCGATAAGAAAACAATAAAAATTCAGATCACGAACGCGCACGCGGACGCAGGACGCCGCGGTGTGGTTGTACCTTTATAAATCGATGAACGCAAGACGTTATTACGTCAAAAATGAAAGAAGTTTTTAATGCGGGCGAAGCCGTGGGGCACTTCCAGTAATAATATAAATGCGAAAGTTTGTATATTTGTTACCCAATCACGCAACGGCTGAATTGATATGGATGAAATTTATGATTATGATGAAATTTAGTAGAAAGATAGTTTATAACGTGAATTAACACAGTATCTATATACTTTTATTTCGGCAAGCGACACATACTTTTTAACGCATGCGAAGCCGCGGGTCATATCTAGCAATAACCTTAAAACCTCAGAGTAACAATTACTAAAGTATAGAGCGCGCAGATGAGCCCGCCACCTCGCTGCGAGTTGTAAGCAGATGTGCTATAGCTACGCACATTGACATATGTCTTGCGTAGGGATGCCTGTAAACGCCCGCACGCTTATCGATGAAGAGGGTGACAAGTGACAACGAAAATTGAACATTTTGTATTATACTTTGACAGGAATGTGATATATATTCTGTAATAATTATTATTTTGGCGAAATAGTCAAAAATACTAATCTCAAGATACACTGTTTTTTTTCACGTTTACTCAGTCATTATATTATCAATGCACGAAATAGATGGTATTAATGTACGTCAAAGTACCTAAGAGCACTCAAAGCAATATTATTGTGATGTTATAATGATACTGAAAGCAATACCAAATTAAATAATACAAAATTTGACCTGAGAAAGAAATGCCTAATTACATACTATCCCGTTTTTTCACACTATTTGTATAACATACTCAACATAAAGCTAACCACACAAAAACTTACCATATACATTTTAGATTAGAATATTTCCGTAATTTGACTTCACTTGAACGTAAAAAATGCCTCGACATAATATCGACAGCCGTACATCACTACTTCAAGCGCCACGAGTGAAGTGGCGGGCGATGTAGTGGGACGCGACGCGCAACTGCACGCCTCACGCGTGAACTTTACCCCCGCTATCACATAATGTAAAGTATGAAAAACTGACTATCTTCTGAAACGTTACGTTACATTTTAGTTTCGTGTTTTTTCTTGTGTACTTTTGGCAAGTTTGCACCGCGCATTTTATCATTTTCCCGGCAAAAACTAAATAAATTGTGACTGAACGCATTCCGCTCGAACTCAGAATGTGGACTGTTCGCGCTTGCCGGTGGACAGCGACGAAGTTCTGACCCGTGCTTACTGTTCGTACTCGACTAGGCGCGCTCTATACTTTAGTAATTGTTACTCTGAGCTAAAATCTAAGGAAATTTTAAGTATAATCGTAGTACTATTAAGTATTTTGTAGTATAATGGGAAATAGAAGAGAAATAGAGTTTTACGCGAAAATTACAGATTTTGAGCATTCATAGTTAGCATAGTTTAGGTAAGTACCATTTTAACACCACTTAATGAATTGTATTTTCAATTTTATTTAAAACTTGGTGCGCCCCGCGACTTTGCCCGCGTTAGTAAATTACTAATGCGTTAGTAAATAAAATTATCCTATGCGTAAATTCAGGTCCAAACTCTCTCTGTGTGTAATTTCATGCAAAACCGTTTAGCTGTTTTTGTGTGAAAACGTAAAAAACATCCATTCACCCATAATAACAAACATTGTTTATGGTATAAGGTAACAGGACAAGCACGACGCTCGCCTGGTGGTAAGCGATTATGTCTACCTATTACAGATACAGCGAGCGGCATGCAAAATTCTGGACTGCTAGAATTTTGCATGTCACTGCACTGCGCCTGTTACCTTTTGAGACATAAAGAGGTTGAGTATCACATATCCTGTAATTTCACTGGGCACCTTGCCATTTCAACGGAAAAACATTCCTATTTCACGGCTGAAAATTAATAATACTCTATAATATACACATATAATATACTAGCAGCCCGCCCCGGCTTCGCACGGGTAGAACATATATGCCTACAAAATTTGCATCAGTTTGTTGCATCGAATATAAAATATGAATATATTTAACAATCATCGTCATATTTCATCCAATTTACACAAAACCTTAACGAATTATGCACCTAAACCTTCCTCATAAACACTCTGGCTATTGGTAAAAACCGCATGATAATCGCTTCTGAGCCATGTCTACAAGCTGTTTTCAAGGGTCATCACGAACCGTCTTGCGCGAAGACTCGACGAGTTTCAACCTCCGGAACAGGCCGGGTTTCGAAGCGGTTACGGCACCATAGACCACATCCACACGGTGCGGCAGATTTTACAGAAGACCGAAGAGTACAATCGGCCCTTGTGCTTAGCATTTGTGGACTATGAGAAGGCCTTCGACTCAATCGAAACCTGATCGGTTCTTGAGTCCCTGCAGCGTTGCCAAGTCGACTGGCGATATATCGAAGTGATGAAATGTCTATATAATGCCGCAACGATGTCAGTACAAGTACAGAACCAGCGTACTAAACATATTCAACTGCGTCGAGGAGTGAGACAGGGGGACGTCATATCCCCGAAACTGTTCACTAATGCCTTAGAGGATATGTTTAAGACGCTGGACTGGAAAGATTGTGGCATCAACATCAACGGCAGGTACATCTCTCACTTACGATTCGCAGATGACATCGTCATTATGGCAGAGACGCTGCAGGACCTACAAAGGATGTTGAATGACCTAGCTGATTCTTCTCGTCGCATCGGTCTCCGGATGAATTTGGATAAAACCAAAGTCATGTACAACGAGCACGTTGTTCCGGAACCGATTGCCGTAGATGGAATCCCACTCGAAGTTGTCACGCAGTATTTTTACCTAGGGCAAACGCTCCAACTAGGCAAACACAACTTCGAGAAGGAAATCCAGAGAAGAATTCAGCTGGGCTGGGCAGCATTTGGGAAACTCCGTAGAGTCTTCTCGTCGCCTATACCACAGTGCCTAAAGACAAAAGTCTTTAATCAGTGCGTCCTACCTGTCATGACATACGGAGCCAAGACGTGGACACTCACGGTTCGACTAGTCCACCAGTTTAAAGTCGCTCAGCGAGCTATGGAGAGAGCTATGCTCGGTGTTTCTCTGCGGGATCGAATCCGGAACGAAGTAATTCGCCAGAGAACTAAAGTGATCGACATAGCTCAGCGGATTAGCAAACAGAAGTGGCAGTGGGCTGGTCATATCTGCCGTAGGACCGATAACCGTTGGGGCAGACTGGTTCTAGAGTGGAGACCGCGAATCGGCAAACGTAGAGTAGGACGCCCTGTGACTAGGTGGAGCGACGACATTCGCAAAGCGGTGGGCAGTGACTGGAAACAAAGAGCCGAAGACCGGGCTCAGTGGTGTGTCTTGGGGGAGGCCTACGTCCAGCAGTGGACTGATACCGGCTGATAATGATGCATGATAATCCGTTCAGTACCTTTGGCGTAAAGGATAGTTACCCTGATTCTGACCCGACGGTCGTTGGTTCTAATCCTAGCTATATACCTACCAATGAAAGTTTAATGTGCATTCATGAATCATGGGTTTTCGTACAGAGGTAGTGGGGTCATTGAATCAAAATCAATCAAATCATGGGATCAAAGAAGGGGTATTATACGTTTAACGTGTGTATCTGTGTGTCTGTCTGTAGCATCTTAGCACCTTACCGGATGAACCGATTTTGTTTTTATTATTGACAGTTTTTTTTTGTTTGGTAGGTGTCTTAATCAAGAGTTTTCTTAGCTTTGATTCATGAAAATTCTTTCAATCGTTATAAAACTATGAGCTTTTTTCTAGTTAATTGCGCTATGAAATCAACTTTCATAGGTCTGATCAATTCGAAAATCTTCTTCTTCAACGATATTGTAAGAACATGGAAGCATTGACCTGATGCTGGGACATCTCCTGTACTCTACAGAATACTCAAATCTGCACCAACTTACAGCTCAGATTTTAAATGTCGTGTTTAGAGTCATTGGAATGCTTTTAATGAAAAGATTATACATATATCAGTCGGGATAGTTTAAAATATTATATTAATATATATATACAGGTGAATATTATTTTATACAATAGATCATATTATTATACTATATTGACTTCAAATTGATTGTGATCGGTGGAGATCTACAGCATAGCTAAGCTTATAATAATATTTTCGTAGTAACTATGACCTAATCTGTGGTTTCACTGCAAATATTTTATTAATTTTGCGATGCGTGTATGTGAAATTCGTGATATCTTCTAGAGTTTTCATTTGAATTATATACTGTAAAGGACAATTTTAATCTATAATATGTGGCCAAGCTAATTACCGTAATTATTTGGATAAGGATTAATACTATATACTTGAAAATAGCCTAGGAAGTTATGTAATATTTTTTAACACAAATTTTAAGATTAAAATGGTTACTGTGAGTCAACCTTAAGAGATAGACATATGCTGTCGCGGACTTTTTTGTAGGTCTTATTAAGTTGTACAACTCTTGCAAAAAAATATTCTTCTATCTATTTTCAATTAAGCAGCGTTCGGCAACGTGTTTTTTCGACCGTTTTTTTGCCGACTTAGGTTGCAAATTAGGTCTCCACGAATGTACCTTTGATTGAAACGGGATAATATATAGCCTATTTTCATTCCGAAAGTCCATTCTATGTATTAGTGAAAGAATTTTTTAAATCGTTTCAGTAGTTTTTGAGCCAAATCATTACAAACATACAAAAATACAAAAATACTAATGTTCTCTCTTTATTATATTAGTATGGTAGATATATAATACTATATAATATAATTTAAGATCATTTACAAAAACAAAAAAAAAGCCGACTTCAGATGCCGCGATAGTCAAAGTAGCCAGTAGTTATAAGCATGTCATCAAAGTATACAAATTTGCTTATATTTTTTGTCTCCATATCTCCGGAGATAATTGTCAGATCTCGATAAAATTTGAATGGGACTAAACGGAAGGCATAATCTCTCAAATAAGAAAAGATATAACAAGTAATATTTTAAAAAACCTTTTCAAACATCAGCTTTTAAATAACCTAGGACCAGAGTAAGTCAAGACTAATCCAACGAGCCCAAACACGAGGGGTATAACGTGTGTAGTTTAGGAGTTCCTGTGGCCACCTTCCAGCTCCATCATCAGATCAGCACCATGTCATCATAATATTGCATTGTCACGCGATTTAAACATGTATGCAAAATTTCAGCTCAATCGAACCCCTGGAAGTCGCTCTAAAATCAATCGCAAGATTTGTGACGGACAAATAAATTCGCCGTGAAGTAGAGATAAAGCTTGTAAAAAAAGATTTGACGGAGTTCTGAAGTAACAAACATAAAAATAATACAGTGAGGACTTCTGCTAGTCCGCCTGGGGCGGTACCACCACTTTGCCAATTAATTTTCAGCCGTCAAATAGGAATGTTTTTCGGTTGAAATGGCAAGGTGTCCAGTGAAATTACAGGGCATGTGAGACTCAACATCTTTATGTCTCAAGGTAACAGGCGCAGTGCAATGACATGCAAAATTCTGGCAGTTCAGAATTTTGCATAACGCTGTACCTGTTATAAGTAGGTAGACGTCATCGCTTACCATCAGGTGAGCGTCGTGCTTGTCCTGTTACCTTTAACCATAAAAAAAAGTCTAATAGAGAACCTCCTCCTTTTTATGAAGTTGGTTAAAAATAATTATTAAATTACTACATCGAGACAGTATCCTTCTTATGAGCTACTTCAGATTAAGTAGATCTATCTGTGTGCCCATCCGGATCCGGTCAGCCATTTTTGCGTGGAATAGTAACAAACAACCATCCATACACACAAACTTTCGCTTTTTAACCGACTCCACAAAAAAGGAGGAGGTTCTCAAATCGAAGGTTTATTTTTTATATTTGTTACCTCGGAAATCCGTCAAAAGAATTCTAGTTATGTTTGAGAGATTAAAATTAGGTCCCATTCAAATTTAATCGAGATGTGATAATCATATCTGGAGATATGGAGATAAACAATATAAATAAATTTGTATACCTTGATGATATGATACTGGCTACTGGCTATTTTGACTATCGCGGCATGTGAAGTTTTGTACCGATCATAACTAATATTAAACTAATATTAGGTATATAATCCTAATATTAGCAGGATGTTGTTTAGGAAAGTCTTTTTTAACTCAACATTTTAGAACTTTCACGTGAGACAGGATGTTTGTTACCTCAGAACTCCGTTAAATATTAACCGATTTGAAAAAATATTTTTGTTTGGGAGATTATGGGCTAGTTTCACCGGTTCCCGATAAAGTCTCACATAGTTATTTGACAGATGACGCCATACAAACGCTGTAAAAAATCTGTCAGATAAGTTGCCCATAGGGTTATAAGGTACCGGTGAAATTTGCCCTACCTATGTGCCTCCCATTTGGTCCTATTCAAATTTTATAGCCAGTATTAACTAGCCAGTACTTTGACTATCGCCGCATGTGAAGTCGGTTTATTCGTTTTGTACGATCATAAATTATTATTTTCAGAGACCACTGGTTTGGATGCCGGGAGAGATGGAACAATCTGAACCTCAGATGAGCTAAGATCTTATCCTCTATTTCCATACATAACTCATTCCACAATTAATCCTCACAATAAAATTAAAATATTTCTTTACCTATTAGGTATACCTATATCATGTGGCACTCAGAATTTACTGCAGTTATTTATCAAATTATCAGCCGGTATCAGTCCACTGCTGGACGCAGGCCTCTCCCAAGACACGCCACTGAGCCCGATCTTCGGCTCATTGGGAGGGATGTGCCATGTGATCGCAGAACGTAGCTCCTCGCACGTAGGCCTGTAGTATTTAGCTACGCCATGATTTGAAATCGTTATACCGCCAATTGTCGGTCGCTTCAGCCTCGTATGTTGGTCAGCAGAATGCACCACGGGCAGGTGAGGTTGGCTGGGAGCACTGAGGTGGTATTTGTGCTACCTTATAATATCCCTTCCTGCTGTTAATATTGCCAATTTATTTTGCAACTCCCTCCAGCTAGGTGGAGCGATAATATACGCAAGCAGCGGTTGCAGGAAACGAATAGCTGAAGATCGAGCTCAGTGGCGTGCCATGGGAGAGGCCTATGTCCAGCACTGGACGGAAATTGGCTGATAATGATGATGATGATTTCGTAACACTAATTCAAATAACTTTCAACAAAAATAGGTAAACTTACTTAGTTTTCATAAAGATCACAAGTGATAGGTTACGAGGTTATATTAGTATCTATGCATACAAATATTCTTCGTAATATTACCATACATTTTAGCCGCCTTAAAATAAGTGTTACCTTCATTTTTAACCAACTTAAAAAAATTAGGAGGTTCTCAATACTTCGGATTCTATTTTTTATTTATGTATGTGTTTACCGATTACTCAAAGACGCCTGAACCGATTTAGTAAATTATTTTTTGCTGAAAGAGTAGCGTAGAGTAGAGTACGAGTACTTTGCAGGTCTTCCCATTTAAATTTGAACGAGATAAGTTCAGTACATCTCCAGAGATATGGAAATAAGCACCTAGTTTTTTTAAACGATCTTAAATTATCATATGCACAGGGCAGATAATTAGGTACTTACCTACATATCACTGTTATAAGTCTCATTATACACACTCTTCAATTGAGATACATATATATCTACTTATTCAAAGGCTTAACACCTGATCAGCTTGCTTCCAGTAACACGTTAAGTAACTTTTGATTTTTATTGGAATTGCCATAGGCGCCTAACATTTCTGCTGTGGCATTTCCAAACTTCGTATTATTTTGATTAGCAAAAGACAAGTATTTAACCACTGAAGATTAAGTCTGAGTTGCACCATCATACTTTAACCGTAACTATAACTATTAACCGGTGTTTTTTTATGGATTTTGACCAAATTTTGACGTTTGTTATAGTTAAAGTAAGATGGTGCAACTCAGCCTAAGTCTAAAGTAGATTCTCGTCCTAAGAGTGAACTCCCCGAGAGGTGACAAGAAAATGTATTTAAAGTCACTGGAAAACTGACTTTAGCCCACTCCACGGAGCACTAAGTACCTACTACTCAAACGTGTCTTTTCTAATTGGCTGGCAACATACATCATTATAAAACTCTAGACGTTTGGCGTCATGTCTTTGGTAGATGGGTGATTCCAGCGACCGCCTGCCAGCTGTGATCATGATCACTAAATTAGCAATACCTGGGGATTTTTACTGTTCTATGTGGCTGTATTGTTTTATTTATTCGTAGGGCTGTATGTATAGCGATTGCACTTACCTTGACTTACTTATATCAAACAAAATCCAAGTTATTGCCGCAGCAATAACTAGAACCGATTTCAACTGGCCACCTGCAACATCACTTAAAAACTTTTTTCTGAATTAAAAGTTCACAGTTCGTACTGGCCGTATAGCTTCCCGCTGTCACACTGAAGGGAAACTGTATTGGTATTTTCCCGCCAAACCGAAACGTCAAACTGTCAAACGCGCGAACATTGCGCCTCTACATCTGAATAAAGGCGCCACTTCACTGATTACAAAATACAATCTCACGTGGAACTCCGAAGCTCCGCTATACCTTTATAACTACGAAGGGCTGTCGAGACAGCTCTATTCCCCTGCAGCCTGCAGAGCGAGACGGCACTACCCCCGAGTGTCAACACCCATTGTAAGCTCCTTACTGCATTTAGGACTGCTCATTTGTGCGAGCGAGACACATCGCTTTTTATTGTGTAGCTTTAATTCGCGCCCCGCCCATTCCTCATTTAACCCCCCAGTGGTGGGGTAAACTTGGGCAGTTTTAAATTATCTATTATAATAAAATTATTTCGCAAAATAAGGGGTTGGTTATGGTAATGATGTGTTTAATTTATGTCGATATCTTTATCTTTGTAAGGATGACAGTTTGACAGTTGGTTAGTTTAAACGTACGCAGAAAGTATCGTGTTAACTTTATAATACCTATGATAAAGGGTTTTGAAATTTAAGATAGTTTATTCCGTACTACATAGTATAACATAATTAAGATAATTTACCAACTAAACAACCGACTTCCATGCCGCGCAAGTCAGTTTCAGTAGCAAGCTTGAGACGTTTATCTTTATATCTCTGGAAATACTTATCAGACCTCGATGAAGTTACCATGGGACCTTACCTTACTCTACCAATTAAAAAAGAACCATTCTAATTGGTTCTCATTTGACGGAGTAATCGCGTAAAATACATACAAAAAAAACTTACAGACGAATTGAGAACCACCTCCTTTTTGGAAGTCGGTTGAAAAACAAAGTAGGTACAACATTAGGTACAAATGATACTTAAAAATGTGATTATTATCGACGTATTTTACGAAAAGGCAGATACTTTTAAATTTAAGAAAAAATATCCAATCGTTAAGTTGACAAAAGTTTACATTGGACATTTAAATGATGTTCGAAGTTGTAGTAGATGTAAAAAAGTTAATGTTATTTGGTACCTATTAAAAAATTACTCAAAACGACTTCAACGACTTCGATCCCTTTTACACATATGCCAAAAACATTACGTATGTTAAAATTCTGTCTCTTTCGTTCACTCTCGTCATGCCGCCACAGGTTAAATAACCACTTTAGCTGTACTACGCGTAAGGTTTACATTTATTTGCATTTGATGCATGAGCTTTTGTCACCATTTTGCGGTCGGGTTTCGGTTTATCTCGCCCGCACAAATAACATTATCTTTGACCAATGGTACGTAACCGCTGGGCTTTTTCAGCCAATGGATGCGTTTAAATTCTTTGGTTTTGTGGGCATCGCATTTTGAATTTTCCTTTTGTTCTAATTTCGAAACTGCATTAGTCCTCTTTTTAGTAAAACATTTGCGTTTGTGCAGTAGTTAAGTATCTCTCGCATATCGTGATGAAACATGTACTTTTAATCTTGTAAAAAATTGCTTTAATCACAGAAAAATAGTATCTACCTATATGTTCTCTGCCTTAATGCTCTATCAATTTCTCTTATTTCTGGATTATCGAATCGAAGTCAAGCAAAATACAGTGCCACAAGTATAACTTGGCGGTGGTGGTTTTTGGAACTAATTCTCTTAATTGAAACTGTGAGTTTGACGTTTCAGAGATTACCGCGACATTATTGTTGATAAATCTGCTACATTAAAATAGTTCAATAATGCCAAAAGTAATTAAAAGTGGTGTAAGAGAAACTGTTATCAAAGTACAAAGTAAAAGCACAGTGGCGCACAGGCACGCCAAGTTATACTTGCCGGACTGTAAAAATATCTCTATGCAATTATTTATTGTATCATATCTACTAGTGTAAATGAGTCTTTATTCATTATGAGATCCGAAAATTTTTGACTAAAATGGAGGAAAGACATCAAGTTCCTTTAAAAGATTAATATCAAGTCTTCTTGTCAACCATACTTAGGGCCAGTTTCACAGGTTCCTGATAGCGCTAATATGAAGAAAGCTGACAGCTCTTATATGGCGTCATGTGTCAAATAACTATTTAACGCATTATCAGGAACCGGTAAAACTGGCCCTTAATAAAGTACCTACCTACCAAAAAGTTTTTCTCAAAGTTTGGGTGCAGATATATGTTCAATTTGTTATGGTATTTAATGGAGCCGAGATGTTGACACTCACAATCAATAACGAGTGAATCACTTTATTGCGGATAAGAACACCCGTTTTCTGGAAACAAGTCATCGGTCATTTTTATTTTAAAAACTTACGTTCATTTTAAACTTATAGATTTAAGATCAGGAATTTAACGTGACTTACGCGATGTCGATATAGCGATCGGCGTATGTTTAGGCCTCATCTGGATCTCGAGTGCGGGGCGCTCGCTGACGCGTCCAGCCTCGCCCTGATGTCGATCGCCAAATCGACATTGCGTAAGTCACGTTAAATTCCCGATCTTAAGTCTATAAGTCATTAGTCATATTTATCTAACCTGTAGAACGCCCAGTGATATTTGGCAAAATTAATCGGCATATTACCTTTATTGTACTACCTACTCGTTCGTCTAGTCATCATCATCATCATTATCAGCCAATTTCCGTCCACTGCTGGACATAGGCCTCTCCCATGGCATGCCACTGAGCTCGATCTTCAGCTATTCGTTTCCAACCGCTGCCAGCCAGCTTGCGTATATCATCGCTCCATCTAGTTGGAGGGCGTCCCACACTACGTTTGCCGAGCCGTGGTCTCCACTCTAGAACTCGTTTACCCCAACGGTTATCGGTTCTGCGACAGATGTGACCGGCCCACTGCCATTTCAGCTTGCTAATTCTCTGAGCTATGTCGATTACTTTGGTTCTCTGACGGATGACTTCGTTTCGAATTCGATCCTTCAGAGAAACTCCGAGCATAGCCCTCTCCATAGCTCGCTGAGCGACTTTGAATTGGTGAACTAGTCGCACTGTCTGTGTCCACGTCTCGGCTCCGTAGGTAATAACAGGTAGGACGCACTCGTTAAAGACTTTCGTCTTCAGGCTTTGTGGTATGGGCGATGTAAAGACTCGACGAAGTTTTCCGAATGCTGCCCATCCAAGCTGTATCCTTCTGCGAGCTTCCTTCTCAAAGTTGTTTCTGCCCAATTGCAAGATTTGCCCAAGGTAGACATATTCGTCAACAACTTCGAGAGGGACTTCATTTAAGGCAATCGGTTCCGGAATAACATGTTCGTTGAACATGATCTTGGTCTTATCCAAGTTCATCCGGAGACCGATGCGTGCAGAAGAATCAGCGAGGGTGGTCAGCATGTATTGCAGGTCCTGCACGGTTTCAGCCATGATAACGATGTCGTCCGCAAATCTCAAGTGTGAGAGGTAATTGCCATTGACATTTATGCCCCGTCCTTTCCAGTTCAGCGTTTTGAACATATCCTCTAGAGCGTTTGTGAATAATTTGGGGGAAATAACGTCTCCTTGTCTCACTCCTCGATGTAAGTGGATATGTTCAGTCTGCTGATTTTGTACTTGGACGGTCATATTCGCGGCGTCATATAGACCTCTCAACACTTGGACGTATCGCCAATCAACTTGGCACCGTTGCAGAGACTCCAGAACAGACCAGGTTTCAATGGAGTCAAAGGCTTTCTCATAGTCCACAAACGCTAAGCACAGGGGCTGGTTATACTCTTCAGTCTTCTGTATAACCTGCCGCACTGTGTGGATGTGGTCTATGGTGCCGTATCCTCCTCGAAACCCAGCCTGCTCGGGGGGTTGAAATTCGTCGAGCCTACGCGCGAGACGATTTGTGATGACTCTAGAAAACAACTTATAGACATGGCTTAAGAGCGAGATAGGTCGATAGTTCTTCAAAAGGGTTTTGTCTCCCTTTTTGAAGAACATAACAACCACACTCTTACTCCATGTCTTCGGAGTTCTCCCCGAAAAGAGGACGGAATTGAAAATACGCTGAAGCTGTAGTAGCGTAGGAGTTCCACCGGCTTTTAAGAGCTCCGTTGTAATTCCATCATCTCCAGGGGCTTTTCCGTTTTTAAGCTGCCTGAGAGCCATCACAATTTCATCTAGGCTGATTTCTGGCAAATCTTTGGTGTAGTGGCGGGTCAGAGTGGGCTCTAGGATCCTCGATGCCGGGTTGGGAAAGGGACGCTTGTGAGGTGTATAATTGGCTGTAGAAATCTTTTACTTCCCTAAGAATCTCCGGCTTAGAAGCGACGACACTCCCGCTAGAAGTGGTCAACTTCGTCAGATGGCTTCGGCCCAGCTGTTGGACAAAGACTTTTGACCCCCGGTTTTGCTCGATCGCTTCTTTAATTGAGCGTGTGTTGGAGCTCCGGAGGTCACGTCGTACCAATTTAAAAATCTTTTTATTTAGGGTCCGTTGATCTGACGAAGTGACTGCAGGGTTATCACGTCGCTTTTGTATTAGCTGCAGAGATTCCTCTGAAAGCTTGGACTTCTTGCCAGCACCTCGCGTCTCACAGAATTTTGTCCCTTCCTCCCTGAGGATGTCCACCACATGGTCGAGATCCTGGTCAACGTCAATTGTGGTTTCCAGTGCAGCAAATCGGTTTTCCAGTTTCAGCTGGAACGTTTCAGACCCGACCACGGATTGTAGCATATTGGGTCGGAGCGTGGACTTCATTAGACGAACACGTTCAAGTTTGCAGTCAATATCTAGAGAGCCTCGGACTAGTCGGTGATCACTGCCGGTTTTAAACCTAGTGATCACTGAGACATCCCTAAATATGCACTTTTTGTCCGTCATAATGAAGTCGATCTCATTTTTGGTCATAGCGTCAGGGCTTTGCCACGTCCACTTCCGCTGGGGATCTTTCTGGAAGAAAGAGTTCATCAGAAAAAGCCCCTCTTTTTCTAGGAAGTTGACGAGCATTTGCCCCCTATGATTTCTGCTTCCCAATCCGTGTGGTCCTACTACCGATTCGCCGCTTGTTTGGACTCCCACTTTTGCGTTGAGATCCCCCATGACAACGTTGAAGTGGGCCTTTTGGGTTCTGTGCAAGGCTTTGGAAATGTCCTCGTACATTTCCTCCACTTCATCGTCCGAGTGTGCCGAAGTCGGTGCGTATACTTGGATAACCTTGAGGTTATACCTCTCGGTGAGTTTAATCACAAGATACGCTACCCTTGTCGACACACTGGAGATTTCTAAAACGTTATCAGAGAGGATCCTGTGGACCAAGAACCCGACGCCACCTTGGGATGGTTGTTCTCCCTCTCTGAAATACATAAGATGGCCTGATTCTAGGGTAACGGTGTCCTCCCCCTCTCTTCGGACTTCACATAACCCCAGAATATGCCATCTTATGTTTTTCAGCTCTTCCTCCAGAAGTGCCAAGTGTGTATCGAGCCGTAGCGTGCGTCCGTTAAATGTAGCCAGGGTCAGTCGGTTTTGGCGGCCTTCCGTCGCCCGGGGATTCTTAGCACCCCCTCGTCTAGTCAGTTCGTTCCAATCACTGCCAGCTACTAGTAGCTGGCAGTAGCGTTCCAATCACTGCCAGCTACTAGTAGCTGGCAGTGATTGGAACGAGCTGAAGAAGGAGTTCAGGGGCATGCATTGTCAGTACGGTGATCGAGCTACTAAATATTTCCAACTAAGTAATTTATAGATAAGGTAATTGAGAAATTGAATGCTAAACATATATATTATTCACATTTAAGATAAACTTTAACTTTAATTTTAAACGAATGTGTGCATTATTATATACAATCCAAAACGTCGTCTTTCGGCGTCTCTTAGGTAGCACGCCCAAGGCCCAAGGATGGCGAAATTTGGGATTGCATAAAATATATAAAATAATGTACAAAAATATACTAAAGTGTACCTCGCTAACACTTAAAGAAAAATATATTGTAATATTTAATTATTTGTGTGTTTGTTCTTCTACACGCTCCGATTTGGTGAAAAAATTGCCTAAAACGGTGGAATAGACACATTTGATAGGTAGGTAGGTACTTAATAATGTGGTAAAAGCAGGGCGCAACTAGTAGGTACATTATGGATGCGAATATAATTTGAACAAACAATTAAATTTGTTTTCAATTTTTTTTAATATAAATAAATATGATCAAATCGATCATATTTATTTGTGTGTTTGCTCATCACGGCTGGACTGAAATTATGCACAGGAAACCAACTGCAAGGACAACTTAATATTTGATTATTCCAATATACGGTAAGTTTTATTATAGAACATTGATATGGCAACTAAACCATACCACACTCCAAAGGGTTAATGTTTTGGTGTAGGTGAAGGCGAAACCTTCGCTTACCTTCCGTCCTCTTTAATGCTCAATTTGGTGAAGTAGATTGGTTGGTTCCACCTGCTCGGCTAATGTGGAGACGGACTTGTTTTTAGAATATGAGGAATATACCTAATAATAAATTAATATTAACCTACTTCTAAAAAGGAATGGCTAGTATTCGACCTGTATGTATGTGTTTTATTTATCAACCGACTTCCAAAAAGGAGGAGGATCTCGATTCGACTGTATGTTCTTTTATTTGTATGTATGTTACGCGATTACTCCGTCAATTGTGAACCGATTCGAATTATTCTTTCAAATCGGTAAAAGAATCTTTGTCTTGACATACTGACTGACTGACTGACTGACTGACAGACAACGCACAGCCCAAACCATTGGTTGTAGAGACTTGAAATTTTGAGGGTATATTTGTCTTAGTACGTAATGATGTACTAACAAAGGCTTTTCCAAAATTCACCCCTTTAGGGGATGAAATAAGGATTCAAAATTTGTATGGAGAAACAAGATTAGATAATATTTTCTACTTGAAACTTCACACAAGTGCTTCAGTAAAAAATAAGTAAATACGTGTTTTAGGCTTTTTTGAAATTCCACCCCTAAGAGGGTGAAATGGGGTAACAAAGTCTGAAAATCAATGTTGTTTCGGATTGCGCTGAAATTTGGCATGCAGATAGTTATTACGACGTTAATTCCTACTGAGAAATTATTTTCTTAAATTCACCCCTTAAGGGGATGAAACGGGGGTTCAAAGTTTGTATGGAGTAACGAGATTAGATAGTTTTTTCTATTCGAAACTTCGCACAAGTACTTCAGTCAGTAAATAGGTGTTTCAGGCTTTTTCAAAATGCCACCAATGAAAATCAATATTGTTTCGGATTGCGCTGAAATTTAGAATGCAGATAGTTGTTACGACGTAGGTATCCGCTTAGAAAGGATTTTATAAAAATCCCCCCCCCCCCCCCCCAATAATAAGTTATATCCGTATAACTTAATATTTTTAATTATATATATAAACTTATAGATTTACGTAAGTACTTCTGTAAATAAATAAGTAAATACGCGTTGCAAGATTTTTGCAAGGGGTTGGTAAAAAAGTCTGAAAATCAATATGGCCATGGCATCCAAGCACCGAAATATCGGAAGCTCACAAATAATGAAAAACATGGTAAATATCCCGTTCAAATATCTTGTGAAAGATTCATAGATATGCCTATGCCTATCGTGTTTACCTTAATCTCGGAATCTGAATCTAAATCTCGGAAACGGCTCCAAAGATTAAATAAAATTTAGTATACAGGGGATTTCGGGGGTGATAAATCGATCTAGCTAGGATTCATTTTCAGTAATGTTGTTTTATTCGTGTTTTCAATAATCAACTTTATCGAAAATCAACTTAAAATATGACTCTTCCCGACATCTATTGGCGAGTAGAAGTAGCTTTAGTGTTATTGTGTAGTTAAAGCAGTTAGTTGCTCTCAATTAAAAAAAATAGTATTATTATTCGCCAATATATGTCGACAAGCATTTGCCCCCTGTGATTCCTACTGCCAAATCCGTGTGGTCCTATTGTCGATTCACTGCAGGTCTGTACTCCCACTTTGGCGTTAAAGTCTCCCATGACAACGTTGTAGTGAGCCTTAGAGGTGGTATGTAAAGCTCTAGAGATGTCTTCATACATGCTCTCCACCTCTTCATCCAAGTGTCCTTCTCTGTAATACATAACATGGCCCGATTCTAGAGTTATGGTGTCCTCTCCCTGTCTTCGGACTTCACATAACCCCAGAGTGTGCCATCTTATGTGTCCCAGCTCCTCCTCCAGCTGCGCCAGATGATCATCCAGCCGAATCGTGCGTCCATTAACAGCCCCAAAGGAAGTGGACGTGGCAAAGCCCCGACACTGTGACTAAAAATGAGATTGATAGATAAAACTTTATTGTTACACCACAAATAAAACTTAAATATTTATACACAATAGCTTACATTATAGTGTTACAATGGGCGGTCTTATCGCTAATAGCGATCTCTCCCAGACAACCTTAGTATGGAAAGAATCTAAAAACTGTCAACAACAGGGTGCATCTAATTAAAGTAAAGAAAAAAAATTAACTAAACAAAAACACAAAGTTTAACTAATATAACATAACTATAAACTAACTTACTACCAATAAACAATAAAATATATATATATATATATATATATATAATTATAAACAAAAACATACCTACAATCTTCAATAAACAATAAGCAATAAAACAGCAGGACACAAATCATAATGAAAGGATACAGTATCTTTAAGCGACATTTGAACATATTGAGAGTTTGTGAAGATTTAATATATTCAGGAAGTGAGTTCCAGAGTCGAACAGCCTGGACAGTGAAAGATTTGTCATAAAAAGTGGAAACATGAGAAGGAAAATTAAGGGTAAGGTTTTCTGATGACCTTAGAGAAAGAGAGTTTGAGACGTGAAGGTAGTTAAACCGTTCTTTGAGATAACGAGGAGTATAAGGATTGAACAGTATATTAAATAGAAAGGAAAGGATATATTCCGGCGAAGGCGAATGGGAAGTCACTTGAGCTTTGTACGAAACTGAGATACGTGATCGTATTTACGCAGACCAAATATGAACCTTATACAACAATTTTGTAACCGCTCTAGTTTATTAAGCTGATCCTCCCTAAGATCTAGATAGCAGACGTCAGGATAATCAAGAATAGGATGTAAGAGAGACTGAGCGAGGGCAATTTTAGTGGATGTAGGCAGAAAATTACGTGGTCTTTTTAGCGACGCTGCTGCTGCATATAGTTTGCGACTGGTGTTTTGGACTTATAAATCCCAAGTCAAGCATTGAAAGATTATTAATCCTAGATTATTAACAGTTATCTATACCGCCGAAATTTACTTTTGGTAGTACTTGCCAGTCCACTTTAGATATGAGCCTAGAACTTCCAGCTATTATAACCTGCGTTTTTGATTTTAGATTGACTTCATCATTACGGACAAACGGCGCATATTCAGAGACGTCTCAGTGATCAGTAGGTTCAATACTGGAAGTGATCACCGACTTGTACGAGGCATTCTGGATATCGACTTCAAAGCCGAAAGATCCCGATTGATGATGTCTACCCTCTGACCTAACCAAACCGTTGTTGGATCCGAAACATTCCAATTAAAATTGGAAAATCGATTCGCTGCCTTGGAAACCACAGATGACGTAGACCAGAAACTCGAAGAAGTGGTGGAAATCCTCAGGGATGAAGGGACGAAGTTTTTGCGAGAGCAAGCGTACGGGCAAAAAGTCCAAACTTTCGGCAGAAACACTTCGACTAATGGAAGAGAGACGAACAGACCCTTTGTCAGCTTTGTCAATTAATCAGGTGCGCAACATAACCATTAAGAAGCTGGTACGACAAGACCTCCGATCCTCTAACACGCTCTTGATTAAAGAATCAATTGAGCAGAATCGGGGGTCGAAAGTGTTCGCCCAGCCTCTGGGTAGAAGCCACCTCACAAAGCTGATAACGTCAACGGGGGACGTCGTCGTATCCAAGTCGGAGATTCTGTCAGAAGTTGAAGACTTCTACGGCAAGCTCTACGCATCGCATGCTTCAAGGCCCGTACCCGATACTGAGGATTGTAGAGCCACCTTGACCCGCCACTTCACTGAAGACCTGCCCGAAGTCAGCCGAGATGAGATCGTGATGGCCCTTAAACAGCTCAAAAATGGATAGGCCCCAGGTGAAGACGGAATCACAACGCAGATTCTAAAAGCTGGAGGAGCCCCAGCTGCAAGCCAGCTGCAACAGCTCTACAATTCTGTTCTCTTCACTGGGAGAACTCCACAGGCATGGAACAGGAGCATGGTGGTTTTGTTTATCAAAAAAGGAGACAAAACCTTCTTGAAAAACTACCGCCCGATTTCGCTTCTGAGCCATGTCTACAAACTGTTTTCAAGGGTCATCACGAACCGTCTTGCGCGAAGACTCGACGAGTTCCAACCTCCGGAACAGGCCGGATTTCGAAGCGGTTACGGCACCATGGACCACATCCACACAGTGCGGCAGATTGTACAGAAGACCGAAGAGTACAATCGGCCCCTGTGCTTAGCGTTTGTGGACTATGAGAAGGCCTTCGACTCAATCGAAACCTGGTCTGTACTGGTGTCCTTGCAGCGTTGCCAAGTCAACTGGCGATATATCGAAGTGATGAGATGTCTTTATAATGCCGCAACGATGAGTGTACAAGTACTGAACCAGCGTACTAATCATATCCACCTGCGTCGAGGAGTGAGACAGGGGGACGTCATATCCCCGAAACTGTTCACAAACGCTTTGGGGGATATGTTTAAGACGCTGGACTGGAAAAATTGTGGCATCAACATCAACGGCAAGTACATCTCTCACTTACGATTCGCAGATGACATCGTCATTATGGCAGAGACGCTGCAGGACTTACAGAGGATGTTGAATGGCCTAGCTGATTCTTCTCGTCGCATCGGTCTCCGGATGAATTTGGATAAAACCAAAGTCATGTACAACAAGCACGTTGTTCCGGAACCGATTGCCGTATATGGAATCCCACTCGAAGTTATCACTAAGTATGTTTACCTAGGGCAGACGCTCCAACTAGGCAAACATAACTTCGAAAAGGAAATCCAGAGAAGAATTCAGCTAGGCTGGGCAGCATTTGGAAAACTCCGTCGAGTCTTCTCGTCGCATATACCACAGTGCCTAAAGACAAAAGTCTTTAATCAGTTCGTCCTACCCGTCTTGACATACGGAGCCGAGACGAGGACAATCACGGTTCGACTGGTCCACCAATTTAAAGTCGCTCAGCGAGCTATGGAAATAGCTATGCTCGGTGTTTCTCTGCGGGATCGAATCCGGAACGAAGTAATTCGCCAGAGAACTAAAGTGATCGACATAGCTCATCGGATTAGCAAGCTGAAGTGGCAGTGGGCTGGTCATATCCGCCGTAGGACCGATAACCGATGGGGTAGACTGGTTCTAGAGTGGAGACCGCGAATCGGTAAACGAAGCGTAGGACGCCCTGTGACCAGGTGGAGCGACGACATTCGCAAAGCGGTGGGCAGTGACTGGAAACAAAGAGCCGAAGATCGAGCTCAGTGGCATGACTTGGGAGAGGCCTATGTCCAGCAGTGGACTGATACCGGCTGATTATGATGAATATATGTCGGGAAGAGTCATATTTTTCTATTTAAGTGGCAAAAAATACCGAGCAAAGCTCGGTGTTCAATCTACAATCAACTACAAATTACTAACCTGTGTAATACCTTGTAATACCTGTGTAATGCCTTTGAAATTAGTTCACCTCGACGTAACTAGATGGCAGCACAGGAAAAATTAGCACGCGCAAGCGTTTCATTGTTAAATTTGTGGGCCTCGGTCGATTTGTTTTCTTGAGTTTTACTTGGAGTAGTTGTAGTAGTGTAGTAGTGTTAGTATTTCCTCTATTTTAGTACTTAGTTTCATTTAGCCAGAATCAGTGGAAAGTTAGTCACGCAGTATTTATATTCTCTTTGATTGAGTTAGTCGTACGAACACTCGGTCTTCCAGATATATATTTTTTTTAGTTTTATTATGGCTCCACACGATTAGTGTATTTAGCCAGTGTCAAGTATTGAAATTCTTAAAGTTTTTATGAATTTAAGTCGTAGATATGGGGTAAAGTCACAGTTCAGGTCAGTTTTCCCCACGCCCCGCATCTTCCGTCCCTCTAATGACAGGTGTGCGAAGGGCAGATACCCCTACTCGCACACCGTCCACCGTCCGGCTCGCATGACGAAAGCATGCGAGCAGCCCTCTTGCAGCCGTTACCGGTCCCGCCACTAAGTCCGAGCATTATGCTCAAACCCACCACCGGGCGGCTCCCACCACCGAGCCCGCCCTGCCCCGTCACACTGTGCCCTCTGCTAAATATCAGAGGGACACGCGGAGGAGCCTCTCACATCGGAACTTCGCTATCGATCGACAACTTAACCCAGTTGACTGGGAAAAGTTGTCGGCCGATACCCAGGGTACACCACGAGGAGGTGTTCCGACCCGCACCCCAACGGTTATCGGTCCTACGGCAACATCGGAACTTCGCTATCGGTCGACAACTTAACCCAGTTGAGTGGGAAAAGTTGTCGGCCGATACCCAGGGTACACCACGAGGAGGTGTTCCGACCCACACCCCAACGGTTATCGGTCCTACGGCAGATATGACCAGCCCACTGCCACTTCAATTTGCTAATCCGTTGAGCTATGTCGATCACTTTAGTTTTCTGGCGAATTACTTCGTTCCGGATTCGATCCCGCAGAGAAACACAAAGCACAGCTCTTTCCAAAGCTCGCTGAGTAACTTTTTATTGGTGGACGAGTCGAACCGCGAGTGTCCACGTCTCGGCTCCGTATGTCATGACGGGTAGGACGTACCAATTAAAGACTTTTGTCTTTAGGCACTGTGGTATATGCGACGAGAAGACTCGACGGAGTTTTCCAAATGCTGCCCAGCCTAGCTGAATTTTTCTCTGGATTTCCTTTTCAAAGTTATGTTTGCCTAGTTGAAGCGTCTGCCCTAGGTAAACATACTGCATAACAACTTCTAGGGGGATTCTATCCACAGCATTCGGTTCCGGAACAACGTGTACATGATGAACTCGTTGTACATGACTTTGGTTTTATCCAAATTCATCCGGAGACCGATGCGACGAGAAGAATCAGCTAGTGCATTCAACATCCTTTGTAAGTCCTGTAGCGTTTCTGCCATAATGACAATGTCATCTGCAAATCGTTAGTGAGAGATGTACTTGCATGTGATGATGATGATGCCACAATTTTTCCAGTCCAGCGTCTTATACATATCCTCCAAGGCGTTAGTGAACAGTTTCGGGGATATGACGTCCCCCTGTCTCACTCCTCGACACCGGTGGATATGTTTAGATCGCTGGTTCTGTACTTGTACACTCATCGTTGTGGCATTATACAGACATCTCATCACTTCGATATATCGCCAGTCAGAATCAGAAAATGCGATTTAAGATAAGGTAGCGTTTCTCTGAAAATTTAAGACGGTATATACCAGTATATACCAGACGTAATATAGGTATGCACGGTGTTATTATCGTGTATGTGTCTTTTTTCGACGATTTTATATTTTTGTACATTAGGCATAATATATATTTACATAAATGGTTAAAATGTAATCCAGTAGTTTCGTCGTATCGATTGGGTCGAACTGTAAGTGGGAGCATCTGGAACTGGAAGTGTCAGCGGGTTCGAGTCCCGTTTGTACGGTGACATTTTGAATTGTTATTGTATAACAATTTATATTTATTGTATAACAATCCTAGCAACAAGGATTTTCTCTACTTTTTTTACGTTTTTTAAGGGCCCAGTGGTGTAGTGGGAGAATGGTCGGCTTTGACGCCAGAGAAGTACCGAGTTCAATCCTTGCCGTGCACCAATGGATTTTTCTATCGAATAACTTATCTGCGCTGTTCACAGTGGCCCTCCGGTGAAAGAAAAACAGCTCAAAAACCCACAACCCCTGCATGGTAGTTTGACACTATCTAATGGCCGCCTAGCCAGCTACCACCCTACCTGCCATAAAGTTAGAATATCTGTCGCTTAAAAATCTAATGTGTTCCGGCTGCTATCCTTGAGAGCCAGATCCCATTCTAGGCCTAGTGTACTACCATCCTCGATCGCATCATTACTTACCAACTGGTGAGACAGTGGTCAAACGCTTGCCTATCTAGCATAAAAAAGTGGTTGAAAAATGGTTTTCAAATTATGTTAGTATACATATACCTGCATATCATATACAAGGACAACTTATATGTATATACGAACGTTAAAAGTTATATAAAAGCTAGTAACAGGAGATTTGGAGGGAACGTGAAAAAGTGTGTGTGCTCTCATTGTAGTATTTTTCTAAAACTCATGTTCTTTCGCGAGTTAATGTGTATAATAAAAATGTGGATTAAGCTATTAAGTGCCGGGGAATGTGTGCGAGTGTAGGGCAATAGCACAATGTTTTAAAAACATGCTATTTGCATTCTCACCAAAATTCCACTGAAAAACTTCAGTAAACTCTATCTATCGTTGCTTAGGTGGACTGGACTGTACTTCAACTTGACAAGGGGTGGAAGTCTCTACATTGATAGCGATGCGTCCTGTCATCGCAAACATCTATTAGAAGGAGATGCAGCTAGACAGTTGTTACCTGCATCTCTTTTTTTATCACGATTATCAGTCGAAATTCATCGCTATTCGTGTAGAGACTACCGGCCCTAATATGTGACTTTGACCCAACTTTAAGATTTGAATTCACAAAAACTAGAAACATTTTAATACCTGATACTGGCTACATACACTAATCGTGTGGAGCCATAACAAAACTAAAAAAAAAGCTTGTAAAAATAAACTCGGGTAAGACCGACATTCTATTGAAAACTTAGATTATAAGACATGTATATTATCAAAGATGGATGAATATACTACAATAAAATTAATAAAACTAACTTGTAGTAAGTTCTTGACCAATCTTTACTTTTCCTATGTGATGAAACATATTATGTTAAAATTATTTATTTCAACTAGTATTTACAAATGGTAGGTACATATATACAACTTAAAAATAAATTAAACTATTTGAACTGAGAATAAATGAAATGTTATAACATAACCTAGATCGCAGCTGTCTGCCGGTAACGTTCCCAAAAAGCTGGCGACGTTACCTCGTTGTATGCTAGGCTAATCCGTTGGCCGAGGTAAGCGCCAGCTCTTTGGTCATGAGTGACGTCTATTAAGCGTCTGGACAGTCAGCTCCTTTACAAAACCTCGGGCATCTCGACCCCACTGACCCATTGTTTCGACTCCAAACGGAAGAAAAATGTAGCTATCATCAATGGCAGCATATCGCCTCCGTTTAAGGGGTTGCTGCCGCATCAGCTGCCGCATCCGCTGCTCGTGAGGTCCCGCATATGTGGAACGCCGATTAACAATTATATGATTAACAATTTTATGCTAAATGAACTACATTATCATAGAACATCTTTGAGTATACAGTTCTGGCTGTATACTAAAAGAAGAACATCCTTCAAATATAAACTCTTTTTATAAGCTTTTATTTAACTTGCAATGTATGTATGTATGTATGTCACTATGTATGTTCGGGTGGAATCTTGGAAGCCAAATTAGACCCACTTCCCGATGTCCGATTGGACTCAAATTTGGTGTACTTATGTATCTTCGGTGACAATACAATGATATGGTACCATGGAGCTGGTCTGATGATGGAGACGGAAGGTGGCCACGGCATCTCTGTGATAAATCAACATAACCCTACCGAGTTTAGGCTGGATTGAATTTTCTTGAAGAGAACTTTTCACCTAGATGATATCCAGGGTCTGATGATGAAGCTGGAAGGTGGCCACGGCATCTCTGTGATAAATCAACGTAACTCTACCGAGTTTGGGCTCGATTGATTCGTCTTGAATAGAACTTTACACCTAGATGATATTTAGCGACTGGTGATGAAGCTGGAGGTGGCCACGGCATCTCTGTGATAAAATAACGTAACCCCAGTGAATTTGGGCTCAAATGATTCGTCTTGAGGAGCACTTTACACTTAAATGATAGCCAGGATCTGATGATGAAGCTGTAAGGTGGTCATGGCATTTCTGTTATAAAGCAACATAGCCCCACCGATTCGATTGATTTTCCTTGAAGAGCACTTTACCCATAATCACATCAAATATCCGTGGAATATTTTAAAACATCGTGCCTTCTCTTAAATACTTAGGTAGTAGGTAGGTATTCAGTATCTATACCTACCTACTAAAAAGTTAAAAATAAATCTAGAAGTATTTGGCGCGTAGGTTTACCTATATTCTTAAAATCTTGAAGCACTACCCGTTTTTCAGGCTAGGTAATTATTATACTTCAGTGCCTCAAGCTTTTAAAAATATAGGTAAGTACTACACGCCAAATACTTACTAGAATTTATTTTTAACATTTTAGTTCATTGTCCCAGATAAAAGCTTGTTTTTAACAAATGTTTACTTATAATTTATTTAAAACTCGGCCTGTAGACGGAACAAAACGAGAAGACTCCCGTGTTGTTGGAGGCATGAGCGTCTATGGACTTTAACAGTACATAAATAAGGTTTTAAATTCGTATAAAATTCGGCGAGAAAAATGTATAGCTATTTTTCTCTCACTATAGTGTTGCTAGCGACATTTATGATACAAAATTCGAACCAAACTATAATACTTTTATATTATAATATATATATACTAATAATATTATAATATATATATATATACTATAATACTATATATACTTTTGAATCGACTGTTTATGCAAACTGCATAACTACTCAAAAACGAAAGTTATTGCGCGTAGACAATCTTGCCTTGTAGACGGTCTTCCCAATGTTGACCTTACCTAGATAGTTATAACTAAATAAGCTGGGTCTCTCTCCATACTTTCCAGCTGACACCGCCGTGCCCAGCGCAGTGTGTGAGCAATTGCACGCCAATGGTGACTCTAACATCCTACCGACTACTATTCTGATGTATGGTAAATAAATATCTGAATAAAACCCTTCAGCTTTAACAGTCTCCTTTATCTATCTATCTATGTATATAAATACAACAATTATCTGTTATAGATAGACGTCATCGCTTACCATGAGGCGAGCGTCGTGCTTGACCTGTTACCTTTTACCATAAAAAAATTTTGCCCCAAACCGGTTTCGTTAGAAAGGCAATAAATAATGCGAAGATGGTTTTAGACCAATAAAATAATGCATTAGACACATTCGGTCCATGAAGTCGATTTTCGACTTTTCCCTCACAAAAATTTGCGTAGTAGGACATGCCGGGTATCCGCTTGTTTCAAATATAAGTTATAGGTACTAAGATCTATTCTATCCTATAGGATATACACTTAAATAGCACTAATAAGTGCATCGCAAGATCAGGAATTTTCACAGGTGGTAGGGCATTATATCAGAGTTCCGCCTGATTTGCTACCAAAAAGTAGCTTACCACCATCAAGGAGTAAATCCGCCGTCATAACACTACGGAGTTCCGGCAGCACAGCTCTTGATTGTCAGACCATTTAATCTAGGTCTAGCGTGTTCACCATCCTCGACCACGTCATCGCTTACCACCAGGCTAGATAGTGGACAAACGCTACCTTATCAGAACATTAAAAAAAAATCGTTTAGTCAGCAACAAAACAACAAAAGCACAATGCTGAACTAAATATACCTATATGTTTAATTACAATGAGTAACGTGTTAAATCTAGTTTAAAGTAGACAAACCTCAAACGAGTCTCACTGTGAGGGTAGCCGCAAATCTGCGGTACCTACATAATCTGTAGGGCGACAGCCGGTGGTCACTTGGGCGTTATAATAGGCTTACAGCCCTTTGTATTTGTTTTAATGGCCATGCGTGGACTGCCCGCTTTCATGTTCGACTTCGTATGGGGAAAACCGTTCATTATTGAGCAATCGGTAATGAGGGTATTTGTAAATATGGTCAACATGATATACATGTAAATTGTTAAACACAATTCAAAATTTCATCGTACCGACGGGATCCCCTCAGTTTCAGTACTTAGCAAGTTTGAGACGTTTATCTTCATATCCCTACCAATCCCTAGAGATACTTATAAGATCTCGATGAAATTACAATGGGTGGTCCCATTCGAAAATGTAAAAAGAATTATTCGAATCGGTTCACAAATGACAGAGTAATCGCGTAACATACCTACACTTAAAAAAACATACAGACGAATTGAGAACCTCCTCCTTTTTGGAATTCGGTTGAAAAACAATCGTAAGTCCTATTTATGAATATATTACCGTTTAAGCTTCTATAAATGTGCACATAGATTGTCTATGAAACCCTCATAATTGCATAGACATGCAAGATGTTGAGATAAATGCACATTGTATTTACCTATTGCACGTAGAAATACCTACACTCACGACACGGCCCACGCACTCACCATGTGCACTTCCGCTACAAGACCTGCAATTATTATGCTAATTATTTGTGGCCGTGGGCTAATTCTATCTACTCACATTATAATTAGTTTTAAAACTTAACAAAATATAAATATTTTGTAATTTAAAAAAAAAAGTTTTCAAAGTTTTAAAGTTTTTAATAATATTTGATGTGTAGATGAAGTTTGGACCCTTTTAAACCGACTTCTGAAAAAAGAGGAGGTTCTCAATTCGCCTGTATTACTTTTTTTATGTTTGTTACCTCAGAACTCAGTCGTTTATTAACCGATTTCTAAAATTCTTTTTTGTTTGAGAGAGTACCTACGGTTTCCGTTTGGTCTCATTGTAATTCTATCGAGATCTGTGCCCTGATGCTCATTTCAATCGGATACAGTCGAATTCGAAATTATTAGTCTGATTATCTGTCTGATGTCTGATATTTAATCGGATTAGTATCTCTAGAGATACGACGCTACCACGCTTTCCGCCTTGTTACTTATCGGATGCGTCCATGATGCGTCTCATAAACATCTAGCTACGTAGTACCTACTTATAGCGGCTCATAGCAGTAGAACACAAGTTTTAGGAAAAATACAAAATCCCGAAAAACTAATCTATGAAAACCACGGTTGTAAAATAAAAGTACCTAATATTTTCATTAAATAAATAATTTAATTATATATTTCGCTATCATACAATAGTGCTAATGAAAACTTTAGGGCAAATTTTCCCCTAGGTCCGCCATCTACAGGCATTTTCTGTAGTTTCTATTTTTCTTTTCATTTCATAGATGGTGCCTTATGTCTTTGAGTACACGGCGAAGTACTGTTATTATAATATAGGTGGCAGCATTAGCGTATTAACCCTTGAAAAAATAGACTGAAACATGATGCTTCTTAGTAGTTTAACTACCCTAGCACAGATGGCGCTGTAATAAAGTAAAACAAATTAATTTTAGAAAAGGCTTCGAAATGACTGTCACCACCTTGTGTATTATTAAAACTTGTGGTTATGCATTCGCCGATTATTTTACAACAATAATTGATTGGGTGAAATATACGATTTTGTTTAAAATGTGAGCAGATAAGCGCTTGACCACTACCTCACCTGATGATTAGTTACGTTACGATGCGGTCTATGATAGGATCGTGCTTGTCTGGAAAACTGTAGTAAAATGTAGTGCCTTACACTTATATACTACCAAGCATTCAGGCGACTACCAGGAATAAATAAAAAAAAACATTAAGGCCAATCTACCTACATAAAACAGTTATTTTATTATCACTTACCAACAGGTGAGATAGTGGTCAAACGCTAGCCTATAAAATATTTTTAAAAAAATGTTTAAAAACATATATTATCCCAGCGTCTGCCCACAATCTCACCTGTTGGTAAGTCATGATGTGATCGAGGATGGTAGCTACTACACATTATACGTACGAGTAACCGGAGAAGACCTCAACTCATCTTCGAAACTGAATAGCACCAAACATCACGTCGTAATTCAGCGAATCGATGGGCATCTTGTTAACCGACTTCAAAAGAAGGAGGAAGTACTCAATTCGTCGAAATATTTTTTTTATGTATGTTCAGTTCAGCGACGTCTTTGGTAGGACGTAGTATTTTTTCTATGGTAGGACGTCACTGCCTGTACCCATTTGGATTTTTTTCTTTGCAGGTGGTACGACTTAAATTTCAGGGATAATAATAATCCCTAGAGATGTGGGTGGAGATAAACACCTCAAACTTGGTAATGAAAACTATCGCGGCATTTGAAGTCTGTTCTTTTTAGGGTTCCGTAATCCTGACAAGGAACCCTTACAGTTTCGTCATGTCCGTCTGTCTGTCTGTCTGTCTGTAGGTTTTGCTAAGAGACCGTTAATACTAGAAAGCTGTAATTTTGTAGGGGTATGTATATAAATTACGCCGATAAAGTGGTGAAATAAAATGTTGAAAAATATTTTTTTTTAGCGTACCTTCCCTACATGAGAAGTGGGGATGAATTTTTTTTTCGTCGTCTACCCCATCGTGTGGAGTATCGTAGAATAGCTCTTTTGAAATTACTTAAGAGTTGCTAATACTAATTTTCGATTGAATGCTCCATTTACGAAATATTAAACTTTAACGTGCAAATATTGTTCCAGTAGGGCGTCCCCGCCCCCCCCCCCCTCTAAAAGCTAAACTGCTGGCTTGAAAAATCTAGAAAAAATCGTGATTATAGTGCATTTCACGAACTTTAAAGGAAAACTATAGCGGTTAAGATAACTTTATTAGTTTAGCAGTAATAGTCGTTGAACTTGGGTATTGGATAATATTGTACCAAATACAAAATGCTTACAATAAATCCTTTAAAGTGACAAAGACGAAGTACCTAGTTGCTTTTTTATAACGGGTAAAGACTTGCATTGAATAACGGGCTATTACGGAACCCTACACTGCGCGTGGCCATACACGCACTTGGCCGGTTATTTGTTTTTATTAAAACTATCTTTTAATTATCTTTGAATCTATACTAATAAATTAAATAAAAAGTAATTAAAATACTGTTTTAAATATAACATTATCTTAAACATAGAATTCCCTGTTATTTAATTAAAACTCGACCTGCTGACTATGGTAATTTCACCGTAGCATATTCAATCGCCATAGGGAGCAATTTTAATGAATTATACCTACTTACCTCAATACCTTCAGCACAACTAAGCAGTTTCATGATGGAGCTTCTGTGATATTGCAAGTCCCACGGGTTTCAGCGAAAGAGAAAAAGTAAAAAGTTATTAGCGAAAAAGAAAACAGTTGGTCACGCCAGACAACGTTTTTTTGACAAAACATTTTATTTAACCGACTTCCAAAAAAGAGGAAGTTCTCAATTCATCTGTATGTTTTTTTATTGTATGTTACGCGATTACTCCGTCAATTGTAATCCGATTCGAATGATACTTTCTTTAATTGGTAGGGTAATAATAGGCACACAATTAGATGGTAAAATCTTTATTTAGGTACCTACATAGTAAAGTCACACAGTCGCTCCGCTGTCTGTACGCTTAAATATTTTATGCTAAACAACGGATTTTAATGCAATTTCCAACAATAGATAGAGTTATTCAAGAAGGTTTATAACCAGGATTAAACGCAGGCAAAGCACGGGCGCAACTAGTTGAAAATAAAAGTAAATTGAAGTCATGTTGGCAAAGTCGTGAAGAGTATTAATGTTACCTAATTCTAGAGTAGCTCTCATATGAATCTCAGTTTTTTACCACGACTATGTAAAACACTCACAGAACACAGTGTCATGGCTATGAACGGATTTGATACTTGGTTAACAACAACATGTTCTAGTATAATCAACACAAACATTTTTAATGTAAAAGAAAGTTTATATGTTTGTTTGCTTGTTACCGTTAAATCTGCCTCCAAAAACGTAGTGTTCCAGAAGCACAGCCCTTGAGAAAACTCTAAGTATAGCGTGTTACTTGACCACCACATCATCGCTTACCACCAGGCGAGATTGTGGTATTAAATATAAAGTTGGGTATGTGAAGCCGCGGTGGGCACGCGGGTGAAGCCGCGGTGGGCAGCCACATACGAGTACGTAGGTATAATTTAATTTTAAAAAGAGTTAAGTCTTGAACGTCTTACGCTTACATTAAATGCCTATAATGTACGTATCTATTATTACACAAAACAACTTAAGTACTAGAAACACAGGTGGTAGGAATTTCATAGCACGATGAAATCGCGTCGCATAATCGCGCAAGCGATGGCAATAGGACTATGCCTTGGGGTCGTACGGTGTAACTATTATATAACCTGTGGTCGTACTGCATGTTCCCCGGAGGGGCGGGTTCGTGGGTTACATATTTGAATGTCGAAATTTAAAATATCTACTGATAAAATATCGATGCTCATAATATCGAAAATTGTTATATCGAAGCATAAAATGTCTAAGATTGAAATGCCGAGTGTTTAAAATATCGAATGATTGAAAATGTCGATAATCACTATATCAAAGTTCAAAATGTCAACATTTATTACATCGAAGTTTATAATACCTACTAGTTAAAATATCGAAAAAAAATTGATATAGGTAGTCTGAGTGAAAAAAACGTTTGTAGATTGAAAAAAAATAGAAACACAATTGTTGTCACAAGCAACCTAACCGTCCTCGCTTCGCTCGTCGTCAGAGGGGTTAGGTTCCTTGTGACCACAACTCACCAGCCGAGCGAGCGAAGCGAGCGTGCCGCGGCAGCGCCCGGCGAGTGTTAGAACCGAATCGGCCCTTGTTTTATATATTTTCAATCTACCAACTTTTTTACTTCGATATTTAGTTCATTCAATATTCTGTTCTTCGATTTTTAGAACTTTCGATGTTACTTTTGTCGATAATTAGATTTTAGATTTATTGGACGTAGATCTTATAACCATTCGATAATAATTATAAACCTTTGATATTTTAATTTCCATACAGTCGATATTTTCATTTTCGATATTTTGAACATGAATATTTTATCAGTAGATATTTTAACTTTCGACATTCAAATATGTACGGTTCGTGTCCCGTCAGTACGGTGACATGATAGTGGTCAAACACTGACCGATCAGAAATTTAAAAAAACACACAATATATTAAAAAAAAAAAATTAATATCTTATAGGCTAGCGTTTGACCACTATCTCACCTGTTGGTAAGTGATGATGTGGTCGAAGATGGTAAGCACGCTAGGCCTAGAATGGGAACTGGCTCTCAAGGATAGCTGCCGGAACACATTAGATGTTTGGCGACAGATTTTCTAACTTGAGGGTGGTAGCTGGCCAGGCGGACACTAGATAGTGTCCTCATTTCGGTCCTACCACTATGCGGGGATTATTTTTGTTTCTTAACGATATTTTCCTTCACCGGAGGGCCACTGTGAGAAGCGCACATACATTTTTCTATAGAAAATTCCATTGGTGCACGGCGGTTTGAACTCGGTACCACAGCATCAAAGCCGACCGTTCACCCGATTACGCCACCGGGCCTTAAAAATGCTTATATTATTTTAAAGCATTAACATAATAAGTATCATACGAAGGGAGGTCTTATCGCTAAAAGAGCGATCTCTTCCAAATTACATTTACGATCTGCATTCTAGTGAGATAGGTAGGTAATAAAAAAACTTATAATTCAAGTTACTATGCTTATATTTACAATAGCTACAATACCTACCCACATTAAATACCCTTTATATTCATAACCAACTTTTTTAAGACAATGAAATACAAATATTGGAAGTCAACTGACGCTCGGTTCAACGTACTTGATCCTTGAAACATGGTTGAAGTTTGTTCGAAGCGCTCCTTAAATCTTGAGAGAATTCCAAAGTGGATTAGCCACTAGATATCTGCAATTATTTAAAAAGTTGAAAACATTTTAAACAGTTAATTCGAGGAGTGCGAGGATTTTTAATGTGCTATAAAGGTGTGCTCACTAGGATGTATTAGATTAATGTGTTTGTATTTTGTTACGTATATAACTAGAGCTGCAAGACGTTCATATTAACTTAGCACCATACTTTAAATGCAATGCTCTTCTACCGTCTTCCTTTACCTCCACGTTATACTCCTCGTTTATACTCTGTATTATTAAATATATTCATTTATACATTTCAAAGTTACTTAAGTCTACTCCAACGGGGAAAAGGCGTGATTGTATTGTATTACATAAACTACTCAAATACCAATTTTCATGGCTAAATAGCTATGAAAATTGGTATTTGATTTATTTTGAACAAATGTTCAAAAAAACAAAGAACAAAAACAAGGAACTTTTATAGAAAAGTTCTTTGTTTTATTTTTGTTTTGAGGGTTAAATTGGGTACAAACGTTATCGGGGAGGAATTTTCAAAAATCTGGTTAGTACACCCCTACGTACTAAGGCAAATATACTCTCTAAATTACAAGTCTACGATAATCGTTTAGGCTGTGCGTTGTCTCTATGTCAGCCAGTCAGTCAGTGAGCATGTCAGGACAAATATTCTTATAGTATTAGGTAACAGGCTATTTAGTTCCCATCCATTTAACACATTATTATACCTACACAAATACAATATTATAGTACTACAATTCAACTTTGTTTAAATATCGTACATCAAGTATCAAAACACATTAGTTAGTATACAAATTCCGTCTAATATGATCACGTATCGCATCCGGCACTCAGTCTCAATTTGTGAGCTTAGCGTGTCAGTCAGGATCTTCTAAATAATTCATCGAGAGGCTTAGAAAACTGCCCCCGCCCTCTAATAGAGATACACAAGTAACACAAGAGCTTCTCAGTTACACGTACCTACGTATTTGAGCTGTAAGCTATGCTGTAAGCTGTATGATAATAGTTCCTAGTAGGCAAAAAAAAATGTACTGCATGCTGTACATATAAAAATCGAATATAGATCTTCTACGATAACATGGCCCGCCCCTCCAAATTACTGTTTTAATGTGTGTAGTCATATCCTTACGAAAGAGTTTGTATGTAGTTGTAATTATGTTGTACTACTTTATAAGAGTAGGCACTTCCCTACATTGTTGATACCCGAATTATGAAAGTACTTTGTAGCCAACCTAACCTAACGGAAAGTGGTGCTTATAAATTTCATAGAAACTTTTTTTGCAGTGTTGGTTGGTACAATGTACGTTCATAATTAGGAGTTATTTAATTATGTATGCAATTACGCGGAAGCGGCAGTACCAGTACGCACACATGCGTGGTGGTGCGTTGTAAATACTTTCACAAATACTTTCAAAAGTTTTTGAATTTTGGAGGGGCGGGTCATGTTATCGTAGAAGATCTCTACCATAAGTATTTATTATCTGAAAAGTATTTTTATTGTTGATAGATAATAGAAACGTCTTAACGTAAATTATAGTATTTCCTCATTGTCAAGTTTTTATTTTTATTAGTTGAATATTGTGTAGAAGACGAGCTGGGTTAGTTACGCTTCGTGTATTGAACTAAGGGCCAGTTCACACCACGACGCGCTGCGACGAGACACGACGCGACGAGACGCGACGCGACGATGCTTCTGGTTTCGCGCGGCGCAGCGGGAAGCCGCGTGATAAAAAATTGAACTTTATTAACTACACAATAAGAAACACATTTTTTTTATATTTTTTTTTATTTATTTATTTAGGCTATCCATTAACAGTTACATTATTACTTATTCTAATACTAGATCTACATTACTTGCTAAATGCACTATTTATTTAAGGACAGCACCTCCTGCTTTTAAACAAAACTATTATAATATATAAAAATATTTGTACATTATTCCTAAAGCACTATCAAGCCAAAGCTTGAAGTACTTTCTTTTTGAATACATGGCTTGAATCTGCATACATATCTAAATTATCACTGAGTTCGTTTATCAGAGAGCACATTCTAGGTATAGGAGCGTTACGTCCTAGCACAGTTCTGCGATACAGAGGAGCAAAAGGTGTCAACGGTTTTCGTGGATACCTATAAAGCACCCTAATTTGTAATCTAGATAGCAGCTCGGAATAGTCGATGTGATTGTGAAGAACTTTATAAACAAACATAAGGTCCAATATTGATCCTCGAGTAGATATTGAAACAAAATTGAAATGGCTTAACCATTTATTATATGAAATTAAATCCTTCGCTTTGCCCACGGTGTATGTAAGATGCCATAAGAAACGCTTCTGAATTCTTTCTAAACGAAGAGTGTGTACCGCAAAGTGAGGTTCCACACCGGAGAACAATATTCTAATATGCTGCGTACTAAGCAGTTGTATAACAGCACTTTAGTTCTAGTCCTTATGAATTCTTTGCTATTTCGTATGACAAATCCTAGCATTTTCGAAGAATGTTTTGATATATTCTCTATGTGAGGAACAAAAGTTAATTTTGTGTCAAATGTTACTCCTAGATCCCGAATTGTATTGCATGTTTCTAAATGAATGTTACCAATTCTGTAATTATTATATATATTATAATGTTTCCTTGTAAAAGTAATTTGTGAACATTTTTCAATATTTAAGATCATCTTATTCATTTCGCACCATTTGAGTAAGTTCATCATCAGATCATCTTGAAGCATTTCAACATCTTCCGAGGATTTTATAATTTTCAGTAACTTAAGGGGTGAACTATATTTTAGACTATCTGGAAGGTCATTGATAAAAATGTTAAATAACAGAGGGCCCAGGTTCGATCCCTGTGGAACACCTGAATGTATAATTGGAGATATTGTTGAGGTATAACCAGCTGCCACAATGAAAAACCGTCTGTCTTTTAAATATGAACTAATCCATTCCAACATGTGACCTGTGAAACCATATGCAGCAAGTTTAAAAAGAAGTATGGAATGTAAAACTTTGTCAAACGCTTTACTAAAATCCGTGTAAACAACGTCAATTCGGTTATTACCATCCATTGCCTCAACAAGTGTTTCCGTATATGTTATCAAATTTCTGCAAGTTGACCTTTTTTTGATGAAACCATGTTGATGTTTCGAAATGAACTGATAAAAATGGCGATAAATGTATGGAAATATTAATGATTCTAAAACTTTTACAAATGCAGAATTTATGGAAATAGGTCGATAGTTATGAGCATCATTGTCTTCACCGCCCTTAAAAATAGGAACGACTTTAGCACATTTCCAGACTTCAGGGAATAATCCTGTTTGCAAGGACTTATTATAAATTATAAACATAGGCAGAGATAGACTAGATGCACAACTTTTTATTAGTTTAGGTGGTACTCCATCTGGTCCGGGGCCTTTGTCTACATTTAGACTTTCAAATGCTTTTTGAATTTCTGTTCTCTCAATGTGTAATCTAGAAAAACATTGACTATTTACAATAACATTATCTAACGATGATGTAATATAATTCACACTATCATCTTTCAAATTAATCGAATCTTGGCTGTAAACTTTCGAGAAATAATCAGCAAAAAGGTTACATATGTTTGTTCCACCAGTAATGATGTCATTTCCATCTGAGAATGAAATAGGGTATGCCGATGCTCCTTTTCTTTTAGCTTTTATAAATGACCAAAAAAGTTTGGGATGTGTAGTAATTTTTTCTTCAATAAAATCACGATACTTTTTGTAGCAAATAATTGATAGCTACAACAAACGATTATTCAACTTTTTTAAGATGAGTGAGTCCATTGGATTATCGTATATTTTATATCTTCGTAATACTTTATTTCTTTCGCGTACCGTTCTTTCTAAACCCTTATTTAACCAAATAGGATATTTTGGATTTTTAGAAACACATTTCGGGACGTATTTGTCAATTGATGCATTCATAATAGAGTAAAACTTGTCCAGCATTTCATTGATGTCAAGACATCTATCAAAAACATTGAACCAGTTGACAGTATTTAATGTTCTTCTAAAAGAGTGTAATTACATTTATTGAAGTTGTATTTCAATGAGATAATTCAATTTCAATGGTGCAGCATGAAGCCGCCGAATTAACTCAATGAAATGTGTATCTTTGGGTAGGAAATAAAGTTATTTTTTGTATCACTCTCTAAATATTGCGCGCCGTGTCGCGTCGCGGCACAGAATAATGAGTCGCGGTCTGAACTGACCTCAAAAAGTGAGTTGTCCACCGCCTCGTCTCAATTATTTTCTATCTCATCTTCATCATCAACCCGTTTTTGTCCACTGCTGGTCATAGGCCTTACGCCACTACGCACGCCACTGAGCTCGATTCTCAGCATCTGTCGTTCATCTCACTTGATATTAACAATTGAATTTTCCTGTAATCACATAAAACTATAATAAAACCATATTTGTATACAGGTGTGGCGTAAACAGAAGTCAAGCCGTCACCTGTGGGTGGAGGGCTTCATGACTGATCAGACAATCAAAATTTGTGTTCAGTAAAAGTATCATGGTTTTCGAGTTATTGATCATTTTCAACATTTCATAATAAATACACCCTTGGTGATTCTTTTCGATGGCATGACCACAAATCAAAATATTTTCGTAATCTGATTTTTGAGCAATACTGTTGAATAAATGCGCTACCAAATGTAAACTGTATTTTTATACCGTTACCTTATTTTTTGTATTATTTAACATTTTAATTCAAAATCTACTGAGAGGTATAAGAAAATCGAAAGTTTGAGCGCCTGTGGTGTAATAATAATTTATGAAAACATGTGCGACCAAGCTACCAAGAATTTGCGTATTTCATTGAGACTCGAAAATGATATAATACATGGTATTTTCAGCTTTCATTCCAAAAAAATTCAGGTGATTTTTTCCAAATAAAAAAATTAAGAATGAATAAACTTTTATTATTAAATTAACAAATAAAATTATTTATGGCACGGTAGTTGTGGACATTATTACTATTAAATCGCCACCAGCCGAGATAATGGTCAAACGCTAGCCTATCAGGTAAGAAAAATTAATAAGAGACAGATTTTATTAAAATTCATAAAATCACAACAACTGCTCCAAATGCGCACCACGAGTCCTGATGCGGGGTCTGTAAGAGGAGATTAAAAGGCTTATATTTCTTTTTGCAATTGGTTGGTCAAAAAAAGCAAATGATACCTAGCTAGTAGTACCTAGTAGCTACAGCAGACCTTAATTATTTGTAGAAACAAATTTTGCTCTAGAAGCATTTTTCAGGGAGGCAACAGGGGAATACATTTGTATGGAAAAGTGCACCCGCGTTCCCTCTGCAACTCACATTGTTAGTAAGCTTTTTTTTAGTTATGACATAAGCACCTAACTACTATCTGCACGAAAACTTAAAAACTTGTTATATTTTAGTATATTGATATTCACGCCAAGTCTGAAATTTCGAAGGAATATAATTAAGTTAACTTCTCCTTAATCAAACAATCTTTAGAATGGTCATTACTAATGTAAAAAGACTGTTTAAAATTAGATTCTTATTCTAGAAACGTACCTAGCTTGGTATTTTAATTTTTTTAACTATCTTAGAAATTTGATTTAAGTACGAGTACCTGATGATCCGACCAACGTCCTTTCCAATTTTTATTTCCTTTAGGTACCACCAAAATTTTGAAACTGGTGATATGAGAATGGTCGGCTTTGATGCCAGAGGTTTTGAGAGGTGGATTTTTCTATCGAAAAATTTATGTGCGCTTTTCACAGTGGCGTGGTGAAGAAAAAACATCGTTAAGAAACCAACAACCTCCGTATGGTGGTAGGACACTATCTAGTGTCCGCCTGGCCAGCTACCACCCTCAAGTTAGAAAAATCTGTCGCTTAACATCTAATGTTCCGGCAGCTACCTTTGAGAGCCAGTTCCCATTCTAGGCCTAGCTCGCTTATCATCTTCGACCGCATCATCACTTACCTACCAACAGGTGAGATAGTGGTCAAACGCTAGCCTATAAGACATAAAAAAAAATATCGAGTTTTTGAAAGATTAGAAGTAATGAAAAAAAAACTTAGTTTCTTCAAATCTGAAAATACATACTGATACAGTATATGTATAGTAGTATAGACCGCTCAAGTACCTACTGATGTATAAATCTAAAGGGCTGCTTTATGAATAACACACAAAATAAGTCTAAATGCATTATTTTTAGTAACTCGAAATAACGGTACTTCGAGTTGCTTCTTCTTTTTATTCTCAACTAGCAGCGCCCCGCGGCTTTGCCCGCGTTTAATCCTAGTAATAAACCTTCCTCATAAATCACTATATCTATTGCTGAAAATTGCAATAAAATTCGTTGCGTAGTTTAAAAGATCTAAGAGTACAGACAGCGGCAGCTACTTTGTTTTATACTATTTAATAATAAAGATAACGGAAGGTTGGCAGTCATCCTTCTAAATTCAACATTGTTTAGGGCTACCCTGAACAGGATTTTCTACCTTCTTTATCCCGGTCCATTGATGCTCCACTGACGTCGTTAATAGGACACGAATTTGTCTGTTTTAAGGTTAAAGGTACTTTATTCTGTGTCAATGGCTAGGATCACAGAATAAATACTAGTACAAGTACTAAAAGCGAGACCAAATGAGCACAATTTTTTACGTAACTCAGTCACACTCGGCTCATAAAAATTATGTTTATTTGGCCCATGCACGAAACAGAATAAATATAAGTCTGCTTATCTGCTTTTACTCTGTGGATTGAATTAAAATAAAAAATAAATAAATTGATAGAAAAGACAGGTGACTCCCGCTCCGGCTCGTACCCGGTGCAAAGGTTGGCCATTGCTATCCAACGCGGAAACGCCACCAGCGTTATGAGTACCGTTGCACCGGGTACAGTTAGGGGTGGATTATTTTAATAGTACTTGAATGATTTGAACTTTGTTTATCAGGAAATATTTTAGTAAGTTGTTTATTTATACAGGATACATTACTATTAAAAAAATTCTTTATTCATATTTACAATGGATATAGTACTGTTCTATTTCTATTCTAGCAATAATAGGTCATTGCCACCTTCTCAACACGGTTTTCTGAAAGGTAGATCGACTGTCACTAATTTAATATTATTAAATGAAATGGCTACTGAATCTATGGATACAGGAGGGCAGGCCGATGTTGTTTACACGGACTATAGTAATTGCTTTGACAGAATTGACCACCGGTTACTTATTATGAAGCTACAGATGGCATTAGAAGTGACTTACTAAGATGTAGATTCAACAGCCATTCAGTTTTCCCCTCTTGTCCGCAGATTTTCTTTCTAGGCTTGCCATTTTTATTTTTATTTAAACAATATTATGCAGCTGACAGACGGACTATCAGTTCCATTTGGATCATGATATGTACTGTGATCGTTATGCGTTTCTCTATGTTGTGTTTCACTATTTTACTTTTTTATTTTTTTTATATAAAAATTGTCTGAAGTACTGAAACACACAGTTACATGTATGGTTGGTTTTAACCTACTTTAATTTTTTTTAAATATTCGTATTCATATAGACGTAAACGATTGGATGACAGCTGAATGGTTAATTACTTTTTTTTTCTAATTCAAAGCGTTAAATTCTGCTTTTGCTATGTTTACTTGATAATTGGTTATGATTTATTTTATGATTTATGATTTTGACGTGTATATGTGCGTATATTTATACTGCCTACATACTGAATAAATGCTTTGATTCTTGATTCTTCTTGATTCTTTGATGGTTTTCGTCATATATAGATAATAGGTCGCAGGCGGTTGTCCTAGGTAACTATGTGTCGAAATGGATGAGTGTTCCTAGTGGGGTTTCTCAAGGATCCCTGCTTGGTCCACTCCTTTTTCTAACTTTTATAGCAGATATTGATGCATGTTTCAAAAATTCTACCTTGCTCAGTTTTGTAGACGACATGAAAATAATTAAAACTGTTAGATCTCAAAATAATTCACTCCTGTTGCAAGAGGACCTTAATAGACTAGATAATTATTGTACTGCTAACAAATTAGACCTTAATGCTAAAAAGTGCACAGTAATGACATTTACCCGGAAAAAACATCCTATCCAATCTGAGTATATATTACAAGGCCAAGTCCTGAGCCGTGTAACGAGCATGAGTGATCTAGGAGTAATCCATGACTCTAAATAAAACATTAAATTAAAATATCAAAAAACCCGATTGCGCAAAAAGTGAAGTGTTAAAAAACGAACTGAAAAGAAAAAAACAAGTAAGTCTAGTAGTTTAGACTTCTGCTTAGAGATATCAAAAAACTATACCATTTAAATTCTTTCTCGGTCGATACACTCATAAAATAAATTATACATTGTTATATGGAATATAGAGACTTTAACAGTCGGGACACATTAATCCCCATTCGTTAAGCCATTAAAGTGTCCCGACTGTTAAAGTCTCTACATTGCATATAACAAAGTATAATTTATTTTATGAGTGTATCGACCTAGAAAGAATTTAAATGGTATAGTTTTTTGATATCCCTAAACAGAAGTCTAAACTACTAGACTTACTTGTTTTTTCTTTTCAGTTCGTTTTTTAACACTTCACTTTTTGCGCAGTCGGGTTTTTTGATATTTTAATTTAATGTTTTATTTTACACTTTTTAGTTAAGTAAAGGACGGCAAATTCCGTAATCTTCTCATTTCATTTAGAGAGTTGATGTCATGTGGATTATTAAGCTTACTTACTTTACAGTTGTACTATTAAACGACTATACCAAAAGGAAGAGGTTGTTTGTTACCTCAGAACTCCATCAATTCTTAACCGATTTGGAAAATTCTTTTTTTGTTTGAGTTAATATGATTTTCGTTTGGTCTCATTGTAATTTTATTGAGATCTGATAAGTAACTTCAGAGATAAGCACCGCAAACTTGTTACTGAAAGTGACTAACGCGGCATGTAAAATCGTTTTTTTTTTTTCGATTTGTACGATCATAAATTATTTGTTATAAATATATATTGAATCTCCATTTTAAGACCTTTAATTCGATAACCCACTCGATAGGTTTCGAAAAAAAAATTTTTTTTGAACCCCAAATTTTGGCGTCTGAAATCCGCCATTTTGAATTTTTCAATTTTTTATGTTTTCGTTGACACTCGCGCTAGCATGGCGAATCTATTGACGTGCCAATTATCAAAATCGGCCACGCGTTTTGTCTCTAGTGTGCCACAAAGGAACAAACATACATACATACATATATAGACTGATAAACACATTACCTCTCCTTTGCGTCGCGCAGTCGGGTAATTAATATTCGATGGACATATTACCTCTATTGTTGCTAAAGCTAACAAGTCTGTTGGTTTCATAATGCGGTCAGGCAAGGACTTTAAAAAAATAAAAACATTCAAAATACTTTACAGTACTTATGTTCGTTCTTACTTGGAATATGCATCGCAAATATGGAATTAGAGATATAATACTTATATAGATAGGCTTGAGTGCATGCAACGAAAATTTATTCGATTTCTTAATTATAGGACTTCATCGAATAATAATGACTATCGTACCATTTCCTCCCGCTAGGAGGATAGGAGACGTGATTCTTCAGATATAGTTTTTCTGAAAAAGATTATGTGTTCATATATTGACTGTCCAGACCTACTCAGTAAAATATCATTATACGTACCCTCTAGAAGTAGTCCCATTTACAACATTTAGAAGTAGCCCCCTATTCTACCTGCCAAGTAGTTCTACAAACTACCGTATGAATAGCTATATACGCAGAGCTTGCAATACCTATAATGATCAGTGAAAGGACATTGACATATTTAACTGTAGTGTGGCCTTCATGAGTCGTTTTCATTATTTAGAACATTCTAAAAAGATAGTTACTTTTATTAAGTTACTATTTCTAAATTAGACTAAGAAAATCACTTTTAATTGTGTTAACGAATGCACACAGAATTATGTATCTAATATTACCTAAGTAACCTAAAAACAGTTTTATATAATTTATATGTATATTAGTATAACTAGCACACCACGACAGTATCTACTTATCTAATTTACTTCTGTTCGTGAAAACTTGTAATTGACTTACACGTAGAATAATTAGTTGCTATTTTAATAATAATAGTCGTTAGTTTTCCGAATAAAATAAAATAAAATAAATTTCATCACTGTCCTTGAATAGCACCATCGATGTATCCTTGCACCCACACTAGGTCTCTATGTGCCTGTATTGTGGGTAACAATAATCTTCTCTGGCCTATCCCACACTTGTAAGTAGGTTTCCTATTTGCTATAGCTTAGTATAAACATTACCAACTTATACTATACTAATTAATTACAGCATCAAATCATCGCAGAAGGTCACTTTGAGATTATTCACAAATGTTGTCATACTGTGTATGCTTAACTGTGACTTAGGAATTGAGTTAAAAGCAGCACTCCGGAAACATAAGATAATTCTATTTACCCCGTGATCTAGTCTATACAGGTAACTTCGTTTAGTTAGGTAATGTCCGGTTCATATTGTACCAGTCCAGTAATCCAGCGAATCCATCCAGTCGCTCCAGTGCTGGACTGGAGCATATCGTTTACATTATTCCAGTCATTCAAAAGCTATTCAATCGGTGGCACTAATAATCGGTTAAAGAAAGGAGTTGAAGCAAAGTTTGAAACTGTTTTAACTCCTGTTACTTGTAGTAGGTATATGACTTCTGCTAGTCCGCCTGGGGCGATACCACCAATGTATATTTTTTTGTCGTGAAATAGAAATATTTTTTTTATTGTGAAAGACGCATGTGAGACTCGGTGTTGAGGTAACAGGCGCAGTGCTGTGATGCGCAAAAGTTTATCAATTCAGAGTATTGTGTGCCACTGTTTTTGTTATAGGTGGACGTTATCGCTTACCATACGTTTATCCTGCTACTCATTATTCTAAAAATAGTGGAAGTAACTGATGTAGTAGAAAAATAACTGAAAAAAAAAAAAGTAATTTCGGGAAGAAATTCGATAAGCGAAAGATCACAGAAATATTAATATATACCATATTGTTAATATTTCTGTGCGAAATATACATAAAAGGAAGCTCGACGATGCTTTTGTGACAGCTGGAATCAAAAGATCCCTCTGAATTTAGACTTTCAATGAAAATGATGCAAAAAAAACCTGGCTAAGTGCGAGTTGGACTCGCGCACCGAGGGTCCCGTACAAACTTGTTAAACTAGGTTATAGGCCCGGATTTAAAAACCTTGTTTTATAAATCAAGGTTGTTGTTTTAGGAGACTGAACATCCCCCTGATTCTCAATCATTTGAAAAACGATGAGGATTTGGAAGCTTTATTTTTAATTTTGAATGTTGATAAATCCGGTAACTATTTTATCGCGTAAACCTTTCCAATTAGAGTCACTATTTTTTTTCGTATTGAAATGTCAAAGTAATCGATCGGAGTAAATTGCAATGGTTCGAGTCGAAGGAGAGGCCCCAACTAGCAAAATCAGTACTTAAAACGATCTCAAGACTACTTTTATTTTCACTTATAAGAAACTTGTATCATACTACAAAGCTGGATTTGGGCGCAGTTATAGGAGCGTTTAATTCTATAACTATCGTATAATAAACTTATAAAATGTTACTAACCCCTATAATATACTTGGCGAAGCGCAATAACTTCTATAATGATATGAAACTACATATTTACAAACTTAAACGCTCTTGTTAGTATCTGACATAAGTATCTTACTAAAGCAATCTTGTTTATAATGCACTAGTAATGTACTTAGTTATAAGTTTATTTATCAAAAAATAATATAATATACTGGTTATCTTTGTTGTTGTTTTGGCTAGTAATTCCGGTTGTTTTTTGGTAAATACTTAATAAATACGCAAGTACTATTTCTATTACTATTATATTGTATAATATTTACAGAAGAAAATTACTAGAAATATAATGTTAATATAGTGAGTGAACTCGTGGGGAAGTCACTTTTATTGTATATGTGTACCGCAAATTAATTAATTTCACAATGCCCTTCGAAAAATAGCACATTATTATATGGTTGTAAAAAATAATTTTATCAATTCTTATTAATATTCGCCATGTTTTGAAATTGCCCTTCAATAAGTACTTTATAGAAACATTATAAGTAAATTAATACTTGTAGTAGTTTCAGTCAAGATAACTCGCCTCCATTTTAAAACAAATTAGGGTTCCCTTGAATATTATATGTATCCGGTCGAATTGAGAACCTCCTCCTTGTTTTTGAAGTCGGTTACAAATCAACGAAACTGTTAGTTTTAGTTGATTTTAAAAATAATTACAATGCGGTTGCATTTCTTAATACTTTTTTCACGATTTTTTATTAACACTTTTTATTATAGTTGAAAACAGTTGCTTCACTGTAATTAATAAAACAGTGACACTAAATATAAGTATGTTGATATTAATTGTTGAAAAATTTGAGCATTTCTATGCTTCTGATTATTTTTATGATGTAGCTACTGCTACGCTGAAATATTTCGTTAACTTACTAAGTAGTAAAGCTTTAATTATAAAACATCATGTGACTGAGATAACTCATTACTGAGACTGATTTAAATAATATCTGATTGATAAAACATAATTGTAATGAAGTATTATTTTATTTAATGGTCTTTATACTTAAAATTACAACGTATTAAATTATAGCCCAGATTCGCATTTCTTTAAGCATTTCATGTTTTTTTCAGTCAGTGGTTTCTTTGATATCTAAATTGTATTCTTCTTCCTAATTTTTAACTTCTTCACTTTCTGAGTAGTACGCTACGGGTGAAAAAATATTTTTGGTCGCGGAACCCTCATCTTCTTCTCCTGTGTTTGTACTTAACGCGCTTGCTTTACCTGACCCTGTTGATTTAATTTCCGAAGAACTGGGCTAAGGGCTTCATTAATTGTTTATTCCTATTTGTCATTTTTCTCCTGTAACCACTCCTTTTTAATTGTATTCAATCACTTAAATTCATGTTCAACCGATTTTCTCAAGACGTAGGGGAACAACTTAATCTCAACAAAATGGCCGACTTTTACTAATAAAGTGATTGATCTAGTAGTTTATAAGCTTTGATAGTCTTTTAGCGCTCATATGGAATACTATTCAATTTATAAAAGTTTCAAGCAAGACCATAATAACGCAAACTTATAGTGATCTCGGCTAAGTATGTTGTAATAAAAAATTTTGGTTTATAAAAATCTATAGTGCTACTGGTTGTAACATGAAGGTTATAGAGTATAAAAAGCTAAAAATTAATGTTAGGTAGACAGTATTTATGAATATCGAGCGCCCTTGTTCTACCAAGATCTAAAACTTACCAGGATAAATCAGCGGTGTCATTGAGACTTTTAATCTCGGACCGGGGGACAGGCAAATGATATAACACTGTTTTGGGAATGTATGACAAATTTTAATACTTCAAAACGTCCCTTACCTCCAAAGTGAGTTACATTACTTAGTTAAAGCCGCAATACTATGTCTAAACATTTGACTATAAATACCATTCGGTTTTCGTTACTTTTTAGGTTAATTTATTTTACATTTTACTACTGAAATTTGGTTATTGTCTTTCTTGCATCTTGCGAATATGAAATTAAAGTTTTTAAGGGTAATAAAAAGAGTTATAATGAAATTTGCTTAGCTGCAGCGTCCGGGGGCGTCTGAGCACACCGTTCAAAATAGACGACGACATCTAGCGTCGCTCAAACAGCTCAAAACTACGACGACATCCAAACGTGGTGCGTCGAACAAACATCTCAAAACAACGACGTCTTCCGGCGTCGTACAAACAGTTGACGACACCCATAGTCGCACAAACAGTAGACGGCAGTCGTCCAAACAGCGCCAAAAGGCTGTAACCAAAAATCCGATTGTAATTTGTCGCCATGAAGGATGACGCGAAACATTTTAGGTTATCAAAAATTGACTCACCGCAAAATCACGACGTTATCATATGGCACTACGCCATAAGCACGCCGAGTATCACCGTAACGGCGATTTGGAATACGGATTCACTTAATAGAATCCGATTTATAAAATTTTCTAAAAAATGAGCCCTTTGTATGCCTAGGGGCAAGAAAAAGTGACGTCTCCGATCGAGAATTGACAGATGTCAAAGTCATTTTTTTTTTGAAAGATTGTCTATAGGATATTGAATGATCCACAGACCAAGTAATAACTCGATTATTTAAAATCGACTAAAAATGGCTAAATACGAAAATGTTCTAAATTATTTAAAACCAAAAGGTAATTTTGTCAGTCTTAGAAGCTGAAATGTGCTTCCAAGCGAAAAATATGTAACGAGTCGAAATACCTCGTTACAGTACATACCTTCCCAAAAAAAATAAAAGAATGAAACTTCTTTTATTTTTGAGAAGAACTCCCAAAAAATTCCTAATAAAAACTTATTCAAAAAAATTAATAAACAGAAAATATTCCGCCACCAAAATATGAAATTTATTCAAACTAAAAGAAGACACTAATAAAGCATAACGTTAAATCAGTTAAGCTTCTAGCCACTGACTAAGTTGCTCTAGAAAAACAAGTTATAAAAACTTTCTAACTAAGTGAAAAACAATGTAAAGGTTTACCAAAACTAATCCATCAATATGACTCAATCCTAAAATCCATCACAAATTAATTATATTCAAGAGTGGATAAGCACCATAGCCTCCCATCTACTTATCTGTATCACAAACCAAATAAATATTTCTGAAATATTTAACAAAAGTGTAGATAAGCACCATCGCCTCTATCTTTTATAATCTCAGAACGATTCTAACTAAATTAAAAGGTAATAACAAAGGTTATCCATATTGTAGTACGGTTAAGCATTAGCTGCCGACTTTAGATAATTATTCACTGCAAACGATTCAGTGAACAAGTTTTCAATGAAAAAGTTGAACAACAAGTTCAAATTATTCTCATAAAAATAGAGAACCAAAAATAATAAGTAGTGACCGGCTCAACTCTACCGACTTTCCGAACACTAACAAATTAATAAAAGGGTTTGTCAAAAAGACCAAAAATTGTATATTGTGACCGGCTCAACACCACCGACATTCCGTGCACAAAAACAAGTTAACAAAAGTTTGTTGGGAAAACAACAAAGTTGTATTGTGACCGGCTCAACACCACCGACTTTCCGTTCACAATATCTAAAGTTTCCAACGCTTGAACCAAAAATGTCAAAGCGAGGAAAAAATGAAGAGTAAAAAAATTACCCAAAAAGGTTAACTGAGACAAAAGCTCAAAAGAGTCAAATCCGAGAGGCAAATCCGGGTAAAAATTATATAGAGCTCTAAGTGTCAAATCCGAGGCTTAGGTCTACAACAAACACAAACTAAATAATCTAAATAATATATAACATGCTTCACAAAGACTGAAACACATCTATATTAAAAATGTATTTACACTATGTGCAGGCTATTTGAAAAGTGGAAAGCTTTTCATAGCAATCTAAAACAATTTATACTAGAAAAGTGGAAAACTTCTCAAAGTATCTAAAAGAAAGTTGAGTACTTGAAAAGTGAAAAGCTTTTCAAAGTAACCAAAATAATAAAATATACAAAAATATACATAAGATCTTTTGATGCCAAGAAAATTTCTAAAAGAAAATATAATCGTTAGATGTAGCTTTTAAAGTTGGGTAAAAGTTTAAAATTAGGATAAAAGTATCAAAAATAGAATAAAGGTATCAAAAATAGAATAAGAGTTCCAAAAATAGACCTAAGTTAGGTTTAGTATATTTAAAGTTGTATTTCAATAAAGTGTTGGTTTCCTTTCAGATCATCCATCTTTCATCCTGGGCCTCTTCTTTCATACATCAAATCTCATTCTTCCACAAGCATTGGCCCTCCCAAACAGAATATCAAAACAAAGTTAAATAAATGTTAAATCCAAAAATGAAAATTTTAATATTTAATTATATCTTTAACATGATAACGTCCAGTACTTGTTTTATTAAATTCCTTTAGTACATAAACGTTAGGAGAAATTCTCTCTACAATTTCACATTTAATAAACTTAGGTGCTAATTTAGCCGAAAAATATGCAGGTGCATTTGACTGTACAAAACTTCTACGCCAAACTACATCACCGACATCAAAAGAAATGACTTTTCTTCCCCTATTATAGTAAAGAGCATTACGCTTATAAGCTTTCAAAAGATAAGCTTGAACTTTAACAAAAACTTCACTAAGTGAATTTAAAGAGTGAGCATAAGTATCTCTAGTACCAAGCTCAAGTTGATCTAAGTTATCAAAAGAGTTACTAAAACGGTGTAAAGATGCATCAAAAATAAGTTCTCTACCGAACATCAAAAAGTTAGGAGTGTACTCAGTAGCAAGATTTACACTACTATTTAAAGCTAATTGGACATGAGGCAAAAACCTTGACCAAGTTCGATGATCATTTTTAACAAAACAAGAAATACATGTTTCTATTGTCTTATTATATCTTTCTACTGGATTATTCTGTGGAGTGTATAGTGCATTATAAAATATTTTAGTTATGTTGAAATTTTTTAAGAAATCTACAAAATATTTAGATATAAATTGGGGTCCGTTGTCGGCCACTAAAATTTTAGGTACACCAAATTTAAGAAATATTTCTTTTTCAAAGATTTTACAAATTACTTTAGAAGTAGCATTTATCATTGGAAATATCCAACAATATTTAGTAAAAACATCTACAATTGAAAGAATGAATCTATGTCCAGAATAAGATTTAGGTAAAATCCCAATAATATCAACGGATAACATTACCATAGGTTGATCAACTTTCTTAGGGTTAACCATCTTACCAGCAGGAGCAGATGTTGAATGTTTATAAGCTTTACAAATGTCGCAAGAAGAAATATATCTTTGAACGTCTCCGAACATTCCTTTCCAATAAGAATGTTGTTTTATTTTATTAAGAGTTTTATGTATTCCAAAGTGTCCAGAATTAATATCATCATGATTAGAACGAATAGTATCTAACATGTTCTTTAGGTATAACAATTTTCCAATTTAAACGACTATTAGGGTCAAATTTATTTTTACAGTAACGATACAAAGTATTATCTTCTACTCGAAGGTTTTTCATTCTAGAAGGGTATTTTTGACAATTTATAAAGACTTTTCTATACCAAGGGTCTTCTATATCTTCATCTGGTGAGACAATATTTATAGCGGAAACTAATATTGAAGTTATATTGATTCTAGATAAAGCGTCAGGAACTTGATGTAAAGATCCTTTTTTATGAACAATATCAAAAGTAAATTGAGAAATACGTGCAGCCCATCGAGCTAAGCGTCCACTAGGGTTATTAAGTTTTAAAAGCCACTTAAGACTAGCATGATCTGTCACGACTGTGAATTTCATTCCTTCGACATAAGGTCTAAAATGTTCAATTGAATCTAAAACTGCCAAAAGTTCACGTTCAGTGGTACTATAATTTCTTTCACATTTATTTAAAGATCTTGAATAATAAGCAATTGGATGTTGTTCATTATTTTCGTCTTCTTGACTCAGAACACTACCAATTCCTACAGAACTAGCATCGCAATGTAAAAAGAAAGGTTTTTCAAAATCAGGACACTGTAAAACAGGTGTAGTTATTAAGGCATTTTTTAAATTAATGAAGGCTTCTTCAGCTTCTTCATTCCAAACAAAAGTATGTTTTATCTTTTTACTTCCAGAAGTTAATTTAGTTAAGGGGGAGGCAATATCAGCGAATTTACAAATGAAACGTCGATAATATGAACATAATCCTAAAAAGCTTCTAAGTTGTTTTACGGACTCTGGTCGTGGAAAGTTTTCTATAATTTCTAATTTAGACGGATCAGTATGTAGGCCTTGACTGTCTACAATATAACCGAGATAACGGAGTCTTTCTTTGCAAAATTCACATTTTTTAAGATTTACTGTTAAGCCTGAGTTTTTAAGTATTTCATGGACTTTTTTAAGGTACTCTATATGATTTTGAAAATTATCATTTACTAAAATCAAATCATCTAAATATTTAAACAGGACATTGTCAAATTCAGGTCCAAAGAGTTTATCAACCAAGCGTTGTAACTCTGCCGGTGCGTTGGTGATTCCAAAAGGCATCCGAACAAAATGGTACAAGTTTTCCCATCAAAAGATATCTTACTACGCTTCAAATCAGGAAGTTTATTTGTTGAAGGCAAATGCTTTTTCAATTGTTCATTGAGTTGAACATTCATCGAGTTAAACGAAGGTAAAGGTGTAAAATTATGCAAGCTACTATGACCAAGGTTAGGTAAGAAAGGGTCAACAGCCTCTGTTGTATTCTGCATAACTAAATTATCCAACGCTGGATTAGAAATAACATCCCTAGAAGTACCAGGTAAATTCTCTTCCAACAAGGGTGGAAATTGAACCTGTTTGTCAGTCATGATGAATAATCAAAAGTATTAAAGAAACAAAGACAAACAACCAACTAAAAATTCAAAGAATAGTTAAAACTCATCAAAGTTTATAAGATTTTTTGTTAAAACCGGTTTAAGTTATGTTTTAAAGTTTATGTTAATATTTAATAATGTTCAAAAGTATTTAAAGAAATTTGAATGTACAAAGAAACATTCAAATTGTGAAGTATGTAAGATGCAAAAAAGATTCACAATTTATCTCAATTTTCAAGATTATTAACAACGGCTAAGGTTATATCTATTTGTGAAAAGTAAAATCAATAAACTGGTTAATAATTATGTTAATAAGCTAGTATTTTCTAATATGAATGTAGTTTAATGCTTCTCAACAGTAAACAAACGTTATAACTTTATATAAGACATAGTTATATCAATTCAAACAAAACTTAGCACTTTCAATGTGGTCAAGGTCAGTTCCTTACAAAATGTAAACAACACATATCTCAAATGTTATTATATAGTAAGTACACACTTAGATTAGTCTATCCAGTATATAAGACATATAAAGAACATTGTATGTTAATTAGTTTTGTTAAAATACAAAAAAAGTTGTAACAATTCTGTTTTCAAAGTACAAAAACTGTAAAAATGCTAAAAATAACACAAAAATTGCACTAAATTGTGACAAGAAAAACAAAAATAAGATGCAAGAAAGATTATATATGTGGAGGTAAATCCGGTCCCTGTTCTCGCGCTAATTGTAATAAAAAATTTTGGTTTATAAAAATCTATAGTGCTACTGGTTGTAACATGAAGGTTATAGAGTATAAAAAGCTAAAAATTAATGTTAGGTAGACAGTATTTATGAATATCGAGCGCCCTTGTTCTACCAAGATCTAAAACTTACCAGGATAAATCAGCGGTGTCATTGAGACTTTTAATCTCGGACCGGGGGACAGGCAAATGATATAACACTGTTTTGGGAATGTATGACAAATTTTAATACTTCAAAACGTCCCTTACCTCCAAAGTGAGTTACATTACTTAGTTAAAGCCGCAATACTATGTCTAAACATTTGACTATAAATACCATTCGGTTTTCGTTACTTTTTAGGTTAATTTATTTTACATTTTACTACTGAAATTTGGTTATTGTCTTTCTTGCATCTTGCGAATATGAAATTAAAGTTTTTAAGGGTAATAAAAAGAGTTATAATGAAATTTGCTTAGCTGCAGCGTCCGGGGGCGTCTGAGCACACCGTTCAAAATAGACGACGACATCTAGCGTCGCTCAAACAGCTCAAAACTACGACGACATCCAAACGTGGTGCGTCGAACAAACATCTCAAAACAACGACGTCTTCCGGCGTCGTACAAACAGTTGACGACACCCATAGTCGCACAAACAGTAGACGGCAGTCGTCCAAACAGCGCCAAAAGGCTGTAACCAAAAATCCGATTGTAATTTGTCGCCATGAAGGATGACGCGAAACATTTTAGGTTATCAAAAATTGACTCACCGCAAAATCACGACGTTATCATATGGCACTACGCCATAAGCACGCCGAGTATCACCGTAACGGCGATTTGGAATACGGATTCACTTAATAGAATCCGATTTATAAAATTTTCTAAAAATTTAGCCCTTTGTATGCCTAGGGGCAAGAAAAAGTGACGTCTCCGATCGAGAATTGACAGATGTCAAAGTCATTTTTTTTTTGAAAGATTGTCTATAGGATATTGAATGATCCACAGACCAAGTAATAACTCGATTATTTAAAATCGACTAAAAATGGCTAAATACGAAAATGTTCTAAATTATTTAAAACCAAAAGGTAATTTTGTCAGTCTTAGAAGCTGAAATGTGCTTCCAAGCGAAAAATATGTAACGAGTCGAAATACCTCGTTACAATGTTATAATATCTTGTTCTCTTAAAAAATGCTACTATAAGATCAAAATATTATTCAGAAATATTTGGTCTTATTAAAAACAATTATAGGACAATTATTCCTAAATTTATCCTAACAGACAATCTTGTAGCTAACTATAAGACTGGTATATAAACGCAAATGATCTTGAGTATATCTACGCTTGTGAAATGCTATTACTAGTAAAAGTGTCCTATAAATGTTTTGTAGATTAGTCTTGTAGCGAACTATTAGATCGACATATGAAAACTAATGTACTTGAGTATGTTAAAGCTTGACAAATGCTCTTATAAGTTATAGAGTCTACCGCAATGCCTTTATAAGATCGTTATAAGTAGTGACAGACTTATAATTTTTTTTATAGGATTACTTTGCTTGTTGGGGCAGTTTCCGAATCCGAATTTGCTTTCAAATGATTGAGAATAACCCTGCAGGTCTCATACGCACCACAAGATATGTTAGTTTCGAGATCTTTTAGGTCTCGAACGCACCAGCTGAAAGTTCATTAAAATAATGCCGCAGGGATATGGGACCCGCGACATCGATACAGCGATCGACAATTTTTGTTTCGGCTTCAGTCAGAAGCCTTCTTCAGGATCTCGAGTGCGGGATGATCACCGACGCGTTCAGCTTCGCATTAGGTAGTTAGTTAGTTTAGGCTATATTTCATCTGTTGGTGAGTGACGATGCGGTCGAAGATGGGAGCACGCTAACTGTTTTCAAGGACAGCTGCCGGAACACAGCACACTAATGTAATCACTAATATAATTTAGTATCAAGATTACTGCTCGTCTTTCAACTCCTAATTTAAAATCGATACATCGCGTCATGTTTCAAACAATATTATTAATTGATATTAGATTCGATGCCGTATTAGATTAATGTAATTAAATTCTAACTTGAGATAACTTATGATGTCGAGAGATGTTTGGTGGTTTTAAGTGTAAGTACTTAGGCTGACTGATAAAGTTTTGTTTGAAAAACTTTTCTAAAGATGTTGTAATTCTATGGAGGCACTATATTGGGGTAAAAATGTAAGTAGATTTTTTTGTTAGTAGGCTTAGTCCATAATTTAATTACATGTGATTTCTGAGTGGTACTGTTACTATTATTTATTCTATGGTGTTACTTAATACCACCACAAGAGTGGTACCTTTATGGGCTCAATCTATCCATGGAAGATAAACGAATCGCCAATCGGTTCGTCACGAGTTATTTTTTTGGATTTAAGATCCTAAAAAAAACCCACAAATATTTAAGATAGTTTAATAAACTGGCCAGCCAAGTGCGAGTCTTACTCACACACATAGGGTTCGTACAAGAGTACAATAAATCAGGTTGAACTAAATATACCGAAAAACACGTCGATTGTGTGGGTGTTCCCATACAATCGACGTGTTTTTCGGTCATCCCTTTAATTTTTGTCATACTGGTAGTGGTTTGGTAGACAAAATTTTAGTTTTTATTGTTTTTGTTTAGGTTAATTTGTTTGTTTCTTCTATTACTATATATAATTGATCGAGCAAATAATAATAAATGGACTTGGTTCACAATTGGCGGAGTAATCGCGTAACAAACATACAAAAAAAAAACATACCGACAAATAAAATTGAGAACATCCTTTTTGGATGTCAGTTGAAAATAGAAATATTTCTATTTTAAAACTATTTATGAAGGACAAAGTTCTACTAGATTATTATTTCTGACTTACCTCTATAGAAACGTCAGAATGAGCCAAGTTATATATGACTTAATTCAAATAACTTTATTTAGTTTTGTATTTTACTCACATTTACTTGTAATACTTATTTGTACATGGGTTTTTAATTTTGTTTGTAACTTTTTTTGAGACAAATAAACATTTATTTATTTATTATTATATCTCAACCATATCACGCACTCATACCACGCACAGTGCAGCCACATTCTAGTAATACAGACTTTTATGGATAGTACCTACTACTTAGTGGTTACCAGGCGTTTGCTACTACGCTAAAAAGAAATTTGGCCGAATAGCACATTCCACATTTTTTAGAAGCCTAAAACTATCTTCGCATTATTTGCTTTTCTCATGAATCCGGTTTTGGGCACCGGTTGGGTGGTTTCAAAGTCTATAACGGACATAGGTAAAACAATTTATGTGTTTTATATATAACTAGTTGTGTGGCTAGTTTGTTTTTTTTTGTTGCTAGTTTTTTTTTTTCCGCGGCTTTGCCCGCGTAGGCAGAAACCTTCTTTGGCTCATGCACAACAACTTTGCTAAATATCATCACATGATCAAATGCATAGTTAACGATTCTATAAATGACATACAGACACACATTCATTGTTATATAAGTGAGATGTATATTGATTATAAATATTACGTCATAAAGGCAGAAATTAGTTCAAATGAAACAAATGAAAAATGGCATTTTAGCAGCAGTAAAAAAATAAACAAGTTCCAATGATTTCAGAGGCTTTGTACGAATTAAAATGTGTCAATATATTATTCAAGCAGGTTCTTTGATTACAGTAATCCTATAATGGATGAAACGAACAAGAGAAAACAAACATACTATGTAATTTATACATAAAAGACTGTTCTGTGCATTAGGAATATTTTTTGTAGAACGCCGCGTTGGTAGTTCTCTAAGACTCGTAGCAGTCGTAGATAAGTCAAAATAATAATATTTTTTTTAAATACAAGGGATTGAAAATTTCCTCCTTTTTGTAAAGTCAGTTAAAAAAAGATCAAGTGAATGTCTGTCACAAAAATATAATTCACCGTTGTAACGCAAAAATCCGAGGGTGATTGAAATAACGTAAGGAAAACTCCCAAAAAAAATTGTCACGTATTTTGTTCCGTGCCAGGGGTTGAGGGACTTTGTGATCTTTTGTAGAACCGTTTGGTAGGAAGAATCTACATATTCAAATAATCAGTGATTTTTATGATGTTCTTTCTATCCCGGGTGTTAGAAACAAATAACCGATCACTAGACCGTAATCTAAGATCTAAATCTAATCTAATCTAAACTAATCAAAATATTATGTTTCTTTGAAGTGTTACACACTTAATATTTTTGTAAATTGTTAAACACAATCCAAAATTTCATCGTACCAACGGGACTTGAACCCGCAACCTCCGGAATAACATGTTCCGGTGCTTTACCAATTAAGCCATGGTGCGAAGTAACGTTACGACGAAATTAGTGGATTGCATTTGTTAACCCAATTATGCATTGGTGGCGCCATCTATGACTACTTATTACGTAAGTTAATCATTCGGAAGAAATCATTACAGTTTTCAAATCCGTCAAGAGCTGTTGCACTGCGTAAATCAAATATTATGTTTCTTTGAAGTGTTACACACTTAATATTTTTGTAAATTGTTAAACACAATCCAAAATTTCATCGTACCAACGGGACTTGAACCCGCAACCTCCGGAATAACATGTTCCGGTGCTTTGCCAATTAAGCCATGGTGCGAAGTAACGTTACGACTAAATTAGTGGATTGCATTTGTTAACCCAATTATGCATTGGTGGCAAAATATATAATCAAAATATGTTTTTTGTATTCTGGGCCGCAATGACAGCGGGTCGGTCATAAGAAACGATAACTTTAAAATATTTGACCAATCTTTTTAAATAAAATAAAAACTAAATTAAAGTGTTTTAATCAAAGCATAGATTAGCATCATCGGTGGAGGAGTTGCAAAGGATGGTTAATATTATGCATGATGCCTTAAAAAGGAAAGGGATGAAAGTGAATGTAAGTAAGACCAAAGTAATGTAAGTTAAAAAAGTAATAAAAATATAAAATATAATATAATATATAATATAATATAATATTATATATATATATAATATTATATAATAATATAAATATAAAATATAAAAAGTAAAAAAAGTAATGTAAGTAAGTTTTTGAAAGATTTGTGTACCTGGGTTCTAAGTTTACGAGAGATGGTAAGTATGAAAGTGATATTGAGCGAAGAGTTTTGGCAGGAAACCAAGTGAGTGGGGCACTGCGTAACTTTATGAGAAGTCAGAACGTGTCTAAAAAAGCACGACTGGCTGTACATAAGGGAGTGTTGGTTCCCACACTCATGTATGGTAGTGAATGCTGGGTATGGCAGAAGAAGCATGAAAGTAAAATTAATGCTGTAGAAATGAGAAGTTTGAGAAGTACGATTGGAGTGACTCTGAACAGCATGATAAGGGAATGTTGTGGTATGGTAGAAGATGTGGTGACAAAGATTGAGAAAGGGATGCTTAGATGGTTTGGACATCTAGAGAGGATGGATGAAGAAAGACTGACGAAACAGATTTATGAGACGAGTGTGAATGGGGCAGCCGGTAGAGGCCGACCTAGGCGAATGTATCACGACCAGATCGGAGACGTTTTAAAGAAAGGCCAAGTCAAAAGTACTTATAACCGGCGAGCATGTATGAAGGCGCTCATGAAAGTGGAAGAAGCGAAAGAGGTATGTCAGGATCGTAGCATGTGGAAAGAAGTAGTCTCTGCCTACCCCAACGGGAAAAAGGCGTGATTGTATGTATGTATGTATGTAATCAAAGCGGCAATAGCCCAATCGATATCGGACTGGCGATCCAGAGGTAGTGAGTTCGATCCCCACAAATTGCACTATCGACGTGAACCTACTTCAGACACAAGCATATTTAGCTTAGTTGTAGGGTTAACAAGAATACTAGTAATGTGCAACCCACATTGATAGTAAGCTTTTTTATTTTAAAAAAAAAAACAAATATATAGGAAGGAAACCTCTTGATTTATTTTTGGTGATTGTATTAAAATCTATTAATATCTATAAAAATAATTATATACAAAAACTAATAATTTGGAAATCTTGTGGAACTGGAAAGCATGTCAAATCGTATAATCACCTGTATTACCAAAGCTCGTGGTGGCAATACAAATTATTAAAATGTGTAAAAATTGCATATCAGGTGCCATAGCACATTTTTTAAAATCTAGTGTAAAATAGTCATTTTTATTAAACTAGATTTTATTCAAAATAAAGTTTATAATCTTGAACTGTATTATTTTAAAAATAAATTGTCTATTTCTGTCTTTATTTCATGAAGCTATTCAATATTTTGGAGGTTATTGAGGTTTTTGTTACTGACCATTGTTAAACTTTCTTTGCTGCCCACTGTAGATTGAAAACAAACTTGATCACCATAGATCCTGATGATTGCTTCTGACGAAGTTGAAACAATAGGGAATATGCATGATTTTCAACCGCCTCCCAAAAAGAAGGAGGTTCTCAATTCGTCTGTATGTTTTTTTTGTATGTATGTTACGCGATTACTCCGTCAATTGAGAACCGATTCGAATTATTCTTTTTTTAATCGGTAGGGTACGTTTCCGAGGTGGCTCCATTGTAATTTCATTGAGATTTGATTAGTATCTCCAGAGATATGACTCAAACTTGCTACTGAAATTGACTCGCGGGGCATGGAAGTCGGTTGTTTTAGTTTGTAAACTATTTGAATTATAAATTTTCATATTTCACTGATTACATCCATTTCGCATAGTAAAAAAATGAAATAATACTGAAAGTGTTCAATTTAGGCTACAAAAAATAGTTTAAGCATTCAAAAAATATGAGGTGTCTAAAACGCCGCAAAAGTTTCGCGCGCCTTTGTGACGTCATAGCTCACCACACTGTCTCCACAGATTAAATATTTGTAATAGAAATGGTACGTATTTGTTCAACAGTGCATACTATTTCTATGACAAAGATTTAGTCTATTGTGACAGCAGTGTATGTTGTGACGTCACTTTCTAATTGACAAGTGGTGATATGTTTTGCAAATTAAAATTTCCCACGCTTGTTTTGCATTTTAAATATAATATTTAAACCAATTAAAGAGTTTTATTTATAAAACAATACCAGAACAATAATGATTCGAAAATAAATGATTTCAAGTAAATTTATACCTTATGCATATTCCCTACAATCACAATATTGACGCCACGTAGTCGTAGTCACGTTAGTTTTAGTATGAACTTGAGTTTTAATAATGTTACATTTTCTTGATCTTTCTTCATAAATAACCTTATAGCGATGATAATAACAACCTACTACCCTTATTAGTAAAAGAGCAGTGTGCAATATACTGTACCTATGCTTACTATATTATTACCATATTATGTGTTCCGGTAGCTAATGCTATCCTTAAGAGCCAGTTCCCATTCTAGACCTAGCTTGCTACCACCCTCGACCGCATCATCACTGAACAACAGTTGAGATAGTGTCAGATATATAAAAAATACATTTGCATAACTGCAGAGGAAGGCAACATATATATATATACAACCCATGCAAAGCTTTAAAAAGTGACACGTAACTACATCCCTGATAGTTTAAGAATATGCAAATAGCAGCACTGAGTGAGTTTACCCCACAGGGAGCTTAAATGAATTATCTCTAAACGCCGTCGACGTGATGCCGCTGCCAAAGCTCACTGTAGTGATGCCCAAACTTTTTTTCGAGTCCCCACTTGTATGATATAAGAGTGTTGATACGACATCGAAATATAGGAAGTGTTTTGTGCGATGTGTATTTTTACGTGTCTGATAAAAAAATAGACAAGCGAATTCATTTTAATATAGACGTAATATAGAAGGATGGTACACTGCAGATGTTTAGACAAATTTAATTTAATCCGTATGCTCAAATAAAAAGGTTGTAATTTGTTTGTAGAATAAAACGGCCCAATCGAAAGGCACCAGGGTGGGAACTTATGTCCTTGTCTAACAACCTGCTACTGCCTGTTTGTGCTATATATGTTCTATCCTATATGTATATTATATATATAAAGTGTCCATACAAAAGAAAGGGACAAACTTCGTTCAAGGTCGATCTCATTAGGGCCGCTTTGCGCAGGTGAGCTTAATTTTAGAAGGTCTTTGTATTTTAACTACAGTTGATATTCATCTATGGGATAACTTTTTGACAGTGCATTTATTTCATTCTGTCTATATTATGTTCATAATGTTCAAAATTGTGACCCACAGCTCGTAGAGAAGAAATCCGCTAGTTTGAGTTACACAAGACTCTGGCTGGAGCATCTTGATTCCGATTTCATTATCGTTCAAAAGTAAAGTTTCTTAGCTGAAGTTTCTTCTTAGACACGGCCCCTTCTCGGGGTTACATTAAATTAACAAATTTAAAACCCGGTGGCAGTGGTTAAGTGATAATACATAAATGTTTATTGATATCAACAGTATAATTTTTTTTTTATTTTTTTTTCACTCCCTTACTTTAAATTAGAGGGGGGGGGGGGGGGGGGGGGAGATCACACACACACATTTTACCACTACACTATACACTATAGTGTCTATCTTTTAAATTATTGACTTTGAGAAAAAATGGTTTTTGAAACATTGAGTTCCATGTAATTATATTAAAATTTTGTTTTGCATAAAAATAGTAAAGCGGTTTACAGAATACACTTACCTACCAAGTTTCAACTGTGTAGTCTTTATAATTTCGGAATAAAATGGCAGTGGAAAGCTGCGAAATGTTAGTTCATATTGACATCGCTAGATGTCGCTAGAAAACGAGCCGCGTCAGTCTGGATCGCGGTGACGATATTCTCCGCGTATATGGGGTACCCTTCTGTATAATATTATTCAGTATCGCTTCTCAGCCATTTAGCTAAGATCAAAGTGTAGTATCTGATCTTTTCAGCTTAATATCAGAAAGTAGCGATGGGTCGTTGACGTATTTTTCGTTAACGCAACTAGTCTGTTAAATTAACTTCCGTCAACTAGTCGATTAACTAGTTGAATTGATTAACTAGTTAATGCTTCAACTATAGTCGATTTCACATATGTTCGTATGAATTCAACCGCTAACGAAGTATTGATAATACAATCGTTTAATCCAAATAGCGCTGTACGTTAATTGTAATTTAATATTTTTAACAATAAATATATATTGATTTTAAGTTTTAGTTTTACTCATGACGTACATTTCTAAGAAATTAAAATACTAAGTCTTTGAATAAAGAGCTATTGTTTTTTCTATAAAAAATACTTACGCAGTTGAAATTCCCTCAGACTAAAAACGAATGTTACCGTTCGAAATCACGTTGACAGTTAATCGCACAACGCGCCTCCGTTCGTTGACGTTAACTGATACGTTTCTCTATACTCTTGAAATTTGCCGTCTATGGATTCAACTAGTTGATCGGTAAACGATTAACGGTCGAAACGATTAACGGTCGAAACGTTGACAGTCGATGGACGGTTTTTTCAACTAGTTCGCTTAATCAACGCCCATTTCTAGTAGCGATGGGTCGTTGACGCATTTTTCGTAAAGTAAGTTGAATTGATTAACTAGTTAATGATTTAACCGTATTCCATTTCGCAGTGCTCGTATGAATTCAACCGTTATAGTAGTATTGGTTCATTCAATCGTTGAAATCCCAATAGTACTGTACGTTAATTGTATTTTATTTTTTCAGAAATAAATATATTTTGATTTTAAGTAGGTATGTTTTATATCATGACGAAAATTTCTAAGAAATTTCAATACTAAGTCTTTGCATTTAGAGCTATTAATGTTACTAAATACGTACATTAAATACATTATTTTCTACTATTTTTTTATAAAAATTACCTACGTTGTTGCAATTCCGTTTTCTACTACCGAATTTAGCCGTCTAACAACGAATGTTACCGTTCGAAATCAAGTTGACAGTTAATCCTGCGGCGCGCTACCGTTCGTTGTCTTCAACTGATACGTTTCTCTATACTCTTGAATTTTGCCGTCTATGGATTCAACTAGTTGATCGGCAAACGATTAACGGCCGAAACGTTGACAGTCGATGGACGGTTTTTTTAACTAGTTCGTTTAATCAACGCCCATCTCTATCTGAAAGTTCCCTCATCGAGGGACCAGTATATTAAACTGATTTTTTTAACTCGACGGGATGTTCGGGGCTCGCTCCTCTCCCGTCACGGGTCAGCCCGGCATTGCGGTGCCGCCGGGATCGGCCCGGCATTGCGGTGCCGCCGGGATCGGCCCATCAGAAATAACCTGAAACTGACATCAAGACTGTGCTTTTGCGCATACGTAACATAATGTACGCTGCGCACAGGACAGGTAATAATAATACTAAGTACGTGCACTGAGTTAAGAGAAAAAAATAGGTAATATAAATTTTAATACCTATTTTTTTCTGCACTGCAATAGTTTCTTTATGATGATATTATATAATAAAGAAATTACTACAGCGCCTGAATAACCAACAAGAGTGCGTTAGGGACAGCAGCAACTCACCTTCAGACCCATTTACCAACAAAATTTTGACTAACATAAGATTTCGTATTCCCCTGTATTCTCCTCGAAACTGATCCGATAAAATAATTTTTCAAACAACAATTTTGCAAATGAGTGCAATCGTGCTCCTGTCATTTTCTACCTTATATTTAGCGATAGCCACGATCACATTTTTTTTTATAATTCCTTCCTTTTTCCTTTGTGATTAAAAATCATTTCATTTCTATCATTTATTTGGTAATAAAATGCATCGGTAAATACGAGTACTAATAAACTTACAAAACTATGCAATACATTAGTGGAGAATGCAGGTAATTTGAGGGTGTCTGTGCCTGAACAAGAAAATCTGATGCCCAGACACGAATTCTTCTCTCGGTTACATTTTAAATAAGCATATTTAAAAAAAAAGTACCCTATAGGTTTTGGGTCGAAAACCTATAAGGTACTTCCCGTTGACCTAGAATCATGAAATTTGGCAAGAAGCAAGGTCTTGTAGCACAAATAAAGGAAACATTCCAAAAAATAAAAAAAGTTGAAAATTAAAGGGTATCCCCATACATACATAGTTAACGCCAATCGAGGTAGGCCTCTGAGTTATATGGGCGCTCATACAATTGAGAGGTCTAGCCTAATTGGTACCAACCAACGTTGGTACGGAAGTCTCGGTGAGTCCAACTCGACTTTGCCGGTCTTTATTTAGCCTTTAAAAGTATATGCAATAGCAACCTCAATTGTGTATAATCTTCTTGGGACTCTTCTTCTAAAACCAGTACATTATCCTATGTTTGAGGTATTTATCTCCATATCTCTGGAGATACTAATCAGATCTCGATAAAATTAAAATGGGACCACCTCGGAAACGTACCCTACCTATTAAAAAAAGAATCATTTGAATCCGTTCACAATTGAACGAGTAATCGCGTAACATACAATAAAAAAAACATACAGACGAATTGAGAACCTCCTCCTTTTTTGTGAAGTCGGTTAACAAACAGCATCAATTAAGAAACATTTAGGTGTCATGCTTGAAAGCAAATTGACATTATAATTTAGAAAATTAACAATTAATAAATAAATACCGAAAATCAGCCTACCAGGAAAACTTAAATTATATGTAAATGTTTAGTTTAATTATTTATAATTTTATGATTATTATCATGTAATATAATTATTAAAATGTATTATTATAAATTCTATCGTGAAATTCTTATCAAAGTTGTGGTAATTTTAACATTTATGATATTATTTTTTGCTGAATAATGGTTCTTATTCTAATAATCTAGTTTAATTAGCTGTTATTTATTATTGTAGATTTTTTTTTATTTATGAGTGATTTTACATTGACGTTTATTGAGAGTGTGAAGACTTAACAATTTATAAACTTAACCTTTATATTACCTTTATATACTTTATACTGAACTATATTATACTTATGCTTATACTGATACTGAACTAGTTGCGAGGATATACTTTATATACCTTTCCTTTATATTATATATATACGTTTAGCACTGATCTTTCGGATCTTTCTAGAGGCAGCATATGTGTTTTTAGATCCCCACCCCCATACGGCAATGCAGTAAGTAATAATTGATTGACATAATGCAGAATATATAAACATTAGAAGTTTGTAGTTGGCGATGTCAACTACAAACTTCTAATGTTTCTAAATTCTTAGTTCTATTATTCTTAGTCTTAGTTTTTTAAAAGTCCGGATTTACCTTCTAACACGTTGGGTAATCCTAATCCTAACTAATATTATAAATGCGAAAGTAACTCTGTCTGTCTGTGTCGCTTTCACGCCAAAACCACTGAACCGATTTAAATGATATTTGGTAAACAGTCTAGAGCCTGAAAACGGACATAGGCTACTTTTTAATGCGAAAAGAGGGTTGTAAGGGGTTGAAAGGGGGGATTAAAGTTGTATGGAAGTATCGTCATTTTAGAAGCTAGAAGCTTGAAACTTATTTTGTAGGCTGTTAATTTGATATGAATAAATATGACATTCAAAGTTTTTAAAAGTTTTACCGTCAAGGGTGTAAAATAACAATAGGGGATGAAAGTTTGTATGGAAATATGTAAGGTTTATGTTAATGTTCTGTTGAACCGATTTAAATGGAATTTGGTACACAGATAGTCTAGAGCCTGGATAAGGACATAGGCTACTTTTTAATGCGAAAAGAGGGTTGTAAGGGGTTGAAAGGGGGGATGAAAAGTTGTATGGAAGTATCGTCATTTTAGAAGCTAGAAGCTTGAAACTTATTTTGTAGGCTGTTAATTTGATATAAATAAATATGACATTCAAAGTTTCTAAAAGTTTCACCCTCAAGTGTGTAAAATAACAATAGGGCATGAAAGTTTGTATGAAAATATGTAAGGTTTATGTTAATGTTCTACTGAACCGAACCGAAAGTTTGTGAGAGGGAAGGGGCAGGAAGAGGGGGAATGAGGGGAGGAGAGGAAGGTCGGAAGTGAGGGGAAGGGGAAAGGGGGTGAGGGATGGGAGGTGAGGGAAAGGGGAAGGGAGGGAGAGTGGGGGGAGGGGGAGTGGGGAAGGGGGAAAGGGGAGGGGAGAGCGAAGTGGGGGAAAAGAGACGGGGAGGGGAGGGGGAAGTGGGGACAAGAGAGAGGGAAGGGGAGGGGAAATGGGGGTAAGGGGACGGGAGGGGGAAGTGAGGAGAAAGGGGGTGGAGGGAAGAGAGAGGGAGAGGGGAGGGGAAGGGCGAGGGGGGGAAGAGGGGAGGGGGAATTGCGCGGCGTGGTACGGTGCGGTGTAGGTGGGATACGCATGTGTCTTATTTGTAAAATAATTAGCCTAAATATTTAAAAATGCCACCCAAGACACTATTCCACGCGGACGAAGTCGCGGGCATAGCTAGTCATGTTTATATGGGGTACAAGCGGCTATCCAATATGACACCCTTACGTTTACCCTTACGTACATCTTATGTTCAAGATAAGAGCAGCTACAATCTGAAGAGTTGGTGTGGGAATCGAAAACATGCAGGTAGTTCGTAGCGTTCTTAGGCTGAACAAATGTAGATGCTTTACGTTGTAATGCTGTACATTAAATGATAACTATCGTAAATTGATGACAGTGACGAGATCGTATATCGTGTCATATCGTAACAAAGTACACGTAAGGTACAGTAGGCTCCAAAGTTTGAGAATCCCGACCGGATTCTTCTCCCGGCTATATAAATAGGTCCCTCGGATCCCACAGTACATTCGCGGAGCAACAGGTGATGGAAGAGGTGAGTACAACTTTACAGTGCAGTGTGAATACACCTTTACATTTTTTAATGTTAGGTAAAAGTGGCGCTGTTGTACAAAAACGTTCAATTTTTATTACGTATATCAAAATGCAGTGAAATAAAATTCAAAATAAGGTTTTTTTATTTGCTTATACGATTGTTTGTAAATCATTTTTGGAGTTTAGAAATATAAAACTATAATCAAGAGCATACAAAAAAAAACTTTACTTAATTATTTCAAGATTTAAAATCCTCTTGGAAAACCATTTGGAAATTTTTAACAAACAAGATAGTGTTATACTTATATGAAATAAATAAATTCATATGTATTCTAAATAATTATAACAAATCAATAAATATATTAATAAAAAGTGTTCAAACTGTTAAAAACATGAAAGAAAGTGCTGATTGATGATTTTCAGTTGCTATAAAACAATTTGGAAATCTAACATACGAGCTTTTCACAATTAAATTAATCATTATTATATACACGTTATTTATCGTAATATATCTTTTAGGCGAAAATTATCCATTTTCTTACATCTTATCACTAATAAGTAAATATTTACGAGCTACAAAAGCCTAATAACATTATTTTGCCTTTTTGATCTAATCTCTCTCAACTTAAATAAAATCGTGAAGCTGAAAAGCTGAGTGTATATATAATATGTAATCAATAAGTCAGGGAAAAATTAATGCTACCTGTATGATAATTTTTAGATTGTGATTGTGTTTCTGTTTGTCTTTGGGTTTGTGCAAGCTAAATTGTGTTTATTACCACGGCGTTGAAGTGAGTGTTTTAATTTCAAGTAAATATAACCATTTTAAATTTTGTAAACTTTACATGGATATAAGAAATCGTTTAAAAAACTAAAAAAATCGACTTCAAGTGCATTTCCTGTAGTAGGTTTTTCCAATTCTGGTTACTTTATACATACTCATACTCTATAAATATCAGATCTCCATAAATTTACAATGGGATCACACAGGAAGTAATACCCTCTCAAAAAACAAGTCGGTTAATAAATGACGGAGTTTTGAGGTGACAAAATTTGCTGACATTTAGTGAAGAAGTAATATTTTTATATTATGAATATTTTACTTTATTAAATGTATATGGGACCATTTTGAATAAAACCTCTTTAGAACAAAAAAATGCCGTGTAGTTTTTGGAGACTGCTGATAGAAGTAAAAATTAAGTAACTTGTGAATTGTAACGTTGAGATACACAGTATACATATAGCTCATGGAAAGCGTGCGGTGACGATGACGCGAGTTCCATGATTTTTGTTTACTCAAAAAGTGCTCAGCGCGCCTAAAGAAGTTTTCACTTCAATCATTTTCTAAGTTAGTAAATAAATAACGGAGTTCTGAGGTAATTACTTGTCCAATCATTTATTGAAGAGTTTCGTTGTCTTTCTCCGAAACTCAACATAAAATCTTTGCATAATTAAAAGATGAACCATTACGGAATAAACTTTCGACCAAAAATTAATTTTGCAAATCCATCCATAATTGACGGAGTTCTGCACGGTCATACACTAGTAGTTTTGTGAAAACAGTATACTTCGCGTGCCCTTATTATAACTATGCAATAACTGACACTGGCTTAGCAAAGCCATTTCAGAGTTTTGGCAAAATAGGGGTATAAGTTTTAGTGATTACTCGCGTTCCCAAGGCCCTAGGAGGTTAAATCTGGTGTCTGCTTTGTATTGTGAAGGCCTCTTTGACTGCGTAGATTCAGTTTTTTTTTTTTTTTTTTTTTAAAGTTTACTCGCAATGTGGGTTGCACATTACTAGTATTCTTGTTAACCCCTCCAACTAAGCTAAATATGCTTGTGTCTGGAGTGGGTTCACGTCAATAGTGCAATGGGTGGGGTGGGATTCGAACTCACGACCTCTCGATTGCCAGTCCGACACCCTATCCATTGGGCTATTGCCGCCTTAAATTGGTATAGGTAAGTATATATAGTCCGAAAAAAAATATTCAATCATTGAAATTCTTTCATGTAAAACGCTACAGCATACTTCACCCCCTTTTCCCCCCTCCACTCCCCCTTTTTGACATTTTTTCACAACATCTTATGTAGAATCAAGTCCTTAGTGTTTCTCTTAAATTTGATTGAAATCTCTATCTCTCCCTCTCTCTCGCTCTCTCTCTCTCGAAGGACCTCGTGTGCCAATTTTCGTCAAAATCGGTTGAAAAATGCGACCTGCAGGCGAGACAGACAGTCAGACGGACAAAAGCATTTTTCGGCCAATCTAGAAACGGATACGCTTCGTTCGCTCGGTTAATAAAAAAAAATTGTAGCTTCCGAATTGAGAACCTCCTCCTTCTTTTTGGAAGTTGGTTATAAAAATAGCGATGCGCCTAATAGGCATTTTAAAATCTACTACAATGAGTTGATTTATACCAGCTATACTCAACCTGCAGCCCGCGGGCCGCATGTGGCCCGCTGGGCCTTTATCAGTGGCCCGCGTACAAGAGATAATTATAAATTATATTATAATATATTTACTATAAATAGTGCACGCACCGAGTAAAAAAAAATATTGTAACTTGTCTTTTTCCACCTACCAAAATAGGACCACTTCCTGATCCGATTAGACTTAAATTCGGTATACTCGCGTATTTTCGGTGACAATTCGATGATATGGTACCACTGAGCTATTCTGATGATGACGCCAGGACAAGCACGGTACGGCAATGGACGGTAATGGCAAATGGTAGGACTTTCGAATTTGGGCTAGTATCTATTGTTACTCGTATCATTAGTAGTTGTTTATTTTTACATTACACACGATAACATCTTTAAAAAAACCAGTGTCTTAAAAGTTTTTAACTTATTTTATTATTTTGCTAACCAAAATGTAATATCACTTTCAAGTCACGTGTATCAAACCAAATCAGTTAATTGCGGCACTTTATTACAATAATTGAAAATGAAAAAAATATATATTTCAGCAAGACGTGCAATGTTTAAAATATACGTAAAGAACTTAAGTAAACTAAAAACATGTGTCTTATGCTGGAAGACTATACACAGATTAAAATTATGGTCTTTACACTAGGCAAGCCTGTATCGTGAAAACCCAAATTTATAGCTGTTCTTAAATGTGGTAAATATATGTGGTAAATATATATCACATATGAACTAAAATCTCCTTAGAACTGTACCTTAACATAATGACTTGAGCTATGTCCTAATATTACAATCAAAGTTTAAAAATTTAAACCTTTTGAAGAAAAAAGTTCGAACTATTAAAATTGTAATTGTATTTTTCTGGTTACTTACATAAAAAAAACACACCTCCTAAACACCTCCTCTTTTTGTAAACTCGGCCAAAACCTAATACAATCACACATAGCTTCCTCAAAGTCAAAGGTACATATTGGCGTTATTGGCGAACTTAAATCCCCTGGTTCAAATGCCGATCAGTATCGGAATACTTAATATTATCGTTAAGTAACTTCACTTAACTTAAACATAAATAACTTACGCCTCCGTCCTTTGTTTAAATATCACTTACAACTTTATCATTCATAGGAACCTGATAGGTTTAGTTTTAAAGACTTACTTACTTTATTAGGTACCATTATTGAAGATAAAGATTGTATGATACAGAGGTGAAACTGATTTTCCTGTCTATTAATTTATTTAATAAAATATGTTAAACGGATTTTAGCGGATAATTTAATTATTTAAAAAAATACATGAGACATGATATTTAAAAAAAAAAGTGGGTATCAAAATTTTTTAATTTTTTGTAGTTTTTCTAATCAACATTTACATTTTATATTTTTGATGTAGTCAACCTAAAGTTAGCATATCTAAAGTTGCCAGAACTAGTTTAATGTTAGACTTGAATATCAGGCAAAAAAATTAATATCACACGTATGCCAGATATGACGCACATATGTCAGCTGGAAAATTATCGTACAATTTTAAGGGTTTAATTAAATACGTAAATTTTATTTCAATTCCCTAGAGTTTGATTTAAAAATACATTAAAAGAGCTCGGAAATCTCTTCACAGAAACAGCTAACGCTATTATCAAACGAATAATTAATGCCTATCCCACAGGTATCGTAATCCAAATATTTTAATGCATAAGATTTCGCTGGTTTTTGAAATGATTTTTGTTAAATAATATACATATTAAGGAACGGGTTGGTTTAGAGTTCCACTTGAATTCTCAAGTAAATTTTTAAAAATTTACTTGTAATATCTGTAAATATAGAACCTGCACTAACTGTTTTCGTACAGAGATTTGAATTTCATTTCACGTGTTGATTTAGTGCCAATTGCAATGCATTTTTAGGGTTCCGTACCAAAGGGTACCAACGGAACCCTATTACTGAAATTTCGCTGTCCGTCCTTCCGTCCGTGCATCCGTCCGTCCATCTGTCCGTCTGACAGAGGGCTGGCTGTATCTCCTGAGCTGTAATAGGTAGAAACTTGACATTTTCACAAAGTATTGTTACTATCGTCGCTATAACGTATATAATATACTAGAAGTGGTCAAGACCGCGACTTCACCTGTGAAGTAAAAGTTTTATTTATAACTAGAAGTGCCCCTTCGCCCGCGTTAAAAACTTCTTTTATATTACTTAAAACTTTTCTTTTGTAAAAACGATTCTATCGTTAAAGACATCAAATAAGAATTAGCCAAATCGGTTCACCCGTTTTCATGTTATAGCGTGATTAAGGCAATTGGGGATTCGTATTTATAAAACCCGAAAAACCGAAATTTTCAGAATTTGTTACCTACCCCATTTCGAAAAATCCTACAACACGTGCTTTATTACATCTTGTTTCGCCATAAAAACTTTGAATCCCCGTTCCGTATCTGGGAGGAATTTTTAGAAAATCCTTTCTAAGCGGATACCTACGTCATAATAACTATCTGCATTCTAAATTTCAGCGCAATCCGAAACATATTGTTTTTTAGACTTTGTTACCCCAATTTATCCTCTTAGGGTGGCATTTTGAAAAAGTCTGAAACTCGTATTTACTTATTTATTTACAGAAGTACTTGTGTGAAATGTCGAACAAAATGACTATCCAAACTTTGAACCCCCACTTCATCCCCTTGAAGAGTTAATTTTGAAAAATTATTTCTTAGCAGATTCCTAAGTCAATATAACTATCTGCATGCCAAATTTCAGCGCAATCCGAAACAATATTGATTTCAGACTTTGCTACCCCATTTCACCCCTTTTAGGGGTGGAATTTCAAAAGAGCCTGAAACACGTATTTACTTACTTAAGAACTTGTGTTAAGTTTTGAATAAAAATAAAATCTAATCTTGTTTCTCCATACAAACTTTGAACCCCCGTTTCATCCCCTTCAGCGGTGAATATTGGAAAATCCTTTCGCAAGCTTTGGTTTTCTAGGAAAGCGGTGCCGTCATATAGCGGCCGTAATACAGCGGTGAATGACGTCACTAGAACGTTGTCTATGTAAACAAAATGGCGCGGTTTCCTAGAGAACGGTAACTGACAAAAAGCTGTGCCGCCATTTGCATGACGGCCGTCTTGTCGGTGTCATATGGTTTCGTGAACGTTTCATTGATAGTGGTGAAGCTATTTTAAATACGTATTTGTGTTTTTTTTTACCGGAACAACGTACAAAATGAGTTCCAACTCTTGGAGCAGCGAGGACGACGAAATTGTATACTTTACGATTGACGTTTGTTTCAAAAAAAAATACTGAAGGTGTGTTAAAACGGCCGTGGAACTTTCCACATGTCGTCACCGTCAAGACGGCCGCCTTTTTGCGTCCGTAATATTACGGCCGCTATATGTCGGCACCGTTTTCCTAGGAAACCAAAGCTTTAGAGGGAATTAACGTCGTAATAACTATCTGCCAAATTTCAGCGCAATCCGAAACAATATAGATTTCCACACTTTCTTACCCCATTTCACCCTCTTAGGGGTGGAATTTCAAAAAAACCTGAAACACGTATTTTCTTATTTTTTTACTGGAGCACTTGTATGAAGTTTTGAATAGAAAATACTATCTAATCTTGTTTCTCCATACAAACTTTGAACCCCCGTTTCGTCCCCTTCAGGGGAGAATTTCGAAAAATACTTTCTCATAGGTAACTAACGTCGTTATCATTATCTGCATGCCAAATTTCGTCACAATCCGAAGCAATATTGATTTTCACACTTTGTTACCCCATTTCACCCTCTTAGGGGTGGAATTTAAAAAAAAAACTGAAACACGTATTTATATTTTTTTTACTGAAGCACTTGTGTGAAGTTTCGAATAGAAAAGACTATCTAATCTTGTTTCTCCATACAAAGTTTGAACCCTCATTTCATCCCCTTAAGGGGTGAATTTGTGCGTTGTTTGTCAGTCAGTCAATCAGTCAGTATGTCAGGACAAAGATTCTTATAGTATTAGATAATAGAGTAAAGTTAAAAATTAAAAGCGTCCCCATACAAAAAACTTAATTTATCGACGTTTTTTGCTAACATTTCACAAAGTCTGTATTACTATAGCCACTGTAACAACAAACACTAAAAACAGAATAATGTTAAAAATTAAAATGGTTCCCCTTTAGAACTCGAACTAGAAGAAACTTATTTTTCCGGCAAATATTTTTCAATGTTATTTAATGTTGTGCTGTGGTAGTACGGAGCCCTACGTGTGCGAGTCGACTCACACTTGACCAGTTTATTATGAATAGCATTCATTCTGATTTTACCCAATATTGGACCCAGAGTAAGAAACTTCTCAACGGTCGACATCACAGACAACAATTAAATTATTTTGTAGAAAATGTTTGTAAACTTATGGCATAAAAACGTAGTAGAAGTTAACATTTTAGATAACTTTATAAACGTCACAACATATGACGTCACAGCAAAATATGTAACGTGACCGACTGTTTTCAGGCGTATTAAAAATCAACGGATAGAAAACATGTGTTTTATCGTGTACATAAAGCCTTTCGAGAAAAATATAAACATAGCTATGAAATAAACAACTGTACTGTAACACTGTAACCAGCGTTCTGCGTGAATCCTGGTCTTAAGCTCTCTAGAAAGGTGACGGAAGACTTAGGTGTAGGGACACCTAAGTCAAAATGTGTGGTTTGGCCGTTTTGTAAGAGTGACGTAGACACACCTTTGGGCTTACGAGCAGAAAGTCATTCACTAACTAGGCGTTCAGTCAGGGAATGTTGTAATAAGCAAGTACATTAAATGTTGTATTAGACGCTACAGTTTAATATCAATCCGTAGAATGCCGCTAGTTGAACGGCGTCGTTAGTGAAGTGGATAGGATGTTACTTATGCTAATTGGCTGCGACATACTCGTATACACTGACTGTATGGTGTACGGTATCTAAGTGATAACTTACCACTTAGTGTCCTAGAGATAGCACCCTTAGCTAAGTATACACGGTTACGCTGAGGCATTTAGGACGGTATTATAGAACGATGGGTACTCGAATATTGATCTACTATTAATAATAGAATTTAATGCGAGATTTAGCCAATCAAACGACTGGTTTCTTTGCTTGATAGTTGTAACCAGGGAATTAATTAGTTAGTTAACCTAGAAGTATGATGGGGTAGCATCAAGCTTGCAAATTGAGCTTTGTCCTCCTCCAGTGACACCTTTTAGCGTTGTAACAGATAGATATTCCCTGTGCGAATTCTAAGCCATTGAAGAATAGGCGGATTTTGTTTTAGCTTCTTAGCAAGCTTCCGCTTGATAATAAATGTTTAGTAGGCCGACATTTTGCCTCCCTTGAGCTGTCAAAACAAAAACAGATCTATGCTTAGCGTTCTTTAATACCTACGAGCCTTAGATGCTGAGCTTCACAAGCTATAATATACCACTTTGTTTGTTTCAGACATAATGCCGTCAACAACAAGAATTGTTGTCTCTTTAGTGTTAATATCATCAGCAATGGCCACCTACCGTAAGTATCACTTCATACAATAACAAAATTCCATTGTAAAGAATTCTTATTTCAAATAAGGTTAATTTTATTCCTGATTATAGACTTTCATAGCTAGGCAGAACTCCATACAACGGACTTTATCTTTTGCAATGATAATTAATTAGTGATAACCTATATCATTCCAACGACTATATCTCCATTTATGTATCCATTCACAAGTGTGGAAAAAATTGATGATACATACGCCTAAACTCGGTTTCTCACTCAATATCTCACCCTTTTGTAAAATACTATTTTGGAATAGTCAGCATAGTAAAATAAACAAATCAACCGCAAACCTCAAGAACCTACGAGTACCTAATAAACACCTATAAATACTATAGTTTACAACAGGATATGTTTGAACGACCTATAATTCCAAGCGACCACAATTAATTACCTTCGGGTGGAGACGACCCTCAAATTCACAGACCATAGATCAAAGGTTCGGTTTTATTTCGATTGTACACAAATACAAATGTCAATCTATCCACATTTCACTAAAACTTTAGAGACAACGATAACCGTTCTCAACTGCAATATGAGATGAGTGTTTGTGCCGGATACAATTTTTGCATTATCTTGTTAACAATTTAATCTATTGACTACACAAAAAGGAGGAGGTTCTCATTTCCACTGTTTTTTTTATATATTATGTTTCTTTGAAGTGTCACACACTTTATGTTTTTTTTATGTTTGTTACCTCAGAACTTCGTCAAATCTTGACCGATTTCAAAAAGTATTTTTTCGTTTGACAGATTATGCCTCCCGATTGGTTCCCCATTCAAATTTTATCGAAGTATGATAATTATCTCTGGAGATATAGAGAGAAACATCTCAAACACATTACATACCTTGATGACTTATGCATTTGTATACCTTGACGACATGACTACTGGCTATTTTGACTATCGCGGCATGTGAAGTCGGTTTTTTTTCGTTTTAAACGATCTTTAATTATTTTTTTCAACAAGGACAAATCTTTCGAAAAACTTTAAAGAGTAGGTGTTACGAGTATCATTTATCGTTAACATTTTGGTAGCCAGTTGACAATTTACTTGTCACCCATTAAGCCTTAACGATAGCAGATTCATAGCTGAATGCCTTGTTAAAATTCTTTTTGTTTATCAAGCTTTATGTTATTAAAATAGATCCCCGCTTCGAGATTCTCGTTTTTAGGGTTCCGTAGGTACCTCAAAAAGAAAAAGGAACCCTTATAGGATCACTTTGTTATCCGTCTGTCTGTCAAGACCCATATTTTTCAGTAACGCGTAGAGATATTGAGTTGAAACTTATATGAAATACTCGGGTCTCTTTTGGCTGTGAAAAAATCATACTTGTAAGTCAACATGATCAAAAGATATGACGGTATATGTCATGCGACATATACCGTCAATTTTCATTTGTCATTTACGCATGTTTTTGCGATTTCACATGTGAATCTAAACCTATAGGGTACTTCCCGTTGACCATGTTGACCATGTTGTCCCGTTGAACATTTTCCGTTGATTCATGAAATTTGGCAAGGAGCAAGACCTTGAAGCACTTATATAGAAATAAATCTGAAAACCGTAAAAAAGTAGTTTAATAACAAAATAAACTGGCCAAGTGCAAGTTGGACTCGCACTCGTAGGGTTACCGTACCACACTACAGTATTTTATAAGATCGAGCAAAAAATACCACTATCATTTTTTGCCAGCAAAAATAATGTTTTTCTGGCGAAAAATGATAGTTATATTATTAATTAATTAAATAATAAATTAAATAATAATTAATAAACATTTTATTTCTTATAACGCCATCTAACGTCTAATAAAGGTGTTAGGGATTTACATTTCGATATAACGCCATCTTTGGGACGTTTACCTAACTAAGCGTTCATAGATGGCGTGAAATGCCGAAAAAAAACACGTTTCTTGTATGGGGACCCTCTATTCTTTTTAACTTTATTCTGTCAGACAGACAGACAGACGGACAGCGGAGTCTTAGTAATGGGGTCCCGTCCCTTTGGGTACGGAACCCTAAAAAGGTGAATTAACTATTACACATTGATCACATGTGGTTGGTGCAATACATTTTCTATGGACCGAACTACAAAGTTAAGTTAGTCCTTTAACCTAGTTTGACAAATTTGTACGGAAGCATCAGTGCGCGATTCCAACTCGCACTTGGTCGCTTTTTACCCGACTGCGCGACGCAAAGGAGAGGTAATGTGTTTATCAGTCTATATATGTATGTATGTATGTATGTATGTTTGTTCCTTTGTGGCACACTAGAGACCAAACGCGTGGGCCGATTTTGATAATTGGCACGTCAATAGATTCGCCATGCTAGCGCGAGTGTCAACGAAAACATAAAACATTGAAAAATTTAAAATGGCGGAATTCAGACGCCAAAATTTGATGTTCAAAAAAATTTTTTTTTTCAAAACCTATCGAGTGTGGTATCGAATTAAAGGTCTTAAAATGGAGATTCAAAACATATTTATGATCTTACAAATTGAAAAAAAAACGATTTTAAATGCCGCGTTAGTCACTTTCAGTTACAAGTTTGCGGTGCTTATCTCTGAAGTTACTTATCAGATCTCAATAAAATTACAATGAGACCAAACGAAAATCATATTAACTCAAACAAAAACAGAATTTTCCAAATCGGTTAAGAATTGATGGAGTTCTGAGGTAACAAACAACCTCTTCCTTTTGGTATAGTCGTTTAATAGTACAACTGTAAAGTAAGTAGGTAAGCTTAAAAAGCAATACCCTATCTATTTCACGCATTTCGGTTTTTTGTTCAGATTACGGAATTTGCCGTCCTTTACTTAACTAAAAAGTGTAAAATAAAACATTAAATTAAAAAATCAAAGAACCCGACTGCGCAAAAAGTGAAGTGTTAAAAAACGAACTGAAAAGAAAAAAACAAGTAAGTCTAGTAGTTTAGACTTCTGCTTAGAGATATCAAAAAACTATACCATTTAAATTCTTTCTCGGTCGATACACTCATAAAATAAATTATACATTGTTATATGGAATATAGGTAGAGACTTTAACAGTCGAGACACATTAATGGCTCAACGAATGGGGATTAATGTGTCCCAACTGTTCATCATCATCATCATCATCAGCCTGTATCAGTCCACTGCTGGACATAGGCCTCTCCCAAGATGCTCCCAACCAACTGTTAAAGTCTCTATATTCCATATAACAATGTATAATTTATTTTATGAGTGTATCGACCGAGAAAGAATTTAAATGGTATAGTTTTTTGATCTCTAAGCAGAAGTCTAAACTACTAGACTTACTTGTTTTTTTCTTTTCAGTTCGTTTTTTAACACTTCACTTTTTGCGCAGTCGGGTTCTTTGATTTTTTAATTTAATGTTTTATTTACATTTATCCCTACTGGCCATGTTACGAGTGGGACATTCTACGACAATTAAATTGGTTTGCATCTTATGAATAGAAGGCCAACTACGCAAATAACATAGATTATCATTTTGGTATTTCTAATAACATTAAGACATAATTTACCTGTCAGTAATTAATGTAAATGTCTATAATTAGCTTACGTTTGATATACGGTGTAACATTTATTGGCAATATCTGCAAAATTGTTAATAGAACTTAATGGATTATTCTCATGTGTCTGACAAGGGTGTCACTCAATCTCAGTGATGTGATGTTTGAACTATCACTAAAATCAATTCTTCGCGAGTTTAAGCCGGCCTTTCACTATGGAATATAATATAATATATATTATATCTTCAGAGATAATACTTTATCGCTCGTCGTACATTTTGTACGAAACCTTTTGCTATAATTTATATTACAGGTTGGCAAAAACGTCTTGAAACGGAACTATTTTTTTTCTGGCCTGGCAATAATCTAATCTGTGATAAAATTTTCTATGTTAACTGTGATCAGTGACTGAAAATTTATGAACAAAGTTTTTTTGTGCAACTTAATAGTAGTATTTTAATATTTTCCGTAACCTACGCGACTTAAAGATGTTTTAACATGAATAAGTCTATCCGTAGTTCCCTAAAGAAGTAATTTTAAAGTTTACCGCCACTCTCTCTGCTATAGGGGTTACTAGTATATAGCAATAGTGGCGCCCCTATTTATTTCTACTCTATTTTGCCAACCTGTACATCCCAAACTATAAATATTTTTTCGACTGACTGAGCGATATTTGAAGGTTTATATTTTACCTCACGTCCCCGGACACCGCGCCTCCCCCTGCCTCGTATTTAGGAACTTGACAACTTTTATATGGCATTATATGTCAGATAACACCATCAAGAACCGGTGAAACTGGCCCTGAATCATCTTGTGCCTGTAAACATGCTAACTAGCAACTTGATAAGGGTTAGATGGAAGGCTCGCGTGGATTTTTGGAATTGGTTTTTGGACACAGAGCGCTGCTTAAAATTTCCGTTGGACGCGATTTCTAGTTTTTTGTCTGTTCTGAGGTTGATTGAGTGCTCGTCTTAATGGTAATTACGAGTTTGAATTTAAAATGTGACAATTTACAGACAGCAGTACAAAACCACGAAGAGATGTCGTACTGAAGCTCTACCCATTCCCGAGGGTAGGACGCGCGTCGAGGAACACTTGGCAAGTTCCACTCAACGATTATTTTATGGGTAAGATAAATAACTAGTGGTACCTGAGGCTTTGCCAGCATTTAAATGTACTACTGTAGGTCCTGCAAAGGTACGACCACACCGCGCGATCTGAATTTCTATTGCTTTCTGATCGCCGTAGATCGCGTTTGGTGTGAACCAGTCGGTACAAATACTACTGCGCTATCTGATCGCCGCCTAGATTGCGCACGCAGGACGCCGCGGTGTGGTCGTACCTTAATATGTTAATACTACTACGGTTACTACTGTTCAGCGTTAATCCTGGATTAACTATCTGAATGCCAGATTTCGTCAAAATCCATTCCACCGTTTTCGGAATTTGAAATGTAAAATTATAGGGTAGAAATAAAGGATGCTATTGGTTGATATTATTTTCTGGCGCATCGCTCAGCTTCCTTGCCCAGCTCTGGGGATACGCACCTTTTCGACTGTCCTACAATTTGCCAGTTCCAGTTCCAGTCCCTACAACCCAGCTTTATTATCAGGTGGGCACCATGGTACCGTATTATTGCTTTGTCACCGAATATACGCTAGTATATAACATTTAAGTCCAATAGAACGACATGAAGTGGTTCTAATTTAACTTCTAAGATTTGACCCATACATTCTAACACGTAATTTCAAGATAAGGTTATATGTAAAATGAACGTTAAACATTATTTGTTGATTTTGCAGAAAACTATGCTTAGTAACTGTCTCAAGGTCTGAGAATCATTAGACATTTATAAATTACAAGAAAAAAACACTTTTTCTCATAATTTTCGTATCTTACAAAATTCGTTTTAAGATTTCCATCACAATTCCAACTAAAGAACCGACTTCCCATGCCGCGTGTCAGTTTCAGTAGCAAGTTTGAGGTGTTTGTCTTCATATATCTGGACATATTTATCAAATCGTAATCAATTGTATAATGAGACCACTGTGAAGATGTACCCTACCCACGAAAAAATAATTAGTCGAATCAGTTCACAATTGACGAAGTAATCGCGTATCAAACATAAAATAAACTGGCCAAGTGCAAACTCGCACTAGTAGGGTTCCATAACACACTACAGTATTTTATAAGATCGAGCAAAAAATACCACTATCATTTTTCGCCAGCAAAAAATAATAACTAATAAACATTTTATTTCTTATAACGCCATCTAACTTCTAACAAAGGTGTTAGGGATCGCCATTTCAATATAACGCCATCTATGGGACGTTTACCTAACTAAGCATTCATAGATGGCGTGAAATGCCGAAAAAACACGTTTCTTGTATGGGGAACCTCTATTATTTTTAACTTCATTCTGTTTTTAGTATTTGTTGTTATAGCGGCAACAGAAATACATCATCTGTGAAAATTTCAACTGTCTAACTATCACGGTTCATGAGATACAGCCTGGTGACAGACAGACGGACAGACAGACAGACAGACAGACAGACAGACAGACAGACAGACAGACAGACAGACAGACAGACGGACAGCGGAGTCTTAGTAATAGGGTCCCGTTTTACTCTTTGGGTACAGAACCCTAAAAAAACAGGCGAATTGAGAACCTCCTCCTTCTTAGGAAGTAGGTTGAAAGTTGCAAACCACCTCCACACCAAAACGTATCAAAAATGCTTATCCGTGTTGAATTTCATAAACTTCATTGATAATTCTAGTCTGTCCCATTCTAGGCCTAGCGTGCTACTATCCTCGACCGCATCATCACTGACCAAAAGGTGAGATAGTGGTCAAACGCTAACCTATATGAAATTAAAAAATATAAATTAAGGATTCCAAGTTTACTTGCTTATTGCAATTTATATTATATTTATTAACTATTTTTTCTTGTATAAATGCCAAATTTGTTACATTGTGTGCATATTATTAAGAGGGTACCCGGGGTGCACTCTTCCATACATATGTATTCCCCCGTTTTAACCCTGGAAAATGCTTCTAGAGCAAAATTTGTTTCTCAAAAAATCAAGGTGTGCTGTAGCTACGCCCCTATTATTTGCTCTTTTCGACCAACCGATTGCAAGATAAATATAAGCCTTTTAATTTTTTCTTTAAGATTTTTGAAGCGTAATATTTCTATTTGCGTAGCTACAGCAGACCTTGAGTTTTTGTAGTAACAAATTTTTCTCTAGAAGCATTTTCCAGAGAGGAAACGGGGGAATACATTTGTATGGAAAAGTGCTACCCGCGTACCCTCTTAAAAGTGAACAATTACGAGTTTGAATTAGCATACCTCAAAATATAATCGAATTGTTAGTAAATGTAATTAAACGCTTTGTTAACGACAATCTCTTGATTGTGGATAATCTTACTAATTCATTTACAGTACTTTGCCTTTTAGGATAATTAATTTAAAACATGAGAGTATAGAATTCCAAGATATAATATATTATAATAATAGACGAATTTAATACGACGACGTGAATAATGTAACATTTTAAGTTAAAGCGGATATTATTTTACAAGCATTTATATAACTTGCTACGTTCGTATGTGAGATAATTGCACAGAAATATGAATAATAAGGTATTTTATATTTCTATGGATAATTGTCAAAATTATTAAAGGCTTATCGTAGTGTTCGGTTTTGGCTCAAAATCGAAAAAAATTTTTTTGTGAACCAAAGCGGCGATAGGACACAAACACTAAAAAAATTGTTATATCTCATACACTATCCAAAATGGTAGAACATACATGGGGGTTCAATAGATGCGTAGTGAGGTCCTCTACCTACCTGCTTCGTTTGATCCATCGGTGTTGAATCACTCTGTATATAGTTCTTATTATTCCTATTTCTGTGAGTTGACCAAACTACAAAGCTAAGTTTGTCCCTTCCTAGTCTGGGAAGTTGGTACGGAAGCCTCGGTAGGCGAGTTCAACTCGACTTGGCCGGTTTTTTAATTATTTTCTGCTATCCGATCGAGCTGAAATTCAGCATATATTTATGTTAGTTCTGTGACAATGGTATCTTCGAACTAACTTGATAATGGAGCGGGGCTGTAGGGCCTAGAACTTCCCAATGGCAAATGGTAGGCAAGTTGAATATGAGCTAGTATGTATTATTTAATCATTAGTTTTGTTTTATTTTTAACTGACTTCACTTCACTTCTGTTTGTAATATTTGTTACGTCAGACCTTCGTAATTTACAAACTTACTAGAAGTGCTCCGCAGCTTTGCCTTGATTGCTTAGCTTGCTTTGATTTATTTTTATTAAACCTGAAAAATCATATTGATATTCAGACTTAATTACCCTATTTCATCCTCTTAGGGGTGGAATCTTGAAACCAATATGTTACTTATTTATTTACAGAAGTACTTTACTTATGTAAAGTTTCGAATATGAAAAGACTTTTAAATTTGTTTCTCCATACAGACTTTGAACCCCCGTTTCAAGGGGTAAATTTTAGACATTTTTAGGATTTTCGTCATAATAACGTCATTACAACCAACGATCTGCATGCCAAAATTTAGCGCAATCCGAAATAATATTGATTTTCAGACTTCGTCACCTCACTTTGCCCTCCTTAGGAGTGAAGTTTCGGTGAAGTTTCGAATAAAAAATACGATCTAATCCTGTTTCTCCATACACATTTTGAATCCCCGTTTCACCCCCTTGAGGGATAAATTTTGGGAAATCCTTTCTTAGTATATAACCTTACGTACTAAACCAAATTTACTCAAGTCTAAATTTCAAGTCTCTGCGTATAGTGGTTTAGGCTGTGCGTTGTCTCTAAGTCAGTCAGTCATTCAGTATGTATGGACAAAGATTATTATAGTACAAGTACATATTAGATTTGGAAAATCTTTTTTTTGTTTGAGAGAGTGTGCTTTCCGTTTTGTCCTATTGTAATTTTACCGAAATACGATACGTGTCTCTATTTCTTGACAGCTCTATACTATGCAGTATTAGTGAAAACGAACTCTTTCCAAACTACTCTTTATAGCCCAGTGTGACCTAAACCAGCACTTTACGCACGCTTTTCCGTGGCCGTAAATAGTCGACTATTGCACGACGGTTAACTTCACGCCGTGCAATAATCTTCTATTTGACGGAAAAGCGTAGGAAGCGTAAAGTGCGGGTTTATGTCACACTGACAGCTATTAAATAATATACGATACTCGTGACTTAAGTTGTCTATTGCACGTTAGGCGTAGCACCCTCGCTGAGCTCGGGTGCGCCTAGCTTCACGCCGTGCAATAATAGACTACTTAAGTCACACATATCGTATACTATTACAAAACTGAAATATTTGAGATGTTTATCTATATATCTCTGGAGATATTCATCAGATCTCGATTAATTGTACAATAGGACCAAATAGTTCCCTCTAAAACAAATAAACTGGCCAAGCGCAAGTCGGACTCGCACTCGTAGGGTTCCGTAACACAGTTAAGTATTCCATAACTATGATTTTTCGCAACTACAAAATTATTATTATTATTATTTTTTTTTTTATACCGAACTTGGTAGCACTTGATCACTATCTCACCTGATGTTAAGTGATGATGCGATCGATGATGTAGCGTGCTTACCCAGAAGATACCTATTCACTCGCGATTTGAAGACCCCCATATTGTACTTAATCGGAAACACGGACTCAGGGAATGGGGATGGTGGAATCAAATCATGCAGTTCCATTGCACACTCTCCGAAATGTATCCGATAGAAAACCGATAAACAAGCGACTTTGCGGCGATGCGCGAGACTCTGGAGTCTCTTGCTTACTAATAGGTCATCGCTGATGAGTTTTTCGGCTCTCCTCTCAATAGCTTCCAGTGTCTCCAGCTGGTATTTAGCAGAACCATCCCAAAGGTGAGAACAGTACGCCATACACGACCGGACTTGTGCTTGGTAAAGATTAAGCAACTGTCCCGGTGTGAAGTACCGTCTCACCTTAGCCAAAATGCCAAGCTTTTTTGAGGCTAGCTGGGCTCTAGACTCAATATAAGAGCCGAAATTGAGAGTTGGTGTCAAAGAGATGCCAAGAAGCTCGAGATTGTTACTTATCGGAACGGACACATCCCGGAAAGTAGGAGCCAGTAGAAATGGGCTCCGTTTAGCGGAGAAAAGACACGCCTGGGTTTTCGCAGCATTGAACTTGACCAGATTGGCATCGCCCCAATCAGAGACTGCCTTCAAAGAAAAGTTCAAGCGTTCGACCATCGCTTCTCTATGAGACTGGATTTATAATGCACTGGTTCGTGCGTTGGATGTATAACTCTCTACAACAGTGCTGTCATCTGCGTACCCAAAGATACCGGGTTTAAGCAGGTCATTAATATGCAGCAGAAAAAATGTTGCAGAGAGTACTGATCCTTGAGGGACTCCGGCATTTATGGCCAATTGGTCGGAAGAACAGCCATCGATGACCACTCGAATCGACCGATCCCTTAAGAAATCTGCTATCCAAACACATAAACCAGTGGGCAGGCCGTATGAAGGAAGCTTGCTAATAAGGCTATCGTGCCAAACCCTATCGAAAGCCTTCGAGATGTCAAGAGAGACGGCCAGCGCCTCGCCGTGGTTCTCGATGGCTTCGCTCCAGATGTGCGTGGCATACGCTAGAAGATCCCCAGTAGACCGGTTTCGGCGAAACCCGTATTGTCGGTCACTGAGGAGATCGTTCACTTCTAGGTATGCCAGGAGCCTGTGGTTCAGTACACGTTCCATAGTCTTACAGAGTATGGAAGTGACTGAGATAGGCCTGTAATTGACAGGGTCTGCACGACTACCCTTTTTCGGCACGGGTTGCACGTTTGCTTGCTTCCAGGACTTAGGCACTTGACCAGTCGTCATAGACAAGCGAAAGAGGCGTGTCAAAATAGGAGCCAACTCAGGCGCACACGACCTCAAGACTACAGCTGGTATACCGTCTGGACCACTAGCTTTGTTCACGTCTAGATTGCGCAACGCTTTGCGTACTTCAGTCTGACGAATGCGGATTTCCGACATAAACGTCCCGCAAGTCGGCAGACTAGAAGGTACAGCATTGCCAGCATCTAAACGTGAAGACTCCGCAAACAGAGTAACAAATAAATTCGCTTTCTCTTCAGCCGAGTGTGCTAGTGATCCATCGGGTTTCAGTAGTGGAGGCAGTGAGGGACGGCAGAAGTTCTCTTCGATCGACTTCGCCAGGGACCAGAACGCTTTGCTACCCGAGGGGTAAGAAGCAAGTTTGTTCCCTGTTCGGCGTATGTGATCGAAGCGAGCCTTCTTGAGAGCCTTTTTGCAGGACTTGGCGGCTAAGTTAAAGGCTTTCTTTTTTTCGCGTACATCTCTAGTCTTGCGGGTTCGAGCATCAGCCCAGGCTAAGTAAGCTTCATGTTTTGATGCTTCTGCATCTCTACATTTGGCATTAAACCATGGACGAGCTTTGCTTGACACCGGAACGTCAGAAAATGGTATGAAATACTCCATACCCTGACGTAACACTTCTGTCACAGCATCCGCGCAAGCTGAGGGATCGCTCGAAGAAAAACATACCTGCCGCCAAGGATAAGACGTGAAAAAACAACGCATCTCATCCCAATCTGCTGACCTGTATCGCCACACCCGCCGGGTGCCTTTTTGGCTGGGATCGGGCGGGGAGTAGACGGATACAGACTTCACCAGACAGTGGTCGGAGCTACCTAAGGGTGATGAAACCGACACCGAGTAGCGGTCTGGTTCTGTTGTCAGCAGAAGGTCCAAGCAATTGGCTGTATGGCCATCAACGTCCGGTATCCTTGTTGCTCCCTGGACCAACTGAGTGAGGTCTAGCGTTAAAGCAAGCTTTCGCATCTCTCGACCAGCGTGGTCTGTGCTCTGGTATGGGTATAGCCAGTCTTGATGATGGGCGTTGAAATCCCCCAGAAGCACTAATTGAGCAGAAGGATACCTCTGTTGGGCCACATCAGCCGCCTCACTGAGGTGGTTTGTGAGCCTGTTTGTCTCCTCGTCTCCGCTGTGCGAACGGTAGACACTAGCATAAAGAATTTTCTCTATGCCAGTGTCCACCAAAATCCACATGACGGAAAGTTGAGGGTCTTCAAGGTTGCGGAGACGCCGATAGCAAATGTCATCGCGGGCATACATACAAACTCCCGCCCTCGCCCTAAAGTTATGCTCTAGAACATAGCCTGGGTAGGCAAGGTACGCCGCGTCAGCTGGACATTTGATCTGCGTCTCCGTGAGGAACAGAATATGCGGTTTTTCGGTCTCAAGGTGGTGGTGGACCGAGAGGATATTGGAGTGCAAGCCTCGAATGTTTGAGAGGTGCACTTGAAGGGAGAGGACGTGCTTCCGCTGTTTAACCTTTATTCTGTTTCTGCCTTTCATTTTGTGGGGAGTGAAGTTAGGTAAGGGAAACGGAAGTGGAAACGAGGCGCTAATTACCAACCCGTGATACATATTAGGTCTTTTCACCTATTGGGAACCAATCCTGGAGACCGCGGGGACGCCCGAGCCCCCCCAGAGGTGTCCATCGGGTCCTCTCGTCCGGTCGCCAACCGGCACGATGGCGCACCTCCGGGATTTTTCGCGAGATGGCGGGGCAGCCTTTCATGAGTGGCTGGCTCACTACTTGGGCCCCCAACTATCTGCGGTCGGCCAGCGGAGAACCGTGCCTCGGATCCCGCTGCTCTCCAAGATTGGCTGCCAGGTAAATTGACCTTCAATGTATCACGACTAGCTATAGTAAGCAACGCAACTGTTTCCGACCCGTTCCCCATAATGGCTTCACCAAACATTCATGCCGTAAAGCGACCGCTTGGCGGCATGGCTTTGTCTGGTGGGTGGTAACACGCCGCGGCCTAAGCCTACCACCTGAAAAGTACTGCTCTTTTGGCGCCACCCAGGGGACACGTGTAGGACATCGAGGGCTAAACCCTACGGACGCGAGCAGTAATAGGCGCCCAAAAAAATTTTCATAGTGTTTGTATGAAAAACAAAGTTATCTTTGCGGTCGCCATATCTCTAAAACTGCTGACTGTATCTCGTTCAAACCAATTTTCGTTGTTAGTTTTTATTGAGATCTACAGCATATATATTTTTTAGATTTTTCACTCCCATACTTTAAAAGTTAGAGGGGGGACACACATTTTACCACTTTAGACGCGCCTATCTTTCAAATGATTGACTTTGAGAAAAAATGATTTTAGAAACCTCAATGTCATTTTTAAAGACCTATCCATAGATACCCCACACGTATAGGTTTGAATAAAAAAATTTTTTTGTTTCAGTTCCATGTATGGGATGCCCCCCCTTAAACTTTTATATTTTTTATTTTTGTATAAAAATCGGAAAGCGGTTCACAGAATACATCTACCTACCAAGTTTCAATTCTATAGTTCTAACAGTTTCGGAATAAAATGGGTGTCACATACGGACGGACAGACAGACCGACAGACAGACAGACATGACGAATCTATAAGGGTTCCGTTTTTTGCTATTCGGCTACGGAACCCTAAAAACGAATTTTCCAAATCTGTTTATAAATGACTGGGTTTTGAGATAACAAACACAACAAAGAATTAACAAATTGAAAACCTCCTCTTTTTTTTAATTTATTAAAAATAAACGTTATAGTTCGTTTGTCATAGATTACGAACCCGTAGAGAAACGACAGCTTTATGCGTTCCCGCGAGTTGGTCGAAGCGAGCTGATGATGCAGGACCCTCTGCACCGGGAGTACCAGATCCGTGCCAGGAGGACTGACGGTCCAGCTATGTGGTTCGGACCACGGCTTGGTAGGGGACTGAACACTGAGGAAGACGGTAACACTATTATACTATTCATGTATTATTATATTATACTATATACTACCTGGGGCCTTATTCAGTATGACCAATGAGATCACGCGTTCCTTAACGCGCCACGTCACGTTATTGAAAAATTGTATGCCACACGATAGGTAAATTATACAAAACGCGCGCGTTATACGTCCTCATATGTCACGATATTTTGACAGCTCAAAACGCGCTCATAACCTTACCCTACCGCGTTTTAATTGGCATAGAGAATACCATAACGCGGAGATAACGTAACACGGCACGGTAAGACTTTAAAATGGTCATACTGAATAAGGCCCCTGGACTATAACCACTGGAGGGCCCGTTGGCATTAATGCCCGTTTCACATTATTCCAGTAGCATTCCAGCGCTGTATTCGATTCACTGCTACTGGAATATTGTGATATGGCACTGGAATGTTCTCATTCCAGTGATACTGTACACATAAGCCAGTTTACAAAACAAGCCAGAAACTTATGAATATGAAAATAAATCATCGAGCAAAATCTTGATTTTTCTGTGAAGTCACGATAATATATCAAAAGATGTCGTTATTATAAAGTTGCAAGTTAATATAATTAAATTTATAATAATATCTACTTAAATACATTTTTATCCCAAGAACTAACTGATAATATTAAAAATATATAAACTACAATAAACAATACCTAGAGTAAAGTCTGCTGGGATAGTTCCCAAAATGCTAGTCAATCGCCAGTAGCGACGATACCTCGTTTTATAGCTAGGCTAATACGTTAGCCGAGGTAAGCGCCAGCTCTTTGATCACGGGTGATGTCAATTAGGTGTTTATTTAGTTGTATGATCATTTAAAACATCGTGTGAGTTACAGAGTTATATGAAGTTAAGAACGGCTATACCCTCACGTAAACATTTACCGGAAATTATCTCCGGACGTTCTTGAAGTACTTCGTCTGGCAGTTCTGCCCACAAGTCCGACCGCTACGCGGCTCTGGCGAGTTACGTGCCGAGCTACTTACAATTGGGACTTTTTAGGGTCCCGTAGTCCTGACAAGAAACCCTTATAGTTTTGTATGTCTGTCTGTCTGTCTGTCCGAGGTTTTGCTAAGAGACCGTTAATACAAGAAAGCTGTAATTTTTAACCGACTTCAAAAAAAGGAGGAGGTTTCTCAATTCGACCGTATATTTTTTTTTTTTTTTTTTTTTTTTTTTTTTATGTTTGTTCGCGGATAACTTCGTCGTTTATGAACCGATTTTAATTATCCTTTTTTTTCGAAAGGAGATATCCCAAGTGTGGTACCATGGTAATTTTATCGAGGTCTGATAAGTATCTCCAGAGATATTGAGATAAACATTTCAAAATTGGTACTGAAAATGAATAGCGCGGCATTGAAGTCGGTTCTTTTTTAGTTTTTAAACGATATTATGTAGGGGTATGTATATAAATTACGCCGATAAAGTGTTGAAATAAAATTTTGAAAAATATTTTTTTTTAGGGCAGCTCCCTTATATGAGAAGTGGGGATGAATTTTTTTTCGTCGTGTACTCCATCGTGTTGGGTATCGTTGAATAGGTCTTTTAAAATGACTTAGCGTTACTAATATCATTTTTCGATTAAATGCTCCATTTACGAAATATTAAACTTGCAAATTTTTGTTCCAGTAGGGCGTCTCCCCCCCCCCCCCCTCGAAAAACTAAACTGCTGGCTTGAAAAATCTGGAAAAATTCGTGATAATACTGCATTTCATGAACTTTAAAGGAAAATTATGGCTAAGATAACTTTATTAGTTTAGCAGTAATAGTCGTTGAACTTGGGTGTTGGATAATTTTGTACCAAATACAAAATCCTTAGAATAAATCCTTTAAAGTGACAAAGACGAAGTACCTAGTTGCTTGTTTATAACGGGTAAAGAATTGCATTGAATAACGGGCTACTACGGAATACTACACTGCGCGTGGCCCGACACGTACTTGGCCGGTTATTTTAGTTTCATTATGGCTCACAGTTTAATTATCACACGAGTAGTGTATTCAGCCTGTGTCGAGTACTAAAATTCTTTAAGTTTTTATGAGTTCAAGTCATAAAGATGTCAAAGTCACATTTTCAATTCAAGTTGAAGTCATAGTCTAGTCCAAGTCATATCATGTGGACTTTATTTTCACATGTTTTAGGTAAAAATACAATGAGAGCACACATACTTTTTTCAGGTTCCCGTTCAAGTTTTTTTTCTGTTACAGACATCACAATCCTACACGAAAAAATCGACCACAGCGAACCTGAACAAATTGAATCACTACACGAAGAAAGTGAAAAACAAGAACTCCAATTAATGTAATTTAAACTACATACTGAAACCAACGTTTTAATTATTTCTAGATCTACGAGTACTTTTAATTACCCAAATAAGTGCCCGTATAAAACAAACATTTATAATTATTTGTACACCATTCAAGTTTTCACAACTAAATGTCGCTAAATTAGAATTATTTATATCTGTCAACTTCATTAATATTGTCGTAATTTCGTGCGAATGTATTAAATGATCGTAGCGTACCATATAATTGGGCATACCCTCAGAGTAACAATTAGGTACTTAAGTAAAATACTTAAGTAATTGTTACTCATAGGGCATACCTAAGTAATCCGCCACATTTGTCATAATCATAAACCTCTTAAAATTTTGTTAATAATGATTGTTTTACTATATTCATTAGAATAGGCAAGATTACTTCCTGTAATAATTTTTATTTCCATTATATTTTAATGAATGGTCTAATAGTGCTGAGTGCATTTGAAAAAAGTTGTAGTCACACCATAATTCACTTTTTGAGACATTTATCTTAATTTTTCCCTCACTCTCTACTTCCACCAAAGATTAGAGTAATTTTGTGATTTATTAGGTGTAATTATAAGTTAATAGTTACCTATATTATAATGTGTATTAAATCAATAATAATATCTATTCTAAGTGAAATGTAGATACATTGCCAATTTTATTTTTAAGGCTGGGTGGATTTATTTCCATTAAATAATCTTGGCAATAATTTATTATGAATTAAATGGATTTTAAAGAAATGTTGTTCCTTTAATGTATGAAATAAAAATTTCATACTACCGGGTAACAGAATATTTTTGGTATTTAAAATATTTATAAGTAGGTTCATTGGAATGCGAAATGGATATTGGTATCTATCAGCATTATTATAACATTTTGATTTAATTATTTTTTTAGCGTACTACTACGTATTCTTTAGGCGCAGGCCACATTGGGAGTGAACTGAGCGAAGCGCAGCAAAGCGCAGCGAAGCGCAAAGAAGCGCAGCGAACATAAGTTCTTCAACGTTTTGTCATGTTGCTAACGCCTTTTCATTACACTGCGAACCACAGAACAGCTGCGAACTACTGCGCTAAGCTATGTTTCTTACTACGAAACGAGACGAACTTAGACTCTTTTCGCGTAGACATGTATATTTAAGGCATGCGAACATGTCTCATATATCTGACAAAGGAAAACTATATTCTACGGAGAATAGACTCTACTCTTTTATCCGGGCTATATTCATTTATCACGTGAGATCAGTAAGTCCTTACATTTGCACTTTTTCATAAAACGTGATCAAATAATAATGATGAAATTAGGGTTCTACTACGCTTGCTACAACTGAGTTCATTATACAACCATGGTATGATTTAGCAAGAGCGTTCTAAGTGAACATAAACTTAGATTTCTTTGTACTAAATGCTTACCTATCATAACATTGTTTTCAAGATAATAGCAGATTATCCGGCTGGGCAGCGGCGTGCAAATTAAAAATACAACTGCGAGGAACGATTACCTTTGAACGATGTAAATAGAATTATTCTCATTTTTCAATTAAGTAATATACCTGTTTCTGACCTCCAATGTTAAACAGAGGGGTTTTTATGCAAAAATGTGACTTGCCCCGTAGCTACAGCGTTAAAAGTTGTAAAAGTATCCTACATGTGTTAATCCAGGTTTTAAAATACCTGTCAAATGCCATGTCATGTGCCATGCTCTATATTAGTCTACATGTATATGCCAGTCTTTTTTAGGCTTCCCTACCTCAACCTTCCGTTCCGTGCCTACCTGGGCAGCGTTTGGAAAACTCCGTCGAGTCACTCGTTGCCTATACCACAGTGCCTAAAGACAAAAGTCTTTAATCAGTGCGATCTACCTGTCATGGCATACGGAGCCGAGACGTGGACACTCACGGTTCGACTAGTCCACCACTTTAAAGTCGCTCAGCGAGCTAGGCTCGTTGTTTCTCTGCGGGATCGAATCCGGAACGAAGTAATTCGCCAGAGAACTAAAGTGGTCGACATAGCTCAGCGGATTAGCAAACTGAAGTTACAGTGGGCTGTTCATATCTGCCGTAGGACCGATAACCGTTGCTGCAGACTGGTCTAGAGTGGATACCGCGAATCGGCAAACATAGCGTAGGACGCCCTGTGACTAGGTGGAGCGACGACAATTGTGAAGCGGTGGGCAGTGACTGGAAACAAAGAGCCGAAGATCGGGCTCATTGGCGTGTCTTCGGGGAGGCCTACGTTCTGATAATGATGACCTCAAAAGGAAATAAGAAACTATTGTGGAACTATTATAGATACACTTTGTTGCCCGTCTGTCCATCTGTCAAGACTGTCAAGACAAGATAGCGTTGACTCACAAGTTTAGATTTTTTCACAGCTGAAAGATACCGTTCTCTACGGTATCTTATCTATACTCTCAAGTAAGTATTTGATATAAGTTTTAACTTGATATCTCTACGCGTTCCTGAGAATAAACTGGCCAAGTGCAAGTCGGACTCGCACTCGTGGGGTTCCGTAACACAGTAGAGTATTCTATGACTATGATTTTCGCAACTACAAAAATAACTTTGTTTTTCATAGTGTTTGTATGAAAAACAAAGTTATACTTGCGGTCGCTATATCTCAAAAACTGCTGACTGTATCTCGTTCAAACCAATTTTCGTTGAAAGTTTTTATTGAGATCTACAGAACATATTTTTTCTAGATTTTTCACTTCCTTACTTTAGAAGTTAGAGGGGGGCAGGGGGGGCATTTATATTACCACTTTATACGCGCCTATCTTTCAAATGATTGACCTTGAGAAAAAATGATTTTAGGAACCTGAATGTCATTTTTAAAGACCTATCCATTGACACCGCACAAGTATAGGTTTGAAGAAAAACATTTTTTTTTGTTCCTGTTTTATGTATGGGATGCCCCCCCTTAAACTTTTATATTTTTTATTTTTGTATAAAAATCAGTAAGCGGTTTACAGAATTACCTTACAGATTTACATTTACATTTATTTAGGTTTACAGATTTACCTACCAAGTTTCAATTCTGTAATCCTAATAGTTTCGGTATAAAATGGCTGTGACATACGGACGGACAGACAGACAGACATGGCGAATCTATAAGGGTTCCGTTTTTTGCCATTCGGCTACGGAACCCTAAAAAGGGTCTTGACAGACGAATAGACAGACAGATAGACGGACAGACGGACAACAAAATGATCCTGTACGAATTGCTATTTTTCCTTTTAGGTTCGGAACCCTAAGCATTTGTCAAGGTCGTGTAACAATATTGGTGTCGGGCTACGTATAGGTAATTTTGTAATCATGAATGGCACATCTGAACATCCTGAAGGATTATTTTCTCGAAATACACGGCACCCCAGTTCTGATTAACTTTCTAATATCTTACAGGGAAAATATCAAAGAATATTTCTTAAATTATATTATAAGGCATTGATTTTCAGTTTCTTTCCGACATGAAAGAAAATGGAGATGGGAGAGGTAGCCACGAAATAGGCTAAGTAATGCAGGTAAAAACAAATCATCAAACAATCTAAACACAAAATATGAAATAATTAAAATGATGTACTTACATCGGAAATAAGTTTTCATGGACACTATTATTGGGATCATAACATTATTTCGGGATATTTAATACATCTTAAATTATTTATGAGTTTCCGATATTTTGACTTTGTAGCTAGAGCCATGATAACGAATTAAATGCAGGTGGGCTGCAGGAGTCTGCTTAATAAAAGTAGAGACAAAAAATTACGGCATTTAAAAGAAATCATCAGTAGGGCACAAGTCGTAAATTATTAGGATAGTTGGGAATGACCTAATTTAATACGGTATATGTTATTATTTTTTAACTGACTTCACAAAAAAGGAGGAGGTTTTCAATTCGTCTGTATGTTTTTTTTTTTGTGTGTATGTTACGCGATTTCTCCGTCAATAGTGAACGGATCCAAATGATTCTTTTTTTTAATAGGTAGGATACGTTTCCGAGGTGGTCCCATTTTAATTTTATCAAGATCTGATAAGTATCTCCAGAGATATGGAGATAAATACCTCAAACATAGGAGAATGTACTGGTTTTAGTAGAAGAGTCCCAAGAAGATTATACACAATGGAGGTTGCTATTGGATATACTTTTGAAGACTAAAAAATATGACCTTGAATAATGTTCTTACATCTTTCTTCTCGTTGATTTTGGTTTTTGACAGATATTCTTACGGTAACTGTGAGCGAGATAGAAATAAAGGTGGGGATAATATTTTTTTTTTAAATATCTTAGCGTTTGACCACTATCTCGCCTGTTGCTAAGTGATGATGCGGTCGAAGATAGAGAAGTGGACTAGAATGGGAACTGGCTCTCAAGGATAGCTGCCTGAACACATAAGATGTTTGGCGACAGATTTTCTAACTTGAGGGTGGTAGCTGGCCAGGCAGACACTAGATATGTCCTACCACCATGCGGGGGTTGTTGGTTTCTTAACGATATTTTCCTTCACCGGAGAGCTACTGTGAGAAGCGCACATATATTTTTGGATCGAAAAATTCATTAGTGCACGGCGGTTTGAACTCGGTACCACGGCATCAAAGCCGATTGTTCTCCAAATTACGCTACCGGGCCCTCAATAAATAATTATATATTAATAATTATAATAAATAATTGTATATAAATATAAATAATTTGTCTTCACAGGAATGTTCTACCGGGCAAAGTTTTGTTAGGATGCAAACTTTTTTAAACATACCAAATTTTTTTGACATGACATGACGTTTGCCGAAGATGGCGGCCATTTCAGTCCCGCGACACTGCATACATTATTAAATAACTCAGAATTATGAACGTACTTTGTACCAACCAACAATGCAAAAAAAAATATAAGCATAATACCACAGATTATATAATAGTTACTACGGAAATAATACATTCCGTTGTTAGGTTGGCTACATAGTGCTTTCATAATTCGGGTTTCAACAATATAGGGAAGTGCCTCTTATAACGTAGTAGAGTGATTCAGTACTCTGTTGGCCATATGGTGGCAAGTAATGTTAACAATCGCAAATAATACTTTTTTATATTCATTTTGGAATACAACTAGTCCGTGTTATAAAAGTATTTGGAATTATTGTAATAAAATAGACAATTAATTATCGTGTGTGTCAGATGCTTTAATTGCACAGGGCCATTTTGGACATTGTTCTTTGATACCTTGATGATATCATTATTACTAGTGAATATTATCACTTTAGCAAGGCATTTAAAGTCAATTTTTTTAGGGTTCGGAACCCAAAGGGTACCAAATGAACACTTTCTGAGACTTTGTCGTCCGTCCGTCCGTCCGTCCGTCCGTCCGTGTGTCTATATATATGTGCGCACTTTACAGATCTGTATCTTCTTAACCGTTATAGGTAAATACTTGAAATTTTCAAAAAGTATATATCCGTCAGTGTATAACGGCCCAGACACCAAATGTAATAGATGCATGTAATTTAATTAAAACTTGTTATGCACTAAAAAGGGGAAAATATGTTATTTTTAAAAAAAAAATAAAACCGACTTCATAATCACAAACAGGCACTCAAAATCGAAAAATAAATTACTTAAAATTATTATAAGCGCTACCCACCTATCTATTTGAAGTCGGTGCCAGCCAAGTCTATTGGATAGTAGATAGATACTATGTATGTAGTAGTAGTAAGTAGGTACATGTAGGTTAGTAAGTAGGTAGATACATGTAGGTATTATCTATCTACTACCTATTAGACTTGGCTGGCACCGACTTCAAATAGATAAGTGGGTAGCGCTTATAATAATTTTAAGTAATTTATTTTTCGCTTTTGAGTGCCTGTTTGTGATTATGAAGTCGGTTTTATTTTTTTTGAAAAATAACTTATAAATATAACAGATTGGAAAAAAACAATGGGCCCGGAAGGGAAAGCAATTTTAATATCATTTTACTTAAAGGAAACATTTCTTCATTTTAAAAAAGTAACATAACTGTATTTTAGATTTATAAGTAGTAGTAATAAGTAAGTTTGAATATTGCTTGTATAAAAAGTAAGTTCCAAAACTAAAACCCGACAACTGAAAAATCACGCTCTAAAAAGAATGAAACAAGAAAATATCCTCATCTGAAATTGTTATGTACAAACTATTCATATGTATCGTGTACCTATTAAATACTTGCTTGTAATACATATTTTATTTATTTCATACATATTCATAGGGTGCTCAGAGGATAGCCGTGGTTACGTAGTAACTATTATATAATCTGTGGCCGTGGTCGTATGCCACCTACCGTTCTTTTACTTGTGCTGTAAGACCTTGCTTTTAACCAAAATTGACAAATCTAGGTCAACCGGAAGTACCCTATAGGTTTTGGGTCGAAAACCTATAAGGTACTTCCCGTTGACCTAGAATCATGAAGTTTGGCAAGAAGCAAAGTCTTACAGCACAAATTAAGGAAATGGTCCATAAAATAAAATAAGTTGAAAATTAAAGGGAGTCTCCATACATAGATAGTATATGCCAATTAAGATACGAGTAGGCCTCTGAGTTATATGAGCGCTCATACAATTTAGAGAGATAGAATTTACGCTCATTCAAGCTTAATTGGTACCAACCCACGTTGGTGCGGAAGCCTCGGTGGGCGAGTCCATCTCGACTTGGCCGGCTTTTTATTTTTAAAATATATATATTTATATCTTGTAGGCATTTGACCACTATCTCGTCTGATGGTAAGCGATGATGTGGTCGAAGATGGTGAACACGCAAGGCTTAGAATACTCTGACTCGCAAGGTCTGTGTGCTGCCGGAACACTGTAAGCATGGTCATATTATTATAATTACCGTGCTGTAAGGTTATGGCGCCAGATTTTCTCCTTGATGGTAAGCCACTTTCTTTTAACAAGTCAGGCGGAACATCGATATAATATGCTCCTACCCCCCGTGGACGAACACCCGTGCTAGTGTTTGAACCGACGACTGCGTGCCTAGATGTCAAGCTGTCTAGCCTTTATGCCAAGGGGCGCAGATGTCCCCGATTTCGCTTCCTTGGGCATCCGCTTCGCCTGCATTGGTCTTTAGGAACCCAATATTTACCCATCTCGCGGGATGTTAATAATCCTTCAATTAAGTCGTCATCATAATCCTACCTTTTCTTACTTAAGGTACGGACACACCGCAGCGTTCTGCGTGCGCGATCTAGGCGGCGATCAGATAGCGCAGTAGTATTTGTACCGACTGGTTCACACAAGACGCGATCGGAAAACAATTGAAAAGTACTGAGATCGCGCCCGCAGATCGCAGAACGCCGCGGTGTGGCCGTACCTTTAAGAGTACGTAGTGTTATCTGTTCTGTGTTAAGGGGTCAGTGCAACATGTGATTTTCTTCCATTTGAGTCTATATGTTTTCCATTTCCGTATCCACTCGTTTTACGTCCATATCTTCCACCACACACTTTCTTCGATCTTCCTATTCCTTTATAGCGGTTCACTTACATGTGTATCGCCTTTCTAGCCACGTGGTTTTCACTTCTTCTCATAACTCCAGGCTTGCCTATTGGTAAACTTTTAACTAGGTAATGCAAATATTTATCATTGTTATATACCGGCTGTAATTCACGTACCTTTAGTCGAATTTTCTCGACCTAGGTTTCATTCACTGTGAACATTGCGATCTCACCGCGTGACCTCACTCCCGAGGAAGAGCGACTGACTCGCTCGAAACCTAGGTCGAGAAAATTCGACTAAAGGTACGTGAATTACAGCCGGTATATAACAATAATAATGTTACAAATTCACGATAATTTTAAAATCAAATATTTATCGTTGATTATATAATTTATCGTTACAAATGAGTGGCTGATGGTCCCAACGCCCAGTTATTTAAGTAACGATCAAATAGTCCGTGTGTTATGCCCATAGCGGAGGCTTTACGCTCACCCACTTGTATTTGATGTTCTGTGTTCATTCCTGCAATGCTACAGGTGCCCTGCCGTGGTATTAACAGCTTTAGATATTTCCATAATTATAGTACACGGTTTGGATTATTTAACGTGCTTTAAAAGTTTGTTTTTGATGGGAAATTGTGACGATTTCTATTTTATTAACAGACATTAAAAATAAGGCGATACTCTTAAGGTACGGACACACCGCGGCGTCCTGCGATCTGCGGGCGCGATCTCAGTACTTCCCAATAGTTTTTTGATCGCGTTTGGTGTGCACCAGTCGGTACAAATACTACTGCGCTATCTGATCGCCGCCTAGATCGCGCACGCAGGACGCTGCGGTGTGTCCGTACCTTTAGACCTTTTAGAAAAGTGATTGAAAGGTCTAAGGCGATATTAGACAGTGTACTACCAAAATTCAGGGGCCGGTACTAGATTGGTACAAGCTTGCCCAATCTAAATAGTAAGTACCTATCCAATCCACAGACCTAGACCTAGGATTCACTACGTTATAGTGAATCCTAGGTCAGCGATCCTGTCAGAAGCCATATATTCATGAACTGAAAAAAAATTCAGAGGGCTTTATTAGCAGATTTCTAATATATATATATGTATATATATATATACGGTGTAACAAGAGGGGTGGATCATCGGTGGCTGGGGGGGTGGGGGACCTTAGTACCTATCGATTTAACCCTCCTGTATGTTCTACGATATTAAGTTGTTCAAAAGTTATTTGGATTTTGGTGAAATTTTAGTCATAATCAGATTTCAGCCTGAACTTTGCAATTGCAGCCAAACTATCAGGTCTGCGACTCTGCCTTTTTTAGGGTTCCGTAGCCGAATGGCAAAAAACGGAACCCTTATAGATTCGTCATGTCTGTCTGTCTGTCCGTCCGTATGTCACAGCCTTTTTATTCCGAAACTATTAAAACTACAGGATTGAAACTTGGTAGGTAAATGTATTCTGATCACTTTTTCTCAAAGTCAATCATTTGAAAGATACACGCGTCTAATGTGGTAAAATGTGTGTCCCCCCTCCCTCTTTTAAAGTAAGGGAGTGAAAAATCTAGAAAAAATACATTCTGTAGATCTTAATAAAAACTTTCAACGAAAATTGGTTTGAACGAGATACAGTCAGCAGTTTTTGAGATATAGCGACCGCAAATATAACTTTGTTTTTAATACAAACACTATTAAAAACAAAGTTAATTTTGTAGTTGCGAAAATGCATAGTTATAAAAACTCTACTGTGTTACGGAACCCTAAGAGTGCGAGTCCGACTTGCACTTGGCCAGTTTTTATTTTAAACACAAGATCAATAGTGGGTCTTTCGTACCCCTAAACCAATCAGAGCCTTAGATTTATAAAACTGTAAACAAAAAAAATTGTAATTATTTTTTCAAAATCTAATGTTTACTGTAGCTTTCGATCGTTCGAAACGATCGTTAGAACGATCGAAAGCTACTGTAAACATTAGATTTTAAAAAAATAATTACTATTTTTTTTATTTAGAGTTTTATAAATCTAAGGCTCTGATTGGTTTAGGGGTACGAAAGACCCACTATTGATCTTGTTTTTAAAAAAAAGGCAGTGTCGTAGACCTGATAGTTTGGCTGCAATTGCAAAGTTCAGGCTGAAATCTGATTATGACTAAAATTTTACCAAAATCCAAATAACTTTTGAACCACTTAATATCGTAGAACATACAGGGGGGTTAAATCGATAGGTACTAAGGTCCCCCACCCCCCAGCCACCGATGATCCACCCCTCTTGTTACACCGTGTATATATATATATGTGAGTATACCTCACGGCTCACGGCTTTGCTTGCATACACCGCATAATTGTAAATAATTTCAGTTTGGGGTGGGGTTTTTTAGCAGCCGGGTTTATTTTCTGAACTTACTACTTGCTAACAGCTAGAGCTAAGATCTAGGCGAAACTGTAAAATAGAGATAGTTAAAAAGTCAGATCCGTCGAAGATAATTTAGTGGTATTATAAATAACCTTAGACATAATTTATAAAGGATCTCATTTCAATTATAAAATACCTTTGAGTGACCTTTTGTTCTTGTTTATTTAAGGTGTGGTACGACTGCGGGCGTACCACAGGGCGGCGTTCTCTCTCTCCTCTTCTCTTTTCAACTTTTATCAACGCAATTTATCAGCATTTCTCTTCGTCCTACCACCTTTATGCAGATGATTTTCAAATCTATACTCGGTCAACCATACAGAATTTACCAGCAGCTATAAACACCATAAATATAGACCTTAAACGAATATCTGATTGGAGCTACTCGTATGGTCTCAGAATAAATCGGATGAAAACACAAATTATAATCATAGGAAGTTCAAGGATGATCATAAAAATCGACTGGTTTCATCTCAGCCTCAGATCATTTTTGACGGTAATATTATTAAAGTTAAAAACTTAGGATTGTTAATCGATAAACATCTTTCGTGGGTACCACAATTGGCTGAAACGAGTCGTAAGATCTTTGCGTCTGCCTCTTCTCTCAGAAGATTACGAAATTTTCTACCAACTACCACTAAAATTGCGCTAGCACAAACTCTGCTTCTTCCAATATTAGACTATGCTGATTCCGCATATCTAGACATTACCGAAGAACAGCTTAATAGGCTTGAACGCTTACAAAATGTATGTATACGGTTCATATTTGGATTAAGGAAATATGACCATGTTTCTGCATTTCGAAAAAAGCTGGAATGGTTGCCAGTCCGTCTCCGCCGGAATGCTCATGTTCTCACTCTCCTTTAGACTATCCTTTTTATTCCCTCCTCTCTTTTCTATCTCAAACAACGCTTCACCTTCCAATATCTATCATATTCTCTCTTCTTGCGCTCATCTGAAACTCTTGAACTTCAAATGCCTCTTCACTCTTCCCAATACTATGATAAATCATTCACTGTCATCTCTCCTTAGAGCTTAAGCTATTGAAAGGAAAAACATTTAAAAAAACATGTAAAATACTGGCTAATAACTAAAGTATTTTATAATGTAAATGAATATTATGGAAAGTAGATAAATAACATAGTTATAAATAAGTAGGAGTATAAGTAAGTAATTATTAGTTTCATAAAATGTATAAGTAGTAAATTAAATAATTCTATATTTACATTTATTGTCAAATCCTTTTACTACTTAGCTACTATATCTTTATATTGCACGCCCGAAATGGGCAAACTGTTGCTACTCTAATTTAAGTTTTTAGACCTTGTATATACACAGTTCTTGCAATAAATTTATCTTTATCTTATCTTTATCTGTACAAGCGTTTATGGAATTCTCTGCCTTAAGATATCAGGCGTGCAAAATCTTTGCCTATATTTAAAAATATGGTAAAGAATTATTTTCTATCCACTGTCATATAAAAGCTATCGATCTGTCTTATTTTCCGTTTAGTAATAATATACCTATAGTATATTTTTATTATGCCTATATATGTATTAGAATCCGAATTAGATTGTAAGTAGGCATTTAGTAAAATATGTAGCAGATGTCTTTTTTATTGTGCACCGCCGTTCATTCTTTATTTTTACTCCAGTCCATCCTAAGGTTGTCTGGAAGAGATCGCACTTAGCGATAAGTCCATCGATTGTATTACCATAGTATTGTTGTATTACTTTAAGTTGTGTTTTTTTTCTGGTGATCAATAAAGAGTTATTGTATTGTATTGTGACGTCGTGGACGATTCGGGCTAACAGAACGGAAGAAAATAGAAGCCTTCGAAATGTATTGTCGATATGGACAGCTAAACGAACCAACGAGTCTATACTGGAACAACTGCACATAAAGGGTCATCTGTCTACCATCTGTAACCAGAGGATACTTGGTTACATCGGCCACATTGTCTGTCGACAACCGGACAGCCTTGATAAATTAGTTGTTGAGGGAAAGTTAGAAGGCAAGAGACCTCGCGGCCGATCACCTAGCCGTTGGTATGACCAAGTGACCACCCTCACCGGACTCCCTATAGCAACAGCCCTGACAGAAGCAGAGAATCGGACTAACTGGAGAAAAATTACAGAAAGAGCAACAAAGGCATTTCAGGGACACGACCTTCAGTAATGAAGAAACGACTAAGAAGAAAGAATTTAAGGTGACAAACATATCGGCGCTCGAAAACATATCTTTGTTAAGTTTTTTGCTTTGATAAGATAAGATAAGATTTATTGCATAAACTGTATATAAAGATGGTCTTAAACTTAATTTGAGCCATGAAGGATTCTAGTTATCACCGATTTGGCGTTATCCATAGATCACATATAGGGTTAATCAAGTACTGTAGGTATACATACGGGTAAGTTGGTAATGAAAACAATGGCATGTTCTTACATTTATTTTATTGGCAGTGTAATTATGAATTATTTTGTTTTGAATTATTTTAAGGCAGTGTATACACTGCCAATAAAATAAATGTAAGAAGTGTTAGTATGAATTTACTTATGTTTATTTTATTGGCAGTGTATTAACGTGTGTTATTATGAATTCTCTTACATTTATTTTATTAGCAGTGCATTGAAGTGTGTTTTTATAAATTTTCTTACATTTATTTTATTGGCAGTGCATTGAAGTGTGTTTTTATGAATTTTCTTACATTTATTTATTGGCAGTGTATTAAAGTGTGTTATTATGAATTTTCTTACATTTATTTTATTGGCAGTGCATTGCAGTGTGTTTTATGTATTTTTTTACATTTATTTTATTGGCAGTGTATTAAAGTATGTTATTATGAATTTTCTTACATTTATTTTATTGGCAGTGTATTAAAGTGTGTTATTATGAATTTTATTTTATTGGCAGTGCATTGAAGTGTGTTTTTATGTATTTTCTTACATTTATTTTATTGGCAGTGTATTAAAGTATGTTATTATGAATTTTCTTACATTTATTTTATTGGCAGTGTATTAAAGTGTGTTTTTATGAATTTTCTTACATTTATTTTATTGGCAGTGTATTAATGTATGTTATAATGAATTTTCTTACATTCGTTTTATTGGCAGTGCATAGTGTGTTTTTATGAATTTCTTAAATTTATTTTATTGGCAATATATTAAAGTATGTTACTATGAATTTTCTTAAATTTATTTTATTGGCAGTGTATTAAAGTTTGTCATTATGAAAACTGAACTATCGTAACTTACTATGCTAATTAGGCACTAATCTTGATACTTCAACATCACTTAAAACACAAAGGTAGAGCTTAAATACAAACATTGATAGTGCAAAATACTAGACTGAGAATAGACTAGCAGCGCCCTACGTTATTATCCTCACATGTTCACGAAATATTGACTGTTCAAATAATAATTTAAGATCGTTTACAAAATCAAAAAAACCGCTTCAAAAACTTTGAAAATTTTTAAATGCTGCGCTAGTCATTTTTAGTACCAAGTTTGAGGCGTTTATCTCTATATCTCTGGGGATATTTATCAGATCTCAACAAAATTACAATGGGACCATACGAGATAACCAAAAAAATAATTTCTAAATCGGTTAATACATGACGAAGCTCTGAAGTAACACACACTAAATAATTTATGATCGTACAAAACCAAAAAACCGACTTCACATGCCGCGATAGTCAAAGGACTGGCTAATAATAATCATGTCATCTAATTATATACTCGTGAATTTGCTTATATTGTTTATCTCCATATCTCCGTAGATAATTGTCATATCTCGATAAAATATGAATGGAAACAAACGGGAGGCATAATCTCTCAAACAAAAAAATAATTTTTCAAAGCGGTTAAGATTTGACGGAGTTCTGAGGTTAATAATCATAAAAAAAACAGATGAATTGAAAACCTACTCCTTTTTGTGAAGTAGCTTAAAACACTCGCAAATTGCTTGTTAATAACCGTAATAATTCGGAAGAATCGGTTAAATTATTATTATAATAATATCGTTTAAAAACTAAAAAACAACCGACTTCAATGCCGCGCTATTCATTTTCAGTACCAATTTTGAGATGTTTATCTCAATATCTCTGGAGATACTTATCAAACCTCGATAAAATTACCATGGTACCACACTTGGGATATCTCCTTTCGAACAAAAAAAGAATAATCGAAATCGGTTCATAAACGACAAAGTTATCCGCGAACAAACATAAAAAAAAAAAAAATACGGTCGAATTGAGAAACCTCCTCCTTTTTTTGAAGTCGGTTAAAAAACCTCCTAATAAGAATTCAAGGATTTTATCACGAACCGGTGAAATTGGCATTTAATCTTTTAAAAAATTATCATTGGGCTTCAATTTCAAACAAATTAAACATCTGCCTACTTACTTTTAACATAGGCTTTAACTTTTTAATAACATAGGCGCCTTTCAATGTTTTCTATCGTCACTCACCATACTCCGATGAAGCTCAACTGATGTATGATTTAGTTTATTAAGATTATGTTTATATTGCTGTTGTCATGTTTCATTCTTCTTTTAAATGTTAGTGTAACGTGACAATAGGGCAGAAATGAACGTGTTATTCAAAAGCCCTTTAAAATTCCGATTTAAAAAAATCTACTTAAGAATTAACTATTGCTAAAGCGACTTATCGAAGTGGCCTAACAAATCATCGGTAAAAATACAAGACAGTGGCAAATACAATGAACAGAATGACAGAGGAAGCCGGGTCGGCACTATCGGCAGAATTACAGTAGTCGTTGAAACATTGGCAGACTGTTCCGATGTGGTCGTGGGTGCTCACTCGGTAGCATTCCCGGTTGTTCTGGTTCAGCTCCCAGCCACAGCCGCGGGTTACTCGAACTTCAGGCTCGCGTTTGGGGAGGTATACTGAAACAAAAACATACTCCATGAGATATGGGTTAATGTACCTATATGTCACCAAACATCTAATGTGTTCCGGCAGCTATACTTGGGAGCCAGTTCCCATTTTATTATAGGCCATATATATAGTGCTAACATCCTCGACCGCATCATCACTTACCAACAGGGGAGATAGTGGTCAAACGCTAGCCTATATCTTATAATAAATAATAATAATAAAATCGTTTAAAAAACTAAAAGAACCGACTTGAAATGCCGCGCTACTAATTTTCAGTACCAAGTTTGAGGTGTTTATCTCCATATCTTTAGAGATACTTATCAGATCTCAATGAAATTACAATGGTACCACCCTTGGGATATCTCCTCATCCAACAAAATAAAAAATCATCAAAATCGGTTCATAAACGACGAAGTTATCCGCGAACACACATAAATAAAATATTTAAAAAAATATATACATATATACAGGGTTACAGGAGAAGTCGTGCTAGATCCGTGAAGGGCGTGGAGTACCCGTCATTTCTGACTTATTTCTCTATGAAACACCCACCCTAAACTTAACCCTTTTCGAGATATACGACTTTTTTAATATATATATTTTTATATTTATTATATATATATTAAAAAAAGAAGGAGGTATCTCAATTCGACCGTGTATATATATATACATATATATATACAGGGTTACAGGAGAAGTATGTATATATATGTATATATATATACACGGTCGAATTGAGATACCTCCTTCTTTTTTTAATTCGGTTAAAAATAGATTTATGGGCAATGTAAGGTCGAATATAAAAGAACGAAAACGAAAACCATCGATGTAGGACTCCAAGGGCTACCCAGAAAACCCCCATATATGTTCCGCGAAAATCTATAGTTTTCGAGAAAATTGCGTTTTACTTGTTTTCGAGTTAGTCCCCGAAATGTTGCAATTTATTAAAATTTTCTCCCAAACTATAAAGGCCAGAGCCCTAGTTTTTTTGTGGGACTATGTACAAGGAATAGGTCTTTTAGGAAAAAATAATATACCCTGTCAAAAGTGCAAGACTTACTGGTCTGCATAATCTTCCTGCAGAAGAAGTCCATAGGCACGGGGCTGGCAGTATTGCAATCCACTATCGGGATCATCCGGGCTACTGTCTCACCGTCGTACTTAGACAAGTCCATACAAGCAGAGTTATTGGCACTAGTGCAGTAGAAACAGCTGATGCATGACCCTGCAAAGTTAAGGATATGGTCCAGAAGTAAAGCCATTGGTCTGTTGTGAGTGTGTGGTGAGTTCTGCCATGTTCTATATAACCAGTTTAACAGGCTAAGATCCCATAGTTATAAATAAAATATCTAACTGAAATATTTAACTGTAATATTTAACCGAAACATTCAACTGAAATATTCAACTAAAACATTCAACATAAATATCTAACTGAAATATTAAAGTGAAACGAGTTGGGAGCGACGGAGTCGGCAGTCGCAGCGTCGTCGAGTGAAGGCAGCGACGCAGCAAGTCGGCGCCTGCACCAGGGACAACGACCCGCGATGCTCTGCCACCCACTGCACCCGTACACACCACGAGCTCCACTCCCAGCCACTGAAATATTTAACAGAAATATTTAACCGAAATATTTAACCGAAATATTTAACCGAAATATTTAACTGAAACATTTAACTAAAATACTTTAACCGAATATTTAACTGAAATGTTTAACCGAAATGTTAACTGAAATGTTTTAACTGAAATATCCAACCGAATATTTAACCGAAATATTAAACCGAAATATCCAGTTATAAATATTTAAATACGGGACTTATCGCGCCTAAAACATAAATCTTATCTACTCGACGTTTCGACCAAGTTGCATTGATCGTGGTCACGAGACGACTGAATGTTGTGAGTGTCCGCACCGCTATTTATAGGAGAGATCGTTGGAAACTACCCTCAATTAATTTAATTTTTAATTTTTATCAGAGTTACCATTGCGACACACAATACTGACAATATCGGCAGATTTTTGCTGCTTTGATCTTTGATTCGAACACTTGCTAATCACAGGGTTCCATGTTGCGGCCAACCTAAATCCATCCTCCCGGTACTAACTCTGATAAAAATTAAAAATTAAATTAATTGAGGGTAGTTTCCAACGATCTCTCCTATAAATAGCGGTGCGGACACTCACAACATTCAGTCGTCTCGTGACCACGATCAATGCAACTTGGTCGAAACGTCGAGTAGATAAGATTTATGTTTTAGGCGCGATAAGTCCCGTATTTAAATATTTATAACTGGATATTTCGGTTTAATATTTCGGTTAAATATTCGGTTGGATATTTCAGTTAAAACATTTCAGTTAACATTTCGGTTAAACATTTCAGTTAAATATTCGGTTAAAGTATTTTAGTTAAATGTTTCAGTTAAATATTTCGGTTAAATATTTCGGTTAAATATTTCGGTTAAATATTTCTGTTAAATATTTCAGTGGCTGGGAGTGGAGCTCGTGGTGTGTACGGGTGCAGTGGGTGGCAGAGCATCGCGGGTCGTTGTCCCTGGTGCAGGCGCCGACTTGCTGCGTCGCTGCCTTCACTCGACGACGCTGCGACTGCCGACTCCGTCGCTCCCAACTCGTTTCACTTTAATATTTCAGTTAGATATTTATGTTGAATGTTTTAGTTGAATATTTCAGTTGAATGTTTCGGTTAAATATTACAGTTAAATATTTCAGTTAGATATTTTATTTATAACTATGTGTTCAAATCGCGAAAGTTTAAAGTTTACAAAGGCTAAGATCCCGTTATTTTCTATAATATGTATAAGGTAACATGATGCAAAAATTAAATAAAATTAATTTTTATGTTTTACTGTTGTGTAATTCAAACTTGAAAGAAGTACATATTATTGACATTATAAAATTGTCATAAAACCTAACAAATAGTAAGTTCAATAAGTAGGTTTTACAACATAACAGGACAAGCACGACGCTCGACAGATGGTAAACGATGACGTCTACTTATTACACACACACAGTGACCAAGAATCTTGCAAGTAGCCTATGTTCAAATAAATATTTTAATTGATTTGTATTGATGGATTTTGCATTTACATTTTAAGTTTAGCATTACATCCACCCTCAAGTTGTAAAAATCTGTCGCCAAATATGTGTTCCGATTCCAACTTAGGTTGCGACGACTATCGTTCTCCATCTTTGTAGGATAAGCGTGCTAGCATCCTCGACCGCATCGTCATTCATTAACCAACAGGTCAAACGCTAGTCTAAACAAATTTAATACTATTAAAAAATCCGCCAAGCATGATATCGAAAAACTTACCTCCACAAATAATTGTAGCGAGAATAACGAAAGTAAAAACACTCTTGTTCCCTGACGCCATTGTTACTGCAAACAAAAACATAAAGTGAAATAACAAGATAGAATAAATGCATGAAATTCTTGGCATCAATTGAATCCAGCTAAATATAATGAAATATAAATAGATTAGCAAGCTGTTATTGACAAACTGAAGTATAGAGATTTTCGGCGGGAATGTAAAATTGTACGATTTAGTAGGTCGGAGCAAAAGATTTTTCGTATTTTGTATGTATTAAATTGAAGAAAAATCTCTTTGTTTGTATTGTTTGTAGAGGGCTGGTTTTTATATCTTTTCTTTCAAGCTTTTAAGAATGTAGGTAAAAATACCTACACGCAAAATACTTACTAGAATTTATTTATAATTTTTTAGTACATTTTCACAGATAGAAGCTTGGTTTTAAAAATATTTTTTACTTATAATTTATTTTTAACTTTTTAGTAGGTATAAGTAACTACCTAAGTATATAACAGTAGGCGTGATTTTTTAAAATATTCTACGGATATTTTGATGTGATTATGGGTAAAGTGAACTTCAAGGCAAATCAATCGAATCTAAACTCGGTAGGGTTATGTTGTTTTATCATAGAAGTGTCATGCCCACCTTCCCGCTTCATCATCAGACCCTGGATATCATCTAGGTGTAAAGTTCTCTTCAAGATAAATCAATTGAGCTCAAACTCGGTTGGGTAATGTTGTTTTATCACAGAGATGTCATGGCCACTTTCCGTCTCCATCATCAGACCAGCTCCATGGTACCATATCATTATATTGTCACCGATGATACATAAGTTCGCCAAATTTGAGTCCAATCGGACATCGGCAAGTGTGTCTAATTAGCTTCCAAGATTCCACCCGAACATACATACTTACATACATTGCAAGTTAAATAAAAGCTTGTAAAAACACTTCTCCGCCAATTTCATTGTTTTTCTGCCCGCCAAAATGAGTCTATGTGTTTCCGGTTTCGTCAAATTACGCGCGAAATTTAAAAATGCGAAATTTCAAGGCACTTGCGATCCACTGACAATTGTTCCAAGTCGGGGTGTTGATTTGATAACCGACTTAAATAAAAGCAGGATGTTTCTCAATTAAGCGTAAGTATATACAGGGTGTCGGGTTTCATATGGTTCAAACGAAAACCATCGATGGAGGACTCCAAGGGCTACCCAGAGAACCCCCATGTATGTTCCGCGAAAATCTATAGTTTTCGAGAAAATTGCGTTTTACTTGTTTTCGAGTTAGTCCCCGAAATGTTGCAATTTATAAAAATTTTCTCCCAAACTATAAAAGCCGGAGCCCTAGTTTTTTTTGTGGGACTATGAACAATGAATAGGTCTTTCAGGAAAAAGTACATTTTTTTATTTAGGCTTATCATTTTCTGAGAAAAAAAATAAAACATCACATTTTTTTATTTAGACTATATTTAAACTTTTACTTTGGGCAGGCTTTTATCCAAAAAAACGGATTAAAATAAAAATTATAACCGATTTTAAAAACTTGCCTGTTTAATAGACCCTCTGCTTGCCAAATTTCATACGGCTATGACAAGAGGTTCAGGTCTACAAATATAATTAACGAAATTAAGAAAGGATTTTAATATTCAAATTATTTCTTCTGAAATACACTCTGGTAATCTGTTTTTTACTTAATACAAATTAAAAGTAAATTAAAAGTATAAATACCTAGTGTGGGGAGTTATCTTAAAAATGTACAGATATATGCATAGTATTTAAATATATTTATTATATTCATGATTCATATATTTACTATTAAAAAAAGCTTACTAGCAATGTGGCTTGCACACCACTAGTATTCTTGTTAACGCCTACAACTAAGCTAAATATGCTTGTGTCTGCAGTGACTTCATGATATCTTAATATCATCCATTCTAGTAGGTGTTGAAAGAATTATAAACCTTTTAAAAATTACAGGAAATTACAAAAACGGTAATGCTGCCTTTCAGATCCAAAATAATTGTGTTTAACAATGCTCCATTAATCTTTGTACTTACTTCATCTTAATTTTAAAAGGATTTTAAATCCAACCAACGATTCAAAATATAAGGCTTTTTAGGGTTCCATAGCCGAATGGCAAAAAACGGAACCCTTATAGATTCGTCATGTCTGTCTGTCTGTCTGTCCGTCCGTATGTAACAGCCATTTTATTCCGAAACTGTTAGGACTACAGAATTGAAACTTGGTACGTAGATGTATTCTGTAAACTGCTTTCCGATTTGATACAAAAATAAAAAATATAAAAGTTTAAGGGGGGCATCCCATACATGGAACTGAAACAAAAAAAAAAAAAATTCTTCAAACCTATACGTGTCTATAGATAGGTCTTCAAAAATGACATTGAGGTTTCTAAAATCATTTTTTCTCAAAGTCAATCATTTGAAAGATAGGCGCGTCTAAAGTGGTAAAATGTTTGTCCATCGAACTTTTAAAGTATGGGAGTGAAAAATCTAAAAAAAATACATGCTGTAGGTCTCATTAAAAACTAACAACGAAAATTGGTTTGAACGAGATACAGTTAGCAGTTTTAGAGATATAGCGACCGCAAAGATAACTTTGTTTTTCATAGTGTTTGTATGAAAAACAAAGTTAATTTTGTAGTTGTGAAAAATCAAAGTTATGGAATACTTAACTGTGTTACGGAACCCTACGAGTGCGAGTCCGACTTGCACTTGGCCAGTTTTTTAGATATGCTATTAGATAATATAAGGTAGGGGAAAAGTTTCTTCGTATTATATATACAAATTCAAGACATTTTTTTAACCAACTATACAAAAAGGAGGAGGTTCACGATTCGACTGAATGTTTTTTTTTTGTGTGAATGTTATGCGATTACTTCGTCAATTGTGAATGGATTCAAATGATTCTTTTTTTAATAGGTAGGGTACGTTTCCGAGGTGGTCCCATTTTAATTTTATCGAGATCTGATTAGTATCTTCAGAGATATGGAGATAAATACCTCAAACATAGAAGAATGTACTGGTTTTAGAAGAAGAGTCCCAAGAAGATTATACACAATGGAGGTTGCTATTGCATATACTTTTGAAGACTAAAAATATGACCTTGAATAATGTTTTTACATCTTTCTTCACGTTGATTTTGGTTTTTAAACCTCGACGCAAAACGAAGGAATGTTATAAGTTTGACGTGTGTATCTGTGTGTCTGCCTGTGGCATCGTAGCGCCCATACGGATAAACCGATTTTGATTTAGTTTGTTTTATTTGATAGATGTCTTCGTCGAGAGTGTTCTTAGCTTTATTTCATGAAAATCTGTTCAGCCGTTTAAATATCAGGTAGTCCCAGAAGTACCCGGCCTGGCGTATAGATGGCGTTGCTGCCTGCAAATATTGTCTGTGGTAGAAAGTACCAACCATAATACAGTACAGTATATACTTTATATGAAATTCGATGGTAATTACTATTGCAGCGTTTAAGTGAAGAAATCAAAACAAAACGACCGCATTCAGCGAAAAAAACAAGATTTTGTTTCATCAAGACAACGCGCCAGTTCACAAATCTGTAATTGCGATGGCCAAAATCAATGAGTTACATCTTGAAATACTTCCCAGTGCTCCTTATTCTGGATTCTATTACTCTTATAGGGATAATTAATTTGTCTTCACAGGAATGTTCTACCAGGCAAAGTCTGTTAATGTGCAAAGTTTTTGAGCATACCTAATATTTTTTGACATGACATGATGTTTGGCGAAGATGGCGGCCATATCAGTCCTGCGACACTGCATACATAATTAAATAACTCAGAATTATAAACGTACGTTGTACCAACCAACACCGGCAAAAAAAAAAAATTATATGCATAATACCACAGATTATATAATAGTTACTACGTAAATAATACTTTCCGTTGTTAGGTTGGCTACACAGTGCTTTCATAATTCGGGTTTTAACAATGTAGGGAAGTGCCAACTCTTATAACGTGTAGAGTGATTCAGACTGTGTGAGGCATATGGCGGCAATTAATGTTAATAATCGCAAATCATACTTTTTAATATTCATTTTGGAATACAACTAGTCCGTGTTATAAAAGTATTTGGAATTATTGTAAAAAAAAAGATAATTAATTATCGTGTGTATTATGCTTTTATTGCACAGGGCCATTTTGGACATTGTCCTTTGATACCTTGATGACATAATTATGACTAGTGAATATTTTCACCAGCGCGGCATTTAAAGTCAATTTTTTAGGGTTCCGGACCCAAAGGGTACCAAAAGAACACTTTCTGAGACTTTATTGTCCGTTCGTCCGTCCGTCCGTCCGTCCATCCGTGTGTCTGTATGTGCGCACTTTACAGATCTGTATCTTCTTAACCGTAATAGGTACATACATGAAATTTTCACTAAGTATATATCCGTCAGTGTATAACGGCCCAGACACAAAATATTATAGATGCATATAATTTAATTAAAACTTGTAATATTGCTTAACAGTTTATTTCACAATATTAGGTACGTAAATACACATAATAATGTAGTTTACAGCATTAATTGGGAGAAAGCGCGAGTCGTGTGAAGACGATAACAAATCATATGTTGATCCGCGAATGACGCGGCGCTCACTAAAAACTAACCGTCTCTCAACTCGCGCGCGGGGACCGCACCCTCGCTACCGATGCTTGCGCGGGCGTTTCGCGCGTTATAGCCTCCCCCTCTAACCCGAACGAAGCGCCCCCGAAGTCGGGTTAGCCTTACGAGGTCGTCCTCTCCTACGTTTCTCATGAATTGGAGCTTGGATGTGGCCAACGAACGGAGTTAGCAGCGAAACGTGATATTTACCTAATGAAACACCGTCACTAAGTCGCTCTAACACATACGTCGAAGAACCTACCACTTCATGTATACGATAAGGTCCATCGCGACGTGGAATGAATTTCGGCGTCTGCCCTTTATTCGTATCATTTAGGCCTTGCGTTTTCAGTAGCACCAGGTCTCCCTTCTCGTACTCTGGCGCTGGACGTCGATGCTCATCGGCGTACCTCTTCTGAACCGCTTGGGCCTTCTCGTGCACATCGCGCGCATTTAATAGCACAGTAGACAGTGATTTGAGATAAGGCGTTATTGCTAAAACTACGTTGTCGTTCTCTATAATAGCCCGCATATCGCAAAGAACATCTGCGGGCGCGCGTATTTCGCGCCCAAAGTTTAAGAAAGCAGGCGAATGACCCGTACCAGAGGTTACGGCGGAGTTCATGGCGAACCGTATGGCTGCGAGATGGTTGTCCCACAACCCATGATCATTACCTACTAAAATAGCTAGTTGTGGCTTAAGCCACAACTAGGAAAAATCGTGACCTTAAGGTCACGATTTTTCCGCTCGACGGGATTGGACTCGGGGTGACAGTAAGACTTCAAGGTCTGCTTAATCCCCATGACATGGCAAGTTTGCTGCATCACCTCACTGATGAAATGGACGCCATTATCGCTGACGAGCCTCCTGGGAACCCCATAGCGCAAAAATACCTCATTAACTAGTACCTTAGCACACTCCTCACTCGTGGCAGTAGCGAGGGCGAATAGCTCCACTCATCGCGTACAAGTATCTTCCACGATCAAAATCCACTTTTTCCCATGTGGTGTCTCCGGTAGCGGACCGAACAAATCGACCGCTAGGACCTCGAAACGGCGCGACGTGGCAGGCACCTGTAATAATCCGGCCGGTTTCCTAGTATCTACCTTGTATCGCTGGCACGCCGCGCAGTTCTTCACATACTGGGCAACAAAAGCTCGCATGCCGGGCCAGTAATATTTCCCAACGATGCGCTGCACAGTCCGTTCTACGCCAAAATGACCCGCTGTGGGCGCATCGTGGTACTCGGCGAGCACGGCAGCGCGCTCGTGTTCCGGGACCACCAGGCATGCATCATCGTTGTCTTCGTTCTCGGGACCGTAACGATACAACACACCGTTGGTCATTACATACCCTTTATCAGCCCATGCTCTCCCCCTAAATTCATCGTCGGACTCAATTGCGTTGACGATTTTACGTATCTCGGGATCCTTAGCTTGGTTCTCTCGGACTTCCTTGGAGCTGCGGGAGGGCAAGTTTACTACTGTATAACACAGGTCACAGTCAGTGTCTGAAGTACACGCTGGGCGTGACAGCGTGTCTGCCAACACGTTCGACTCCCCTGGCGTGTATTCAATCTTTAAGTTGTACTCTTGGAGACAGAGTACCCACCTGGCCAGACGTCCGCTCGGCGATTTAAGGCTCATGAGCCACCTGAGCGGTTGATGATCCGACTTGACGACTACATCAGTACCATCGATGTACCCCCTAAACTTAGATACGGCCCATACAACGGCTAGGGCCTCTCGTTCCGTCGTACTATAATTTTTCTCAGCCGGCGTGAGAAGGCGGCTGGCGTACTCGACAGGTCGCTCATCCGTCCCCTCCCCCTGGAGGAGAGCAGCCCCGAGAGCGTAGCCACTGCTGTCAGTCCTGAGGACAAACGGCTTTGTCTCATCAGCCTGACGTAGGATCGGCGCTGAAACTAAGAGCGACTTGATTGCATCGAAGGCACTCTGCTGTTCAGGTCCCCATTTCCAGGTGCTCACCTTCTTCAGCAGCGTCGTAAGCGGCTGACTAATTTCCGCGTAATTGGGTATAAAGCGCCTGAACCAGCTTGAAGTTTGCAAGAAGCACTTCAAATGCTTCACATTTTGTGGGCTCGGCATATCGGCTATGGCAGACGTTTTGTCCGGGTCAACGTGTATACCACCTGGTAAGATGACGTGTCCCAAGAACTTGATGGAGTCCCTTGCAAACAGACTCTTCTCGCGGTTCACTCGTAGGTTAAACATGGCCAGACGTTTAAATACTGCATCCAGGTCTTCCAGGTGCTTGTCAAATGAGTGGTTAGACAGCACCAGCAGGTCATCCAAGTATGATACCAAAGTGATACCTGGTAAGTTGGATTTGAACCTGTCGATTAACCTCTGGAACGTAGCTCCAGAATTACGGAGACCCATAGACATGCGTCTAAACCTGAACGTCCCCAACGGTGTCGTGAATCCTGAGAGGTCTCTATACTCGGGATCAACGCTCACCTGATAGTACCCTGACCTAAGGTCAAGCGAGGTCATATACTTCGATGTCTTCGCAGCGTGCAGTATGTCCTCGATCCTAGGGAGCGGGTAGCGATCAGTCTTGGTGACTGCGTTGAGTTTGCGGTAGTCGATGCAGAGCCTAAAGGTACCATCCTTCTTTTTAACGAGGACGACGTTGGAGGCCCGTGGAGTCTCGCACTCCTCGATAACGTCGGCACTAAGCAGCTTCTGCAGCTCTTTTTCCAAGGCCTCTTTCTTGGACGGAGACAACCTGTATGGCGGCGAAGCAATGGGCTCTTGGTTTTCACTTACCTTTATTTTATGCGAAATAAAGTCCGTAGGGGGTCTGTCGGCCGCAAACTGGTCCGCTCTGCTGCGCAAGAAAGCGTTGAGCGCGGTCCTGTGCTCTGGCGACAGCTTCGTCCCTTCGTTGTCGCGCAGCGACACGTCGGCGATATCTGCTCGCATTAACTCCGTGCTTTTTAGAGTATAAGTCTCGACGAATGGAAATATTTGATTGGGGCAGTCTGAAAAAACCATGACTCTTGGGCTATGTCCAGAACTATGCCAGCCCTGGCGATAAAGTCGCGTCCTAATAAGGTTCTAGTGTCTTCGCCGGGGAACACCATGAACTCGACCGGTACCTGCCTTTCCTCTAAAACTACTGGTACAGTAGCGGTCAACACTACTTTTAACTGGCGCGAGCCGTCCGCAAGCCCAATGGTGCGCTCTACTTCACGAAAATGTACCCCGTTTGACCGCAGAATAGAGTATAGTTGAAGACTAGCGATACTAGATGTGGCGCCAGTGTCGACAATAGCGACGCCTTCCCTATCCGCAATAGTAACGCTTACCGTCGGATGCGATGACCTCATCACCTGATATCTATCGTCGGTAACGATATTAAATTCTGACGACTCCCCATGGCCCTCCTCACTCATGGTAGGGACGCGATCGCTCGGCGGCTCGCGGGCGCGGGAAACATCGCGCGAGCGTCGCGTGTCGCGAACACTGCTCGTCGAAGCGCACGAATGGTTCGAGTTATCATGTTGCAGCGGGTTATCAATTTCGGCAATTGAATCTTCCATGACTCTCACTTTCTCTAACAAAGAATTAATATTATCATCAATAACATCTCTAGGTAGACGTTTCCTAAGACGGCGATGTTATAATCCGTAGATAATGTCTATCTGCATTCGAACGGGGACCTCATAAGGTAGTTTCACTAATAATGAACGCACTCTACATACGAAAACGTCGCCTCGTTCGGATTCCTTTTGCTCGGTGGTGAAGACCTCTCGAAGCACCTTGTATGCCGGCTGTTGTGCGCCGTACATGCCGCGCAGGCGCGCGACGGCGTCCGACCACGTCGCGGCGCCGGTGCGGGCTCCGCGCCACCACACGGCGGTGTCGCCTTCCAGCAACACGAGCAGACCGCGCAGCGCGTGCTCGTCGCTCACATTTGCACACTCCTTGAACACCTCAACCGCGTCGATGAACGCCTCGAGTACCTCGGCGTCGCGCGACCTCCCGTCGAACCGCGCGGTGCACTTAGTGAAGTTGCCGCCGCGCGCGGTGACTGCGGTCGCGGTCGGGCTCTCCGACGACGGCGCCGGTGTTGCAGATAATGATCTTAGCGTTTCGATGAGGGTCCTGTTCGTCTCCGCCTGCATTCTGGCGAACGCTTCCATGGCGCCAGCGAATAATCTCTCGGTGTCCACGCTCGTAGATGCACCGGGGCTGACGGCGTTCGCCGGGGCGGGGGCGGGGGCGCCATGGGCGCGAGACTCCGCCACCGAATCGAGCTCCTCAAGTCCGCTTCCTTCGTCATTCATGATTTCTTCGTTTCCGACTCGCGATTGTTGTTGTCGGGAAGATCGCGTATATCTTGGCATTAGAAACACGACGAAACACCAAAGTTCGTACACTAACACTCTGTAGGTACGCAGGTATATGTAAGCACATTAACTTTTCGTCCATTGTGATATCGCGTCGCGTGTTTTTCCACTGCGTGGGTGCGAAGCCGCTAGTTGGGCAGCCAGTGTAATATTGCTTAACAGTTTATTTCACAATATTAGGTACGTAAATACACATAATAATGTAGTTTACAGCATTAATTGGGAGAAAGCGCGAGTCGTGTGAAGACGATAACAAATCATATGTTGATCCGCGAATGACGCGGCGCTCACTAAAAACTAACCGTCTCTCAACTCGCGCGCGGGGACCGCACCCCCGCTACCGATGCTTGCGCGGGCGTTTCGCGCGTTATAAACTTGTTATGCACTAAAAAGGTTAAAATAAATTATTTTCAAAAAAAATAATAGAATGGATATAGAATGGATCGATTTGAAAAACAATTGAAAAATGGCGGTTATTTGCTTTTTACTTTTTTTCTGTGTGTCTTATTCCTATTTCTGTGGTGTCTTATATCCTATCCTATCCTACTTCCTACTTCCTATCCTACTTAAATACTTTAATAAAAAACACTCTTTTATTTCTTTCAAACCTACCCCTAGGGGGAGTAAAATTTAATTTTATCTGGAGAAATCTTTTTTTAATATCTTATAGCCTAGCGTTTGACCACTATCTCACCTGTTGGTAAGTGATGATGCGGTCGAATATGGTCAGTACGCTAGGCCTAGAACGGGAACTGGCTCTCAAGGATATATAGATAGATAGATAGATAGATAGAATACGCTTTATTGCACTTAAATATCTTAAAATTACGTACAATATTAATTACATTTACAGTACAATCGGCGGCCTTATCGCTAATTAGCGATCTCTTCCAGGCAACCGTGGGCTGATTTGAGATATATATATATATATATATATATAGCTGCCGGAACACATTTAAATGTTTTGGTGACGGATTTTTCTAACTTGAGACACAGAATAATGAATAGTACAAGTACTTGAGGGTGGTAGCTGGCCAGGCGGACACTAGATAGTGTCCTACCACCATGCGGGGGTTGTTGGTTTCATAACGATGTTTTCCTTCACCGGAGGGACACTGTGAGAAGCGCACATACATTTTTCGATGGTATAATCCATTGGTGCACGGCGGGGTTTGAACTCGGTACCACGGCATCAAAGCCGACCATTCTCCCGATTACGCCACCGGGCCCTCAAATATAAAAAATATAAATCATATATCCTAATGCTAACTTCCTAACTAATATAATATGATAAATGCGAAAGTAACTCTGTCTGTCTGTCTCACTTTCACGCCAAAACCACTGAACTGATTTAAATGAAATTTGGTACACAGATAGTCTAGAGCCTGAGAACGGACATAGGCTATTTCTTAATGTGAAAAGAGGGTTGTAAGGGGTTGAAAGGAGGGATGAAAAGTTGTATGGAAGTATCGTCATTTTAGGAGCTAGAAGCTTGAAACTTATTATTATTATTATTTTTATTGTAGATAAGCAAGCGTTTGACCACTATCTCACCTGATGTTAAGTGAAGATGTGATCGACGATGTAGCACGCTTGCCTAGAAGATACCTGTTCACTCGCGATTTGAAGACCCCCGGATTGTACTTCACAGGAAACACAGACTCTGGCAGGGAATTCCATTCCTTTTGCTGTGCGTATGATAAATGTTGATGCAAAGCGCATTGTGCGACAGAATGGAATATCAACCATGTATCGATGACGTATATCTGTGCGTCTGGTAGTACGATGGTAAAAGGGGGATGGTGGAATGAGTTCGTGCAGTTGGAAGGCACACTCCCCGAAATGTATCCGATAAAAAACCGATAAACTGGCGACTTTGCGGCGATGCTCTAGGCTCTGAAGCCTTTTGCTTACAAGATTTTTGTCGTTTATGAGTTTCTTGGCTCTCCTCTCAATAACTTCGAACGCCTCCAGCTGGTATTTGGCTGACCCATCCCAGAGGTGAGAACAGTACTCCATACAAGATCGGACTTGAGCTTGATACAAATTTAGCAGCTGTCTTGGTGTGAAGTACTGTCTCACCTTGGCCAAAACACCAAGCTTTTTTGAGGCCAATTGGGCTTTTGACTCAATATACGAGCTAAAGTTGAGTGTGGGTGTTAGTGAGATTCCAGCCAGATGTCAGCACGACTGCCTTTTTTGGGCACAGGTTGCACGTTGGCAAGTTTCCATGATTTCGGCACTTGACCTGATGTTATAGAGAGACGAAAGAGGCGTGTCAAAACAGGAGAAAGTTCAGGCGCACAGGTCCTCAAGACTATAGCTGGAATACCATCCGGGCCGCTGGCTTTGTTCACGTCTAGATTTTGCAGTGTTTTACGAACCTCAGTCTGACGGATGTGGATTTCCGACATTTGTGTCATACATCCAAGTAGACTTGGAGGTTTCTCACCAGCAGTGTCTAGACGCGAAGATTCCGCAAACAGAGAAGCAAACCAATTTGCTTTCTCTTTGGCGGTGTGAACCAGCGCCCCATCGGGTTTCAGCAGTGGAGGAAGTGAGGGGCGACAGAAGTTCGACTCGACCGACTTAGCCAGAGACCAAAATGCTTTACTACCCGCTGGGTACGAAGCTAATTTGGCCCCAATCCGGCCTATGTGGTCAAATCGGGACTTCCGTAAAGTCTTCTTGCAGGACTTGGCAGCCTTGTTGAATGCTTTCTTTTTCGCTGACAGATCTCTGGCTTTGCGGTTACGAGCATCAACCCAGGCCAGGTATGCTTCTTCATTCAGTGCTTCAGCACGTCGACATTCAGCCCCGAACCATGGTTGAGCTTTGCTTGACATCGCTACATCAGAAAATGGAATATAGTACTCCATTCCTTGACGCAGCACCTCCGTCACAGCATCCGCGCAAATCGAAGGATCATCGGAAGTGAAGCAGACAGGCCGCCAAGGATAAGATGCAAAGAACGACCGCATCTCATCCCAATCTGCTGACTTGTATCGCCACACCCGCCGGGTGCCTCTTGGGCTGGGGTCGGGCGGGGAGTAGACATATACAGATTTCACCAGACAGTGGTCGGAGCTACCTAACGGTGATGATACCGACACTGAGTAACGGTCTTGATCAGTTGTCAGCAGAAGGTCCAAGCAATTGGCTGTATGGCCGTCAACATCAGGAATCCGCGTTGCCTCTGGGACCAGCTGGGTGAAATTTAACGCTAAGGCTAGCTTTCGCGTCTCTCTCCCAGCGTGGTCGGTGCACTGGTATGGGAAAAGCCACTCCTGGTGGTGGGCATTTAAGGCCCCCAGTAACACTAGTTGGGCAGAAGGGTATTTGTGTTGAGCGGCGTCCGCCGCCTCACTCAAGTAATCTGTGAGCCTGGTTGTCTCCTGGCCTCCGCTGTGCGACCGGTATACACAGGCGTAGAGAAGTTTCTCTAGCTCTGTGTCCACCAGTATCCAAAGCACGGAATAGCGTGGGTCTTTAAGATGACGGAGACGCAGACAGCAGATGTCATCCCGGGCGTACGCGCACACACCTGACCGAGCTTTAAGATTGTGCTCCAGGGTGTAGCCGGGGTAAGTGAGATACGCCACGTCAGACGGACATTGTATCTGCGTCTCCGTGAGGAACAAGAGAGCTGGTTTTTCAGTCTCGAGATGGTGGTGGACTGCATGGAGATTTGAGTGCAGGCCTCTGATATTAGTGAGGTGCACTTTGAGCGAGAGGGCGTGCAGCCGCTGTTTAACTATATTCTTGTTCCTTTGTACCATTTCATAGACGCGACTGTATAGGTAGAAGCACGGCAGTGAAACGAGGCGCTCTGCTCTTGACCTGTGATGAACACTGAGACACAACACTGGAAGGGGGACCAGTCTGGAGACTGCGGGGACGCCCGTGCCCCCCCGGGAATGTTCATGGGGCCCTCTCATCCGGTCGCCAACCGGCACCATGACGCATCCCGAGATTTTTCGTCAGTTGGTGGGGCAGCCTTGCGCGTGTGGCTGGCACGCTACTTGGGCCCCCTACTAACTGCGGTCGGCCAGCGGTGCACCGTGCCTCGGATCCCGCTACCCTCCGCGACTGGTCTCCCGTAGTGAAGTATCATCAATGCGCATCAGAACGGTCCTTAAGCAGTAGCGCTATTGTTTCGACCCGTCTCCCATTATGGCAACACCGGCCATCATGCCGTAATACTAAGTTGCTTCGCGGCATGGCTTTGGCCGGTGGGTGGTCACGAGCCGCGGCATAAGCCTCCCATCGAGTCACCTTTTTAGCACCACCCAGGGACCACGTGTAGGGATTCACGAAACGGGGTATTCTCCTACGGACGTGGGTGACATGGCCCCCATTATTTTTAACCGACATCACAAAAGAGGAGGAGGTTCTCAATTCGTCTGTATGTTTTTTTTGTGTGTATGTTACGCGATTTCTCCGTCAATTGTGAACGATTGTGAACGGTATGTAGGATACGTTTCCGAGGTGGTCCCATTTAAATTTTATCAAGATCTGATTAGTATCTCCAGAGATATGGAGATAAATACCTCAAACATAGGAGAATGTACTGGTTTTAGTAGAAGAGTCCCAAGAAGATTATACACAATGGAGGTTGCTATTGCATATACTTTTGAAGACAAAAAAATATGACCTTGAATAATGTTTTTACATCTTTCTTCACGTTGATTTTGGTTTTTGACAGATATTCTTACGGTAACTGTGAGCGAGATAGAAATAAAGGTGGGGATGATTAATTTTTTTCATTTTTTTTAATATCGTTTGACCACTATCTCCCATGTTGCTAAGTAATGATACGGTCGAAGATGGTAAGTAAGCACGCTAGGCCTAGAATGGGAACTGGCTCTCAAGGACAGCTGCCGGAACACATTAGATGTTTGGCGACAGATTTTCTAACTTGAGGGTGGTAGCTGGCCAGGTGGACACTAGATATGTCCTACTACCATGCGGGGATTGTTGGTTTCTTAACGATGTTTTCCTTCACCGGAGGGCCACTGTGAGAAGCGCAAATATATTTTTCTATAGAAAAATTCATTGGTGCACGGCGGCTTGAACTCGGTACCACGGCATCAAAGCCGACCGTTCTCCCAATTACGCTACCGGGCCCTCAATAAATAATTATATATTAATAATTTTAATAAATAATTATATATAAATATATATAATTTGTCTTCACAGGAATGTTCTACCGGGCAAAGTCTTGTTAGGGTGCAAACTTTTTTAAACATACCTAATATTTTTTGACATAACATGACGTTTGGCGAAGATGGCGGCCATTTCAGTCCCGCGACACTGCATACATAATTAAATAACTCAGAATTATGAACGTACTTTGTACCAATCAACACTGCAAAAAAAAATTATAAGCATAGTACCACAGATTATATAATAGTTACAACGTAAATAATACTTTCCGTTGTTAGGTTGGCTACACAGTGCTTTCATAATTCGGGTATCAACAATATAGGGAAGTGCCTCTTATAACGTAGTAGAGTGATTCATACTCTGTCGGCCATATGGCGGCAATTAATGTTAATTATAATTCGCGTCTCTCTCCCAGCGTGGTCGGTGCACTGGTATGGGAAAAGCCACTCCTGGTGGTGGGCATTTAAGGCCCCCAGTAACACTAGTTGGGCAGAAGGGTATTTGTGTTGAGCGGCGTCCGCCGCCTCACTCAAGTAATCTGTGAGCCTGGTTGTCTCCTGGTCTCCGCTGTGCGACCGGTATACACAGGCGTAGAGAAGTTTCTCTAGCTCTGTGTCCACCAGTATCCAAAGCACGGAATAGCGTGGGTCTTTAAGATGACGGAGACGCAGACAGCAGATGTCATCCCGGGCGTACGCGCACACACCTGACCGAGCTTTAAGATTGTGCTCCAGGGTGTAGCCGGGGTAAGTGAGATACGCCACGTCAGACGGACATTGTATCTGCGTCTCCGTGAGGAACAAGAGAGCTGGTTTTTCAGTCTCGAGATGGTGGTGGACTGCATGGAGATTTGAGTGCAGGCCTCTGATATTAGTGAGGTGCACTTTGAGCGAGAGGGCGTGCAGCCGCTGTTTAACTATATTCTTGTTCCTTTGTACCATTTCATAGACGCGACTGTATAGGTAGAAGCACGGCAGTGAAACGAGGCGCTCTGCTCTTGACCTGTGATGAACACTGAGACACAACACTGGAAGGGGGACCAGTCTGGAGACTGCGGGGACGCCCGTGCCCCCCCGGGAATGTTCATGGGGCCCTCTCATCCGGTCGCCAACCGGCACCATGACGCATCCCGAGATTTTTCGTCAGTTGGTGGGGCAGCCTTTCGCGTGTGGCTGGCACGCTACTTGGGCCCCCTACTAACTGCGGTCGGCCAGCGGTGCACCGTGCCTCGGATTCCGCTACCCTCCGCGACTGGTCTCCCGTAGTGAAGTGTCATCAATGCGCATCAGAACGGTCCTTAAGCAGTAGCGCTATTGTTTCGACCCGTCTCCCATTATGGCAACACCGGCCATCATGCCGTAATACTAAGTTGCTTCGCGGCATGGCTTTGGCCGGTGGGTGGTCACGAGCCGCAGCATAAGCCTCCCACCGAGTCACCTTTTTAGCACCACCCAGGGACCACGTGTAGGGATTCACGAAACGGGGTATTCTCCTACGGACGTGGGTGACATGGCCCCCATTATTTTTAACCGACATCACAAAAGAGGAGGAGGTTCTCAATTCGTCTGTATGTTTTTTTTGTGTGTATGTTACGCGATTTCTCCGTCAATTGTGAACGATTGTGAACGGTATGTAGGATACGTTTCCGAGGTGGTCCCATTTAAATTTTATCAAGATCTGATTAGTATCTCCAGAGATATGGAGATAAATACCTCAAACATAGGAGAATGTACTGGTTTTAGTAGAAGAGTCCCAAGAAGATTATACACAATGGAGGTTGCTATTGCATATACTTTTGAAGACTAAAAAATATGACCTTGAATAATGTTTTTACATCTTTCTTCACGTTGATTTTGGTTTTTGACAGATATTCTTACGGTAACTGTGAGCGAGATAGAAATAAAGGTGGGGATGATTAATTTTTTTCATTTTTTTTAATATCGTTTGACCACTATCTCCCATGTTGCTAAGTAATGATACGGTCGAAGATGGTAAGTAAGCACGCTAGGCCTAGAATGGGAACTGGCTCTCAAGGACAGCTGCCGGAACACATTAGATGTTTGGCGACAGATTTTCTAACTTGAGGGTGGTAGCTGGCCAGGTGGACACTAGATATGTCCTACTACCATGCGGGGATTGTTGGTTTCTTAACGATGTTTTCCTTCACCGGAGGGCCACTGTGAGAAGCGCACATATATTTTTCTATAGAAAAATTCATTGGTGCACGGCGGCTTGAACTCGGTACCACGGCATCAAAGCCGACCGTTCTCCCAATTACGCTACCGGGCCCTCAATAAATAATTATATATTAATAATTTTAATAAATAATTATATATAAATATATATAATTTGTCTTCACAGGAATGTTCTACCGGGCAAAGTCTTGTTAGGGTGCAAACTTTTTTAAACATACCTAATATTTTTTGACATAACATGACGTTTGGCGAAGATGGCGGCCATTTCAGTCCCGCGACACTGCATACATAATTAAATAACTCAGAATTATGAACGTACTTTGTACCAATCAACACTGCAAAAAAAAATTATAAGCATAGTACCACAGATTATATAATAGTTACAACGTAAATAATACTTTCCGTTGTTAGGTTGGCTACACAGTGCTTTCATAATTCGGGTATCAACAATATAGGGAAGTGCCTCTTATAACGTAGTAGAGTGATTCATACTCTGTCGGCCATATGGCGGCAATTAATGTTAATTATCGCAAATAATACTTTTTAATATTCATTTTGGAATACAACTAGTCCGTGTTATAAAAGTATTTGGAATTATTGTAATAAAATAGACAATTAATTATCGTGTGTGTCAGATGCTTTAATTGCACGTTTTAAGTTTTACCCTCAAGGGTTTAAAAATAACAATAGGGAATAATAATAATTATAATTTTTTTTTCCGTGTTGATTGGTACAAAGTACGTTCATAATTCTGAGTTATTTAATTATGTATGCAGTGTCGCGGGACTGAAATGGCCGCCTTCGCCAAACTTCATGTTATGTCAAAAAATATTAGGTATGTTTAAAAAAGTTTGCACCCTAACAAGACTTTGCCCGGTAGAACATTCCTGTGAAGACAAATTATATATATTTATATATAATTATTTATTAAAATTATTAATATATAATTATTTATTGAGGGCCCGGTAGCGTAATTGGGAGAACGGTCGGCTTTGATGCCGTGGTACCGAGTTCAAACCGCCGTGCACCAATGAATTTTTCTAGAGAAAAATATATGTGCGCTTCTCACAGTGGCCCTCCGGTGAAGGAAGGAGGTTGTAAGAGGTTAAAAGGGAGGATGAAAGTTGTATGGAAGTATCGTCATTTTTAAAGCTAGAAGCTTGAAACTTATTGTTTAGGCTGTTGATTCGATATAAATTAATATGTCATTCAAAGTTTGTGAGGGGGAAGGAGGAGGGAGAAGGGGGAATGAGGTGAAGGGGAAAGGGGAAGAGGGATGGGAGGTGAGGAAAGGGGAGGGGAGGGGGAGTGGGGGAGGGGAGGGGGAGTGGGGGAGGGGGGAGTGGGGAGCGGAGGGGGAGTGGGGGAGGGGAGGGGGAGTGGGGGGAAAGGGGAGGGGAGAGGGAAGTGAGACTTTCCTTTCCTATAACTTGAAAACGGTTAGATCGATATGGTTAATTCAGTTTTTCCTGTGTTATTACAGAAAAAATAATTAAATGAATAAAGTTATTAACGCGGGCGAAGCCGCGGGGCACTGCTAGTTTATTAATATTAAAACCAGTCAGATAAAAACCCAAGAAATTTTTCTTCAACTTTATACATACAAAATACTAAAAGACTTTTTCACGACCGATTACAATTACAAAATGGCACAGTGAAATTATATGTTTCACACAATTTCTATGGTTTTGCATTCAATCAGCGTGTGATAGTTCAATGCGAATATGTTATGGTTGTTTTTAGAGCAAAATAAAGCTCGTCCGTGGATTATATAGATTTTGTGTAAATAATCATGATCTAAATACAAATATCTTTAAAAAATAAGTTTTATGTATTTACCCGTGAGGCCCTTGACAAACTACACAATGGTTGGCAAATGTTGACGGAATACTCAATTTTTACCGATTTCAGAAAGTATGAGATTCCAGTTCGTCTGTAGGATTTTTTTCATAAATGTTCACCGATTTTTCTGCCAATCGTGGACTAATTTCCAAAATTGTTATTTTTATTCGAAGCCATAGCTTGTTTTATTCCGATCAGACAATCACATGACCTCTATCCATCAGTACCAAGAGTAGCCACCCATCCAGCATCACCCAAGTACGCACGTGTACCTAGTATTGGATCAAAGCCTATGTATGGAATGTGGTAAAACTGTCCCCTAGGTAGCAATAGAATAGAATAGATTGATTCTTTATTGTACACCTATATAAAACATTCAGTAAATATTTCATAACCAAACAATGGTATTACAATGTGCGGTCTAATCTCTTGGAGCGATTTCTACCAGACGACCTTTGGATGGACAGGATTTCACATATAAATAATGCAGGGGGGTATACAGCTACAAAGTTATATAACAATATATAATACATTAAATACATACACTACATATACATATACACATTACACATTTTATACATACGAGTACATACATATTAGATATAATCATATACATATATATTATTGTATGCATATACATAAAATACTACTGTATAAATACAGATATGCAATCAATTAAGAGATAAATAGTGCTTGAATACCAAATTTTTAAAGACTTGACAATTATTCCCAATAAAAATACTTACCTTTATACGATGTCACTCTGCGTCCTTATTCAATACAACATAAATTAATCTTCACACAATCCACAAAAGACCGCACAAATGGCTGTCCTAATAACCAGTAAACACCAATTACCAAAAAACATCGATAGTTATAAACTGAGATAAGGTACCACATAAACATTAGATAACTAATTATACGTTACGTAAGCAATATAAAATGTTAGCAATAATGTAAACTAAGTTAATGTAGCCTGTTCTTATTGACAGTCGATAGAGCCGAGTTGCATAATAGAAATAGTGTAGATAGATATAACGAATGGACGTTAGAATGATAAATAAGTCTTGGTTGTTTCGATTTTATATTTTGCCGATTGTAAGAAAGTAGGTTAATGTGTAACAAGATGATGATGCTGATCACGCAAGGCCTAGAATACCCTGACATTTAAGAGGGAACGCGGGGTGCACTTTTCCATACAAATGTATTCCCCCGTCTTCTCCCTGGAAAATGCTTCTAGAGGAAAATTTATTTCAACAAAATATCAAGATCTGCTGTAGCTACGCCCCTACCATTTGCTAGTTTGACAAATTTGTACGGAAGCCTTTGGTGCGCGAGTCCAACTTGCACTTGGCAAGTTTTATTTTTCCTTTTGAGGTACGTAACCCTAAAAAGTAGCTTTCCATTATCAAGAAGAAAATCTGCCGCCTTGCATAACCTTCCGCGGTGTTCCGTAGCTACAACGGAAGAGGTAGTAGGTACTTGGCTATCAGTCAAGTCAAGTTGAATTCAAGATAATATACTCGTAACTACAGAGTGTAGTCTATAGTGTCTAGTTTAGCTCTAATCGCTTTGCACCATAGACGTAATATAAAAGGATGGTGTACTTAAGACGGTTTGACAAATTCAATTTAATCCGTATGCTTTAAACATAAGGTTGTAATTGCTTTGTAGAACAAAACGGCCCAATTGAGAGACACCAGGATGGGAGTGTGTCCTTGTCTAACAACCTGCTATTCCCATTATGTTTTAAACTATATGTATGGCTTTGATAATATACATGTACAGATACCGTATTAAAAACACGTAACTTTCGAAATAAAGATCTACTATTTATAGTATATCTTCTGTTTACGTAAGACGAGCTACGCGTGCACTACGCGGAGCTCGTGAAAAAAAAAGCCGGTTTGTGCAGTGCTGCTAAGCCACAATCACGCAGGAAAGCATGATATTAATATGATGATTAGTTATCATCAGTACGTTTTAATATTTCTCAATCGTTTGAGTACGAAAACACGATTATAATTTTGAATTTTCGTTGGTTAGTCGGACTGGTCAGTGTTGTCAGTTTAGTAATTGGGTAATTATCCAAATATTTGAAACTTTTTTCTGCGTATAACATTAGTGTTCAACAGGTCACAACTATTATACAATCGTACTTTAACCGACTTAGAAAAAGGAGAAAGTATTCGAAGAGTATGTTTATTTTATTTTGTTGTTACCTCAGATCGTAGTCAAATCTGAACCGATTATTATTAAATTAGTGCCCGTGTATATAAGTATTCTATGTCCTATTCTACCCACTGGCTATGATATGACGTTTGTCCTCACGCGTCTGCTCGTGTTCGGGGGCAGATACCGTGCGCCACGCAGCTGTCTCTCACGCGTTCTGTGTATCATAATTCTCACCGTAACTTTTAAATTATTTACCTGAATTACTTATTGAAAAACACTTATTGTGTAATGTAATTTTACTAATATTATTTTCTTTAGGTTTCCTACAGACCCTGTACAATCAAACCTTTAAAATATAATAAATTAAATGTAATAAAAATATGTTTTAAAACAAGTTTTGGCTGGGAGAATGAACTAAAATGTTAAAAATAAATTCTACTAAGTATTTTGCGGGTACTAACCTATATTCTTAAAAGCTTGTGGCACTACTCGTTTTACAGGTTAGGTACTTACTATACCTCTGTGCCTCAAGCTTTTAAGAATTTAGGTAAGTACCTACCCGCAAAATACTTACTAGAATTTATTTTTAACATTTAAGTTCATTGTCCCAGATAAAAGCTTGTTTTAAAAAATATTTTTTACTCTTAATTTATTTTCAACTTTTTGGTAAGTAAGGTACCAAGGTAGTATTTTAAAGTAGGCGTGATGTTTTAAAATATTCTACGGATCTTATGATGCGATTATGGGTAAAGCGCTCTTCAAGGCAAATCAATCGAGCCCAAACTTGGTGGTATTATGTTCTTTTATCACAGAAATGCCATGGCCACCTTCCGTCTCCATCATCAAACCAGCTCCATGGTACCATATTGTCACCGAAGATACATAAGTTCACCAAATTTGAGTCAAATCGGACATCAGGAAGTGGGTCTAATTTAGCTTCCAAGATTCCACTCGAACATACAGACATACATACATACCTACATTGCAAGTTAAATAAAATCTTGTAAAATGGGTAGCGACCACTATAACAGCTGGTATCCCTAAACAGGCACGTATCGACAATATTTGAAAGCTTTACGACAGAGTCACGCACACACAGAGCAAAATTTAGGCCGTTTTTTGAGTGGCTTTGAAATGTCATGTTCCATCTGGACGAGTATATAATCAAAGATGTATGGTATATATATAAGTTGTCCATACTAAAGAAAGGGACAAACTCCGTTCAAGGTCGGTCTCATGGGGGCCGGTGTACGCGATCTAGTTTAATATGTAGCAAGCAGGTCTGTGCTTTGCACTGATCGTTGGACAGTAGGTGCTTTATCGATCCGCAATAGTCGTGCAGGAATGTCTCCAAAAAAATATAGGTACCTACTAAACTTAATGATCAACTCTTCTCAAACAAGATGATATCACCACGTCCGATTTCGAATCGAAGTAAATGGAGTTATCAGTACCTAACCCTTGACATCGCGTATCAGATCTGAGACACAAATTGTCAAAAGGGTTATGGAACTCTTGAAATTATTTCATTTTACCTACTGATCTAAATAGAGGTCAGTTACAGTGAATGATTGCTCCATTGTTTTATTAAAGAAAGCTTTTTATGAAGATGTTATCATGTGTAATGAGAATTTAAGATCATCTTGGTTTTCTGTTTGACTGATGCTTTATAAGGGCGGTAAAAATGTTAGTTGAGACACTTTTGCTCAAGCAGCCTTCGTGTTAACATCGTTACCTTTACCCTGTTGGGAATATCGTTCAGAAGACGAAGTGCTGTCCAACTCAATGAAGCTAAGTATTTGTATTACATAATGTATAGAATAATTGTGGCCAGAATTTGGTTTTATAGGATATGTTTATAATAATGATGGTTTCAGCTAGGAATGGTGATGAAAGTGTTTTAGCTTCGTTGAAGGTGGTAAGGAAACGCTATGAGGGGTGGTGGAGGCCTTTTGGGGGAAACCCCATAATATTTTGTATAAATTATCTAAATCGGTATTGATTTTCATGTTATGTCTAGTTGAAAATTGTTATAAAGCCTTGTGATTTTACATTAAATACTTATTGTATATTGCTGTTCTGTTTGTTCTATTGTCTATTATTATGGTCCTGAATGTCCTGATGGTACATAAAATGTTGTTATAATGATAAAGGTACAAAATAAAATGCTTTCTCGGTGATGTCCTGACTTTGCTATTTTATTAATAAGTCCTACCTATTAGCTGAAGTACAGGCAGGTGGTTTTGGACTTGTTCCTAGTGAATATTTAGCTTCAGACATAGTAAGTTTATGGTAGACCACTAGACTACCATGTACCACCTACCTTGTTGATCACTAATCTAACACGTTCAAGTATATACATGCTAGCTATATTTTAATTCTCATACCTTTTGTCATTACGGAGTTCCAGTTCCTACAGCCCGGCTCAGCTTATCATATTATTACATTGTCAACGAACTTACATAAAGGTACGACCACACCGTGGCGTCCTGCGAGCGCGATCTAGGCGGCGATCAGATAGCGCAGTAGTATTTGTACCGACTGGTTCACACCAAACGCGATCTACGGCGATCAGAAAACAATAGACATTCAGATCGCGAAAACGCACGCGGACGCAAGACGCCGCGGTGTGGTCGTACCATAATAATGCCAAATTTCTGCTCAATCGGATATCAGCCCCCTGATTCTCAATCATTCGAAAACCTATTCGGATTCGGAAGCTTCATTTTTAGTTTTGAATGTTGATATGAATGAATGTTTTGGGGAAAATCAACAGAAGTCGAATCGACTTTCCTGTTACAAAAAAAAATTATTAGAAGCATATATCATCTAGACAGTACAGAAACCCTACGAAATATTTTCAAAGAGAACAAATTTCTTACTATAACCTGTATATTTATATATCAAATTTGTTGTTTTGTTAGAGACAATAGTAACTTCTTCTTCGAAATTAAATCTAGTCGTTTTTCATTTTACGCTCAAAATATAAACATAACATTTATCTGCCCCAAGCTAATAACACATTATATCATAAAAGTTCTAATTTTACTGCAATAAAGATTTACAATCACCAACCATTAAATATTAAATTGTTAACGAATCCACAATTTAACAAACAATTAAAATCTTGGTTGCTTACTAAGGGCTTTTATACCTTAAATGAGTTTTATCAAAATTAATTTAGTTACTCTAGGTATCTATTTTTAATGTATAGTAACATAGTATTTATTACTAAGCATACCTATTTGTAAATAATATTACGTAAGTAGAACTAAAATTAAAGATACTACATATAGTTATTAGCTTAGATTCATAAATACTATTTATAATATTGTACGCCTGAAAAGGGCAAACTGTTGATACTACCATGTAACGAATTTACCATCTACTTGTACACAGTTTCAACAAATAATTGTGATAAAGATATTTTGATTTTGATTTGATTTTGATAAATCCGTGAGCTATTTTGTCTCGGAAACCTTTCCAATTAGAATCACTGATTTTTTGAATTGAAATATCAAAAGTAACGGACCGGAGCATTGTGAATTGCAAAGATCCAAGTCCAAGTAAAGGCTGTTTCCGAATCCGGATTTGCTTTCGAATGATTGAGAATAACCTTACAGGAAGTAGCTGAAAAATGGTTCGCAAGATTAGAAAATTGTGTTACTTACTTACAAACATTGCAAATTATATAACAGCTTCTAAAAACGTACATACTCACATATCGTACTGCTATTATGGATTGTAAAACTGTGCTGCTATTACTAGGCGATTTCCACAGATAATGGACCTAGGCTTGACCTAGGCGTTGGCTATTCATTATTCTGTGACCTAGGTCGCAATAAACTCTGCCGGGTAAATAAGCCATTTCACCATATATATGTATATCGAAGCATCTCACAATTTCGATTTAATCATTAACATGGTTATGGAGGAGGACTAACTGTATCTCTTCCGTGGTTATGTTGCCTAGACTAGATGAGACTGACTAGATGATGATAACTATGTCTGCGTTTAAAATTTGGCCAGATTTGAGTGTCCATCTCGACTGCGTATAATATATCATTTGACTAATTAAATGACACACAAATTATGAATGTTTGTATTTACGCATGTTCCGTCGTAGCCCTATCCGATTTTGATGACGTGATGTCGATTGATTATTTAATTTGGTCCGTGAGAAATAGACATATTTTTATTATATTTTTATTTATTAGGAGATTCTTAATTCGTATGTTTTTTTTTCCAATTTGTATTATTTTTTAAACGTTGCTAAAGTTTATCTCCAAAATAGTCCCAAGATCTAATAAGTGTCTCCAGAGATATGACGATAAACGTCTCAAACTTACTACTGAATCGTGACTCAACACGCAACATGGAAGTCTTATTTTTTTTAGTTTTAATCTACAATTATTATTCTTTCATTATTAGTATTGTGGAATCTTACTTATAAGTTATTTATAAATACTATAGAAAGTTGTTATAGAATATAATTATCCTAAGTTCATTTATGTGTAGGATGCCTTCATTACAGCATTGGTGAGAAATATGAGAATGATCCTTACCATTGTAAGGTTTCAGGAGTCCCATATGAACCTACCGCACAACATTCTTGATACTTTAAGGTAGAATATGTTTTATTTTCAACCGATCGAAAAAGGAGGAAGTTCTATGTTCCACTGTATTTTTTCTCATGATCAAACGGCATGACCACGGTAATTATTATTATATTACTGTGGCTGACATTTGGCATATGGGTAGCCTGGTAGATTACGATACCTACTTTTTACCGCAAGTGTTGTCGCATTCGTATTTGGCGCCTTTAGAAACGGAAATGAACGAGACGTCAGAACCTGACACAGCGTGTAATAGGCGGAGCTATCGGCGAAAGGCTGTGAAGATGGACGACGTGCGAGACTTTCGAGAGTAACACACTTTGCTCCGGACTGCCTTCGAGACTACATCTCCGGGTCTGAATATACCGTCAAGACGCCGCCTAAAAATAACGCAAGAGCGGTATTTCTAGGGGCAATCGCGTCGCGTAATTTTTATAAGAATAAAGTGAAACAGTGATTGTTATCGTTCCAAATGTATATTAACTGAATTAAATGTATATTGTTGATTATAACCCCTTTGTCACTTTTACAAGTGAAGCCACGGGGCGCGGCTCGTATTATATAAATCTTGATTGAATACCTAAGTATATAGTCAAATTTTTAATTAAACGGAGTAAAATGACATTACGAGTATTGCCACTTTTTCATGAAATAAAAATAGGCATGTGGTATAAAAGATTTAGTTAATGGAGTCATATCAATTCAGTGAACTAGTTCAATAACTCATATTAAAGTTTTCCTAATAGTATTACATATTTTATCATCCTTATTCAACGTCTTATACCTTGATCAAATACATAATTCAGTTAATTAGAACTTATACGTCCTAATTGATTTAAGTGTTTTTAATCTATAGTTCAGTTCTTTGAACGATAAAAAAAACATCATCAGGTTTGAATGTTGGCAACATTATTTTGATAAGTGACATTTTGACCTGTCAGTTTACTCCGGCTAATTAAAAATTCGACTATAGTATCATAGATAAGAATATGTACTAAAGTATATTAGTAGATTTACTACAATGGTCCGTATATAGTTAATACTACTTAGCTGATAACCGCGACTTTGTTCACGTACACACCGAGAATTTTATCACTAAACTCTGTGAATGTGTCAACCAACATTTGTCTGATCTGATTTGTGTTGATATGTAAAAATCATGATTTTATTTTCACAAAAAATAGCCTATGTTCATATTCATGCTATAAAGTATCTCCTTGTTAAATTTCAGTAAGATCGGATCGATCGTTTAGGCTTGATTAGATAAACAAACTGACAGCGTGACAGAGTTACAAACGTTTTTACTAGTTATTTATGAAACTAGTGCGGTAAGTTGGTTTTTACAAACGAGTAGACGAATGTAAGCCCGAGACGAAGTCGAGGGCTTACCATAGTCACGAGTTTGTTAAAACCAATATCCGCACGTGTGTCATACAACATTTTTCAGCAAATTTGCAAGAAAACACTACAATTGGTAATAAAATAAACATAAATAAATAATCAAAAAGTCGAAACAAACAATCTTTGACGTTTCTAATGTGAAAATGGCGCCATGTATGTTGTAAGTTGTTACAAGTTAAAAGTTAACTACATCTTTCGTCTCATTTACTTATGAGTATTAAAGTGAGACAAATGTATTAAGCAAAAGCGCTTTCAAGGAGGTGCTATCATTCAGCTTTTTTTTTACGGAAATTAAAAATAAACCGTAAAGGATACGTACGGCGCCATACTACAGATTGTATAATAGTTACTACGTGCCATACACCGGAGCGTGCGGTAAGTACTTACCGCACACGTGCTGTAAGAACTTTCCGCATGCTCCGCTGTATATTGCGTAATTTTTAACTTACAAACAATGTATACAGGCTTCGTAAATGCATTTTTTGAGCAAATGTGCTGAAAAATATTAATCTGGATCTGTGATACTCACTTGATCGACCTTGAGCAAATTTTCTTTAGGAAACCGTCTATTTCGAGGCAATAGACAAACTGTGCTGTACTTGACAAAATTTAATAAACTTACAAATTACCGTGTCGTAAGAGATCTAACAAACTCTTAGTGGAATTGTCACTAATTCTATCTAAATAACTAAAATGTCAATAAATTTAGAAAGTTCATTTGCTTTGAAGTCGAAGTTCCTTCTGGCCAGGTAATTAAACTGAGACCACCCACAGTCTTCCTCACCGGATGTATTTTCTATCTACCCTCTCTGTTACTAAATAACACAATAATAGGTTTCCATAGCGTCTTCCGTAGAATAGATCTCCTTTGAAAATTTACCTACTTAGATATTTTATTAGATACATAAATAAGTTTTAGTACCTAAGGACTTCTTCTAGTCCGTCTAAGACAATGCTTACACGTTCATTGAATAATTAAGATAGTCTAAAAGAACCGACTTACATGCCCCGCAATTCAGATTCAGTAGCAAATTTGAGACGTTTATCGTCATATCGCTGGAGATACTTATCAAATCTCAATGAAATAACAATGAAACCACCTCGGAATTGTACCCTACCGATTAAAAATTAATTCGAATCGGTTCACAATTGACGGTGTAATCGTGTAACATACATACAAAAAAAAAACATTCAGACGAATTGATAACATCCTCCTTTTTATAAGTCGGTTGAAAATTGATGATTGATTGTGATTTTAAATGATTTTGTTTGGAAAAATTATAGAAAATTCATCAATTTTTGTTTTCACGTATCTTTGTAACACAATCGATTTGAATTAAATTGGAAATGTAGGTAGTGTGGATTCTGGAATAACATAACACATCGGCTAATTTTATTTTCAATCAATTTAATCAATTCATTATATTAATAATTGAATCATTCCTGATAATGTATTGACACATAAGGAGGTGTAGAGTCTATGTAGAGTGCATGGAGGATCCATGGTTGAGTACGTTAGCAGGTAGCGATTCTTTTTTTTTTATCATATAGGCTAGCGTTTGACCCCTATCTTACCTGTTGGTATGTGATGATGCGGTCGAGGATGATATTGATAATCGTCGATGCCTTCAGAAACTTCTTATGGTTACTAAGGGTGAGATGATACAAAAAGTCCTGTCTATGTGGTCAACCAGAGCATAGAACGGATATACGAATATTTTTTTTTTGTTTTTTTAAAGATTACTCGCAATGTGGGTTGCACATTACTAGTATTCTTGTTAACCCCTCCAACTAAGCTAAATATGCTTGTGTCTGGAGTGGGTTCACGTCAATAGTGCAATGGGATGATCAACGATATACTAATAATACTACGGAACCAAAGTAAGGGAGGGTAAGAAAATGTTCCAATTTTTTTTGTTTCACACAAAGCAAATTAAATTAAGCATATATTTAACAGTAGTAAAATTCTCACGAATCGAGTACCTAACTCCCTTTGTGTAGTCGGTGAATACGTCAATAAGAATTGTGTTTCTCCAAACGGCGCGGTGAGCGAAAATTCACCCCTAACAAAGAAAACAACACAGATGAGAAACTCATCGTCGGCCACTTTTGCGACTGATTGTAAACTTTGCAATAACAAGCCTGTAAAGGCTTCTTCACATACTTAGCGGGTTTTTTAGTGATATGCAGATAACTGATATATGATGTAGATATATAGATAGGGGTCTTCAAGTCGCGAGTGAATAGGTATTGTGGAGTAAGCGCGCTACATCATCGACCGCATCGTCACTTAACATCAGGTGAGATTAGTGGTTAAGTAGTACCCATATTCGCATAAAAAAGTCTGTGGTAACTCGAAAACTAGGCTGGAATAAAGGCTGAAATCCCACCAAAGCTGAGCGAGGAAAATGAGCGGCTTGCGAGGAAACAATCAACCAATATACTACACTTAATATTATTTTGGCAACGAAAACGAGACTCTAAAACCTGCTCTCCTGGTTCTCAAGGAGTCGCTAATACGATATCCGTCTGACGTGGCATACCTTACTTATCCTGGATACACCCTGAAACACAATTTTATAGATTTTAAATGTGATATGGGCGTATGCCCAGGACGACAACTTCTGTCGGCGTCTCTGAAATCTTGAAAACCCTCGCTATTCCGTGCTTTGGCTACTGGTAACACAGGCCTAGATAAACTTCTCTACGCCTGTCTATCAGTCGTACAGAATGTAACAGGACAAGCCTAACTACCGGCTAATGGAAAGCGAATACATCTAATCTATAACAGCTGTGACACGCAAAAGCACGCGCAAAAGTCTAGATTGACAGTATTTTGCGCGTCACCTTGACAGCCTCAGACGCCCTGTTATTTTACAGGATACTTTATCCCTTAAACCGGAAACATTGATTGTACCACACCTGGTGGACTATAAAAAGTCCTACCAATATTATAGACGTCATTTAAATTAATTTAAACCGTCATAGACTTTAAAGAGGTATCGCATGAGGTATTGTCTAAAATATATTAGCTTGAACAACTCCATGCGTTTTCAAGCACTTATTACGTGCTCATAGTATTAAATTAGGTATGTAACCTGTATTGTTTGCGTATACAGGGTAAATAAGATCACAGTATGAATGCAACTTAGTCCGTCAATCCGTCTGTTCATTCCGCCGCGGGCGAGGTTATTTCACTTTCAAGTTTTAACAACTAAAGAAAATAAAAACTATTGCGATGACTTATATTGCTATGCAAATGTAGGGTCGACTTTTTATTTGTTCTGATTTGAGGGTATTTTAATGTCGAATTGCGAAAACTTTCAATACATGTAGGTGGTAGGACACCATCTAGTGTCCGTATGTTCAGCTACCACACTCAAGCTAGAAAATATGTGTAAGTATAATATGTAATCTAGTCCTTGAGAGCCGGTTCCCATTCTAGGCCTAGCGTGCTACCATCCTCAACCGCATTTTCACTTACCAACAGGTGAGATAGTGTAGTCAAACGTTAGCCTATACAATATTTAAAAAAACCTCTCCTACACAGTGGCAATGATTTTTTTTAACTATCTTATGGTAAACCATATGAAAAATGGAAGAACGAAAAATATTTATGAGACAAGTGTGAATGGGCCAGCCGGTAGAAGCCGACCTAGGCGAACATATCACGACCAGATAGGAGACGTGTTAAGGAAAGGCCAAGTTAAAAGTACCTATAATAGGCGAGCATGTATGAAGGCGCTCATGAAAGTGAAGAAGCAAGAAGGAAAAAAGTGGTATCTGCTACCCCAACGGTAAATAGGCGTGATTTTATGTTATGTATGTGTGTGTATCTATGGTGACGGCCAACTACGGAACCCCACATTGCACGTGGCCTGACATGCACATGTCCGGTATTTTCTAATTACTTCAACCACTAAGCCACTGTAAGCCCTCACAAAATTAATCCAACTTTTTCCAATTGTTGTCACTCTATTGGCAATAGTGTTGAGTGCACTCAAGTATTACAGTCAACAGTTGCAAATGTGTCACAAATTAATGATTCGATTACCTTCGTACCTATCAATGTAAACAGTCTAGGGTTTGCCTCTGGCTTCTTTTACATTTTACTTCTTATTTTGTTAAGTTTTTCACTAGTTCTCTTCTTCTCATCTTGAACGTATGACGTATAACTATGACGTATAACTATGACGTATTGTATTTATAATGTATAACGTTTATTTATCGCTTTGAATGGCAAAGTGTCAAAGTGGCAAAGCCGGTCAGTACCCACCTTTATAGGTTAACGTCATCGTTCATCAGGCGAGCGTCGTGATTGACTTGTTATCATTAAAAAAAAGTAAGACCAGAACGTGGAGTTACAAGGAAGCGAAGCACCTTGGGAACCGGGAACCTCTAACCGAACCTCGAACCTTTAATACTTTGTATTCTGTAAGTGTTTGAATTTTAGTTAATTTATAATGAGTTACAGCAAAGTAGAGTCTATTTTTTCATACTTGATGAATATTTATCTTATGATCTCACATGTTACAGTACTTGTCTCCAATTGGAAGACAGCTGTAATAGGAGGCACTGAACTATCGATTTTTGTCCGAACCACATAACGTAACCATCTCAACACTTCTTTCATGACACCATGTTGCATTTCGGTTGGTTTGAGTTACTGCCAAAGCCTTACCACTAGTAGATACCCATTTAGAACCACAAAATAATCACGATTTTGTTGATTTATGAACCGACTTCCAAAAAGGAGATAGTTCTCAATTCGTCTGTATGTCGTTTTTTTGTATGTTTGTTAACCGATTTCTCCGCCAACTGTGAACATATTTGAATGATTATTTTTTAATGGCTAGGGATTATCTCCGAGGTGGTTCCATTGTAATTTCATCAAGATCTGATGAGTATCTCCAGAGATATAGAGATAAAGACCTTAAACTTGGTACTGCAAATAGTGCAAATGACTATCGCGTCATTTCAAGTAGTTTTTTTCGTTTTTTATACGATCTTAAACTATCTGAATCAATTTTATTGTAATCATCGAGATAAACTAACCAACAGTGTACTTTCATGCTAATAGGTTTAACCAACATGGACCAATTAACAGAAGTGCACGTAAGTAACGTTAACCCAACAGCTCAAATAAACACCAGTCTACCACTTTACGCGGCATAACTGTTAGCGCTTAAAGTTACCTTTTGTCTGCAAGTTGGCCAGTAAAACGCAAAATGCTAGGCTTTATATCTAGAAATAGAATACACCAAATAAATCTTCCAAATTCTGATGAAAATGTTGCCATGAATATTTATCTAAGAGATGTTTATGTGAAAGACTTCAAGTATATTAGTCCTGAGGTGCTAGAAGCTGCGAAGAGATCCAAGATCAAAGTTTTCTTGCCTGAAGATGAGCAGAGATCCGCTTGTGAGAAATGGTGCGGGGAGGTCATGAAGGGGCTGAAGCAGTTCTTTTATGGAGGGTCTTTGCATGGCGTTAAGTGAGTTTACTTTATACTTATATATGTTATATTTTATAGTTATACAGGGTGATTAAGTACCCATGGATCAAACGAAACAGAGTGGTAGAGGACCACACTGCGCATCTATTGAACCCCCATGTATGTTCTACCATTTTGGATAGTTTATGAGATATGACATTTTTTTTATGTTTTTGCCTTTCGCCGCTTTGGTTCACTAAAATTTTTTTTTCTGCGTAACCCTTTACGCTATGTCGATATTTTTTTTTGAAACCTTAGGTAAATAATAGACTTAATAAATTATTGTAATAAAAAAAATTTGTTAATAAAAATATAAACGTTACTGGTTGTAACATGAAGGTTATAGAGTATAAAAAGCTAAAAATTAATGTTAGGTAGACAGTATTTATGAATATCGAGCGCCCTTGTTCTACCAAGATCTAAAACTTACCAGGATAAATCAGCGGTGTCATTGAGACTTTTTATCTCGGACCGGGGGACAGGCAAATGATATAACACTGTTTTGGGAATGTATGACAAATTTTAATACTTCAAAACGTCCCTTACCTCCAAAGTGAGTTACATTACTTAGTTAAAGCCGCAATACTATGTCTAAACATTTGACTATAAATACCATTCGGTTTTCGTTACTTTTTAGGTTAATTTATTTTACATCTTACTACTGAAATTTGATTATTGTCTTTCTTGCATCTTGCGAATATGAAATTAAAGTTTTAAGGGTAATAAAAAGAGTTATAATGAAATTAGCTTAGCTGCAGCGTCCGGTGGCGTCTGAGCACACCACTCTAAACAGACGTCATTCATCGTCGCACCAACAGCTCAAAACTACGACGACATCCAAACGGTGTGCGTCGCACAAACACCTCAAACTAACGACGTCTTCCAGCGTCGAACAAACAGTTGGCGACACCCATAGTCGTCCAAACAGCTCAAACAGCGCCAAAAGGCTGTAACCAAAAATCCGATTGTAATTTGTCGCCATGAAGGATGACGCGAAACATTTTAGGTTATCAAAAATTGACTCACCGCAAAATCACGACGTTATCATATGGCACTACGCCATAAGCACGCCGAGTATTATCGCAAGGGCGATTTGGAATACGGATTTATTTTATTGAATCCGATTTATAAAATTTTCTAAAAAATGAGCCCTTCGTATGCCTAGGGGCAAGAAAAAGTGACGTCTCCGATCGAGAATTGACAGATGTCAAAGTCATTTTTTTTTTGAAAGATTGTCTATAGGATATTGAATGATCCACAGACCAAGTAATAACTCGATTATTTAAAATCGACTAAAAATGGCTAAATACGAAAATGTTCTAAATTATTTAAAACCAAAAGGTAATTTTGTCAGTCTTAGAAGCTGAAATGTGCTTCCAAACGAAAAATATGTAACGAGTCGAAATACCTCGTTACAGTACATACCTTCCCAAAAAAAAATAAAAGAATGAAACTTCTTTTATTTTTGAGAAGAACTCCCAAAAAATTCCTAATAAAAACTTATTCAAAAAAAAATTAATAAACAGAAAATATTCCGCCACCAAAATATGAAATTTATTCAAACTAAAAGAAGACACTAATAAAGCATAACATTAAATCAGTTAAGCTTCTAGCCACTGACTAAGTTGCTCTAGAAAAACAAGTTATAAAAACTTTCTAACTAAGTGAAAAACAATGTTAAGGTTTATCAAAACTAATCCATCAATATGACTCAATCCTAAAATCCATCACAAATTAATTATACTCAAGAGTGGATAAGCACCATAGCCTCCATCTACCTATCTGTATTACAAACCAAATAAATATTTCTGAAATATTTAACAAAAGTGTAGATAAGCACCATCGCCTCTATCTTTTATAATCTCAGAACGATTCTAACTAAATTAAAAGGTAATAACAAAGGTTATCCATATTGTAGTACGGTTAAGCATTAGCTGCCGACTATAGATAATTATTCACTGCAAAAGATTCAGCGAACAAGTTTTCAATGAAAAAGTTGAACAACAAAAGTTCAAATTATTCTCATAAAAATAGAGAACCAAAAATAATAAGTAGTGACCGGCTCAACTCTACCGACTTTCCGAACACTAACAAATTAATAAAAGGGTTTGTCAAAAAGACCAAAAATTGTATATTGTGACCGGCTCAACACCACCGACATTCCGTGCACAATAACAAGTTAACAAAAGTTTGTTGGGAAAACAACAAAGTTGTATTGTGACCGGCTCAACACCACCGACTTTCCGTTCACAATATCTAAAAAGTTTTCAACGCTTGAACTAAAAATGTCAAAGCGAGGAAAAAATGAAGAGTAAAAAATTACCCAAAAAGGTTAACTGAGACAAAAGCTCAAAAAGAGTCAAATCCGAGAGGCAAATCCGGGTAAAAATTATATAGAGCTCTAAGTGTCAAATCCAAGTCTTAGGTCTACAACAAACACAAACTAAATAATCTAAATAATATATAACATGCTTCACAAAGACTGAAACACATCTATATTAAAAATGTATTTACACTATGTGCAGGCTATTTGAAAAGTGGAAAGCTTTTCATAGCAATCTAAAACAATATTTATACTAGAAAAGTGGAAAACTTCTCAAAGCATCTAAAAGAAAGTTGAGTACTTGAAAAGTGAAAAGCTTTTCAAAGTAACCAAAATAATAAAATATACAAAAATATACATAAGATCTTTTGATGCCAAGAAAATTTCTAAAAGAAAATATAATCGTTAGATGTAGCTTTTGAAGTTGGGTAAAAGTTCAAAAGTAGGTTAAAAGTATCAAAAATAAAATAAAATTACCAAAAATAGACCTAAGTTAGGTTTAGTATATTTAAAGTTGTATTTCAATAAAGTGTTGGTTTTCCTTTCAGGCGATCATCTTTCATCTCCGGCAACTTCTTTCATACTTCAAATCTCATTCATCAACTAACAACGCCGGACCAAAATAGAATATCAAAACAAAGTTAAATAAAAGTTAAATCCAAAAATGAAAATTTTAATATTTAATTATATCTTTAACATGATAACGTCCAGTACTTGTTTTATTAAATTCCTTTAGTACATAAACGTTAGGAGAAATTCTCTCTACAATTTCACATTTAATAAACTTAGGTGCTAATTTAGCCGAAAAATATGCAGGTGCATTTGACTGTACAAAACTTCTACGCCAAACTACATCACCGACATCAAAAGAAATGACTTTTCTTCCCCTATTATAATAAAGAGCATTACGCTTATAAGCTTTCAAAAGATAAGCTTGAACTTTAACAAAAACTTCACTAAGTGAATTTAAAGAGTGAGCATAAGTATCTCTAGTACCAAGCTCAAGTTGATCTAAGTTATCAAAAGAGTTACTAAAACGGTGTAAAGATGCATCAAAAATAAGTTCTCTACCGAACATCAAAAAGTTAGGAGTGTACTCTGTAGCAAGATTTACACTACTATTTAAAGCTAATTGGACATGAGGCAAAAACCTTGACCAAGTTCGATGATCATTTTTAACAAAACAAGAAATACATGTTTCTATTGTCTTATTATATCTTTCTACTGGATTATTCTGTGGAGTGTATAGTGCATTATAAAATATTTTAGTGATGTTGAAATTTTTTAAGAAATCTACAAAATATTTAGATATAAATTGGGGTCCGTTGTCGGCCACTAAAATTTTAGGTACACCAAATTTAAGAAATATTTCTTTTTCAAAGATTTTACAAATTACTTTAGAAGTAGCATTTATCATTGGAAATATCCAACAATATTTAGTAAAAACATCTACAATTGAAAGAATGAATCTATGTCCAGAATAAGATTTAGGTAAAATCCCAATAATATCAACGGATAACATTACCATGGGTTGATCAACTTTCTTAGGGTTAACCATCTTACCAGCAGGAGCAGAAGTTGAATGTTTATAAGCTTTACAAATGTCGCAAGAAGAAATATATCTTTGAACGTCTCCGAACATTCCTTTCCAATAATAATGTTGTTTTATTTTATTAAGAGTTTTATGTATTCCAAAGTGTCCAGAATTAATATCATCATGATTAGAACGAATAGTATCTAAAACATGTTCTTTAGGTATAACAATTTTCCAATTCAAACGACTATTAGGGTCAAATTTATTTTTACAGTAACGATACAAAGTATTATCTTCTACTCGAAGGTTTTTCATTCTAGAAGGGTATTTTTGACAATTTATAAAGACTTTTCTATACCAAGGGTCTTCTAGATCTTCATCTGGTGAGACAATATTTATAGCGGAAACTAATATTGAAGTTATATTGATTCTAGATAAAGCGTCAGGAACTTGATGTAAAGATCCTTTTTTATGAACAATATCAAAAGTAAATTGAGAAATACGTGCAGCTCATCGAGCTAAGCGTCCACTAGGGTTATTAAGTTTTAAAAGCCACTTAAGACTAGCATGATCTGTCACGACTGTGAATTTCATTCCTTCGACATAAGGTCTAAAATGTTCAATTGAATCTAAAACTGCCAAAAGTTCACGTTCAGTGGTACTATAATTTCTTTCACATTTATTTAAAGATCTTGAATAATAAGCAATTGGATGTTGTTCATTATTTTCGTCTTCTTGACTCAGAACACTACCAATTCCTACAGAACTAGCATCGCAATGTAAAAAGAAAGGTTTTTCAAAATCAGGACACTGTAAAACAGGTGTAGTTATTAAGGCATTTTTTAAATTAATGAAGGCTTCTTCAGCTTCTTCATTCCAAACAAAAGTATGTTTTATCTTTTTACTTCCGGAAGTTAATTTAGTTAAAGGGGAGGCAATATCAGCGAATTTACAAATGAAACGTCGATAATATGAACATAATCCTAAAAAGCTTCTAAGTTGTTTTACGGACTCTGGTCGTGGAAAGTTTTCTATAATTTCTAATTTAGACGGATCAGTATGTAGGCCTTGACTGTCTACAATATAACCGAGATAACGAAGTCTTTCTTTGCAAAATTCACATTTTTTAAGATTTACTGTTAAGCCTGAGTTTTTAAGTATTTCATGGACTTTTTTAAGGTACTCTATATGATTTTGAAAATTATCATTTACTAAAATCAAATCATCTAAATATTTAAACAGGACATTGTCAAATTCAGGTCCAAAGAGTTTATCAACCAAGCGTTGTAACTCTGCCGGTGCGTTGGTGATTCCAAAAGGCATCCGAACAAAATGGTACAAGTTTTTTCCAGGAACTACAAAAGCAGTCTTTTCACGAGAGGACTCTTCAAGTTTAATTTGCAGAAATGCTTTAGAAAGATCTATGGTAGATATGAATTTAGCCCCACGAAGGCTGTCTAATATCCTAGAAGGGTACGGCAAAGGATAAGAATCTTTAACAGTTATTGAATTTAATCGTCTCGAATCTAAACATAATCTGGTTCCACCATCTTTTTTATCGACGGCTAATACAGGGGAACACCAAGGAGATTTTCAAGGTTCTATAATTCCTTCTTTTAATAAAACTTCCACTTCATCATAAAGTTCTTTTTGTTTAGCAGGACTCAACGGCCAATATCTACTTTTAAAAGGTTCGCCAGTAACGTTAATTTTATGTTCCACAAGGGTGGTAAGGCCTAAACCTTTTTTCTCATAAGAAATATCTTCAAACAAAGCAATGGTTTCATCTAATTGTTGTTTCTCAGAAGGAGTTAAATGAACTGTAGAAGTAACAGCGTTCACTTGAATTTTATTATTGTGAACATATTCAATATTTTTCCACAAGTCTTTAGCTAAGTTAAATTTCAACCAAAAATCAAATCCCAATATAATAGGTGGATCAAAAGAGGGTATTATTAAAAATTCTACAAGTTTACAAACATTGTCAACGGTAACCGGTAATCGCATAGAACCGATAACTTTTCTTGATGAACCGTCAGCAGTACAAGCGGAGGCATCAATAGGTTTAATTTGAAATCCTAGTTTAGAAAAATGCAAGTGTTGGTTATTACCTAAAACACAGCTATTTGAACCACTATCTAGCAATCCAGAAAAAGTTTCATTATAAATGGTAAATTTTAAAAATGGTCTAGTATCATTTTGTTTAGTAAAAAGTATAGGAGCTGCTTTATGAACAGAAAAAAATGTTTTTAAATAGTCAAGCCATTCTGAAAATTCTCTCTTACACGTATCATCATCAGGTTTATAATTGGATATCGGAGCACCTGAAGTTTTTTTAAAAACTTGGGCCCGATGCCTTACAAGTTTTTTGAATTATTATTTTTTTTAATATTGTCAGAATGACAAGTATCACAGTTCTTTGTCAAAACGCCTCGTTTATGACATTTAAAGCACACAGGTCCAAGAATCTCTGTACACTCTTTATAAGTGTGGTCAGTCGCCTTACACTTCAAACAAGAAAGTTTGGTTTCAACCGCATGAAAGTTTTGTTTAATTTCCTTTACAGGTTTTCGGTTAACTAAAATCTCTAATTCCTTACTAATTCGGATAAACTGTTCAATAGTGTCTATTGATTTTCCAAATAAAAACGGTGTGTAAATAGGTAACATGTTGTGTTTAATTATAGTTATCAAAACATTCTCAAAAATTGGATTAGCTAATCTGCTAGACATATCTAAAATCTCAGTAATGAAATCAGGAAGTGACTCATTACTCCGTTGTTTGCGAGTTCTCATTTCATACTCCAAATGATAATCAAATTCAGGTTTGTCGAATCTGTTCAACAATTCAGTTTTAAGTGTTGTCCACGAAGAAACCCTAATTCGAATACTACGGAACCATTTCGTTGCTGTTCCAGTGAGCAGATCAGAAAAAGAACCGACTAAAAAGTTTTCATCAAAGTTTTTATACAAAAAATACTCCTCAACCGAAGTGATAAAATCTCTAACACAAGTTTTCCCATCAAAAGATATCTTACTACGCTTCAAATCAGGAAGTTTATTTGTTGAAGGCAAATGCTTTTTCAATTGTTCATTGAGTTGAACATTCATCGAGTTAAACGAAGGTAAAGGTGTAAAATTATGCAAGCTACTATGACCAAGGTTAGGTAAGAAAGGGTCAACCTCTGTTGCATTCAACATAACTAAATTATCCAACACCGGATTAGAAATAACATCCCTAGAAGTACCAGGTAAATTCTCTTCCAACAAGGGTGGAAATTGAACCTGTTTGTCAGTCATGATGAATAATCAAAAATATTAAAGAAACAAAGACAAACAACCAACTAAAAATTCAAAGAATAGTTAAAACTCATCAAAGTTTATAAGATTTTTTGTTAAAAACCGGTTTAAGTTATTATGTTTTAAAGTTTATGTTAATATTTAATAATGTTCAAAAGTATTTAAAGAAATTTGAATGTACAAAGAAACATTCAAATTGTGAAGTATGTAAGATGCAAAAAAGATTCACAATTTATCTTAATTTTCAAAATTATTAACAACGGCTAAGGTTATATCTATTTGTGAAAAGTAAAATCAATAAACTAGTTAATAATTATGTTAATAAGCTAGTATTTTCTAATATGAATGTAGCTTAATGCTTCTCAACAGTAAACAAACGTTATAACTTTATATAAGACAAAGTTATATCAATTCAAACAAAAACTTAGCACTTTCAATGTGGTCAAGGTCAGTTCCTTACAAAATGTAAACAACGCATATCTCAAATGTTATTATATAGTAAGTACACACTTAGATTAGTCTATCCAGTATATAAGACATATAAAGAACATTGTATGTTAATTAGTTTTGTTAAAATACAAAAAAAGTTGTAAACAAAGTTACAATTCTGTTTTCAAAGTACAAAAACTGTAAAAATGCTAAAAAAATAACACAAAAATTGCACTAAATTGTGACAAGAAAAACAAAAATAAGATGCAAGAAAGATTATATATGTGGAGGTAAATCCGGTCCCTGTTCTCGCGCTAATTGTAATAAAACATTTTTGTTTATAAAAAAATATAAATGCTACTGGTTGTAACATGAAGGTTATAGAGTATAAAAAGCTAAAAATTAATGTTAGGTAGACAGTATTTATGAATATCGAGCGCCCTTGTTCTACCAAGATCTAAAACTTACCAGGATAAATCAGCGGTGTCATTGAGACTTTTAATCTCGGACCGGGGGACAGGCAAATGATATAACACTGTTTTGGGAATGTATGACAAATTTTAATACTTCAAAACGTCCCATACCTCCAAAGTGAGTTACATTACTTAGTTAAAGCCGCAATACTATGTCTAAACATTTGACTATAAATACCATTCGGTTTTCGTTACTTTTTAGGTTAATTTATTTTACATCTTACTACTGAAATTTGATTATTGTCTTTCTTGCATCTTGCGAATATGAAATTAAAGTTTTAAGGGTAATAAAAAGAGTTATAATGAAATTAGCTTAGCTGCAGCGTCCGGTGGCGTCTGAACACACCACTCTAAACAGACGTCATTCATCGTCGCACCAACAGCTCAAAACTACGACGACATCCAAACGGTGTGCGTCGCACAAACACCTCAAACTAACGACGTCTTCCAGCGTCGAACAAACAGTTGGCGACACCCATAGTCGTCCAAACAGCTCAAACAGCGCCAAAAGGCTGTAACCAAAAATCCGATTGTAATTTGTCGCCATGAAGGATGACGCGAAACATTTTAGGTTATCAAAAATTGACTCACCGCAAAATCACGACGTTATCATATGGCACTACGCCATAAGCACGCCGAGTATTATCGCAAGGGCGATTTGGAATACGGATTCATTTTATTGAATCCGATTTATAAAATTTTCTAAAAAATGAGCCCTTTGTATGCCTAGGGGCAAGAAAAAGTGACGTCTCCGATCGAGAATTGACAGATGTCAAAGTCATTTTTTTTTTGAAAGATTGTCTATAGGATATTGAATGATCCACAGACCAAGTAATAACTCGATTATTTAAAATCGACTAAAAATGGCTAAATACGAAAATGTTCTAAATTATTTAAAACCAAAAGGTAATTTTGTCAGTCTTAGAAGCTGAAATGTGCTTCCAAACGAAAAATATGTAACGAGTCGAAATACCTCGTTACATTATATTATTATTATTTTACTCGAAAAGTAAATACTTTCATAATAATAGAAAAAGTTGCAAAAATCTCATTGACCAATGCTACTGCATAAAGTTTGCGAGGCCAATACAAAAGAAAATCACATGTAATATTTTTTTTCATACCAATTTTAAAAACTTTAGCATTTATCTCGCTACAATCCCTGGAAATTTTATTTACCTAAATTATGCGGTTCATATTAAAAAGGTGCGATGAAGTCAAAATTAGTTCACGTTATTTTTTCAAAATTGCCCATTCTTTCATAGATGTTTAGATACAATAAGTAGGTATAAGTTGCATCGCTATATGGAGCAGGAAAAAAATTGATTTGATATAAAATTAGACGGAATAGCGCTACTATTAATAACCTTTGGACGTCTCTTATACATGTATTAGTTTTTAAAATATGTAGTTTTCGTTGATTTTTGTTACCTACGGGAAGGTAATTGTTGCCTTCCTGCGTCTGTAAGCTTAGCTTAGACCTTAAACTACCCTTCACGTGATCCCTGGGTTGTGCTAAATAGGTAACCATAAGTGGTAGGGTTCGACCATGGCTCGAACCACTCACCGGTAAAAGACATGTTGCTAATACGTCGACGAGAATACGAGTTCACGGAGGTGAACTCGTATACCAAACCAAATGTTCTTGGTAATATCAATTAATCAAATATGAGGTTGAAACTCTGTTATGTTTCTTATTTGTACTGTAAGTACGGATTTTCGGAACCCTCCCTAAGTATGAAATGCGAGACGCGACTCTGACTCGCACTTGGCCAGTTTTTTTTTTAATTATAGTTTATTCTTTGCTAAAACTTGTTAATTTATTTTGTAAATATTTCAAGTGTCTACCTATTACGGTTTAAAAGATATATCTTTACGGATGGAGAGCGGAGTGTCAGTAATAGATTCCTGTTAACACCCTTTATATATTGAACCCTAAATGATTTGTACTGCAATTAGTGCGTTTTATTTATTTATTATGTTTCATTATTTCACAAATTTTTGGATGAAAATTGTCTGAAGTACTGAAACATGCACTGGGTTGCGGGTGCACGTAATAGTACGGCTGGCAACCCTACATTCATCAGGGGAATTAAACATGTGTTTTAAGTGTGACGTTCGACGTCTAGATGAAAGCTGAATGGCTCAATACTTTTGTTTTTTTTTTGTAAATTCAAAGCAATAACACATGAGTAAAGAATGAATCTTTACTCATGTGGCAATAAGTTATGTTTCTGTTATATCTATAATATTTTTTATCGAATATGATCTATTTAATGTCATTTGACATGTGTAAGTGCAAATTTTTTATTTACCCATATACTGAATAAAGTCCCCGTCACGAGAAGCTATAAATTATGTAAACAAACATCTTTTACTAAGTAAACATTTTATACTGCGAGATAATAATAAATTGACCATATTCAATCGACATGAAATATAGACGGGTTATATGAAAGTAACAACCTATTTAATTTAGTCGGATCATATTTTAACGACGCAAAGCGCTATCGTTTGTGTTTCTTGGTACCGGACGCAGGGATTGTAAACTATCGGGACGCCATTTTGAAATAAACGCGTCATTCGAGTTTCGAATGCGTACGAGACATGTCACTGATTCTGACACAGAAATGGAAACATCTGAATCTGACGAATTCTTAAATAATATATGTTAATTAATATTTGTTACTTAATAATTTATTAAATCTTAAACAAATTCATTTTTTTTGTTGGTCCAAATGTTGTGAACTCCTGAACACTTGTTTACATAATTTATAGCTTCTCGTGACGGGGACTTTAAATGCTTTGACTTTTGACTTTTAAAATTGACAGGATATTTTTATATCACCATGAGCGCATCGTTCATCTATTCACAAGAACACAGATTACTAAAAACACGAGTAAAATCACAGAGTCAATAATAATCAGCCTACACAAAGATTAAAGTAAAATATATTCGAAATACCCACCACTGAAGATTAATCTTATGGATTATCTCGATTGCTTTATACATTTTAAATGGTAGACAGAGGTGGTAGTAGGTAGGTATGACTACGATACGGTATTGTACTGCAAAGGTACATTTTCATGATTTGAGCAAGAAATAGAATATTTAGAATTTAGAAGAAATAATTATTCACAGGTGGTATTAGCATATTATATTGATGCTCCGCCTGACTTGCAAACAAAAAGTAGCTTTCCACTATCAAGGAAAAAATCTGCCGCTATAACTTTACGGTGTTCCGGCAGCAGTGCACACAACCTTTGAGAGTCAGCGTGAATATCGACGGTTAAAGTAAGATGGTGCAGGCTGAGTTGCACCATCTTACTTTAACCGTAACTGTAACTATTAACCGGTGTTTTTATAAGGATTATGACAGATTTTTGACGTTTGTTATAGTTAAAGTAAGATGGTTCAACTCAGCCTTAGAATATTAACTTATTAGTTTATGTTCAATATCGATTTAACACAAACTAAGAATTTGCGTTAGTTGGGAGAGAACAATGTGGATCTGAACTTTAGAACATTTTGTAAACTGTAGTTAAGCCACTCGCAAATAATTTTAAAACATATTTGCACTAAACTTAATATTCGCCTTAGCTTGTCAAAATATCACAAAATAAATTAATTCGGCTACCAAAATCTCAAAATATAGATAAATACATAATCATTAGCCTATCTGCAAGATATAATTTTGAGATTTTGATTCCCGATGTTGCTTTAATTGAGATACTTTGAAATCTTAGGCTATTCCTTGGTTTAGTGCAAACGGGTATATGACAAATGGATTCGTTTTCGTAAGCTTACATAGCTCGTATAGTGATGACTGTAGTCCAATCTACAGAGCGTAGGTAACCATCCAGGCCAGTAAGTCAGTGCAGAATAAAAATAAAACGTGAATTTCCCAGATACATCTTCGAGCCAACATTCAGCATCCGCGAGCAGATGACCTGGGTAGTAATCATGGTGATCAGCGTAGCCATATGTGCTGTCAACATCATCCAGCTGATGTCTAAGTGGAGTTCCACTCCGTTCGTAAACGTCATCGACTCCATGCCGTCGCCGGTGTGGGCTGTGCCTTTCCCAACTGTGGTTCTATGCCCACACTTACATGTCAAGCTTACTTATGATAATGTTTCGGCTATGGATGAGTAAGTAATCCCACCGGTAACCCACAGAATTAAGGGCCAGTTTCACCGGTTCCTGATAATGCGTTAGATAGTTATCTGAGACATGACGCCATATAAAAGCTGTCAAAAATCTAATATTATGTTTATTGAAGTGTTTCACACTTTATATTTTTGTAAATATAAGTTAAACACAATCCAAATTTTTTTTTCGAAATAAGTAGTCATAGATGGCGCCACCAATGCATAATTAGTTTAAAAAATGCAATCCACTAATTTCGTCGTATCGATGAATCGAACAGAGAACCTAGACGGGTAATCTGGAGGGTGCGGGTTCGAGTTGGATAAAAATTGTCTGAAGTGAAACATGCACTGGGTTGGGGGTGCACGTAAGGACGGTTGGCAACCCTACATTAATCAGGGGAATTAAACATTTGTTTTAAGTATGACGTTCGACCACATGAGTGCCTTTTCTTTTCTCATGTGGTTCGACGTCTAGATGAAAGCTGAATGGCTCAATACTTTTGTTTTTTTTTCTGTAAATTCAAAGCCATAAGTTATGTTTATGTTATATTTCTAATTATTATTATTGAATATGATCTATTTAATGTTATTTGACGTGTGTAAGTGCAAATTTTTGATTTGCCCATATACTGAATAAATGCTTTACTTTTGACTTTTGAGTCCCGTTGGTACGATGAAATTTTTGATTGGGTTTAACAATATGTCAAAAATCTGTCAGATTTCTTCATATTAGCGCTATCAGGAACCGGTGAAACTGGCCCTAAGTATGTTACGGCGTGTTCACAGATGCGATAATTACGATAGGTTAATAGCGAAAAGATGTTCACATTACAACACTAATCATGATTTTAAACAGACTTCCGAAAAGGAGGAGGTTCTCATTTCGCCTGTATGTTTTTTTTTTGTACGTTTGTTACCCGATTACTCCGCTAATTGTGAACCGATTTGAATGATTCTGTTTGTCATGGATAAAGTTTATCTTCGAAGAGGTCCCATTAAAATGTTATCAAGATCTGGTAAGTATCTCCAGAGATATGGCGATAAACATCTCAAACTTGCCATAGGAACTGACTCGCGCGGCATGTGAAGTCGGCTTTTTATTTATTTCTAAACTATCTTCATTGTATAACGATATGACGTCATGATTACAAAATTTAATTATTAATAGCTTGCATAACGAATCCATAGGCTCCTGAATTAGCATAGCTGTGTCTCAAGAGCCAGTGGCTTCTCCCATATTTTAGGCTCATGTATATTATTATTCTGTGGCTTATTATAGTATATATCGTTTGTACATTATTTATTATGTTGTAGCGTATGTAGATATTGTAGCTTATATTCACGTTTAGGTTTGAAGAATAATTTAGGATTGACAGTAGGGAATAGAGATTTATTGTATTAGGTATATCTGGGATTCATTCCACCTAATCCAATCCCTATTGGTACATAATCCAAATACCTAATCCATTAAATCCACCTAATCCACATCGGCATGAAGTCCACAGAGACGGAGCGGATGGTAGTTAAACTGACATTAGTTGATGTGATATTTTTGGATTAGGTGCGGCCTAATCTCGCCATTTTTTTTTCTTTTTTAGCCTTGTTATTAGTATTTTTTACATTTATTTATTTTAGTATCCTACTATAATATTATAAATGCGAAAGTAAGTGTGTGTGTGTGAATGTTTGTTACAACGTATCTCGATAACCACTTAACCAATTTTGATGAAATTTAAAACGTAGGTAGTGTAGGTTCTAACTTAAGACATAACATAACAGGCTAATATCCCCTAAAGGGGTTAAATAGGGTGATAAAGTTTCTATGGAACATTTTATTTCTCGGGCCGATTTACTCAAAACTCGGTACTAATAAACCTTAAAACAAATAATGAGACAAGTGTTTTTCATTTTTTCAAAACCACCCCTAGGGGGCTTGAAAAATGAATTTTCTTTGTAAAAATTATAAAAAAATCAGTAATATTTGTTCTCACATATTCCTTTGTCCGATTCACTCAAAACTCGGTACAAACATATCTTAAAACAAATAATGAGACACGTGTTTTTTATTTTTTCAAATCTACCCCTAAGGGGGGTGTAAAATGATTTTGTTTGAAAAAGTCATAGAAAATTCAGTAATGTTTGTTTCCACGTATTCCTTGGCCCGATTCACTCAAAACTCGGTACATATAATCTATCCAACAAATAATGAGACACGTGTAATTATTTTTTTCAAAACTAGCCCTTAGAGGGCTTTAAAAATGAATTTTCTTTATAAAAATTATAAAAAATTCAGTAATATTTGTTCTCACATATTCCTTTGTCCGATTCACTCAAAACTCGGCACAAACAAACCTTAAAACAAATAATGAGACACGTGTTTTTTATTTTTTCAAATCTACCCCTAAGGGCGGTGTAAAATTGTTTTTAATTTTGTTTGTAAAAGTCATAGAAAATTCAGTAATGTTTGTTTCCACGTATTCCTTGGTCCGATTCACTCAAAACTGTACGGTACATAAAACGGTACAACTCAAAACGGTACATATCTATACTTCTATACTAATATACTAATACTAATATACTAATACTAATACTAATATACTAATAATATTATAAAGAGAGAACATTTGTATTTTTGTATTTTTGTATGTTTGTAATGATTTGGCTCAAAAACTACTGGACCGATTTAAAAAATTCTTTCACTAATATATAGAATGGACTTTCGAAATGAAAATAGGCTATATATTATCCCGTTTAAACCAAAGGTACATTCGTGGTGACCTAATTTTCAACCTAAGTCGACTAAAAAACGGTCGAAAAAACACGTTTCTTACGAACGCTGCTCAATTGAAAACAGATGGAAGAATATTTTCTATGGAAGAGTTAACAAGACCTTACAACTTAATAAGACCTACAAAAAAGTCCGCGACAGCATATGTCTATCTCTTAAGGTTGACTCACAGTAACCATTTTAATCTTTAATTTTTTGTTAAAAAATATTACATAACTTCCAGGGCTATTTTCAAGTATATAGTATTAATCCTTATCCAAATAATTACGTTAATTAGCTTGGCCACATATTATAGATTAAAATTGTCATTTACAGTATATAATTCAAATTAAAACTCTAGAAGATATCACGGATTTCACATACACGCATTGCAAAATTAATAAAATATTTGCAGTGAAACCACAGAATAGGTCATAGTTACTGCAAACATATTATTATAGCTTAGCTTTTCTGTAGATCCCCACCGATCACGATCAATTTGAAGTATAAAATAATAATGATCTATATATATATAATATAATATTTTAAACCAACCCGACTGATCTATGTATAATCTTTTCATTAAAGCATTCCAATGACTCTAAACACGACATTTAAAATCTGAGCTGTAAGTTGGTGAGGATTTGAGTATTCTGTAGAGTCCATGAGATGTCCCATCATCAGTTCAATGCTTCCATGTTCTTACAATATCGTTGAAGAAGAAGATTTTCGAATTGATTAGAGCTATGAAAGTTGATTAAAGCTCATAGTTTTATAACGCTTGAACGAATTTTCACGAATCAAAGCTAAGAACACTCTCGATGAAGTCATCTATAAAAAAAAACTATCAATAATAAAATGTAAAACTATAAATGTAGTCCAAAAAGATCTGAACCAGCTTCAGGTGTCCGATTGGCAAGAGGTCGCGCAATCCAGGGAGAAATGGCTTCTCTTAGTGTCGTCGGAGGCCAAGACCCACTTTGGTGTCAGCGCGCCAGTGCAGTAAGTAAGTAATAATAAAATCAAAATCGGTTCATCCGGTTGGGTGCTAAGATGCTACAGACAGACACACAGATACACACGTTAAACGTATAATACCCCTACTTTAAATCAAAATCCGTTCATCCGGTTGGGTGCTAAGATGCTACAGACATACACACAGATACACACGTTAAACGTATAATACCCCTACTTTTTGCGTCGGGGAACGCCGTAAGTTTACGGCGGCAGATGTTCTCCTTGGTGGTAAGCTACTTTTCAACCGACTTACAAAAAGAAGGAAGTTCTCAATTCGTCTGTATATTTCTTTTTTCTTTCTTTTTTTGTGTGTGTATGTTACGCGATTACTCCGTCAATTGTGAACCGATTCAAATGATTATTTTTGTAATCGGTAGGGTACTTTTTCGAGGTGGTCTCATTGTAATTTCATTGAGATGTGATAAGTATCTTCAGAGATATGACGATGAACGTCTCAAACTTGCTACTGAAATTGACTCGCGGGGCATTCAAGTCAGTTGTTTTAGTTTTCAAACTATCTTAATTATTGATAGATTTAATGATCCCACGAAAACCCATGATTCATGAATACACATTAAACTTTCATTGTTAGATATATAGCTAGGATTAGAACCAACGACCAACGGGTCAGAATCAGGGTAACTATCCTTTACGCCAAAGGGCCGTCCAATATCACTACGTAAGTATTATAAAACAATGTCCACCACTGCGTCTGTCTGTCTGTTCGCAATAATCGCAATAGCTTCTGAACGGATTATCATGCGGTTTTCACCAATATGTGCCAGAGTGTTTATAGGGAAGGTTTAGGTCTTAGGTGCATAATTCGTTAAGGTTTTGTGTAAATTGGTTGAAATATGACGATGATTGTTAAATATGTTAATATTTCATATTCGATGCAACAAACTGATGCAAATTTTGTAGGCATATATGTTCTACCCGTGCGAAGCCGGGGCGGGCTGCTAGTAATCTATAAAACTAACAGCGAGACACGTATTTTTTTATTCTCCAAATCTGACCTACTAGGGGTCTATAAAATGAAAATTGTATGGAAAAATCATATAAAATCCAGTCATGTTTGTTTTGACGTATCTGCATAACTAACTAACCGATTTCAATGAAATTTGACACGTAGATAGTGTTAGTTTAAAAATAACATATAGGGTAATTTGATTTTCAAAATTCAACCCCTGAAGGAGTAACATAGGTTGATAAAGTTTCTATAAAAATGTTATTCCTTGGTCTGGTTCACTCAAAACTAGGTACAAATAAAACTTAAAACAAATAATGAAACATGTATTTTTTTATTTCTTTCAAATTTACCTCTAGGGGAAGTGAATATGTAATTTTATCTGGAGAAATCATAGAAAATACATGAATGTTTGTTTCCACGTATCTGCATAACTACTAAATCGATTTTGATGATATTGGAAATGTAGATAGTATAGGTCCTGAAATAAAACATAATATGGTACTTTAATTTTCAAAAATCATCTCCTTAAATGGTTAAACGGTGATAAAGTTTATATGGTAAATTTTATTACTGTATATTTGGTTTGATTCACTCAACATTCGTGTGCAAAATGAAATTTTTACTATTGCCACTCAAAAAAGAGCACTTTATACACCGATAGCAGTGAATAAAACGCTCTTTTACTCACTCGGTGAATAAAAACATTTTGAATTTGGAACAAGCACGAAATACGAATTTTGTACAAAAAATAAACAAAACTTGCTGAAAGTTCCTACTAGCTGGCTAAATTGAGGTATACCATAGAAACTATATGATTAAATAAAAATAAAAATCCCGCCAATTTTGGTTAATTTTTTTTGTTTTCATTTTACTGCACACGATTAGTGTATTCAGCCAGAATAAAGTACAAAAATTATTCAAGTTTTTGTAAATTCAAGTCATAAAGTTGAGTCAAGGTTACATTTCTGATCAAGTTGAAATCAGAGTCTTATCCAAGTCAAACCCTTAGTAAAGATGCGAACTTTACTGAAGATTTTCAGTGCGATTTTAGTGAGAACGCAAATAGCATGTTTTTCAAGATTGTGCTGTTTCCCTACACTCGCACACATTCACCGGCACGAAATGGTTAATAATCCACATTTATTACACATTAATAATAAAATATGATACATATAAATACTGTAAGTAGATACTACTATTTATTTTTTCGCAGTCAATGGTAAAAAGAAGATAACACGACTCGTGAATAAAAAATTTAATCTCGGTCCTTGTATCAACTCTAGAATCCTTCGCTGCTCTCGGGATCCAACTTAGTCCCTCGAAATAAATTGTCTTTTTATTCACTTGTTGTATAATCTACTATTGTAAGTATAGAAAACATGTATTTCCTGGTTCCATTCACTATGTAGGGAAAAATAATGAAATCTGTATATATAAACGGAAAACAATACCGACTGACTGACTAACTGACTGATCTATCAACGCACAGCTCAAACCACTTAACGCATTTGGCGAAATTTGGCATGCAGATAGTTGTTATGAGTTATGACGCAGGTTTCCGCTAAGAAAGGATTTTCCAAAATTCACTCCTTAAAGGGATGAAACGGGAGTTCAAAGTTTTTATATAGAAACAACATAAGATAGTCTATTTTATTGGAAACTTCTCACAAGTACTTCTGTAAATTATTAAGTAAATATGTGTTTCAGACTTTTTCGAAATTCCACCTTTAAGAGAGTGATGGTGTACAAACAAACAAAACAAAGTTTGAAAATCAATATGATTTTTTGGGTTTTATATAAATGAGTCGCTATGTCCCTTGGTCACGCCATAACTTGAAAATGGGTAGACCGATATGGTCTACGTCTAATTCGTTTTTCATGTGTTTTTACGAAAAAAAAATAAAGAAATGAATGAAGTTATTAACGCGGGCGAAGCCGCGGGGCACTGCTAGTTTACAATAATGTACATATTTTATGGGTATAATTTAGTCTCCTAAGTATTTATTTTTGTGTGAAATGTAAAACACCCATTTCACGTTCCTGATAACACGTATAGGTATTCTGTGGGACTGAGATCAGGTGGAATCCGTGACGTCCAGAAAAGCCAGCTAACAATGTAGTGGACAGGGTGAAATGGGGTAACAAAGTGTGAAAATCAATATTGTTTCGGATTACGCTAAAATTCGGCATGCAGATAGTTATTGCGACGTTAGTTCCCTCTGAGAAAGGATTTTCCAAAATTTACCCCTGAAGGGGATGAAACGGAGGTACAAAGTTTGTATGGAGACCAAGATTAGACTATATTATACTTCGGTGTAACATCCTAGAGATTTAAATTAACCATATAGTCCGTCTTTCGTTGTATCGCATCGTCACACTGTTTAAAGCACATAAAATTAAAATTAAAACATTGTTCATTCGTTCAATACTCATTCACCAGCCAATATTTCGACTGTGTTCCTTCATTCGTATTTTGTGTTTAGCATCGTCCAGATGTCAGTCTGAAAGTAATTTTACAATTTTAATGTTTTAAAAGTATTTGCTATACGTTTTATGAAGTGTTTGTTTCCCATACTTAAATATGGGTAAACGATTGTAAAGTTCTGATTGCGACGTTATCAGACGAAAATTTCGCCGGATTTTTAGGATGCGGAGAAAAATATACCGCTCCGAGCAAAATATACCTACACAAATAAAAAATAAAATAAAAATGTGTTGAAGTAAATTACTTATTGTTTTAACGTGGTAATACGTGATATTATCCCGACAATAAACAAAAATAATTCCTTAAAGTGGTGCTACGAGATATCATCCCGGAATTTATTTAATACTTTCTTAATGTAGTAGTACGAGATGCTACTCAGAAAGTAACTACTGCCTGTGTCGCATATATCTACATGGGACTTATGAGATTCTACAGATCTTAACCAGAGATCAGAAACTTGCTCCACTACGGTGTCCGAGCATGAAGATAGGCAATAATAATTGCCGATAATGTTGCTACCATTATGTCATAGCGGAATTACAGGTAAGTAATTCATTTAATCTAATTTTAACACTGCCAAAAAAACGTCAAGCGTTTAAAAGCCATAAGAAGAAGAACAAGAACAAGAACCCGTATATGTCATTAAACCTCTTAGCAAATTATATGGTATGCAACCGACCACATTATAATGAATCCAGTTCCTGTCTACCCAAAGATTGTCTGCCAGAGATTGCTCTAAGGGCTAAAGTTTAGTATATGGACCGTCGAGTTGGGCAACCAAATTTTTTTGCAGAAAGGCCTAGGCCTATGGAGTCTTTCTGCAAAGTGCCGCGGCAGCGGTCGGCGAGTGCTAGAATCAATCTGTGTGATACTCTGACCCCTTTCTGAATCGACTTTAATTCATTTAAGCATCATTTAATTTTATCAAAAATTTACATACTATAGTTTTAGCATGAAAAATGATTTTTTTTGGCCTATTGACATTGTTTGTTTATATTTTTTTATATTTTAAGTTAGCCTAACCTCCAAACATATTTTTTCATTTTTCTCAAAAAAGGGGGGCTCCGCACCCCCCCCCCCTTTTTGAGGGAGATTACCTACCCCTCCCCTCACCCCTCTCCTCACCCCCCCCCCCCCCACCCCTCCGCACCCTCCAATTCAACGGTCCATATACTAAACTTTTACCCAATAAAGTGCTCATCTGTTTTTATACTTTCTTAGTGTGGTAGTACGCGATGCTACCCTAGAAAGTACTTCGTACTGTGTCGTATAGTACATGGGAAAGACATTATGCAAAAGAAAGGCTACAACATAAGGTACAAAACAATTCAACCAGATATGTCTAGATACTGTTATAGTACCTATATCGCCTGTGTATGCGATACGATTACGGTAAAGACCTTGACCATGGCTCCAACCCCGCTAAACTCTTGGTCGAAGATTCAACACTTCAAGATCTTGCAATGATTTAAAGCGGTCAAGAAATTTTCTAATTGATGAGATTGAAAACACCTACAGTGATCTCTGAACGTTGGGGTAAGACTGTACCACATTGTATTACAACTACATAAACCGGTCAGAAACATAATCCTCCCTTTTGCTTCACCTCAGTCAGGTTAAAAAAGAATGAGTCATCTTAGTGATTATTTTTCTTTTGCTATTGCCACAAAGGGCTAGAAAAATCAAAAACTCAGGTATATCCTGGCTTCACTGACCTACTTGACTTATGTCTTATGACTAAGTCTTGATACAGCCTACTGTTATCAAACTGAACATAGATAGATATATAGATAGAAATTCTTTATTGAACACCAAACAAATAAAACTTAAAAAATAAACATTTAACAAAAGGTGTAACAACAGGCGGTCTTATCGCTTAAAGCGATCTCTTCCAGATAACCTTAGGGTGGAGAAAGAAAAACTTAACATACATGGCGGTATATAGGTGTTAAAAATGAACAAAATAATAAATAAATAAATCAGAATAGGTAATAAGTACATTATAACAAAAGTACGTACATATTTTATACATTACAATACACATACATAACAATACCATACACACAATAAAAGTATACAATAAAATATATATATACAAAATTATGCATATATACATATTATACATATATAAATATAATAAAATATATAAGAGAACTTAGATAGAAAACAGTAGCAGTTTAGGAGAGATAGTGGGCCTTGACGCGGTCTTTAAAAGTAGCAAGTGTTTGTGAGCGTTTTACTTCCAGTGGAAGCGCATTCCAGAGTCTGACAGCTTGTACTGCAAATGATTTGTCATAAAATGAGCTATGATGGCTGGGCATAGAAAGTGTATGATTCTTTGATGACCGTAAAGACAGGGTATTGGAGTCGCGAAGGAATTGGAACATGAGCTTAAGGTAAGGAGGGGAAGTAGGAATAAATAGGATGTTGTAAACAAGAGACAATATATGTGCATTCCGGCGAAGGCGAATTAGCAGCCACTTGAGCGTAGAGCGAAAGTCATATTTGCGTAGTCCAAATATGAACCTGATTGCAAGGTTTTGTAGTCGCTCAAGTTTATTTAGCTGCTCTTCAGACATGTCAAGATAGCTAGCGTCAGCGTAGTCGAGGATAGGTAGAAGAATAGATTGTGCAAGCGCAATTTTAGTAGCGGTAGGCAAGAAATTTCGAAGCCTTCAAGAAGGCTTCGAAATTTCGAACATCTTCAAGAGGTTGTGCGTTTATATAATAATAAACCTACGACTGCGCGACCAACCTTTCATTTTTCGACCCCGATGTCAGACAACATCAATCTGCAAATGCCGAATCGTCTAAAGTACAATCTAAAGCAGCTGTCGACAACGTCCTCACGTGTCATGATTTCTTATTTTTATAAGTTAAATTTACTTATATTGATGTATTTTAATAATGAATTGTGCTCATTTGACTTATGTTTTGTGAAACTGCCATTGGAAACGTTTTGACTCACACTGTCAGTGTCAATCGATGGTGCCAACCTGCCAACTTCAAAACTACCGCGAATGAGAATTGTCTGTGGCCTCTAAGCATGGATGCCAACCTTAAAAAGAAAACAAGAAAGTTAACGCGGTAGAGTGTTGGCAGTCGGGCTTCAGTTCGGTCTTGGCGTTTAAACTAGTAGGTCGTGGTTATAAAAGTACCTCTAAATTCTCGACATTTATTGTATAGTTTGTGATGTACCGACATTGGTCGGATGTATATTATACGAAGTTTGCGCCCATTACACGATGCTTCAATTGGAAGAAGGTGTTTTACTGACAATTCAGAAGCGGGATAACCCAAAGGGTATGTTGATAGCTTTTAATAGATTGTTTTTTTTTCTCCTATATTTGGTATGCTTGATATGCGTCCACTAAAGTAATTTATCAGAAGTAACTGACATTTATTTGAAAATTGAACTGGATCACGTGCAATTTACATGATTGTGTTGGATTTGTGCAGCGTGTCTGGTCAGGGCAACCCTCTGGTGATGTGCTGCTTAAATCAAGATCATTCGTGTGCGGTGGTGTGCGTGGGTTCTTGGCCAAGGCTACCCTCTGGTAGAACCTAGCGCATGCTTTCGTACGCTTTTGAGTTGGGCGTGTTTGTGTTTGGTCGGGGCCACCCTCCGATAGCATATAACACGTTTGACATTTTATTTTTATTTTTATGTTGTGGTTGCGCGTGCTATAAGAAAGTATTAAACCATTGAAAGTCATTGAACTTTATAAGTTTTGATTTTAATATTTACAAACGTTTCAAACAGAAAGTCTAACAAGCATTCAGAATATAAAGTTACAAGTGTGTTAAAATAATATATTGTTTTTCTAATGGATGGGTCGACTGGTTGTCAGATTATTGGATACATTAGAGGGCATGCCAGTTGACTCAACGGTTAATTAGGCGAGCACCTGAGTGTTTCGCTAGACGTTGGTTGGACACGTCGGATTGTTAATTAGGGGGCGTTCTAATTGTACTCATTGGTTAATTGAGCGGGCACGGGAGTGTCCCGTTAGATGTTGGTTGAGTCGATTAGATACGTCGGATGGTTAATTAGGGGGCGTTCTAATTGTACTCATCGGTTAATTGAGCGGGCACGTGAGTGTCCCGTTGGATGTTGGTTGAGTCGATTAGACACGTCGGATGGTTAATTGAGCGGGCACGGGAGTGTCACGTTGGATGTTAATTGAGCGGGCACGGGAGTGTCACGTTGGATGTTAATTGAGCGGGCACGTGAGTGTCACGTTGGATGTTGGTTAAGTTAATTAGACACGTCGAATTGTTAATTAGGGGGCGTTCTAATTGTACTCATCGGTTAATTGAGCTGGCACGTGAGTGTCACATTGTACGTTGGTTGAGTCGATTAGACACGTCGGATTATCAGTTAAAGGACTAGCTGTATTTATTGGTAAATTGAGCGAGATAATAATGGTGATGATGGTGATGATGATGGTGATGATGATGGTGATGATGATGGTGATGATGGTGATTATGACGGTGATGATGACGGTGATGATGACGGCGATGATGACGGCGATGATGGTGATGATGATGATGATGGTACTGATGGTGATAATGGTGATGATGGCGGTGATGATGATGGTGATGGTGATGATGGTGATGATGATAGTGATGCTGATGGGGATGATGATGGTGATGATGATGGGGATGATGATGGTGATGATGATGGTGATGATGATGGTGATGATGATGATTATGACGGTGATGATGACGGTGATGATGACGGCGATGATGACGGCGATGATGGTGATGATGGTGGTGATGATGATGGTGATGATGGTGGCAATAATGATAACGGTGATGGTGTTGATGGAAGTGATGATGATGGTGGAGATGATGGTTATGTTTATAAAAATATAACAGCTTACTCAAGTAAATATGAATTGAAAAATGGGTTAAATAGAAATAGGAGAGTTTTATTTATTTTATTTTAAATACTGGATTCAATATGCTAGATAATTTTGGAAAATTTAAATGTTTAATGAATCTAAATTGAATATTGTCGGTGTTTTGTTTGTGAATGGATTATGCCGTTGGCAATGTGTGTATTTCAGTGTGTTGCCAATGATGTCTACTGATGATGATGGAACCCTGCCTGACTCGCCACTCGACGGCGACCATGTAATAACCAGAAGAGAAGGTCACCTTCTACTACTAATACCAGCGAAGAAGTTGCTACATCTCGTAAGACCTGTAGGGTGTCAAGGAATCGTTAACATGCTATCTTCGGCAAACAGAGTCATTGGATATTGATCGGATTGCTCTAGAAAAATCATTAATGTAGATGATAAATAGAAGTGGGCTAAGTACGCTAGCTACTCCATACTTCACCTTGCGTTGAATTGATGTGTATATTTAATTAATTATATTTAGATGATAACTTACAACTTATTGTAAGCTGGCTGCGTGTATTGTACACGGGTACAACACTGTAAAAATGACGTGTAAATTTGACGATTTAGGAATAAAAGAATATGAAATATGAATAATTATGCCAAGTGCATTTGACGCCATGGACGTCCAGCTTGTAACTAAGTAACTTTTTAACTAAGTAGTATGGTCATGGTTACAGTAGATCGCATAAACTGCATTATGGTTGTCAACATCGAAACTTATATTCTTGCTGCTTTAAAATTAATTATTGTGATAATGTGTAAATCTATATCCCTTTTTCGTCACAGAAAATATCATATTACTCGAAGTAGTCGTTTAATTGTAGAAGAAATATATATATATATATATATATGCATATCTATATTACATACTTTTCAAATAGTTTGGATATTATTGGCATTATTACTATGGATCGGTAGTTATGAACTAAAAATCAGCTTTCTTTGGATATCTGTATAAAAATATTTTAATTTTTTTCTATTTTATTGTCTGGATATATACCTGATTTATCGAAAAGGTTACCTTTTCGTCGCATTCGTTTAAAGCATCAATATGACTCAAATCATAGCATAGGATAGCATCATGTGTATGAACACATTTGCTGTGATCGACAATGATGACACGTTTTATTATTTTATAAGAAATCGCATTATAATGAAATAAATGGAAATGAATTTATTTCACATGAAATAGAGTTTAAAAGGTTTTCGAAGAAATCATATAAGACCATCTATTTCGCCATGTCATGACATGTGAAAGAACATAAAATTAACATTAATGAAATACAATGTCAAATATAGCCGACACAATTGGTATTTTTCAGTGACCTTCAGTTTTAAAATATATTGTATGATATATGAGGTGAGGTATATAAGGGCACATGAACATACAATTTGTATTGCTCCTTATGTTGTTATTTTGTTTCCTAATTGTGGTAGATATTGGTATGACTTTATTTACAATATAATCATTTAAGATGTAGGATATTTCTTCAGTATGAATTACTCATACGTAACTTTAAAGTTATTTTACTTAAAATAATTGCGAATTAAGATAACATTTTGTTTGATATATTTACGTATTCACCACGACGTTTTCGATGTATTATTCGATATTTTTATTTTTGTGACATGCGTATAAAATGTTTAATAGGAGTTTAGAGTATTATTTTTATTTTCTATTTGTCATTGTAGATTTGAGTGTAGATGTGCTGTAAAAAGTATCTGCTTTTTACTACTGATTTTCAATCTCCACACCGTATCAGCTGTGCAGTGTGTTCATAGAGTGCTAGTTTCAACAGTTCAGTTTTACAGTAATTTTTTAAAAAAAACAATGCACGGAGTTATAAAACCAACTTTGGTTCCTATTTTATATAGTCTGTTGTTTAAAAGCTAATGCTTTGAAAATTGAAAAATGCTAATAAAATGTCTATAATCCATTAAAAAACAAATCATTAAAGTATAAAGCGATGTTAATTTTGTACGTCTATATGGAAATCATTATTACTATAATTATAATTTCATTACACAGGAAAACAGAAACATTTGTTCTAATTAAGAAAAGATCAATTAAGCTACAAATATTTTTCATGAGGATTACTACTCCAATGTGTTTTTTTTTGTTCTCTTTATATTCCTATTTGGATTATTTCCTTGTGATTGATTTTAGCTCAAGCTCAGGAATTGTGATATTCTACTCTTCAATTGTAAGTCTTGAGTATTCAACAGTTGGTAGACATAATAGGTAAACTATTAGTATGTATAATATTTATAAGTGTACTATGTATTACATGGATATACCAAAGTGATCACTTGATATTCTGAAGTTCTTTTCGCGGATTAATGCAGTAATCATTCTCCGTAATTTCGCTAACTTCTTATCCATATCTGTAACAAGCTGCTTGTTGCTACTGACATTAATCTAAAGGTGGAATAGAATAGAATGATTATTTATTGCACATCAAATAAAATATACAGACAATAATTCATAACAAGATAATGTTTATACTATGGGCGGTCTTATCGCTTGGAGTGATCTTTATTAGACAAGCTTTGGGTGGACAGGATTTCACATATTCATGTTGCAAGGGAAAGGGGTGTACAGCTATAAAATTATATAACAATAATTATAATACATAAAATACATACACTAAATGTACATTACACACACATTTTATACATACACACATATATATAGCCATATACATTATTATACACACATACATAAGATACTACTGGATGAATACGACAAGTTAGTAACATATTATCTGTCTTTTTATGATACGGTACATTATTTTCTGCCACCGTTACTATCTTTATTTGATATTTCGAGCTCTAAACACAAATTTCTTTGTTGGTAATGTCAAGTGATATTTCCTTCTTTAGACATGTAGTGGATACTTGGGTTATTTCTAATGACTTGAAATAATTATGAAATATTTGTTTTTGGGTTCATTTCATAGTAATTTTCCATCTATGTCAACGCTGTCTTATTATACGTTGAATGTTTTTTTGGAGTCTATATTATCAATAATTGTTTTAGTTCGGGCAACAGCCCGAAAATACACATCAATGTTTTACTGAAGATTTACTACTTTTGAGATGTAGTTAATGACTTCGATTTAATGAAACTTTAAATATCTTTTTATATAGTTCGTTTCAAAGAGGTTATTCTTCATTCTTGCCTTTTAAAGTTTCGTCTTCAAGAGGTAATACTATAATTTCATTCTAATGTCTAAATATAAAGTCCTGGAATTATTTCGGGAGTTCCAAATTAATTTTCAAAATAATCAGGTAAACTACAAGTGGTGCTATCTTGGTTATCTGCTGACATTTTACTAACATTGATGTTGCTATTCAAAGTTACTGCGCTGGCGACAAAAAAGAAAACGATAAATGACGGTGTTCGAATCAGGGTCACGCAGATTGCAAATCAAAAACGCTAACCTTTCTGCCAGCGATTCTTACAGGCGACTGACGAAATTAACGTTTCGTATTAAAGTGTATTTATTTTATTTTGGCTGGAGTCGAAGGTATTTCAAACAAAAGTGGATTAAAAATATTTTATTGTTTAGGTGCTTGATACCTTTGTAACGTTACAATTTATAATTGATATTTTAGTGATTTATATACTTTTGGTGATTAATTATGAACTCACTGCTTATGTTTTTGTTTATCAGCAGTTATGCTCTTGTTATTTATTGATCTTGTCAAATCTATGGGCTTAGACGTATTCCTTATTGTTCTGAATATATTACGTTGTTCCGTGCCTTTTTCAGCATTTATTAAAAGCCGTAGTCATGTTTTATTTTCATAAATAATCTTTCGAACAACTTTTCATACTTTACTAAGTTTTTGATAATTTTGTTAGATTAAAATAACTTGATTAAATAATACTTTTAAACTTATTAGTAACTGCGGTTACTGCATTCAATAGAATCCGACCTTGGATATATATTAAATCCGTTGATGTACAAAGCTATGATGATGGCATCTTTACTGGTGGTATGAAATAAGGTCTGATGTCATGATTTCAGCTACTGAGGTTACAAAACCAGGGTTTTATGTTATAAATTTATTCACACATTATATTTTGTGTCATGATTTAATTAAAGCATAGTTAAATAATTTGTGTAAAGCGAATTTGTCTAATTAATTAGTTTTGTTCATACAAATAAGTAATTATTTTTCAATTCGTGTGAAATATTAGTAAACATAGTAAATTTATATTAAGTTAAATAAACATTAATTTGGAATTAATATTCGTGGAAAAGTTTATTTGATAAATATTGTAGGAATTTATGTTATCAGAAATAATGTAATATGATATTATAGCGATGAAATATTAGAATCATAGTTTTATATTCTTGATATTTCTATTATTATTAAAATATGATTGAGTTATTTTTATGTGTATGCCGGGAGGCATCACGTTGTCGGATGGCCGAGTGTCATGATTTCTTATTTTTATAAGTTAAATTTACTTATATTGATGTATTTTAATAATGAATTGTGCTCATTTGACTTATGTTTTGTGAAACTGCCATTGGAAACGTTTTGACTCACACTGTCAGTGTCAATCGATGGTGCCAACCTGCCAACTTCAAAACTACCGCGAATGAGAATTGTCTGTGGCCTCTAAGCATGGATGCCAACCTTAAAAAGAAAACAAGAAAGTTAACGCGGTAGAGTGTTGGCAGTCGGGCTTCAGTTCGGTCTTGGCGTTTAAACTAGTAGGTCGTGGTTATAAAAGTACCTCTAAATTCTCGACATTTATTGTATAGTTTGTGATGTACCGACATTGGTCGGATGTATATTATACGAAGTTTGCGCCCATTACACGATGTTTCAATTGGAAGAAGGTGTTTTACTGACACACGGAAGAACTACGAACCACTGTCACCTGCGAATAAGCAGAGCGAGCGTTAACGACAATAATGAGATTGGAGGTACCCACGTGTGAGTGGAACACGCCGGTATTTAATATAAATAACTTTTTATCCAGTAATTTGTTTGGAAATGATTATAGTACATTTTGTATCACGGAATATAGTTCCACTAAATCCACCTGTTTCTGAATGACCGTGGCTGAATAGCAGCTCGTAACCAAGCTGAGAAGGCCTAAAAGGCCAAAAAGGTCCCGGCATACAGCGTCTTGTCCATACAAACGTTATACAAAAATCGTATAAAATTGTAGCATATTTATGGATTTAAATCCTCATATTCAAATTGACAGAAATCGTTATAGTTTTCGCCCAAGGACACAGATTTAAGTGAGCAATCATAGACTAATAATCTTTTACTATAAATTATAATGCCTACCCTCATCAACAATACATTGCAAAATAATATTAATACATTTTGATTGCAAATGTAGGCGAACGTGAATGGGCTGTTAACCTAAAAATCACCTTGTTCTGCGCAACATGATTAGTTTGTGTTAAACATTATAAATTATTTATCACACAAAAGCAATGGAGCGTATACAAGCATACAGTTTAGTGTCTCTTCCTATTGTTAACATAAATTGTAAGATATACTTACCGTTAATGTTGCAGAAATTTTACATGGCCATAATCGGCTTCAAGAAGGCCTATTTATGTTGCCTGATTTAATTAGACAACACACACTCATACATTAACATTGTAAAATAATGTGTGTTAACTATTAACTAATACGTCAGATATGGTTCCAAAAAGGCTTTTATTACAATAATAATATCATAGTACAATATGAAACAATACATAATATTATGTTATGGTTAAATAGCTTAATGTACGGCCTCAAGTGCTGCAGTACAACCTTGAGTTAATGAAGTGAGTAGTTATTCTGATTATGAGAAAAGGGACACACTATTATCACCCCTTTTAATATTTTGTGCGTAGACTCAGAGTAAAAAACTTGCAAAAAGCAGCAAGTATGTAGTAAAAACGTCTGTGTGATCAATGATTTGATTGATGATTATATGATAAGGAATAATTTGGAATGGAAAATATAATATGCATAGCCTCCACAAATGTTTAGGTCTTGAGATGAATACACTCAATGTGTCATAATTAAATTAACACAAGCTCAACATTAGTAACCGAGAATAAATTCATATACTTACGAGTTACTAATTTACCAAATTAACTACTTCTTGCCTTGCCGCAGCAATATTAAAATATAGCCAACGGCCCATCGTTAATTATGACGTGTGAATAGAGATAAATAATCATAATAATAACAACAACAACGTTTAAGTGTCTTCACAAATGTTATCTTATGCTGTAACAATACGTATGACGTTTAAAGTTAAATGAAGTAACTAACTACGCGATAGTTGTAGAAATTTGATGCAATCAATTTTGTGAGTATTTACTGTATCACAGCCTGTGATTCACAGGTCACCAAAGGTTATCACAGGTCTAAGTGGAATTCTCATGCATGTTGATTGATGATCGCGCTTCTTAATTTAGAAATATCGATTATCGAGCTCCGTAAAGTTTTAAAATAATAATATGGCAAATTCTATATTCGATATTGTATCACAGGATAAGCCTGTGCCAGATACGTATTCACAACTATGTTTTTTCTGAAATAATTTATAAAACCCCTTATATTATTTCACAAATCCACTGAGGCACAACATTATCCTTGCTTGCATTTATAACCCGGTAGCTACAAATCGTTATAAACGTAGATATTATGTACGGTATTTACCAAGACATTAATGATGATATAATTAGTCTACTAGTAATAACCATCGATAGTTTTTTTTTGTCAGCTATATTAGATTATTCTAATACAGTACTAAAATTTTAAAACTTATGAGATAATTCAGCATCGAATAAATTTCGTAAAAATTTAATTTTTAAACGAAGTCTGTTATTAGTAAAAAGAAATCATCTATTATAAAGAAATCATAAATTTATGATTTTATACTAATTATTAAACTGGCTGTGATAATCGATTTTAAGGGTGTATATAAGTTTCTAAACATCAATCACTTGCGAATTAAATGATTATTCTTAGATCATTGTTTTATACTCTATGATTATGTTTTGCTTTATTTTTATAAAACTATTTACCTTGACAAAATAAATTGGATAATATGCTTGCCGTGTCAATATATCAAATCAAACATTTAATAATTTAATTTGCCAGAATACAATTTCACACTAAAAGATCTTATGATAGATTGTAAGTTGAAGTACTCAGCCTGCTTGCAAGTGTGACATTATTGAATAACATTTTATTTTACATTTTATTTATTAATGCATTTCAAATTTATTGATGCTGTAGAAAGTTAGAGTATGCAGACATTATCTGCGATATTTCTTATTTTGGCTTAAATATCTTCAAATATGTATGTTAAACTTACTCTATGTTACATCTTTGCAACAGTATGTGAACGTTTTTATCTACACCGTATATATAGTACTATTATTTATCCTGTGATAGTACGCCTCGTGGTTCTACTTCTGCTGCCAATTGATTGTCTCTATTGACGTCATCAAAAGAACAACTGTCATTGTACTGTTCTATTCAAATTATATGGGTAACGTATAACGACCAATTTTACATTCCGGAGGTCAGCCATTGTGCAATATTTTTTATTTTCTTGTGTGTAATCCTAATGATTGATTTGATTCCTTACTAATTAAGGAAAATCTAACTATTTATGCATGCACACATGCATTAAGTAATCATCAAAATTTAATTTTGATCAATTACTGAGTAAATAAATAATATGAGGAGTACTTTTATTCTGCAACAGGCGCTAAACATCTACATGGTTAATTTAAATCTCGAGGATGTTACACCGAAGTATAATATATGGTTGAAAGAACTTACCTAAGTGAGTTTCAACCGGGATTATACGAGGTATAACATCCGAAGAGATTTAAACTTCCACCCACTATAGGATATCCTGTTGTCAATACAACTTTAAACCCAAGTGTTGCAGAATGCAGACTGATCTACTACTCTAAAACAAATGAAGGAACACAGTCGAAATATTGGCTGGTGAATGAGTATTGAACGAATGAAAAATGTTTTTATTTTAATTTTATGTGCTTTAAACAGTGTGACGATACAACGAAAGACGGACTACATGGTTAATTTAAATCTCTTCGGATGTGACACCTCGTATAATCCCGGTTGAAATTCACTTAGGTAAGTTCTTTCAACCATATAATATTTTCTATTCGAAACTTCATACAAGTGCTCCAGTAAAAAAATAAGTGTTTCAGGTTTTTTTTAATTACACCCAGGTGAATTACAGAAGGTGAAATGGCGTAAAAAGTGTGAAAATCAATATTGTTTCGGATTGCGCTGAAATTCGATTTTTCAAAATTCACTCTTTAAGGGAATGAAACGGGGTTCAAAGTTTGTACGGAGAAACAATATTAGATACGTTTTTTCTATTCGAAACTTCGCACAAGTACTTCAGTAAATAAATAAGTAAATACGTGTTTCAGGCTTTTTAGAAATGCCACCCCTAAAAGGATGAAGTAAGGTAACAAAGTCTGAAATTAATATTGTTTCGGATGGCGCTGAAATTTAGCATGCAGATAGTTATTTTGATATAGGTATCAGCTAAGAAAAGATTTTTCAAAATTCACTATTTAAGGGGATAAAACGAGGTTCAAAGTTTGTATGGAGAAACAAGATAAGATAGTTTTCTCTATTCGAAACTTCGCACAAGTACTTCAGTAAATAAACAAGTAAATACGTGTTCCAGACTTTTTTTAAATGCCACCCCTAAATGAGTGAAGCGGGGTAACAAAGTCTGAAATCAATATTGTTTCGGATTGCGCTGAAATTTGGCGTGCAGATAGTTATTTTGACGTAGGTATCCGCTAAGAAAGGAATTTTCAAAATTCACTCTTTAAGGGGTTGAAACGGGGTTCAATGTTTGTACGAAGAAACAATATTAGATACATTTTTTCTATTCGAAACTTCGCACAAGTACTTCAGTAAATAAATAAGTAAATACGTGTTTCAGGCTTTTTAGAAATGCCACCCCTAAAAGGGTGAAGTAGGGTAACAAAGTCTGAAATTAATATTGTTTCGGATGGTGCTGAAATTTGGCGTGCAGATAGTTATTTTGATATAGGTAAAAGTCTGAAATTAATATTGTTTCGGATGGTGCTGAAATTTCGCATGCAGATAGTTATTTTGATATAGGTATCCGCTAAGAAAAGATTTTTAAAAATTCCCTCCTTAAGGGAATGAAACTTAAGGTTCAAAGTTTAAACCGCTTTGGCTTTTACTTCTTTGATGTATTTTATGATAGAGGGGTTTTTAGAAATTAAAAAATAAAAGTAAATAAAAGAAGTCTAACGCGGGCGAAGCCACGGGGAACTTCTAGTCCAATATATATGCCTTACCTCTAGTAGGTAAGTACTAAGTTGTCTGTTGATGTTTTGACTATAAAACGCTATCGGTGATGATAGCATCTCTTAAAGGTTGACAAATTACTTATCCAAAAAGCATTTTTTAAATTTCACTTTGGAAGGTCAACATTCCATTTAATTTAATGCCAAAGTGGACCCCTGATAGAGCTATTTTTCCAAAATAACTTTGTTTGGTTTATCAAAGCCAGGAAAAATCAATTTAGTAACTAAATTACTTGTAACCGAGTCGCCCTCTGTGTAGCCTTTGAGATTTTATCGGCCAATTAAAAGAATAGCAAGCTTTTATGGGGACGGAATATACTTGAATATCAAGTTTTAACAGACTTCTATTAGTAAATATTCTATTTTAAAAAAAAGAGGCAATAGCCCAATGGATAAGGTTTCGGACTGGCAATCGAGAGGTCGTGAGTTCGATTCCCACCCATTGCACTATTGACGTGAACCCACTCGTTGGAGGGGTCAACAAGAATACTAGTAATGTGCAATCCACATTGCGAGTAAACTATTGAATCCAAAAAATAAAATAAAAATTTAAATTAATATATGTGCCATAGGTGAGGCCTATGCCCAACAGTGGACAGAGATAGCTTGATGATGTTGATGATGATACATAAAAATGCAAACATCTGAATTGATAACTATAACCTATAGAAAAATTCTGTCACCAAACATCTAATGTTTTCCGGCAGCTATCCTTGAGAGCCAGTTCCCATTCTAGGCCTAGGGGCTTACCATCTTCGACCGCATCATCACTTATCAACAGGTGAGATAGTGGTCAAACGCTAACCTAACAAATATTAAAAAAAAGCCGATATTGCAATTTTTTTTTTTGAAAGAGGTTTAGTATAAAATGGTTCACCTTAAAATTGGTACTGAAAATGAAGCATTTGAATTTGGTTTTTGGTTTTTTCTTGTATTATAAGTATTTTATTACTTTATTACATCAAATATTTACAACAAATACACAACTTAAAAATAAATAAAACTATTTGAACTGTGAATAAATGAAATGTTATAAATAAAAATGAAAATAGTTATAAATAAAAGTATTATAAGTATTTACTACCCCTAGAGAATAAAGTCGGTATTTATTCACACTTCTCCGAACAGTTCGCCAATTTCCGACATGATGGTCGAAGGTCGGATAAAAGGCACAGAGATATTTTTTACCATTGAATAATACATAGGATACTTTAAAACGCGGGCGAAGCCGCTGGGCGCAGTTGGTACAATATGAAATTTAAAAAAACGCACAATACCAATTTTGAAGTTATAGTTTACCACTTACTTATAGTTACACTTATAGTTTAGTAGCTCAATTCCCACTAGTTCAACCAAACAGGTCAACCGTTGAACTAGTGGAAATATTTTTCCCAATACCTACTTTTTTAAATATATATATCTTATAGGCTAGCGTTTGATTAAAATCTCACCTGTTGAGAAGCGGTCAAAGATTGTAAACTAAGCAAGCTAGGCCTGGGAACTGGCTCTCATGGATAGCTGTCGGAACACATTATATGTTAGGCGAAAGATTTTCTAACTTGAGGGTGGTAGGTGGCCAGGCGAACACTAGATAGTGTCCTACCACCATGCAAGTTCAACTGCGGATGATTTTCTTTACCAGTTGAACTACTGGGAATAACTATTGAAATGTCATTCCCACTAGTAAAACCGAATAGTTCAACCGTTGAATACGCAAAATTGAATTCAATACACCATTTTTTTCTAATCGAAGTAATTGTTCAGATAATATTTTAAGTTGTGTGTCATGACGTGTGTCATGACATGACCATCGGCATTGAAAAAATACAGGCGAATTGACAACCTCATCCTGTTTCTGAAGTCGGTTAAAAAGTTACAAAATGGTTTTCAGTTTGGAACAGTTCTTCGCATCTCTGGTATGTCCTCAAATGATGGATGGGAAGATGCAGCACCGCCTGGAGCTGGAGCAAATGAGTCTGCTGCAAGACTTTATTTTAAAGGTAAATTCTATTTTTTTCTGCAACCCTGATATCAACGCTGCCTTGCTTTGAGCAAATTTTAAATTATTGCGATGTTTTCTATAATCTGCTAGGATAAGTTGCTGTAAGGCAAGCACCGAAGTTACAATGTATAATAACAAGATTAAGGCCCAGTTTCATTTTTTTTATTACATAAGGTAACAGGACAAGCACGACGCTGTCCTGATGGTAAGCGATTACATCTACCTATTCCAGATACAGCGGTATACAAAACAAAATTCTGGACTGCCAGAATTTTGTATGTCACTGCACTGCGCCTGTTACCTTGAGACATAAAGATGTTGAGGGTCACATGCCCTTTAATTTAACTGGACACCTTGCCATTTCAACCGAAAAACATTCCAATTTCATGGCTGAAAATGAATTGGCAAAGTGGTGGTACCGCCCCAGGTGGACTAGCAGTAGTCCTACCACTTCATTACACCGGTACCTGACAGATTTAGATTTTAGACAACTTTTATGTGGCGTCATTTTGTCAGATAACTATCTGGAACTTTATAGGAACCTGTAACACTGCCCCATAGACCTTATCAAATGATCCGACCGACGCCCAACAATTGATTCAATAGGGAACTAAGGACAGTGCACAGAAATATGAACAATACCTTATTATTCATATTTCTGTGGGACAGTGTGATCAGAAGCATCTAATTCCTTCTGAATTTAGATGATTAAATTCAGCCAAATATATTAAGCGCTTATGAACGCAAAATTTAGTGCCAATTTCACCGGTTCCAGATAGCCCTATTAGGAACTTGTCTGACAGATTTTAACAGCTTTTGTATGGCGTCATCTGTCTGATAGCTAACTGAAACTTTATCAGGAACCCGTGAAACTAGCCCTTACCAGGCCTCCCTCACTCGCCCATAGCTACTGCGATTTATACCTAAACTTTCGTCACCTGCGCCGGTACCGCCGGTATCTGCCAGTCGGTTGTCACTGCTTACGCGCGCGCAACGTATATTATTATTCTAATGACAGGATAACTGCGCATTCGTTTTCTATCTTAGAAACGATTTAAGTTTTTCATAGTCATTTTGCGGGTTTGACAAAAAACAAGCTATTGTGCTTGTTTTTGTTAAAAATAAAAATAATCGTTAAATCTAACATCAACTTTATTTTACTATCAATTTTGTAACACTTACATTATTAACTCATAAATTGTTCGAAATGAGCCCCGTCGTTCCGGCTACACAACATTAGTCGCCGTTGAAATTCATTTCTTGTAGCCTTCAGCAAAGTGTTGTGGTGTATGCCCCTAATAACATTTTTTATCGCAATCCTTAGCTCTTGAACGGTTTCATAGCAAGTTTCATAAACAACATTTTTTACATGACCCCATAAAAAGAAGAATTTTAAAATTATTGTCCCGCATTGCAAACAAAGTCAAACGTTCCATTTTTAAACTTCTCCACTGAACGCCTCGGATCATGTAAGAAGGAAATGTGCATAGAGGTATTACCACCATTGAACAATTTTCTTATCGAAGATTTCAACAAGGTACTTAACGATAAATTAGCAAGCGTGTACTTCATACGAAGTCTTTGAGTGTTGGAAAGATAACAGAACTGTTACGTGTCTTTTACTTGTTAAAAGTGAACAGTAACCAAACATTTTTTAGAGAAACTTTATCCTGAATATTAATACTACCGATTAGTATAATAAAATAAAGAGTGTTTATTTTTTTAAATTTTAGTTGGTTCGAGTCCCGGGCGAAGCAAGCGAGTTTTAAAAAATCTTTTAATGCAGATTTGTTTCTTTACAAATATAAAGGAACGTCTCCTTTAAGTAAAATGAGCTAGCTTAAGGATTTAAAGTAGTTTCCCTCCAGGGCCTGAGTTTAATTTCCACACTTATATTCTCTGACAATAGATGCGCCATGTAGAAGTAAAGATGTCAAAAATCTGTCAGATAAGACAGGACCGGATAAGACAGGTACAGATAGGACCTATTAGGAATAATAGATCCTATCTGTACCCGGTAAGTCTGGCGCTATCTAAATCTTATATTTCAACCACAATACCGCTCCAAAAGAATAAAATAATAATTTAAACTCGCACCAAATTATACGATAAATATCGATATTTTTTTTTGCACTTACCCATCCCTATTAGCAATTTGATAGCTGATATTATCTCACGATATACTAAGATGGCGGATGGCCTCATGCCTTCGAGCATTTGCCAATGGAGATGTTAATACTGTGTGCGTGTTTCAAGCTAGTGTGCGGGATCGTTAAAGTGAGTGATTTGTGTGTGTGCAATGCGTGTTCACCTCGTCCCCCGTAAGTATCGGCAGAAAAAAATGTTTGCGGATTACAACGTTAACATCTCCATTGGTAAATGCTCGAAGCCTCATGCAGGTATTGTGTGACGTCATATCTTAAAATATATCCATATTAAGGTAGCGGCTTGCCCTGTTAATTGATGTTTGCAGGCGTCTCCAACATGTGAGGACGTGATAAAGACCTGTAACTGGCCTGTTATACACCAGCTGCGATGGGAGACAGAACACTGCTGTGACCTGTTCCAGCCCATCTTTACCAACTACGGCCTGTGCTATGCCTTCAATAGTCTGCCGCTAAGTGGAATGTACGATTGGTTTTATATGGTTTAGTGAATAAGCTATACACGGTAACTGCTCAGCTGCTCCAAATGCTTTATTTAAATATCATGTTAGGCTTGTGTTTTGACCACTATCTCACCTGTTGGATGGTCGTAAATGGTAGCACGCTAGGCCTAGAATGGGAACTGGCTCTTGAGGATAGCTACCGGAACAAATTAGATGTTTGGCGACAGATTTTCTAACATGAGGGTGGTAGCTGGCCAGGCGGACTCTAGATAGTGTCCTACCACCATCTTAAGGATGTTTTTAATTCACCGTGAGATGCGCACATAATTTTTTCGATAGAGAAATCCATTAGTGCACGGTGGGGATTAAACTTGGTACCTCTGGCGTCAAAGCTGACCCTTCTCACACTACACCACTGCATGGTCCCTCACATATATTATTAGCGTAAGGACCAGTCCGCCAGTGCACCCGCTATGGTATTAACTTATTGGCACTAAAACCGCTACAGAAGAACCAAGAGATGGGTCTACGTAAAATGATGACAATCGATTAATTGTTATAAAATTATTTTACGTTTAGTATAAGTGGATCCTTCGATCCTATTATAGCGATCTCAGGCCCCATCACAGATATGTAAGTCTAGATATACATTTATATGTGTGGGCCCCATTCATTTATCAGTTAAATGTTCTCTTGGCTAGATCATTACATTTAAATCAATGGGTGACCACCCAATCTGGAAAACTAATTGGGATAGTTGCAGTATGATTGCAGTAGTTCCAGGATTGACAAAAATCAGTTATCCTACATCTCGCGTCTCTGCTTGTGCTACAGTGTTTGTTACTCCTTTACAATGAAAAAGCTTTTTTTTGAATATCTTATTGCCTAACGTTTGACCACTATCTCGCCTGGTGATGAGCGATGATGTAGTCGATGATGGTGAATACGCTAGGCCTAGGATACTTTGATTCTCAAGGGCTGCTACCGGAACACCGTAAGGTTATGACGGCAGATTTTCTCCTTGATGGTGGTAAGTTACTTTTTGGCAGCAAGTCAGGCGGAACATCGACATACGTATATTATTTTTTTTAAAGCTTAGGCAATTTGTAAACACATTACTAGTAGACTTGTCCAACTAAGCTAAATATGCTTGTGGGTGGGGATCGAACTAACGACCTCTCCATCGCCAGGCCGACGACTTAACTATTGGGCTATTGCCGCTTATTATAAAAAGCTCCTACCACCTATCGAACACCCATGCTAGGATTTGAACTAGCGACCGCTAGCTTAGAAGTCAAGCCGGCTGGGCGGAGTTGGATGCAATTGTTGCAGCTTATACCTTAATTAACATTATCCAAGATAATACAAATCGCGAGAGACGCGTCAAGGCATCGCTAGTAATCTCCATAGAGATGAAAGGTAAGTTTATATCATTTCTTTTGAACTTCTTGTTTAAGTTTCTCTAACTTGATTGAGACAATGAAAGTTTTAAACAATTCTATTTTAATTACATTTCGGCGCTTTTTGCGCCTCTTCATTAGGAACTCGAATACTCAATGGTACCTACTTACTTAATTTTAACTTTAGATGTAATTGATGTATCCAAGAGCTCTTGTAGAAATGGATCTTAGTGACTGGGATAACTATTTATATTTGTAACCTGAAATAGGTGTTATGAGAGCCAGTTCCCATTCTAGGCCTAGCGTGCTTACCATCTTCGACCGCATCATCACTTACCAACAGGTGAGATAGTGGTCAAAACGCTAGCCTATAAGATATTTAAAAAAAAAGTGTATATTTAATGTTGATAGGCCGTGAATGTGGTCTTTGAATTGCGACTTTCATTCAAAAATCAAAATATAAGGAAGTTTCGATGCCAAACATATCGAGAGGACGAGGCACAGACGAGTCTTCGTCCTACTACGAGACGTATGAACGTCTCTTCTGTCAAACTAGTTAAACGACTCTTGCTTTTTTATGGATAGGTACTAACAGACTTTATGAGGTATCGGTCAATTCGAGTAGTCGATGATGGCTGCTCGTCTCGTCCTACTCTTCTCTCCGGAACTCAATATCAATCGATTATTAGCTTGCGGTGCGACAAATAATGTTATTTTCTTGTAGGACCAACGACACCTTACCATGGCAGATGTCTTTCAATGAGCAGGCATCACCAGCTACTCTTCAATGGGGCTTAGATGTAGGGTACCCCAAGACCTTACCCCCTGACCCTACTATGGCACCCCTGAGAGTGATGGCATCCGGAGAAACGAATGGTCTTGGATTGGAACTGTACTTGAACACCAGTGAACACCAGTTTCATTGCGATGGGAACAGTTTGGGGTTTACAGTGAGTTTATAATTCTGTTTGTTATTGTAATTAACCTACAACCACATGCAAACGCGTGTTACCTACACTATTTTTGTTTACCGACACGATCGCATTATTATTTTTTATTTCTAGATTAAAGTTTTAGGCACCCTGCGTGCACATATTTTGCACTTTATATACGTTACTTGACTAAGTTTGCTGTAATGTCTTTGGTGGTAATGGACCACTGGTAGACTTCGACACGAAAAGATTGATTTTGCTAATATCCAAAATTAAATAACAATAAAATAATTACGCCTAAACAGAGGCAAAAAGACGTTCCTTTAAAAAAATAAATTCAATTAACTCTTCAGGTTTTGATCAGCTCCCCAACCGACCACGTCTACACGAGTACAGTGATTCGTCTACCCATGGATCGGATGACCACAATAGAAGTAAATCCTCTAACCTACAAAACTGACTCTTCTCTACGCTCTCTCAGTCCAGCCCAGAGGCAATGTTTCTTCCAGAACGAGAGACAGCTGGAGTATTACCAGTTTTATACTGACAGTAACTGCAAGCTTGACCTTTTGGTCCGAGAAGCGAAGAAGCAATGCGATTGCGTGCTGTTTAATTGGCCTCGTAAGTTTAATGGGAATATTTGTATGATATAAGGTAACAGTACCTACAGCTACAGCTCGCCTTTTGGTAAGCATTGGGTGTTATATAGTATAACTCCCCCTCCTTTAAATTGCGTGATAAATCATCATCGGGGGTCAAAGGGCACAAAAACATAAATGTTCTGAAAAGAAAGCCTACAATATCACATTTTCATATTTCATTTCAGGTAAGAATGAACGGGATCCAGTTTGTACTACGGACGCTGACTATATGTGCATAAATAACGTCAAAGGTGAGTAATAAAAAGTGAGAATTTCCTTTCTTTATAAAGGCAAAATACTGAAGAGCCTTATTTTGTTACTCAGCAAAATACTTAGTTCATTAAGTATTATTCATAGCACACGGGGACCAGGGGAGCCAGATAAATTTGTGGGACATACTGCCTGAAGGTCAGCATCGTCATCATCATAATCAGCCGGTGTTAGTCCACTGCTGGACTTAAGCCTCTCCTAAGATATCTCACTGAGCCCGATCTTCGGCGCTTTTTTTACAGTCACTGTCCACCGCTTAAAATTTAAAATGAAGGACAGCATACTTTGCTAAAAACTTGAAGTGAGCCGTCCACTACCGTAGTAGGGAAAGTAGCGCGACCCCACGCTAAAATTCAACGACCTTGATCCGGTGGATGACCCAGATGAGCCTCTGCCACCGCGGAGGGATGCCCTTGCTCACCTAAGTCACTCCTCGGCCGTTATTTGGGGTAGTGCAATCAGTTGAAGATTCCCTTAACTCTCCCCACTTAAGAGTCCAGTTTCCCCACTTAAGAGAAGTGTGGAACATCTTCACCTTAAACCAACCACACCTACATCTCTAACATGACAAATGTGTGAAGGGCAAATAATCGCACATCATCCACCGTTCAACTCAAGCCGAGCGACGTTCCGTTGGTCTACAACGGCTCCTCCACTTGGCAAGAGTATATGCTCAGCCCCACCATCGAGCCCGTCCTGCCCCGTCACATTGTGCTCTGTGCTAAATATCAGAGGGACACGCGAAAAAACCCCCCACGTCGGAACTTTGCTAGTGGTCGACCACTCAGCCCAGTTAACTGGGAAAAGTTCTAGGCCGATAACTAGGGTGCACCATGAGAAGATGTTCAAACCCGATGTTTAGACCCTAGCTATGCTGTGTCGAATTAACTGAACGACACACATACGGTCGGACAGTGGAGTTTCAGTAATAGGGTCCCATTTGCACCCTAAAAAAGCTCAGTCAGTATAGATGGCAAAAGAACAACTAGGTAGACGTCGAGTAGACTAGGGAATCGCTACAGTATAATGGCATATCGCTCGCTAATTTTTACAGCTTTCGTAGTATGTAAGCCTATGACAACAGAGCATTTGCATTGCGGTAGCTGGTGGGGGTTTTTGTTTGCTTACTTATAGAATCGAAGCCCGTTAAAAATGTAATCGCCGAATCGGCACTGCCTTCTTCCTGCACCTACCATAATCTACATTAATAGGCGTATCATATAGCACCGCATGACCAACATTTAGTAAAAATATCCAATATTTCTGTCACCAGCTACAGTAGAAGAACAGCTGATCTTCGCGTACTACGCTGAGAGCGATGAACAAGGAATCAAAGAAGAGACTCAATCCTGTCATCCGTCGTGCAATGACATCATCTACTCCAGCCAGGTGTTCTACTCAGATCTGACTAAGGATCGGGATAGCTCGAGGCAGTGGGGGCAACCTAAACAGTAAGTTTTGCATTATAATCCTTGCTACGCCAATCATAACACTATCATTACATCAATGTTCCATCATCAAGGAGGAAACAAAATATGACTGCTTGATTTCCAGACAATGAAGATATTGAATTCCAGTAGTTTTATTGGTTACCTTCAAATCTGATAGGTTCCAGTTGATGGAATAATATAATTAAGCTTCTTTTTTCCAGAGGCGAGGTGACACAGATCAACGTCCACTTCTACGATGACATGTTTCTTGGCCAGCATCGTCACGCCCAATATGATCACTATTACTTTGTCGGTAAGTGCAATTTTCCATCATAATTTATTTATTGCGGTTTACCAACGGAGGAGATGGAATTCAACGCCTCCAAATGCTACGCAACAACTTTTGGTCGATTACGGTACCCAGTACACTATGAATATACAATTGATAAAACCAGTATCACACGTTTCAGACTGTACAATGAAGGAGCTGGGAGTCGTTTTCGACCAGAAGCTAACTTTTCACGACCATATAGTTGCGTTAGCAAAAGAGTTGTTCCGGCGCCTGGGTTTCATGCTGGAATTCGAAGAACTTCCAGGACTAATTATAGGTCTTATCTTTGAAGCCTTGGTGCGCAGCAAACTCGAGAGCGCTATGTGTGTGTGTGGCATGCTCACGAAAGCAAATACACGCTTAGTTATGCTTGAAAACGTACAAAAATCTTTCCTGAGGTACCTGTATGGACGATGTCGATGGATATTATTTAATGTACCTATCCAACAAAATTAATGGAAGCGGTCGTGCATACTTACATATTTGGTATCGGTTTTCGTCAGCGCGATCCTGCTGACTGAGCGTGGAAGACAGGGTTCCCTGTCAAAAAAAATAAAGAATCATCCGATTCTAACATCATTGATATTCAAAGTAATTATAACATTATTCTCATCAAAAACTCAAGTTTCTAAATATATTTTATTGTTTCAAGGTGCAGTCGGTGGCCTGTTGAGCCTATTCCTTGGCTTCAGCATCATCAGTGTAGCTGAACTGGTCTACTTTGTCATCTTAAGACCTCCTTACGTCGTATTCAAGGAAACCTATTGCATGTCGTAGTTGAGTTTCTGTCGAAATTATGTAATTTATTTAAATATCTGTTAAAACATAAGAAATTAACAGTACATGAGTAGTTAGTCCAAAGACTTTTCTTTTTTAGGCCCTAGAGGGTAGAGGAGACACCCCAATGCCCTCCATAGCACAGACTTAGTATTCACTAACGTTTACTTTTATGATCATAACTGCTTAAATGTCTTTTCCAAACCGGAATAGCACATTTTAAATTTGTAAAACACATTTCGCATAGATAATAATTAACATAGTTTAAAAACTATAACAACAGACTTCCATGCCCCGCGAGTCAGTTTCAGTAGCAAATTTGAGACATTTATCATCATATCTCTGGAGATACTAATCAGATCTAAAAAGTCGAAAAGTCAAAAAGTCAAAGCATTCATTCAGTATATGAGCAAATTAAAAATTTGCACTTACATCGTAGAAAAGATAATAATACTACGTATAGAACGGACACTCTGTTCCCCCCACCAATTACGGGCTTCCTCACCCCGCCACCGATTTTGATTTGTCGAGGCGTCAGTCTGAGCAAGGACGCTACACGCTTACGGCTACAGAACAATAGGTACTACTCTCGACCAGTAAACACCGGAGGTTCAAATTTACGTAGGTTCTTATTATGTAGGTATATTATAAATACTTATATACCTACCTATATATTCGTATTTTAGAATTCATTTTCATAAATGAAACAACGATATATACTCGTGCGTAAATAACATTTAGTTTGTAAAATATTTAAAAAAACTTTCACGGTAAAACATTTTTATAACACAGCAATTAGGAACTTGATGTAAGTACCTACGTAGTATTTATATTCTCTTTGTTTGTTGAAGTGTTGTGATCTAATGTTTCTGTAGACGATGGTTTACGAAATAGCGACTAATATTTTTAGTGTTAAAAGATTTTTTGGGAAGTGTACAAAAAATATTCATACGGTCAGTACGTAGTACGTATGTACGAAGTAACTATTATATAATCTGTGATACGGTGATTACGGGCGACAACCTTAGACATCACGCACACAAATGCACGTATAGAAAAACGACATGTGTCTAGTGTCTGTGTCGGTATCACAGTGTTGGTCGTTAAAACGCTAGTTTGTATGGAGATTTAGCGAGTGTCCGGGGTGTGCTTACACATCTCGATGAAATTGCAATGGGACCACTTTGGAAATGTACCGTTCCGATTAAAAAAAGAATCATCCGACTCGGTTTACAATTGATGGAGTAATAGCGTAACATGCATACAAAAAAAAAATTCAGAACCTTCCTTTTTGGAAGTCGGTTGAAAACTTAGAGCAATCGATGATTTCACCGGTGGTCAGTACCCTTAATATTTATTACCCTTAATATAAAAATAGTACGAGTTTTTATCGTAAACGCTTTTGACAGATCTCACATAGTTTTCGACTCATTCTGGCTCTCTGATTGGTCTAAATTTAGTGAAGTGTAGAAGAAGCTAGCACTAGAAGCGCTGTACTGTTTTTCATAAGTTTGCTCGATATACGATATCGAGTTTGGTATGAAAACTCGCACTAAGGGTTCAGTTGTTCTTTCGTATACATCGTATACATAATATATATATCGTATCATCGTCTTTACATGCGATGTGGTATTGTACATTTTCGTTGCTTCTCAGGAAAGTACTACAAGCTCTGCAGTACAACGCTTGATAGTCGGTATCGAAGTAAATACCATGGTATCCATCTCTCGTACATTTGTATAATGACTGGCGCCTTTAGTGTTCTTTGTAGCATTTTCGCGGTTTCGGAAGAGTGACGCCGCATATCAAACAATGGACTTGTAATGTATTGCCATACAGCACTTAGCCTCCCCGTTTTTTATGTTTAAATGTTCCATCTTTACAAATCATCATATTTAGATTTGTAAATAAAATGAATCTGTGTTGTAATTTTTGTGATGCGGAGCTCGGTAATTTCGCTTTGACACTTGTTAGGCTTCCGTACCTCAAAATGTAAAAAAGGAACCCTTATAAGATCACTTTCTTGTCCGTCTATATATCTGTCTGTCTGTCTGTCCGTGTGTCACCTCCGATTTTCTCAGGAACGGGTGGATCTAGCAAGTTGAAATTTATACCAGATACTGAGGTCTATAGTCCCTATTAGGTGTTTAAAAATCAAGGTTCTGAGTCAACACGATAAAGAGATATCGGCAAATCTAGATTTTCGCGAAAACTTGTAAGTAAGTACCTCAATTTAGCATAAGTTTCAACGTTTTTTAATTTTCGGACTTTCTCCTTGTGCTGTAAGAACTAGCTTTTGACCAAAATTGACAATTCTAGGTCAACCGGAAGTACCCTATAGGTTGAAGTACCCTATCGAAAACCTATAGGGTACTTCCCGTTGACCTAGAATCATATGAAATTTGGCAAGATGCAAGGTAAAAGAAACAAGGGAAAGCAAGGCAAGGCAAGCAGCACAAATAAAGGAGAAATTCCAAAATATAAAAAATTGAAATTAAAGGCTGTCCCATACATACATAGCTATCGCCAATTACGATAGGCCTCTGAGTTATATGAGCGCTCATACAATTTAGGGGCCTAGCTTAATTGGCACCAACCCTAAATAAGGTAAGTAAAATTGTGCTATAGTGTGATTTATTTTATACATAGTTGACCGAACTACAAAGTTAAGTTTGTCCCTGAACCTAGTCTGAGAAGTTGTTGGTACGGAAGCCTCGGTGGGCGAGTTTAACTCGATTTGGCCGGTTTTATTTTTTTTGAAGTGCGCGCGCATCCCGCTATTGTGCTAGCAATGCCTACGTTTTTTTACTTCGAACTGGATAGCACTTGACCACTATCTCACCTGATGTTACATGATGATGCGGTCGATGATGGAGCGCGCTTACCCAGAAGATACCTCACACCGTGATTTGAAGACCCTCTATTGTATTAAGCCGTGCAATGCAGTCGATTTATCAGCTGACATATCCCATGTCAGCTGATGAATCGACTGCATTGTACATTATTCGCCATTTTTAGGGTTCCGTAGTCCTGCCAAGGAACGTTTCGTGATGTCCTTCTGTCTGTCGGCTGTCCGAGGTTTTGCTAAGAGACCGTTAGTACTAGAAGCTGTAATTTTGTAGGGGTGCATTACGCCAACAAAGTGGTAAAATAACATTTTGGTAAATTTTTTTTTGGGGGTAGCTCATAACATGTGAAGTGGGGATGATTTTTTTTTCGCCGTCTACCCCATCGTGATGGGTATCGTTGAATAGCTCTTTTAAAATGACTTAGGGGTTGCTACCACTATTTTTCGATTTAATGCTCTATTTACGAAATATTAAACTTTAATCGAACGATCCAAAACCTATAGGGTACTTCCGGTTGACCTAGAATTGTCAATTTTGGTCAAAATTTCCGAAAGAAAAATTCCAAAAAATAAAAAAAGTTGAAAATTAAGGTAAATTTTGGTACTTACAAGTTTTCGCGAAAATCTAAATTTGCCCATATCTTTTTAACGTGTTGACTTAGGAACTTGACTTTTATACACCTAATAGGGACTATAGACTTCAGTATCTGGTATAAATTTCAACGTTCCTGAGAAAATCGATGGTGACGCACGGACAGACAGACAGACAGATGCACAGACGGACAAGAAAGTGATCTTATAAGGGTTCCTTTTTATACCTTTTGAGGTACGGAACCCTAAAAATAATTATGTTAAATATTAAACTACGGAACCCTTCACTGCACGTGGCCCGACACGCACTTGGCCGATTACAAATCATAGCCGGCATAGGCATACTCGGGATATACGATACGATATACGGGATGTAAGGGAGCACAAATACCACGTCAGTGCTCCCAGCCATCCTCACCTGCCCGTGGTGCATCCTGCTGACCAACAAACGAGGCTCTTTGACGAGGAAATTTTGTATAAAAATAGTACAGTGCCTCTAGTGGTTACTACACTTCACTAAATTTAGACCAATTAGAGAGCCAGATAAAGTCGAAAACTATGTGAGATCTGTCAAAATCGTTTACGATACAGTACGTAGTATTATTATCTGTTCGGTGGCTTGGGCGTGTTACCTAGGAAGTATTATTATCTTTTCTATGCTTAAACACATTCAGACATAAATAAGATTGTTTAATAACTAAAACAAAAGACTTCAATGCCCCGCGAGTCAATTTCAGTAGCAGGTTTGAATTTATCGTCATATCACTGGAGATACTAATCAGATCTCGATAAAATTACAATGGGACCATCTCGGAAACGTACCCTACCGATAACAAAAAGAATAATTCGAATCGGTTCACAATTGACAGAGTAATCGCGTAACATACACACAAAAAAAGAAGAAAAAAACATACATACGTATTGAGAACCTCCTTATTTTTGTACGTCGGTTGAAAAAGTCAGTGGTATTATCAAACAAACGAGACCTCCCGTCCGATCCTTAGGATTGTTGATGAAATCGGATGGTGAAGCAGGGCCTTTTCTCAGTGTATACAGCCTAGAGCACAGAATAATGAATAGTACAAGTACCTAGAGTCTATTCTCCGTGTATACAGCCTACAGCCTGCGTCCCCTTCATTTACATAGTTCATTCAATAATCAGTATATTTTTACATTCGAATACTTAACACAAAAATGGGAAGTCCCTATTGGCAACTACATTCTGTGCCGAATTTGTTTTCCTGTTGACGACAATCTTTATGGACAGGGCTCCGTTCACGACCTGCGCTCGGAGTGCAACCTGTGCAACCAAACGCTCTAACCTCTCTCTCTAACTCGTTTAGCGAATGTGACGCTCTGAGGTCGTGAACGGGGTTGGAGCGTTTGGGTGCACTTCGAGCGTACGTCGTGAACGCGCCCTGTTATTATACTCTTTGACGACAATGCCAAATGTAGGTTCATGACGTGAACGGAGTATTTCCATTATCCCGTTTAAATATTAGGTCTTTTCGTGGAGATTTATTTTCAACCTAAGTCGACAATAAAAACATTCCTTACCTTACGAACGCTGCCCTAAATACAAGAGATATTTTATAAGAGCATTTGGCTCAATTAAATATATCTGTGATTTTTTAATAAAAACATTAACCTGGGTCATTGATATAAAAATATATCAATCGATGACCTAGGTACATATGCATCTCTACTTATTCTGTGTCATTTAGTCTAGCGCTAGACATTTTCCGTAGGTAGTTACGTCTGCCGACTCTACAGATAACACGCGTCAGCGTTCTATATTCTGAGTAACGTAATCAGACACCAGACGCTGAATGGACAAACAACAGATAAGAGCATCCGTCCCACGGTGGTCTGATATCGAAGCTCTAGATTTAATTTATATTCAAGTTAGTCTTAGACGAGCTCTTGTAGAGAATAAACGTCTTGAATTAATAAAGTTTTATTTTTTAAAAGCTCCTTCGGCTCGCTCAGCTCTTGACTGGCGCAGCCGGTAGGATTTCCGCGTCGCGAATAACTTCACTTTAGTAACGCGCTACGTACGTTTTCACGCGTTTTACGGAAATCCACGAACCAAATAAATACGTCGAGAGCACCGTTGGTGCTATTGCTGCGTTCCGGAGGACAACGTTTAAGGCTCAACGAGGGACATGGACAGTCTGTAAGTAGACCCAAATCGCTATTTCCAGTCTTATTCCAATCCTATTCACTGTTTTAGTTATATGTGTCTAGAAATCAGAACGTTATTTCCAAACATTGAAGTGTGTTTTGTGATTTATTTTAAATGTGTTTAGTGTTTTAAAATAAATAAAGTGTTAAAATATAATAATAATTATAAATAAATAAATTATTAAGTTAATTAAAAAAAAAACAAAAAATGGAAAATATAGTGCAAGTGCCCCGCGACTTTGCTAACGTCATCCCCAAATTCGACGGTGACGAAAAATTACTTAGTTTATTTATTAGGAAATGCGAGTACTTGATTAGTTGCTGTAGAATAGAGAGAAATCCACAGCAGGACCTGTACGTTTACCATCTCATAACATCCAGACTTACTGGTAGAGCAGCCTCTCTCATAAGCGAACGACAAGATTTAGATACCTGGCCTGATTTAAAACGGGCATTTGAACAGCATTTTGGTGATCCCCGTTCGGAAGAATGCATTTCAATAGAGTTAGAAACTTTAAAAATGAACAATGGCGAGTCATATCTGGATTTTTGCAACAGAATTCAACACGTTAAAAGCACACTGATTGCCAAAGTCAATTTAATTGAGGACGTAAATCTACGTCGTAGTAAGATAACGATATATGACAACATGTCAATGAATGTGTTTTTATATAACCTGCCGGAAGAGTTGCTTCGCATTGTGCGCCTTAAGGTTTCACTAGAAAATGCCTTAAGCATAGTGCTCGAAGAAGTAAACTTTATGTATCAATATAATGCGAAAAATAAAATGCTTAGATCACAGAATCAATTACAGCCTAAGGCTCAAACTACATATCAAAATCCTTTTATGGATAAATTTGGAATGAAGCCTTTCTTCACTTCAAATCAACAACCTCAGCAAAACTTTAAATTTGGAATTCCCCAAAACAATGCTGGTACTTCAAGTCCTCACACACCACAAACAAACTTTAAATTTGGTGTACCACACGCTAAACAAATATCTCACTTACCTTTTTCACAACCCCAACAAGCTGGATATAGACCACAGCTTCCCAAACAATTGGGCTATCGACCACAGTTCAACCAAGGACAACAGCAGTTTGGTTATAAGCCTTCATTTAACCAAAGTCCACCCCAATTTGGCTACCGACCTCAACTCAACCAAAATCCACCCCAATTTGGTTATCGACCTCAATTTAACCAAGGACCACAGCAGTTTGGCTATCGTCCACCTTTTGCCCAAGGCCAACAACAATTCGGTTACCGCCCCCTACAAAGATTAGCGCCTCAGCTATCTACTAATGTGAGCATGCGTACAGCTCCCCCACTGAAACCTCAAGGTTTTAGAATGAACGAACTGTACAGCCTAAATGAACCTGAAAGTGATGACCTTACTTTTATGCCTGAAAATCCTGAAACTGACTGTTACATTGACTACAATGATAACTCCCCGACTGACAACGTCGACACTTACGAGACTAACGCTGGACAAGATGACCAAGCCTCAGCTGTCCACAGCATTGAAAATTTTCACATCAATGCCTCCAACAAGCTCCTGAAATAATACAACTTCATTATAATACATTGAAATTACCACACGTAATAATACCCGAAATCAATTCTAAATTTATGATTGATACCGGAAGTTCGAGATCATTCATTTCACCAAAAATGGCTAGTGAGTATTTTAACGATTTCAAACACTACGAGCCGTTTGAAGTTATAAGCACCCACGCATCTAGCCAACATAACGAAGTTGTAGTAATTCCGTTATTCCCAACATTTAACAGCACTGAAACGCATAAGTTTTATATTTATGATGTTGATGGCTGTTACGATGGACTCATTGGCAGTGACCTTCTGAAACAATTGAACGCAAAAATTGACATGCAAAACCAAATTCTCTATACCCAATCATCGGCTATTCCTATTATATACAATCCTAATAATGAAATAAGAATAAGCCCACGTTGCGAACAAAGAGTGAAATTACCGACAGACCTACAAAACGGCGATGCTATATTAAACTACAAACTATTTTGTGAAGGTGTTAGAATGCCTACCGCTTTAGTTAAGTGCGAAGACGGGTATGCAACAACGATCATACAAAATACTTTGGATACCGAAATAACATAGAGATTGACCAGATATTGACAGAAAATGTTAGCAACTTGCGTTTAGACCATATGAATTCAGAAGAAAGAGACTCAATTAAAAAGCTTTGCCTTGAATACAAAGACATCTTTTATACCGAAAAATTACCGTTGACATTTACTAACGAAGTTAAACACCACATCCGCACGCGAAACGAAGACCCAATATATATCAGACCCTATAGGCAACCTCAAGTAATTAATGATGAAATAAATAAACAAGTTACTAAAATGTTGGAAAATAATATTGTAAAAGAGTCGTATTCTCCCTGGAGTGCCCCTGTGCACCTAGTGCCAAAGAAGTTAGACGCGAGTAACGAAAAGAAATATAGACTTGTTATTGACTACCGAAAACTAAACGAAATTACAATAGACGACAAATACCCCCTACCAAATATTACAGAACTATTTGACAAACTAGGACGAAGCTGTTACTTTACTACCCTTGACCTAGCCAGTGGCTATCACCAGATAGAAGTCGCTGAAGAAGACAGACAGAAAACCGTATTTAGTATAAACGCAGGACATTATGAATTTTCCCGTATGCCGTTTGGATTAAAAACGGCACCGGCAACTTTTCAAAGAACGATTGACAATGTGCTACGTGGCTTGCAAGGAATACACTGTCTTGTGTACTTGGACGACATAATTATTTATTCGTCCAGCTTGCAAGAACACATAGTAAAACTACGGACCGTTTTTGACAGATTACGACAAACCAATTTAAAAATTCAGCTAGATAAGTCCGAATTTCTTAGAAAGGAGGTCTTATACTTAGGTCACACAATAACTAGTGACGGCTTAAAACCTAACAATGACAAAATTAAAGCCATCCTAGAATATCCCTTACCCCGAAGTACAACCGAAATTAAAAGTTTCTTAGGACTTATTGGGTACTACCGTAAGTTCATTAAGGACTTCGCTAAAATCACTCAACCAATGACAGCACGACTAAAACAAAAGCGCTCAATGCCTATCGATGACGACAAATACATAGCAGCCTTTGAAAAATGCAAAGAGCTTCTTGTAAATGCCCCAATTTTACAATACCCTGATCCTGACAGGCCTTACATACTGACAACGGATGCTTCAGAATTCGCTCTTGGAGCAGTCCTTTCACAAGGTCTTATCGGTCAGGATAAGCCCGTAGCGTATGCCAGCCGAACACTAAACGATGCGGAAACGCGTTATAGTGTTACGGAGAAAGAACTGCTCGCAATAGTCTGGGCAGTAAAACACTTTCGCCCTTACCTCTACGGTAAGAAATTCACCATAGTAACAGATCATAAGCCGCTAGCCTGGCTTAACTCTCTAAAAGACACAAATAGTAGATTGACACGCTGGCGATTACGATTGTCTGAATACGACTTTGAAATAGTTCATAAAAAGGGCACACTTAACGGTAATGCCGACGCATTATCGCGTATTCGAATAAACGCATTAGGTAACGATGACAATATATCCACACAAGTGAATATTGACTCAGACGAAAATAAAAACCGAGAAATAAGACGACTGACAAAAGAAATAGAAGCATTAGGAAAATTACGAAAGAAAACCTTAGCACAACCAGATAACATAATATCTCTAATATCTGACGACGAAAATGAATCGGCTATATCAGATTCAGAAGAAACGGTTAGATGCCGTTCCCCCTACTCGATACAATGCCCTTCGAGTTCAACTTTGACAGCTTCTGAAAATTCTTCTAGTACTGAAACCGCTCATTCAGGACAAGATACCGAATCTAAAGGTATCCCAATCCTGCAGGAAGCTATAGACACCAAGCCCAACCAAATTTTGGTTCATTCTTGGTCTATTGATAAATTAGCAGTTAAAAGTATATCCCGCGAAAAACAGAAAATTCTTGAAGTACACTTACCTTTGAACCGAACTGACCTTGTCAAACAATTTCTAAAGGAGTATATAAGAAACAATACCAAATACTTCATTTACTTTGAGGAAGAACAGCATAGACAACAATTCGCACAAATGGTAATATATTTGTTTAAAAGAGAATCTGTACAATTTTTCGAGTGTACCAAAAGAGTAGTATTTGTAGAGGATGAATTAGAACAGAAAGAAATTGTTGCCAAATACCATACTGGTAAAACATGCCACCGTGGTATTAAAGAGACCTTACTGCACATTAAGCGCACCTACTTTTGGCATAATATGGAACAAACCATTTCAAGTTTTATAAACTCATGCGAAACATGCAAACGCATGAAATACGACCGGAAACCGATTAAGCCTAAGTTACAACTAACACACACCCAGTCAAAACCTTTAGAGGAAATTTTCATTGACCTATTTACAATTGAAGGACGCTATTATTTGACTGTAGTTGATGCCTTTTCTAAAATCGGTCAAGCTCTCGAAATACCTAATAGATCAACACCGGAGGTTGTAAGAGCCCTCATTAAATATTTCTCCTTGTATGGCGTACCCCACAAAATCAGTTCAGATGCTGGTTCTGAATTTAATAATGCTCTCTTGAAAGAACTTTTAGCTCTTTACAAGGTAGATCTCCACATAGGAACCCCTAACAACACGAATTCTATGGGCGTCATAGAAAGATTTCATTCTACTATCATTGAAATCTACAGGTTGGCTAAGTACGAGCATAAGTACACCGATGCCGCTACCGTAATGACATACTCTATCATGGCGTATAACCACTCTATACACTCAACCACTGGTTTTACCCCATTCGAAGTTTTATTAGGACACACTGATTCTAGAAATGTATTTAATTTAAATTTCGAGAAACAGTACATGCAGCAACTGATCAAAGAACATGCTAAAAGAACTAAGTTTCTATATGATCATTTATCAGAACAAGCCATTAAACAAAAGGAGAAAATAATAGAGAAAAGAGGAGGAGAAACAGTAGTCGAAATAAAACCCGGTGATGTAGTATTCACTAAAGAAGTTAATAAAAGGAGTAGCAAAGACAAACCACGTTTCCAAAAGGCTATTGTTGCTGATGAGATTAGTAGAAACGTAGTTCCGATTCAAGTTAAAAATCGAAACACTAAAGTTCCATTAAAGAATGTTAAACGCCCTTCACAAGCACCTCCGCATCCTCCTGGTAGTAGCCATGATGACGCAACTGCAGGCCCTTCAACTTCAGGCACTAGATAGAAACCCTGGAATCCTGTTTACGAAAACTGGCGTTGCAGTAATTAGTAGTGACAAGTGGACTATCGCAAAAGTATTAGACATTAAACCCCTTGAAGAAGATTTAAGGTTTAACGTTCAACTACTTTCTGAGTTAGATAAGTTAATTAAGATTTATTTTAATAAGAACTTTACGGATAATTTTGTAGATGTTAGAAGTCAAGTAGCATACATTAAAAATATAACTCTAAACAAATTTACCCAAATCTTTCCGAACATTCGAATCAAACGAGGTCTAATTAACCCACTAGGTTCACTTATAAAAATGATAACCGGAAATCTAGATAATGACGATGCCATTCAATACGATAAATTAATTAATGAAATGAAAACGCAACAAAATCAAAATAACAGAAAACTAACGGTGATTACCGAAATTGTGCAACTTTTGACAAATTCCACTATTATATTAAATAATAATCTTGCTCAAATAAATAATAAAATTGAAATGATAGCGCAAAATCTAATGGAGTCAGAATATTTAGGAATACAGTTCATTAATACATATAATCTACTAATCCATAATTTTCAAGTTATTTACACCTATTTGGATGAAATAGAAACTAGTTTATCGTTCAGTAGGTTAGGAGTTTTACATCAGTCTATAATAGAATCAAATAAGTTGTTACAGCTACTTGAAAATATTAATAGTAAAGAAAAATTAGTTTTTACGCCTAGCTTAGAAAACTTAGTTAAGATAGAGCAAGTTATAACACTTAAAGCCTATTTGAAGGAAAATCAAATTACTTACCTTTTGGAAATACCACTGATTGAAAAAGATACATATATCTATTATAAATTGATTCCTTTACCTGTATTATCCTTTAACTCCACCGTCGTCATAATACCCAAGTATCCTTACCTCTTGGCGAAAGGGTTGAAGACCAGACTGTTCACTCATCCATGCCAAGAAGTCGACGAGTTCAGATTCCTCTGCACTGATGACGGAATGCTTTAATATATTCAAGACCCATGCATCACCGACCTGATGACGTATGCTGAAAACGTAACGTCATGCATCCAAATTCCCATAACCATTGAGAAGATCAGAATCCAGTTCCTGCAAACAAATAGATGGATCCTGTACAGTAGAGATGAAGAGCTGCTTACAAGGACATGCGATGGTGAACTGCTTCATCATAAGATCAAAGGCACCTATATAATGACCTTAGATGATCCCTGCGAGGTGAAAATTCAAGACATCATATTGAATAAGCGGCAAATGTACATTGAAAATATAACATATTATCCAGAGCTACCGATCCTGAACTTACCTACACTCTTCTTACCCGACGAAAGGAAACCCGCTCCACCTGTAAACCTGGAAGGCTTGGACCTGATGGACCTGAAACTATTGTCGTTAGCTTTAAAGAAAAGTGATACTGAAAATAGTGAAAGTGTAAAGGCAATTATTGAAGTGCGTAGTATAAGCGTTTGGACTCTTGGACTCTATATTTTAATTTGTATAATGCTTTGTTACCTGGTCTATAAATATCATCCAAAATTATTGTTAAAAACATGTTCTCGAAGTTCTCCCAAAAAAGATAACTTCGAACTTAAGGAGGGAGGAGTTACGTCTGCCGACTCTACAGATAACACGCGTCAGCGTTCTATATTCTGAGTAACGTAATCAGACACCAGACGCTGAATGGACAAACAACAGATAAGAGCATCCGTCCCACGGTGGTCTGATATCGAAGCTCTAGATTTAATTTATATTTAAGTTAGTCTTAGACGAGCTCTTGTAGAGAATAAACGTCTTGAATTAATAAAGTTTTATTTTTTAAAAGCTCCTTCGGCTCGCTCAGCTCTTGACTAGGTAGGTACAAAGTTTAAGGTGTTTACCTCCATAACCCTAGAAATACTTATAAGATTTCGATGAAACTATAATGTGACTACCTTGGAAATGTACCCTACCAAAACCTAAAAAAAAGAATCATTCAAATCGGTTCTCAAATGACATAGTAATCATGTAACATACTGTTACGTGCGGGGTGGTATTAAAATGCCAATCCGATGAGATGAACGTTTATTTCCACTGAACACTAGGTTACACAATGTTTCACAGTAGTTGTCCAAATCGTCTTGCACAATGATCAATTGTCCGTTAACACACACTGAGGTCTTTGGTAATTCACAATCACTGTTCACAGTTCACAACACAACTTCACTGATAACACTTAACGATCACTTGGTCGCTATCCGCGCTTAGATAGTTACACTGTCGCTTCCAAAGAATGACTGACTAACACCGCACGTTCGACGTCTTATATAGGACGAGAGTATTTATCTAGACCTTTCCAGCATCCAGTAGACACATATGACAGAAGACGTTCAAAACAGAGCAATAAAAATCACAAACAATACGCGGCTTTCCTTTGAACATCTGATGTAAACAACTTTACTATACGTGCTAATTTGATCTCTAACGACTTAAGAATAAGTTTCAATCTTAACTACAAAACTAGGTACATTGAATAGGGTCGAATTTCCAGGAAGGTTACTTTTATGACGGTCGGGTCGGGTGTTTATAGCCCCTAATTAGTATATTCTTTCCCACGCTATTTTTGTTCGAGAAGCTTGGCGAAACATCGCGACTCGACGACGCGATGTAACAATACATACAAACAAAACAGAGGAATTGAGAAGCTCCTTCTTTTTGGAAGTCGGTTGAAAATGACTAGTGCGGTATGTATTCAAAGTCAGTTTTTTGTTTTTTAAACGATTTTATAGAATTATCTACTTGTTTTATTATAAGGTATGGCTCTACTACATGAATAGTTGTAGTAGTAAGAATTCATGAGTTTATTCAATTAATTAAAATTACATTAAATACCTATCTATATATATTGAAATAGGATAAAATTTCAATAAAATATCAATGAGTCATCAATAGGTAAGTTTTATTAACAAATAGGTACAGTCTTCTTACAGTTTCTTTATGTTACAGTAAGGTGTGATAAAGTAAAAATATTTATGTGAATGGTGTGATCCAAGTGACATATTGTATATGTATTAATCTTTGAGTATTCAATACTCAAAGGTAATAATTTGTTAAAAAATTTAAATGTACTTATGGGAATGACATTTATTTTTCCACAACCACGGAGAATGGACTCTAAGTAGATCCACAACCAAGAAATTAATGTCAATGTAATTTCCGTACATTTTGATCACAGAGAGAGAATAGACTAGGTAATTTTATCTATTCTCCTTGATTTTGATAATGTTGCGTTGGGGTCGGCTCACACCGCGACGCGACGCGACGCGCACTTATTGAGAGTATTACAAAAAATAACTTTATTTACTATACAAAAAGATACAAATTTCATTGAGTTAGTTCGGCGGCTTCAGGCTGCGCCGCGCGGCGCAGTGGGAGGAAACAATTGAACTGCGTGATAAACAATTGAACTTTATTAACAACACAATAACATACAAATTGCATTAAGATAATTTGCTGGCGTTGCTCGTTTTGCCCGACGCCGCGCGGCTTCTGGCTGCGCCGCGCTGCACCGTACGACTTCAAATGCATCGTCGCGTCGCATCTCATCGCTTCGCGTCGCGGTGTGAACTGACCCTTAGGTACTTGTACAATTCATTATTCTGTGCCTTAGGGATGAATGAAACAGAAATTAGATTTCGTCTAAGGAGGCAGTTCCGTAGGCCCTTATAATACAAGGAAGACAGAATTCTTATTTGGGTCTTACGGAGCCTGTAAGGGCCCTATCCCACTATGACACCATGGTTGTGGATGCTCCTAGACAAAATACACTTACTGTTTTCATTCACGCTAACGCAACTACAAAATGTATGGGAATGACAACTTTGTTGCAGAAAAATAAATGTCATCCCATACATTATGAACTTACGTTAGAATAAATGGAATCAGAAATTGAATTTTGTCTAGGGAACCTGTGTTCAGTTGGCATCATTATTACCGACATATTTGCTCAATCGAGTAATTTAATATGTACACAGAGCATAAGAGATAGTAGCAAGATTATCGAAACAAGAGAGTTTATTAAACTTTGAGTGAAGCCCCTATTTAATGGATTTACTTTTCAGTATAAGTAGGTCTTCAGGTCTTTCTTTCCAGTCGCTGCCAGCCAGCTTGCATATATCATCGCACCATCTAGCCGGAGGCAGGCCTGTCGCACTCCGCGCTGTACCTATGAAACTACAAGTAATTCCACGCACCCTCTCGGGTCCATGTTCAGTCAGTTAAGTGTCACGCGCGCTCTCGATCGGCCGCGCGCCTTACTTGTACCTACCTCATTATTATATTCCTTGCTTACGATATTAACATACAAAAATATTGTTTAGTATGTCTAAACGAAGGGCTACAAAGCATTGCGTAGCATACGTTTATACATACTTATACGTTTTTACATACTCATTTTCAATTGAACGTAGAACATTATTTTCTACCGACTTTCCAAACAGAAGGAGGTTCTTAATTCGTCTTTGTGTGTATGTTACGCGATTACTCCGTCAATTTAATCCGATTTTCCGATTTTAATGATTTTTTTTTTATCGGTAGAGTTCGTTGCCGAGGTGGTACCATTGTAATTTCGTCGAGATCTGATGAGGGTCTCCAGAGATATGACGATAAACGTCTCAAACTTGCAACCGAAACTGACTCGCGCGGCATGGAAGTCGGTTGTTTTAGTTTTAACTATCTTAATTAAAATATCACATAAACTATCTTAATTAAAGTATAACTGTAGTACTTTTATCCTACCTCGACATTAAACATGAATGTAGCACTTTAAATATACTCATTACATTGTTCTACCTTAAAGTATTATGCTACCAATTAAAGGCTTCAATAAGTTATCTTATAACATTCAACCCTATAGGAGAGGCCGCGAGTTGACCGAGTTATTCAGACTCTCGCTGTGCGGACTTACGGTGCATTTCACTGTGCGCAACACGCGGTTCACAGTCACTATTAGTTGATACTGTGACGCAAATTCAAGGTCGCACTCGAGGCGTGAAGCGCATTTTGAACGTTACCGACGTTGTAACTAGGTTTAATCTCGCCTTTTTGCTCTCAGGGAGTGCAATTTCTTTACTTGTACTATTCATTATTCTGTGCCGGAGGGCGCCCTATACTATGTTTACCGAGTGGCATACCATAGGTGAGGCCTATGTCAATCAGTTGACTGAGATAGACTGATGATGATAGGTAGGTATCTAATTCTTATGCTTTTTGCCTCTTATATGACTTTGAAGGTTATCCACATTGCAAGGTACTACGATGTCACACTTATTGCAAAATGCTTTGTCTTCTTTGTAATCTTGCAAATATTTCTCTATATCAATATGCTGTCCTTCAATCAATCGTAGGATTTTTGCAATTTTAATAGCATGTTCCGATTCTTCAACATGTTGAAATATGAGCTCGACATAGTTATCAAAAAATATTTGGCATATTTTGCACCATAAATATTTGTCACTTTCTTCAACGGAGAAAATTCCATTCATTGGTTGCAGTACCATTGCTCGTCCATATTTATGTGTAGGAGTTAATATATGAGATTTAATCGAGCTGTGCATAAAATCCATGTTTCTATCACATACAAGGCAATTAGCAAATGAGTGCTTCGATTTCTTTTCTGGTAGTACAATAAGTCCTCCATCCAACATCACTAGTTTTTCAATATCTGCATAGTTACTGCGATGAACTGAAGTTTGTACATGTGGGATCAAGTCGGATGGTTCAAATGGGCAGTTGCAAATGTAACAGAATAAATCAGAAGTACCAATTGCAATATTATTAGTAACCATTAGACTTTTCATGTAGAGTTCCTTGTGTTTTGCATCGTGGAGATGAGCTTCCAATAGAAGACTGTTGCTGCCATGTACAATCGTATCGCAGAGGGTGCATTTCACTTCATTGTTCGGAAGAACTGCTATGTGCTCATAATAAGCCATCGCACAGATATTACACAGATAACTGTTAACTGGAACTAGTCCGAGAAGATATTATTTGACTTTTGTTTCGTACCAATATTATGACTGAGGTGAGCACTTAGCCAGGCTTTCCGACGGCTCTCAGCTACTATTTTATTTTTCGTGTATACATTATAAAAGGTACTCTGTGGCTAATATAAATCACCAAACAATGAGAATTCAGAATTGAGAGAGAATTCAAGCGAAATAAATAAATTATTAATATTTCGTTTGAGATTGAGAATAATGAGATTTTTTCTTTTTCAGTTTCATTATGGCTCCACACGACTAGTGTATTCAGCCAGTCTCAAGTGTTAAAATTTAAAAGTTTCTTAGTTTATGGCTAAGTATTACAATTCTTCAAGTTTTTGAGATAATTTTTCATACAGTATAGGCTAGCGTTTGACCACAATCTCACCTGTTGCTAAGTGATGATGCGGTCGAGGATAGTAGCACGAAGGGCCAAGATATCAAGTCGTAAAGATGTTCAGTCACATTTCAGGTCAAGTTTCAAGTCGAAGTCTAGTCCAAGTCATACTCTCAGTAAAGATGTGGACTTTACTCTCCCCGTGAGTAATAGTGTTCTGTGACTTTACTGAAGATTTTCAGTGCAATTTTGGTGTTGACGCAAATAGCATGTTTTTCAACGTTGTGCTGATTCCCTACACTCGTACACATTCACCGGCACTTGGTTAATAATCCACATTTATTACACACTAGAAGTGTCCCGCGGCTTCGCCCGCGTTAAAACCTTCTTTTATTTACTCAAAACTTTTCTTTTGTAAAAGCGATTCTATCATTAAACACATCAAATAAGAATTAGCCAAATCGGTTCAACCGTTTTCATTTTATCGCGTGACTAAGGCAATTCTGGATTCATATTTATAAAACCCTAAAAACCTAAATTTACAGACTTTGTTACCTACCCCATTTCGAAAAATCCTACAACACGTACTTTATCCCATCTTGTTTCGCCATACAAACTTTGAATCCCCGTTCCGTATCCGGGAGGAATTTTCAGAAAATCATTTCTGAGCGGATTCCTACGTCATAATAACTATCTGCATTCTGAATTTCAGCGCAATCCGAAACAATATTGATTTTTAGACTTTGTTACCCCAGTTTATCCTCTTAGGGTGGCATTTTGAAAAAGTCTGAAACTCGTATTTACTTATTTATTTACAGAAGTACTTGTGTGAAATGTTGAATAAAACGACTATCCAAACTTTGAACCCCTTAAAGAGTGTATTTCGAAAAATTCTTTCTTAGCGGATACCTAAGTCAAAGTAACTATCTGCATGCCAAATTTCAGCGCAATCCGAAACAATATTGATTTCAGACTTTGTTACCCCACTTCACCCTTTTAGGGGTGGAATTTCGAAAAAGCCTGAAACACGTATTTACTTACTTAAGTACTTATGTTAAATTTCGAATATAAAAGACTATCTAATATTGTTTTTCCATACAAACTTTGAACCCCCGTTTTGTCCCCTTCAGGGGTGAATTTTGGAAAATCCTTTCTCAGAGGGAATTAACGTCGTAATAACTATCTGCATGCCCAATTTCAGCGGAATCTGAAACAATATTGATTTTCACACTTTGTTACCCCATTTCACCCTCTTAGGGGTGGCATTTCAAAAAAACATGAAACACGTATTTCCTTATTTTTTTACTGGAGCACTTGTTTGAAGTTTCGAATAGAAAATACTATCTAATCTTGATTTTCCATACAAACTTTGAACCCCCGTTTCATCCCCTTCAGGGGTGAATTTTGGAAAGTCCTTTCTCAGAGGAAACTATCGTCTTAATAACTATCTGCATGCCAAATTTCAGCGCAATCCGATACAATATTGATTTTCATACTTTGTGACCCCATTTCACCCTCTTAGGGGTGGAATTTCGAAAAAACCTAAAACACGTGTTTACTTATTTATGTCCTGAAGCACTTGTGTGAAGTTTCGAATAGAAAATACTATCTAATAATGTTTCTCGATAGAAACTTTGTACCCCCATTTCATCCCTTTAAGGGGTGAATTTTAGAAAATCCTTTCTTAGCTGATATTTACGTCATAATAACCACCTGTATGCCAAATGTCAGCGCAATTTTAAACAATATTGATTTTCAGACTTTGTTACCCCATTTCAGCCTCTTAGGGGTAGAATTTCGAAAAAGCCTAAAACACATATTTACTTATTTATGTAATCAAGCACTTGTGTGAAGTTTCGAATAGATAAGACTATCTAATGTTGTTTCTCCATAGAAACTTTGAACCCCCATTCATATCTTTAAGAGGTGAATTTTGAAAAATCCTTTCTTAGTACACCCTTACGTACTAAGACAAATATACCCTCCAAATTTCAAGTCTCTACGACCAGCGGTTTAGGCTGTGCGTTGTCTGTCAGTGAGTCAGTCAGTCAGTATGTCAGGACAAAGATTCTTATAGTATTAGATGAGGCCTGTGTTTAATCCATCATCGGCAGAAGAACGATCGAGTGTTGTTTGACGAACTCAGCTGATCTCCTTAAACTTAAGATAACAAAAGAGAGTGCGAATGCCACTATCATCCGAATATCTTTCTCAAAGATTGATTACTTTATTAATGTTATTTCTTGAGAGCGAATCGATTAGCGACATGCTTTTATTCGATTGATGGCTGGTTCGTGCGAGTCACAATCACAACTCAAACCACCTTTTGTCACACCTAGAAGGAGCATTATATCGATGTTCCGCCTGACTTGTTGACATAAAATAGCTTTTTACCATCAAGGAGAACATCTGCCGGCGTACGGTGTCCAGCAACAAAAAGCCCTTGGTATTCAGGATCATTTTAGACCTAGCGGATTCACTATCTTCGATGACATCATCGCTTAGCACCATGCGAGATAGTAGTCAAACGCTAAGCCTAAGGTATCAGCAGGGTTATTCTCAATCATTCGAAAGCAAATCAATGCAAGCAATCGAATTCGGAAACTGCCTTTACTTCGACTTGGATCTTTGCAATTCACAATGTTCCGATCGGTTAATTTTGATATATCAATTAGAAAAATCTGTGATTTATTGGAAAGGTTTCCGCGCAAAATAGCTCAGGAATCAAAAAAAGAATAAAATTAAAAATGAAGCTTCCGCATGTTTTTGAATGATTGAGAATAAGCGCAAAATAACTAACAAATAACTACAAAAACATTACATTTTCGACAAAATTTCTAACGTGTTGAGATTCGAACCTACAGCCTTTGCTTCTTAAAGAATAGAATAGAATAAATTTTATTGTTCAATAACTGTGTTTACAAAGGTCTAAATATTGGGTATGTAGTACCAACAGTTTGTTCTTTACGAACATACAATAATATTAATCGTCTAATTAAAATCTATACAATCTATCTTATTATTATTATTATCTTATTATCGTAACTTATTATTTTAATCTTCAATTGCGATATTATAATGATACCAGGCAGAGTTAAAGCCGGACATTTTGTATGTTTCATTCATCAAAATATTCTTTAAGACTGTAATATGATTTTTTAAGTAGCCATTGTTTTAGCTTTTGTCTAAAAAAGTGTCCGTTTAACGATTTTATTTCTATAGGCAAATTATTAAAAACTTTGATGCCAGTTATAAATGCACTTTTGTGATACATAGTGTTATTTACTTGTAGAATACACATATTGAATCTATATTTACTGCGAAGTTTGTTAGCTCTGCTGGATTGTTCGCTGAAGTAATCTGATTCATTATTTTTTACAAATGTACACAGTTCTAGGATATATATACAAGTTAGCGTAAGGAAACCGTCATCGACAAATAATTCACGAAGGGAGTCAGTATCTTCCATTCTGTATGTACTACGTAGGCACCTTTTCTGTAGTATAAATGTTGTCTGGACATCTACTGAATTTCCCCAGAAAATGATACCGTAACTTAAATGAGGGTAGACGTAACCATAGTATGCATTTATTGCCATTTTTGACGATATATTACTGAGCACTGATAATACGTAGCAATACTTTGTTATTTTACTGTTTATTTTGCTAATGTGCTCTTTCCAATTTAAATAACAATCAAGTGCTATGCCAAGAAAATTAGTTGTATTTACCTCTGTAACTACATATCCATTATGCATTATGTTAATGTTTAATTGACGACTCTTGTAATTTTTAAACTGTAATACATTTGTTTTATTGATATTGACATTTAAGTTAATATTGCTTAACCATTCTGTTACAATTTGTAAGGTATTATTAACTTCTTTTTCAAACTCATTTTGATTAAGATGGTTTTGTGGGATGAAGATGGTAGCGTCGTCGGCAAACATAACACAGTTATGCTGTGTGATTTGTGGCAGTTCATTAATATACAGTAAGAATAATAAAGGCCCAAGTATGCTACCTTGTGGGACTCCTATGATGACTTTTTCATATTCAGATTCTACTTGTTCTATAGACTTGGTATCAAAATTGTAGGTTTGGATTACTGTTGCTTGATTTCTATTGCTTAAATATGATTCTATGAGAGCTAAAGATGTTCCTCTAATACCTACTGCTTCCAATTTATTTAACAATGTTTTATGAACTACGCAATCAAATGCCATAGATAAGTCTAAAAATACAGCGATCCCTGTCCTCTTATTATTAATTTCACCCCAAACTTGATTTAACATTTTAAAAATGGCTATAGTCGTATTTTTTCCTTTTCGGAAACCAAACTGATTACTGTTTAGAACATTGTTGGTGTCAAAGAACGAAATAATTCTATTGTATATTGCCTTTTCAAAAATTTTGGATACACTGGGTAATATTGCAATGGGCCTATAATTACGCATATCTGTTTTAGAACCTTTTTTATGTATAGGTTTAATTAAACCATTTTTAAGTCCATCCGGGAAGCATCCTGTTTCAAAAGTAAGGTTAATAATGTATACTAGTGGTTTTATGATATAATCCAGGCTAGCCTTAATTACTTGAACAGAGATACCATCATATCCCGCTGTCTTTTTATTTTTTAAAGATCCTACTATGTTTTTTATTTCTTGGCATGTTACTGGTCTCAAGAAAATGGTGTTGCAAGACACACTAGTATTTTTCTGCTGTTTAGGGTCATAGATTGGTCTTGAGTCATTACGTGTAATAAAATATCTATTAAAACAAGATGCTATTTTTGTAGGGTCAACAATGCCTATAGCATCAATTTCAATTTTATCTATTGTAGTCTTTATACTATTTGTTTGAGCAGTATTTTGCTTAATAATCCCCCATGTTGCTTTATTTTTGTTACTACTCCTGTCAATGTATCGAATGTTGGATATTTTTTTCGATATGTTAATAGTTTTTTTCAAGATCTTCGAGTATTTTTTATATATTGCATACTTTTCTTTGCTTTTGCTACTTCGAGATTCTATATACGCTCTTCTCTTTCGTTGGTCGATATTTTGATGCCATTTGTTTGCCAATTGGCTTTCTTTTTATACGTTATTTTAATCCTTTCTGTAGGTATACTCAAGTTAAAAATAAGGTGAAATAAGTCAAAGAACGCCTTGTATGCCTCATTAGGGTCGTCATGGTCATATACTTCTGAAAAGCTAAGTTGAGATAAATATTTCAAAAAAATGTTAAGATGAATATCAACTTTTCTTTTATGCACATACCAATATTTATATACAAAGCAAGCTCAGTTCCACCTGATCCAATCGTCATGTACATATACCAGTGAGGCGAATTTAAGAATAACAGTGTAAATCTGCACGTATAATTACGGAACCAGGAACGATTTTTCGTATGCTGTTTTTTTTTTTTTTTCGTGAAAACTTTGTTATACATATACATTTGATCAAAGTATCATTTGAGAAGTATTTACCTAATTGATTGCATAACATTTACATAAAAATATCCTGTTTTTCCCGTGTCCCACCAAAACCTTTATGTTTTTCAGGATAACCAATATTCTAAAAGTTTTTCCATAGTATAAGCTATGCTCACTTTAAGTTTCATTAGAATCCGTTCAGTAGTTTCGGCGTGATGATTTTTCAAACGGACATACATACAGACAAAGATTTTAAAAACTATATTTTTGGCATCTATAGCGTTCATAATGCTTCCCCTAATTTAAATTTCAAAAAAATATTCAATGTACAGTTTTTGCTTAGTTACTGTTTATTATAGTAATAATAAAACAAAAAAATATTCAATGTACAGTTTTCGCTTAGTTACTGTTTTATTATAGTAATAAAAATAATAATAATAGATTAACTCACGAAAGAACACAAGTTTTAGGAAATATACAATGAGAACACAGACACTTTTTTCACGTTCCCGCCAAAACTCATAGTCTCATAAATTAATTAGATGAAAGTGGCACAATACACAGACCGTGTTATGGCCAAGTCCACAAAAAAATAATTAATGAGATTGTCCACACTTAAATGCCAAACTCAAATTTTCTTTAGTGTCAACGTCAATTCATGTATTGTCATTATATTGTTACAGATAGTGTTGGTATTCAAGCTAATAAGTCGCTAGATTTGGCTACTTTTGCATCATTTTCAGCCACAACTTTGAAAACGTTGCTGCTTATCTCAACTACTCTACCTACTCACTGCTATGTTTGTTGAATGTCTTGCGACCTATACTCCGTCCAATCATTTTTGTTAACTTTCGTCAGCTCAAGTACCCATAAATTAGTGATGACCTAATAGTTAATAATCCACAATGCGTTTTTCCATTCCACCCATTCGATTTTTTATTACAATTGACTTAATTTTTTCAATAATAGGTGTTCTTGTTCGTGCTGGCCGATGACGTACGTAGGTCGTTCGCCACGCTTTATTTATATAAATACTAGCTGCGCCTAGTGGCTTCGCCCGTGTCAAAAGCATCTTATAGTATGTTATAATGTTTAGTAGGTATGTCCTGTGTTTTACATACCTAATATGTTAAGTATGATCACAAATTACTCACTGTCTACACCGTCAAAATCGGTCCAGCTGTTTGACCGTGAAGAGGCAACAAACAAAGAAATATACAAACTTACTTTTGCATTTATAATATTACTTACTATGTATAACTTATAATAACTTAACTACCTGCTTGTAATTTTGTAACTTTTTGGAGCACAGATACTCGAACAACACGTTGCACGTCAGCTGCAGTAGCCTCTGTCGTTAGCGACAGAGACTACTGCAGCTGACGACTTGACGACAGCACCCAACATCACAGGACAAGCGGCAGTGGCAGCCAACATGCCAACATTCTGTCGTATCGTAGGCTAAGCTAAACTTGGCTTGGCAGTCGGCTGTCGCGAAAGAGTCGTTTGATGTCGCAGATGTGAATGTGCAATCGACGGCTGTTGTTGATGTTGACAGATATCGCCCGCCCTACACGATTCATTATCATTATCATGAATGTTATCATTTATTTTATCACGTGTCGCCACTGTAAAACTGTGGTGTCGCTAAATTAATATAATATAACTGATTCTAACTGAGCCCTTACCCTTACTTACCCTTAGTCTTAAACAGTAGGTTAGGTATTAACACATTTAATTTCTGGCAGTACTTTTTTGTTTCGAAGCTAAACAAAACAAAACAAACGAAACTCGAATCGAAAAAAGTACTAAACCACTGGTTGAACTATCTGTAAATTATTGATTTTACCAAACTGTAGAAAATTCGCTTTGCGGCTTGTGGCCGGTATTTCTAGACAGAGTAAAATAGTGACTGAATACGATATAGAAATGTCTTCGAACTCGGAAGGAGATAGCCCAGAGCTGACGGTAGCTCCGAAATATGAAGAAGTAATTGAAAGCCTCGCGGTAAGAAAACCTTCGCATAAATTGGATATATTTCGGTTTGTGACACTCTGCATCACCGGCATATTCCTCTTCTTCTGTAGAATATTATAAGACATAAATATACATTTTACTGTGCTTAATAACTTACATATCTGCTTTGTTTGTACCAGTTGGCCAAATTCAGTGTTTTGAATGAACTTACTACCGCGTTAACGTGAGGCAAATCTAGTTGTTCAACAGCCCAATCGCAAGTGATTTGAACCATGTAATCAGGCTTATAACAAAATAGAAGTGTTTTAAAAATCAGTTTCACAAAAGTTTGACGCCATTTAACTTTAATTGCTTCAAGGTTTTGTTGAAAGTGTTTTTTACTTGTCTAAATCTATCCATTTAAATCACTTTCAATTATTAATTGTTTAGCTTGCAAGAGTGAGGTCGGTAGTTCCAACTAATTAGTACTGAAAATATAAAATACTAGCAGCTCGCCCCAGCTTCACACGGGTAGAACATATATGCCTACAAAATTTGCATCAGTTTGTTGCATCAAATATAAAATATGAACATCTTTAACAATCATCATCATATTTCAACCAATTTACACAACACCTTCCTCATAAACACTAGCTATTAGGAAAACCGCATGATAATCCGTTCAGTAGCTATTGAGATTATTGCAAACAGACAGACAGACGCAGTGATGGACTTTTATTTTATAATACATAGTGTAGTGATATTGGACAGCCCTTTGGCGTTAAGGATAGTTATCCTGATTCTGACCCGACAGTTGTTGGCTCTAATCCTAGCTATATATCTACCAATGAAAGTTTTACATACATTCATGAATCATGGGTTTTCATACAGAGGTAGTGGGATCATAAAATCTACCAAAAAGTAGCACCAAGGAGAAAATCAGCCGCCGTAACCTTACGGCGTTTTGGCAACAATCAACACAGCTATAATCGAGACCATTCTAGCCTACTGTGTTCACTGTCCTCGACCATATCATTATTTATAATCCCCGATGCAAAGAGTAGGGGTATATTATACGTTTAAGATATGTGTCTGTCTGTAGCATCTTAGCACCCAACCGGATGAACCGAATTTGATTTTAATTTTGATAGTTTTTTTTTGTTTGATAGATGTCTTCATCAAGAGTGTTCTTAGCTTTGATTCATGAACATTCGTTCAATCGTTTTAAAACTATGAGCTTTTTTCATGTTGATTGCGCTATAAAATCAACTTTCATAGTTCTGATCAATTCAAAAATCTTCTTTTCAACCATGTTGTAAGAACATGGCAGTATTGACCTGATGCTGGGATATCTCCTGGACTCTACAGAATACTCAAATCCTCACCAACTTACAGTTTAGATTTTAAATGTTGTGTTTAGACTCATTGGAATGTTTTTAATGAAAAGATTATACATAGATCAGTCGGGGTGGTTAAAAATATTATATTATTATATACCTATTTTACATTATTATTTTATACCGTAAATCATATTATTATACTATATTGACTTCATATTGATTGTGATCGGTGGGGATCTACAGAATAGCTAAGCTTATAATAATATTTTCTTAGTAACTATGACTATTCATTTTGCGATGCGTGTATCTAGAGTAAATCCGTGATATCTTCTAGAGTTTTCATTTGAATTATATACTGTAAAGGACAATTTTAATCTATATTATGTGGCCAAACTAATTAACGTAACTATTTTGCATAAGGATTAATATTATATACTTGAAAATAGCCTTGGAACTTATGTAATATTTTTTAAAAAAAATATTACATAAGTTCCAATAAAATTTAATTTAAATTTAAATTTAATTTTAAAATAAATATTAAAATGGTTATGGTGAGTCAACCTTAAGATATAGACATATGCTGTTGCGGACTTTTTTGTAGGTCTTATTAAGTTGTACAACTCTTCTATAGAAACTATTCTTCCATCTATTTTCAATTGACCAGCATTCATAAGAAAAATGTTTTTTAGGTTGCAAATTAGGTCTCCACGAATGTACCTTTGATGTAAACGGGATAATATATAGCCTATTTTCATTCCGAAAGTCGATTCTATATATTAGTGAAAGAATTTTTTAAATCAGTCTAGTAGTTTTTCAGCCAAATTCTTACAAACATATAAAAATACAAATGTTCTCTCTTTATAATATTATATAAAAACCGGCCAAGTCGAGTTGAACTTGCCCACAGAGGCTTCCGTACCAAAGTTGGTATGTACCAATGAAACTAGACCTTTAAATTCATGTATCAGCGCTCATATAACTCAGAGGTCTACCTTAATTGACGTAAACTATGTATGTATGTATTGCCAAATTTCATGATTCTAGGTCAACGGGAAGTACCCTATAGGTTTTCGACCCAAAACCTATAGGGTACTTCCGGTTGACCTAAAATTGTAAATTTTGGTTAAAAGCAAGGTCTTACAGCACAAGATAAGGAAAAATTCCGAAAAATAAAAAAAGTTGAAAATTAAGGTACATTTTGGTACTAAGAAGTTTTCGCGAAAATCTAAATTCGCCCATATCTTTTCATTGTGTCGACTCAAGACCTTGATTTTTATACACCCGATACTGACTATGGACTTCAGTGTCAGGTATAAATTTCAACTTGCTAGGTCCACCTGTTCCTGAGAAAATCAGTGGTGACACACGGACAGACAGACAGACGGACAAGAAAGTGATCTTATAAGGGTTCCTTTTTACCTACAAGTGCGAGTCAGACCCGCACACGCAGGGTTCCTGTTAAACAATATTTTCCGGAAAAATATAAAAATATGTTTCTCATATGGGGACCCCCATCAATTTTTAATTTAATTTAGTTATTATTATTTGATCTTGCAGCCATTGCAATACCCACCATGAGTAAATTTCAAGTCTATCTATTAAGGTTTGTAAGATTGAGCATACAAAGCCTCAAAAACACGTTTCTTGTATGGGAACCCCCTTTATTGTTTAATGTTATTTATATTTATCGGTTTTTAAACACAAATAGGGAATATCCATGTATGGAAGCGCCATAATGACAACCATCAAAATATTATGTCAATACAATGACAATAACTGGCCAAGTGCGTGTCGGGCCATGCACAGTGTAGGGTTCCATAGTAGCCTGTTATTCAATGCAAGTCTTATCCGTTATAACAAGCAACTAGGTACTCCGTCTTTGTCACTTTAAAGGATTTATTCTAAGGATTTTGTATTTGGTACAAAATTATCCAACACCCAAGTTAAACGACTATTTCTGCTAAACGAATAAAGTTATGTTAACCGCTATAATTTTCCTTTAAAGTTCATGAAATGCGCTATTATCACGAATTTTTCCAGATTTTTCAAGCCAGCAGCTTAGCTCTTAGAGGGGGGGGGGGGGGGGGGGGACGCCCTACTAGAATAAAAATTTGCACTTTAAAGTTTAATATTTCGTAAATGGAGCATTCAATCGAAAAATAGTATTAGCAACCCTTAAGTCATTTTAAAAGACCTATTCAACGATACCCCATACGATGGGGTAGACGATGAAAAAAAAATTCATCTCCACTTCTCATATAGGGGACCTACCCTAAAAGAAAATATTTTTCTAAATTTTATTTCAGCAATTTGTCCGCGTCATTTATTTACATACTCCCACAAAATTATTTACATACAGCTTTCTAGTATTAACGGTCTCTTAGTAAAACCTCGGACAGACAGACAGACGGACATGACGAAACTATAAGGGTTCCTTGTCAGGACTACGGTACCCTAAAAAATTCTAAACGAACCAACAATATCAAATTTCAAAATATTAAAATTTAAATACCTACGCATTAGTCCGAGTAATGTAGATATTATTATCTATCGTACCGAAAAGACGAACATCAAATGTTTGACAGGAAAGTAGGTAGAACAGTTTATATGGGAAAAATGAAATTGTTATATTTACTATCTTCCTCGCAATTTTTCCAAATTTTCTAACATTTTAAACCTTCCCTGGACTACGACAAACATTTTAAAACGAAAATCAGCTAAATCGGCCCAGCCGTTCTCGAGTTTTAGCGAGACTAACGAACAGCAATTGATTTTTATATATAAAGATAACATATTTCAGAAAGAAGTACAAGAACTACATCTCTTCAAAGACATGTTCTTTGAAGACCACCCTCTTGAAATGGCAAAAGAAAAGAATGCTATAGTTGACAAGAAAAAGGATGAAGTTGTAGTCAAATTCGAAGCTATAGATGGTTTGTATATGTTTTTGTTTATTAACTACTAACACAGAATGAATTAAAGTACTACATACTGACTGAAAGATTGCTAGGTACTGTTGTCCTGTGCTATATATTTTTTTTAAATATTATTCTGGCTATTAATTAATCAATTCTATTTATTAATTATACTACGCTCACTGTTGTCTAGTCATCTCACCTGTTGGTGACAATATGGTCGAAGATGGTAGGCGCGTTATGTCTAGAATGGGAAGTGGCTCTTAACCCTTAATTTGGCAAATCATAAAAATTAAATTTGAGTGAATCTATTGTATATATTTAACAATTTACAAAAATATAAAGTGTGAGACACTTCAAAGAAACATAATATTGTATATATGTTATATATTATATTATATATTGTTATGTTATATATATTTTTTTTAGAAAAATTTAGCTCTAGAAGCATTTTTCAGGGGGAATACATTTCTTTGAAAAAGTGCACCCCGCGTTCTCTCTCAACTCTTAGAGAGAATGCGGGCTGCACTTTTTCATACAAATGTATTCCCCCTGAAAAATGCTTCTAGAGCAAAATTTTTCTACAAAAAAAATTAAAGTCGGCTGTAGCTACGCCCCTTTCATTTTCGTAGCTACAGCCGACTTTTATTTTTTGTATTTTGTGGAAACAATTTTTTCTCTAGAAGCATTTTCCAGGGAGGAAAAAGGGTAATACATTTTGTACATGGAAAAGTTCACCCCGTGTTCCCTCTTAAGGACAGCTACCGTAACATGAGTGACGGTTTAGTGATGTCTTTTTCAATGGTTTAAAATATGCCTTAATTCATTTTATCAAAATCTGTCAGCTTCTTTAGTCGTGATTAGTAATAGTAACAAATTATATTAAAAAATTATATTAAATGACGTTATAGCTCTTCTAGAAAGCTAGCTGGTATTGATTAGCAACAGAGCTGAAGATCAAACTCAGTGATGTGTCATAAATGAGGCTTTTGTCCAGCAGTGTACAGAAACAGGCTGGAGACGATGATAGCTCTTCTAAATCTAACATGTCTCTTTTTCTAGATTCAAACCTTACTCCTCAAGAGCGTGCCAGATTCCTTTACCTAAAAGGTCGGCTTTACAATATCCAGTCATCATACGAGCCTAAGGCTTTAGAGTGTCTCAGCAAAGCAGTCAAATTGGACCCAACAATAGTAGCTGCTTGGAACGAACTCGGAGAGTGCTATTGGAAGAACTTCAATCTTAAAGAAGCTAAAATCTGTTTCGAAGGTGCATTGAATCAAGTAAGGTCTCATTTATTACTTCTTTGTGAATAGCTCTAACAATGGTATGTTAAACCAAAAACATGCTTAAATTTTTCACATATTCACAAAGGTATACTTTTTAGGGTTCCGTACTCAAAAAGTACAAACAGAACCTATTACTGAGGCTTCACTGTCCGTCCGTCCATCCGTCTGTTCGTCTGCCAGAGGGCTGTATCTTCTGAACCATAATAGTTAGAGAGAAATTTTCACAAAGTATGTATAACTAGCAGCTATAACAACAAATACTACAAACAGAATAAAGTTAAAAATTAAGGGGGGTCCCCAACCCCATTCAAGAAACATGTATTTTTAGCTGTTTTTTGCTCGCTCTTGTGAATCGTAATAGACAGAGACTTAAAATTTGCTTGTATTATATATTACTTCTAATACAAAACATAAAAAAATTAAATTGAATTAAAAATTAAAAGGAGTCTGCTTTTTTTAACAAAATAAAATATTTTAACAAAATTTGTCCAAAAAACATGTTTCTTATAAACATGTTTTTTGGACAAATTTTGTTCATTGTTATTAAATATTAAGTTTCTTTAAGTGTTTACACACTTTAAATTTTGGTAAAAAATGCAATCCATTAATTCGTTGTATTGATAGGATCGTACTGTGGCCTAGTTGGTCAGAACACCTGGGCATGTTTAACAGGAGGTGCGGGTTCCAAATCCGTCAGTACAATGACATTTTGGATTGTGTGTTACTATTGTTCCTAATGTGGTACAGAACCCTACATGTGCGAACTGGCACTCGGCCACTTTATTTTATATAAAGCTTATAGGCTAGATTTAGACCACTATCACTATCTATTATGTATGTTTGTATCACCAGATGGTAAGTGAAGGTGGCTAAGATTGGGTACTGGTTTACATGGGTCCAACTCTGGTCACCAACACCATATCCTTGCCAAATGTCACACACATCACAGGTAGTATGGTATTGTTTATTCTAGTACGTAATAGTATAATAGTATATAATAGTATGTACTAATAAATAAGTAGGTATAGTCTAAAAATAAGTGTAAAATAGATAAACCTGTCATGTCATTATTTTAAATGCCATACCCTAGTTACAGGGTCCATGTATATAGTATACTTATAATAAGGACACTTTTATATGGTTTGCATTAATAAATAAATAAAGAAATTAATAATGGAATAAAAACTTCTACACTAATTACAGAAGCGAGATCGAGTGACCCTTCGCAGTCTTTCAATCCTACTCCGTCAAGACAACTCAAACAACACGGCGGATTCAACAGAAACTATAAATCGCAGTGTAGAATTAGCTAAAGAGGCTGTTGCCCTTGACCCTAAGGATGGACAATCGTGGAGTGTACTGGGCAATGCTTACCTCTGCCAATTCTTCCTAGTAGCGCAACATCCAAGTACGCTGAAGCTGTCTTTGAGTGCGTATAAGCAAGCTTGGCATGATCCTATAGCTAAGGGACACCCTGATCTTCATTACAATAAGGGTATGGTGAGTATTCTTTTATAATCTTTTCAACAGACTCCCAATAAAATAGTTTTAAAAACTAATACTTGTAATAAATAGAAAAATCTTTAAATATCTTTAAAACAACAGACTCCCATGGAGTCAGTTTCAGTTGTAAGTTTGAGACGATTATCGAGATATCTCTGGAGATAATTATCAGATCTCAATGAAATTACAATGGTACCACCCTTGGGATATCTCCTTTCCAACAAAAAAAGAATGATCAAAATCGGTTCATAAACGACGAAGTTATCCGCGAACACACGAATATATATATATATATATACGGTGTAATTGAGAAACCTCCTCCTTTTTAGGGTTCCGTAGCCTAGTGGCAAAAAACGGAACCCTTATAGATTCGTCATGTCTGTCTGTCTGTTTGTCTGTCTGTCTGTCTGTCTGTCCGTCCGTATGTCACAGCCATTTTATTCCGAAACTGTTAGGACTACAGAATTGAAACTTGGTGGATAGATGTATTCCGTGAACCACTTTCCGATTTTTATACAAAAATAAAAAATATAAAAGTTTATGGGGGTGCATCCCATACATGGAACTGACACAAATAAATATTTTTTTTCTTCAAACCTACTCGTAGGGCGTGTCAATGGATAGGTCTTTAAAATTGACATTGAGGTTCCTATAATCATTTTTTCTCAAAGTCAATCATTTGAAAGATAGGCGCGTCTAAAGTTGTAAAATGTGTGTCCTCCCCCCCCCCTCTAACTTTTAAAGTATGGGAGTGAAAAATCTAAAAAAAATATATGCTGTAGATTTCAATAAAAACTAACAACGGAAATTGGTTTGAACGAGATACAGTCAGTAGTTTTTGAGATATGGCGACCGCAAAGATAACTTTGTTTTTCATACAAACACTATGAAAAACAAAGTTAATGCCAGTTTATTTTGAAGTCGGTTAGAAAGAAGCACATTCACAAATCGTCTGTATGTTTTTTTTAATGTTTGTCACATGACAATAACAAAATAATCATTCAATTGGTTACAATTTAATGATTATTTTTTTCAATTGGTTACAATTGAAAGATTATTTTTTCATTGGTAAGGTAGGCTTCATCTCCAAGGTGGTTTCATTTAAATTTTATCAAGATCTGATAAGTATCTCCAGAGATATCTCGATAAACGTCTAAACTGGAGGATGGCAGCTGCCCATGCGGACACTAGACATTGTCCTACCACCATACAGGGGTTGGAGTTTTTAACAATGTTTTTCCTTCACCGGAGGGCCACTGTGAAAAGCGCACATAAATTTTTCGATAGAAAAATCCATTGGTGCACGGTGGGGATTGAACTCTATACCTCTGGCGTCAAAGCCGACTATTCTCCCATGACACCACCGGGCCCTCAATTAATATTATGCTATTATTATATTACAATAACTTCGCTGATAATTTCCAGGCATTAAAATACGAAGAGCGTTACGCAGAAGCTATCGAGAGTTTCATAATGGCGAACCGACTGGATCCTCCCTGGGTGCCTCCTATACACGAACTAAAAGCGCTGGTCGGGTACCTCAACTATATCGACCATTTACTCAGACATAAGGGAAAGATCAAGGCTAAGAGGATACAGCATATGGTTAAGGTAAGGCTTAACACAGTTTTTTTTTTTTTTTTTTTTTAATACTTTATAGGCTAGCGTTTGATCACTATCTCACCTGTTGGTAAGTGATGATGCGGTCGAAGATGGTAAGCACGCTACACATTAGATGTTTTGGTGACAGATTTTCTAACTTGAGGGTGGTAGCTGGCCAGGCGGACACTAGATAGTGTCCTACCACCATGCGGGGGTTGTTGGTTTCTTAACGATGTTTTCCTTCACCGGAGGGCCACTGTGAGAAGCGCACATAAATTTTTCGATTGAAAAATCCATTGGTGCACGGCGGTTTGAACTCGGTACCACGGCATCAAAGCCGAATGTTCTCCCGATTACGCCACCGGGCCCTCAGATGCAATATTTTTAAATATATATATATAATAAATAATTTGCCTTGTTAAAGTTGCATTTTAACCCCTTATATGTCAACTTGGATCCCAGGTCGAATGAAAGTTCTATTTGTCTCGCGTGGATCACTTTTCAACCGGAGATTTACTTCCAAAAAGGAGGAGGTTCTCAATTCGTCTGTATGTTTTTTTTAATTATTATTTTTGTATGTATGTTACGTAATTACTCCGTCAATTGTGAACCGATTCGATTGATTCCTTTTTTAATCGGTAGGGTACATTTCCGAGTTGGTCCCATTGTAATTTCATCGAGATCTGATAAGTATATCCAGAGATATGACGATAAATTTCTCAAATTTGCTACTGAAACTGACTCGCGGGGCATGGAAGGTTGTTTTAGTTTTTAAACTATCTTAATTATAACCTCTCATATGTCACTTAGATCCCAGGTCGAATGAAAGTTCTACGTATCGCGAAGATCTACTTTTTTATGCTCTATAGGCAATCGATTGACCATTATCTCGCCTGATGTTAAGTGACGATGTGGTCAAGATGTACCTCGTTATTTAAAGACCCCCACGTGGTAGTTATTATACGTTTCGGCATTATGAGAGGTTTAACTACATTTGCCTAATAGTTAAACTGCAAACTTTATAGTATCGTGTAAAAAAAATTAAATAAATCCGACAATACAACATTGGTACACAATATATCAGTCAGTCAGCTTTGCTATTTATAACTCGGTCAAAATATCTGTGCACAATTGCACATAGTGTCAATACAATAATATTGCCGTTCTAAACGGGTTTTCCGCAACAAGGTGAGTTTATTTTAATATCTTATAGGCTAGCCTATGTATACGATATAAATTTTTTTTTTTGTTTGACCACTATCTCACCTGTTGGTAAGTGATGGTGCGATCGAGGATGGTAGCACGCTAAGCCGAGAATGGGAACTGGCTCTCAAGGATAGCTGCCGGAACACATAGTTAGCGTGAGGAGAGCCGAGCGACGAAGCGGGGAGGGGTATCGCATTCCGGCGAGGTGCACAAATATTTTGAGTAAGTTATATTAGGCCTCGGAGTTATCTAAGTCTCTGCCTACCCCAAGAGCAAAAAGGTGTGATTTTATGCATGTATCTTAGGCCAATCGTTGAACTGGGCCGATCGAGATCAGCTTGGGCACATCACGGTACGCCAGCACTACTTGGCTGGCTGATTATTTCATTATGTGCCCAATATAAAGTCACCAAAGTTGGGCAGATCTGATTATAGCAAACTATCTCTCGACTTGATGGGGTAACTGAGCCTAGTTTATTAGCCCTCGATATAATTATATGTATATAGAAGATATCAAAGTTGAATTATAATGATTTCAGTCAATGGACCACTCGATGTTCGGCACCTACCAGCCCGGGCAAGTGATAACTTACAACAAGAAGAAGCTGACCCTGGAACATGTGAAACTTGGAGAGATGCTGGACGGAGAAAACACGGGAAAGGTGGCCATGGGGCGGGTTGTTGGATCGCTGCATAGTGACAACTCTGTGCCTTTGTAAGTTACACTTTTTATTAGCACACTAGCAAGTGATAACTACAACACGAAGGAGCTGACCCTGGAACATATGAAACTTGGAGAGATGCTGGACGGAGAAAACACGGAAAAGGTGGCCATGGGGCGGGTTGTTGGATCGCTGCATAGTGACAACTCTGTGCCTTTGTAAGTTACACTTTTTTATTAGCACACTAGCAAGTGATAACTACAACACGAAGGAGCTGACCCTGGAACATATGAAACTTGGAGAGATGCTGGACGGAGAAAACACGGAAAAGGTGGCCATGGGGCGGGTTGTTGGATCGCTGCATAGTGACAACTCTGTGCCTTTGTAAGTTACACTTTTTTATTAGCACACTAGCAAGTGATAACTACAACACGAAGGAGCTGACCCTGGAACATATGAAACTTAGAGAGATGCTGGACGGAGAAAACACGGGAAAAGTGGCCATGGGGCGGGTTGTTGGATCGCTGCATAGTGACAACTCTGTGCCTTTGTAAGTTACACTTTTTTATTAGCAAACTAGCAAGTGATAACTACAACACGAAGGAGCTGACCCTGGAACATATTGTTACGTGCGGGGTGGTATTTAAATGCCAATCCGATGAGATGAACGTTTATTTCCACTGAACACTAGGTTTTACAATGTTCCACAGTAGCTGTCCTGTGTTTTATGCTCGATCTTACAAGCCTTAATAGATAACGACTTGAAATTCACTCGTGGCTATTGCAATGGCTGCTATAAGATCAAATAATAAAAACTAAATTAAATTAAAAATTAAAAAATTAAACGCTCACAAACACTTGCTACTTTTAAAGACCGCGTCAAGGCCCACTATCTCTCCTAAACTGCTACTGTTTTCTATCTAAGTTCTCTTATATATTTTATTATATTTATATATGTATAATATTGTTACGTGCGGGGTGGTATTAAAATGCCAATCCGATGAGATGAACGTTTATTTCCACTGATCACTAGGTTAGCACAATGTTCCACAGTAGTTGTCCAAATCGTCTTGCACAAATATCAAAAGTCCGTTAACACACACTGAGGTCGTTGGTAATCACAATCACTGATTTCACTGTTCACAACACTAGTTCACTGATAACACTTAACGATCACTTGATCGCTATCCGCGCTTACATAGTTACACTGTCGATTCCAGAGAATGACTGACTCAACGCCGCGGTGCGACGCTTTATATAGGACACAATAATTATTCTAGAAAATCCTCGATCAATAAAGAATAAAAATAACAGACAAACAAGCAATAAATCAAAAACAAAAGGGGCGGCTTTCGTTTGAACATCTGATGTAAACAACTTTACCATACATGCTAATTTGATCTCTAACTACTTATGAATAAGGTTCAATCTTAACTACAAAACTAGGTACATTGACTAAGGTCGGAATTCCAGGAAGGTTACTTTTATGACGGTCGCTTTATGGCCGGCAATTAGTTTATTTTTTCGCTTCCCGCGGTTATTATTGTTTACTGCGAGAAGCGTTGCAAAACTTCTAGACCTATCGACACGATGTAACAATATGAAACTTGGAGAGGTGCTGGACGGAGAAAACACGGAAAAGGTGGCCATGGGGCGGGTTGTTGGATCGCTGCATAGTGACAACTCTGTGCCTTTGTAAGTTACACTTTTTTATTAGCACACTAGCAAGTGATAACTACAACACGAAGGAGCTGACCCTGGAACATATGAAACTTGAAGAGATGCTGGACGGAGAAAACACGGGAAAGAAGGCCATGGGGCGGGTTGTTGGATCGCTGCATAGTGACAACTCTGTGCCTTTGTAAGTTACACTTTTTTATTAGCACACTAGCAAGTGATAACTACAACACGAAGGAGCTGACCCTGGAACATATGAAACTTGAAGAGATGCTGGACGGAGAAAACACGGGAAAGAAGGCCATGGGGCGGGTTGTTGGATCGCTGCATAGTGACAACTCTGTTAACACCACCATAGTGATTTCAGGAGATGTTCCAGCATCAGGTCAATGGTACAATGTTCTTACAATATCATTGAAGTAAGAGGATACCGAATTTCGAATTTAGGTTATGTAATTTAAAATTTAAAAAAATATTATATAATTAGGTTTGATACCTATGAAAATTGATTTCATAGCGACATCATCTAGATAAGAGCTCACAGTTTTAAAATGGCTTAATGGATTTTCGTGAATCAAAACTAAGAACACTCTCGATTAAGACACCTATCAAACACATAAAACTAAATCAAAATCGGTTCATTCGTTTGGGCGCTACGATGCTACAGACAGACACACACATCCACTGATACACACGTCAACTTATAACACCCCTTATTTTTGTATCGGGTGTTAAAAGCTCATAGTCTTAAAACGGCTGAACGGATTTTCATGAATGAAAGCTAAAAAAACTCGATTGAAACATCTATCAAAAAAAAAACTAATCAACATCGGTTCGCCACAGATGCCACAGACAGATCGGATACCACAAAAAGACACACACATACACAGATACAAACTTATAACACCCTCTCTTTTTGCTTGAAGGGTTAAAAATAAACCTGAGGCAGGAATTGGAATAACGCGAATAGTAACATGACTGTTATGCTACGGCTACATTAGCGGGCTACAGCGAATATTCCTGTTAACGCGATGAATGTGGCCGGGTACATCGTGTCATCGCGTAGTGTTCGGGCGAAGACGATGTAGTATCGGGAAGCTGTCGGTAAACTGGCACGGATCAAAGGAATTCGTCGCGACAATATTCGCTTGGGTGGCTACACCTACGTCAATTCAGTGTCGTCCAGACTTTGAAGCAAGACGGACGTGCCTGTATTTTTCCTCCATTTCCTCCATTTTAAAATTACCGCCTACGTCTCGGCCGCACAACAAACTGAACAACACAATCCGGCACGATGCATCGCGTCAAATGGACACGAATCTTCGCCCGCCTTAATGTAGACAAGAACATCGCCTTTGCCCGAACACGATGTTTTTGTCGCGCCAACACGATACTAATCTTCGCCCGCTAATGTAGCCGAAGCATTACTAGTCTTTCAGTTTGTAACGAAACTACAAGATGGCTACGTCAGACTGGATTTTTTCAACAGAAATTTCATCATACCCACATGATTATTATTTAAACCTACCGCCATATTAAATAATATACAACAGTATACATGACAGAAACGGAAATTAGTGAATGTAAAATGTAGTTTATAATGCAATAATATGTATAATTCCAGCACATTCGCCATAGTGGATGAAAGTATGTCGTGCGTAGCTGTGAACGTGTACAACTGGGCGGATGGACGCGGCGTTATCATCGGAGACTGTGTCACTATACCCGAGCCTAGAGTGTCTACACACACTCATAACACTCCATACCCGGTATGTCTCATTGTTTTCAACCGACTTACAAAAAGAAGGAGGTTCTCAATTCGTCTGTATATTTTTATTTTTACATCTTATGTATGTTACGCGATTACTCCATCAATTGTAAACCGATTCGAATGATTCTTTTTTTAATCGGTAGGGTACGTTTCCGAGGTTGTCCCATTAAAATTTCATAGAGATCTCTAAACGTCTCAAACTTGCTACTGAAATTGACTCGCGGGGCATGTAAGTCGGTTGTTTTAGTTTTTAAACTATCTTATATTATCTTAAACGTGTTCACTTTTCACCCCATAAGATCGACATTCATTTAATTGACAGCCTATAAGCAGCATATTATAGGAGTGACGACGCGTGGTGGGCATTGCGTCGAGTGGCACATTCAGGGGGGCGGCACGGCAAAATCGTGACTGCCACAAGGCAATAAAAAAAATATTTCTCACATGATAAGCTCAAGTTTAATAAAATGGTTGAACGTCATTAATTGAATAAAATATAGTTTCTATTTTTAACCGACTTTAAAAAAAGAAGGAGGCTTCTCAATTCGGCCTATATATACATTTTTTTGTGTTTGTTCGCGGATATTATCGTTGTTTGTAAACCGATTTTGATGATTCTTTTTTTGTTGGAAATAAGATATCCCAAGTGTGGTACCATCGGTGTGATACCATAATTTCATCGAGATCTGTAAAGTATCTCGAGAGATATGGAGATAAACACCTCAAACTAGGTACTTAAAATTAAAAGCGCGGCATTTGAAGTCGGTTCTTATAGTTTTTTTAACGATTTTATCTTATTTAAAGTTTTATTCGATTCCAGAAAATACTACCGAGCGAAACCTCTACCAAACTCTTCCTCTATAACCTTCTTATAATGTTTTTCCATAATTGTTTTTTTTTTTTTATTTCAGGAAATAATAGCTACTGAAAACTTCTTTGGCTCCAAAACTAATAACAACAAGGGGAAGAAAACTGATCTGGTAAATATATTGAATAGAATAACTTTTAATTGAACACCATAAAGAACTAATTATCTAAAATAGCAACAACATAACTCGGTGATACAATCGGCGGTCTTATCGCATAAAGCGATCTCTTCCAGACAACCTATTTGTGGACTGGTTAAAATACACAGGCTGTTTGGCGATGGCGTATAATTTATTTTTTTATTATCTAGTATACAACATATACAACAGTAAAATATATACTATATATATATATATATATATATATATATATACACATACCATATACATATATTTATGCATAACATACATACCACATTTACAATATATATTTTAGTAATACAATACATATACTTAAAATATACATAAATATAATATAACTAGCTGGCCCGGCGAACTTCGTACCACCTAACAGACAATGAATGTTGTGTTACCTTTTAGATGAACCTAATTTAGGCGTTTATGAACGTAAGTAATACAATGAACACAAAAGAGATATTAAGTTTAGTAATGTATTATTGCAATACAGAAATAGAGTACAACAATCAAGAATTTCAATCGCGTGTCAGCAAGACATGATGGAATGATGTATTGTTATAGATAAGTTATTAACTTGAAATTACTTCGATTGAGTTTAATTTTAATTGTAAAAATATGATCACCAGTATTTAATTCTGAATAAGTAACCTTACTTCATGAATAACTGTCTAATATTTTTTTGCCTTATGGATAAGACTGAATACGGCACTCATAAATTGGCTATCACATTTTTACATATCTCTGTATTTACCTACATTCTAGCGCCCGTGGCCGTAGGGCCTGGTGGCGTAATCGGGAGAACGGTTGGCTTTGATGCCATGCCGAGTTCAAACCGCCGTGCACCAATGGATTGTTCTATCGAAAAAGAAACCAACAACCCCCGCATGGTGGTAGGACATCTAGTGTCCGCCTGGCCAGCTACCACCCTCAAGTTAGAAAATCTGTCGCCTAACATCTAATGTGTCTCGGCAGCCATCCTTGAGAGCCAGTTCCCATTCTAGGCCAGCGTGCTTACCATCTTCGACCGCATCATCACTTACCAACAGGTTAGTGGTCAAATTTTTAAATTATTAGAATTTTTATATTTGACACTGGCTAAATACTCTAATCGTGTGGAGCGATGACCCTTATTAATTTGCGGTTTACCGTATCGACGGAATAAACAATTGAACATGAAATGATTGGCAGTTTTGAAACCCAGGAACATTTTGGCAAAATATATATTTTTTTAATTTTTATGTCAATTATCCATTGTTTTTAATACTTATTGTCCTATTCCGGACAAAGACAATTCCAAAAACACAAAAATCATAAAAATTGGTTCAGCCGTTCTTGAGTTATAAGTGTAGTAACTAACACAACTTTCTTTTATATATATAGATTACTAGCTGACCCGGCGAACTTCGTACCGCGAATATAAATAAACTGTCGAAGTGAGAGTCGGAACCGCACACGCAGGGTTCCGATTGAACAAAATTTGCCGGAAAATTACGTTTCTTGTATCGGGACCCCCTTTAGATAGATAGATAGATAGAAACTCTTTATGGAACACCAAACAAATAAAACTTAAAAAATAAACATTTAACAAAAGGTGTAACAACAGGCGGTCTTATCGCTTAAAGCGATCTCTTCCAGACAACCTTAGGGTGGAGAAAGAAAAACTTAACATACATGGCGGTATATAGGTGTTAAAAATGAACAAAAATTATAAATAAATAAATCAGAATAGGTAATAAGTAAATTATAACAAAAGTACGTACATATTTCATACAATACAATACACATACATAACAATACCGTACACACAATAAAAGTATACAATACAATATATATATACAAAACTATGCATATATACATACTATACATATATAAATATAATAAAATATATAAGAGAACTTAGATAGAAAACAGTAGCAGTTTAGGAGAGATAGTGGGCCTTGACGCGGTCTTTAAAAGTAGCAAGTGTTTGTGAGCGTTTAATTTTTTAATTTTTTATTTAATTTAGATTTTATTATTTGATCTTATAGCAGCCATTGCAATAGCCACGAGTGAATTTCAAGTCGTTATCTATTAAGGCTTGTAAGATCGAGCATAAAAAGCCTCAAAAATACGTTTCTTGTATTCCCTTTTTTATTTAAACTTATTTTGTTTTTATTGGTTTTTATACAAAAATAGCGAATACTCATGTATGGAAGCGCCATAATGACAACCATCAAAATATGTCAATACAATGACAAAAAAGTCTGAACGAACCAACAATGACAACCTGGGATAACCACGAAAATTCAAAATATTAAAATTTTAATACCTACGCGATAATCTGAGTAATGTGGACATATTATGTTGTCGATTCAATACGTGCTTCAAATAATACTCGTAGAAACTCAAAAAGGTTAGATCTTCTTGGTTGCGGCATTGTTGATACCTAATAAATAATAAATAAATAAATAAATAAAAAAAAACTAAAAAAAAACATTTATTTCAGGCAACTAATATAGATGTTACATAGGCCGATATTGAAACATATACCTTACAGACTAACATGGATATAATATAAATTTAGTATTTATTAGGACACGTTAATACTACGACGTGCGACGTATATCTCTGGTGTCAGGTAGTCGACCTCTAAAGCGGCGAAACTTGACACCTCTCGGCCAGAATTCTTCAGCCATAAACGTGTTGAGAGACGGCTGGAACCCGCAGCACAAAGGAGTTGAAGCTCACGTTGTGACGCGACTCCAGCTTCACGACCCTCAGCGTCAGCTTGGTCTTCAGTAGCACATACTCCGCCACTTCTTCTGCTGTGATGGAGTAGTGCACGCGAGACACGTACAACAGCGTCGTCGGTGTCTCTGGACGCAGTAGGTGGTTCGGGCCAGTCGGTGGGGTGCCACACTTGTTCTGGACTGACGGCTTCTTCTTCTTCTTATTTTGAACCTTTTTGAAGCCGTCGTCGTTTCCATTGTCCTCAAGCCTGGGAGGAACGGACGAGCCAGCCTTTTTTTGAGGTTCAGGGTGACTCGTAACCCCGTCTTCGGCGGTGGCGATGGCGTAAGTACGTCGAGGGGTAGACGTATTTGCGTTAAACTTTCCCCCTGCTGTTGCGGAAGAGCGGGCGGCGGAGAGCGGGGCATCAGATGGCGTGTCGACAACCGGTGATGCATTTAAATTCGCTAATTTGAAACTGCCGACGGATATATTTTGCGCACCGCGGCGCGTGTTGATGTTCGCGTCGTCGATTGACCTACATACTGAAGCGGTATTTTGTAGTTTCATCACTTCTGTACGTAGCTCCCCGATAGTATTTTCGGACGCTGCTAACTTGACCACGAGCTCAGCCACGGTGGTCTTAAGGCCTGTAATATCCTTGAGTAGCCTACAGCAGTCAAGATGTTCCCAGGTGACAGGCGGAACACGGTCGCTGCGCGACGAAAACAGGCACGTCGTCGGGATCGGTCTCCTTCAGAAGGGTGATTATGTCCTGGAGACTTTTCTCGCCGCCATCCCTTCGGCGGGACGGCATCTGGTGGCTCTTCCCGAGCATCTGAAACAGTAGCAGTCTTGGAACTGCTCACCTCATCTTCGTTGAAGTTAGAGCTGCAAATTCGCACGATGGTAACTTCGTCGAAGGAGTCAATGGCGTGTTGTATAAACGCCAGACACTCGTTGGCAATAAGTTGTTCTGAACTCATTGCTTCACGATAGCAGGCGGCGGCTAAAGCCGCGCGATGCGAGAATTGTGCAATTCTGTACGGTGTAGCGAGGCACGTCCTTTACCGAGCGCGCACTGCACTGCAATGACTAATAATATCGGCACAAAGATTTATTATAAATACTCGTAGAAATTCATCGATGTACATAAAAAAATATTTTTTACCATTGCCACTCGAAAAAGAGCACTTAATTCATCGAAAGCAGATAGCAATTAAAACATTTTGAATTTGGAACATTCACGAAATACGAATTATGTACAAAAAATAAATAAATCTTGCTAAAAGTACCTACTCGCTGGCTAAATGGTGGTATACCATAGTTTGGTTGTTTTGGTTGTTTGTAAGCATATTTTTTTGAACGCACTCATATTTGACAGTCAATAAATATGTCAAACAATTGTCATTACTGACAGTATTAGACATTTTTAAAATCTACATGACTTGAATTCACAAACACTTGAAGAAATTTTATACTTTACACTGGCTAAATACACTAAACGTATGCAGCCATAATTATACAAAAAAAATAACGCGATAATCCGAATAATGTAATGCTATCCACACATGGGAAGAATTTTTACACTTGACACTGGCTAAATACACTAATCGTGTGGAGCGATGAACCTTATTGATTTACGGTTTACCGTATCGACGGAATAAACAATTGAACATCAAATGATTGGCAGTTTTTTAACCCAGGAACATTTTGGCAAAATAATTTGTCTTATATATTTTTTTTGGGTCAATTATTCATTGTTTATAATACTTATTATCCTATTCCTGACAAAGACAATTCCATAAATACAAAAATCATAAAAATTAGTCCAGCCGTTCTTGAGTTATAAGTGTAGTAACTAACACGACTTTCTTTTATATATATAGATATAAACATAAACTATACACATAACACTAAAACAAAAAGCAAAACAGTGTTTAGCAGATTAAAGACAAGTAGTGATTATTGATTGAGGATTTTAATTGCGAAAGAGACTTAGCACGTCGAATCTCTACTACTATCTAATATGGTAATCTCTACTAATACTGTACTATATTGCATTAGATATTGGTTACAAGAGTTGTCTTGTAACCAATATCTACCTTGTTGAAGATAGAAGTTAAAAAATAATAGTTGTAACTATTCTTTTTCTTTTTTACCGGCTTTAAATATACTGGGCAATTGCAAGTTGGACTCGCACTCGTACAATATTTTATACGAATATAATACCACTATAAGTTTTGGCTCGCAGAAAATTAACTTTGTTTTTCAGTGCAGTAGTGTTTGTATGAAAAACTAAGTTATATTTGCGGTCGCTGTTTCTCAAAAACGACTGACTATTATCTCATTCAAACCAATTGTCGTTGAAAGTGTTTATTGAGAATATCTTATAGGCTAGCGTTTATAATATCTCGCCTGTTGGTAAGCGATGATGTGGTCGAAGATGGTGAACACGCTAGGCCTAAAATACTCTGACTCTCAACTTACTGATTGCTGCCGGAACACCATAAATGTTATGGCGGAAGGTTTTCTCCTTGATAGTGGAACGTTATTTTCGGTAGCAAGTCAGGTGAAACAATGATATAATATGCTCCCAGTCCCACCACCATATACAATAGAATACGCTTTATTGCACTTATTAAATATAGTAGTTTATGATTAAATTAACACTTAACTAGAGTACAATCGGCGGCCTTATCACTAAGCAGCGATCTCTTCCAGGCAACCGTAGGTTGATAAGAGACACAATAGATACTAATTATGAGTGGTAGAAGTGCATACGTAGTATATATAATAGCATATATCTAAGTAACACTTTCCTATTTTCAGGTATACGACTTCCGTTCGATCCGCGTGAACGATCCCACATTACTCCGAGTAAACGGGAAGAGAGTGAGCATGGAAGAATTCGCTAGTACACGTGTTACTAGCACGTATGAGGCACATTGAAAATAGTGCGATCTCACACTTTTCGACGTTACACGGGCGTAGCCGAGAGGGAGGGGGGAGGGATTTGGGTTAACGAATAAATCATAAGTCAGGAAGTCTAATTCAGAAGAAATTCCACACACTTTCGAATTTACAAATGATTGGCTTGGAGATTGATTTAAACTCTGAACGAAAGCATAGATTCGTTCGCGCATGTACTGCAATGTCTGTTATGACAGTTGAGTCAAACAAGACAAATGTTCGACTAATGACGCGCTGGACACAACTTTTGACCCCGCCTGCTTGGACACTACTTTTGTTGGGTCATTTTTATAACGCAATTACTTTTCCTGATTTATTCGTAGGTTAACGCACCCCCGCCCCTAATGGTTGCTTTAACCCACAACCCCCCCCCCTCCCCCCATTCCCCCAAATATTTACCTACATTAATATTTTGTCTTTGCCGCGTTGCCATCATTATACGATAACACCACCTCGCATTCGGTTACCTTCGTATATTTTCAGTTTTCGTGTTGTTGTAACTATCGTCTATTCTACGGCTGTACCTGGAACTTGCACCGCTCTGTAATTCCAGAACTTATTTGTGTTTTTCTTTACAATGGACCTGGCTACGCCTATGTTACGTTATTATTTACTTCAGTTTGATTTATTGACATAATACTCACTAATCCCAAATCGCAAATCTTGGGCTTATAAAATACCTGCCAAAGTTTTGTATGCAACGTTCGCTCGTAGCTGCAGTTTCAGTAGAATGTATGGAACAACTAAAAATATTTAAATTAAAATGTTATATTTTCACAATGTGTTGTTGGTGACAACATGGTAAAATCTGTTTTCTTGAACAAAACCTTTTATGTTTTTTGTCTATTTTAATATTTTTTTAAAAACTTACTAACGATGTGGGTTGCACATTACTAGTAGTCTTGTTAACCTCTGTCTAACGTGTCTGGAGTGGGTTCACGTCAATAGTGCAATTTATATGTACTATTATAATTGGCAGGTTGTTAGACAAGGACACGCTCCCATTTAGGTTCCTTTCGTTGGGGCCGTCTTGATGTACATAGCAATTACAACCTTATATTCAGTGCATACGGATTAAATTGAATTTTAAATCCATTCACGAATCACGCCCGGCACGGTGCGTACAGACTACGTAACATATCATGTTATACAACATTGTCACTTAACATGTTTCAGATAATGTGGACCAGGTTATAATAACATATTATTAATATGTGTGTCTCGTGATGGACATAAGGGTTTAGAAAAAGTAACAAAAGCAGGTTTCTTCTTAAATCTCGTGTATTCTTGCACTTCGAATTTCTTAAATGTACAGAACGCCATTTTTCTTGCCTTTTTACAGGTTAAAATGAACGACCACAGATTGCCATATGAAAAATATGATATAGATAAAGTTTTTTTTTATGCGTTGGCTTGAACATCCTCCCCCTCGTTGAAAGGAACAACTTTCAACCCTGTAGATCTTCAGCTGTTGGTAGAGGGCAGATACGTGTAAGTGGCCGCCGTACGCAGCCTCTCGTAGTGTTTATGTCAGCCACGCGTGAAATTTGATCTGGACCCGGGAACAGGCGAAGCACTCGTCCAAGGCGCCAGGATAGCGGTGGCACGTGGTCTTCTTGAAGCAGAACCATATCTCCGACGTTAAGTTTGGCATGATTTACTTTCCACTTAGTCCGTTGCTGCAGCTCGCATATGTATTCCCTTTGCCATCTTTGCCAAAAATGCTGGCGGATTTGTTCCAGTCGAGCGTAGCGTTTCAGCGTATTTGGATTGTAGTTCTCCAGATTAGACGATGGAAGCGAAGTCAGGGATCTCCCGATGAGAAAGTGCCCCGGGGTTAGGAAAAGGTAATCATCAGGTGAACTTGAAAGAGCACACAAAGGTCGACTGTTTAAAATTGACTCGATTTGCGCAAACAACGTGGAAAGCTCTTCGAATGTAAGATGCGAATTGCCCATTACACGTTTAGCTAACTGTTTTGAAGATTTAACCCCTGCTTCCCAGATGCCGCCGAAATGAGGAGCGTAAGTAGGAATAAAAATAAACTTGAACCTTTCTTGAGTTGCAAAGTCAGACAGAGAGTCTTTGTTGGATTTAATAAAATCTCCTAATTCTTTGGCTGCGGCTACGAAATTTTTACCATTGTCACAGAATACTTCCGTTGGCTTTCCCCTGCGTGCGACAAACCGTCGTAATGTCATGACAAATGCGTCTTTGGTTAAATCGCTGACTATTTCTAAATGTAGGCATTTGTATCGTAAACATACGAATAGACACAAATATGATTTGACTAATTTAGCGCCACGACCTTTGCGAGTCAGGGTAAAGTAAGGCCCGGCAAAATCAAGACCTACAGAAATAAAAGGAAAGTCAGGTGTTATACGTTGAGACGGAAGATCACCCATTTTAGGACATAAGGTTTTGCCTTAAATGCGTCTGCATCGTACGCACTTAAAGACTGTACGTCGAGCAAGGTGTCTTCCATTGATTGGCCACACAGATTCTCTGACAGTAGCTAGGAGCAACTGCGGACCTGCATGCAGGTTGCGTTTTTTGTCGTGTTCAAATTCAAAAATTAGTTTTGTTAGATGATGTGATGAATCGAGAAGTATTGGATGCTTCTTATCATATGGGTAATTCGACGCATTGATTCTGCCGCCGACTCTGATTAAATTACGTTCATCTATGAACGGAGAAAGTGACAAGATCTTTGATTTTGAACTTAATAATTTGTTTTGAATTAATGCTTTATGTTCTACAGGAAATGATTGTTGTTGAGCACAAACACAGAGGTAGGTGAATGATTCGTTGATTTCATAAATTGATTTACCGGTACGTTTATTCGTTGGATTTTTTGCATTGTATATAAATCTTTTAATGTATGATAGAGTTCTTTGCAGTTTGTTTAGTTTAGAGTAGTTTTCAATTTGTATTACAGGTTCTTGCATTGTGACTGGATTTGAAATGATTTGGGTAAGTCTTTGCATATATTTATTTTTGCTTTAGTTAAGTTTTTATTTAGTGCATTATTTTTTGTTTCAGGTAAGTCAGGTAGTATTAATTGAATTTAAGACAGGCCACTTTGATTCGTCTTGTTGCAGATAGCTGGGGCCTCACCACCAAAAATCAAGACCTTGGAGCTGACTGGCACTGAGGCCTCTGGAAATTAGATCAGCTGGGTTGAGATCGGTGGGTACATAACGCCAAGAAGAGGACTGTGTAGTCTCGATTATTTCGACAACTCGATTAGCGACGAAAGTTTTTAGTTTGCTAGGATTAGTTTTCAGCCATGCTAATACGACGCTGGAGTCACACCAATGTACGAGGCGAACAGGTTTGTACCTTAAGGCATCGATGACGCCTTTGCAGAGTCTGGCAGCGAGCAAGGCTGCACAAAGCTCCAAACGAGGGATGGTTACAGGTTTCAATGGCGATACTTTAGATTTCGTACATAGTAGTTTAACAGTAACAACATTGTTGCAATCTGTAGACTTCATGTATACACATGCTCCCAGAGCGCTGAGGCTAGCGTCGCTGAATGTGTGCAGTTCTACTGAAACTGGTGAGTCACATAGGACTCTCCTTGGAATTTGCAGATTGGAAATATAAGGTAGGTTGTTAACGAAATCATTCCAGTCATTTAAAATATCTTGGGAAACAGGTTCATCCCAATCGAATTTAAGTTGCCATAATTTTTGCAAAAGCATTTTCGGCTGAATAATGCAGGGACTTAGAAGCCCTAAGGGATCGAATATTTTAAATGCATTTGACATTATTGTTCGTTTCGTGATTGTGGTATTTAGAAGTGGAGTTTTTATTGGATAATGTATGCTATCATTCTTCGGACTCCACCCGATTTCTAGGGTGCTTGAAGATTCACTTAATGTAAGACTTTCTTGTGTATCGATAGAAGAGTCTTCGAATATAGAAGGTAAGTTTGATTTGTATTTTCGTAGTTTAAGACAAGCTGAATTTAGTGCTTGTGAAACCATGTTTTGTATATAGCGTAAAGATAGCTCATCATCAGCTCCAGTTATGAGATCATCAACATAAAAATCTTTTTGTATTATAGTTTTTATCGTATCATCTTCACACTCTTCTCCGACCTGACTCAGACATCTGGTGCTCAAGTAACTCGCGCTTGCTGTACCGTAGGTTACAGTTTTTAATTTTAAAGTTTCGATGGGCAAAGACTCATCTTCCCTCCACACAATTAGTTGCAAATTGCGATCACCTTCGTTAACTAATATCTGGTGATACATTTTTTCGATATCGCCAGTCAGTAAGTATTTGTACTGTCTTGCTCTAACCAATATGGAAAAAAGAGAGTCTTGAATATTGGGTCCTACCGTAAGGATGTCATTGACAGCAAATCCTGAGGAAGTAGCTGCTGACCCGTCGAACACGACACGAATTTTTGAACTCTCACTGTCGTCTTTGAAAACTGCATGATGGCATAAAAAATAAAACGGATCAGGCCTTTGAATATTGGAGCGAGAAAGATGACCTAAGTCAGCATATTCGCGTATAAATTCAACGTATTGTGATTTAAGATCCGGATTTTTGTGAAATCTTCTTTCTAGATTGAGAAATCGTTTTTTGGCTGTATTGTAGGAATCTCCTAAACAATCAGGAGAGTCAGAAGTGGGTAATTTGACACAGAAGCGCCCTGAATCTAGGCGAATAGTATTTTTTAGATAATGATTTTCGCAGGCCTTCTCCTCTTCGCTCAAAATACATTTCTGTGGGAGGTCTTCTATCTCCCAGAATTTTTTGAGCATATTGTCTATATTGGAAGACTCGTTTATATCGCTTGAAAGAATAGCATGATTGCAATTTATATTTATATGATTGGTTATACGTTTTGTGCTAATAGGACCGCCTACCAACCAACCAAATTGGGAATTGATTAACCTTGGATTCTTTGGCCCCAAGGAAACTTGTTCACTTCCAACGATGTCCCAAAAAATATCGGATCCAACCAATAGTTCGATTGGTCCTGGCTGGTTGAAATGAGGATCGGCCAATCTTACATTTTGAGGCAAGATTAAGTTTTGTATGTTGATAGGAGTATTAGGCATTTTACCTGTTAACTCATTTAGGACGAAGAATGATAACGTCATGGAAAATGGATTATGCATGGATGATATTTGAGCAGTACAAGATTCTTTGATTATACCTGCAGATTGGTTACCGATTCCTACAACATTTACCACATCAATAGGGTTTGAATTTAGAGATAACCTTTGCATTAGGGACTTACTGACAAAGGACCATTGGCTGCCGCAATCTAGAAAGGCACGTACAATTGTCTTTTCTTTTGTTAAAGGATTGGATACTTCGATTAAAGCTGTTGACAAAAGAACATTACTAGAGTTGAATTTAGACATAGCTGCATTTGTTACAACTGCCGTTTCAGATTGATGAAGGAGAGTATTATGCCTCTTCTTACATTCACGACAAGGCCCGAGCTTGCATTGACCCAGAGCTTGCCTTAGACAGTTGGAACATAAGTTTAACCTCTCAACGTCAGCTAATCGTTCTTCTATATTTTTAGATTTAAAAGATGAACAGTTGTATATTCGATGATTTGTATCATCATGTACTTAGTTTCAGTGTTCTGCGTAGTGCTGGCAAAAGACTTTGTTTGATTTCGTTCTTGATTTGATTTATTGTTGTTTGTATTTGTAAAACGCGGTGAACTTGAAGTCGATTTGAGAGAATTGTCACGTTTATTTCGATTTAATGCCTCGAGTACATCGGCACGATCAATCAAGAATTTATTGAATTGTTGAAGATTTGGAACGTCATTGTAGGTGTTACGCATCTCTTCCCACTTCATTAACGTAGTGCTGTCCAACTTGGAGGACAGCATGTAAATGAGAAGAACGTGATTAGTTGGTTGTTCAAGACAAGACAGTGCTCGTAAATTCTTAGTTACGTGGTCTACTAAATATCGCAACGAGCTTTCAGACTCATGAGTGATCGGCTTAATGTCGAACAATGATTTTAGATGATGGTTAATAAGTAACCTTTTGCTGTCGTATCTCGCACATAATAAATCCCAAGCCTCTTTGTAATTAGAGGAGGATACCTCGAGGTTAGAAATAATTCGCGCTGCGTCTCCTTCTAGATATGAAATCAAGTAATGAAACTTGTGTATATCTGTAACACGTTCATTTTTGTGAATAAGATTTAAAAATGTGTCGCGAAATTCAAGCCAACGGAAATATGCACCATTGAATTTATTTATAGAAATGTGAGGTAATTGGATCCCGATGCCACGATGATCATGACTACATTGAGCTTCCTGAAAGACGGACTCACGCCTCACATCATCTTTCATGCAACTGTATTTTTCGATTATGGTTTTCGCTGTGACAATATTGGTAATGAATTCTTGCTCAATACAGTCTCTCTCATCTATCTCTTCATCGAGATTTTGATTATTAATGACCTCGATTTCACTTTGCAACGCATCAAACTTTGTTGACAGTCCCTCAAACTTACCAAGTTTTAATGACAACTCGGCCAGTTCTGTGGCTGATAATTGATTTTGAACGATTTTGTCTAAATAGTTCTTAAATTTGGTAATTTGACCTTTAATTGAACTACGTCTAGCTGTTAGTTCCTTAAAGGTAGCTTTAGCTACATTATAACTAGACTTTTCACCATCGCTAGTCATTGTGAATAGTTGAGCTAGTTATTTATTGTAAAATTTATATTATATATTTATTGTAATATAATATTGTACTAGTTTTACTTTATGTTATGATTACCTAGGCACTATAGTCAACAATGTTTGTTTCAAGATCAAGTTTAAAATAATATATAATAAGTAAATATGTCTCACGCTCCTCCTTTAGGCTGCAACCGGTGATTAGACACGGTGCGCTCAGCTGAGAACTGGCTCGTTGATAATGTCACCTGACTGCCACTGATGGCGACTTAACGGGACTGCGGCATATACAGCGCAGACGCAGGGTTCCTGGAATAGTTCGGCAGAAAGGGTTGAAACGCGAGAAACCAAATATATATTAGTTGGGGTATAGTATTATAGAATACTAAACTATATGTTAACAATACACCAATGATTTTATATCATTTAGTGTGAATGAGCCTTTATTCCATCAGTGAGAACCCTAAGAACAAGATAAAGTTTAAGTGTAGATGTATTAGATGATAATTTATGTTGTCCAAAGTAAAATATTGTTGTTAACTTGGTAATATTACGAAATAGGTTAGGTACGTGACGACTCATAAACTGATGACGTTTGTGATGAGAAGTCGAGAAATATACTTATAATCACGCAGATTATGGTAAAAAAAACCTATTGTATGCGCAAATGGAGCATAATAAACATGTTTAAGGCACGCTTAACACCGTTACGTATTAAATACTCGCAAAATTGACGATGAGTTGGCATTTAGGAAGAACGAGGGGGGCACTTATCTCTGGGGATACTCCATGCTGAGCTGCGAGGGAAACCTTCTGGTGCTTCTCTGGCTCGTAGCTGCTGATGTATCCTTGCACCGCCTGCCTTCTTGGTTTCTTTGTTGAAATTCCGCACGTCGTCCGTTTTGATGGGACGCTCGGCGTGAGTTGAAAAATATTGGCTGATGTTTCAGCGTTTTTGTACGGGCGCCATTTTATGTCTCGTGATGGACATAAGGGTTTAGAAAAAGTAACAAAAGCAAGTTTCTTCTTAAATCTCGTGTATTCTTGCACTTCGAATTTCTTAAATGTACAGAACGCCATTTTTCTTGCCTTTTTTACAGGTTAAAATGAACGACCACAGATTGCCATATGAAAAATATGATATAGATAAAGTTTTTTTTTATGCGTTGGCTTGAACAATGTGCAACAAGGATATATATGTACAACAATGATATATTAGTCACGTGAACTCACTAGCACTGAAGAATTGTTATTTAAAATTGTTATTCAAATATGTACGTACAGTATTGTTTTATGTTGAAATGTTGAATAACAAGCTTACACAATGTAAACGTGTTATAAAGCACTAGTTATATAACATGTTACATAGTCTGTACGCACCTTAACGCGGTGGCGGGCGCGTTCAAAGTCCTGTCTACCCCACACTGTCAAAGTGTCGAACTGGACTGCGGTAGCGGGCTAAATATGCTGTAGTTAGACCCTAAGTCTAACCAGGCCTTCCTCACTCGCCCATAGCTACAGCGCTTTATACCTAAACTTTCGTCAACGCCGGCGGTGGTACTATCTGCCAGTCGGTTGTCACTGCTCACGCGCGCGCAACGTATATTATTATTCAAATGACGAGATAACTGCGCATTCGTATTCTATATTGGAACGATTTAAGTTTTTCATAGTCATTTCGCGGGTTTGACAAAAAAACAAGCATAATATTTTTCATTTTTATGCTAACGATACTAAAATGACAAGACGGCCTAAAATTCACTTTCTCTACTTCAAATTCGACTCTTAGTTAGGAATTTTGATGTTATTTTGTGAGGTAAATAGAAAGAATTCGTAAACTTTTTTTAATTTCATTGAGTCAACCCTTAACTGTATCAGGCGCGCGCCGGTACATCGCGCACTGAACGAAGTAACAACACTAGGTCGAGCGCCTTAGACACATTTTTGCTTGTATTGTCTGAAATAAACGTTGGTATTGTGTTTTGGTAGGGGAGTGAAATATCTGTTACGTAATAACTATTATATAATCTGTGGTCTAACTACAGCATATTTAGCATTCATTTTATGTTATAAAATGTTGTTTTATATCTACGGTTGAGGTTAGTGCTAGTGGCGCGAACAGACGCCTCGTGGGTGTGACGAACCCGCGACTATGCGGAGCCCTTGTTTTCCAAACATTACAACCTCGAGAGTAAAAATTACTAAAGTATAGAGCGCGCTTACTCGAGTAAGAACAGTAAGCACGGGTCAGAACATTGTCGCTGTCCACCGGCAAACGCGAACAGTCCACATTCTGAGTTCGAGCGGAGTGCGTTCAGTCACAATTATTTAGTTTTTGCCGAAAAAATGATAAAATGCGCGGTGCAAACTTGCCAAAACTACACAAGAAAACACACGAAACTAAAATGTAACATTACGTTTCACAAGATCGTCAGTTTTTCATACTTTTAGACGGATTTAACATTACGTGACAGCGGGGGTGAAGTTCACGTGAAACGTGCGGTTGCGCGTCGCGTCCACTCCACCGCCCGCCGCTTCACTAGTGGCGCTTGAAGTAGTGATGTACGGCTGTCGATATTATGTCGAGGATTTTTTTACGTTCAAGTGAAGTCAAATTAAGGAAATATTATAATCTAAAATGTTTATTAGTATGTAATTAGGCATTTCTTTCTCAGGTCAAATGTTGTATTATTTAATTTGGTATTATTATATATGGATTTTAGTATTGTTATAATAACATCACAATAATATTCCTTTAAGTGCTCTTAGGTACTCTTACGTACATTAATACTATCTATTTCGTGCATTGATAATATAATGACTGAGTAAACGTAGGAAAAAACAGCGTATCTTGAGAATAATATTTTGACTACTTCGCCAAAATAATGATTTTTACAGAATATATATCACATTCCTATCAATGTATAATACAACATGTTCATTTTTCGTTGTCACGTGTCACCCTCTTCATCGATTAGCGCGCGGGCGTTTGCAGGCATCCCTACGCAAGACCTATATATCAATGTACAATGCACATCTGCTTACAACTTTCAGCAAGGTGGCGGGCTCATAGGCGCGCTCTATACTTTAGTAATTGTTACTCTGAGATTACAACTCACCGCGCTTCGCGACCTTGGAACCCGTTTACTCTTCAATACTGGCACTCGCGCAACATTTAAAGGAGGTAATTTTTTTTTTTTTAATTTAAATACAATATGTTTTTTTTCTGCGTAGTACAAAGCAAACCGTCCAACCCTCCAAATGCAAGACAGAGATAAAAATTGCGTTGGTTTTAGTCTAAAACGCGAAAATAGTAAAAATCGTCGAAATCAGTGAATTTGATATTTAACACCCAAATAAATACAGTAGAGGTTTCTCAGCTGTGTAAAGGGGTACGGTTTCAATACAAGAGTATTACACAAAAATATGAATAAATTTTGCAATAACTTGTAGTGAAATCACATTTATTTGTCTTCTAAAAGACTTTCCTTACATATCGGAAATTATATTTACCTACCTACATATTTTTTATATGTAATGTTATGACATTAACTAGCCATAGGGCGCTGTTGTGAGTGTTCTTTCTAAATTTAAATTTGTTTTCTTGTCCTGGGTTTTTTATAAAGGTTCTTTTTTTATGAATTGTACAGAGAGTTGCAAACCACGCTAACAAATCATTAAATTACATGATCACGTCACTAGTTTTACATATTTGTTGCATCAAAGACAAGTATGTTTGGTGTGAATTTGATGGTTAGTGTGTAAGGGTGGGTTTAAACAGTGGTTGCTCTTTTTCAGACAACATTCGTATGTTGGACTAACATATGGTCGCAGCATTATCTAACTATATATACTAGTGGTAGGTCAGTAGTAATTGATGTCTATTTATGTACGAATGTGGCTGAAAACGACTGTCTACACTCGAATTTAAATGTAAGAATCCTTTTGGGACCCTATCGTATTACTCTAGTTGAACAGATCTCAATAAAGTACAATTAAGTTCATTTCGAAGCTTAAAATGTCTTATTATCTAGCCGTCTCTTTTCAACTTACTTGTATAGAAAAAGACAGCTCTAATCAAATTAAACTTACGGCTACTTTGTTGGGTATATCTATTTCTTTGCCTAAGAAGTATGAATAATATCGTTTAAAAACTAAAAAAGAACCGACTTCAAAGCCGCGCTATTCATTTTCAGTACCAATTTTGAGATGTTTATCTCAATATCTCTGGAGATACTTATCAGACCTCGATAAAATTACCATGGTACCACACTTGGGATATCTCCTTTCGAACAAATAAATAATAATCAAAATCGGTTCATAAACGACGAAGTTATCCGCGAACAAACATAAATATATATATATATATATATATATATATACGGTCGAATTGAGAAACCTCCCCCTTTTTTTGAAGTCGGTTAAAAAGACAAGATTTGAAAACAAAACCAAATTATAATAATTTATATTACTACAACAAGATCAAAACGTATATTTTAACATTTCAAACATTCACTTTTCGATATGTAAAAGGAAAAATAGTGTAATGTAATGTTTATAATATAGCACGATTGTTTAAAGTGAAACAACTTGTGATGGAACCAATTGGAGTCTTATGACGTGATGTACGAACCCCGAAGGGTAATTTGAAGACTGGAAAGATAGTCGGTATCGAATGAAATTAGTAGTTTTAAACTATCTTTGAAATGTAGGTAGACATAACTTGCTAAGTGCTAAGTATTTTAAAAAGTTTAAATTGAGAGCTAACAGATGGCAATATTATGTATAAAAAATAAATGTCGTATTCTGTTGATGCACACTGACTAGTCTAGACAAGATATACAGTGTATCAATTGGAAAAAGGTTCCTCGAATATTAATATTTTTTTGTCAAAAGTACGCGTGCGTTCTAACTTACTAAAAATATAAAAAAACGTCAACTTCAATTTATTTACATATTGGCTTTGCAGCATGCTGAAATTTACGAAGCAAAATTACCTGTGTTTTATATTTATAGTACATTTTGTAAGCTCTCAAATATAGTGTCTCAAATATCAAGGACTAGCGATATTTTAGGTACTTATATTTCGACATTTTTTATATCAAAAAACACTACAGTCGGGTCCAACCCCCCTCACCTCAATCTGGCAGCCATTTTGTTTTTTATGTAGAGATATTCTCTACGTGTTTACAAAAAAAATTATATCTCTCAAAGTTTTGATCCCACTAAGATAAAAATAGGCTTATTCGAAAGGTAACAATATTGCCTATTGTTAAAAAATACGAAATAATGTTTCACATTACCGGATTTAAAATTATAAAATAAAATATATAAAATAAATAACAAAAAAAAATATATGCAATTTGATAATTTATTGTAAATTACTGCAAAAACAGCGGCATGATTCTTAATTATTTTTATTCTAGATCGATAGATTTTGTGCTAAGCTACAATACAATATTAAATTTACGGCTGTACGTCTATTATTTTAAAAATTATTGTCGTTTGAATATAGCGTATGCATAAGCACAAAAGACGTTTGTTGGAATCCTAAACATAAAACCAATAAAAACTGTAACTGACCCGAGTGTATAGTGTTTTTTGATATAAATAACCGGCCAAGTGCGTGTCGGGCCACGCGCAATGTAGGGTTCCGTAGTAGCCCGTTATTCAATGCAAGTCTTTACCCGTTATAAACAAGCAACTAGGTACTTCGTCTTTGTCACTTTAAAGGATTTATTCCAAGAATTTTGTATTTGGTACAAAATTATCCAACACCCAAGTTCAACGACTATTACTGCTAAACTATGAAGTTATCTTAACCGGTATAGTTTTCCTTTAAAGTTCATGAAATGCACTATTATCACGAATTTTTCCAGATTTTTCAAGCCAGCAGTTTAGCTTTTAGAGGGGGGGGGGGGACGCCCTACTGGAACAAAAATGTGCACTTTAAAGTTTAATATTTCGTAAATGGAGTATTGAATCGAAAAATGGTATTAGCAACCTTTAAGTCATTTAAAACACCTATTCAACGATACCCCACACGATGGGGTAACGACGATAAAATAATTCATCCCCACTTCTCATGTAGGGGAGCTAGCTACCCTAAAAAAATATTTTTCAAAATTTTATTTCAGCACTTTGTCGGCGTAATTTATATACATACTCCTACAAAATTACAGCTTTCTAGTATTAACGGTATCTTAGCAAAGCCTCGGACAGACAGACAGACAGACAGACGGACATGACGAAACTATAAGGGTTCCTGGTCAGGACTACGGAACCCTAAAAATGTCGAAATATAAGTACCTAAAATATCGCTAGTCCTTGACCAGACACACTGTTTAACTAAATGTTGTATCCAATGCAGGCGTTGAAAAGTGACAATTATAATTGAATTATTTTAATTTATAGTATAATAAAATTAGTTCAAGTAATTGTTAGAGATTCATTATTATTTTAGAATATTAGCCTAAGTTGTGCGTTTAATTTACAATAATTATAGATTTAAAAATTATATTGCGACTTAACGTTAACATTTTTAATCAAGAGTAAATTATATACATTTTTCTAATACATAACGTTACGTAACGTTTTCTAACAAATTGTAGTACATATTTCCGGAAATCTTGGTAATTTGAGATTTGTGAACTTTATACTATGTAGTTATCTAGTATTACACGTGTATAGTGATATATTTTTATATCTTTTGGAATATCGTGGCCAAAGTAGATCATTTTAGTATCGATTACAAACGAGTAGTAAATTATGTAGTCGGGATTTCACAATATATCTCTGTTTCAACGCCTAAGTTCGATGTTAAAATATAAGGACTTATATTTTAGTATATTTATAAATAAATTGTGATTTAAAGTATGACGATTGCCGAACTGAGTCATCACGAACAATAAACTAATATATATGTATATAAAATAATATATCAATGGTATGAAATTTTGATCAAAATGTAAATTAAATTAAATCTTACGTGTACATCGAATTAGGCTGATTGATATACTGGGTGACTGGTAAAAGTCTGTACATACTGAAAGAAGGTGTTAAGTCAGTTCAGTACTCGATTCTAATACCGAATATGTAAAAAAATAGGTACTTGAAATTTGTTCTAATTATCATAAAACATATTTATGTACGGACAACCACGCATAGATATCGAAGTTCATTGTTTATAAACAGCGATTTCCCGAACTCGTGAGCTTCGAAAACGTTCCTGCGCACCCCACAAATCGGCCATTCCTGGGCTCTGCGCCCGCCGCGGCACTATGAAGACTAGATTCGATAACGCGACGCTATTGCCCGCGCGGTGACCATAATTTCTGAAATTACTACAATAATTTCGTTGAGGTTTACTATGTAGTTCATCAATATATTATTTTTATTATATTTTTGTTGGTAACTATGTGCTACGTGTCCTTCAATATGTACAATCTTTATGTATGAAAGCCTTCTCAAGTGGTAAAAGACTATGTACGAGTTACAATCGAATCGATTCGTCATATTTACATTTTAATTTTGGCATATGTTTATTGACGAAAGAAAGCGTGGTGGAAGGTATGGATGTAAAAGGAGTGAATACAGAAATGACTACAGATAGACCCAAATGGAAGAGGATGACATGTCGACCGACACCGACAAGTGTGAAAAGGGTTGGCAGATGATAATGATGATATGTTTATAGAAGGCGCTTCAAATAGACGAACTTTGTCCAATAAAGAGATATGCAGTACATCTCATTTTATTCGTCGGTCATAGTCAATACAACACTACCTACAGTAAGATAACCAAGAAGATTTGACACTACGTGGAGACTGCCTGCAGAACAATGCGCTGAAGGTAAGTTAATTTACCTCTGTAAGTTTTCTATCCCACTTACACTCAACGTCAAAACAGTCTGTAATCTACTGTCAAACAATAAATCAACGTGATAAACAGAGAAAAGATATGCTTGACGTCATTCAAAGTCATATTCTACGTCATAGTCTACTCTTATTGACTAAGTTCTTCATGCAATCTCCATTAAGTATAACCTTCTTAATCGATTCTAAACGGCAAAACGAATTGATTATTGTTACTTTGTCTATGTCTTATCATAGTTATAATAACAGTTTATAAATCTCGATGTCTATGATAATATTCCTATACCAAAATGAATGTACACGTAGAATATTTTAACTATATTGAATAAAACACGTAGTATTTCTTTAAATTGTTTTATTTAGAAAAACGGTGGATGGGTATACTGACCAATAGTTGTATACTTATTATAAAGACATAAAATACATGTTTTGTCTTAGGTTTGGATTCACTATAAAGTTATTTTCGACGACTCTTCATAGTAATGACTGTGAAAGTGTGAAGCATTTTACAAGCAACCATTAATTAATTTTGAAGCTCTAAAACTCTTGTGGTCACTATTTTACCTAAGAGGCGAGACAGGGATAGCACGATTTTTAATGATGTTTTTATTAAAGCAACGACAGAACAGCACCCATAGCATGTTACAGTACGCGGCGGTAAGCACAGACTCTCGGACTAGTATACTTACAGTTATCTGTGTCACAGACTAAGTAGAGATGCGGTAAGTAATGTACAAACTTCAAGGCGACGCTCAACGAAACCCCTAGACAGAGTATATTAAAATAGACTTAAAATAATAATAATAATATGAGAAGGATAAAACTATACAATCACTAGTATGAGCGAGATGAACATTTTTTATCCTTCTCTGCGTATGCGATTTTATAAACTGGTTCCAGCTCTAGCTCCAAGTTATGGTGCCGACCAAATTACGTTATTCATTTTATCTTATAGTTGGCATATGTATCACGTGTTCAACATTTTAGTCTGCTTATATCTCTGTAGCTATTTCATTCGCATACGCTAATGTTCTCTCTCTATATATATATATACATTCTCTATGACGAAACCGAATCTAGCCGATTATCGCTCTCTCTCTCTCTTTAACTCGAAGTACATTATTTTCTCCGCCGGGTACTGTTGTCTAATTCATGTTTTGTTCCAAAATTACGCGGTGGCTGTAAAGACTGGGATTTTAATTAGATACCGTACCGTAGTATGTATTTAACTTAAAGACAAGTGAGATAGTGGTCAAGCGCTACCCAATTCTGCAAAAAAAAAAACTTAAAAAGTTTTATTAAAGCAGAGCTTTATAAAATCTGTAAGTAGGTACTTACAATTTATTAAATATATTATTTTGACGCCACATAGTAAATGCAACTGGAGTGAAGTATAACAATTAAAATGTATTAGTACCTAATATTTGTACTTAAATTGAAGTAGGCAAGTTTTTTATTTGTACGTAATTTAACTATACTAATAAGTAGGTAAAAACAACTGTTCAATGGCTCTGAGTAGGTCATTAACTTATAAAAATGCCAACCGTGTAGTTTTGCATTAATTCTTAATAAGACATGAGGACGGGGTCACAGATACGTTTTTATTCTACATCTTTTGCAGGGTACACACCGGGCCGAAAGAACGCTGTATATGAGTAAAATGAAGCTATGCGCCTGTATAGATACGTCCTCTTTTAATTGCCATTCATTCGCCTTCGTTCCACAGCCGTAGCTAGGGGGGAGGGAGGGGGGGGGGGGGAGGTATAGTGGGGCAACGCTCTATCTTGCCCCTTGAAATCACAATGCCCTACCTTAAAAATAACATAAACTAAGACAAATTGTTATAATTAAATTGTTTGTTCATAGTATGAGATAAAAAAATGTAACGATAGGTGTCTAAACTTTTTATAACATATCACAGTTTGTGACATTCATTTCATATTATAATAATTCTTTATTCTGTGTATATATGGCATTTGAAGCGCCGTCACATGCCCTGTGCCCTACCTCAAATTCGACTCTAGCTACAGCCCTGCTTCGTTCGCTTGTTGTGGATGTGTTTCACATTAAGCATTCACTTCCCATAATTGTAGATCATTTTCCACCACCTCGGCATACTTATCACCTTTATGTCTATCTTTAAACAACGGTCTAAGAGTTTTTAAACCCAATGCTAACAATGCCTTATTATCTAACAATTCGTTAAGCTTATGTACTAATAAAGGGTTGTAGTGTAGTCGAAGTAAGCTAGGTCGAGAGTATAGGTACTGACTGTCGCGTAAATTCCATTTCGCCCAGGTTTCTACTGTTTTGTTGCCGCTTGCTACCTGCAAAATTATTTTATATGGTTCATGGTTTGAATATGCAGTATTAGATAGGACGCCCTGTACAAGCCAGATAGGTATGAGGCTAAAATAAACATGTTAAATCCTGGAGACTTAAACAGATGTTTTTTACATCGAACTGGGTAGCACTTGGCCACTATCTCATCTGATTTTAAGTGCGATGCGTTCGATGATGGAGCGCGCTTAACCAGAAGATACCTATTCACTCGCGATTTGCAGACCCTCATATTGTATTAAGCCAGAAACACTCAGGCAGGGCATTCCATTCCAAGGCGGTTCGTATGATGAACGAAGATGCAAATCGCTTCGTTCGGGCAGATGGTATATTGACCATAGATCGGTGGGGCCTTGTCTCTGGATGTCCGAAAATAAAATATGGAAGGTGGGATCAAATTATGCAGGTACCTATAAGACAATAAATCAAATTATGCAGGTATATGACAATAAATCAAATACAATACACATTTATGACAATAAGGGCCAGTTTCACCGGTTCCTGATAGCGCTAATATGAAGAAATCTGACAGATTTTTGACAGCTTTTATATGGCGGCATTGGCGGCATGTGTCAGATAACTATCTAACGCATTATCAGGAACTGGCCCTAAATCTGACCAACCTCGTCATTCGTTTTCGATTAATGTCTAAACCGCTTTTATAATCCCTATATTTGTTTTTTTCAACGATAAATACATTTTCGCAAAAAAATTATAAACTGTAAGTTCCGCATCAAACACCATATTAGATATTTTGTAATTACATATTTTTGTGTACGTGATAAGCAAGCCTTTGATCACTATCTATATGTAGGTATATAATATTGTGTCATGAAATAGAAATGATTCTTTAGCAGGGAAAATAGCAGCTATGCATAGTCATATTGCTGCGAATCGCTCTCATCGATTACCTAAAATTTTTTTAAGCGGTACCGACCGGCATTTCAGCACTATATCATCTGATCGCGGTAGTCTGGAAAGTAAAACGGCAGTGAGACGAGGCGCAGAACACCCTACGTCAGTCTAATGCACCATCCACCATCGCAACCCGTTTTCCAAGCTGGCTTCATCAATCATCATGCCACAACTCTTGCTACCAAAAAGTAGTTTATCATCATCAAGGAGAAAATCTGCCGTCATTGCATTACGGTGTTCCAGCCTTGAGAGTCAGAGTATTCTAGGCCTAGCCTGTTCACCATCTTCGACCTCATCACAGCTTACCACCAGGCCAGAGTTCGTCGAAAATTGTTGCAACAAATGTTAGAAATATATGAGGTATAAACATGAATCGAAAACGAATGATAAGAAAACAAGAGCTTTGACAGATTTATACAGTATGACAGTGGCAGATCATTGGGTTGATTTTGTAAGCCATCTGTTGAGTCTTCAGCAACTAACATGTTCTTTTTTTTAAGTATACGCCTCATAGGCAATGAAAAAAAAACTTGTTTCACTATATGGCGACTTAAAGTCCACAAGAGTTTCATGAAATTTGTGATGAATAACAGGAATTGGAAGAAAACTTGTAAACTATACGAGAACGTGGAAAGTGTTTGCCACTAATGAAAAAAAACCTTCCTAGAAGAACATTTCTAGTTTTAGTTAAATTACAACTTACTCTGATTTCTCCAACTTGCTTCAAAAAGTATGAGGAGAAGTAAAATCTCAAATTGTCCGGAAAACTGGGCCTATTTTTACGTGTCCGGATGTATTGTCTTAGCATGTTGTATCCAGATCTTTTGTATTTGAATACCTGAAAAAAAAGTGAGTGAGCGAGAGCGAAATACCATCGATATGTGTTACGACGTTTTAGGGCCCGTTCAGACACGCGCGAACTGCTCTATTGCAAATAGTTGCAATTGAAATCGTTCCAACCGCAAAATTACTGTGATAGGAACTTAGAGCGGTTAGTAGGCGATTAGCGTGCGCGGATAGCGTCAGTTTGAAAATGGAAGTTGTAAAAAAATTCTAAGAAAAAGTACAGTAACAGTATTAGGTGCATCCTCCTTTTTGAGGGCCCGGTGGCGTAATCGGAAGAACGGTCGGCTTTGATGCCAGAGGTACCAAGTTCAATCCCCACCGTGCGGCGTGCACCAATGGATTTTTCTATCGAAAAACTTATGTGCGCTTTTCACAGTGGCCCTCCGGTGAAGGAAAAACATCGTTAAGAAACCAACAACCCACGCATGGTGGTAGGACACTGTCTAGTGTCCGCCTGGCCAGCTACCACCCTCAAGTTAGAAAATCTGTCGGCAAACCATCTAATGTGTTCCGGCAGCTATCCTTGAGAGCTAGTTCCCATTCTAGGCCTAGCGTGCTTACCATCATCGATCGCATCATCACTTACCAACAGGTGAGATAGTGGTCAAACGCTAGCCTATAAGAAAAAAAAATCCAATATTAAGTGTCTGACTCGTACATGGCCAATTCGTAATTTCGCTTTTTCGTTTTTTAAACGATCCTAAATGTACTTTAAACCCAAAAGGGGACCACCTCAGGAGTACGTATGCTCTTTCGTATAAAAAAATAATTTTGAAAATTGATCCACCATATTAAAAAAGAAATCGGTGAATATACATAGGTACATTCATACCTACTTAACTATTTAAAACAAAACATACAGTGGAACATAGAACCTCCATTTTTAAGTCGGTTAATAAATATTTTATATTTTTTACCACTGCAAACAGACAAGCACTTGATCACTATATTATCTGATGTTATGTGATGATCCGGTCTAAGATGGTATTGAAGGAGGAAGTCGAAGTATTGGACATAAAGCAACTGTGTAACTTCTAATTCTTCTAATGGAGATAATAAAAATGCCTAGGCCACTTTCATTGTTTCCTTCTGGGATCAACGTCCTTACCAGAAAATTTCGGATAATACAGGGGTTGCGCCCTGCAACTGCGAAAATCCGACTTTTGTGCTTACCGATAAAAACAAGTAGTCTAAAAACATACCTGATAAATAAAATTCCCTGTAACATACGACTCGATATAATGAGTTCCATAGCTTTTCATGAACCTCCTAACATCAGCAGTATCATCAAAATCGAGTTCATCTATAGCTTCATTCACGTATTCCTTGACCAGAACCCCTCGTAATCCATCCAGCTGCACTGACTTATGCTTCTTGGACAGCTTGACAAGGACGTAGCAACAATTGTCATGGTTAGACGCGAATTCGATGCCAAAAGTTCGCATAATTTCGTCCTGCATCCAGTCTCCCATAAACGCTTTCCAGGGTTTGTCTGTACTGAAATTGTAGAGATTTATATTGATTTATATTTATTTGGATGGGTTTGGCTGGTGTCACATACCCTAACCCTAGCTAGAGTCTAGGGACTAGCTAGACGCAAGAAATATCTCGTTTACGATGTGTTCAATACTTATCTACAGCTGTATTCATGAAGATTTTGACTGATACATAACGGTGGATTGACTCAAGTAATGTCAATAATATATATATATATATATATTGGTTTGAATTACACTATGCGTTCGAGTGCATTGATTATCTTTTCTATGGCATTGAGAGACATCATAGTGTGGTTTGTGTGTACGGGGTTAGTTACGTTATGTCACCAGTATCTTTTGTCAGTCCGTTTACAGTACTAACCTATGATTCACTACGTTAGTGAATCCTGTTGTGACTTATAAATAACTGAATAGTGAATGTCAGTAGTAAAATAACTGTAAACAATCTGGTAAATTCAAGCTGCACTATGTATGCAGAAAAACCTACTGGACTCTCAGGGGAAAAGTAATGTTAGAGGCTGAGGTACATAATAAAGTGTGAACGCACTATCTGTCTACATCGCTGATTAAGTCGCTGGTATAGTATAGACTATAGACCGTATCTATTGTTTTCAAGAAGAAGAATCAAGAATCAAAGCATTTATTCAGTATGTAGGCAGTATAAATATACGCACATATACACGTCAAAATCATAAATCATAAAATAAATCATAACCAATTATCAAGTAAACATAGCAAAAGCAGAATTTAACGCTTTGAATTAGAAAAAAAAGTAATGAACCATTCAGCTGTCATCCAATCGTTTAGGTCAGAATATTTAAAAAAAATTAAAGTAGGTTAAAACCAACCATACATGTAACTGTGTGTTTCAGTACTTCAGACAATTTTTATATAAAAAAAAAGTGAAATAGTGAAACACAACTATAAGAAACGCATACCGACCACAGCACATATTATGATCCGAATGGAACTGATAGTCCGTCTGTCAGCTGCATAATATTGTTTAAATAAAAATAAAAATAGCAAGCCTAGAAAGAAAATCTGCGGACAAAAGGGGAAAACTGAATGGCTGTTGAATCTACCGGTGTTTCGGAAATTTTAATCATTTTAAAAGTAAGTATACTTTATCTATTTATTAATTAGACGTGTTAGGTTATGGGCCAGTTTCACCGGTTCCAGATAGCCATATTAGTAAATTAACTGACAGATTTTTGACAACTTTGGTATGGCGTCATATCATATGTCAGATAATTATCTGAAACTATATCAGCAACCGCTGCAACGGAGTAGGAGTTATTTGTCTTGTCGCTACTCTAGATTTTATGTGGTATTGTTAAACGAACCTATTCGAAGAAATTTATGATTTACTAACTTATGATTTTGTTTATAGATAAATGTAGTACATAATGTAATAATCTATTACATACAAAAGTACACTTACAGGTACACAGTCACACTACGGTTACCTTCAGCGTTATATATGTATACACCTGTGCCCCGCGGTTTTACCCGCGTAGACATTGTTCCCGTGGGAATATCGGGATAAAAAGTATCCTATGTGTTATTCCAGAGTCTAGGCTATCTACACACCAAATTTCAGCTCGATCAGTTCAGTAGTTTTTGCATGAAAGAGTAACAAACATACGTCCATACATTCTTACAAACTTTGGCGTATATTATATTAAAAACTAGGATAGTAGGATACTTTCACAGCTCGCTTCAAAAACAACCATCAAAATTAAATCCAAGTTCCTCACCCCTCTATCTTAAAATTCTGAAAGTACGTATCCAGCAGGTCATCAAAAGTCTCACAGAGCTGGACATCCATGTCCGTGATGCCATCGCTAGTCTCCACAGTGCTGGACACGTTGACGAAGACCCGTATGTTCTTCTCGCTGAATGGGACTATGACCTCCTTGGACTCGTCGCCATCATAATCCGCCGACACAACTTGAGTTACTTGAGATAGGTCGCCGTAGCTGGGAATGGGTTAATAAAACATGAAAGGTAATTTAACTTTAACTTGAAGATGTTAAAGAATGATTTTGTAGGAGAACTGCAGTCTGTACCAAACTTTTTTAATATCATATAGGCTAGCGCTTGACCACTATCTCACCTGTTGGTAAGTGATGATGCAGTCGAGGATAGTAGCACGCTAGGCCTAGAATGGGAACTGGCTCTTATCCGACTACAAGAGGGTTTTGATTTTGACCGGTACCTATGTATAATATGTAAGTTAATGTCATGTCACATTAAATTGGATATGGCGCCTCTAGAGGACATAAAGTCATTAATAGTTTATTATTTTTTGATCGGGGACGCAGTTATGCAGGCTGTGCAGCTCCATTTCTGTCACTTAGTGTGTAAGCCTGCTGGTCCCGGGTAGCTGCTAAATAGATTACCACTGGTAGGCTTCGGTTGTGGCTTGAACCACCTATCGGACAAAGATGCCAATCGGTTCGCCGAGTTCTAGCATGATTTTCGGTGCCATCTGGAATGGTACGGTTTGGGATAGTTGCGCTTTGTGAATTGCACTAAATCGGATTATTTGAACAGAAGAAATATGAGATGATGTGGTGTCGATATACATAGGGACCAACGTATATATAACATTTATGAAAATACATAATAGGAACGCGCAAGTACCTACAAAGTATAGATAAGATATAAGCTGTAATCCGGGTGACATGTAAACACGTGAGTCAGTTATGTGATGAGGTAAACAGACTTAGACCGTTCTGCATCCCACCAGTAACAGATCTTTAGTCGTCATGTTTATTTAGAGATTCCCACCATACGTAGTACTATTAAGTTTTTTGTGCCTCCTACGTATAGGTAGGTAATTGAGTAATAAATACTAGCTTTTGTTTTGTCTATGATCCAGTTTTACATGTTGTAGCGGATCACACAGACAAGCTCCAATGTAGTGGTGTTACTATGCGGGGTAATTGTAGTGTAGTTGACAAAGTTAGTTTAAACTAACGCTTAGGACAATGGGGAGGCCAGACTTAATCAACATTTTCCATCAAAATATACAAGGCCTCTCCAGCAAAGCCTTAGAATTAGAATTATTTCTCGACTTTTATAAAGTTGATATAATGTGTATTACTGAACACTGGTTTGTGAAAGGTACTTTGTTACCAATAATCAGAAATTATACAATTGCAAGCACATTTATGAGACAGAAGGCAATTCGCGGTGGCTCACTTATATATGTATCTGAAAATTGTCATTTTAAGGAGCGTAAAGACATTGTAGCTTTGTCTGTTGAACGATGTATTGAATTATCTTGTATAGAGCTGGGGCAACATAAAGTCATCTGTGTATACAGACCTCCATCGGCTGATTATAAAATGTTTGAGACAATTATGGAAGAAGTCATGATGAAAGTCTTCAACACCCCGAAATCTTTGATAGTTTGCGGTGACTTTAATGTTAATTTAATTGAGCAGTCACCGCTCAGTGATAAGTTAAAAAATTTATTTCTTAGCTTCAATTTAAAGCATCTTTTTAACCAGCCGACTAGAATCACTAGCTCATCAGCAACCTGCTTGGACAATGTGTTTTGCAACTGTGAACCTGAGAAAATTGCAATCTTTGATAAACTTGGCTCCGACCATCTGGGACAGAGTGCCACATTTTCATGTAAAACATCCACCAAAGGTCAAGAATACACATACAGGCCCATTACAACCAATCGGGTTGAACAGTTTGTGGATATCATTGACAAGCAACTAATGAACCTAATATTTTCTGAGGATCCCGATGACCTATGCAGCACTTTATCTCAAATATTGAGTGCAGAGTTCAATAATATTTTTAAATTTAAAACTATTACAAGAGCTGGGAAAATTCGGTTCGATGACTGGGCTACTCCTGGTATTTACAAAAGTAGAAATAATTTGTAAAACTTATACTCACAAAAACAAATTAATTTACACAATACTAAATTCATAAATCACTTAAAACTATATTCCAAAACTTTTAAAGTGGTTTGTCAGACAGCAAAATCTTTGCATTTTAGTAGAAAAATTAAGCATGCTGATGATAAAATAAAAACAACATGGAAAATCATCAATACTGAAACTGGAAAAATAAAACAAAGAGACAGTAAGATCATCTTAAAAATTAACAATAAATTAATCATGGATAGTAATGAGGTTGCCAATACATTTGATGAGTTCTTCTCTCAAGTACCCATTACTACCACTCAGTCCATAAATTCTAGTCCCGCTGATGCTTATTCTATATTATCAAAGTGTGTAAATAAATGTGATACCTTGTTCCAGTTCAAACACGTAACTGCAGACTCAATTGTGAAAACATTTAAAATGCTCAAACAAAAGAAAACCGAGGACCTGTGGGGAATGTCAACCACAGTTCTCAGTTACATTATTACTGTTATTAGCCCATACTTAGCTTTTATTTTTAACAGATGCGTTGATCAAGGTGTCTTCCCGGATTTGATGAAAAAAAGTAAATTGATTCCTTTATTCAAATCAGTAAACAAAAATGATCCATCTAACTATAGACCAATCTCTATACTACCGGCGTTGAGTAAAATTTTTGAAAAAGTAATATTAGACCAGCTTTTAACACATTTTAACATGAATGATCTTTTAAATAGCAAACAATTTGGATTTACTAAAGGGCGTTCTACTACTGATGCAGGAAAAGGTCTTCTTAAACATATATTTGATGCATGGGAGAAAGCACAAGATGCTATTGGCGTGTTCTGTGACCTATCAAAAGCATTTGATTGTGTCTGTCATGAAACACTAATTTACAAATTAAAATACTACGGTGTTGAAGGTAAGGCACTTGATCTGGTATCATCATACCTCTGTAACAGAACACAGATGGTTGAAGTCAATGGCGTCAGGTCATCTGGATCCCTCATAAAAATGGGAGTCCCGCAGGGATCGATCCTAGGACCTTTTTTATTTCTAGTTTATATCAATGATTTACCGTCATTCGTACAGAACCTATGTGATATTGTTTTGTTCGCAGATGATACTTCCTTGATATTCAAAATAGATAGGACTACACCTAACTTTGACGATGTAAACAAATCAATAACACAGGTTCTGAATTGGTTTACAACCAATAACTTATTGTTAAACGCAAAAAAAACTAAATGTATTAATTTCTCTCTACCAAATGTAAAAAAGGGTATCCTAAATAGAAGTATATTAATAAATGATGAACCATTAGAACTTGTTGAATCCACAACATTCTTGGGCATCACCCTGGATTGAAAGCTTCAATGGGGTTCTCAAATATCGGTTCTAGCAGGTAGGTTAAGCTCCGCTGCATACGCAGTACGTAAAATTAGATTTTTAACGGACGAAGCCACTGCAAGATTGGTCTATTTCAGCTACTTCCACAGTATAATGTCTTATGGCATTTTATTGTGGGGGAAAGCCGCTGAAATCCAATCAATATTTGTTTTGCAGAAACGAGCTATTCGCTCTATATATAGTATGAGGTCGCGAGATTCACTTCGTGAAAAATTTAAGGAAATTAAAATTCTAACAGTGGCATGTCAATACATTTATGAAAATATTTTGTTCATACGCAAGAATATAAATGATTATAAGAAAAGGTCTGATGTACATAATTTTAATACAAGACATAAAAATAGATTAATTATACCTAATTTCAGACTGCAGAAAGTTAGTGGTTCATTCATGGGGAACTGTGTACGCTTTTACAATAAGCTACCTAAAGATATTGATCAATTGCCTATGAGCAAATTTAAAATCTATGTAAAATCCAATTTGATGAAAAAATCATACTATACAATAGGTGACTATATGGATGACAAAAATGCATGGCCTGAATGCCCCAAGTTCCAAGAACAAATATAAATTGTATTATAATTAATAATATATTGTTAAAATATTAAAGCTGACATGTACAATTAATTTAAAAAAAAAAAAGATTAAATGACAAGACAAGCCCCATAGAGTTTCTTGGTGTTTCTTCTCTGATGGGAGTATTTCCGAAACACCGGTAGATTCAACAGCCATTCAGTTTTCCCCTTTTGTCCGCAGATTTTCTTTCTAGGCTTGCCATTTTTATTTTTATTTAAACAATATTATGCAGCTGACAGACGGACTATCAGTTCCATTTGGATCATGATATGTACTGTGATCGGTATGCGTTTCTCTATGTTGTGTTTCACTATTTCACTTTTTTATTTTTTTTATATAAAAATTGTCTGAAGTACTGAAACACACACTTACATGTATGGTTGGTTTTAACCTACTTTAATTTTTTTTTAATATTCTGACGTAAACGATTGGATGACAGCTGAATGGTTCATTACTTTTTTTTTCTAATTCAAAGCGTTAAATTCTGCTTTTGCTATGTTTACTTGATAATTGGTTATGATTTATTTTATGATTTATGATTTTGACGTGTATATGTGCGTATATTTATACTGCCTACATACTGAATAAATGCTTTGATTCTTTGATTCTTTGTCTTTTCTGCGTTCTGAATCCCCTTTGTAACCGACTTCAAAAAAAGGAGGTTTCTCAATTCGACCGTATATATGTTTTTTAACCGACTTCAAATAAAGGAGGAGGTTTCTCAATTCGACCGTATATATATATATATATATTTTTTTATGTTTGTTCGGGGATAACTTCGTCATTTATGCACTGATTTTGATTATTCTTTTTTTGTTCGAAAGGAGATATCCCAAGTGTGGTACCATGGTAATTTTATCGAGGTCTGATAAGTATCTCCAGAGATATTGATTATCCATAAACATCTCAAAATTGGTACTGAAAATGAACATTGAAGTCGGTTCTTTTTTAGTTTTTAAACGATATTATTTAGTTTTCAAACGATATTATTTTTTATTTTATTTTTTATGTTTGTTCGCGGATAACTTCGTCGTTTATGAACCGATTTTGATTTTTCTTTTTTTGTTTGAAAGGAGATATCCCAAGTGTGGTACCATGGTAATTTTATCGAGGTCTGATGAGTATCTCCAGAGATATGGAGATAAACACCTCAAAATTGGTACTGAAAATTAATAGCGCTGCATTGAAGTCGGTTGTTTTTAGTTTTTTAAACGATCTTATGTTATGTACATTGAAATGTATAGGTACGAGTATGAACGCTACACTAGCTTGCGACACATACAGTGGTCTGTGCCCTACACTTAACAACTAACGAACACTTGCTCTAGTAACTAATGCCTCTACCGCCTAACCCCAGTATAACGGGGTAACGTCGTGGGTAACGTAAAACGTTGGTTTTACGTTACCCACGACGGAACATAGAAAGTAGGTATTATATGCGTGAGAAAGGTTGATTGTGCAAAAATTGAATGTTTCCTTTTATCTCCAATCTTAGATAATATACATGTCCCAATATAGGTAAGTCGATTTAGATGTGGTGTTCTTTTTTTAGATAGGTGTTATGACGTCAACTTGCCAGAGGACGCTGTAATGGGTATTTTTTCACAGACCTCGTATTATGCTTACATTTGTTTTTCACAATTTTAAACGTGTTAATTGTATGATTTAAGTAACAGAACAAACAACTCGTCTCGTCTGATGATAAAGCAATGACGTCTGCTTATTACACTGTGTGACACAACTACAGAAATATCTTTCTGTGCACACAACACTCCGCCGGAATTTGAGCGCCACTAAGGACAAAGTGTTGGTTGCCCTGAGACATCTTAGAGATGGTGAGTCTGTCTGATACGTCCTGAAATTTCACTGGCCTGGAGTTTTCCTGCACAGCAGTCATAACGTAACTCATAATATAAAAATACGCACCTACGTAAAAGAAATGTCTTAAATTCCTTTTAAAAATAATAGGTACTTATAAGTGACTAGGTAGGTAAGTAGATGTCTACATAACGGATGTCCTTGACGCGCTTTATTTTTCACAGAACCTATAAACTGGGCAAAATTCTTATTTCTAATTTCCCAAGCTAAGCTAGGGTAATCTGTTCAGGCGTTCGAGTTTTTGCGTATGAGCACTTGAGTAGAGATGGGTTCGATTCCCCTATAGGGTATGATAGAAACACAGAAATATTGATAATAAGGTAGTTATTAATATTTCTGTGGAATGAAAATACTAGCTGATGTCGAAATGTTGTGGAAAGACTGTGATACCCTAATTATGTTTTAATAGAACAAATTCAAGGGACATGGTAATAGTGTGGTAATAGGATGTTTGATAGTTTATTACCCGACTACAGGAGGGTTGTAATTTTGACCGATATTTATATTAATCTGTTGCCTTATCACTTTCTAACTGGTTATCATAATTTGACAAATGAGATACTTATCGTTGGAAGCAATGAGACTAGAGTAAGTCTCCTTGGTTGGATGCATCCTAGTTCATGTTGATGACCGTTTATGTGATGTTTGAATAAATTGAATATGGCGCCATACAATAATGAAGTAATAATTGGTTACTTAGCCGTGTTGAGTATCAAATGAAAGGGCTAAATTAGCTTATTATATTATTGCTCGCCTCTTTGCTTGCATGCACCCAATAATTGGGAATAGGTAATTTCTAAAATTAGACCGTGACTTTTCAGTAGTCGGGTTTTAATTTTTACATAATTTTTTTCATTTACTACTTGTTCTAACTAGTTTTCACAATATTTATATACTTCGATAGGTATACTTAGTCAATGAACTCTCTGGCCCTTAATATACAAATCATTTGATTTAAATAGATATAATACATAATACAAATACTACTAAACTCAATAAATATACAAAAACTTACTTCGCAAAAACATCGATTGCGTTACCGATATTCAAACCATAGCCCAAATCACCTTCCTCACTTTCACAGACTCCCCAACACAGCACAAGTAAGAACAAGAAGAACATCTCCATAGAAAGTCTTTAGAATAACTTTAGAAGTTAAAAAACTATGCCAACGTGGCGTCCGCACATCTCAGTTCACTGTATCGTACACACTGGGGTTTTTTCTACGTTTTGCTAATATAAAGTTAATATAAACAGACTTGCACTTGACCTAAGCGATTAGCTGTTATCTTGCGTTAAATTGTGATTTACTCGCTACCCAATTCTAAGAAGCGTAGGAGGAGTTATTTGCATATTTTTTATGTCTGACCTGACAGACGCACTTGACCAAATGCATATAATTCTTAACTGGTGTTTAGTGATGCTATAGTCTAAGATGGTAACGTGCTTGTATGGAAATTAAGAGGGCAGTGAGACGAGGCGCAAAACTACTGATAAGTAGGTACTAATAACTGAAACTGATCACCAGTCAAAATGTATCATGCCTGGTTCATATTATTCCAGTAGCATTCCAGCGCTGGATGCAATTCGCTGGACTGGAATGCTAATGGTACAAAGTGAATCGATCAATTCGGCATGTTACCCACATGCCGAATTGATCAATCTCTTTAGCCGTGAAAGAGTAACAGATAGAAATACAGAACCTTAGTAATTTTTATTTGAAATACGCATTCAAAAATATAGATTGTATGACTGCTCAGCTACCATTGTTGTAGTAGGTGTACCTATTAATAGGAATTTAAATTTATATGAAGCACGTAAAACTATTACTTATTTGCCAAACATAATAAACTCATGATATAAATATTATTTTATCATGAAATTGATGAATCACCCAAACTAGTCACACTTATCAAAGAAAAATTTTCTCTAGTTTTATTCAAGCAAAGTTTACAAGCCTACTTAGGTTTGTAGATATAGGTACCTACCTTTTTAATCTTTTGACCAAGATGATCGACAAAGCTCACTAGATTAGCAACCTGCAATTTAAATCGGAAACAATGCATTAATTTCAACTGAAAGCGTCTGCTCAAGCATCGAAGGTCTGTGGGGTAGACAGCAGCATGAAAAATTCTGCTGAATTCGTCATTCTCCCCCATAAAGCTTGGATTATATTTACGCTATCCTTACTGCTCTAACACACTATGACGCAATGGCCAGAGACTATAGCGACGTTGCTGACTATGTAGCCATGGCTACCTTTGGTTACCTATCGTAGCCAAATGAGGTTTCCAAATAAGCAAACACAAATACGCGGACGTCCATCCTGGCTATCAGTTACTACTGATTGAGGGAGGCGTAACTAGCCAAATATCGCGGATTTCTAGATTTCCCTATGTTCTGTGATATTATCACGAACTGCGATACGGCCTATTATACTACCAGTAATATCATGATATCGTGATAATATTGAAAATTGAACATGCCCCAATTATCTCTCATACATTTCAATACAACTTGTTTTATAAGTCATGTTAAGTAACCGGCGACGTCGCCATGACGTCTTACCTACGTCCCAGCGCGTTAGTGTGGAGCGTTCGCGACAGCTTAAGTTACGTAGTTACTATTATATAATCTGTGACTTAAGTGGTAACATAGTGTTAGGTCCTTATAGGCCTTATAGGTCTTACTTCAATGATATTGCATGAACATGGTGACTTGACTTGATGCTGGGGCATCTTCTGGAATCTGCGGAATACTCAACTCTTCACTACTAACAGCAGATAACACGATATGTGTTTACTTATTAAGGCTCATTGGAACGGTCTTAATCATCGATATATATATAAAAGGGAGATAAGGGAACCCGCTCCTCAATGTGGACCGTATGAATTAGGTTCGCGAACCTAATATCACCTACGGTGCACCGTAGTCACAATCGAACTGGCGTTTGTGTAGCACGTACTGAATTACATGTGCAATTATCGCAGAACCATTTAAATATTTATTAACAATGCCTTCCTCTGTTCTTCATGCACATCAAGCTCGACATTAGAAATTCGTGTTTTCATGTACCTACCTAGTTGTTTCTAGTTCCATTATGTTTACGTGGCATAAGAGTCAGTACCGTATCTACCTCTCTATATCGATGGTCTTAATGAACATATTATACATAGATCAGTAGAGGTGGATTTAAATCTTAAATGTAAGTAAATTAACTAAATACATTAAATTGACTCATTTACAATTCAATTCAATGTGGTAATAATCATCGCTCTATTTTTTTTCAATACAAAAATCAAGGACATCGCGTTACGCTAAGACACGTTTCTGTGATACTGATAACCTCCTTGACCTATACAATGTGAATTGACCCTTATCTCAAACATTGGTTTGTAAAGTACTAGTCAATAGAGAGATTATCTTTCCTACATTTATACTATCTGCGCCGCGCCTCGCAGCTGCGATTGCGAGTAACAAATATCCCACTAGAACCCTTGAGGGCCCGGTCAGGCCTCCCTCACTCGCCCATAGCTACTGCGATTTATACCTAAACTTTCGTCACCTGCGCCGGTACTATCTGCCAGTCGGTTGTCACTGCTCACGCGCGCGCAACGTATATTATTATTCTAATGACGGGATAACTGCGCATTCGTATTCTATTTTAGAAACGATTTAAGTTTTTAACCGACTTAAAAAAAAGGAGGAGGTTTCTCAATTCGACCGTATATATATATATTTTTTTTTTTTTTAAATGTTTGTTCTTCATAGTCATTTTGCGGGTTTGACCAAAAACAAGCACAATATGTTTCATTTTTTATGCTACCGATACTAAAATGACAAGACGGCGTAAAATTCACTTTTCTGACATAAAATTCGACTCTTAGCTAGGAACTTTCATGTAATTTTGTGAGGTAAATAAAAATAATTCGTAACCCTTTTTTTTAGTTTATTGTGTCAACCCTTTACCGTATCGGGGCGCGCCGGTACATCGCGCGCTGAACGAAGTAATAACAACGCTAGGTCGAGTGCCTTAGACACATTTTTGCTTGTATTGTCTGAAATAAACGTTGATATTGTGTTTTTGTAGGGGAGTGAAGTATCTGTTACGTAGTAACTATTATATAATCTGTGGCCCGGTGGCGTAATCGGGAGAACGGTTGGCTTTGATGCCAGAGGTACCGAGTTCAAACCGCCGTGCACCAATGGATTTTTCTATAGAAAAATGTATGTGCGCTTTTCACAGTGGCTCTCCGGTGAAGGAAAACAAAAACATCGTTAAGAAACCAACGGGGGTTGTTGGTTTCTTAACATTGTGGTTGAGGACACTATCTAGTGTCCGCCTGGCAAGCTACCACCCTCAAGTTAGAAAATATATCGCAAAAAACATCTAATGTGTTCCGGCAGCTATACTTGAGAGCCAGTTCCCATTCTAGGCCTAGCGTGCTTACCATCTTCGACCGCATCATCACTTACCAACAGGTGAGATAGTGGTCAAATGCTAGCCTATAAGATATTAAAAAAAACTACTAGAAGCGGTCGAAGCCGCGAGATGTATCCTATGGGGGTTATGGGTTAATCTAAGTTCTAAGTTATATTATAAACTATCTGTATGCTGAATTTCATACAAATCCGATTAGTCGTTTTTGCGTGATTGATGAAAAACATACAAACATCGACATTTAAGTAGGTACTACATACAACATTTTTTATATATTTTATAGACTAGCGTGGCGTGCTATGTATGTAGAGGCCTATGTCCAAAAATGGACGGAATTTGGCTGATAATGATGATGATAGGTTAGCGTCTTTTTATCACTATCTCGGTTGGTGGTAACCGATGATGTTGTTGAAAATGGTGAACACGCTATCCTTCTAGGATTTCACCATATTGCCATTTCTTGAGTAAATTAGGTAATTTAAGATCGTTTACGAATCGAAAAAACACCGACTTCACATGGCGCGCTAGTTATTTTCAGTACTAAGTTTGAAGTGTTTATCTTCATATCTCTGGAGATACTTATCAGATACCGATGAAATTACAATGGGACCAAACGGAAAGCTCTCTATCTATCTCAAACAATAAAATAATTTGAGTTTTGAGGTAAAAAAAAATCATTAAAAAAAACTAATTGAGAACCTTCTCCTTTTTTGTAAAGTTGGTTAAAACACAGTGAAGCCTTATATTCTTTGCTTCGCAATCGGGGTCATCGACTGAATTCTTACTGAATTAGACTAGCTGTTTGGATAACATTAATACGTAGGTACTCGCTTGACAAAAACAAGACAATAAGTATACACATCCCGATATTATTTGATTTTGACTTTATCCGTTTGTTTTTTTTAACCGACTTCAAAAAAAGGAGGAGGTTTCTCAATTCGACCGTATATATATATTTTTTTATTTTTTTTTATGTTTGTTCGGGGATAACTTCGTCGTTTATGCACCGATTTTGATTATTCTTTTTTTGTTCGAAAGGAGATATTCCAAGTGTGGTACCATGGTAATTTTATCGAGGTTTGATAAGTATCTCCAGAGATATTGAGATAAACATCTCAAAATTGGTACTGAAAATGAACATTGAAGTCGGTTCTTTTTTAGTTTTTAAACGATATTATTTCGAATGATTTTGAATAATAGTGAATTTATATTTATACCTACCTCCCTACACATATTTGTAAAATTTTGTTGGAGTTGATATATACGTATAAGGGTCATTGGTAATATGAATATAATGGACTATATTCTAAAGCGATTCCACCAACTTACCAAATTGCACACAGATTCATTCAACATAAAATAGCAAGAGCTTAAGTTAAATATACTTACACAGATAACCGTATAAATATGCAAGAGACGCCGTAGATTATGGTCTGAGAGTTTGATAACAGCTAGTCTTTTCAGCCAACGACCCCGATTATAGATAACAGAATTTAGGACTGAGATTATTGTCGCTACCATATCTTGTAAAACATGCGTTCCTGCGATATTTGAACAAACGCTAAGGCTAAGCGAGCACCACGTTTTTTTTTTGTTGCGAAAATAAATTGTACTATTACGTACAAAATATACACGATCGATATAATTCCGCAGTGCGCGGACTCTAGTACATTGGTGTTCTTCACAGATAGTTTTTTTTTTTTTTTTAATATATTACTCGCAAAATAATTAAAAACTGCAGTGCGCGTACCTCCTAATTTGGCTAGCGCGAGTGATATTATACCTTCTCAGCGCGCATTTGTCTACGAAACATTTTAAAATACAAACTACTACTAAGACCAGTATATATTTGCCTAATTACAGTTGATGTCAGGGAATTCCAGTCCTACATCTTGCTCTATTTTCAGTTCAGCACGATGGTACGTTACCTACCTACGAGGGTCTACACTAAGGGTATAGAAAAGATAATAATCTAAGGACCACTATGACTTCAATTGACCTGTAATGTGACATTGACCGATGGTTATGACTTGATTTCACAAAAACTTGAAGAATTTTAATACTTGACACTGGCTAAATACACTAATCGTGTGGAGCCATAACGAAAGTAAAAAAAAACGTATTTAAATGAAAACAACGTTTTCGTAATAAGAAAATCACTTTTATTTCTTTTACTTTATAAATGTTTTGTAAAAATATTTACATCTTTTTTAACTTAATTAAGCGGTGAATTCTAAATGCATTGTCTGTAGATCACGCATTTTATCTGAAAATGATTGTTTTATAAATTTTGCTAATATTTATAAAATATATATTTACACCTTGAAATAAAATGTATTATAAAAAGCGCCATCTATCGCAGTATTTTAGTTTAAATGCGCTAGATGGCGCAAAAATAATACTTTATTCGGGCAGATATATGTTATTTACAACTTTTGTTACCTAAACTATAAGTAGTATTTATTGCCCCACATATTCTTAAATATTTTTACAATAAATATAAAAATCACATTTTTATTTTATATTAAATAAAGTTTATAATAAAATGCAAATATAAATCGTAATGTCATGTAGTTATTTTCATATCATGCAACAATACCTAGCTACAATAATTAAAAATCATAAATTATAAAATAATTAATTTATTGTTAATAACATCTTGGTTTTTCTTTTGGCTAGGCGAAATCGTAAGGAAACACAATATGCGTGCATTTGGTCTAATGCACTATAACTAATGATAAGATTATTAGAAATAGGTAGGTAGTTTAGTGATGCGATCTTTTACATTATTCCTATTGTAACATAAAAAATACAACTAATACAAAAACATTAATGAAATAGTTCATGATTTTCAGATGAAGCTAGCGCCACCATCAGGTTTCTACGTAACATCGGTGGTAGAAAATAGAACTAATTTAATAATAGTGTACATTTTTTTTTATCTACACTCATATCGTAATGTTTTGATTATTAATTTAAAATCAGTTGTAAAATGACATGTGAATTGCCTGAAATTAAATAAAAAAGTTTTATTATACAAATTTCTTAACACAATGGATACTTACTATATAATTAAAATATAACAACCGACTAAACTAAAACAACCGACTTCCATGTCCCGCGAGTCAATTTCAGTAGCAAGTTTGAGACGTTTATCGTCATATCTCTGGAGACACTAATCAGATCTCGATGAAATTACAATGCGACCACCTCGGAAACGTACCTTACCGATTAAAAAAAGAATCATTCGAATCGGTTCACAATTGACGGAGTAATCGCGTAACAACAACATACAAAAACAAAAAAAAAACAGACGAATCGAAAACATCCTTCTTTTTGGAAGTCGGTTGAACATATTTTTTTTCTGTTACAGTTTTTAGTTTGATTTTTTAATTGTATTGAAGGAGACCGCGCAAGGGCGCATGCGCGGTTAACCGATGGTTACGGAGCCATTGCTCTGCAAGTTGTTCCTAACTTTGGTTTTTATTTGAATAAGTGTTCAAAACACTTACTCAAATAAAAACCACTTATATTATATTAATGATTTAATTGTATTATTAAGATGACTACCTATTGCATGAGTGTAGATAAAGTAGTGTATGAAATTGCACATAACTGGGTATAGGTATACCTACATTCGTGTGATACTATGAAAAACCTTGCCTAGGGCTAGGTTTTTAAACACACAAACCCCTTATTATGCAAAAGTTTCATAAGCTACTACATGATAATTTATGGCATCAAAATACAAATATTCCTATTAATATTTTGTTATGCTAACTATTATTATTCGTCACATATTACTTTCCCATAACTTTAAATAATTGTCTATGACTTCTTCAAACCATTTTTTCTTCTTCGCGTCTTTGAATGCAGGCGATAATGTTTTTAACTCTAATTGTAATAAGGCTTCATTTCCTAATAAGGAGTCTAGATTTCTTAGTAGACTCTGTTCACCGTGTAGTTTTAAAAGGCTAGGATAGGAGAAAATGTAGTAATGTACTCGTAAACGCTTCATCGCCCAGCTTTCCACTGTTTTGTTACCACTGGCCACCTGTAAGTTAAGAAAAATATTAAAACTTACTATTTTATTTGGGGGTAGTCACAAAATGTTGCTTGTTATCTCTTTCGTTTGCATTCTATTTTTAAATGCAAGAGAAAAACAAAACAGCATATTTTTGTACCTACCGTCTTTAATGTTATATCATTTGATGTTTTAGTGCAAAGCTGTCAAGATGATACTGATTTATATAATAATGTATTTCCGAAATAATATTTCGTAATGAAAAATATGAAAATGACATGTTAGAAAGATGAACAATGGACTCATGTTATGAAAAGAAAAATATGTGATGAAGTCAACTCAATTTCAATAAAATGTTCATTGTGAAATACATCATATCTTTTTTTTTTTAAACTACATTACTGGCTTGTTTATTGATAATTTTACCTTTATTTGGCCTATGTGTTTCGTTTGCCACGGCGAAAAATATCCCTCTAACTCCTTGGCAGTAATATCTGCGACTCCTTTAGACTTTAGCCTCCCTTTTATCATAGAGTATGCTGTTCTAGAGAATACAAACACCTGCGAGAGCATAGACAATAAATAATAAAGTAACCGTAAATATTTTATTTACAATTATACATATGAGGGTAATTGTGCGGCCAAGGTTGACTGTTCCGTTTATAAACGTGGTTGGGTAGTTATAAATTTGTTGTATGCTCTCTTTTCTGCTTTGTATTTTTTCATTAATTGAAAATAAAGTTTGGTAGGTAGGTATTCTGTGATTACACATTAATATAATATTATTATCTCACTGGATCTAACATAACAGTTATTAAAAAAAATAGGTTTCAAGATAATAATATTGCAAAATGCTACAAAATCATTATCTTGAATAGATACTAAGATATATAATAAGTATGAAAGTAATGTTATAACTTTTTTATTGTGTTTAATTTTTTATTGAAAAACGAACCATTCTAATATACCTACTGAAAATTAAAACAATGTTGATGTAAGTTAACAATTTATTTATAATTTATATTGTGAGAACTTCATAATTTAAATTGTAATTTAAAAATTACAATTACTTAATTAATTACTTAATTAATAAACGTACATTAAAATGTACGTTACCTCAAACCTCTGGTATTTGTTAACCGTTGTAGTTTTTGTTTCTTGCAGTAGATTGATCATATACATATATAATGAATATCTTCAGACATACGGAACTTTGGCCTGTACTATTAATTAAATTATATTTAAAAATAGATCCATACTTAGCACAGAATGCAGCCATTTGATTGGTTATATACGCTTAACCAATCCAATGACCTCATTCTTAAGAGCATATCCACGCGTGAACACGTATATCGACTATCCTTAAGGCCACTATATTTCAGCGCAGTAGGTATTTAGCCATACCTCCGTCCGGCCAATCACGTAGTGGGAAAATGTCAAACAGCCAGATAGCAAAAGTGGCACAGGTCCTATCTCAAAGACGCCTCGCGGGCTACTGAACTGCGGCGCGCTGGCCACTTTGTTATACATATAATATTGCGTTAAAAAAAAGGACTATTTTGAAAAAAACTAATTAATTTCCTTTTAAACCTCTTTTCCTATTTTTTGGCATATTTTTTGTGAGTCAGAGTTTAATGTACTTTAAGTAATACCCAAAAAACGATTTAAATTTCTTTGTTTTCGTAATTTTTTATGATCGAGTGAAATCGTAAATTTCGTGTTTTGAACCATTAAATAATCAAGAACGTTTCTTGAACTACATTATATATTATTTGATCAAAATAAATAATATTCAATTGTTTGCTGTCGAATAAACACTTGCCGATTTGGAATATTTAACCCTTAAATCTTGCATCCGAAGTATTCTCGAACGGTATTTGGAGTTGGTTCTTTTAAGCATTAAAAATATTATTATTAAATGTTACATGAATGTATGACAGAGAAAGAGAGCATGTAAATAAGCACCATGGTCCTTAATGTCGGATGATTTTATGATAGTAGAAAATGCTTATGAACCATGACTATGAAGACATGAGGAGTGAGGAAGCGCGGTTTAATGATTATAGATTGGCCTGATTTTATTCTTTTGTGGCTTTAAGATTTTTTTATGAGAGAAGACCTATCGATTTAGCTCAACACTGGCGAATTTATTCAGTTCTGTTTTATATTCTTTCGCAGATAATACCGAAACGGGTATAAAAAAGTGTTGCGTTTTATAAAGCTGGCATTATAAAACTATGTAGGTATGTACATAATTATATATACTCAAGCATAGAAAAGTTAAAATCAAAGCATTTATTCTGTTTATCGGCATTATAAAGTTTTTATACATGTCAACACTATGTACTTAAATATTCGAATAGGTACGGCATGTTTAACATATTAGTATTGTAATAATTATATAAGTAAATGTTTAATTTAATGCTTTGAAATAAAAAAAAATATATAAAACATTTGATTCCTATAAATCTATCGGCATCAGACCATTAATGATAAAGAAGTATATATTGTAATTATCCATATATTGTTAACCAATCAAATGGCTCGATGTGGTTAAGAGTTGGTCTGTACTTGGGTAACTTCTTTACGGGTTGTTATATGTCGGAAAAGTCTAGGTACCTCTATTATGAAAGTTTTTATGTAGAACTTTATACTTAATAACAAAGATGGAGCTGATTCTGATGTCACGCTAACTAAATTTGATAGCAAAAAAATGCCATCCTTGTCTCACTTCTAAATTAAAATAAAATAGAGATGACAAGAGTTTTAGTGCTGTCAAATTTAATACAGTAAGGGCCAGTTTCACCGGTTCCTGATGAATTAATGAAGAATGATATGACAGAATTGTGACAACTTTTATATTCAAAAGTCAAAGTATTTATTCAGTATATGGGCAAATAAAAAATCTGCACTCACACACGTCAAAAAACATTAAATAGACTATATCAATAATAATTATTCTATATACAACAAAAACATAACTCATTGCTTTGATTAAAAAAGAAAACAAAAGTAATGAGCCATTCAGCTATCATCGAAACGCAGAACGTCACACTTAAAACAAATGTTTAATTCCCTTGATTAATGTAGGTGTTGCCAACCGTACTATTATATTTATTTGACGTCATGTGTCAGATAACTAACTAGCGCATTATCAGGAACCGGTGAAACTAGCCCTTAGTCCTATAAAATGAACAAAAGTAATCTTACAAGTGCAATATCAAACAAAATTGACCTTATAAGATAGTTATTGAATTTGCCACAGAGATGAAAAAAAAAACAGGTGTAATCCAAGCTCAACCAGCGAAACTATCAAACCTTGACCGCACCGACGTGTTCAGCAAAGAACGGTGAGAAGAAGTTCTTCATCTCATTGGGAGGAATATCTGATATCCCTCGGGACTTCACACGCTCCTTGATCCGGGAGTAAACCGACCGGGAGAACACAAATACCTGCAGTTATTGGGAATTAGTTTAATTTACCCTGGACTTGGTATAAATGGTACCATAAGCACTGTACATTAAAGTATACATTTATAGTTTGACTACTTACATAGAAGCGGCCAAAACGGCGCTTTTTAAAATATCGTATGCTCTCGGGCTACCAGCAGTTGCGAGTGTGCATCGAGGATACGAGCGGACTTTACAAATAAAAACATAAACTTATACTTTCATGTACTGTGCCATAAAAAAGCAGGGTCATCGTATCGACCAATGGGCTTCGACTTTTTTTTAAATATCTTATAGGCTAGCGTTTGACCACTACCTCACCTGTTGGGAAGTGATGATGCGGTCTAAGCACGGTAAGCCTAGGATGGTAACTGGCTCTCAAGGATAGCTGCCGGAACACATTAGATGTTTGGCGACAGATTTTCTAACTTGAGGGTGGTAGCTAGCCAGGCGGACACTAGATAGTATCCTACCACCATGCGGGGGTTGTTGGTTTCTTAACGATGTTTTTCCTTCACCGGAGGGCAATTGTGAAAAGCGCAATAAAATTTTTCGATAGAAAAATCTATTGGTGCACGGCGGGATTGAACTCGATAACTCTGGCATCAAAGCCGACTGTTCTCCCGATTACGCCACCGGGCCTTTAATCCTACATGTGATCCTTTGGTAGTACTAAATGGGTGACCACTGCCTATAATGTAGTCATATAATTCCACAAGTTCCGACATGATGTTAATTGCCAGCCTTTTCGGAACACGGTATGAGATAGTTGCGGACTGTGGATTTTTATATTATCAAAGGCAAGCGTTTGACCACTATTTCATCTGGTGGTAAGCGATGATGTGGTAAAAAAATATATATTGAAAAGTGTGTGCATTTCAATAATCTGACGATTTGAGCGTGACGTAAGAGAGAGAGGGAGATTCACAAACTTACAATAAAAATCACTTCGATATTTTCGAGCTTAGTTGATTTTCTTTTTAATTTTATGGGAAACCATTCATATAAAGTCAGTTTCTATCAGGTGGGTTTTCACAAGGCATTGCCTGAATGGTAAGCAATAAAGTCTTGTACTTGTAACAGATAGATACTGCGTCGCACCAAATAAGGTAATTGTGTATTTCTGAGCATCACTACAATACGCCCGTAACCCTAAGTCCGGTATTAAACTAAAGCACCGATCCAATATTAGCACAGTACAGAGTGAAGCCACTTTATTGGATAACCAGGTGCGATTCAAGACATCAAATGGCCTCATTATGTCTTGGCTTAAGCGTAGCTCAAGTGTGAGCTTGGATGTGATTTAAAGCACGCTTAAGCGTCGTTCTGTAATACCTGGCCTGAGACATCTAGATGTTCAGTCTCACACGCCGTGTTATTTCACTGGATACTGCGTTGTACTGCGTGATTGGCTTAAACTGGACGGTTAAGCCTCAGTTATAATTTAAAACCTTTATTCAACCTTGAGATATGTGGTCTGACATCTTTCACAATACGGAAAATTCTAAAACTTACTAAACTGGGCTTATGGTCTCTACACAGCTTTCTGCCCTCGCAACTATCATATAGAAGGCAGATACAGTTATACAGCTGTCTCTCTTTTGCCATCATCAGCCATCGCTATACATAAATAATGTACTCTTTAACTCTTAGCCTTTGGGCTATTGCCGCATTGCAATACTGCTTATAGTCTGAAAGTGACACAGTAAGATGTACCATAACTTACGTAGTAACTATATTATAATATGTGGTATAACATTTATCTTAAAAATTAGACTGTTAACCCACCTGGTATAGAGAGTTACCCGTGATATACGAGGCTATGTAATGCGATCCATATTTCCTGATGAAGTCGGCTATGGATGCTGTGTCTCCTAAAGTGGCATCCTGTATAGCGTCGTAGACTACGTCTTCTACTGGTATGTTTGGTGGCAGGTCTGTGAGTTTAGCCGTCTCGCGGAATCTGGAAATTTAGGAAATAGCCATGTGAAAATATTGGAAGGTTTATGGAGCAGTAGCTGGGCCAAGCAGCTTCACACGCGATAAAATAGGGTGCTATTATCCTTAACCGCATTATCACATACCAACAGATTAAACATAGCGTTTGACCACTATCTAACTTATACAATATATAAAAAGCTTGCTAGCTTACAGAATTGGGATCTGACACTGAACTCCTGGTTGTATTGTGCATTTTCTCCCTATTAGCGAATACCCACCTCAGTTTGTTTAATAAAGCGGAGAATGGCTCAGAGTCGCTGGCAAAACGCTAGAAACACATTAGTTGAGGGCCCGGTGGCGTAATCGGGAGAACGGTTGGCTTTGATGCCAGAGGTACCGAGTTCAAACCGCCGTGTACCAATGGATTTTTCTATCGAAATATGTATGTGCGCTTTTCACAGTGGCTCTCCGGTGAAGGAAAAACATCGTTAAGAAACCAATAACCCCCGCATGGTGGTAGGACACTATCTGGTGTCCGCCTGGCCAGCTAACACCCTCAGGTTAGAAAATCTTAGCCAAACATCTAATGTGTTCTGGCAGCTATCCTTGAGAGTCAGTTCCCATTCTAGGCCTATTGTGCTTACCATCATCGACCGCATTATCACTTACCAACAGGTGAGATAGTGGTGAAACGCTAGCCTATCAGATATAAAAAAACCGTCTAATCCGTCCATGCTTAACGTAACTGTCATGTACATCCAAAGGTTGTCTGGAAGAGATCGCTGTTAGCGATAAGGCCGCCCATTGTGCTATTAATTTAAGGAATCCATATGCTGTGTATATTTTTACTTTGTAAGCAGGTGACATTTAAGAGTTATTGTATTGTATTATTATTAAAAACGGTTGTACACTCACGGGTTTTTTTATCGGAATTGCTCCGACCAGTTTCGGACATGTTTGATGTCCTTCTTCTGGGAGCCACGTCTACAGCAAGCTCCTCGCGCAACGAGCTTCGGCACGTAACTTTATTGTATTGTATTTTATTGTATTATTGTATTGTAATTGGCGCTATTTTTATTGTGCTTACCTGGACACCCTAACCAGTACATAACAGTGATCTCCATTAATGAACGAGGAGTTGATGCCCAGGTTCCTGGCGATGATGTCATGTGGCCAGCCGGCTGTGAACGCTCGCCATGGACGCTCTAATCTGGAAGTTACAGAACAACACGTTTTATTAAAGAGTCTTGGATATATGGTTGATATTTGGAAGGTTAATGCCATAGTTAAGAGCCAAGGCACTGGTACTGAAACTTTGTCAGGAACTGGCGAAACTGGGCCCCTAGACAAAATCCAATTTCCTGTTTGCCTTCACGCTAACGCAAGTTTAAAATGTATAGAATGACATTTATGTTTCCGCAACAAAAATGTCATTCCCATACATTTTGAACTTGCGTTACAGTTAAGGCAAACAGGAAATTGGATTTTGTCTAGGGGCTCTGGGCCTTACATTGTTGAGGTACGAGTATCTGTGGGTTGAGGACACGTCATTATTGTGTAAATTCAGAGTCGACCGTCTCAGATGCCGTAATGTACTTATGAAGTCTTCTAAAAGGCGTCACGGTCTGATACCTCAGTCTGTAATTTTTCGGCGATATTTATATAAAATACATTACCATTGTGAAGTAACTAAGCAGGAAAATAATGCCTGTCTAAAAGTTGCCTATTTCAATCTGACCCTCACACTGACACCACTACATATCTGTGCTGACACTGAATACGGTTTAGGGTTAGGAGTTAGGGTTAGCGCTAACTCCTAACCCTAACCCTATATCAACAAACAATATACTGTGACCTACATAGTCCTCAAGAACGAATAGCCGCATGGGTATTCAATTAGTTACACCTTTCTGATTTAAAGGGTAAGGTTATTTCAAACCAATACATGGCTTACATTTATTGTTTCAAATTTTGTGTCGATATTTAATTAGACTTAATGTAATACTTTGGAAAAATAAATCATTCTTCCATTCAATCCACTGCAATACGATAGTAAAGACATAAGCAAGTCTTCATAAATACGCGGCTATGTGATATATAACTTAAATAAGTGAAGTCCATCTTATAATCCATCATCCTAGAGTCCATCACTATGAGTTGTCAAAATCTCCATTGAATACGTTAGTTTACTAGTCTGTTACAGCTAATAAAAGTGTATGGTTAATGTATTTGGTTAAACTGGTCTAGACAACCAAGCACACGGCTCGCCTGATGATAAGAGCTTACCATCTACTCTGAACAACTGCAAAACCTGTCATTGTTGATGGACTGCCAAAAATAAAACGGTACGGTTTAAGAGCGTACGCGATCTTTTTGCAATTGGTTGGTCAAAAAAAGCTTTTTGATCTTTTGTAGAAACAAATTTTGCTCTAGAAGCATTTTCCAAGGAGAAAACGGGGGAATACGTTTGTATGGAAAAGTACACCCCGCGTTCGCTCGGATCTTAGAAGTATTACGGTAAAATCACCTTTCGAAACTAAAATCCCTAAAGTAAGCCTGCAGCAACTGCTTCATGTTATCGCAGAACTCCATGTGAAAGTCTCCATCGAAGAGCGCCTTGGCCTGCCGAGGTTTGGGAGCCACTGCGTACTTCTCCACGTCTTTGAAAACACTAACGGTGGGTTCTCTGAATACCCAGCCTTCTGTGTCGTTGCGGGGGACCACGCGCATACAGATGCTGAGGTAGCCATATCTGGAATTGGAGGAGTTAGGGTGAGGAGCGGTTTAGACTTCGTAGTCAAGACTATTAATATTGATATTCAGACGGTATTGAGTAGAAAGGAAATTTTAGGTCCGCAGATCTATATCGATTATATAGGCATCGCGTAAGTCACGTAAAATTACCGACCTTCAGATCTGTTAGTCCTGATCTGGGAATCTTAAGGTTTCGTTCCAGTAAGGTTGTTCTTTTCTTTTAAATCCTATCCCTGTTGATCCTAAGGTTTCCTTTCTACTACTTACTTACAAGAATTTCTAGACCCAAAATCACTGAGGTTATAATGTAACTTGTCATAGAAGTCTAAATAATAGTGCTTTATTATTTAGACTTCTGCGAATGTGGTATATAACAGAATAAATACTATTACAAACAGTGTGTCAGATAAGGTCCCGAATTGTGTAGGATATCGGCATGAATGGTATAAAGTGACGCCGCTGTTGTCATTGGCTTACAAAAAACAAACGCTGTCAAAATGGTTAGCGCGATGTGAGTGGCAACTGTGAGATAGGTAATAGCGATTTGCTAACGTACAGAATTGGGGTCCATAGCTATTTTATTTCAAACGGATATATTCGAATTCGGAAGCGTCATTTTGAATTTCGAATATTGATTAATTGGTAAACAATTTGTGTACGGTAGTCAAGTCATTATTCTGTAACGGTAGGTAACCTTTCATCAAAAATTTTCCGATCGGAGCATTGTGAATTGCAAACATACAAGTCGAAGGAGAGGCAGTAGTCGAATCCAGATTTTGTTTTGAAATGACTGTTAATAGCCGTGCTGAATGTTAACTTATCTGGCACCGGAATTACATAAGTACAACAGATTACCTACCATTTGCGATTGATGGATTTTGATGATCTTTTTTTGGCAGATAGGAAGCTGCTCAAGCAAGCTTCAGAAGCTACTCACCTCATAAATATGTTAATCGCCTTCCCAACTCCGAGCTCGGAGTCGGTGGTGGAGGCGGCACAGAATGCTACCGCGAGCAGCAGCACACAATGACTCCGCACCATCACACATGTGACCTCTCACTGCAACAATAAAGATAACATCATCACAATATGCATAGATAGAATCATCAAAAAAAAAAATATGTTTCTTTGAAGTGTTACACACTTTATATTTTTTTAATGCAATCCACTAATTTCGTCGTAACGATACATCGCACTGTGGCTTAATTGGCAAAGCAACGGAACATGTTATTCCGGAGGTGCGGGTTCAAGTCCAGTCGGTACGATGAAATTTTGGATTATGTTTAACAATTTACAAAAAAAAATTGTTGAAAAAAGTTCATAGATTTAATTTTATCATCACCGTGGAGTCATTTGTCATTACCGTGATGCATAATTGTCATTACCATGTCTCTTTAAATTTAAGGGGCTATAACTCCTTAGTTTATGAGCATAAAAGGAGGCCTCAAGTATCTTCATGTAGATTTTTCAATCTGTCAATTCAGTCATAAAATACCAAATTTTTTTTTTATCAATTTATCATAACTGCATATTTCTCAGGAATTACCCAAGGAATGCCGTATCGATTAAAAGGTATTATATTAATATCCTATAATAGAAATAATAGCTGCAATAATAATATTCATTCATACCTACACAATAAGCACTTACAAAGATAACTTAGGTATTAAGTTTAAATCATTTTCTACAGCATCATCACTTACCAACAGCATAGAAAATATAATAACACTACGTACCAACAGGTAAGATAGTGGCCAAACGATGGCCTAAGTAATAATTTATGAAAAAAAAAATTATAAAATCATACTGGAATTCTTCTACCTATAATTTCTAATAATAATTATTCTAATAACCACTAAGTAGGTGTCACTTAGGCTGAGTTGCACCATCTTACAACTATAACAAACGTCAATAATCTGTCAAACTCCATACAAGAACACCGGTTAATAGTTATAGTTACGGTTAAAGTAAGATTACAGACAGCCTTAGTGTTAAAGAAAATCTAAAAACTATGTAGTTTGTTAAATAAACAGAACGAGATGTGGTCACATTGGTCACATGGGTCACAAATTGTATGCTGCGATATTATGTTCAATGCATATGTATCCGGGCTTCCAAAATACAAACAGGCACATCTAAGTTCGGGCCCAATGTACTTAAACTACTTTATTTATATGTCTACTTGAAGATACCAAATAAATTTCATTTCATTTGATCCCAATCCCCAAGAAAGAGATACCTAAAGAATGGAATGTAAAACTGTGCCTATAGGCTGATGTAGGTATGGGAATGTTAACGAGCATTTACCCTCTGCGATGCCCATAATACTTCCAAATGCTAAATGGTCGATTCGCTGCAAGTCTTTAGGTACTCACAGTTTGTTTAAAGCACAGAAAAGATAAACGATAACACAACGATAATAATGATAGATAACATTACTGTGCTTATATCTCCTATGACAGGGTCGTGAGCCTTGTGGTTTAGGTATATATTGGTATAATATTTGGTGGTGGATAGAATTAATAAAATTGGAAAAGAAATAGGACAATATAGTGAAAACTGTGTACAACAAAGGTCTTATAATCTAAAAGCATCCGCAAACCAAATATGTATAAATATAAAAATAGATAAAGTAAATAGAGATATTTCCCTGTTCTATGAAAATACATAATATCATTTCAAGGTAGTGATCGTAAAGATAAAGAAATAAATTTGAAAGCAAAAAGCGTCTCTCCGGCGGGGAATCGAACCCCGGTCTCCCGCGTGACAGGCGGGGATACTGACCACTATACTACCGAAGACTTGCTAGCTTAGTGCGAAATTTATAAATGGTTAACACACTTTATATCTGGATTACATATTACAATTTTCTATAACGTGTTATTTTCGAAATAACAACGATCCACAATACAAGATGTATATTTTCTTGGTTGAATACATAAAGACATTTTCTAAATTAATTAATGTCATGATGAGAAGAAACTAGCGACCTAATACCCCGGTTGCTGGAAGAACCAAATATTTAATTACCTACCACGTTTTACAAAACCGTGATTATAAAACATCTTTTTAATCAAATTTTAAGATTTCCGTTTAAAGATTATGGAACAATAATTCCTTCAGCACAAAGAGTTTATTATTTTATGAATAATCTGTATATTGACAAATTAATATAAAAATGTTTATGTAATACACAGTATGATAAAAAAAGTACATACATAATAAAACAAAATGTAAAGAATATACAGAAACGAAGGAATGTACAAAAATACAAAAGATTTGTCAGAAGTGGGATTCGAACCCACGCCCTCAGAGAGGACCAGAACAACTCGACCTGTTTAGCAGGTAAGGTGAACCTTGAGTCTGGCGCCTTAGACCGCTCGGCCATCCTGACATATGGTGGTAGCGTCGAAATAAGCGATCGCCTTACAATGGCAGATAGTTTACTGTATGAAAGCATAGATGGCGTTAGCAAAAATAACTATCTGTCGTTATTTGGTTTGGAATACGGCGATGCATGCAAAAGTATTTATATTCATAATGAATGAAATTGTTATTATACGTTAATTTTGTATAGGTACATTATGTTTATAGATTGGCTTATTTATCTTAGTGTTTATATCGCATTTACTTATAGAATAGAACACTTTATTGCACTTATGAAATAAAATAATTTAAGATAAGAAGATTACTTAAAGAAAGTCCAATCGGCGGACTAATCACTACGCAGCGATCTGTTTTAGGAAACCGTTGTTGATGAGAGCCGTACAATACTTATTTACTACTAATATTATAAGTACTTACTATGTTGATACCTTAATAAGGTAAAATACCGTAATAAAGGTTGTCTGGTAGATATTGCTATAAGCGATAAGACCGCCAATTGTTTTACAGTGTTTACAAAAATGTATTTATGTAATCTTTTACATGGTAATCAACAAAGAGTATTTGTATTGTATTGTATAGATAAAACAACTACGTAATGTATTATGTATATAAGCTTAGGGATGATATTAGCATATTTAATAGCATATTAGCCTCACCTCTGTAAAGGGAAGCTAGGTCAGTCTACAACTTTGTTAAAATAGGTATTAGACCTACATTGCAAACATAGTTAAATAACTCATAATTATAAACGTACTATGTACCAACCAACACTGCAAAAAAAGTTTCTATGAATTTTAAAAGCAATAATTGCCGTTAAGTTAGGTTGGCTACAAAGTACGTTCATAATTCGGGTCAACAATGTAGGGATGTGCCTACTCTTATAACGTAGTAGAGTGATTCAGTACTCTGTGAATGTATTAGACGTAGGAATGTATAAGTGTAAGTGATCAGCCCCATGAGTGTGATATCCATAATAAATAAAGATTTAAAAAAAATGAAAAACTTAATTCTAGGATACATTTCTACAGAAGTCACCCTTGACCAAATTGATGAAACAGTAAAATTACAGCAATCTTAGTTTTCATTGCAACAACAATGGCGTGTTAAATCTCTTGTTAAATTGTTTATCTCGCTTAATGAAGATGGCTAATTAGTAATTACACTTCATTTGCAATGCAATGTAGACTAGTCATGATGTAATGTCATTATCTTGTGGTTTTAATTCATTATAATGGTGATATTTTGCAAACGTCAGGAACGACACGAAAACGATCTTAGTGGAAAACATTTTCAATTGAAATTTTGGCCGTAATAGTGAAAATGTGCGTGTGCTTTCGTTGTAATTTTGTCCTAAAACTTGTTCGTGATATAGCGGCAAGAGAAATCTAATAGGTAACCCATTAAGATATTTATAATGTATACGTATTTACCTATTAGACCTACTCGATTTGTCAAAAGTTTAAAAAAATATATTGTTGGACAGATTTATGTACCAATGCTTGATATTACATGTAACATGCTGTTAGCTCTACGGTAAAAAAGCCAAAATCTATATATTTTAGAAGTGCATGAAGCTACTCTTTAACCTGGATAACGCAAGCGAAGTTGCGGGCTGTAACTATACTTTAAAATTTTACTGTATATTAATGACAAAAATGGACGGAGTAGCCACGCTTCATTAATTAACCTCAATAGGGCTCTCGAGTTTTGGAGATGTTGCAACGAGCGTCTACTTGTAGCAATGCATTAAGATTGTTAATACTGTATCAGCAATTATGCCCTCTTGAGATAAGATCTCAAGAGAGGTTTGAGAAGACTTCTGCATATTGTATAATTTTATAGAGTGGTTTGAGGAGACTTCTGCAGATTGTTTGATTTAATAGTGGTTTGAGAAGACTTCTGCAGATTCATACGGAAGAGATTTCGCATCTGGGAAAGTTTTTGTAGTGGTAGGACTTCTGCTAGTCTGCCTGGGGCGATACCACCACTTTGCCAATTAATTTTCAGCCGTGAAATAGGAATGTTTTTCGATTGAAATGGCAAGGTGTCCAGTGAAATTACAGGGCATGTGAGACTCAACATCTTTATGTCTCAAGGTAACAGGCGCAGTGCAGTGACATGCAAAATTCTATGTGTTATAGGTAGACGTCATCGCTTACCATCAGGCTGGTCCTGTTACATTATACCATAAAAAAAAGTACAACGTAGTTCAGTTAGAGTAACTTTCAATTTATATCAAAACTAGTTGGGCCACGCAGCTTTGCCCGCATTTAATTCTAGTTACAAACCTTCCTCTAGAATAACTCTATCTTTTGATAAAAACCGGATTAAAATCCGTTACGTAGTAAAAAAATCTAAGCGTACAGACAGCGGGAGCGACTTTGTTTTATACTATGTAAAGATACACCTCTCGTGTATGTTGATTTTTCGCCCTCCGAGGCTTAAGACACAGGCTCTATCAAGAGTGACTCTAATGGATAAGGTGGAGAACAGCGTGATAAGGGAATGTTGTGGTGTGGTAGAATATGTGGTGATAAAGATAGAGAAAAGGATGCTTAGATGGTTTGGACATCTAGAGAAGATGGATGAAGAAAGATTGACGAAACAGATTTATGAGACGAGTGTGAATGGGCTAGCCGGTAGAGGCCGACTTAGGCGAACGTATCACGACCAGATCGGAGAAGTTTTAAAGAAAGGCCAACTCAAAAGTACCTATAACCAGCGAGCATGTATAAAGGTGCTCATGAAAGTGGAAGAAGCGAAAGGGGTATGTATATCAAGATCGTAGCATGTGGAAAGAAGTAAGTAGTCTCTGCCTACCCTAACGGGAAAAAGGCGTGACTGTATGTATATTGTTTTACATGTACGGTCCGACCGGGACCGCACAACAGAATAATTAATAGTCGCATATCGGATGATCCTAGCCGTGATCCTAGGGCCAAACTCTACAGAGTGAGTTCCACAGAGCGTGAGACGACGACGCGACAGATCCAGACGGAGATGGTGGGATAAACTGGATAGCTAATCTTGCACCTGGACGCAACAAGCCATACATGCAACGTGATGTATGGAAGGAGGGAAGGGCGGCCTTTCCCTGCAGAGGGACAAAATAAAATAATAAAAAGACTGGCTTATAAAAAACCATGTTTTAATTTAGAAGCAATCTAATAGGTGAGTCTTATAACTTCAGATTTGCATGATTTTTTTAACAGTCGACATAAGCTATCATACAAAATTGAGCAACGTGCGTAATGGTTAAGGGTCGGACTCCACCAAAGCGGAGAGGAGAGCGAGATGTGTGTCAATATTTGAAAAACTTAAATACCGAGTTTTGTAACTTAATAAGTTTGAGGTGTTTATCTCCATATCTCTGGGGATACTCATCAGCTTCATATTGATCGTTTGTATTACGTATTAGTCAAAAGTCAAAGCATTTATTCAGTATAAGGGCGAATTAAAAATCTGCACTCCACACACGTCAACTAATTAACCGACTTCAAAAAAAGGAGGAGGTTTCTCAATTCGACCGTATATATATATATATATTTTAAATAGATCATATCAATAATAATTGTTCTAAATATAACAAAAACATAACTTATTGCTTTGGTTTAAAAAAAAAGTAAAGACCAATGGATGTTGAATGGCCTAGCTGATTCTTCTCGTAGCATCGGTCTCCGGATGAATTTGGACAAAACCAAAGTCATGTACAACGAGCACGTTGTTCTGGGACCGATTCCCGTAGATGGAATCCCACTCGAAGTTGTCACTAAGTATGTTTACCTAGGGCAAACGCTCCAACTAGGCAAACATAACTTCGAGAAGGAAATCCAGAGAAGAATTCAGCTGGGCTGGGCAGCATTCGGAAAACTCCGTCGAGTCTTCTCGTCGCCTATACCACAGTGTCTAAAGACAAAAGTCTTTAACCAGTGCGTCCTACCTGTGATGACATACGGAGCCGAGACGTGGACACTCACAGTCCGACTGGTCCACCAGTTTAAAGTCGCTCAGCGAGCTATGGAGAGAGCTATGCTCGGTATTTCTCTGCGGGATCGAATCCGGAACGAAGTAATTCGCCAGAGAACTAAAGTTATCGACATAGCTCAACGGATTAGCAAGCTGAAGTGGCAGTGGGCGGGTCATATCTGCCGCAGGACTGATAACCGTTGGGGCAGACTTGTCCTAGAGTGGAGACCGCGAATCGGCAAACGTAGCGTAGGACGTCCTGTGACCAGGTGGAGCGACGACATACGCAAAGCGGTGGGCAGTGACTGGAAGAGAATAGCCGAAGATCGGGCTCAGTGGCGCATCTTGGGAGAGGCCTATGTCCAGCAGTGGACTGATACAGGCTGATGATGATGATGATGAAAAAAAAAGTAATGATAATATCCATTTACGCGCTACTTACCCATTAAAAATTAAGGAACTAAGGAGGAGGAGGAGGAGGAGGAGGAGGAATTGAGGAACACAAAAAAATAAGGAACTTTGAGCTAATGACGGAGTTGAGTTATCGACTTCGCAGAGCGTTGTTTTGAAGTACAATAAGTATTTACAGTCAGGCACTGTAACTTAAAAAAAAAAAAAAAAAAACTCGGCTTTGGTAGAGTCGGCCCTTTAAATGCCAACTTGGTACGTAAGACAATTTATGCTCCAGCTCCAAATACTCTCCGCATTTGGATGAAACAAACAATCCTGTTAGCTATTTAAAGACTTGGTTCTCAATTCAATAAGGCATTGTTTTCTCAAAACTTTCAATTCGAAAATTCTGAAAACCTACGTATATCTATTTAGTGTCTTCTTTTTACCCACGACGGGACAAAGACGGTAGGTATATGCGTTTGGGGTGAGAGGAAGTTTGTTTGTGCAAATCGATGTTGCCATTTTTATCCAAAACTGCTAGTTCGATTTGGATGCAGTTTTCAGTGATGAGTTTGGGTTTGATTGGTGTATATTCTTAGGTAGATGTTACGGTGACAACTCAACAGGGGGCGCTGCAGTAAACATTTGTTTGTGAAAAACCATGTTGCCATTTTTCTCCAAAACTACTAGTCCGATTTTATATATATCTATAGGATATTTTTGTATATCCGATTAATATACCAGAAAGAACTTTGAATCTAGACATTTTAACATTTATTTGTTCGGTGATACAATGCGATAAGACCGCATAAAGCAATCTCTCCCAGAAAACCAAGTCTGGAGTAGTAACAAATACTATGTATGTTTGTGTGGGAAAAATCTTAAAAGCTAAATTGAAACCACTTTATGACGTTCGATTGGACTCAAATTTGGTATACCTACTTGTGTATCTTCGGTGAAAATCATTGATGTATATGTACTACTTACCAGATGTGGCGTCGCGAAAAATAAAAAGCAGTGCTGAATCTACATCTCGCTTAGTTTAGCGTAAGTACACTCCACGCCGCTCAGCACGTAAGTCAGTTTATGATGGGCGCCTCTGGTTTACATGTACCTCAATGGTGAAAATGCAATAATGCATGAGCTACCATCAAGCTGACCTGATGGTGGAACCGGGCTTTAGTGACTAAAACTTCGTAGTGGCAAATGGTAGGACAGTCGAATTTGGACTAGTGTGTATTGTTATATTATTACTTTTCATTACACACGATAAGGTCTTTACTAAAACCTTTTCCTTGAAAAAAAAAAACTTTTAATTTAATTATTTTAATTGTGATTAGATAAGCAACTGACCACTATCTCAAAGATGCATGTGGTTGAAATTCATTTAAAATATTTTTATTCGGTTTATAGACGTCACGCTTACCATCAGGGCATCGAGCTTGTCCTGTTACCTTACATCATAAAAATATTACTTACCATCAAAATGATATTACGATGGTGCTGGGATATATAAGGATTGAAACTCGGCCCTGATGCCAAATATTTCGTAATCCTGAGTAATTTCTAATACTCATGATGACGAGTGTTTTTGTCTTAGCACAAAGCTTGATTTAACCGACTTTAAAAAAAGCTAAGGTTCAATATTCGTCTTTAATAAAAAATACCTTCAATCATAGAGTAAGTATTTCTCTATGCCTTCAATTAATTTTTATTTATACCGCGCGCGCACGGAACCAAATGCCTGTCTAAAAATTAGATTAAAATGAGTAGTGTCTGTTTGTATGTCACGAATTAAAGTAGCACAGTAGCATAAATTACATAATGGCTTAAGCAATTACTTACAAGTTTTAGTAATTACCGTTAAATATTTGAGGTAAAACTAGCACTTTCCTATAATTGGCAGTTTGTATCGAGTACTGGCTCTTCAGGTTTTTTTATTTTTATAAAAAAGTTAAGTTAAAACTTAATATAAACAAGCTGCGTTCTGCGGCTTTGCCCGCGTTTAATCCTGGTTATAAACCTTCCTTTTGAATCACTCTATCTATTGGTGGAAACCGCATTAAAAAACGGTAGGGTACGTTTCCGAGGTGGTCCCATTGTAATTTCATTGAGATCTGAGAAGCATCTTCAGAGATATGATGATAAACGTCTCAAACTTGCTACTGAAATTGGCTCGCGGGGCATTGAAGTCGGTTGTTTTAGTTTTTAAACTATCCTTATTATACTATGTAACTATTATGGTTTAGATTAGACAGTTGAAAGACTAGCAAAGAGCCCTTCGTTAAAGCATGTTCCAGACGGATGTAATCCAGCGTCCCAACAGAGGTGACCTTGATTGTTGCCATCCATCTAGACTGCAGATGTTATCCAATTTTGATATGACCTTTAACTTCCTTGGAGTATAGGCGAGAGTTCTCATCCGCTAGCGTGTTGGCGCGTGGATGACACCCGTGTAGCCATAACACAATCCGCAGATGGAAACAAGGTTACCTCTGTTGGGACGCTGGATTACATCCGTCTGGAACTCGCTTTACGGAATGAAAACGTTATATACGAGTAACAATCTATAAATAATTATAAGTAAGTAAATACGAGTTTTTTCTGATTTATAATGTCAGACCATTGCGTTCATCTTGAAAGGCATCTGTTGAGTGCCCATGGAACTAACAATTGTTTTCTTTTAAGAAACTCCTCATAAATTGATAATTATCTGTTACTTGTTACTGTTTTTTTTATGAATAACTCAAGTAGGTAATAGACAATTATCTACTAATAAGCTGCTTTAAAAAAAATTAAAAAAATGTTAGGTCCTGACGACTCAGCAGATTGCGCTTTTAAATAAGAAGTCATTACCTAGTAAATAAATAGTTATTTATTCGTAAAACATCACATTATAGGTAATCTATGCCCTTGCAGAGCCATTTATGATCATTCGGTATCATATGACAGTTTAAAAACTAAAACAACCGACTTCCTTGCCGCACGAGTCAGTTTCAGTTTCAAGTTTGAGACGGTTATCGACATATCACTGGAGATATTTATCAGATCTCGGTTAAATTACCATGGTACAACCCTTGGGATATCTCCTTTCCAACAAAAAATAATAATCAAAATCGGTTTATAACCGACGAAGTTATTTGCGAAAAAACATTAAAAAATATATATACGGTCGAATTGAGAAACCTCCTCCATTTTTTTATGTCGGTTAAAAATCAGATTTGGTAACCCCTTCCTTTCTCTTTTCCTAATACCAAAAAATCAGACATTTTCTTTGCCGTAGCAAATATTACAGCCAGTTTAGTGAGGCTGTATAACTCTGAAAAAAAAGGCGTGCGTCAATGCACTGCGCATTATATTGACGTGATATGAGAACTGCGTATTGTATTGACATCCTCTATAATTTCACAGTTTCACTGAACAGTTCCATCTGAGAACGCTATTAGTGCATATAACATGATATCATAATAATCTACCAGGTGGATCGATACTAATCTTCCTACGACATACACGTGTGATGTAAATGTCAACAACATTCCTTTGAAAGCATCGCTGTTTCGTTTCATTACCATATCGAATATCAGCGCATAGTAATTACAGGTAATAGCTGGGTAATAGGTGCCATATTACCTTCATACATGCGTATTTCAGTCTACTTACTTGTACTACCTACAGTACTTGCTGTGCCCGTTGCTTTGTCCGCGTTATCAAGTACCTAACTACCTACCCTTTTGGCTAAGTCACAGAATAATGAATAGTACAAGCTAAGTGCACAACTTCACAGCTGTTTGAGTTTGAGCCTCAGAAAAGAGGACGATTTTTGTGATTTGTGAAGACGTGTAGAGAAGTAACAAACAAATATAGGTACATATAAACTGAATTTCTCATTTAAAATATTAATGTTGTAGTCCAGTCATTATAGTATACATTTGGAAATGCAAGTGAACCGAGTAAGCTGATTTTTTGATGTTGTTTTTTAAAGGCTTAACTTAAAATTGTTGACGATTATACATTATCAGTACTAAGTTTGTGATGTCTAAATCTCCGGAGATAATTATCAGATCTCGATAAAATTTACATAGATAAACGGGAGCCATAATCTCTCAAACAAAAAATAATTTTTCGGTTAAGATTTGACGGAGTTCTGAGGTTTAAGAACAAACATAAAAAAATACAGTCGAATTGAGAACCTCCTCCTTTTTTGTGAAGTCGGTTAAAAATGACTATCATCATTATCATCATCAGCCTATACTAGTCCAGTGCTGGACATAGGCGTCTCCAATTTCACGCCACTGAGCACGATACTCGGCTACTCTCATCCAGCTCTTGCCGGTCACCTTGCGAACATCATCGCTCCACCTAGTCTGAGGGCGTCCTACGCTACGCTTGCCGATTCGCGGTCTTCACTCAAGAACTCGTTTACCCCAGCGGTTGTCGCGTCTTCGGCAAATGTGACCGGCCCATTGCCACTTCAGCTTACTAATTCGATGGGCTAAGTCGGTGACTTTGGTTCTCTGTGGAATCACCTCTTTACGGATTTGATATACGGATTCGATTCGGATTTCGAGCATAGCCTTTTCCATAGCACGCTGAGCGACTTTAAATTAAAGTCGCGTTTAAACTTAAAAAAATGGCTATGTCGGTATGGTAATTAGGTTTTTTCGTTTTGTACGATCATAAATTATTGATCTACGACGCGGGAAATGGACGATATTGACCCTTGCTTCTTTAATGAAGCCTACACTTTATCAATATTGGCGTTGCTTTTTGTCTGTTACCTGCAATTACACAAAAATATCAAAATATAGATTACAATCACAGACCTGTTACATATTAAAGTCGATCGCGTACTCCGGCCCCCTTGAACGGAGTTTGTCCCTTTCTTTTGTATGGACAACTTATATACAGGGTGTCGGGTTTCATATGGTCCAAACGAAAACCATCGATGGAGGATTCCAAGGGCTACCCAGAGAATGTATGTTCCGCGAAAATCTATAGTTTTCGAGAAAATTGCGTTTTACTTGTTTTTGAGTTAGGCCCCGAAATGTTGCAATTTATCTAAATGTTCTCCCAGACTATGAAGGCCAGAGCCCTAGTTTTTTGTGGGACTATGAACAATGAATAGGTCTTTCAGGGTAAACTACGATTTTTTATTTAGGCTTATTATTTTTTGAAAAAAAAAAGTCATCACATTTTTTTATTTAGACGATATTTGTACTTTTACTTTGGGCAGGCTTTTCTCCAAAAAAAAAACACAGAATAAAACAAGTTTTAAACCGATTTTAAAAACTTGTCTGTTTTATGGACTTGCTGCTTGCCAAATTTCATACGGCTATGACAAGAGGTCTAAAAACATAATTATTTCAATATTCAAATGATTTCTTCTGAAATACACTCTGGTGATCTCTTTTGTGCAGACTTAACTCATATGAAGGAAATAAGTTGTAATAAAAGCCCAAAATCTTTGAATTAAAGAACATTAAGAGCAAAAATTGAGGTTTTATGTAAAATATCGACTATTTTTCTAACCTATCTTTTGTCATTTTTATAATCAAAGTTCAAAGTTACAGCTAAGTGATCACTTTTAGTTGTCTTCTTCTATGATTATTTTAGTTTAGACCATATGAAACCTGACACCCTATATATACCGTACGTATACCATACATGTAGTATAGAACATATATAGGACTAGCAGGTTGTTAGACAAGGACACACTCTCACCCTGGTGTCTCTCAATTGGGCCGTTTTGTTCTACAAAGCAATTACAACCTTATCATTAAAGCATACGGATTAAATTGAATTTGTCAAAACATCTGCAGTGCACCATCCTTTTTATTACGTCTATGCTTACAATGCATGCTCACATCAGTCAAATTAAACTCAAATATTCACAATGCAACATTATGTTTGGGTTAATGCCTGATAACAGTTCTGGTGAAACTTCTAACAGAGTGCTTATTAAGCTTCCTGCCCATACAAAGACATTACAGCAAATGTAATGTCTTCGTGTCCATAACTGTAATATGATTATAAATATATTCTAGCTAACGGCATCACTGGAAAAATGTACATAATACAGCTTTTATAATTTCATGGAACATAGATTTTTTATAGCAGGCTAGTGCTATCTATATAATAGCTATACCGATATGCCGCCTAATATTGTTATTGACAATGTGTTTGTCTGGCATTGGAAGACTCCAATAAGTAAGACACGCTGTGCCTCGCGGCTTCGCTCGCGTTAAAACATATCCTATAGCCTAATCCATAATACTGGCTATATAAAGGCAAATTTCCAGCTAATATAAATCGGTTCGGCCGTTTGACCGTGAAGAAGTCCCAAACAAACATACAAACTGACTTTCGCATTTATAATATTGGTGTTGATGATGATGCGCTGGACAACCAACCTTTTTTTTCCACCACTTTGGATCGACCAAGGAGTTATTAGTTCGGTTTTTATCATTGTTTATTGAGACCGCGCTAGGGCGCCTGCGCGGGTTTACTTGGCGCATGCGCGGTTGACCGATGGTTACGGAGTCATTTGTTTAGCTAACATTTTGCTAACTTTGGTTTTTTATTTAAATAGATAACTTAATATCTATTGCGAGAGTGTAGATAAAGTAATATATGAAACTGCACATAGCTAAGTATGAAAACACTCGTGTGATGAACATACCCTCGTATCATTATGCAACAGTTTCATAATTTTTTCAAAACATTGCACAAAAATGTGATGAAAAACGTTGTATGACACACGTGCGGAAATTGGTATTTATAAACTCGTTACTATGGTAAGCCCTCGACTTCGTCTCAGTAACATTCGTCTACTCGTTTGTTAAAACCAACTTACCGTACTAGTATCATAAATAACTATTTTAATTCCTATTTTCGGGCACCTAGTTCACGAAGAAAGACCACTATTTATATTGAAAACGTTTAACTGTATTACAAACATCTTGGTCTAGTAACCACTGTGACTAATCCACCATATCTAATAACAAATGCCTGCAATCAGTTCCACTGGCTGGTAATTAGTTTACCACACACATTTAACGCTTCATTTGCGTTTGTAATCAATAGTTTGACAGAGTCATATTTTCGACCGACTTCCGAAACGGACGAGATTCTCAATTCGACTGTTTCTCTTTTTTTTTGTATGTATGTTACGCGATTACTCCGTCAATTGTAAACCAATTTGAATAATTCTTTGTTTAATCGGTAGGGTACCTACATTTCTGAGGTGGTTCCTTTGTAATTTCATCGAGATCTGATAAGTATCTCCTGAGATATGACTAACTAACATATGACGCTAACTAAAACCACAGCTAAAACCATAACTGTGAAACACGCGAAAACTTTAAATTTTTTCGCAAAATTTCAGTTTCTGTGCAAAAAGAGAACCGTCGTAAGGTAAAAAGGTCAAGATTCAATAAACTGGCCAAGTGCAAGTCGGACTCGCACTCGTAGGGTTCCGTACCACACTACAGTATATACAGCACTACACTACAGTATTTTATAAGATCGAGCAAAAAATACCACTATCATTTTTCGCCAGCAAAAATAATAATTAATGAACATTTTATTTCTTATAACGCCATCTAACGTCTAACAAAGGTGTTAGGGATCGACATTTCAATATAACGCCATCTATGCGACGTTTACCTAACCAAGCGTTCATAGATGGCGTTACATTAAAATGCCGAAAAAACACGTTTCTTGTATGGGGACCCCTCTATTATTTTTAACTTTATTATGTTTTTATTATTTGTTGTAATAGCGGCAACATAAATACATCATCTGTGAAAATTTCAACTATCACGGTTCATGAGATACAGCCTGGTGACAGACGGACAGACAGACAGACAGACAGACAGACGGACAGCAAAGTCTTAGTAATAGGGTTCCGTTTTACCCTTTGGGTACGGAACCCTAAAAAGTAATGTTCAAAGGAAAGGAAGGAAGGTACATACCTACCTAGAAGCACACGATATTGATAAGAGTAGGTACCTACCAAGTATTTTTTTTAATGGCAAACATTTTTAGTAATGGCAGCAGTGTTGTCAATGCAACAATTTCTATGACGGTTCTCTTTTTGCACAGACTCTACAATCATATATTGGTTTCACTTGATATTCTTGTCAGCTGATTAAAGGTTTGATTGGCGTACCTGATCCATAGACAAAATCTAATTTCTAAGTGTTCACGCCAAACACTGATACAATATCCAATTTTCGAAAGCATTCACGCCAAACACTATTATAAAATCCAATTTCTGTAGCTTTCACGCCAAACATTAATACAAAATCCAATTTCTATAAACGTGCACGCCAAACGCAACTTCAAATGTAAGGGAATGAAATTTCTCTTTACACGACAAATGTTATTGTCAATGTCATTCCCATCCCCTTTTAAATTTGCGTTACGCCGTTACGTACAAAATTAATAACCATACAAAATTCTAATTTTGTACGTGGGGGCTGGAGTTGAAGTCGCAAAATATAGCGCACAAAAGTTATAAATGTAGCCGATCTCGCCACAGTGACCTACCAGAAGGCCGACCGGTTCCATAGCATCTCAATACTGTTTCGACATGACAACAATGACCTTATTGCTTTTCTTTTGTTAAGTAAGATAGACTTGATGGTGTACGAATACCTATAATAATACAAGTGGCTCTGTGACTACGCTCTGTCAGCTGTAGACTTCGCGAGACTGTTTTTGCATAGCTTATAATTATTATAATTAAGATGGTTAAAAAACTAACAAAACCGACTATAAATGCCGCGCTAGTCAATTTCAGTAGTTTGAGATGTTTATCTCTATATTGCTGGAGATACGGATCGGATCTCGATAAATTTTACAATGGGACCAAACGGGAAGTATAATAAATCCCTTTCAAAGAAAAAAAAAGATTTAAAAATAGTTTTTAACCCCCATATCTCCGCCATTTTGAAAAATATCCAAAAACTGAAGCGACTAAAACATATTTATCTCAGTGAAAAAAATTATAAAAACACCGCTCACAAATATTCACGAGAATTGATTGAGAAATACGTTCAGCAAGCTTATTCTCAATAATTCAAAAGCTAATTCGGATTTGCAAACTGCCTTTACTTCGACTTTCGGATCTTTGCAATTCAACACAATGCCCCGATGGATTAAAAAGCGCCATCTAGTGTCCTAAAAGGTCATAAAAAGACAACATTGCCATTTCCATACAAATCTGCGTTTACTAGTAAGTAAATAAATCTAACGAATCTCGCAGCCGTACATACGAAAGCATTTTTGCCAAGCTGAAGCAGAGACCTTCGCTTTGCTCGGTCAATTATGGGTTTTATTCCTTAGAAGCCGATTTATTGTAATTGATCAATATCTCAGATTAGCGGACTGTAACTGATGCAGATTGATGTGATTACTTTTCTGTTTCCAGTTCGGCTGAAATCCGGTTAAAAAAAGCAGAAATATTATTTATTTGCAACGAAACAAGGAACAGTACTTAACTGCTATTACTTATTTAAACATAATACCTATGTGATCACATTACAAAGACGCGTGAGGATAGACGTCTTAATATCATAAGCACGGTAATATCATAATATTACGGTGTCATAAGCCATAGGACATAAAATTTAAACGCGCCGCAGGACGCATCTAGTCCAATATGATGAAATATGTACCTTGCCTGAGGTGAATGATTTCTGTTTGTGGTTTCAAAGCGAGAGGGATCCAGCTAAGTTTTGGCAACGACGGAGGTTATATATATTTTTTAAATATTTGATAGGCTAGCATTTGAACATTATCTCACCCTAGGCCTAGAATGGGTTAACTCTCAAAGGCTGTGTTGACAGAACACCGCACATATTTGGCTGTAGATTTTCTCCTTGATGGTGGTAAGTTTGTACTTTTGGTAGCAAGTCAGGAGCAACATTAATTAGTCCGGGCACCAATGGAATTTTCTATTGGCATTCATGGGCATCATTCGTTTTTTTTATATCTTATAAGCTAGCGTTTGACCACTATCTCGCTTGTTGGTAAGTGATGATGCAGTCGAATGATAAGCACGTGCTAGGCCTAGAATGGGAACTGGCTCTCAAGGATTGCTGCCGGAACACATTAGATGTTTGGGGACAGATTTTCTAACTTGAGAGTGGTAGCTGGCCAGGCGGACACTACATAGTGTCCTAACACCATGCGGCGGTTTTTGGGGTCTTAACGATGTTTTTCCTTCACTGGAGGGCAACTGTGAGCAGCGCACATACATTTTTCGATATATTCGTATATTACTAGTTACTAAGCAAGCAACTTTTGTATTCACGTCTCATATCGTACAAGATATAATTTCCACGTCTCCATCGTCCGGTGAGTCACAGTGGTTTCCTGCACTTAACTAGGGCACAGATTATATAATGACCAGGGTCTTGGTTTGTTTGGAAAACGGGGATTCGAGGCAAGGGTTCAACGCTTGTTGGGGTCTTTGTTACCAACAAACCGGCCAAGTACGAGTAGGTCTTGCTAATTGAGGTTTCCGTACATTGACTATTGTACTTTTTTGATTATTATTGTATTGACTGGACTTTTCTATGGAAAAATTATGTACGCATTTCGCAATAGCCCTCCGGTAAAGGAAAACGTTGTTAAGAAACCCCCGGAAACGGCATCCCTGGGCAGAGGGCATATTTCCCGCTTGGTCTCAATGTAAATTTATTGAGATCTTCACCCCTACGAACAAAACCTTCACCTTGATTCTCAATCATTCGAAAGCAAATTCAGATTCGGAAACTACCTCTCCTTCGACTCAGATCTTTCCAATTTACAATGCTGTAATCCATAACTTATGATTTAACAACTAAAAAAATCAGTGATTGTAATCGGAAATGCTTCCGCGACCGAATAGCTCACGGAATTTAAATATTCGAAATATTTGAAATTCTGAATATCTGATTGAAATGAGAATAATTATGCTGGTGAGCCCAGATATATATCCTCAATATCCCAGATATATTGAGATAATAACCTCAATTTTACTAACCTTATTTGACAAGCGCCGCAGCGCGGCGTTATAACACATGAGTTACTCATGTGATTTGAAGTTGTTTTTTTCGTTTTTTAAACGATTTTAATAAAACTATATTGCTTACTGTAATTTTTAGCGATATAGTGGATGGACTTGTTTGTGGGTTCGGAACCCTAAAAAATCTTATTAAAAATATCTTTGTCATAAAGCGTATAGGTAAATGTTTGTTTTGGTCCCCTTACAAAAACAGTAAACATGTGGTGGTCTCAAATATTTGTTCAGGATCTATGTCTGAGCTTTTCAAAAGTGTGACGTAAGCAAATTAAAACAAAACAGGTTTTGCTGATATCAGCTGTCTTTTAAAGAATTTACTGCCTACCCAATAAATGTGATGAGACCGAATTTGTTTTTGAAAATATAATAACTGCAGCTAATCGTACTATCCATCCATCCATCCATCTATACTAATATTATAAAAAAGTTTGTAACTCTGTCACTCTGTCTGTTTGTAACTTAGATAGATAGATAGATAGATAATACTTTATTGTACTCCATTACAACAATAAAAAATAAAGTACAGTTAAGTCTTAAGCAAGTACAATCGGCGGTCTTATAGCTTAGAGCGATCTCTTCCAGACAACGTTTGGATGCAGTGGAGAGTACGAACATATCAGGGGCTGAGGTGTACACAATAAGACAACCTTATTTAGGCATAACAAAACAAAACAAATACATCCAATATACATAATACTTCCACTTACACTTACATTCCTACTTACATACACAATATACATATATAATATTATTATAAATATGTTAAATGGTTAAATTAAATACATTCAACCGAAAATATAGTGCAATAAATAAATAAGACTTAATTATCAATGATACCGATTTCATTCAATTACAACTTAATCCCGCCTAAACGGACGATCCGATCTTACTGAAATTTAACAAGTTTACTTTATAGCATGAGGATGAAAATAGGCTAATAAATTCTTGGTGTACGTGAACGAAGTATCGGGTTGATACCCGATTTAGGGTTCCGTACCCAAAGGGTAAAACGGGACCCTATTACTAAGACTCCGCTGTCCGTCTGTCCGTCTGTCTGTCTGTCTGTCTGTCTGTCTGTCTGTCTGTCTGTCCGTCTGTCACCAGGCTGTATCTCATGAACCGTGATAGTTAGACAGTCAAAATTTTCACAGATGATGAATTTCTGTTGCCGCTATAACAACAAATACTGAAAACAGAATAAAGTTAAAAATAATAGAGGGTCCCCATACAAGAAACGTGTTTTTTCGGCATTTCACGCCATCTATATACGCTTAGTTAGGTAAACGTCCCATAGATGGCGTTATATTATATTAAAATGTCGATCCCTAACACCTTTGTTAGACGTTAGATGGCGTTATAAGTTTATTAATGTGTGTTATTCATGTTTATTAATTATAATTTTTGCTGGCGAAAAATGATAGTGGTATTTTTCGCTCGATCTTATAAAATACTGTATTGTGGTACGGAACCCTACGAGTGCGAGTCCGACTTGCACTTGGCCAGTTTATTTATATAAGATGGTAGGAGAAACATGTCATTCGACTGAGGGTAAGTGATGATATCTGCCTGCATTGTTGCATTAATTTTATAATCTAAGGGCCAGTTTCACAGGTTCCTGATAAAGTGACAGTTAGTTACCTGACACATGACGCCATATAAAAGCTGTCAAAAATCTGTCAGATTTCTTCATATTAGGGCTATCAGGAACCGGTGAAACTGGCTCTAAGTAAAGTAGTGTAGTGTAGTGTCTGTTTTATACTATAAAATAGACTCATACTTTACTTAGATTGCAACATTTGCAACTCTTCAGGGGCCTACATATTTTTAACACACGTAAAGTCGCTGGGCCCTAGTTATAAATACATTTTGATGATTCACAGTTAGTAGCTACTTTGCTAAACTAAGTATATAAATACAAGAGTCGGTAGCCAAAACCAGTCCAACAAAACGACATTTTAATTACGATAACAACTACAAAGCCTTGAGTTCAATATGTTAAGATGTACATTCTAAATTTGATATTAACTCTATGCTATCAAATCTAGCCTTTATTATTAACTATAGTATAGTATTTCCGTTCACTTTTAGACAAGTACGTAGACCTAAATAAAAGGCTCTAGAAAGAGCGTTTTTTAGGTCGCCACTGCAATAAACTTATTGCAGCCCTTGCAGGAGAATCGCGATTGTTGATCGAAATTAAAGCAGTCATTGATCGACTCGTTTCGCTTCTGTCTTCTCCTTTTCCACAGTAATATTATAAATGCGTAAGTCAGATTGTTTGTTTGTTACCTCTTCACGATTAACGGCTCGACCCATTTGGTTAAAATTTTGCAGAGAGAGGTAAACAATAGCATAGACAAAGGATACTTTTAACGGAAGCAGGCAGCCTGGCAAAGCTTGTAGACAACATACTTGTAATTATTTTTGTGTAGGATAAAAGGCCGAAATATTAACACTGTGAGTTTATTCAGCATGATTTTTGCATTTCTAAATACTATAATTTCCCGCTTATATTGTAATACTAAGAAATGTAAGTTTGAGGGCCCGGTGGCGTAATCGGGAGAACGGTCGGCTTTGATGCCGTGATACCGAGTTCAAACCGCACCAAATCCATGCACCAATGGATTTTTCTATAGAAAAATGTATGTGCGTTTCTCACAGTGGCCCTCCGGTGAAAGAAAACATCGTTAAGAAACCAAAAACCCCCGCATGGTGGTAGGACACTATCTAGTGTCCGCCTGGCCTGCTACCACCCTCAAGTTAGAAAATCTGTCGCCAAACTAATCTAATGTGTTCCGGCAGCTATCCTTGAGAGCCAGTGCCCATTCTAGGCCTAGCGTGCTTACCATCTTCGACCGCATCATCACTTACCAACAGGTGAGATAGTGGTCAAACGCTAGCCTATAAGATATTTAAAAAAAATGTAAAAATCATACACAATATCATATAATCTTTATTAAAAACTCGGGTGCCAATAACTGTACCAGTGCCAAAATTTGGCCCTTTTACCCTACTACAACCTATTTTGATTTCTTAGTCATACTACAGTTTGGGCCAGTTTCACCGGTTCCCGATAACCCTATTTGCAACTTATCTGACAGATTTTTGACAGCTTTCGTATGGCGTCATCTGTCAAATAACTATCTTAAACTTTACTAGAAACCGGTTAAACTGGCCCTGAGAGTGCGGGATGTTGCGATATGACCGTACCTAAGTATAGCAAGTATAATTGCCTAGTTAGTAACCACCTGCTAATCTATATAACAGTAGTAATATCGCGGAAATAGCAAGATGTCGTAAGATTGTGTAATATTACAAGAATGTTTATAGACACCTATTAAAATCGTTTGGTACCTATCTCAGAAACAAAAACGCGCTATTATAAAACGCCACGTGTAAAATCCAACTGTAAGTATGACGTATGATTCGGCGATTCATCTAAATCAGACCAATTGCACCTGACCTTGACCCATTGCTCTGAGGTTAGGGTCAGGATTCTCGACCCCATTTTTAGCGGATCCTCTTCGACCATGATATAGTTATTTGGTTATTTGCACAGAAGGTCAATAACTGTCGTCTCTTGGAACTTAGCACGATGATTGGAGTAGTTTGCGTATCTTGTGTGAAGGTCAATAAATTTGTAAGTAGATGTGTTTTAGATGAGTTGCAACCAAAATACTAAGTACTTATTTATATATTTTTGCAGCCCGATCAGAGGCTTCTTAAACATTTTTCCTTTTATGATTATTTTCCGGACACATAAGGGCTTGACGACTCTCTCACGATGCGGGCGAATATAAATTGTTGTGTCAAAAGTAAGAAAACTATAACTATAAACAAGCAACTAGGTACTCTGTCTTTGTCACTTTAAAGGATTTATTCTAAGGATGTTGTATTTGGTACAAAATTATCCAACACCCAAGTTCAACGACTGCTAAACTAATAAAGTTATCAACCGCTATTTTTTCAGATTTTTCAAGCCAGCAGTTTAGCTTTTAGAGGGGGGGGGGGGGGGGGCGACGCCCTCCTGGAACAAAAATGTGCACTTTAAAGTTTAATATTTCGTAAATGGAGCATTCAATCGAAAAATGGTATTAGCAACCCTTTAGCCATTTTAAAAGGCCTATTCAACGATACCCCACACGATGGGATAGACGACAAAAAAAAATGCATCCCCACTTCTCATATAGGGGACCTACCCAAAAAAAAATATTTTTCACAATTTTATTTCAGCACTTTGTCGGCGTAATTTATATACATACCCTCCCACAAATTTACAGCCTTCTAGTATTAACGGTCTCTTAGCAAAACCTCGGACAGACAGACAGACGAAACTATAAGGGTTCCTTGTCAGGGGACTACGGAACCCTAAAAAACAACGGGTTGCACTCCGGGAGAAGTGAAAACTTGAACATGTCACACGAACAGTTTTTTTTTATTTTTTTTATGCTGTATAGGCAAGCGTTTGTCCACTATCTCACCTGATGTTAAGTGACAATGCGGTCGACGATGTAGCACGCTTACCTAGTAAATACCTAATAAAGTTCTACCGTTGGACTACGTTAATCACTTTTTTACCATTGCCACTCGAAAAAGAGCACTTTATTCATCGACAGCAGTGAATAAAACGCTCTTTTACTCACTCGGTGAATAAAAACATTTTGAATTTGGAACAATCATGAAATACGAATTATGTACAAAAAATAAATAAATCTTGCTGAAAATGCCTACTGGCTGGCTAAATGGAAGTATACTATAGAAGCTAAATAATTAAATAAAAATAAAAATCCCGCCAATATAGGTTATATTCTTTTTTTGTTTTCATTATGGCTCTACACGATTAGTGTATGCAGCCAGAATCAAGTGTTAAAATTATTCAAGTTTTTGTAAATTAAAGGCATAAAGTTGAGTCAAAGTTACATTTCTGATCAAATTGAAGCCAGAGTCTTATCCAAGTCATATAGAAATAATTTCACATCTTTATAAAGGGAGTAAAGATGTGAACTATTCGGAAGAGTTCAGTGCGATTTTGGTGAGAACGCAAATAGCATGTTTTTCAAGATGGTGCTGTTTCCCTACACTCGCACACATTCACCGGCACTAAATGGTTAATAATATCCACATTTATTACACATTAATAATAAAAAATGAAAAATATAAATATTATAAATAGGTACAACTATTTATTTTCTCGCAGTCAATGGTAAAAAGAAGATTACACGACTCTTGAATAAAAAAAAAAATCTCAGTCCTTGTATCCCTCGCTCCGCTCAGGATTCTAATATAGAACCACTCGCTGCGCTCGGGACTCTACTCTAGAATCCTTCGCTGCTCTCGGGATTCAACTTAGTCCCTCGAATTAAATTGCCTTTTTATTCACTTGTTGTATAATCTACTATTCACCTCCTCTTAGCTTCGGCATGACAGATTTTTTACGTTTTCTATCGGCAGTGTTATTCACAAAGACATTTGCTGTAATGTCTTTGGTTATTCACGATCATTCGAAAACAAAAATCTCAGTCCCCTGATTCTCAATCATTCGATAACCTTTTGCTTTCGAATTATCGTGAATGGCCCTGCAGAAACTCACCTTCGACTCGGATCTTTGCAATTCACAATGCGCCGATCTAAAAGTTTTATATTTGGAATAATTTCAATGCGTAAAAATCAGTGATTGTAATCGGAAAAATTTCCGCAACTAAATAGCTCTCAAAATTCAAAATGACTCTTCCGAATTCAAATGTATCCGATTCATGTATGCGATATTCATGAGTTTTTTGGCTACGTGAAAAAGTGTGTGTGCCTCATTTTTAGGGTACCCAAAGGGTAAAACGGGACCCTATTACTAAGACTCCACTGTCCATCTGTCTGTCTGTCTGTCTGTCTGTCTGTCTGTCCGTCTGTCACCAGGCTGTATCTCATGAACCGTGATAGTTAGACAGTTGAAATGTTCACAGATGATGTTTTTCTGTTGCCGCTATAACAACATACTAAAAACAGAATAAAGTTAAAAATTATCGAGGGTTCCCATACAAGAAACGTGTTTTCTTCGGCATTTCACGTCATCTATGAACGCTTAGTTAGGTAAACGTCCCATAGATGGCGTAATATTGAAATGTCGAACCGTAACCTTTGTTAGACGTTAGATGGCGTTATAAGAAATAAAATGTATATTAATTATTATTTTTTGCTGGCGAAAAATGATAGTGGTATTTTTTGCTCGATCTTATAAAATACTGTAGTGTAGTACGGAACCCTACGAGTGCGAATCCGACTTGCACTTGGCCAGTTTATTTCTTAAACTTGTGTTATTCCGCGAGTTAATGTGGATTATTAATTATTAAGACGGAATGCGGGGTGCACTTTTCATACTAATGTATTACCCGTTTCCTCCCTGGAATATACTTCTAGAGAAAAAAAAAACTTGTGTGTACTTATTTACACGCGTTAGAAGTTACACTTCTGTGGCGTATGGAAAAAAATAACTAAAATGCAGTAGTGATTAACGATAAATATTAAAATTAATCAAAAAGATTTTATTTAAATAAAAAAGGTTTTATTAACGTAAAAATATGACGTTAAATATGACATATACAACTTGAACATAGTCATGCCACCTAGAACTAACTTCACGGTGTAGAATATAGGTGTCGGTGTGCGCGCGCATCGTACCACCTAGAACTAACTTTACGATTTTAAATTTAGGTGTCGGTGTGCGCGCGCATCGTAAAAATTCACTCTCATCATTTTTAGGGTTCCTTAGCCGAATGGCAAAAAACGGAACCCTTATAGATTCGCCATGTCTGTCTGTCTGTCTGTCTGTCTGTCCGTCCGTATGTCACAGCCATTTTATTCCGAAACTATTAGGACTACAGAATTGAAACTTGGTAGGTAGATGTATTCTGTGAGCCGCTTTCCGATTTTTATACAAAAATAAAAAATATAAAAGTTTAAGGGGGGGCATCCCATACATGGAACTGGAACAAAATTTTTTTTTTTGTCAAACCTATACGTGTAGGGTATCTATGGATAGGTCTTTAAAAATGACATTGAGGTTTCTATAATCATTTTATCTCAAAGTCAATCATTTCAAAGATAGGCGCGTCTAAAGTGGTAAAATGTGTGTGCCCCCCTCTAACTTCTAAAGTAAGGGAGTGAAAAATCTGGAAAAAATATATTCTGTAGATCTCAATAAAAACTTTCAACGAAAATTGGTTTTAACGAGATACAGTCAGCAGTTGTTGAGATATAGCGACCGCAAGTATAACTTTGTTTTTCATACAAACACTATGAAAAACAAAGTTATTTTTGTAGTTGCGAAAAATCAAAGTTATAGAACACTCTACTGTGTTACGGAACCCTACGAGTGCGAGTCCAACTTGCACTTGGCCAGTTTTTTACTCTATAGCGCCAACAGAAGTATAACTTCAAAAACAATAAATTTGATCAGCGAAGTTTTACAAATAAGTGAGGTTATGATTTTACAAAACAAGCATTAACTTCAAAAATTTACCAAAATATCAAGGTCTTTGTAGCTCTACGCCATTATCATTTTTTTTTTTGACCAACCAATTGCAAATAGAAATATGACTCTTCAAAAATCTTCATGAGGAGATTAGAAGGCTTATATTTCTTTTTCAATTGGTTGGTCAAAAAAGGCAAATGATAGCTACAGCAGACCTTGATTTTTAGGGTTCCGTAGCCGAATGGCAAAAACGGAACCCTTATAGATTCGTCATGTCTGTCTGTCTGTCTGTCCGTCCGTATGTCACAGCCATTTTATTCCGAATCTATTAAGGCTACAGAATTGAAACTTGGTAGGTAGATGTATTCTGTGAACCGCTTTCTGATTTTTATACAAAAATAAAAAATATTAAAGTTAAAGGGAATCCCATACATGGAACTGACACAAAAAAAACTTTTTGAGATATAGCGACCGCAAAGATAACTTTGTTTTTCATACAAACACTGTGTAAAACAAAGTTAATTTTTTAGTCGTGGAAAATCATAGTTATAGAATACTGTGTTACGGAACCCTACGAGTGGGAGTCCGACTTGCACTTGGCCAGTTTTTTGTAGAAACAAATTTTGCTCTAGAAGCATAAGAAAACGGGGGAATACATTTGTAAGGATGGGTAAAAGTCACATTTCAGGTCAAATGTCAAGTCAAAGTCTAGTCTAAGTCATACCGTCAGTAAAGATGTGGACTTTACTGAAGGTTTTCAGAGGAATTTTGGTGAGTACACAAAAAGCATGCTTTTCAACATTGTGATGTTTCCCTACACTCACGCACATTCACCAGCACTTAATGTTTAATTTTCCACATTAATTACACATTAACTCGCGGAAGAACACAAGTTTTAGGAATAAATACAACGGGAGCACACACAATTTTCACGTTACCGCCAAATAAAAAAACACTACGATTTGTTTCTATTAAAAATGAGAATACTTTGACACTGACACTAATCGTGTGGAGTTATGGCTACACACCATAAGTGTATTTAGCCAGATGTGCTACTGAAACTAAAAATAATTTAAGATCGTTTAAAAAACTAAAAGAACCGACTTCAAATGCCGCGCTATTCATTTTCAGTACCAAGATTGAGGTGTTTATCTCCATATCTCTGGAGATACTGAACATATCTCCGTAGGACTAGGACGGACGATAGTTTAACGTGACAACGTCATAACAAAACATTGACGTTCATGTTCATATCCATATTCACATTCATACAACAAAACATTGGTGAATTCGGCACATTGACACAATGAGCGTAACGGGACATTTTTCGCGCATGCAGCCGGCGTTCATCGATTTATTAGACGTTGACAGACGTAGATACGTCAAAAAGACTTTTCCAAATCGGTTCACGCGTCTTCGAGTAATCGGTGAACATACATAAAGAAAAAATATTCTGACGAATTGAAAACCTCCTCCATGTTTGTGAAGTCGCTTCAAAAGAAGTATAGGTTCTAGTATACATCGAAACTAGGTAAATGCTTGGATAAAAAACTTTCATACAAAGCGAGCTGTTCAGACTTAATCATAGTTAAGTTTCCTTGTTTATAATTTATACTTATCGCCCCGATAAGTAGGTTTTCCTATTACACATGCAATTGTGTTAATTTAATAGTTTTATGATTTGTTACACATAGCTATTTGTTTAAAATACTGTGAAAAACCACACACCTCACTAACAATGTTGACCTAGAGCTCAATAACATTTACCTTCTTATTTAATACCTTCTTACTAACATAGGCACAGAATAAATAATAGTCATCGAATTATAACCTAAGGTAGGTAATATAATAAATAAATAAAAAGTAATAATAATTTGATGATAATAGTACAAGACGTAGGGTAAAAGGCGAGGAATCCGAACGCGAGGCAGCGGGCAGTGTTGTTGTGAAATCGCTGGACAGTATGTTCATAATTAAGTATAGGACTTCTTAAAGTGTGTATGGAGAAACAAGGTTAGTCAAATGAGGTAACAAATTCTGAAAATCAATATGGTTTTTCGGGTTTTTAGCCGACTTCACAAAAAAGGAGGAGGCTCTCAAGTCGTCTGTTTTTTTTTGTTTACGCGATTACTCCGTCAATTCTGAACCGATTCGAATGATTCTTTTTGTTATAGCGGTAGGGTACGTTTCCGAGATGGTCCCATTGTAATTTAATCGAGATCTGAGAAGTATCTCCAGAGATAGGACGATAAACGTCTCAAACTTGCTACTGAAATTGACTCGCGGGGAATTGAAGTCGGTTGTTTTAGTTTTTAAGCTATCTTAATTATATAAGAATGAATTCCTGTTTCCCTGATATAACTTGAAAACGGGTAAACCAGTTTTGCTAATTCTTTTTAGATGTGTTTTTATAATAGAAAGGTTTTTAGGAAAGAAAAGAATAAGTAAATGAAAGAAGTTTCATAACGCGAAGCAGCGGGGGCACATCTAGTAAACTATAACTAACTACCCATGTGTGAATTGTCAGTAATGCCGATCGAGCCATTTGACCATGAAAAGGTCACAAACAAACAAACTTTCGCATTTAGGTAAACTAGCTGCGCCCCGCAGCTTTGCCCCCGGTTAATCCTGATTACAGTGAACAGATATCCTGGTTTAAACAAACCTTTCTCTTGAATCACTCTATTGCTGAAAACTGCATTAGAATCCGTAGCGTAGTTGCAAAGATTTAAGCGTACAGACAGCGGGAGCGAATTTGATACTAAGTATATAAAGATTAGTGTTTATGTACGAGCCGCATCGTTGTTAACCGACTTTACAAAAAAGGACGAGGTTCTCAATTCGTCAGAACTTTTTATTTTATTATTTTTTATGTATGTTCACCGATTACTCAAAGATGCCTAAACCGATTTGAAAAATTCTTTTTTTGTTTCAAAGGGTACCCTAAAAAAAGAAGTTATCCCCATTTAAATTTGAACGAAATCGGCCGAGCCGTTTTTAATATATCAACATTTGTATTACGACGCATTTACTTATCTCGACAACTTACTACTTACTACTGACACAGATTATGTAATAGTTACTACGCCTACTGGCTACTTTGACTAGCGCGACGTTTGAAGTCGGTTCTTTTAGTTTTTTAAACGAACTTAAATTATTTACATATACAGTTCGCGTCGTCTGGATATCACAGAAATATTAATTATTATCAATATATATATACATGCCTTATGTTCAGGCTAATTTATAATAAATAGAATAACAAAAGAGGGCTTGTCGCAACATATAAATCAATATTTTTAGATAGACTTTCGGTGGAAATGCTTTGGTAAACATAGATATTTACACCCTAGTTCTAGGAAATTTCCACGGGAACCTAAATTGCTGGTAAGTAACATAATGTTTATAAACGTGTTAGATAACACGTGAAATGATAACAATGAGAAGGTGCACTAACTAGCAGTAATTTGATACTATGTTATGTGTTTCTCGATAGAATGTAGCTACCTCTAACAATTGAACTAATTTTGAAGTCTTATAAATGTTAGAGAATTTCAACAAAAAAAAAGTAAGATGGTACTAATTACACTAAGTATTTCATATAACATAATTAAGAGTGTTTAATAATTAAGATAGTTAAAAAACTAAAACATCCAACTTCAATGCCCCGGAAGTCAATTTCAGTAGCAAGTTTGAGACTTTTATCGTTATATCTCTGGAGATACTAATCAGATCTCGATGAAATTACAATGGGACCACCTCGGAAGCGCACCCTACCGATTACAAAAATAATAATTCGAATCGGTTCACAATTGACGGAGTAATCGCGGAACATACACAAAAAAAAACATACAGACGAATTGAGAACGTCCTTATTTTTGGAAGTTGGTAGAAAAATGCACTGTCATTGGAACTGGGCAACATCACAACGTGAAACTTCATCTTCGCACGATACTAATACGTGCATACAAACAGTGCACGTTTTTAATAATCGATTGTTGTTTGATGATAAAGCTGATAATCGTATACAAAGAAAATGCGCTCTTAATCTAATAGGAAATAGCAAAGGTCTGATAAGCCTCCGCAGTCCGCAATAGCCCATAAAACCTAACGGCGTACCTAGTAGGTACTATTATTTATTATGTGCTAACAGGTAAGGTACCTCAAGCATACTTGTCTAGCTAGCCTTACCTATAGCACATCTATATGTATAGATACATAGTTATAATGTATAGGTGCTTTATGTTGCGGGTCAATGACCGCGACAATAGCTTCATCGCCGATATCCTGTGTTTACCGCTTAGGGATCGCAATTTGGGACCAAGTTACTGGAGAACGGTGTACTTACTTCCGTTATTCCATATAGCCTCTTGCTTACCAGAAACACTTTTTCTGAAGCACACTGTTGAATGTTTAGTATTTTATCGGCAATAGGGTATGACATCATGGGAAAATAGTGAAAAAAATCCTGCACCTGGAAAAAATGATTTTCTACTGTGTCCTACCTTGTACCGTTTTTTTTTGTATTCCTATGTCCTGTATGAAGTACAGATGTAGGCAGGAGGATAGGTACACACTTGCATAAAAAAGTTCAAAAACAGCGTAATGTGTAAAAAAGAATAAGCATTGTTTTTCTTCACACTGAACCCTAATTTTGGCTTTAATGGTGTCCGTCCATCATTACATCGCGTTACGGATGGACACTCATTACGTCACTTATTACGTGAACATTGTTGTTTATGTAAAGTTCAACGCGTTTTAATTTCAACAGAGGTTACATTAACCCTTAAAATACACATCTCTCGTAAAATTGACAGATAATACCTACATCAAAAACCTACATCAAAAAATACGTTTCCGAATGTTGATAATTTTTCCGTCTCCTACAAATGTAGGTATGAAAAAGTTGTTGCGATTACTGACCCTAACCTCAGTTGTCGGAAATATTGTTTCGATATTTTTAATTGGCTTTTAAATAGATTTTGCGTATGGACCATATTTTTTTCTGACTGTACATTTTTTTTTAATTTTGCGAACAAAGCTCAACGTCTAATAAAAAATTATGGACAAGTCTCTGAAATTTCAGAATTTTTACTGTAGCTACAGCTGTAGGGATTCCTGCACTTATGGCCTTATCTCAAAAATATTTACCTTGAGTAAAATAAAATAATAATTTACAAAATTCGTGCCTTTAAAAAAAAATCCCACAGAACCTTACCATATCCAACTAATATCATAGATTATGTCAATTTCAATTCTTATCTCCCGATCTTTTATAACTTTTGTGAACAATTATTGCTATTTGTTAAATGTTGTCCATCGCATCCATACCACCAATTTTCTTTTTAAATACAGCAAAGAGTAACCACCAGTAAAATTTTTTTCAGAAAACTAACGACTATCAGTATCAACATAACAACTTATTAGTCTAGTATAACATATTAAATGTAATTTTATGTTATCGTTTTTTTTTTCTTTATTTAATGATCTTTATCAACATTTGATTAAGTCGCTCAGTACAAAATCAACTCTTATATTATGCTCTTATCATAAACATACCAAAAACAATCACCTAGATCTATTCTGCATGCATATACTATATAATTTGTACACTAATTTTGCTCGTTCTGAGAGAGGGTTTGCCAAAATATAATTAAATTCACCTACCATAATTCGGTGTAAACAAATATTACGCCGAAAGACCTCGTTCCGGACGCATTCCCCTAGGATGTGATAAAGATCTTCTGGCACTCCACAGTCGATACAGTTTGGAGAGGACACTTTACGCATCAGATATGCAAATTTGTTAGATGGAATGTGTCCAGAACGAAGCCTAAAAGCTGTAACCATATGTGTACGGCTTAATGTTTTATTATCTATCCAAGGCGCTCGCGGAATATGAGGTTGGATCGTTTTGTACCAGATACCCTTCTCCCTGGAACGTTGGTCGAAATACTCATTCCATAGATCATAACTATTGTTTTTTAAATCACTAATACAGTCTGTATAAAATGGCAGAACATCGTATGGTATACCCTCATTACAGGCTTCTCTCGCATATTTATCAACTTTATCATTTTCGCCAACGTTGCAGTGAGAAGGGATCCATTGTAACATAACACATTTAGAGTTCGATTTTAGTTCAACTAGACGTTCAAGGATACAGTAGGCAATCGGAGTGCCTCGGATAGCCGAGGTACACCGAGCCAAGTGTTGAAGCGAGCTTCGGGAGTCTGTGAAGATTACAAATTTGTCATGGGCTATAGATTTTATGTACGACAGTGCTTCACATATAGCAATTAATTCACAATTCATTATGCATATTTTTTGTTCATTTATTTGAAATGTCATTGCTACATCTAATTCCGCATCTAAAAATGCAGCCCCTGTAGAAACTCCGTCCTTAGATCCATCTGTATACAACTTATAAAATCGTTTATAATTTTCATGAATAAAATCTTCACACATAGATTTTATTTTAGGAATAGTATACTTTCTTTTTGCTTGCGTAAGTCTATCAACTGTTATCGTTTGGAGGTAATTTTAGGAAGTATTCTGTAATAAATGATATCGAATGTTGCAAGTTCTTTCCAAAAGTTAAGCAACGTTACCAACCATGTACTAACAAAAAATAGCTTTTTTGTAACCGGGCGTTGCTCATTAAGAATGGATGATCAACAAAAAATAACTGCGGTGCTCAGAATACCCACTGAAAATTATTTTATAAAAACGTTATTCTGTATTTTGAGCGTTATTTGCAGTGTAAATTCACCATAATATTCTTATACTAAAGGTTTATTCCACTGCATCATCAATTCACGTGTCGACAACTAAAAGAAAAAGACTTAACCGATACAACTACAAATATCAATCTCTGTATGTTAATAAATAATTCATTTAACATTAACTCCGGGTCAAGGTAGAACATTCGTGTCAAGAGTAACGATCTACGATCATCTCTGTTTCTTTGAAGCCTTTTTAAGTTTAAAATTATGAGGCTGCATTTGCATTTGCCTCATCATAAGCCTCTTACTTACTCTAAGTCACCGATAACGATCCTTTTCGTCTGATAAGCCAGCGTTTGACTACTATCTCGCCTGGTGGCAAGCAATGACGTGGTCGAGGATGGTAAATATACTGGGCCTAGAATGGTATCACTCTCAAGGGCTGTGCTGTCGGAACTTCGTTAGATTTTTGCGGCAGATTTTCTCTTTAATGATGGTAATCTTCCTTTTGGTACATCGGTACATTGAAATAATGCTTCGACCACTTGAGAACCTAAGAATGCAGATAAAAAATATGTACATTGTTGCACGGCCACAGAATAAATAATAGTACAAACGGCTAAGATTTGAAAAACTAGGAGCAGGATCTAATAAACTGGCGACCTCCACTCCCGGTATCTATCTATTACGCCATATAACTGGTGATCGCGGGCATTCACGACGCGATTCGCGCACGAGTAGAAAGCGGGTTTAATATGAAGACAGCCTAACAGTAAAGATGCGCATACGCATGGTTGCCATGGTAATAAACTGATGACCTTGTGTTGGCCTCTTTGGTAATAACAGTTGTTAAACCGACGTTTGGTTGTATTATGTAAATATTATGTATGTAATATATAGGAAGATCTTTAAGTAATTGACTGTAGAAGCCATATTCAGCTTCTTTTTTTAACCGACTTCAAAAAAATTTTATCAATTCGACCGTATATATTTTTTTTAATGTTTGTTTGCTGTTTATTGTATGTTTGTTTCTATTACTGTATACTAGATAAGTCGTACAATTTGTAAATATCTGGTAATCAATAAAGAGTTTTGTATTGTATTGTTTGCGAATAACTTCGTCGTTTATGAACCAATTTTGATGTTTTTTTATCGAGATATGATAAGTATCTCCAGAGATATAGAGATAAACACCTCAAACTTGGTACTGAATATTAATAGCGCGGCATTTGAAGTCGGTTCTTTTAGTTTTTTAAACGATCTTATTTATTATAGGAACGGACTAGTTCGCTACGGTGGGCTGGTCGTGTTTACCGCAGGACTGGGAGACTGATTCTGGAGTAGAGACCACGAATCGTAAAACATGCTTTAGAAGAACGTCATGTGACCAGGTGGAGCGTAGACATTCGCAAAGCGATGGGTAGTGACTGGAAGTGAGCCGAAGATTGGGCTCAGTGGCGCATATTGAAAGAGGCCTATGCTCAGCTGACCCAGCAGTGGACTGATGATGATAAGATTTACCCTAGAGTAGTCTACTTACTATCTTTACAAGTCTCTGAAGAATTCAATGTCCCATCATTGAGGGCCCGGTGGTGTAGTGGGAGAAAGGTCGGCTTTGATGCCAGTGGTTCCGAGTAGAGTTTATTACCCGCCGTCCACCAATTGATTTTCCTATCTAAAAATGTATGTGCGCTTTTCACAGTGGCCCTCCGGTGAAGGAAAAACATCGTTAAGAAACCCCCAACCCCCGCAGGGTGGTAGGACACCATCTAGTGTCAGCCTGGCCAGCAACCAACCTCAAGTTAGAAAATCGATCGCCAAACATCTAATGGGTTCCGGCAGCTATCCCTGAGAGCCAGTTCCCATTCTAGGCCTGCATACTACCATGCTCTACTGCATCATCACTTACCAAGAGGTGAGTTAGTGGTCAAACGCTATTATAGCCTATATGATATTAAAAAAATCATATATCCAAAAAAATAATCGCGCAGTCATTTTGCAGAAATCATTGAATATACAGATAAATAAAAGCCATAAGCATCGAATAATGTATAGTGGTAGGTATAATTTATAATAGTTGTTTTTTAAGCGGACGTAAAGGCATCTTCGTTTCGTGTGTATGTTTTTGGGTATTGAACCGAAACCCTTCCAATAAAAATTCCATGAAAATATCAAGCAGAGTCATAAGTTAATGTTTAATGTAGCATTTCCCATTCATTGTTAAATTGTTGGTAGGTATGCGTTCAACGATATATCTCTCCTAGAATCTCTGGAGATAAGACGGTATTGGGCATAACATTTATTTAGGACTATCCTGAAGTTATCAAACAAAACCAATAATCATCCAAATTGGCCTACAAACTGTTAGTTAGCGGCCATAGAAATTGTCTGCCTATCGCGGTTCCTAAAATAAAGTCTTATGACAGACAGACAGGTGAGGTGTCCAGTGAAATTACAGGGCATGTGAGACTCAATATCTTTATGTCTCAAGTAACAGGCGCAGTGCAGTGATATGCAAAATTCTGGCAGTCTAGAATTTTGCATGCCACTATATCTGAAATAGGTAGACGTCATTGCTTAGCATCAGGCGAGCGTCGTTCTTGTCCTGTTACTTTATATCATAAAATAAAACCGGCTAAGTCGAGTTGAACTCGCCCACCGAGGCTTCCGTACTATCCAATTAAGCTATACCTCTAAATTGTATCAGCGCTCATATTACTCAGAGGTCTACCTTAATTGGCGCAAACGATGTATGTATGGGGACACTCTTTAATTTTCAACTTTTTTTATTTTTTGGAATTTTTCCTTAACTTGTGCTGTTAGACCTTGCTTCTTGCCACATTTCATGATTCTATGTCAACGGGAAGTACCCTATAGGTTTTCGACCCAAAACCTAGGGTACTTCCGGTTTACCTAGAATTGTTAATTTTGGTTATAAGCAAGGTCTTAGAGCACAAGTAGTAAAGGAAAAAATCCGAAAAATAAAAAAAAGTTGAAAATTAAGGTACATTTTGGTACTAACAAGTTTTCGCGAAAATCTAAATTTGCCCATATCTTTTTAGTGTGTTAACTCAAGACCTAGATTTTTATACACCCAATAGGGACTATAGACCTCAGTATCAGGCATACATTTCAACTTGCTAGGTCCATCCGTTCCTGAGAAAATCAGTGGTAACACACGGACAGACAGATGGACAGACAGACGGACAGACAGACAGACAGACAGATGGACAAGAAAGTGATCTTATAAGGGTTCCTTTTTTACCTTTTGAGGTACGGAACCCTAAAAAGACATACGGACAAACGGAGTGACAGCAGAGGTTTAGAATAGGGTTTGTCTTTCACCCTCCGCCTCCGGGTACGTCCTAAAACTAACATAAAAACTTACATCTCCACCTTTGGAACCTTTGATGTCGGTCAAAAAGACAATAACAGTTTCACCGGTTCCTGATAATGCGTCAGATAGTTATCTGACACATGGCGCCATATACATATAAGCTGTCAAAAATTTGTCAGATTTCTTCATATTAGCGCTTATCAGGAACCCGTGAAACTGGCGCTAAATGTTACTACAGTATAATACCATTTTTATGTCTGACAGACGTGCAGATGACCTCTAAGATACTTTCATCGTGTTTGTCTTGAAATGAAAGACGACACTGAGATGAGGCACTGGACAACTGACTTTTCGAAGTACATTATATACAGGATTTTCAGACAACATTTTACCTACATTACCGGTACCTTGTGCAAAATTATGCTAAAAATTTGTTAACACAACCCGCAGTGCAGTCATCTTCACAACATTATGTTTTAATTTCAAATCCAATTTTGAAAAATTAATAAGTAGGTAGGAAACGTAAGGAAAATAAAACAGTATTTTGTTAAAAATTAGCTGTTTCTTTAAGTTTGCTGTATGTTATTACTTCCCATAATTCGTTCCTCATTAGCGACACTATCGAATGGTGTAATAATACAGGGTGTGTTTTTGTTCTCAAAATCAATGAGTTAATTCCTGGCTAGGAATATTGATTTTTCAAAAATCCAATGATGCTGTTTTAGTTTGTATCAAAATCAAGCCCGAGACTCCTTTGAGTACTTTTCGCTATTCCTCATAGTTTTGGATTTGGCCATCCACGCCCACTTGAAAAATTCTGTATACTCAGATCGGAACTGACTTTAGTCCAATCCATCGAGCATGTGATCGAGCGCAACTATCCCAATCCCAACCCCAACCCGTCTTCCATACTGACCGACATTGGACATCATGTCGTCCGAACTCGGCGAACCTATTGGCCTAGCTAGCTACTAAACGCATCGATATATAAGTAAGGTGGTACTACGTTCATTTAAGTCGGTAATTAAACGTGATCTTTTATCAATATTGTTCTTCAACCTTGGCTTCAAGATAAATATTGCAATAGGAAGTTAAAGTTTTGTTAACTCACGTTTGTTTGTCAATCAGTACTTACTTACCTACTTACTTATTTATTAATTGAATCTGCAAGGTCTTTGAGATAATTGGCAGATAATAAAATGATTTAACTTTTGTTTCTGTTTCGAATATCAGAGATTTTGAATCGGAAGCCTTATTATAATAATTTAAATGTAAATGTAAATGTTAAGTAATATAAATGAAATGTTTTCAAATTTGAATAAATAATGTGTGAGTTATTTGGTCGTGGAAACCGTTTCGACAAGAATCACTAACTTTTAGAATTGAAATGTGAAAAATTACCGATCGTAGCATGGTGTACGAGTCAAAGGAAAGGCATTTTTTTAATCAGAATCTGTTTTCCAATTGTTGTGCTATGCCCGCGGCTTCGCCCGCGTTTAAAAGTATTCTACGGCCTACTCCATAATACTAGCTGTCCCTGTGCAAAATTTCAGATAAATCAGTCCAGCCGTTTGACCGTAACTGTTGGTGTATTTCTTTGTTTGGGAAATAAACAAATACACAAATTGACGTTTGCATTAATAATATACATATGTGTTTATAGCCATGCTAGAAAAACAAAAATTATACAATTTTAATTATTTACCTACTTATGGCATTATAGGTAAAGTTAGTGGCGTAGTAACTATGCCACTAACTTAATACAAGAAACATTCGTCATATCAATAAAATGCTAATAATTATAATTACCGTGACATCGACTTGTCATCAGGAATGTAGTTAGGTTGTCATCAAGGTATGCTATGAAATATATAGACTTGGACACGAAAGATGGATTCCCACGGTACTAAATTCTAGTGCTCAAGTTATGAAGTTATGTGCTAAGTAAAGCGCGCGAAAAATAGGGATTTGCCTGGGTCAAAAAATAATAATTCTTATTAGTCTGTCAGTTGGATTATCAAAAAATATTGGACACGTATTCTTTTATTTTACAAATCATCAGAAATTGACAAATCTTCAAAGTTTGGGAGTGGGGGCTCGTGACGTCACTAACCGCGAAAAAGTAGTACAATTTTTAGCGGTTTGTGACATCACACGGAATTTCAAAGCTCTGTATATATCTATACTAATATTATATAGAACATTTGTATTTTTGTATTTTTGTATGTTTGTAATGAGTAAGCTCAAACGCTTTCGGAATGAAAATAGACTATATATTATTCCGTTTAAATCAAAGGTACATTCATGGAGACCTAATTTGCAACCTAAGTCGGCAAATAAACGGTCGAAAAAACACGTTTCTTACGAACGCTGCTCAATTGAAAATAGATAGAAGAATATTTTCTATGGAAGAGTTGTACAACTTAATAAGACCTACAAAAAAGTCCGCGATAGCATATGTCTATCTCTTAAGGTTGACTCACAGTAACCATTTTAATCTAAAAATTTTTGTTAAAAAATATTACATAACTTCCAAGGCTATTTTCAAGTATATAGTATTAATCCTTATCCAAATAATTACGTTAATTAGCTTGGCCACATATTATAGATTAAAATTGTCCTTTACAGTATATAATTCAAATGAAAACTCTAGAAGATATCACGAATTCCACAAACACGCATCACAAAATTAATAAAATATTTGCAGTGAAACCACAGATTAGGTCATAGTTACTACGAAAATATTATTATTAGCTTAGCTATGCTGTAGATCCCCACCGATCACAATCAATTTGAAGTCAATATAGTATAATAATATGATCTATTGTATATAATAATATTCATCTATTATATATAATAATATAATATAATATTTTAAACCACCCCGACTGATCTATGTATAATAGCTTTTTCCAATGACTCTAAACACGACATTTAAAATCTGAGCTGTAAGTTGGTGAGGATTTGAGTATTCTGTAGAGTCCAGGAGGCTTCCATGTTCTTACAATATCGTTGAAGAAGAAGATTTTCGAATTGATCAGACCTATGAAAGTTGATTTCATAGCGCAATTAACTAGAAAAAAGCTCATAGTTTTATAACGATTCAACGAATTTTCATGAATCAAAGCTAAGAAAACTCTCGATGAAGACATCTATCAAACAAAAAAAAACTATCAATAATAAAAACAAAATCGGTTCATCCGGTTAGGTGCTAAGATGCTACAGACAGACACACAGATACACACGTTAAACGTATATTACCCCTACATTTTGCGTCGGGGAACGCCGTAAGGTTACGGCGGCAGATGTACTCCTTAGTGGTAAGCTACTTTTTGGTAGATTTAATGATTCCACTACCACTGTACGAAAACTCATGATTCATGAATGCACATAAAACTTTCATTGGTAGGTATATAGCTAGGATTAGAACCAACGACCGTCGGGTCAGAATCAGGGTAACAATACTTTACGCCAAAGGGCCGTCCAATATCAATACGTAAGTATTATAAAACAAAGTTCATCACTGCGACTGTCTGTCTGTTCGCAATAATCTCAATAGCTACTGAACGGATTATCATGCGGTTTTCACCAATAGCCAGAGTGTTTATGAGGAAGGTTTAGGTGCATAATTCGTTAAGGATTTATGTAAATTGGATGAAATATGACGATGGTTGTTAAATATGTTCATATTTTATATTCGATGCAACAACTGATGCAAATTTTGTAGGCATATATGTTCTACCCGTGCGAAGCCGGGCGGGCTGCTAGTTCTTATATATATATATATATATATATCTTTGTCATTTTTTGTTTAATTGACAAATTATAAAATACGTACCTAAGTATCCAATATTTTTTGATAATCTAACTAAATGATGGACTAAAAATATTTTTTTAGTAATAGTTTACTTCGTTCATACTTTTTACTACAATAGGCTAGTGCCTATTGTTTTTAACAATCATGGATTTAATTTTGAACATCAACTGCAAAGACAATACTAACAACCAAAGTTATAATTTACAAATTCGACTGTCCTAAAATTTGCCATCAGGAAGTTCCAGCCCCTGAACTTCGGCTCCATCATCAGTCCAGTTCGATGGTCACCATTATATTGCATTGTCACCAAACCAACATAAGTATAGTTTATAAATATTAAGAAACTAAAATAATAATTAGGATAGTTATAAACTAAAACAACCGACTTCAATGCCCCGCGAGTCAATTTCAGTTGCAAGTTTGAGAAGATTATCGTTATCGTCATATCTCTGGAGATACTCATCAGATCTCGATGAAAACGTACCCTAACGATTAATAAACTGGCCAAGTGCAAGTCGGACTCGCACTCGTAGGGTTCCGTAACACAGTAGAGTATTCTATAACTTTGATTTTTCGCAACTACAAAAATAACTTTGTTTTTCATAGTGTTTGTATGAAAAACAAAGTTATACTTGCGGTCGCTATATCTCAACAACAGATGACTGTATCTCGTTCAAACCAATTTTCGTTCAAAGTTTTTATTGAGATCTACAGAATATATTTTTTCCAAATTTTTCACTCCCTTACTTTAGAAGTTAGAGGGGGGGGGGGGGGGGACACACATTTTACCACTTTAGACGAGCCTATCTTTGAAATGATTGACTTTGAGATAAAATGATTTTAGAAACCTCAATGTCATTTTTAAAGACCTATCCATAGATACCCTACACGTATAGGTTTGACGAAAAAAAAATGTTTTGTTCCAGTTCCATGTATGGGATGACCCCCCCTTAAACTTTTATATTTATTATTTTTGTATAAAAATCGGAAAGCGGCTCACAGAATACATCTACCTACCATGTTTCAATTCTGTAGTCCTAATAGTTTCGGAATAAAATGGCTGTGACATACGGACGGACAGACAGACAGACAGACCGACAGACAGACATGGCGAATCTATAAGGGTTCCGTTTTTTGCCATTCGGCTACGGAACCCTAAAAAAGAATAATTCTAACCGGTTCATAATTGACGAAGTCACCGCGTAACATACATGCAGAAAAAAAACATACAGACGAATTAAGAATCTTCTTCTATTTGGGAAGTCGGTTGACAAGTCCCGCTAGTCAGTTTCAGCACATATTCTTTACTCATGTGGTTTCAGTAGCGAGTTTAAGACATTTATCATCAAATCTCTGATGATACTTATCAAATCTCAATAAAATTTAAAACCTTGAAGATAAACACTACCTGTAAACAGAAGAATCATTCAATTCGGTTCACAATTGGTGGAGTTATCGGGTAACATAAATAAAATAAAAAACATGGACGAATTGAAAACCTCCCCCTTTTTCGGTCGGTTGAAAATGGTAAACACACTAGGTCTAGAATATTCTGACTTACTAACAACATTATACGCATTATAATTTAGATTTATTTTCTGACAAGATATTCGATATGAAACAAAAGTAGCCAAGCGCCAAGGCTCGAGCCAATATTGGGCAAGCTAGAGAAAGGACACGATGGAAATAATCTCGTTGCTACGTGGTACAATTAACAGGTGACTAGCGTTTAAATACATTGCTCTGTTTTTAATCCCCGAAGCAAAAAGAAGAAGTGTTAAAAGTTTGACGTTTATCTCTTTGATACTGTCTGTCTGTGGCATCGTAGCGCCCAAACGGATGAACTGATTTTAATTTAGATTTTTTTGTTTGATAGGTGTCTTCAACGAGAATGTTCAGCCGTTTATAGACTATGAGCTTGTTTCTAGATGATGATGCAATGATATCAACTTTTGTAGTTCTGATCAATTCTAAATTCGTTATACTCTTATTTCAAAGATATTGTAAGAACTTGGTAGCGTTGACCTGACGCTGGGACATCCTGGAATCTACAGAATACTCAACTCCTCACCAACAAACAGCAGAGATGTCGAGTTTGGGCTCATCAGATTGGTCTCAATGATCAGATTTTGAATAGATCGGGCGGAGTTGGTTTTAAATGTTGAATTTAGGTGTTGCAAGCTATTGTTAGTATGCATGTATGTTTGTGTCGGTCAAATCTTGGAACCTAAATTAGAACGACTTCCTGACGTTCGGTCGGCCTCAAATTAGGTATACTTGTGTGTCTTCGATGTCAATGCAATAATATGGTACAATGGCTTTGAGGGCACGGTGGCGTAGTCGGGAGAACGATTAACTTTAATGCCAGAGGTACCGAGTTCAAACCGCCGTGCACTAAAGGATTTTTCTATCGAAAAATATATGTACGCTTTTCACAGTAGCCCTACGGTGAAGGAAAAACATCGTTAAGAAACCAACAACCCCCGCATGGTGGTATGACACTAAGTGTCTAGTGTCCACCTGGCCAGCTACCACCCTCAAGTTAGAAAATCTGTCGCCAAACGTCTAATGTGTTCCGGCAGCTATCCTTGAGAGCCAATTGCCATTCTAGGCCTAACGTGCTTACCATCTTCGACCGTATCATCACTTAACAACAGGTGAGATAGTGGTCAAACGCTAGCCTATAAGATATTATATATATTTAAATCAAGCTGACCTGACGATGGAACCGGGCTGTAGTGACTAGAACTCCGTAATGGCAAATGTTAGGATAGTCGAATTTGGGCTAGTATATACGTGTATTGTTATTATTAGTAATTTTCATTACGCATGATGACATATTTACAAACTTGTGATTAAAAGGGTTTTTTTAACTTGCAATTTATTTTATGTCATAGATGATAAAATGGTGAAAAAAAAATAGGTGGTCCAGTTGGGACCAGTTTTTGCGGTTTCAGATAAAGTTTCAGATCGTCATAAAAAAGTTTGGTTTATATGGCAGATAAGTTCATAATTAATAAGATATCAGGAAACAGCGAAACTGGCCCTAAGAGTGAGTGACACGATATCGAAGTTAACATAGGAATATATGCATAAATTGAAATCAAAAATGTATATGCATATGAATTTTGAAAATCGGTCCACTATTGATAGAGAAATCTGTAAACATATATCGAAAATAAAACACATACAGACGAACTGAGAACTTCCTCATTTTTGAAGTCGGTAAAATGAAAAGAATATCGACTAAAGTACATCTGAATCGATGTAATCAATTAAATTATTAGTTAAAAATATTAAATTATCGTGCTTAAAAATTTTAAATTAAAAAAAAAATTGGTTGTCTGTAAGCTTGGTTTACGGACGATAGTTTAACGTGACAACGTCATAACAAAACAGTGATGTTCATGTTCATGTTCATATGCATATCCATGTAATTCACATTCATACAACAAAAAATTGATGAAATCGGCGCATGCGTGCTATGAGCGTAACGGGACATTTTTCGTGCATGCAGCCGACGTTGGAGCCGGCGTTCATCGATTTAGACGTTGTCACGTCAAAATGTTTTAAGCGCGATAAGTCCCGTTGCTTAATATTTTATATACTATTGTATATTTATATAGTATTTTAATATTATATGTAGGTATGTGTTCAAATCGCGAAAGTTTACAATTAAATTATTGACCGTACCCAATATAACCTTTATGATAACCTCTATCAGCCACATAACAAGGAAAATCCCTTAACATCACCGACGCGTAGGTACCTATATGTAAATTACTAAATTATTTATGTCCAAGCACACCCACGTACGGACATTGTAAAACACGTTATATTATTATTAAGTCCGCTGCATTTTATCTCGCAAGCCTGCTTATTAGGCAATTCGCAATGCAATACCGAACGAATCGTGGGTAAATAAAACACATACGTACAATCGTGGTCACAAGTCTAACGCGAGTTTTGTTTGATATAATAACTGTATTAAGAAATAATAACTGTACTATGTAAAAATAATAACGCCGGTTAAGTGTGAGTTGGACTCACTTGTATACAGCTGTTAATAAGGTATTTTCTTAGAAAAACTCGTTAGTTCCTACCGACTCAACAGATGGCGCCAGAATAAATGCAGTGATCTGTCGCTGTCATTACTGAATAAATCTATCAAACCTCTTGGTTTCTTTTGATTCGTATTTGTATGATGTCTACCGCTATATGTCTATCATACGTTAGATTTCTAAAATTTGTAATTTTCGACGACTTTTACTTTAATATAATAAACATTTGTGCTAAACATTTACAAAGATTCGCTTTAACGCTTTTGACAGTGACATCTCAGTAGGTAAGAATTCAAAGCCTATGTAGCAAGTGTAGTGGAACATAAATTTTTTTTATTAAAACAGTCTATTGTAAAAACTTAATGCAGAAAAACATAACCCTCCCTTCCATCCACCCATCCCTTTCGCTTCGCCATAGTCGGGTAATTATTTAAAATGGTATTTGTTTTTGTCAGGAACGGGGTCATTGTGTTACCTTTCTGCGTCTGTAGTGTAAACTTACTATGCTCGTTCGTAAGTACATGGGGTAAAGACGGGTTATAACTCGTCTTTGACCCAACTCGAACTGACATAACTCGAACGAGCGTTGACTTGAACTTGGTATCGACTTTACCCAAACTCGAGTCGACTTTACATATACCCTTAATACGAGTTTTCATCGTAAATGCTTTTGACAGATCTCACACAGTTTTCGACTTATTCTGGCTCCCTGATTGGTCTAAATTTATTGAAGTGTGAAAACCACTAGAGGCGCTGTACTGTTTTTCATCCAAAATTTGTTCGATATACGATATCGAGCTTGGTATGAAAACTCGGGGTACTGAATGAGCTCGTGTGACGGCTCAGTCCAGTGTCTCCATATGAATTTTTAGGAAGGAGGTGTTGCTAGGGTAAAAATACGGTAGTTTTACCAGAAATTACGGTGTAATGATAAAAAAATTGTCGAATACAATAAGTAATCATCAAATTGAATTAAAAAAAATTAATGGTCATCTAACACGAAGGTTTCTTTTTCGTAGATAGAGGCATTCATTTTATTTACCATTTCTTTTATAGGCTTAAAATCAACACGACACAAAACTACACCGTAATACATGTTTACGGTAGACGGTAGATTGGACCGGATTACGGTGTATCTACCGTAATTACGGTGTACAGTGCCACAAGTATAACTTGGCGGTGGTGGTTTTTGGAACTAATTCTTTTAATTGAAACTGTGAACGTTTGAGAGATTACCGCGACATTATTGTTGATAAATCTGCTAAATTAAAATAGTTCAATAATGCCAAAAGTAATTAAAAGTGGTTTAAGAGAAACTGTTATCAATGTACAAAGTAAAAGCACAGTGGCGCACAGGCACGCCAAGTTATACTTGCCGGACTGTATATTGAGACACTGGCTCAGTCTCATTCACTACCCACAAAATAAAGTGCAAGACGCGCCAAAAAAGTTTTCACCTCAAAAATACTATGTGGGTGACTGTATCGCACAGCACCACGCTAATGAAGTAAAAAATATGTTCTAGTTTTTTATCAGAATAACCTGGGCTGCTGACAATAGAATCATGGCATGAGAATATTCAATGAGAATCATGGTAGCTGTGATCGTTTGATCATAATAGGTTAATGGTTAACAGCGTTGAATACTATGAGGTCTTAAAGTTATACAGGTATGGTAGGGGTATTAAATCGACGTTCTGCCTGAATTTAGGCATTCTAATACAATGCAAGGCACGGCCGATGGGGTTGCACTGGGACCAAATACGAATCCTAAAACCATAACTTAAGTAGGTAGATATTACTTAATTTATAATAACAATAATTACATAATTTTGCGTCCTACCCGCCATAACATACGATACGGTGCTGAAACGTGGACACTTACGGTTCACAGATATAAAGTCGTACATTGAGCCATGGAAAGGGCTATACTCTTTGAAGGATCGAATCCGAAATGAGGTGATCCAATATAGAGCTACTCGAAAAGAAGCTAATAGAAAATGGAATTGGCAGTGGGCAGGCCATATCAGCCGAAGAACCGAAAGCTGTCCGGGTAAACGAATTCTTCAGTGGAGACCGCGGTACAGTAAAAATAGTGTAGGATACCCTTACACTAGGTGAAGCACTGATCTTCGCAAGGCAGCTGGAAAGAGCTGGATGAGGGCAGCCGAAAATCGTGCTCAGTGGCATGCAATTGGAGAGGCCTGTGTACTAGTATCTCTTCTGTGCTTATGTTCAGCTGTGGACTAGTAGGCTGATGATGACGATGAAATCATAATTTTAGAACTCGTTAATATTAACAACATAGTCAGTGATAAATATAACCAAGCTAAGTTACCAAATGCCTTAATCACGAAAAATCCTTCGTGTGACCGTGGGTATGAGAGAAGCAAAAAATCGTGATCAAAACACTGCAGTGTTCACCCGGAACTCAGAAACGTGATCTACTTGATTACGCTGATAAATCATTTTACGATCATGTTCGAATTGAAATGAGCATACCAACCTGTTGAATTTGTATGACCTTCTGTTAATATCACCTTTTGTATACGGTTCTAATAAAACAATTTTCCTGTTATACGCATTTAATTAGATTTTTTTTTAATATCTTTTAGTCTAGCGTTTGAACACTATGACGCCTGGTGGTAAGCAATGATGTGGTCGAAGATGGTGAAAAAGCTAGGCTTAGACACGGTTTTACAATTATGGATTGTAAAACTATGGCCTAGAATACTTTGAATTTCAAGGGCTGCGTCCTGCTGGAACACCGTAAGGTTATGGCGGCAGATTTTCTCCTTCATGGCGGTAAGCTACTTTTTGGTAGCAAGTCATGCGGAACATTGCTATAATTATATTCCTACCACCTGTAGGAAATGATTTCAAATTGTTTCAAAATAATCATCCTATTACACATATTATCCCACTTAGGTGGATCAGTTCATCATATCATCCTGTTTCTTTTAACTCGAGACGCTGTCATTTCGGTATCCACTCTTTACAAAAAACCATAAACGTACGGCCACAGCGCGGCGTCCTGCGATCTGCGGGCGCGATCTCAGTACTTTTCAATTGTTTTCTGATCGCGTTTGCTGTGAACCAGTCGGTACAAATACTACTGCGCTATCAGGCCGCCTAGATTGCGCACGCAGGACGCTGCGGTGTGTCCTTACCTTAATAACAACAACACAGTCCAGCCATACATATATTTTTTTGGTCTTCTCACTCGATAGGTACTTTGTAAATAATTTTTTTAACGATTTAGTTTGTTTATCAACAAGTCAACTCATTCGTATTTTTTCTGTTTGCCTAAGAGGCATAGCAAATTTTATTACAAAATTTAATTCACACATGGTACGCAAGAGTAAAATAAGGCCTAAGTTTTTGTCTAACAGGTTGCTAGTATACGAAAGCTAGTTTATGAATGGCTCACTGCATGATGACCCAAGTTATGGAGTCAAGGACGAGCCTTTCACTGCCACACGTTGACCGACAGACAGATCTAGATAAAATAATAGCAGCAATCAGCTGATACGTAATATAAATAATTTTAATATCGAGCACACGTGTCGTGTTCTACATAATCGTTATTATTTAACGTGAGGCAATTATTCCTTGTGTGTTTTGTATTGCACAAATATTGATTCTATGGAATTCCTTCGATGACTTATGAAATACAGATAATTATTTTACAAAAATACGAGTATAAGGACAAACGTGACAAAAGCCCAGCATAACATGTACCTGTTATATTAAGACAGGAACATACCCATTGAATCTTTGTCGTTACAGAGATTAATGAGCCAAGGTCAGAAGCCAGACGAGTTCAAATGATTATTGGTTCTGAATAGATCAATTTGCAGGAATGAATGGGCCGGTGTTAGCCGGTCATGGCCAGTTTTGGTCGATAGATGAGAGGAAATGAGCTGGGAAGAAGATATTGTTGTTTGACGAAGGTATTGTGTCAAGGATTAGAACTAATTTTGCTCTACGATGTATTGGTACATCATTTTTTTTTGCCACAACGACCACTATTTCATTTATAAGTACTAGAGCGGTATAAATGGAATAGTTTTAATAGTATCATCATCAGCCTATCTCTGTCCAATGCTAGACGCTGCTTCATCTATGACATGCCACTGAGCTCGATCTTCAGCTCTTTGTTTACAACAGCTGCCAGCCAGCTTGCTTAATAGTATATGTATTATACGTTATGGAAATATTTGAGTAATCACGTCATATTCTGTCTCTGTCTTGGTCATCATCAACATCAATATTCTAAACGCGAAAGTCAGTTTGTTTGCGACTTCTTCACGGTCACACGGCTGAACGGATTTAGCTGAAATGTTGTACAGGGATAGCCAGTACTACTGTGGATTAAGGTATAGATCAGCTAGTGAGACTATATTTGTTTTTTGTTTCCTATATTGGAATACAAGATAATAATTACCATTACCGAACTTGAACGTATGCATTGTCTATAGAGCATTGTACTCCCAGATTAGCACAAGACGCTTATTTTTACTTTTATTATCTATCTATCTTCAGACTGAGACTTCACTACTGGCTTGCGTAGCCTACTTGTTCTAACATTTTTCACCTACATTTGTGGCCATGCCTTATCTTTGGATGTAGAAACAGAGATGAAGTAACAGTGTAAACTGTTACAGTAGATTGTCTCTGTACGTGATCTAGAAACATTACAGTATTACGCATATGTGGTGTGAACTTGGTAATTTGATTTTCTGTGCAATTGCTACTGGCTACAAAAATATTCAGCCAGTTGAAGTTACATTGACGGCTTTTGTCGTATTATTAACCATTTACCATTGACTAATGAAATGAAATTGCTCATGAAAGTGGAAGAAGCGAAAAAGGTATTTCAAAATCGTAGCATGTGGAAAGAAGTAGCACGGTAATATTATAATATATTACCGTGGCAGTAGTAACCTGCCCACGGATTTATTAACAACTAGCAGCCCGCCCCGGCTTCGCACGGGTAGAACATATATGCCTACAAAATTTGCATCAGTTTGTTGCGTCGAATATAAAATATGAACATATTTAACAATCATCGTCATATTTCAACCAATTTACACAAAACCTTAACGAATTATGCACCTAAACCTTCCTCATAAACACTCTGGCTATTGGTGAAAACCGCAGGATAATCCGTTCAGTAGCTATTGAGATTATTGCGAACAGACAGACAGACGCAGTGATTGACTTTGTTTTATAATACTTACGTAGTGATATTGGACGGCCCTTTGGCGTAAAGGATAGTTACCCTGATTCTGACCCGAGGGTCGTTGGTTCTAATCGTAGCTATATACCTACCAATGAAAGTCTTATGTGCATTTATGAATCATGAGTTTTCGTACAGTGATAGTGGGATCATTAAATCTACCAAAAAGTAGCTTACCACCAAGGAGAACATCTGCCGCCTTAATCTTACGGCGTTCCCCGGCGCAAAAAGTAGAGGTAATATACGCTTAACGTGTGTATCTGTGTGTCTGTCTGTAGCATCTTAGCACCTAACCGGATGAACCGATTTAGTTTTTATTATTGATAGTTTATTTTTGTTTGATAGATGTCTTCATCGAGAGTGTTCTTAGCTTTGATTCATGAAAATTCGTTCAATCGTTATAAAACGATCAGCTTTTTTCGAGTTAATTGTGCTATGAAATCTACTTTCATAGGTCTTATCAATTCGAAAATCTTCTTCTTCAACGATATTGTAAGAACATGGAACATTGACCTGATGCTGGGACATCTGGACTCTACAGAATACTCAAATCCTCACCAACTTACAGCTCAGATTTTAAATGTCGTGTTTAGAGTCATTGGAATGCTTTTAATGAAAAGATTATACATAGATCAGTCGGGGTGGTTTAAAATATTATATTATTATATATATAGATAAATATTATTTTATACAATAGATCATATTATTATACCATATTGACTTAAAATTGATTGTGATCGGTGGGGATATACAGCATCGCTATGCTAATAATAATATTTTCTTAGTAACTATGACCTAATCTGTGGTTTCACTGCAGATATTTTATTAATTTTGCGATTCGTGTATATGAAATTCGTGATATCTTCTAGAGTTTTCATTTGAATTATATACTGTAAGGGACAATTTTAATTTATAATATGTGGCCAAGTAATATACTACTATAATTACTATATACTACATATACAATAATTAACGTAATTATTTGGATAAGGATTAATACTATATACTTGAAAATAGCCTTGGAAATTATGTAATATTTATTAACAAAAATTTTAAGATTAAAATGGTTACTGTGAGTCAACCTTAAGAGATAGACATATGCTGTCGCGAACTTTTTTGTAGGTCTTATTAAGTTGTCCATAGAAAATATTCTTCTATCTATTTTCAATTGAGCAGCGTTCGTAAGAAACGTGTTTTTTCGACTGTTTTTTTGCCGATTTAGGTTGCAAATTAGGTCTCCACGAATGTACCTTTGATTTAAACGGGATAATATATAGCCTATTTTCATTCCGAAAGTCCATTCTATGTATTAGTGAAAGAATTTTTTAAATCGGTTCAGTAGTTTTTGAGCCAAATTATTACAAACATACAAAAATACAAAAATACAAATGTTCTCTCTTTATAATATTAGTATAGATTAGTATAGACAAGGCGTGATTTTATTTATGTATGTATTGACTATTTCTAGTGGCTATTAGCGGTTGGAAAAGAACAGTTGAAGATCGAGCTCAGTGGCGTGCTATAGGCGAGGCCTATGTCCAGCAGTGAACTAATACAGTCTGATAATTAAGATATCTATGACAACAACCTCTAAATCCGCTAAACTCTTTAATTATATAGAGGCAAGAAGGTGATAATTAAACAAAAAGTAAATATTTGCATTTAAGCATTTTGGTGGCGATCAGATTGTATGTATTAGATTTTGTCTCAACGTTGGCAATTTTGTTGTTATACCTACCCAGTTTATTCATCGATTGTTTATTTTTATTATAATTTACGATCGTACAAAACGAAAATACCGACTTCACATGCCGCGATAGTAAAATGTACTGGCTAGTTATAATCATGTCATCTAAGTATATAAATTTGCTAATATTGTTTATCTCCGGAGATAATTGTCGCTAAAATTGAATGTGAATAAAAATGAACGTGACCAAACGGGAGGCATATCTCTTAAACAAAAAAAGAATTTTTCAAATCGGTTAAGTTTTATGGAGATCTAAGGTAACAAATATGTCGGTTATAAATAGAAATACAATTATATTTATTCTAAAACTGTGTACAAGATCTTAAATATAAATATTTAGGTATCAACAGTTTGTTCAAACAGTTTGTCAAAGCAAAAGTAATTTAAGTAATATAAATGTTTTAAGTAATATTATTTCTAGTTGCTATGGCATATATAGCTTACCTACATAGCAAAAGCAAAACAAATCTGCATCATTTTTTATTCATTTTCAAAGCACGAAAGGACTTATGTAGGAGTCAGAGACCCTTTGGTACCTCACCTCTACACTTCACCCAACCTCGTCCGACAGAGACTTTTCACTAGAGACTAGCAACGTCGAACCAACTTTAGTAACTTGTGAACTGTATTATAGGTACAGTAACCATATTTTATATTATGTAATTTAAAATTACACAGGTGTTACATTATCAAAGAAGACATCCAGTCTGCAATAAACATATTTACATGCCACGTGATATTTTAGTTCTTTTTAGCCTAGTAATATTTTTAGTGAGTAGTCAGGTATTTTGCTCTAGTTAGATCTAAAAGACCATCTTGCAGCTATTATGCTAGAAATACTATGTCTGTAAAACAAAAAGTCACGGATGCGAGATTATGAAGGTAACATAGGTACAAAAAATCAAAAATCATTAATGTAGTTAAACATATTTTAGTTTTTAACAATAATAGTCATGTCAATAATTTAATTTATTATTTTAAAAAAAAATTGAAATATGACCTTACCAATTTGTTAGTTTGTTTTGTTGGACGGTGCGTTCCAGTTAGATGGTTGGATGTTGGATCGTGTAGAGGTTATAGTGACGGTAAAGTTAGCGATTAGTATGCTGGAGGCGGGACGGGGTTCCGTCACGACTTTTTGCCTGTCCGAATAAAACACCTTTTTAGCCTCGTAACAAGGCTGTTGAGCTTAGACTTCCAGGAAATTCATGTGATTATACGAGTAAGTTAGGATTAAAACAAGATTATTGCTGTTGACTCTTATGGCTTCGTGTTGTTGAAAGCATATTTATATATACACTAGCAGCCCGCCCCGGCTTCGCACGGGTAGAACATATATGCCTACAAAATTTGCATCAGTTTAATGCATCGAATATAAAATATGAACATATTTAACAACCATCGTCATATTTCATCCAATTTACACAAAACCTTAACGAATTATGCACCTAAACCTTCCTCATAAACATTCTGGCTATTGGTGAAAACCGCATGATAATCCGTTCAGTAGCTATTGAGATTATTGCGAACAGACAGACAGACGCAGTGATGAACTTTGTTTTGTAATACTTACGTATTGATATTGGACGGCCCTTTGGCGTAAAGGATAGTTACCCTGATTCTGACCCGACGGTCGTTGGTTCTAATCCTAGCTATATACCTACCAATGAAAGTTTTATGTGCATTTATGAATCATGAGTTTTCGGACAGTGGTAGTGGAATCATTAAATCTACCAAAAAGTAGCTTACCACCAAGGAGTACATCTGCCGCCGTAACCTTACGGCGTTCCCCGACGCAAAATGTAGTGGTAATATACGTTTAACGTGTGTATCTGTGTGCCTGTCTGTAGCATCTTACCACCTAACCGGATGAACCGATTTTGTTTTTACTATTGATAGTTTTTCTTGTTTGATAGATGTCTTCATCGAGAGTTTTCTTAGCTTTGATTCATGAAAATTCGTTCAATCGTTATAAAACTATGAGCTTTTTTCTAGTTAATTGCGCTATGAAATCAACTTTCATAGGTCTGATCAATTCGAAAATCTTCTTCTTCAACGATATTGTAAGAACATGGAAGCCTCCTGGACTCTACAGAATACTCAAATCCCCACCAACTTACAGCTCAGATTTTAAATGTCGTGTTTAGAGTCATTGGAAAAAGCTATTATACATAGATCAGTCGGGGTGGTTTAAAATATTATATTATATTAATATATATATAGATGAATATTATTATATACAATAGATCATATTATTATACTATATTGACTTCAAATTGATTGTGATCGGTGGGGATCTACAGCATAGCTAAGCTTATAATAATATTTTCGTAGTAACTATGACCTAATCTGTGGTTTCACTGCAAATATTTTATTAATTTTGCGATGCGTGTTTGTGAAATTCGTGATATCTTCTAGAGTTTTCATTTGAATTATATACTGTAAAGGACAATTTTAATCTATAATATGTGGCCAAGCTAATAATAATAAATAAGCTAATTATTTGGATAAGGATTCATACTATATACTTGAAAATAGCCTTGGAAGTTATGTAATATGTTTTAACAAAAATTTTAAGATTAAAATGGTTACTTTGAGTCAACCTTAAGAGATAGACATATGCTGACGCGGACTTTTTTGTAGGTCTTATTAAGTTGTACAACTCTTGCATAGAAAATATTCTTCTATCTATTTTCAATTAAGCAGCGTTCGTAAGAAACGTGTTTTTTCGACCGTTTATTTGCCGACTTAGGTTGCAAATTAGGTCTCCACGAATGTACCTTTGATTTAAATGGGATAATATATAGCCTATTTTCATTCTGAAAGTCCATTCTATGTATTAGTGAAAGAATTTTTTAAATCGGTTCAGTAGTTTTTGAGCTTACTCATTACAAACATACAAAAATACAAAAATACAAATATTCTCTCTTTATAATATTAGTATAGATAACTCAAAAATAAATTAAACTAAAAACGATTTTAACTAATGATAAATAAAATAAAATTAATAAGTTCATTCGGTTCATTTTAATCATTTCAGATTGTTAATAAAACCTAAAGCAATATGTGATTATTCATTGAGATATAAATTTACATTATTATAGGTAAAATAAACATGGAACAAACTAAATAAAAATATAATTGTCCAAAAATTATCAAAACAGTAGACTTTAAAATAAATAATTACAAACCATCTATTAATTTCAATGAAATACTTATAAAATTACTTATATTACTTTAGTTGTACAATATCATGCCACATGTTCTGTGTTATGTTTTAAGTAAACATCGGTCGGACTGTTCTGCTTGGAAGCAAGAAATCGTCTGTTACTAGTTACTACATAAATTTTTCTTCTTACCTATATATATTATACATACGCACATAAGATATATTTATTGTAATATTTTTATTTTATACCTACTTAGATTTGCATTGTATTAATAGAATAAAATTTAAATATTTAGAATTCCTCATGTAAGTGAATTTAAATTCTTTTTAAGAAATAAATGTGTTAAACCACAGATTATATAATAGTTACTACGTAACAGGTACTTCACTCCCCTACAAAAACACAATACCAACGTTTATTTCAGACAATACAAGCAAAAATGTGTCTAAGGTGCTCGACCTAGCGTTGTTATTACTTCGTTCGACGCGCGATGTACCCTCGCGCGCCTGATTCAGTAAAGAGTTGACTCAATGAAATAAAATAAAAATTACTAATTATTTTTATTAACCTCACGAAATAACATCAAAACTCCTAACTAAGAGTCGAATTTAAAATCGAGAAAGTGAATTTTAAGCCATTTTGTCCTTTTAGTATCGTTAGCATAAAATAAACCGGCCAAGTGCAAGTCGGACTCGCGCACGAAGGGTTCCGTACCAATATCTATAAAAACGGCAAAAAAAACATGTCCGTTGTATGGGAGCCCCTGCCCTACTTAAATACATTTTACTACAAGCTTTTATTTAACTTGCAATGTATGTATGTCACTATGTATGTTCAGGTGGAATCTTGGAAGCTAAAGTAGACCCACTTCCCGATGTCCGATTGGACTCAAATTTGGTGAACTTATGAATCTTCGGTGACAACAATGAAATGGTACCATGGAGTTGGTCTGATGATGGAGACGGAAGGTGGCCATAGCATCTCTGTGATAAAACAACATAAACCCACCGAGTTTGGGCTCGATTGATTGACCACGGCATCTCTGCGATAAAACAACATAAACCCACCGAGATTGGGCTCGATTGATTCGTCATAAGGAGAACTTTACACCTAGATCTAGGGTCTGATGATGAAGCTAGAAGGTGGTCACGGCATTTTTAATAAGAAGACGGTATTTATTTAACTAGTAGGTACCTATTATTTATATCTATGTAAATTGCACAGTTAACTAACTTACGTAGTTAGTTACGCAAATAATATCACCTAAATACTACAAAGTTTCTATTATTAAACCAGAAATAACTGAAATTTCAAGTAGCGAATTGCAAACTTATAGGCAGGGTTTCGAAGCGCATCCGGACAGCATGACGACGCTCGCGCGAATACGCGCGGCTATGGCTCGCTGCGTGATGTTACGTTACTCCCCCCGCTACCCGAGCAAGCGGCAAGCAGGAGCAACTAATTATTATTATTTAGGTACTTTTCGAAGGTAGTTTAGCGAATGTAGCGTCACCACAATAATTTCATCAACATTTTCACGATACATCTATAATATTATAGGTAATACCTTTAAACGAGAAAACCTTGTTTATATATGTATATAATCGGGATCTCGGAAACGGCTCCAACGATTTACATGATATTTAGTATGCAGCGGGTTTCGGGGGCAATAAATCGATCTATTTTTTTTAGAAAACGTCATTTTATCCGTGTTTTTAGGCATTGAAAAACTGCTACAATATTATTAGAATACAAAGGGTAATTTCGGCGTATTTTAAGACGTTATGATAGCTTGGTGGATGATCGATAGGACGGCGCTTTGGAGGTCCCTGGTTCGATTCCAGATAAGATGACTAACTTTCCTTTTTTTTATCAAGTTCTTTTCTTTCTTTTGTGAGTAAAACTACTATTAGGAGCAAAAAAAAAATGCAAAAACACTCGATTTAACATTTTAAAAAAATGTATAATACCAAGCAAAGCTGGGTCATCGAGATATATTTCATTTAAACTTAACATTTATAAAATGTTAACGAGTTATGGTTGCGACGCTATTTTCGCAAAATTACCTTCGTAATGAATATTTATTTTATTAGACAGTAGGTACCTGTATCACCATGCTTTGCTCGGTGTTATTTTTTTGTAAATCGTGTTTTTTGGCAATTCTTCGGCTCCCAATAAAGAAGGAACTTGTAAAAAACGTAAAATGACCATCTTGTTTGGACTCGAATCGGGGTCCTCTAGCACAGAAAATATAATATACCTAGTCCCCTCTAGTTTAGTGACCGGCTTTGTTTTCTTATCGAGCTAGCCTTGTAGAAAGTAGCGAAACTTACCTTCGTATTCTAATAATTTGTAGCAGTTTTTCATTGGCTGAAAACACGGATAATACGACGTATTCTAATAAAACTGGCCAAGTGCGAGTCAGACTTGCGTCTCACACACGTAGGGAGGGCTACAAAAATATTAATGCCTGTAAACACAGTACAATACGAAACATAACAGAGTTACGTAGTATTATTATTATCTTTTCTATGACAGAGTTGTGAACCGCGTGCTTGTTTACTTTAACGCCATCTAACGAACGCTATTATTAACACAAAGTTGTTGTTCGGTTGTTGATCTCAGAGTAACTATTACTAGAGTCACTAGAGTTATTTAAACATGTGTTTTAAGTGTGACGTTCGACGTCTAGATGAAAGCTGAATGGCTCAATACCTTTGTTTTTTTTTGTAAATTCAAAGCAATAAGTTATGTTTCTGTTATATCTATAATATTTTTTATTGAATATGATCTATATAATGTAATTTGACGAGTGTAAGTGCAAATTTTTAATTTGCCCATATACTGAATAAATGCTTTGACTTTGACTTTGACTTTGAGAGTAGTAATAGCATTGAAGTAAAACCATAGACGTATTAAAAATGATGGTGCACTCCAGATGTTTTGTCAAATTCAATTTAATCCGTATGCTTTAACGATAAGGTTGTAATTGCTTTGTAGAACAAAACGGCCCAATTGAGAGACACCAGGGTGGGAGTGTGTCTTTCTCTAACAACCTGATAGTCCTATATATGTTCTATACTATATGTATGATATATATGTAAGTTGTCCATACAAAAGAAAGGGACAAACTCCGTTCAAGGTCGTACTCATGAGGGCCAGTGTACGCGATCGAGTTTAATATGTAGCAGGTCTGTGGGTAAAACAAAGAGTTGTCATCCCGAGCAAATAAATTTTGTCAAACGGTTATCATTCACGCGGGGGCACGGGGGTGTGGTTGCCGCCGCCGGTTGTGACTAATTATAGATTAAACACATATCGCATTACCGTCCTTACCGACAACGTCCAATGTATTTTTATTAAGAGAAAAGGATAGAATACGATATTATATAAAATGGCACCAATCCGTAAGTACTTAATACGCATTCAAATAAAAAAGATTTTTCCAAATCGGTTGATAAATTACGGAGTTATGCGGTAACGTAACACACATTCAAAAAACACAGTCGAATTGAGAACCTCCTTCTTTTTATGTCGGTTTCATAGAATAGTAGGAATAAAAAAAATAAACAAAACTAAATTAAAATCCGGTCCAGTCACTTGGGTTGGGAGCTAAGATACCACAGACATAATTATACAGTATACACACACATGTCAAACTATTTTCTTCAAAATTTAAAAATAGGCAATTTCATTTCGCGCTATAATGTCACATCTGTTTACATAATCTACGAACATGGCGCCAGCAAACATGGCGTCGCGTCGTGAAGTGTCATTACAAATTAACAAAATAACGTTTTATGTATGCGGGTTTTTATTCGAAAATCTGAACTTAATTGTGAAAAGTAACTCCGTCGTCTCAGTTTTTTTTTCCTGACTGGGTTTTGCAGTATCTGAGGACACACGATGGTATTCCGGATACGCAATTTTTAACATAAGCGCGTGCTGTTGTTTCGAGTGCCGAGCTACGTGTGAGCGAGAATATGCCAGCCAGCTTACTCACGGTATTCGACAATGCCAGTTCGAGATGTTCCGTCTAGTAGTATATGTCTATCAGTAATAGTTACTCTGAGGTGGTTAACACGCAGATGACACCTTGACCAGATGGCGCTATACAAAATACACGTTTTTTGTATGGGGACCCCCTTTAATTTTTAACTTTATTTTGATTTTAGTATTTGTTGTTATAGCGGCAACAGAAATACATAATCTGTGAAAATTTCATCTGTCTCACTATTATGGTTCATGAGATACAGCCTGGTGACAGACGGACAGACAGACAGACAGACAGACAGACAGACAGACAGACAGACGGAGAGCGTAGTCTTAGTAATAGGTTCCCGTTTTACCCTTTGGGTACGGAACCCTAAAAATGAAACATAGTATGCTTGTTTTTTGTCAAACCCGCAAAATGACTATAAAAACTTAAATCGTTTCTAATATAGAATACGAATGCGCAGTTATCCCGTCATTTGAATAATAATATACATTGCGCGCGCGTGAGCAGTGACAACCGACTGGCAGATAGTACCGCCGGAGTTGACGAAAGTTTAGGTATAAATCGCAGTAGCTATGGGCGAGAGAGGGAGGCCTGATTAAACCACAATAAGTTATATTATACTAGCACCCCACCGGCTTAGGATAGTTACCTTGACTTTTAACCCGACGGTTGCTGGTTATAATCCTAGCCATACTGATTTTCTCAAGTTTTTATGTGCATTCATGAATCATGGGTGTTAACAGGTAGTGCGATCATTAAATCAATGTTATGCCTCACTTGCTACCAAAAAGTAGCTTACTACCATCAAGGAATAAGTCTGCCGCCATAACCTTACGGTGTTCCGGCAACACAGCTCTCGGAAGTCACTACATTCTAGGCCTAGCCTGTTCATGTGAAGATACGAAAGTCAATTTGTTTGTTTGGGACTCCTTCACGGTCAAACGACTGGATCGATTCAGCTGAAACTTTGCACAGAGATAGGCAGTACTTCTTCATGGATAGAATACTTTTTATTACGCGGGCGAAACCGCGGGGCACAGCTAATCAGTGAATCAAACTGTGTTGACATAAAATTGATTTATATCGGTTGTAATCTACAGAAATAACGAAGCTAATAATGTTTACGTAGTAACCATCTGCTTCGCTGCAACTATTTGATGCGCATAATTTTAAATCTCTGATATCTTCTGAAGTTTTCATTTAAATAATATAATGTACAAGACAATTTTAATGTATAATATGTGACTAAGGTGATTGACGTAATTGTTCGGATAAGGAATAATACTATACAGGAGAAAGTTGCCTTGAAAGTTATGTAATGTTTTTTTATTAAAAAATTAAAGATTAAAATATATACCAATATACCATCGCAAACTTTTTTGTAGACCATTTAAGTTGTACAATACTGTAGTACATAATTTTGATCTATCTCGTAGGGTTCAGCCAGCGTTTGCAATATAAGCGCAAAAAAGTGTTTATTTACGACATCACAATAGAAACCTCTAAAATTTTAAGTTTCTCTACTATATTATGCATATATTATACATATAAACCTTCCTCTTGAATCACTCTTTAATTTCCGTAAAACATACATAAGAATTCAATAACGTATACAGGGTTCGTAAATGTATTTTTTGACCAAATGTGTTTTTTTTTTTTATTCAACTTTTATTTAGCGGCCTTTTGGCTAAATATAGCTATGGCAGCCCCGTATTAACTTAAAAAGTAAAAAAAAGTTAAAAAGTAGCCGCTTTTTTAAATCCAGAGCGGAGTGAAGGATTTTAAAGTAGAATCCTGAGCGTAGCGAGGGATTTAAAGTACGTCGGCCGAGGGAAAATAATTTTGCAGCCGAGTTATACACTCAGCTTTTCATCCCTCTCTATGAGAAAAGGAAATAGTTAAAAGGCTCATCATGTAATGTCATTAAATGTCATGACATGTCACTTAATGTTATTAAATGTCATGTACGGCTATAAAATGTCACAAAATGTCATGAAATGTATCATAATGTTATGATATGTCATGACATTTCTTGAAATGTTATTTTATGTCATGAAATGTCACAAAACGTCATAAATGTCATGTAAAGTAACGAAATGTCATTAAATGTCACGCAATGTCATAAAATGTCACGACATGTCATGAAATGTAACAAAACGTCACTAAATGTCATGATATATCACAAAATATCATTGTATGTCATCAAATGTTACGAAATGTAATGAAATGTCATAAAATATCACGAAATGTGACAAAATGTCATCAAATGTTACGAAATGATATAAATGTCGTAAAAAGTAACAAATTGTCATTAAATGTCACGACATTTCATAAAAACGTCACAAAATGTCATGAAATGTAACAAAATGTCAATAAATGTCATAATATGTCACAAAACGTCATGTTATGTCCAAAATGTAATCAAATGTCACGAAATTTCATGAAGAGTAACGAAATGTCATTAAATGTCATGAAATGTCACCAAATATCTTGAAATATTATTTTATGTCATGAAGTGTCACAAAATGTCACGAAATGTCATGTAATGTCCCAAAATGTTACGAAATGTCATAAAATGTCATGAAATGTCATAAAATGTCACGAAAAGTCATGAAATATTACAAAATGTCATGACATGTCACGAAATTTTATGCAATGTCATGAAATAAAAAAATGAAAATAAATCGAGTTTTTTTTAAAATACTTTATAGACTAGCGTTTGACCACTATCTCACCTGTTGGTAAGTGATGATGCGGTCGAAGATGGTAAGCACGCTAGTCCTAGAATGGGAACTGGCTCTCAAGGATGGCTGCCGGAACACATTAGATGTTTGGTGACAGATTTTCTAACTTGAGGGTGGTAGCTGGCCAGGCGGACACTATAGATAGTGTCCTACCACCATGCGGGGGTTGTTGGTTTCTTAACGATGTTTTCCTTCACCGGAGGGCCACTGTGAAAAGCGCACATAATTTTTTCGATAGAAAAATCCATTGGTGCACGGCGGTTTGAACTCGGTACCACGGCATCAAAGCCGACCGTTCTCCCGATTACGCCACCGGGCCCTCGAACGATCTCGATTGAACAGGTATCTACTAGGTAAACGTGCTACATCGTCGACCGCATCGTCACTTAACATGAGGTGAGATAGTGGTCAAACGCTTGCCTATCTAGCATTAAAAAAATGTTATACAATATCAAGGAAATTCATTGAACCTCCTTAGACCGGGCACCATAGAAGAACATTCATAAGCCAAAAATTAAAAAAATACTTTCCCGCCCTAGGGCAGAAATGACCTATTTTGCGCGCACTTATCGAGGAACAAACCATCACTTTTCGAATAGATGGCATGAAAATAACTTTTGTCATCGAATGATTTAGTAAATAAGTAAGTAAGGTGTTGGTATCTCACATACCTAGTTTGCAGGATGAGAACGCTGTAGTGTCAGACAGGAAACATATACAGAACCGATAGCCAAAAGGTTAAACAACATCTGTAGTGGGAGTCTACATTATGATAAACGATTGTTATGACGAACGAAAAAATTAGCGTAGGACTGGGTAAAGATCTTGAATCAAGTCGCCTTCGTAGGAAGATAGGAATAGTCGGGGGCGGTAGAGGGAGTCGAGATGAGTCCACCCACTTGTTTTTCCCTGCCGGTGAGGCGCAGTTTTTTTATTTTTTGAAATTGAAATTAAAATATTATCATCATACATTTTGTATCATTTTACTTTCTAGCGCTGTGTGGTCTCTGTTCTAACATAACCTAACCTTCACTTTACGGCCATAAGTAAACACAACAAATTTTTAACACAAATAAATAACTGCTTCTTCTTCTTCTTCTTATGGCTTTTAAACGCTGCTTGGCGTTTTTCTGCCAGTGTCAAAAGTATGGCCAGTGTACAGTATATTTACAAGTAAAAAAACCGACAAAAGAAAGAAAGAAAGAAAGAAAGAATAAATTAAATATGATCTTAAAACTTATAATTGCTTAGAAACATTGCATTTGTTTTGCATTTAAAGTAGAAATATTTTTTTAAGAGAAGCATCTGTCAATGTTAACTAATTGGTGGCTTAGTTTCTTTTCACGCACTTTGACAATTCGGAAATTGATAAGCAATCAAAGAAAATTACGTTTCGTTTTACAGTGCCACAAGTATAACTTGGCGGTGGTGGTTTTTGGAACTAATTCTTTTAATTGAAACTGTGAGTTTGACGTTTGAGAGATTACCGCGACATGATTGTTGATAAATCTGCTACATTAAAATAGTTCAATAATGCCAAAAGTAATTAAAAGTGGTTTAAGAGAAACTGTTATCAAAGTACAAAGTAAAAGCACAGTGGCGCACAGCCGCGCCAAGTTATAGTTGCCGGACTGTACGCATTCGTATGTTCTGTAGTAGGATTATACGTAATTTAAAAAAAAATAATATTAAATATTTCATCGCATCTCCGGGAGCAAGTTTTGCTCCAGGGCGCTTACTAAGAACTCCCTTAACCCCCCCACATTCACAGTTTACACAAATTCAGGCGACTCGATATAAGATCCAACCCTAGGACTGTAGCGCAGGACGTCTTGTAATAAGTAGCGATGATCTCTGTACAATTAAGGTAGATTTTACTTTGTAGAGCCGAAGATTGCTTGATTGTCCAGCAATAGCCAACCACAATTTTTTTTTATTATTCAATATGGCTCCACACGATGAGGGCATTTAGCCAGTGTAGCAGTACTAAATATTTCAAGTTCTTTTTAAATTCACGTTGTAAAGTCGAGTTAAAATCACATTCACAATCAGTTAAGATGAATAAGTCATAGTACAGTCTGAGTCATATACATACCCTCAGTAAAGATGAAACTTTTTTTCTATACGTTATAGGCTAGCGTTTGACCACTATCTCACCTGTTGGTAAGTGATGATGCGGTCGAAGATGGTAAGCACGCTAGGCCTAGAATGAGAACTGGCTCTCAAGGATAGCTGCCGGAACACATTAGATGTTTGATTAGAAACTGAAGAAATACTGAAGATTTTTCGTAGAATTTTGGTGTGAACGCAAATAGTATTGTTTTTCAACATTGTGCTGTTGTGTTGCCCTACACTCACACACATTTACCGCCAGATAATGGTTTAATGATCCACATTTTTTACACAATACCTTGCAGAAGAACTTAAGTTGTAGGAAAAATACAAAGAGAGCACACGCTTATTCACGTTCTCGCCAAAACTATTCAAGATTTTAATGAAGTATTGTGTTGTTTTATTACAAAAAAATGCAGCCAGTAATTTCCTTAGTATGTTTGGCCCCCGTGTTTTAAAAAGTTGATCACCCTTGCATTCATTGCCAAGGCTTTGAAACAGTGTTTAACTGTGCATTCCCATTTTGTTCTTCTGTAGTTTTTGGTTACTGCAAACATTACAACAAGTACTTGCCTACTTACCGAGCTACATGGATTTATTATTATCGTTATTTTTAATAGAACCAATCATTCATTAAAGTTGAAGGCTTCAAGGTTCTAAATGAATAAAAAACAAATAATCTAAACGATGTCTATACATATTCAGAGGTTATCGTCATCATTAATAAGTAATATTGTGCTTGCGAAAGTTTTTTTTTTAAATAAATAGGCATTTACTGAGGCCAACGTGTTTATTTTGCTTACCAAGACTAGTCATAACTTTTTAGACTAGGAGATGCCCTCGCTGAGGTCCTAAATAACCTAGATTGTGCATAGCGAATATTTAGACTCTGGCTATTATTGTATTCTCTGACTTTGGCGTCCATTCCGTGGTTGTTCGGTTTGGGCGATATCGGTAAACAAAAGCATGGCGCGTCTTTGAAATAGATATTTTCATGTCCACAATTTCTGCAATTTGTTGCTGCTAAACCTTCAAGAGATACAAAAATGGGAATGTGGTGGTAAAATTCCAAGAAACAAAACATACTGAGGGCCCGTTGGTGTCGTGGGAGAATAGTCGGCTTTGATGCCAGAGGTACCGAGTTCAATCCCCGCCGTGCAGCAATGGATTTTTCTATTAAAAAATATATGTATGCTTTTCACAGTGGCCCTCCGGTGAAGGAAAAACATCGTTAAGAAACCCCCAACCCCCGCATGGCGTTAGGACACTATATAGTGTCCGCCTGGCCAGCTTGCACCCTCAAGTTAGAAAAATCTGTCGCCAAACATCTAATGTGTTCCGGTAGCTATCCTTGAGAGTCAGTTTCCATTCTAGGCCTAGCGTGCTTGCCATATTCAACCGCATCATCACTTACCAACAGCTGAGATAGTGGTCAAAGGCTAGCCTATATGAAAAAATATATGAATACATATGAATGGGTCTCTGAATCCTTCAGGACATTAAAAGTATGCAGGTGCCATGATTTTTTTTAATATTGTGTAAGCTAGCGTTTGACAGTTAGTAAAAGCACAGATTATATAATAGTTACTGCGTAAAAAAGTGATGATGCGGCACGCTAGGCATAGGCTAGTAGCGTTTTTGATCAGTATCTCGCCTAGCGGCAAGCGATTTTTTACAGATATAAAGATAAAACACATCAAAAAGCCCACTGAAAATGACTCGACCGGGAATGTATGATATATTTTTTTTTTACAGACAAAGAATAGGAACTGACTTTCAGGGACAGGTGACTTGATTCCGCTAACTCAACGTGCCAGAAAAAAAAGGTAATTCTGATAAATAGGTATTCGATTTGATTAATAGAAGGGATTTCAAATGTGTCATGTTCTAAATATACTATCGGGGGAAAACCTGAAGCTGTTAGGTTATAAGGAAAACTAGCAATTTGGAAATGCCGATGCTTTATGTAATAAAATCGTGAATAGTGAGTAAATAGAATAACAAATGTATTTATTCCTCAACATCTACAAATATAAGTAAGTAGTAGGTAAATTCGTAGCTCAACACAATATAACAATTTCTTCTATCGAAGCCTAAAAGTTATTATACTTTACGATGTTATTTTAGTGATGTGATGTTAAACGAATTTACATCACTAATATGTAAAAGTGAAGAGGCAATATTGCCTCTTCATTAGGGTTCCGTACCTCAAAAGGTAAAAAAGGAACCCTTATAAGATTTCTTTCTTTTCCTTACCTTAATTTTCAAATTTTCTGATTTTTCGGAACTTTTCATTTACTTGTGCTGTAAGACCTTGCTGTTGACCAAAATTAACAATTCTAGGTCAACCAATCAATCAATCAATCAATCAATCAATTATTTATTTGCTATAAATAAGGTCACAAAGGTAAAATACATTATAACAATAGGTCCTCTTATTTATACCCTTTCGGGCGTGCAAATGTTATTTACAATTCGTTACAATACTATTGATAATTATAATATGTTCTCACCGTCTACTCAACCATTCCATGTTTATGTTTTGTTCATAATTCTATTATTATTATTTATCAATTACAATTTTACAAGTAAGAACAACACAAAAAATTAAAATTAAAATTGGAATGTCAAAATATTAAATGTCAATGCCATGCAACTACAAATGTCAATGTCAATTAATGGTTAATGTCAAAATATTTTGTATGTCATATAATCTTCTACACTGTAAAAGTTGCGTTCATGCAACCATACATGTAACTTTATTTTAAATTGAGTCAATTGTAATTTTTTTAATGTCGATGGAAGTTTATTATATATTATTATTGCCATACAGTAAACGTTCTTAGAATATATGTTAAGTCTACATTTTGGAAAACAACCGGAAGTACCCTATAGGTTTTGGGTTGAAAACCTATAGGGTACTTCCCGTTGCTCTAGAATCATGAAATTTGGCAAGAAGCAAGGTCTTACAGCACAAATAATGGAAAAATTCCAAAAAAAAAAAGTTGAAAATTGAATGGTGTCCCCATACAAACATAGTTTCGCCAATTAAGATAAGCCTCTGAGTTATATAAGCGCTCATACAATTTAGAGGTCTAGCTTAATTGGTACCGACCAACGTTGGTACGGAAGCCTCGGTGGGCGAGTCCAACTCGACTTAGCCGGTTTTATTTTTGTCTAGATCTTGTAATTATTTGCGGTAATCACAGCTACACTGCACCGCCGCCGTCAGAACACGTTCTACTCTTCATTTGTTTTTTGCAACACCATTATCGGTTCTACACCTAGTACAGCTTATGCTTTATACCTTGATAATTCGATAAACAATGCCGATGGATTTGTTCCTGCAGCCTGTAAGAACTCATTGTATAAAGACTAGATTCTTAAAAAACGTTTTAATTATGAGTCAACAAGTACTTACAACGTACAATATAAATACATAAATCAATTGGGGTTGGTACATAGCAATGGGGTTAACGTACAGATTATAATTATGCAGTATGGATAGTACCTTAGCTGACCACTGTACCCAGCACTAGGTGTCCTAGGAGCTTGTATTGCCGGTTAGAGGGACCTTCTCTGGTCCATAACCATTTGACGAATTTATGTATGTTATTATAAGTAAGTATATCGTATTATAGCGACTATATTACCGTCTATAATCTTCTCGTCTATAACAACATCGCCGGAGATTTTAACTGAATAATTGTTAGCACCTAACTACAAATGTATATGTTTTATTACTAGAAGCAAGACATAAAACGGTGGCAAAAGTCATCAACCGTCAAGGTCACTCGTCCAACGTCCTTGTACCTATTACATAACCAAAATATCAAAGTGTCGCGACAGGTACCATAACATCCGATGATTGACCCACATCCGCAAATTGGCCCTTCCTGTCAGTCTGACCGTCTGGAAACCTCGAGGATCATTGGCTGTTCGTCACTATGCTCGGTGCACTTTGAAACTCAATGGGTACATTGCAATCAGTTTTGTGGTAGATATCTCTTAGGCTAGCGGTTGACCACCATCTCGCCTGGTGGTAAGCGATGATGTGGTCGAAGATGGTGAACACATTAGGCCTAGAAGGGTCTAACTTTCAAGGGCTGTGTGCTGCCGGAACACTGTAAGGTTGTGGTGGTTAATGTTGATGGTGCACTAAGCACAGTTTTTTGGTAACAAGCCAGGCGAAACATAGATTACCTATAATATACTACTAACTTTTTTTTCGGCAAATTTTGTTCAATCGGAACCCTACGTGTGCTAGTATGACTCTTGTGAGTGTCATCATCATCATTTTCCTACCATTATCCCACTCAAGTGGGGTCGGTCCAACATGTCATTCTCTTCCATTCGTGTCTATCCGAAGTCATTTTCGCATCCACTCCTTTCACACCCATATCTTCTATCACACAGTCCATCCATACTTTTTTTGTCTTCCTCTTCCTCTATAGCCGTCCACTTTCATGTCCATCGCCTTTTTAGTCACGTGGACTTCACTTCTTCTCATAATTTGTCCATAACAGGCTGGCCTGGCAGGCTTCTTAAATTTATGCTTTCCATTTGACCCCATTGTAATTTTATCGAGGTCTGATGAGTATCTCCAGACATATCAAAACATATCAAACTTAGCGCTTTTTATGTTTGATTAGCTTTTCAAGTTGGAGTTTTCTTTTTGTAAACTATTTGAATACCCTGATCAATACGTCGATTCCTGAAAAATCCCTAAATTATAACGGCCATGATGCCAGGTTATGGAATGAACTGATGTATCATACATTTTTTTTTGTTTTTTTTTATGATATGAGTTAACAAGATAAACACGTCGCTCGCCTGATGGTAAGCGATGACATCTACTTATAACAGATACATCGGTGTGCAAAATTCTGGACAGCCAGAATTTTGCATGTCTCTGCACTGTGCCTGTTACCTTGAGACATAAAGATGTTGAGTCGCACATGCCCTGTGATTTCACTGGACTGGATACCTTGCCATTTCAACCGAAAAACATTCCTATTTCACGGCTGAAAACGAATTGGCAAAGTGGTGGTACCGCCCCAGGCGGACTAGCAGAACTCCTACCACTACAGTTTGTAGATTTACATTTTGTAGTAGGGAATGATTTGATTCAGGAACAGTTTTTTTTTATTCTAACAAATTACATAGGTGTTAATTTTCAATCAGTTTCAAATGTTTATCATGAATTTGTTATACCACAGAATAAAATATGGTTATACTCCGTCAAAATAAAGGTGATATTTTGTCTAGATTGCATTTGACGTAATAAAACCCCATAACAAAAGCTTGAACTTCCTTGAGTTCCTTGATCCAATCGTTAAAAGGCCATGTGTCATAGTTCAAGGTTTAGTTAAGTGTTCAACCGACTTTCAAAAAAGAGAAGGTTCTCAATTCATCTGTAAGTATGTCTTTTTGTGTTTGTTTCGTGATTACTCCGCCGGTGGTCCGAGTGGTATGATATGTTTTTTTATTGGTAGTGTTGAACATCAAGGTAGTTTTCTCCGTTGTATTTCTATTTCATCGAAATCTATACCCTTTTGACAGATCTCACGTTTTCGAAATATTCTGGCTCCCTGATTGGTCTAAATTTAGTTAAGTGTAGTACCACTAGAGGCGCTGTACTGTTTTATACAAAATTTGCTCGATATACGATACCAAGTGTGTTATGAAAACTCTTTCTATGATCGTGAAATCGATGAAAACTCGTACTGATGAGTATAGTTTCTCCACTCCAGATATACGATCTTTAATTGTATTTTACTTACATTTGTATTTTATCAGCACATCCTCCGTAAGGTCTTTCAATAAGGCCATTACTATACGTGACGAGATTTCTTATTGATAAATAGTGTGCAGTAGGATTGTTCGACACTATCACCGACGATTTAGAAGGATAGCGAAGTGGGGTCAGTCATTATGTACCTATATTAACATAGTCATAATGACTTATCTCGGTGTTACGTGTATAATAAAACCTGTTTACTACACGTAGTGATTCAATTTAAACAGCATCATTTTTTTTTATCTGATAGCTAATTTTTGACCACTATCTCGCCTTGTGGTAAGCAATGATGTGGTTAAAGATGGTGAACACGCTAGGCCTAAAATGGCCTCTGACTCTCAAGGGCTGTTGTACTGCCGAAACATCGTGAAGGTTATGATGGCAGATTTTCTCCTTGATGGTGATTTACGAAGCCTGTATACATTGTTCGAAAGTTAAAAATTATGCACCATACAACGCAGCGTGTGGTAAAACAGGTACTCTCACCTAAGCACTTTTGCTTAATACGAGTACGTTTGTACTAAAATGTAAATGAGACTAAAGATGTAGTTCTTATTTTTACTACACGTGGCGCCATTTGCCATTTTGATATTAGAAACTTAGAAACGTCAAAGAAAAGATTGTTTTGACTTTTCGGCGGATATATTTATGTTTATTTTATTACTAACTAGCAGCCCGCCCCGGCTTCGCACGGGTAGAACATATATGCCTACAAAATTTGCATCAGTTTGTTGCATCAAATATAAAATATTAACATATTTAACAATCATCGTCATATATCAACCAATTTACACAAAACCTTAACGAATTATGCACCTAAACCTTCCTCATAAACACTCTGGCTATTGGTGAAAACCGCATGATAATCCGTTCAGTAGCTATTGAGATTATTGCGAACAGACAGACAGACGCAGTGATGGACTTTGTTTTATAATACTTACGTAGTGATATTGGACAGCCCTTTGGCGTAAAGGATAGTTACCCTGATTCTGACCCGACGGTCGTTGGTTCTAATCCTAGCTATATACCTACCAATGAACATTTTATGTGCATTCATGAATCATGGGTTTTCGTACAGATCAGGTAGTGGGATCATAGAATCAAAATCAATCAAATCATGGGATCAAAGAAGGGGTATTATACGTTTAACGTGTGTATCTGTGTCTGTCTGTAACATCTTAGCACCCAACCAGATGAACCGATTTTGATTTATTATTAATTTTTTTTTGTTTGATAGATGTCTTCATCGAGAGTGTTCTTAGCTTTGATTCATGAAAATTCGTTCAATCGTTATAAAACTATGAGTTTTTTTCTAGTTAATTGCGCTATGAAATCAACATTCATAGGTCTGATCAATTCGAACTAACTATGACCTAATCTGTGGTTTCACTGCAGATATTTTATTAATTTTGCGATGCGTGTATTTGAAATCCGTGATATCTTCTAGAGTTTTCATTTGAATTATATACTGTAAAGGACAATTTTAATCTATAATATATGGCCAAGATAATTAACATAATTATTTGGATAAGGATTAATACTATATACTTGAAAATAGCATTGGAAGTTATGTGATATTTTTTAACAAAAAAATTAAGATTAAAATGGTTACTGTGAGTCAACCTTAAGAGATAGACATATGCTGTCGCGGACTTTTTTGTAGGTCTTATTAGGTTGTACAACTCTTGCATATAAAATATTCTTCCATCTATTTTCAATTGAGCAGCGTTCGTAAGAAACGTGTTTTTTCGACCGTTTTTTAGTCGACTTAGGTTGCAAATTAGGTCTCCACGAATGTACCTTTGATTTAGACGGGATAATATATATCCTATTTTCATTCCGGAAGTCCATTCTATATATTAGTGAAAGAATTTTTTAAATCGGTCCAGTAGTTTTTGAGCCAAATCATTACAAACATACAAAAATACAAATGTTCTCTCTTTATAATAGTAGTATAGATTGTACTATTTTACCGAAAGATGCAGTTCTTATTTTTACTATACGTGGCTTCATTTGCAAAGTCGCACCATTTTCATATTTAAAACTTTAAAGCGTCAAGGAAAAGATTGTTTCGACTTTCCGACGGATGTTTATGTTCGATTTATTACTTATTGTACTGTTTTCTCGCAAATGTGTTGAAAAACGTTGTATGACACACGTGCGGAATCGGTAGTTTCAAACTCGTGACTATGGTCACATTAGTACATTAATCTACTCGTTTTTAAAAACCACACTTGGTAGCAAGTGTGGCGGTCTTATCGCTTAAAGTAATTTATCTGATAGGTATTATAGGGGAAAGAAGAGGACATTCAAACCTACTATTGACTACTATTGAAAATGACTTGCATGTAAAGTCACCCTTGTCAATGTTGTTGTGTATGATTTTTTTTGTTAGTTTATTTTTGTTTGTATTGTAATAACTATCTGTTAATTTGCTCATTTAATTGTAACCACGTGGTATTATTGTATTCTCTTTGATGTAACCGCGAAAAGGAGTCGTGTCTGGGAATCAGATTTTCTTGTCCAGGCACAGACACACCCTCTAAATACCTGCATTCTCCTAATGTATTGCATAGTTGTGTAAGTGTATTAGTGTTTACGGATGCATTTTATTACCAAATAAATTATTTGATTATTAATTAATTAATTTAATAATTTAATTATTTGATTTAATTATTTAATTTATTTTATTGATTGATTGACATTATAGGTTAAGGGTCAGTTCAGACCACGACGCGATGCGACAAGACGCGACCCGAACTTTTTAAGTGAGTGATACAAAAATGAACTTTATTTACTTCCTACACAAAAAGATTTACTAAATGTAAATCTTACGATACGATTACGATAGTTCAGGGACTTCTGGCTGCGCCGCGCGAAACCACAATCATCGTCACGTTGCGTATCGGTTTGAACTGACCCTAACTTATACTTTAAAATAAGTATTTACTTAGTGCTTTATACAACTCGCGACTTTGACTCCATTATTTGTGGAACGTCAGGATGTTTTTTGCGATCAGTTCTTGGATGTTTGTGAAAAAAGTAAAAATAACACTGAATAAAATAGTACGTTGTCTGTGTTATTTTTACCTCGTTATTATTAAGTAATACTTGCATTTAAAACTAGCTCAACATGTAGTTGACCATTTGAAATTGATTTTAACTATAATCGAGATCGAATAATTTTATACGACATTTATGCTCATTGAGCTTACGTAACACCATTCTCCAACACAATTTGTCATCGTTGCAAGGACAAGACTTTTACAACATCGCAATATTCTTTATTTAAATTACAATAAATAATTTTATAAAGGTTTTTTTGAATTTTTATATTTTACATCAATATGGTGAACACACCAGGCGATAGATCAGATAGTCATACGCTAGACTAACAGATAAACAAAAACATCTACTGTATACTTTATTAATCAATAAATAAATATATACACATGTATGTATTTATTGATTAATATAGAGTTTTTATATTGTATTGTAGTGTCAATAATCTGCTAATTGATGCTGAAATTATGAAGCCACATCCTACTACATTATAAAGGCGAAAGTTTATGTGTATGTTTGTTACTTTTTTACGCTAAAACCACAGCTAAATTACTGAACCAACTGAGCTGAAACTTTTTATCCCGATATTCCCACGGAAACGATGTCTACGCGAGTAAAACCGCGGGGCTCAGCTAGTGTATAATAAAAAAGTGTGTGAAGGTGTGTACTTTTGAATAGAAACAATGATAAACTAATAAAATAAAGGTATTAAATAAAATTAATAAAGGTTTAATTTAAAAATACTGTAATAACAACTTTTAACTATAAGTAATACTACTTCACAATCAACGTTTTTAAAATATTCACAGACACACACACTATTCAATATCAAACACCGCACCGTATTTTTAACCGACTTCAAAAAAAGGGTTTCTCAATTCGACCGTATATATATATATCTATATTTATGTTTGTTCGCGGATAACTTCGTCGTTTATGAACCGATTTTGATTATTCTTTTTTTGTTCAAAAGGAGATATCTCAAGTGTGGTACCATGGTAATTTTATCGACGTCTGATAAGTATCTCCAGAGATATTGAGATAAATATCTCAAAATTGGTACTGAAAATGAATAGCGCGGCATTGAAGTTGGTTCTTTTTTAGTTTTTAAACGATATTATCGATATAAAACAGGTGTTATATGTAAAAATAAAATATCTTGAATATGTGTATGACACTTGGGAGATTCATCGGCTATAGACTTCATAGTTAAATAATACTTTTATTCAAAATGTTCATTCAACCCCTAAGTAGGTATGCATAATCGTAAATTAATAAACAGATTAAACCAAACACGACATCTCTGCTGTAAGTTGATAAGAGTAAGAGGATACCTGAATTTCGAATTGATCAGACCTATGAAAGTTGGTCTCATAGCGTCATCAAATAGAAAAATATGATGGGATTTTCATGAATCAAAGCTAAGAACACTCTCGATTAAGACACCTATCCAACAAACAAAAAACTAAATCAAAACCGGTTCATCCGTGTGGGCGCTACTACACCACAGATAGACACACAGAAACACAGATACACACGTCAAATTTATAACAACCCCTTTTATTTGCGATGGGGGTTGAAAATTCTGTTGCTGTGCGCGCATCGTAAGAATTCACTCTTAAATTTTTTTCCTATAATAAGAAGTGTAGAGAAAACCTTCCTTATATTTTCTTCTTCTGTAAAGTCGGACATAACTAACAATCAAATCAATACCTCTCATCGTTTCATAATATCTCAATAGGTACCTAAACAAGATTTGCAAATATTTCGCGTTTATCATGGTGTTTCGTGACGGTACGGACATCAATGAAATGTCGTGGTTCATGAACACGGAACCCTTTCCAATCTTTTGTTCCTTTACAAGTAATAAATGATACAAATAATAATAACTGTAAATAATATTGTAAGCTTTTTAATTGCCTGGCGTCACTCGATATTTTTCGACCGACTTTCAAAAATGAGAAGGTTCTCAATTCGTCTGTATGTTTTTTTTAATAAATGTAACGCAGTTACTCCATCAATTGTGAACCGATTCGAATGATTCTATTTTTAATTGGTAGGGTACAATACCAAGGTGGTGCCATTGTAATTTCATCAAGATCTGATAAGTATCTCTAGAGATATGGAGATAAATACTTCAAACTTAGTACTGAAAATTACTAGCGCGGCAATGAGCGCGGCATTTCTTTTTTCGAAGGCGGTTGAGAGAACTCACAAAGGATGACATAATTATCCCTGTCAAGGTAATATTACCGTGCCCTGTTGTTAAAAAGTCCCCAGTTATACATATAAGCAAATATTCTCCACAAAGGATGGAATCTTAGTTTACAGTTCACCCCAGGTCAGGGCCCCAGGCCCGTGGATCAAATGCCACCATGACGACAGCTGGTAAAAGTTAGTATATTCATTAACATATTTTTAAAGCTCACTAACATTACATTACTAGTATTCTTGTTAACCCCTCCAACGAAGCTAAAATGCTTGTTTCTGGAGTGGGTTCAAGTTAATAATGGGTGGAGCTCGAACTCACGATCCCTCGAGCGCCTGTCCGACGCCTTAGCCATTGGACTAACGTCGCTTTAATCAACTCAATATCAATATTTGAGTCTAATAGTCGCAAATTAGGTCAAATTATCGTAATTGCAGTAAATTATACAGAAATGTCACGATCTAGAAATCAGCAAAGGTTAGTTTGTTCCGAGACCTTTAACTCTGTTTGTGACATATATAATGGTACTTAGGTGCCTAGTTAGGCTAGCTGCACATTAGGTACCTTCTATTCTCAATGGTAGGTACTTTGGCCACAGATTATATTATACAATTCGTAACGTTGATGTCTAGAAATCTAGATGCGATAGAGCTTGGTAATAGATACCTAGGCAAATTTTTGGAGCGATCTATAGCACATTATTATGTAATGTAACTTATAAAACCCCTTTCTGTTTATGTAATATCAATCCTATCAATCCTATTCTATAAATCTTATCCTATCAATCTTATCCTATCAATCCTATCCTATCAATCCTATCCTATCAATCCTATCCTTCCTATCCTATCCTATTAATATTATCAAGGAGAAAGTGAGTACCTATGTTTATTTTTTTTATATCTTATTGGCTAGCGTTTGACCACTATCTCACCTGTTGGTAAGTCATGATGCGGTCGAAGATGGTTAGCACGCTAGGCCTAGAATGGGAACCGGCTCTCAAGGATAGCTGCCGAAAGTTCCGGCTGAAGAAAATCTGTCGCCAAACATCTAATGTGTTCCCACAGATTTTCTGACTTAAGGGTGGTAGCTGGCCAGGCTGACACTAGATAGTGTCCTACCACCATGCGGGGGTTTGGTGGTTTCATAACGATGTTTTCTCTTCACCGGAGGGCCACTGTGAAAAGCGCACATACTTTTTGCGATAGAAAAATCCATTGGTGTACGGCGGGGATTGAAATCGGTATCTCTGGCGTCAAAGCCGACCGTTCTCCCACTAACACCAACGGGCCCTCAAAGTACCTACATTTGTATGTATATTCCGTTTTCACGTCGAAGAGGCTACACCGATTTTGATATTTTTTTGCATAGAAATAGATTAGACCTTGGGGACGGACATAAGCTCCCTTTCGTCCTCGCCGATGAAGTCGCGGGCTCCAGCTAGTAACCACAACTAAGTTAACCATAAATAAGTGTATATTCCGTAATAATTTCGTAACTGGCAGGATGTTTTAGGTATGCCTGTACCGACTAACTACACCCAGATACCACAAGCATCCGTAAAATACCACAAAATGTTGGATAAATATAATCTCAGTGCGTAAATGGTAAAAGTCTTATTACAGTTCTTAATATTAGATTGTTATTGAATCCTGACAAAATGCCTATAATTTAATTATCATTGTACATAATCATCATACATACATACAATCTCGTCTTTTTCTCGTTGACGTAGGCAGAGACTTCTTCTTTCCACATGCTACGATCCTGACGTACCCCTCTTTCGCTTCTTCCACTTATATTATTATACCATTACTTATTATAAGACTTACAAAGACTTGAAAAGCACACAGCCCTTTAGAGTATTCTATGCCTAGTATGTTCAACAATTTCAACCACATCATCGCTTGCCACCCAGGCAAGATAGGGTTCAAACGCTATAGCCTAGGTTTAAGAGATTAAAAAACTTAGAGATTGTAAAGACCTAGTACTTATTATACCAATCGATACCAATAATTGATTTCTATATTATTATATATATATATATATTAGTATATTATATATATATATTATTAGTATATTATATATATATTATTATATATATATTAGTATATTATATAAATATATATTATATATTTATATAAATATACTAGCTGTTCCCAGCGGCTTCGCCTGCGTTAAAAACAACTTTTTTTTTCATAAGAACCATCTCCTGACGATAAAAAACACAACAAAAAAAAATTAGCGAAATCGGTCCAGTCGTTCACGCGTGATGTCGTGACCAAGGGCAATTGGGATACATTTTTATATAAAAGAAGACTAGCTGTGCCCCGCGGCTTCGCCTGCGTTAAAAACAACTTTTTTTTTCATGGGAACCATCTCCTGACGATAAAAAACACAACAAAAAAAGAATTAGCGAAATCGGTCCAGCCGTTCACGCGTGATGCCGTGACCAAGGGAAATTGGGATTCATTTTTATATATAAAGAAAGATATATACTAATTATTATATATTCTGTGCTTATATTAGAATTTATAATGCAGTGGAAAGTGGAAATTAAAGTGCAATTAATTGATAACAAATGTTCATTATGTTATTGCTTAAATATTTGTTGTCATTCGTAGAACGTGAGTATTTAAATTACAATAATGAAATCGTAAATATTACTTGATGAAATCAAATTCGTACTACTTTTGTTATCAGTAGGTAGTAAGTTTGAATGCGTATATTGCATATTAATTGCTGTAATAATTTGACCTTACTCTTTAGTATGAAATAACACGAAATATAGTCAAAGAACGAAGGAGACGGCTGTTGGTGATGAAAGATGGTCAAAACCTGGGCTGCGTTCACGACCTACGCTCGGAGTCCAACCAAACGCTCTAACCCCGTTCACGACCTCAGAGCGTCACATTCGCTGAACGAGTTATTAGAGAGAGAGGTTAGAGCGTTTGGTTGCACAGGTTGTATTCCGAGCGTAGGTTGTGAACGGAGCCCTGAGCATAGTGGAAACCTGGCAATATATTTAGCGTCTATGTACTTTTACTATTCATTATATATTATACTAGCAGCCCGCCCCGGTTTCGCATGGGGAGAACATTCCTATATGCCTACAAAATTTACATCAGTTTGTTGCATCAAATATAAAATATTAACATATTTAACAATCATCGTCATATTTCAACCAATTTACACAAAACCTTAACGAATTATGCACCTAAACCTTCCTCATAAACACTTTGGCTAAAACCTTGGTGAAAACCGCATGATAATCCGTTCAGTAGCTATTGATATTATTGCGAACAGACAGACAGACGCAGTGATGGACTTTGTTTTATAATACTTACGTAGTGATATTGGACGGCCCTTTGGCGTAAAGGATAGTTACCCTGATTCTGACCCGACGGTCGTTGGTTCTAATCCTAGCTATATACCTGCCAATGAAAGTTTTATGTGCATTCATGAATCATGGGTTTTCGTACAGAGGTAGTGGGATCATGGAATCAAAATCAATCAAATCATGGGATCAAAGAAGGGGTATTATACGTTTAACGTGTGTATCTGTGTCTGTCTGTAACACCCAACCAGATGAACCGATTTTGATTTTATTATTATTATTGATTTTTTTTTTGTTCGATAGATGTCTTCATCGAGAGTGTTCTTAGCTTTGATTCATGAAAATTCGTTCAATCATTATAAAACTATGAGCTTTTTTTCTAGTTAATTGCGCTATGAAATCAACTTTCATAGGTCTTATCAATTCGAAAATCTTCTTCTTCAACGATATTGTAAGAACATGGAAGCATTGACCTGTTGCTGGGACACATCTCCTGTACTCTACAGAATACTCAAATCCACACCAACTTACAGCTCAGATTTTAAATGTCGTGTTTAGAGTCATTGGAATGCTTTTATTGAAAAGATTATACATAGATCAGTCCGGTTGGTTTATATATAGATCATAACTATATTATACAATAGAATTTTATACAGTAAAAATATATTATTATACTATATTAACTTCAAATTGATTGTGATCGGTGGGGATCTACAGCATCGCTAAGCTTATAATAATATTTTCGTAGTAACTATGACCTAATCTGTGGTTTCATAACAAATATTTTATTAATTTTGCGATGCGTGTATGTGAAATTCGTGATATCTTCTAGCGTTTTCATTTGAATTATATACTGTAAAGGCCAATTTTTATCTATAATATGTGGCCAAGCTAAATAACGTAATTATTTGGATAAGGATTAATACTATATACTTGAAAATAGCCTTGGAAGTTATGTAATATTTTTTAACAAAAAATTTAAGATTAAAATGGTTACTGTGACTGTACCTTAAGAGATAGACATATGCTGTCGCGGACTTTTTTGTAGGTCTTATTAAGTTGTACAACTCTTGCATAGAAAATATTCTTCCATCTATTTTCAATTGAGCAGCGTTCGTAAGAAACGTGTTTTTTCGACCGTTTTTTAGTCGACTTAGGTTGCAAATTAGGTCTCCACGAATGTACCTTTGATTTAAACGGGATAATATATAGCCTGTTTTCATTCCGAAAGTCCATTCTATATATTAGTGAAAGAATTTTTTAAATCGGTCCAGTAGTTTTTGAGCCAAATCATTACAAACATACAAAAATACAAAATTACAAATGTTCTCTCTTTATAATATTAGTATAGATATAGATTATATTTATATATTCTGGCATAGGGTCTGACCAGCAGTATGACCTGCAGCAGTAAGATCGGTATCTCTTTGATTCGCATAATTTTTATTCCTTATTTACTTTAGCATAACGGGGTAACGCCACAGAATACTTAGTACTAGCACATGAGTAAAGAAAAAGGAATTCCTTTTCAACCGACTTCCAAAAAGAAAGAGGTTCTCATTTCGTCTTGTATGTTTTTTTGTGTATGTTACGTGATTACTCCGTCAATTGTGAACCGATTCGAATGGTTTTTTTTTGTAATCGGTAGGGTACATTTCCGAGGTGGTCGCATTGTAATTTCATCGAGATCTAATAAGTATCTCCAGAGATATGACGATAAACGTCTCAAACTTGTAACTGAAATTGACTCGAGGGGCATTCAAGTCGGTTGTTTTAGTTTTTAAACTACTCGTATCTTAATTATCTTTACTCGTGTGGTACCTACTAGTAACGCATAAATAACAGTAGGTAATGTAAAAATATGATGCCCAGAATTTTATGCGTTTACAATATTATTCTTTGGAATATTATGTTATGCTAACTGCGCCCTACGGCTTTGCCCGCGTTTAATATTTCAATTTTATTTATCTGTTGGATTCAATTTTGTTTTCGCGGAACTCTATTTTTTTTACTAAAATAATAGAAGCCGAAATTACTCCTTATAATATCAGCTATCTGCCAGTGAAAGTCCCGTTAAAATCGGTCTAGCCGTTTCATAGATTAGCCGGAACAAACAGACAGACAGAGAAACATTTTAAAAATTGTTTTTTTTAATGAAAGTACCATGTATACTTTCATATGCATTTAGTAAAAAGTTGTTAATTTGCAATTAAAAAAGAAACTTCAATTTTATTTATCTGTATGTACCTATAGATAAAAGTAACGCTAACAGTCATTATTATGTCACACAAAATATGCTTTTTTTCAAAGCTTTTTAGCAATATGGGTTGCACATTACTATTATTCTTTCACTTTGTTTTGACAGCTCTGGGAAGGCGAAATGTCGGCCCACAAAACCTTTATTATCAAGCGGAAGCTTGCCAAGAAGCTGAAACAAAACCGGCCTATTCGCCAATGGGTTAGAATGCGCACAGGGAATACTATTCGTTACAACGCTAAGAGGCGTCACTGGAGGAGGACAAAGCTCAAGCTGTAAGCTTGATGCTACCCCATTATACTTTTAAGTTAATAAATTCCCTGATTACATTCTTGTTGACCCCTCCTACCACATGAGTAAAGAAGCTCCTACTAAGCTAAATATGCTTGTATCTGGAGTGGGTTCACGTCAATCTCGTCAATTCTCGTCGATAACGTCAATAGTGCAATGGGTGGGGATCAAACTCACGACCTCTCGATCGCCAAGCCTACACCTTAGCCAATGGGCCATTGCCGCTAATAATAAAAAAAAATTACTAGGTATCGTAAATGATGACATAACATGTTATGCATCCTTGTCTAGCCAATAGTAGCATCAAATAGTTGTCTCAGTAAAAAATCTTGCTACGGCTACTTGTTCATTATTCTGTTCTATGGCCATGACCTTCACTTCAAAAAAATCAGAATGCGGGCCGCGGTTTAAAAATTTGCAGGTTCTGTTAAATCTGATAACCGTAAAAACGTAGTTAAATAAGATGAATTTAAAACTTATCATATGCGGTTGGTGAAATACATTTTCTATGGAACAAACTACAAAGTTAAGTTTGTCCTTTAACCCAGTTTTATTTAAGTTATTTTAGGAGATTAAAACCACATCCAGGATTGCAGAGTCCGCAAGTGAGTTTGCGAGTAGATCAGCTAAATATAACAATGGATACGGTTGTTTACCAAAGTCATATCTATAGATACGGTCAGAGCCCTCAAACGATCTGCGAGATGCATTGGATAAATGTTCATACAAACGGTACCTAAAAGGCAATTATGCCCCTTATCAGTGGCAAATTGAAGACGGTTATAAACTAATTTATCATAATATATCAGAGTGCACTAGATTTGTAAGTACTTAGATAGAATTATTGTAATAAATTATATTCTCTGATATATAGGTACTTACCTACTTCTGATAAACTGATGCAAAGTGTGTATTATATAGGTATGTAATTAGTATAACGCAATTCCTACCGATTTTCGCTCACCAGGTGCCGCCACTGGGTTAAATGGTCCTAATGACAGCTGTCAAGTATAATAATAATTTATGAAGGACGGTACGATCGACATTTGTCGGGCATGCCGCCGTTTCGGAGAGGCACTCAGGCATATTATTTTCGGTTGTTCTCATCTTGCTAACGTCGAGTACTTGCTCAGACACAATCTTGTATCCACGATCATCCACCAGCAACTTGCTCTTCAATACGGCCTATTCGGATCCGAGGTACCCTACTATAAGTACGCACTCGCGCCAGTTCTCGAAAATAGTCGTGCATTGCTCTATTGGGACCGCTAGGTTATCACGAACAGAACTATTGTTGCCAATAAGCCTGATATCGTGATAGTCGACCGGTCCCAGCGGCGGGCAGTACTAGTGGACATCACCATCCCGCATGACGAGAACCTCGTGAAGGCAGAGAAGGACAAGCTTTGCAAGTACCTTGACTTGGCTCACGAGGTAACCGCCATGTGGGATGTTGACTCGACTAACATTGTCCCGATTGTTGTTTCTGCAAACGGCCTTATAGCGAAAAGTCTCGAGCAACATCTGAAGAGACTAGATGGCTGGATCAAGGGCCAGGTACAGAAAGCGGTACTTCTTGACACGGCACGCATTGTCAGGAGGTTCCTTTTTAGGGTTCCGAACCCAAAGGGTACCAACGGAACCCTATTACTGAGACTTCGCTGTCCGTCTGTCTGTATGTTTGTCTGTCTGTCTGTCTGTCTGTCTGTCTGTCTGTCTGTCTGTCTGTCTGTCTGTCTGTCTGTCTGTCTGTCTGTCTGTCTGTCTGTCTGTCTGTCTGTCTGTCTGTCTGTCTGTCTGTCTGTTGAAATTTTCACAGATGATGTATTTCTGTTGCCGCTATAACAACAAATACTAAGAACAGAACAAAGTTAAAAATTAAAGAAAAATTTAAAAAGAGTTTTTTACGATAGCGCCGCACCATCTAGGTAGCATCAAAGATATCGTCTTTACCTTAATCTGAATCTCGGAAGCGGCTCCAACCATTGAATAAAATTTAGTATACGGGGGTTTTCGGGGGCGATAAATCGATCTAGCTAGGAGTCATTTTCAGAAAATGTTGTTTTATTCGTGTTTTCAATAATCAACTTTATTGATAATCAACTTAAAATATTACTCTTCCCGACATCTATTGGCGAGTAGAAGTAGCTTTAGTGTAACTGTGTTGGTAAAGCAGTTAGTTGCTCTCAATAAAAAAAAGTATTATTCAAGAATCAAGAATCAAAGAATCAAAGCATTTATTCAGTATGTAGGCAGTATAAATATACGCACATATACACGTCAAAATCATAAATCATAACCAATTGTCAAGTAAACATAGCAAAAGCAGAATTTAACGCTTTGAATTAGAAAAAAAAAGTAATGAACCATTCAGCTGTCATCCAATCGTTTACGTCAGAATATTTAAAAAAAATTAAAGTAGGTTAAAACCAACCCTACATGTAACTGTGTGTTTCAGTACTTCAGACAATTTTTATATAAAACAAAAAAAGTGAAAAAAGTAAAAAAGTAAAAAAAGTAAAAAAGTAAAAAGTGAGTATTATTTGTCAATAGATGTCGGGAAGAGTCATAATTGTCTGTTTAAGTGGAAAAAAATAGCAAAAAAGAGCAAAGCTCGGTCAACCAGATATTTAATAATATTGATTACTACAATTACTATTACTATTATTACTATATATAATACTATTCTACCTTTGTGTTAAATGGTGTGGTGTTAGAAGTTCGTTAGAAATTCGTTAGATGGCGTTCGGAACCCTCCGTGTGCGGGACAAAAGTCTGACTCGCACTTGGCCAGTTTTATTCTACAGCCCTAAGCCCTAACCACCGGTAGCTCAGGCCCTGCCCCGTTGCCTGCGGTATTCTAGGATTGGGTTTTTATAATGTTTTACGTTTTATAGTAATTTTATAACTTAAAAAAGATATGAACATATCTTTTGATTACGTTGACTTACATGTTTCATTTTACACAACTAAAATATACCACAGACCCAAGTATTAACTTTATAACTGTGTAGGTACATTTCCGCGTTCTTGAGAAAATGAGTCTTGACAGTCGGACAGACAGACAGACGGATAGATGGACAGACGGACAACAAAGTGATCCTATTAGGGTTCATATTCTCCTTTTCGAGGTACGAAACCCTAAAAAGTACTCTCTCTCTTTCTTTTCTATTATCTTTTCTATGGCAATACTACTAGGTATGTCCGAGGCTTGCCAATTAATGGTATTCAGTTCTGTTGTACACGCACTTGCCGGCCCGTTTTTTCCTCATACAAACATACAATCTTTTTTAGGGTTCCTTAAAGTCCACAAAGGGTGCCAACGAAATCCTATTACTGAGACTTCGCTGTTCGTCTGTTCGTCTGTCAGTCTGTCAGAGACCCATACAAGAAAATTATTTTTCCGGCAAAATTTGTTCAATCTTATTAAATATTACTGTAGTACGGAACCCTTTGTGTGCAAGTCCAACTAGCACTTGGCCAGTTACGCAGTATTTCACAAAAAAATATGCACAGGTGTCAATTTTAGTGAAGGATTTTAATTTAACAAATAAAATCTGTAACAGCATAGAATGATTTCTTTTTGTAATAAATTATTGACGCAAATAGTTTTTTTACCGACTTTAAAAGGAGGACGTTTTCAATTCGTGGGTATAGTTTTTTTATGTATGTTCACCAGTTTTTTTTGTCAATAATGAAATAAAATTTAATATTAATTTTATTCGAAAGAATTTACTCCTGATTCCCATTGTAAATTCATCGAGGTCGGATAAATACCTCCTGAGAAATGGAAATAAACACCTCAAACTTGTTATTAATGACTAGCGCGGCATTTGACGTAGGTTCGTTTTTTTAAACAATCTTAAGAATAAATACTCTTTTGAACCGGATTACATTGACCTTAGCTCGCCATCCTCATTAGTACCTATCTTGCGCGGAAATATCTTCCAAAAAAAAGGCGGAAGTTCTATGAACGTTATGCATCTATGGTTCTGTGCATATTTTACGTACGTATGTATGTTTTTTTTTTGTTTAAGCTTGCCTAGTAAGATTGTGATCTACCAACCTGTAGCTTACCTACACAATATACTTCACTATGTTTTTTTTAATTTTTTTATGCAAAAAAATTATATCACTACACTTAAGCTATTTTTAACTGTTGCTTCTTTGTCTACGATCTTGAAATATTTTTTGTTCGTTAAGTTATGATTTTAATAGTAGCAGAGGTCATACCAAGGATACTTGTGAGTGATTTTTTATTACTTCTCCGTGGCGTCATCTTGCTGGTCTCTCGTGGGCTATTTATTTTTTTAGGTTCCACAGAATAGTTTTTTTCTTAGTCTCGTCGTTTTCGTAGTTTCTTAGCTTATGTTGGGTGGAAAGTAAGGTCGTTAACAAAAAACAAAAAAAACGACATCAAATGCCGCGCTAGTCAATTTTAATGAGTAACAATTTTGGGGTATTAATTATCTCCACATCTCCGGAGATACTCTTCAGATATCGATAACATTACAATGGAACTAAACGGGAAGTATATTCTTTCAAATAAAATAAGAATTTTTCAAATCGGTTAATAAATGACACTCCGTCATTTAGATGAGGTAACAAACGATTGCTGGAAAACGACGGTACGTTTTTTGTCTGGGCTCTTATCGAAGGAAATGAAAACACAATGTTTTGGCATCGATATACTGAGTTTTCTTATGATATAAGATAACAGGATAAGCACGACGCTCGCCTGATGGTAAGCGATGACGTCTACCTATTACAGATACAGCGGCATGCAAAATTCTGGAACTGCGCCTGTTACCTTGAAACATAAGGATATTGAGTCTCACATGCCCTGTAATTTCACTGGACACCTTGCAATTTCAACCGAAAAACATTCCTATTTCACGGCTGAAAATTAATTGGCAAATAGTGGTACCGCCCCAGGCGGACTAGCAGAAGTCCTACCTCTACTAAAAAGAAAAGAAAAGTACTACGTATTTAACGTCCATGCATGTTGGTTTGAACCCTTGGCGTAAAGCTGTGGTTCCCAATTAGTTTTGCCGCTTTCCTAAAAAACTATTGGTTGAAATTTAGAGTCATTTGGCATGAAAAAGGAGGGTTGGAGGGGTGGAGGGGGGAGGATAAGGTCCTCCCATCCATTGCCCAACACTTTTATCATACAAGGTAATGCATAGGTTTTGAGTTATACTTTTTTTGTAAAATCTTAACCTCACTTTTTAGGGTTCCGAACCCAAAGGGTACCAATGGAACCCTATTACTGAGACTCCGCTGTCCGTCTGTCCGTCTGTCACCAGGCTGTATCTCACGAACCGTGATAGTTAGACGGTTGAAATTTTCACAGATGATGTATTTCTGTTGCCGCTATAACAACAAATACTAAGAACAGAACAAAGTTAAAAATTAAAGAAAAATTAAAAAAAAGTTTTTTACGATAGCGCAGCGCCACCTATCTAGCATCAAAGATGGCGCGCTATCGTCTTTACCTTAATCTGAATATCGGAAGCGGCTCCAACGATTAAATAAAATTTAGTATACCTACAGGGGATTTTGGGGGCGATAAATCGATCTATTTAGGAGTCATTTTGAGAAAATGTTGTTTTATTCTTGTTTTCAATAATCAACTTAAAATATGACTCTTCCCGACATCTATTGGCGAGTAGAAGTACTGTTTCAGTAAAGCAGTTAGTTGCTCTCAATTAAAAAAATAGTATTAATATTCGTCAATAGATGTCGGGAAGAGTCATATTTGTCTGTTTAAGTGGCAAAAAATACCGAGCCGGTCAACCAGATATTTAATAATATTAATAACTACAATTACTATTTAAAAGTGTAATTGGTATGGCGGCAACAGTCTTCAATAAAATTCCTAAATCTTTAAAGGACATGGACAATATTATGTTTAAAAATAGGCTAAAACAATTTTTAATTCATAAATGTTATTATGGTATTGACGAATTTTTAAGTGACAAATTATAATCATTATTATTATTTTCATGACATTGTGCTGTATCCTATTAATTTTATAATTCAATTTAGTTTATAAGAATGACCAGTGTAATATGTATTTAAATTTGGATTATATGTAGTGAGTAAAGCAGCGCCATCTGCAAAGTTTGCACGCTTGTTAAGGCAAAACATGACGATCGTTTGAATATTTTGTCACAACATTTTGTTATACGCATGTTTTACTTAAATAAAATATCTTTATCTTTATCTTATCTTTATTACTACTATTACTATTACTTCTATATAATACTATTCTACCTTTGTGTTAACGTTTACTTAGTTGGTGTTAAAAGTTCGTTAGAAATTCGATAGATGGCGTTCGGAACCCTCCGTATGCGGGACAAAAGTCTGACTCGCACTTGGCCAGTTTTATTTGTAACACTTCGCTGATCAAATTTATTGTTTTTTTTTTATTTGTAACAGACTTTTTAGCGCTTTACCGGCCGCTGCCGCAGCACGACAACAGCTTCTATTTAAACTTCGACGTACTCGTAGTACCTAGTTAGTACGTTGCGCCGTCATCATCACCTAACCGCTAGATTGAATTCAATTTGGATAGAAGATAGCCAAGAGATTACCGTGCGTACCGCGTGAGTACCGCGTTTACGAAAAGTAACTTGAGGTGGCACCCTCATAAGTTACTTTACGTACCCACAGGTGTACGCGTACCACTTATTGGGAAACACTGGCATAATGGATAGATGGCTTAACTTCTAAGATAGAGGTCGCTGGTTCAAACCCTAGCACGGGTGTTCGTCCACAGTTGGTAGGAGCATATTATAACGATGTTCAGCCTGACTTGCTACCAAAATATTGCTTACCACTACCAATGAGAAACTGCTGCCATAACTTAACAGTGTTCCAGCACACAGCCCTTGAGAGTCAAGCCATTCAAGGCTTCTCTTCTTCTTGATGGTAGTAAGCTAATTTTTGGTAGCAAGTCAAGCGAAAAATTGTAGTAATCTACTACGACCACCTAATAAAAAAGATTATTTACAAAATTCTTCTACCCTCAAATAAGAATATAATAAGATAATGACATAAAGATAAATCTTATAAAGAAGTAGATAAAGTGTTTAATTATCAGCCAGGTTATCTGTGACGTAATATAAAAGGATGGTGTTCTGCAGATGTTTTGACAAATTCAATTTAATCCGTATACTTTAGCAATAAGGCTGTAATTGCTTTGTAGAACAAAACGGCCCAATTGAGAGACACCAGGGTGGGAGTGTGTCCTTGTCTAACAACCTGCTACTGCCTGCTATATAGCAAGCAGGCAGTAGCAGTTAGCAGTATATATGTTCTCTACTATATGTATAGTATATATATAAGTTGTCCATACAAAAGAAAGGGACAAACTCCGTTCAAGGTCGGTCTCATGGGGGCCGGTGTACGTGTACGCGATCAAGTTTAATATGTAGCAGGTCTGTGGTTTCACATGATGGTTATGGAGGCACAGAAAAATGAATAGTACAAATTTGGTTCTGTCTGGGATGGTAAATGATAAAAAATCACATATAAGTATTGAAATAAGTTCGTATAATCATCAATGTAATATTCATCATCAATCTTTATAATTAAGACAGTTTAAAAACTAAAAGAACCGACTTCCATGCCCCGCGAGTCAGTGTCAATAGCAAGTTTGAGACGGTTATCGTCATATCTCTAAGGATACTTAGCAGATCTCGATGAAATTACAATAGAACTACCTCGGAAATGTATCCTACCGATTAAAAAAGAATCATTCGAATTGACGGAGTAATCGCGTAACATACATACAAAAAAATATATATACAGACAAATTGACAACCTCCTCCTCCTCCCTTTTGGAATTCGGTTGAAAAACACGATCTCTTACGAGTCTCACGACTACTTTTTAATGTTGAACTAGCTGTTGTCAAGGTAGTGTACCTACTTACAAAAAAATGCAAAACAAAGGCATGCTCAAATATAAACTGTGAAAGATAATTTAAGTTCGTTTACAAAACGAAAAAAAAAACGACTTATGATGCCGTGCCGATTATAGTAATTTTCAGTACCAAGTTGGAGCTGTTTATCTCCATTTCTCTGGAGATACTCATCAGATCTCGATATAATTACAATGGGTAGTCCCATTCCAGCGGGAAGTACACTCTCTCAAACCAAACAGAATTTTCCAAATTGGTTAATAAATGACGGAGTTATATCGAGGTACATGTAAACCAGAGGCATAGAAAAGATAATAATACTACGTACCAGAGGCGCCCTTCATAAACTGACATACGTGCCGAGCGGCGCGCGATCGGGCGTGAGGAGTATAAACTAATACCAAGTTCAGACCAGGCGATTCTAGTCGTTCAACTTCCTAGGGATGTACGATACGAGTTACAAAAGATACCCAATCGATATTTTTTATCGATTAAATCGCGGTTGATTAGCAAATCAAATAGTTTCATTTGAAACCCTATATTGCTTTATAATGCCAGCCTTAATGGTCTTCCAAAACAAATAATTGATTAACGAAACGAGTACTTATAACCGGTACTTACTAAGTATCGATTCTAAAGTACCGATACTAAAAGTACTTGGAATCGTAAGACAAGTACTAGCCAGTTGAATGACTACAATCGCCTGGTGTGAACTCGGTATAAGGGAAGGAAGGAGGGGATGTATATTGAGCACTGCTTTTTATTTGAACGTAGAGCTAGTTCGCGACGCCACATCTGGGACGTAGTACATATACATCGATGCGGAGTTATGGGGTAACAAACTTTAAAAAACGACGGATAACCTCCTTTTTTAAGTCGGTCGAAAATCAACTTTGCGAAGAATCTCAAAATGTGGTCAGTACTTTCGTACTTTGGCACAATTATTTTTGTTAATGACGTCCTTAATCAATAAGTAAAAAGTTACTTGGACATACCTACAGACTCATGCTATGTGAGATGTTTTCATTGACCGACATAACTAAAGGAGGGTGAGGTAATCAAGTAGACGCGTATATTTTTGGTAAGTAGGTTGCAAAATAGGTCACCACTAAAAGGTGCATTTAAATTTAAACTGAATAATACATTTTATTTTTTTCTAAGCTCTATAGCAATGTGGGTTCAAAATTACTATTAATCTGTATTTATTTAGTGTAAGTTTTTATAGGTTTTTAGGTAGAATTACGGCCTATGTCAATCCTAAAATGTATGTATTGGTGAAAGATTTATCTAAATCGGTTAGTAGATGCGACAAATAAACTTACTAATTTACAAACGTTTTTTTTTCAACTGACCTTAAAAAAGTAGAATGATCTAAATAAGTATGTATATTGTTTTTAGGGTTCCGTACCCAAAGGGTACCAAAAGAACCCTAATACTGAAACTTCGCTGTCAATCCGTCTGTCCGCATTCCACAGGGCTGTTCCTTAACTGTTATAGGTAGATACTTGCAATTTTCACGAAGAATTTAATACTATGGGGGATTTAATGACAAATACTAAAAACGAAATAAAATTAAAAATTAAGGAATTAAATTAAAATTTATGTGTAAATTAAAGTGAAAAAACACGTTTTTATGTTTTTTTCAGCGTTTTTTGCTTGAACTTATAAACCATAATAGATAGAGACTTGAAATCTTAACAAAATATGTATTACCATAACTGCTATAACAACAAATACTAAAAACGTAATAAAGTTAAAAATAAAAGGGGTCCTCATAGAAACGTGTTTTTTCAGGCGTTTTATGCTCGATCTTACAAACCGTAATGGATAGAGATTTTAAATTTGCTCATAGTAATAGGTTGCTATAATACCAAATAATAAAAACTAAATTAAATTAAAAAAATATTTATTTTTCGGGCAAATTTTGTTCATTCGGAACCCTACATTCGCGAGTCTCGAACTCGCACTTGGTCAGTTTATTTTAAAAGTTATCTTAATTATTATTCTAAGTAAAGATAATATTATTTATCATCACGAGGTTTAAAGTGGTTTATATTAACCGACTTCATAAATAATGAAGATAGTTTAAAAACTAAAACAACAGACTTTCATGCTGCGCGAGTCAATTTCAGTAGCAAGTTTGAGACGTTTATCGTCATATCTCTGGAGATACTTATCAGATCTCAATGAAATTACAATGGGGCCATCTCGAAAATGTACCCTACCGATTAAGAAAAGAATCATTCGAATTAGTTCACAATTGACGGAGTAATCGCGTAACATACATACAAAAAAAAAAACACACGACGAATTGAGAACCTCCTCCTTTTTGGAAGTCGCTTGTAAAGAGGAGGTTCTCGATTCGCCTGTATTTTTTGTTTGAGAGAGTATGCTTTCCATTTGGTCCTATTGTAATTTTATCGAAAGTATCTCCGGAGATATGGAGTATGTATACATGATATAGGCATATAAACATCTCAAACTTGGTACAAATCATTTAAGATCGTTTAAAAAACTAAAAGAACCGACTTCAAACGTCGCGCTAGTAGGTACAAGTAGCCAGTAGACGTAGTAACTATTATGTAATCTGTGCCAGTAGTACTCGTAAGTAGTAAATCGTCGAGATAAGTAAATGCATCGTAATAAAAATGTTGATATATTAAAAACAGCTCGGCCGATTTCGTTAAAATTACAATGGGACCACCTCGGAAACGTACCCTACCTATTAAAAAATGAATCATTCGAATCCATTCACAATTGACGGAGTAATCGCGTAACATACACAAAAAAAAACATACAGACGAATTGAGAACCTCCTCCTTTTTTGGGAAGTCGGTTAAAAAATGACTAGCGCGGCATTCAGTCTTTTTTTAGGGTTCCGTACCCAGAGGGTAAAACGGGACCCTATTACTAAGACTCCGCTGTCCGTCTGTCTGTCTGTCTGTCTGTCTGTCTGTCTGACTGTCTGTCTGTCTGTCTGTCTGTCTGTCCGTCTGTCACCAGGCTATAGCTCATTAACCGTGATAGTTAGACAACTGAAATTTTCACAGATGGTGTATTTCTGTTGCCGCTAGAACAACAAATACTAAAAACAAAATAAAGTTAAAAACTAAAGGGAGTCCCCATACAAAAATCGTGTTTTCAAACGCCATCTATCTAATTAGTTTCGTCAAAATGACATACATGGCGCTAGTAAACGAGCCACGTCTTTCTAGATCGCGACCAAACCAAATATTCTTGGTAATATCAATTAATCAAATATATGAGGTTGAAACTCTGTTATGTTTCGTATTGTACGAAACCCTCCCTAAGTGTGCAATAAGAGACGCGATGCTGACTCGCACTTGGCCAGTTTTTTGTGAACGATCTTAAGTTATTCGATGCCAAGTTCACCGTCTACCGATGGGTGGTTAACTACGTCCATGGTCATTCATTTAATTTTGTTCTTTGTTGAAAGTTGTGAAATCTGATTTTAGAGCACAGCAGCTAATTTACCGTGACAACCAATTTAATTTTGTATGAAACTGATTGAGAAATCAATTTATTACAACTCTTCGATAGTTTCTGTCTATTTTTGAAGCGTCTAATTGCATAATGACAAAGTTTAAGTAGATTGGTACATATATTTTTTGTTGTTGTTTAGTTCCTTGATTTACTGAAATTTTAACCGACTTCACAAAAAGGAAAGAGGTTCTCAATTCGCCTGTTTTTTATGTTTGTTGCCTCAGAACTCATCGTAATTTATTACCCGATTGGGAAAATTATTTTTTGTTTCAGAGGATATGCTTCCCGCTTGGTCACATTGTAATTTTATCGAGATTGATAATGAAATAATAAGGATAGTTTAAAACCTAAAACAACCAACTTCCATGCCCCGCGAGTCAATTTCAGTAGCAAGTTTGGGACGTTTATCGTCATATCTCTGGAGATACTTATCAGATCTCGATGAAATTACAATGGGAACACCTCGGAAACGTACCCTTCCGACTAAAAAAAGAATCATTCGAATCGGTTCACAATTAACGAAGTTATCGCGTAACATACATTAAAAAAAACATACAGACGAATTAAGAACCTCCTTCTTTTTGGGAAGTCGGTTGAAAATAGAGATAAATACCTCAAACTGTGTGCTGAAATTGTTCAGTAGGTACCGAGTTTGAGGTGTTTACCGAGTTTTTGTTGTGTTCTGGTCATTACTAGCGCGGCATTTCAAGTCGGTTTTTTAACCGACGAAAAAAACGGAGGAGGTTATCAAGTCGACGCGTATATATATATATATTTTAAATATTTTAAATAATAATTCTTTTTTTTTCTTGTAAACGATCTTAAATTAGGTATTTATGTTACCGTTTTGTCTTAAATTTTCATGTGCCTATGATATTTCGTTCAAATCTTTGATAATTTATTCGTCATACATTATTTTTGAAGCGTCTTATTGTGTAAAGACTAGGATTGTGTTGTTTTTTGTTGCTTGATTTACATTTTGTTTCCAATAGGGTAATTAGTAGACGGTATTAGTACATGGTAATTATTGTCCTTTAATATTTAACTACAGCTATAAATATAGATATACCTACCTACTTGAAAAATATAATATATTTTTTATGTTTCCTAGTAATTATTTTCATTAAAGTGTAAAGTCATAATATCGGTCATTCTTATAAGTTACAAAACCCTTTTAGCAAATTGTTAAAAATAATAAACAATAAATTAAAAAAAAAAAACAATGCAATAGTCTTGTACATTTGCGCTAGAAGGCAATAAAGTTGTTTTAATTAAAATAACTAGTAAATAATAATAAAGTCATCATAATTAGCAGCATAAATCTGATAAAACATCTTGTAATGGATTTAAATTTATCTCACGTCGTGATGAAGTCAACAGCACGATAAAACTAGAAGTTGTTTACCACAAACTCAACGGTAATATTCTGATCTAAATTATTATCCATAGTTTATAACTTACCGGTTACTAAATCCCATGAAACGAGGAAATTTATGATCCTATTAGGTCTGTAGAATCACAACATCCTGTCATAGTCGCAACATTCGTAATACCAAGCTAAACAATAGGCCACAAACACTCCGGAAAATGGTAAAAAATGACAAACTTGAATTAAAACACTAAGTAAACTGTCTAAGAAACACTGTATGGTATTGTATGAAGTTAAGTTAGTAAGATTCAAGTTGTTTGATTCTATTTTTAAATGTATTTTTTCTATTTTTAGTCGGTCGTTATGTCGAATTCGAGCGGAGAGACACACATATGCCCTCAACGAAAGACCGATGCGGACTGGACTGGACTGGTGGAGGTGGAGTGGAATGAACAGCGTGAAGGAAACGCAAACGTCAGAATCGTGCATTTGAACTTGGCTTGGTTTGCGCGGGAGTCGATCTATTGCACTTTTTGTTGCGATCGTGCTTTGCCGTACTAACTGGTACATTAATCTATGACATCGTGGCGTGCCTCGGCTGCCTTTGCCTTTGTAGCGCATCTATTTTTGATACATCTTTGATCTATAGGATAACCCGGATAACGCAATCTTGATTGATAGAAACTGGAGATGCTTCATACTGATGTGGAATAGATGCTATGCTCATGCGAATTTATTGAAAGCCCTCCACTTTTCGGAAACTACATTATCCTATTATAATGAGGTTTGCTAGTTGCTTATAAAATCAAAGTATGGTAGGTATGAATAGAATAAGAACTAGAAATACCACCTTATTTTTTTTAAACACAAGCGAATTGAGAACCTCTTTCTTTTTACGGGTCTGTACCCAAAGGGTACCTACCTACCAAAGGAACCGTCCGTCTGTCTGTCCGCATTTCACCGAGCTGTATCTCCTTAACCGTAATAGGTAGATACTCTATTTATTAACCAACTTCATTACAAACTGTAATAAATATAGACTTGATATTTGCTCATAATGTGTACCTACAATGGTTGTTATATCATTAAATAATAAAAACTAAATTAAATAAAATATAAACCGGCCAAGTCGAGTTGAACTCGCCCATCGAGGCTTCCGTACCAACTTCTCAGACTAGGTAAAAGGACAAACTTAACTTTATAGTTCGAGCCATAGAAAATGTATTTGTACCAACTACAAATAAAAAGTTTGTAATATTAAATTATCTTTTTTTTAAAACTACATATTTACGGTTTTCAGATTTATTCCTTTATAAGTGCTTCAAGACTTGCTTTTTTCCAAATTTCATAATTCTAGGTCAACGCGAAGTACCCCGGGTAGGTTTTCGACCTGTAGGGTACTTCCGGTTGACCTAGAATTGTAAATTTTGGTTAAAAGCAAGGTCTTACTGCAAAAGTAAAGGAACAATTCCGAAAAATAAAAAAAGTTGAAAATTAAGGTACTTTTTGGTACCTACAAGTTTTCGCAAAAATCAAAATTTGCTAATATCTTTTTTTTTATTGCGAACTGTGCAAGCTTTTGGTCGCAATCTCACCTGATGGTAAGTGACGATGCGGTCGAGGAATGAGCACGCTTGCTCAGTAAAAACCTATTCACTCTAGACTTGAACGCTCCGAGGCTCGTCTTTCGATTGAGTCCAAAGCCTCAAGCTGGTATTTAGCAGATTCATCCCAAAGGTGGCTCCATACACGACCGGACTTGGGCTTGATACAAGTTCAGAAGCTGTCCCGGTCTGAAGTACCGCCTCACTTTGGACAGAATGCCAAGCTTTTTTGCAGCAATTTTGGTTTTAGACTCAGTATATGAACCGTATATGAATTTCATCTTATCTTTCATAACTCTTTATCGTGTTGACACAGGACCTTGATTTTTATACACCGGTAAAACCAGTGGTGACACAAGGACAGACACACAGACGGACAACAAAGTGATTTTATAAGGGTTCCTTTTTTACCTTTTGAGGTACGGAACCCTAAAAATATCCCCACCATACAAATAACTTATTTTTCCTACAAATTTTGTTCAATCGGAACCCTCGTGTGCGAGTCTGACTCGCACTTGGCCAGTTTATTTGAATCTGTTATTATTATTTTAAGATAAATAGGTAGTACAAAATATTATTTGATGTTCTAAACTTACTAAGTACACTTATGATAAAACTGTTAATACTGTAACACTGTATTTGACAGTATAGTTTCATACAGTATTACTAAAATCTTCTTGTATTAAAATAAATTAGAGAATAAAGTTTAAAAGGTAATATTTATAGGTAGGTACACAAGGCTAGTCGGTAGATAACAAGTTGCGGGTAATTTACCTAAAATAAGTTACATACATATTTTGGATTTTATAATTATTTTGAATTTACACTATTTATAGATATTAATTATTGTAAAAATGTTATATTGGTGCCATCTACAATACTCTTATAAAATAAACTGTCACAAATGCGTAAAAGTTCTGTTTGCTTATAATAGGTGCCACTAATAGCATTTGTATTAAGCGTCATCTATACGGAATTTTAATAACTATTCCTTTCCACTACTCCACGGAACTAAATTCTTTATTTATTTAGTTTAGTTCAAACAATGTTCGTAAGGTGGCGTTAATATCAATGGTATGTGGTGTCATTACAAAATCATCTTTGCACAGTAGACGTCGATAGAGGTTCTTAAACAATTTTATTTCGTTTATTGTCATCGTCATTATTATAATAATATTGCTGCGCCCTGATTTTTAATTATTCAAAGGAAACGGCTTAATAATTAATAACCAACTTGTATTCCTTCGAATAGTTAAATATCGTGAGGTGGCGCTAGTGTTACCTATCGATTGTATGAAAAATGTATGTGTGCGCATTTCACAGTGGCCCTCCGGTCATTTCCTTCATCTATGCTCCGGTGAAGAAAAAACATCGTTAGGAAACCCCAACTCCCGCATGGTGGTAGGACATTATATAGTGTCCGCCTGGCCAGCTAACACCCTCAAGTTAGAAAAATCTGTCGCCAAACATCTATTGTGTTCCAGCAGCTATCCTTGAGAGTCAGTTCCCATTCTTGGCCTAGCATGCTACCATCCTGGACCTGTTGGTAAGTGATGATGCGGTCAAAAATACACATACATTTTTCGATAGAAAAATCATTGGTACACGGCAAGGATTGAAATCGGTACCTACCTCTGGCATCAAAGCCGACCATTCTCCCACTACACCCACTGGTCCGGCAGGATTATTAGGTCTATTGTAAATTGTTCCAAACACACAATACAAAATGAAATTTTGGATTGTGTTTAACAATTTACAAAAATATAAAGTGTGAAACACTTCAAAGAAACATAATATTAGGCCTATTGTCGTTTGGTCTCATAATCCCATTGTAATTTTATCGGATAAGTATTTGATAATTATGTAGGTACTATAAGTTTTTATAAATTACTAGCTGCCCGCCCCGTCTTCGCACGGGTGAAATTGATACATAATTTTGGACGGCCGGTTGGTGTAGAGGTTACCTTGACTTTCTAACCCGGCGGTCGCTGTTAATAATCCTAGCTATATACCAATTGTAAGTTGAAAGTTTCTATGTGCATTTCTGAAACATGGGTGTTCAACACAGGTAGCGGGATCATTTAATCGATGTTCTGCCTCACTTGCTACCATAACGTAGCTTATCACTATCAAGGAAAAAATCTGCCACCATAACCTTAAGGTACGGACGCACCACAGCGTCCTGCGTGCGCGATCTAGGCGGCGATGATATAGCGCAGTAGTATTTGTAATGACTGGTTCACACCAAACGCGATCAGAATACAATTGAAAAGTACTTAGATGAAGGGAAACCTTAAACCCTTAAGGGTTAAGGTTTCCCTTCATGAAGGGACAAATTTACAAAACAGTTATTAGACCTGTCGTTATGTATGGATCTGAGTGTTGGGCCACGAAGAAGCGGGATGAAAAGAGATTGCACGTGGCGGAGATGCGAATGTTGAGATGAATGTGTGGAGTCACAAGAATGGATAAAATTCGGAATGAGTATGTGAGGGGAAGCTTGAAAGTGGCACCTGTGACAGAAAAGTTAAGAAGCAACAGGCTAGCCTGGAATGGACATATTATGAGAAGAAGTGAAGCCCACGTGACTAAAAAGGCAATGGACATGAAAGTGGACGGCTATAGAGGAAGAGGAAGACCGAAAAAAGTGTGGATGGACTGTGTGATAGAAGATATGGGTGTGAAAGGAGTGGATGCGGAAATGTCTGCGGATAGACCCAAATGGAAGAGAATGACATGTTGCACCGACCCCACTTCAGTGGGATAAGGGTAGGAAAATGATGAAATGACTTAGATCGCGCCCGCAGATCGCAGATCGCAGCGGTTTGGCCGTGCCTTTACGGTGTTCCAGCAGTACAGCTGTACTAGGCCTAAGTACTGAGAGGCCTCGTGTGTTCGCCATCCTAAAAAAATTATCAATATCAATAGCACAAAATTATCAATATCAATATTAAAAATGCGAAAGTCGCAGTTTGTATTATTTGTTTGGGCCTTCTTCACAGTCAAACGGCTGGTCAGATTTAGCAGAAATTTCGCACAGGGATATAGGCAGTAACTACCTATTAATGGATAAGACCATAGGATACTTATTACCGCGGGCGAAGTCGCGGGACTCCGCTAGTTTTATGCGATCGAACTATATTGGCATCAAATAGTTTTATATCGATTGGGATTGGGATCTACATAAGTAGCTAAGCTACTAATGTTTACGTAGAACCTATTGTCTAATCTGTGATTTCGCTGCAAATATTTTATTATTTTTCGATGCGCATAATTTTCAATCTGTGATATCTTTTAATGTTTTTAAATTATATACTGTAAAGGACAATTTTAATCTACAATATGTGACCAAGGTGATTAAGGTATTTATTTGAATAAGAAATAATACTGTATTGTATAAAATAGCCTTGGAAGTTACGTTGTGTTTTTTTTTAAATTAAAAATAAAAGATTGAAATGGTTACTGTGAGTGACTGTGATTAGTAAGAGATAGACATATGCTATTGCGGACGTTTTTAGGGTTCCGTAGTCCTGACAAGGAACCCTTATAGTTTCGTTATGTCCGTCTGTCTGTCCGTCTGTCTGTCTGTCTGTCTGTCTGTTCGAGGTTTAGCTAAGAGACCGTTAATACTAGAAAGCTGTTATTTTGTGGGGGTATGTATATAAATAACGCCAACAAAGTGCTGAAATAAAATTTTGAAAAATATTTTTTTAGGTTAGCTCCCCTGTATGAGAAGTGTGGATGAATTTTTTTTTTCATCGTCTACCCCAACGTATGGGGTATCGTTGAAAAGGTCTTTTAAAATGACTTAAGGGTTGCTGATACCATTTTTAGATTGAATACTCCATTTACGAAATATTAAGCTTTAAAGTGCTAATTTTTGTTGCAGTAGGGCGTCCTCCCCCCCCTCCAAAAACTAAACTGCTGGCTGGAAAAATTTGGGAAAATTCGTGATAATAGCGCATTTCATGAACTTTAAAGGAAAATTATAGCGGTTAAGATACATTTATTAGTTTAGCAGTAATAGTCGTTGAACTTGGGTGTTGGATAATTTTGCACCAAATACAAAATCCTTAGACTAAAACCTTTAAAGTGACAAAGACGGAGAACCTATAGTTGCTTGTTTATAACGGGTAAAGACTTGCATTGAATAACAGGCTACTACGGAACCCTACACTGCGCGTGGCCCGACACGCACTTGGCCGGTTATTATACGTCTTATTACGTTCTATAAATATTCAATATACACTTTTGTTATATCTATTTCTGTTTAAGCAGAAACGCGTAAACGTGTTTTCTCGACCATTTATTGTCGACTTAGGTTGCAAAATAGGTCTTCACGAATGTATCTATAACTTAAACCGGATAATATATAGCCTATTTTCATTCTGAAACTCCATTCTATATATTAGTGAAAGAATTTTTAAAATCGGTCCAGTAGTTGTTGAAAAATCCAAAAATACAAAATTAAATGTTCTCTTTTTATAATATTAAAATAGAAAGACGACTAGCGCGGGTATGGGTTAATAGTCGAAGAAAAAAACTAAATACTCTGTAATTTTTTTATAACTTTTTTATTTTCACACGACTTCCAAAAAGAAGGAGGTTCTCAATTCGTCTCTGTTTTTTTCTGTGTGTATGTTACGCGATTACTCCGTCAATTGTGAACAGATTTGAATGATTCTTTTTTTTTATCGGTAGGGTACATTTCCGAGATAGTCCCATTGTAATTTCATCGATATCTGATAAGTATCTCCAGAGATATGACGATAAAAATCTCAAACTTACTGCTGAAATTGACTCGCGGGGCATGAAAGTCGGTTGTTTTTGTTTTTAAACTATCTTAATTATTTGCTCTAGATTTTTGGGTGTTTGCAGGATGGTTTTGAATAAATTATATTGAGATATGATTTGAAGCTTCAGGAGGTGTTTCACCAAAACTACTGAAGGTTGAGAAAAGCACGATGCTCGCCTGATGGTAAACGATAACGTCTACCCAAACCCATTACAGATACAGTGACTTGAAAAATTCTTGATCGGCAGAAATTTGCACGTCACTGCACTGCGCCTGTTACCTCAAGACATAAGTCTCACATGCCCTGTAACTTCGCTGGACACTTTGCCATTCAAATCGAAACACAACGCAGAACAGTAGGTAAGCGTGCAAAATTCTGTTGTATCTGTAATAGGTAGACGTCATCACTTACCATCAGGCAAGCATCGTGTGTCCTGTTAACCTATCTATATCATTAAAAAAATCTTATTATCGCGTTACTAAAAATAAAACAAATACATAAATGAATTCTTGATATTTAATAAGTATTTTTGTCCTTTGTTTATTTTCAATTCTCTGTTCAGTTGTCAATTACATGTAGGTACACAAGTAACGCCTTCATATAATAATTATTTAAAAAAATAAAACACAAATTAAAAACTACAGTGTGACTTCGTACTAATAATAACTTACTGCTAAAACTTGTAGGTAATATCATCCCTTAAACAAGTCTCCCCGACCTGCCCCTATTACTTAAGGGAGTACCGCTTCCAGTAGCAGCATTACCACCAATGATCCTAAAATCACCATCGTCATCTTCATCATCATATCCCATTAAAAAATCAAAATTCTGTTCATCTTTACCTTCATCTAGCGAAGAAGTTTTTGTTGAAGTAATCTCTTGTTCATTTTCATGCTCATGTAAATCAGTGCTAACATCAACAGGTAATTCCTCAGGTACAAAGCCATCTCTGGATGCTGCAATATCTTGCCAGACAAGATCATGCTGTTTTCTGTTTCTCAGGCCCACTTTTTCAGCTGTAAAATATGCATTTTCCAAACTATTTTTGTTATAGGAATTGCTTACAAGGTTGTCAATATTTTCATTTCCAGACAAACCGCCAAGAGAATGATCCTGCGCTTTAATTCCATTATCACTTTCAAAGTTACCTCGCGATTTCATGGCGACAGCAGACCATTTCCCGTTTTTCAAACCACCGTCTTCCTTGTCTATATCTATGGGACTGTTATTAAAGGATATATCTTCTTCCGACGCGCTTACTATTGGCTCATTTGGCAGAATAGGCACTTTTTTTTCATTCAGGTTTTTATCAGACTTACTTGCAATGTTGGTAACATTATAATTCTCAGATGATTCTACATACATATCCGGTGAAGATTCTTGTGGTATAATTCCAAATCTTGAGATATATTTCTGTTTTGAAGGCAGAAAGTAAACAGGCCGTCTACTGTTTGTTAAGCGAAGATCTTTCTCTTCTGTACTTATAATGGGTACAGTGTTGGGCGATATTTCTTTTGCTGACACTCTGAGTATTGGTTGAATAGGAACGGGTTGTATATATCTCAAGTTTGATTGACCGTTAAAGTTACTGATAATCTTATAATAGTAATCTTTAGTACCAGTGGACAGTACTGCCTTTATTGGTATTTTGAAATTGCCCGACGATGATGACAAGGCTGACTTTTTTGCAGGTACAAGGGGATTCAGTTCAACTGGAACGTCTTCATCTAGCTTTTGTGATACCAAACGACTTTTAGTTTTTCTATCACTGCCAGATCTTTTTAGAGAATCGTTATTTAAAAAGGTTTTAGCCTTTGTCGTAGAACCCGACTTGTCGTTCGCAAAAGGTGATGATAACAAGGATTTCACTTGAGAAAATATATTTTGTAATATACTTAATGGATTTTCATTACTGCTTCGTGAATTATGATTTGTCTGTAGAATTTGCATTATGAACGGCATCAATTTACTTATCAAAGTCTCAGAACCAAACTCACCGTTTGATTCAATTTGGAAAAATAAAGTTAACAAGGAAGATGTCAATTTAGAAAATAGATCTTGTAAAAACCCAAGAGGTTTATATCTATGGTTGCGTCGAACGTCTGTTGGCCGTAGCTCTTCTCTAGGTTCAAGAGCACGTCTATTTGAGCGACCTAAGTGAATATATGGTAAATATTCAAAACTGTGTTTTTCTTCTTTAGCATTATTTGATGTTTCAATTGCATTTCTGGTAGATTTTTCTAATTCTCCTGTAATATCCTCAGCATCATCAAAATATTGCAAGACATTTTTGTGATCTCTATATGATATACTATCGTCTACATCAATGTTTGAATCTTCATCTATGATATTTCTGATGTAATTTTTTTTATTTGTTTCATCTATAAAAGCTTGATCTAAAATGTAAGGCGGCGGCGTCACTAGGGATTTATGTAGTACGTAAGGGTCGTAATTATTGGCTTCTAAATTATGGAAGTATGGTAGTTGTTGTGGAGAAATGACTATGTTCCTATTTTGTAACACTAAATTAGCGACAGGTACTGATTTCATAACAAGTTTTTTATTATTTCTTAAAAAATCTCCACCTCTTTTTGTGTTTAATTTGTAAGGGTTTCGCAATTCTCCATTTTTTATCATATCTATTTTCATGTTTTGTTGTTGTAATTTGGTATGTTTTTGATAATCTCGTAGTAAGAGCTTCAGTATATCACTATTTTGATCATATTGTGATGGTCTGACTATATGTAGATACCTTGGCACACTTTTGTTTTGTTTTATTATATTACCATCGATTGGAATAATTAAATCATGTGATTTATTACTCAACTTTGGTGAAATTACTAAAGAATTTGGACTCTCAGTAGAAAATTTGATTATTTGCAAATTTGGTTGCGTATCAAAAACATATTGATTGCTTAATAGATTTCTGTTAGGATCCGTATGTTTTCTATTTATATTTTCTAAATGGAATTCATTTAAATCTGCTCCAATTACGTTTTCTTCGATTAATGCTTGTGGTTCAGCTGGTAAACTAGGTAAAAACCCATCTCCGTTTTCTTGACTATCCTTAAGGACATTTAATTCTTGAAAATTATTTAAATTGGGTTCATTGTTGTCTTCTAATACTTTCGCGTCTTCATTAAAATATCCTGTTTCTTTTGAATTAGCTGGAACATTGTTGATTTTATTTTCTGTACTGTTTTCATCTGGGCCATTATATGTGTATTTGCTTTTTCTTATATCTGATACAACTTGATCAAAATTTACTTTTTCTTTGTCAGTCGCCGTTGATGCATCATTAATTGTCGGTAGGGTTCGCCGAAAACCATTAAGAGATAAGGGACATTTATGGCAGCGTTTACGATGAGATAGTAGACGTTTCAAAGATTTATAGATCTTGTTTTCACTGCAAATAAAAAATAAACAAATAATTTAAAATAAAAAATATTACCTTTCAACATTTGTAGTATTTTTAATCAATATAATTTATTTTAAATTTTTATCAATATAGCGGCAATAGCCCAATGGTTAAAGGGTCGGACTTGCGATCGAGAGGTGGTGAGTTCGATCCTCACCCATTGCACTATTGACGTAAAACCCACGCCAGACACAAACATATTAGTTGGAGGGGTTAACAAGACTACTAGTAATGTGCAAGCCACATTGCTAGTGAGCTTTAAAAAAAAACATATCATTAAACATAATATAAAGTGTAGTTACGCTTAAAGAAACATAACATTTGTGTAATAATAAGCTATTTCTATGTTTAATAATAATGGGGGTCTCCATACAAGAAACGTGTTTTTGAGGCTTTTTATGCTTGATCTTACAAATCTTAATAAATAGAGACTTGAAATTTACTCATGGTGTGTATTACAATGGCTGCTATAAGATCAAATAATAAAAACTAAATTAAATTAAAGGGGGTCCCCATACAAGAAACGTAAATCGGAACCCTGCATGTGCGGGTCGGACTTGCACTTGAACAGTTTATTTATATATGCGGTACGAAGTTCGCCGGGTCAGCTAGTATATAAATATATATCACTGGTACCTTGTGTGTATTGTTGCAAAGGCCAAAATTACTAAAATCGTTACCTGGAAAAAATAATACATATTTATAAAATAAATTCAAAGTTAAAATCTTTTTTAAGCACAGGCTTTTTCAAGGTGATGCTATTGTAATTTCATTGCGATCTGATAAGTATCTCCATAGATATGGCGATAAACGTCTCAAACTTGCTACTGAAACTGACTCGCGCGGCGTGGAAGTCGATTGTAAATTTTAATTATTAAGTTGAGCGTACTAATTATAACAACACACGTTTCGATATCAATATCTACTTTTATCAATATTTATTCTGTGATTGTACTATAATATGCATATATTATCTGTAACCGTATTATACATGCCTTCACTACTATCATCAAGAAAGCTCGATAGTAGTTTCCTGGGGCGGTACCACCACTTTGATAATTAATTTTCATCCGTGAAATAGAAATGTTTTTCGGTTGAAATGGCAAGGTGTCCAGTGAAATTACAAGGCATGTGAGACTCAACATCTTTATGTCTCAAGGTAATAGGCGCAGTGCAGTGACATGCAAAATTCTGGCAGTACAGAATTTTGCATGCCGCTGTATCTGTTATAGGTAGACGTCATCGCTTACCATCAGGCGAGCGTCGTGCTTTTCCTGTTACCTCATATCATAAAAAAAAGTACCACGTTAATATTGCATTATCACCGAAAATACACAAGTTTACCAAATTTGAGTGTAATCCCAGACCCAGGGCTGTGAGCACAACTGAATGCACTTGTGACCCATTGAAATTTATGGTTAGTCCTCTTCCACGATAAGTCAATGTAGGTTAGGTATATATTTAAAACAGCACTTACATTTTTCCAAATCATATTTCAGAGTAATGTTCAGACTAAGTGTCTACAATTCACGCTGCAGGCGTTCGCTGAGTATATTTATACCAAAATAATGAGTAAGAAAGGTCATTAAATATTTTTTATTGATTTCAGATAATGAACGTGACTGCACAGTTGATGGTGCTGGACTAATTGCGATGTGAATCTAATCTTCAGTCAACACTATTCATAATTAACGCTGTGGTCATTTATTTAAAAATAAGGATCTGGCCAAGAGGGTTTTTATTTTTTATACCTTATAGGCTAGCGTTTGACCACTATCACACCTGTTGGTAAGTGATGATGCGGTCGAAGATGGTAAGCACGCTAGACCTAGAATGAGAATTAGCTCTCAAGGATAGCTGCGGGAACACTAGATGTTTGGCGACAGATTTTCTAACTTGAGGGTGGTAGCTGGCCACTAGATAGGCGGACACTAGACAGTGTCCTACCATCATGCGGGGGTTGTTGGTTTCTTAAAGATGTTTTTCCTTCATCGGAGGGCCACTGTGCAAAGCGCACATATATTTTTCGACAAAAAAATCCATTGGTGCACGGCCGGGATTGAACTCGGTACCTCTGGCATCAAAGCCGACCGTTCTCCCGATTACGCCACCGGGCCACCGATTTACCGATATATAATATCAGATCAACTGATAAATGAATGGGGCCTGAAATCGATGCTAGTTTCATCGTCAAATTTGACCAGCTTGACGAGCATTTGACGAGTGGCTTCCCCGATGCATCTCTGACCCCCTTTAGGTATCTTAGATGTCTTTAGGTATCTTGCAAGTTATTTCATAGAAAGTTCCTTTTTATGCGCCACAAGATTAGTGTATTTGGCCATCGTCAATGTATTAGAATATTTTCAAGTATAGTTTTGACGGGACGTGAAAAAAGGGGTGTGCTCCCATTGTATTGCTTCCTAAAATGTGTGCTACTCTTTCAAGTTCCCGCTAAAACTCAGATTATATTTATGAACTCAGTAGTTTTTGAGTGTATCGCGAAAAGACAGACAGGTCAGACGCGGCGGGGGACTTGGTTTTTACAAGCTTTTATTTAACTTGCAATGTATGTATGTATGTATGTATGTATATCACTATGTATGTTCGGGTGGAATCTTGCAAGCTAAATTAGACCCACTTCCAGATGTCCGATTGGACTCGAATTTGGTGTACTTATGTATCTTTGGTGACAATACAATGATATGGTACCATGGAGCTGGTCTGATGATGGAGACGGAAGGTGAAGGACGGCATCTCTGTGATAAAACAACATAACCCCACAGAGTTTGGCTCGATTGATTTGTCTTGAAGAGAACTTTACGCTTATATGATATCTAGGGTCTGATGATGAAGCTGTAAGGTGGCCACGGCATCTCTGTGATAAATCAACATAACCCTACCGAGTTTGGGCTCGATTGATTCGTCTTTAAGAAAACCTTACACCTAGATAATATCCAGGGTCTGATGATGAAGCTGGAAGGCAGCCACGGAATATCTGTGATAAAAAACAAAACACTACCGAGTTTGGGCTCGATTGATTTGTCTTGAAGAGAACTTCACACCTAGATGATATTTAGCGACTGGTGATGAAGCTGGAAAGATGGCCACGGCATCTCTGTGATAAAATAACGTTACCCCAGTGAATTTGGGCTTAAATGATTTGTCTTGAGGAGCGCTTTACACTTAAATGATAGCCAGGATCTGATGATGAAGCTGTAAGGTGGCCATGGCATTTCTGTTATAAAGCAACATAGCCCCACCGAGTCAATTGATTTTCCTTGAAGAGCACTTTACCCATAATCACATCAAATATCCGTGGAATATTTTAAAACATCATGCCTTCTCTTATGTACTTAGGTAGTAGGTAAGTAGTCGGTATCTGTACCTACCTACTAAAAAGTTAAAAAGCTTGAAGCACTACCCGTTTTTCAGGCTAGGTAATTACTATACTTCAGTGCCTCAAGCTTTTAAGAATATAGGTAAGTACCTACACGCCAAAAACTTACTAGAATTTATTTTTAACATTTTAGTTAATTGTCCCAGATAAAAGTTTGTTTTTAAAAATATTGTTTACTTATAATTTATATATATAGTGTAGTATGATAATCTAACGGCGACTGGCTGAATACTCAAAGGACGGCGACAAATATGGAAACCAAATTGCTGACTAGTGGTTCTGTGAGAACATTACTACACCTCGCGGGGCCCTGTAACCATATATACCAATAGTATATTAATACCTACATTCATTAATAGAGTCTGAGCAAAAAAGAGAACTGTCGTAGAGATTGAGGTCGCGTCGGTCGTTTGTGGTTTTAATTTACTGTCACTGCTGTAATTACTAGTGCGACTAAAAATGTTTGATACTTAGTTGATCATCATCATCAGCCGGTGTCAGTCCACTGCTGGACGTAGGCCTCTCCCAAGATGTGCCACAGAGCCCGATCTTCGGCTCTTCTTTTCCAGTCACTGTCCACCGCTTTGCGAATGTCGCCGCTCCACCTGGTCAGAGGGCGTCCTACGCTACGTTTGCCGATTCGCGGTGTCCACTCTAGGACCAGTCTACCCCAACGGTTATCAGCCTTGGTAGGCACCTATACTTTTCATTATCGGGTAGTACTAGGTAGGTGAGTACCTTCCTTCCTTACTTTTGAATGTTAGTTCATCGTAACGCCACAACGGTTCTCTATTTGCACAGATTCTATGCGTGCCTTTATACCTTAAACTCTATGCACATGTAAAGATGTTTTATCTATAAAATTCAAATGTCGATGCTGTGTCTATGTCTAAAAAATGTGATGAGCGCGTCGATTTTTCTACGGTTGAGCGCGATTGAGCGTAGACAGAGTTTGAGATTTTTCTGTAGATTTTCTATTGACGTATATATAAGGACACGAAATACCTACAAAAAAAGGTGGATAAAATGGAAGCTCAAAAAGCTCAAAATGGAACTTAAAATGGCTGATATTGATTGTCTATTGGTCCATTGCTAGGATTATGTCATTCAAAGTCATTAATGGACCAATAGATAATCAATGGCAGCCATTTTAAATTCCATTATGACGTTTAAGTATGCACCTCTTATTAAAGTTATTTCCATACAGGCAAATGTATCGCGGCACCTCCTTGTTTATATATATTTTCTACCTTCATTAGATTTTCGTACCGTATATATTATCCTTTATCGTGGTCCTTTATGGATGGTTATTATACTCTTTGATATTATCTTACTCTATGGTTGAGATCAAAGAGAATATAAATGTTGAGATGTCATTGATTTAAATGTGTTGAGATATATTTCACAGAAAAAAACTGAATAATAATAATAAAAAACATGATTTAACCTACATAATGTAATGCTTAACTCTTTCTAAATAATACAATAGTTGCAAAATCACAAATGAAGAAAACGTTCAAATGTCCAACAACAAGAACTAATTTTGGAACATAAATGCCACAACACGACTCAGAAATTGAAAACTACCAATAGGTATTATACAATGAATAGTAATTAAAATTGTGGTGGCATTATCGCAAAAGCTAAAAACAAAGAAAATAATAAAGTAACCAAACATTTAACAAAATCCTTAAATTTTCGACGATGTCTATCAAGCAAATCTCAAGAACTTACTTTCCAATACTACCCCTGGCGAAGAATATAAAAATTAAACAGTTAGAGAGTCCATGTAAACAAAATAACTTTGAGGGTCCTTTACCACCAAACGTCATAGAACCGTATCTCTATACTGAAGACAAAGGTTCTCAAGAGGGAAAGAAAGAAAGATTAAAAGTTAAAATGCCCGGATTTGTCGACGCAGAAAGTGTTAGTGCTACAGGTTACTTTACACAGAAAGCCAAGAAACAACTTGAAGAAATGAAGACGAAAGGCGTTGCAAAACCAGATATTAGTAATCCAGAGAAGAAAGAATAACAGTCTAGAAACTAATTAAATGGATGCTTATGCCTATTCTAAACTATATGCTGGCAAAACCTAGCTAATATAATTTATCCGAACACTATAGGCATTTTATTTGTAAATTGTATTTGTGTAAAAATTTCTTGTCGTGATCATTGCACAGGTTTTCCATATGCTATGGAACTTGTACGATCACGTCCAAAGAGTATGTATAATGTGCTGCGGCAGCAAACATATTTTTTTTAAATTTAATTTGTGGCAAACAAGAATATAGCCTTTTTAACCGACTTCATAGAAAAGGTGGATGTTCTCAATTTAGGTCAGAATCTCTTTATTTTCAAACTGATTTCCAAAAAGGAGGTTCTCAATTCGTCTATTGTTTTTTTTTTGTGTACGTTACGCAATTACTCCGTTAATTGTGAACCGATTTAAATGATTCTTGTAATCGGTAGGGTACGTTTCCGAGGTGGTCCCATTGTAATTTCATCGAGATCTGATAAGTATCTCATTATCAATTATTATTTTTGATTTTTTTATGTATGTTCACCGATTACTCGAAATGCCTGAACCGATTTGGAAAATTCCTTTTTTGTTTCAAGGGGTAGGTTTCCCTTCCCAGGTGGTCACATTTAAATTTGAACTAAATCGGCCGAGTCGTTTTTAATATATCAACATTTGTATTACTATTTACTTATCTCTTTTATTCTCTATTTTACTTATCTCGACGACATACTACTAACTACTGGCACATATTATATCGTCTACTGGCTATTTTGACTAGCGCGACATTTGAAATCGTCTCTTTTAGTTTTTTAAACGATTTAAAATTATTGATGTTAAACGGTCATTAAAATCTGCAATATCCGGGGATCACGGTGCGGTAATACAGGGGTGTGTTTACTACACATACCAAGCAGTGAATATTGGCTACGAAACTAGCAAAACAGCCCGAGTAGGATTTGACGACAGATTTTCTACTAGACAGTGGTAAGCTTGGGTAGGTCCCATTTGTTCCATGGAACATGACGTAATGGAACAATTTGAAAAAAAATTGTCCCTATTTGTACTATAGAACAGTTTGTACTTTTTGTCTCAAATTGTTCCATAGAACAAAGTAAGTAAATAAACTACTTGAAGTTGATATGTGCATTGCCAGAAAAAAACAGGAGCAAAAGCTAGTATATGTAGTTCTTTAGTACAAATAGGGACAATATTTTCTCAAATTGTTCTATTACGTCATGTTCCATGGAACAAATGGGACCTACCCGTAAGCTTCTATTGGTAGTAAGTCAATTATATCTTTCTTTTCACATCATCGAAAATTCCACAACTAGTGGTGTAACATGGAGTCTAGGCTGTGTTCAGTTGTGGTACCTATATACAATACTAGATAGATTGATAGGCCGATGGTATAAATATAATAATTATTAATATAGTTTAAAAACTAAAACAACCGACTTCCATGCCCCACGAGTCAATTTCAGTTGCAAGTTTGAGACGTTTATAGTCATATCTCTGGAGATACTAATCAGATCTCAATGAAATTTCAATGGGACTACCTCGGAAACGTACCATACCGATTAAAAAAAAAGAATCCTTTGAATCGGTTTACAATTGACGGAGTAATCACGTAACATACATACAAAAAAAAAAAGTAAAAAATAAAAAAAAAAAATTATTTATTCGTTAGACTTATTATAAAATAAAATATTTATTAGTTGACCGCTCTCTCACCTGATGTTAAGTGACGATGTAACTATAAAACAATCGACTTCCATGCCCCGCGAGTCAATTTCATCACTGGAGATACTTATCGTACTCTACCGATTAAAAAAAATAATCATTCGAATCAACAATTCAACAATTGACGGAGTAATCGCGTAACATACATACTAAAAAAACATACAGACGAATAGAGAACCTCCTTCTTTTTGGAGGAAGTCGGTTGAAAAAAACGATGATGTCTATTCCTTTTTCGACCATCTTGTTCAAGTTTATATATTTCAACTTGAAGTGTTTAAGTATTATCAGCAGTATATATTTATTAATTATTTATATTATAACTCTTAAGCCTTCTTTTCACTATCGGCGATGATCGTTACTCGTATGATCGTCTGTATCGGCAAGGTAATCGTCACGATCAACGTACAAGCATCCAGACCACGGTTCAGATCGTCTGTGATCATTTATTGAGCGCAAGCCTTCGAGATGGAAGTGAAGTTTGTAGTTGCTGCTACCATTCATTTTTTCTTCTGTGATAAATAGGTGAGCGCTTGATCGCTATCTCATTAGATGTAAGGTGACGATGTGATCGAAAATGTAGCGTGCTTACTAAAAGACACCTATTTACTCGCGACTTGACCGAACAAGATCGTGCAGTTCCTTGGCACACTCTCCGAAATGTATCCGATAAAAACCAATAGACTGGCGAAAGCTAGAAATAAAAAATGATTGTATTGAACACGCACGCAAGTACACGCTATTCTTTTTTGATGAGTTCCCAAGAAACCGACAAGTTTTATCGATCATCGCGATCACTATAACGATTAAAATAGACGATGTTTGGCGACTGCAACGAGTAAGCCCTCCATACGATCGTGCTTGCGTGTAATCGTCTATAATATCCGATTTCCGACTGTGAAGAGGAGCCATTAGAAACAAACGATTTTTGATATCAATATTATTAGTGCTACGCGTGCACTGGGTCGGAATCAGAGTGTACGGAGTAGGAAAGGATTTGTTGCTTTGATTTGATTTCTAGCTACGGTACAGCGTGCACTAGATCGGCGTATCTGCGCGGGAGACCGGTATTTCTGCCGATCACGTCATTCTCGATGATCGCGCCAATCGGATCGCGATTGAAAAATACCGAACCCGATAGCATATCTATATTCCCGATGCAAAATCCGAATGCAATAGACACATTCCATCGGCAAATGTATTGTTAATACCGACGCCTCGTATGCTGCGTATACGCTCCGAACTTTGAGTATTCAGCCAAAAAATACTCAAAGGCTCCGAATACGACCCAGTGAACTCGTAGCTCAATCCTTCTTCTTTTTGATATTAAACCTCTGGCACGATTACTACTGTCTCTGAGCACGACAGCTATTAAATATTTTTTTGATGACATTTGACAGACAGAACCAAAACTAAAACAATATCTGGAGCACTAACATCGTAAATCATCCAAACCACCCAAAAATACAAAAATCCATACAACATCCAACCGCAACAAAACAGCACAAACAAACAATATATTTCTCACAAACTACAAAAATCTTCCACAAAAATGTATCGCAATACTTCCAGAAAAGTACTAAAATTAAACATGCAAACCAACTCGCAAATTAAAGTGTTCAAGAAAACACCACTAGTCGGTAAGATGTCTGGGCAAGCACCGTACCCTTTACTAGAGAAACCCCGCGTCGAATTCAACTATATCAAACATTTGGAGAATGATAAAAAATACTTCACTGTCATAGACCTTCTGGAAGATGCTATATGGAAAGTTTACGTCCCGACAAACAATGCTAAAACACTTACACTCCATCTCTACGTGGAAGCAAAAAATACTACGGGCCGTTCAACTGTAAAGCGTTCAGGAGGTGGTATCGGTAGACTAGACGCATCAAGTGAGGATGGATTTTTCCATAAAGTAAATAAATCTCGTTTGGAGAAACTCAAGCAGCAACTAAAACAGCAAGGTGCAATAAAAGAAATTGCTGGTCAAACTAAACAACCGGAGCCGCAATAAAGAGACGAAAATCCAACTAGATCCAACTGTACAAAAAAAATGTTCTTTGATGCGTTTTGAAATAATACAGCTTGAAATAGTATAAAACGTAATAAAACGTGTCATTGGAACAGCTGTTATAATATTACTTACTACCTATTTTAACCAACTTCACAATAAAGTTCTCAGTTCACCTGTATTTTTATTGTTTTTTTACCTTAGAACTCTATTATTTGTTAACCGATTTGGAAAATTCTTTTTTTGTTCGAGAAAGAATGCTTTCCGTTTAGTCCATTGTAATTTTATCGACATCTGATTAGTATCTCCAGAGATATTAAGATAAATACCTCAAACCATCGTATTTCGATGCCTCAAACTTAGTAATGTACCCAACTAGCAAAATCGTCTTACGTTTCTCACTTTATAAGAGTTCTGAGCTTATAGTGGTCTCTTATCTGTTTTCGTCATTGCTATCGCCCCTATATTAGTCTCTGACAAGCCGTTACAGGCTCTAATACGCTTGATATTAATACCTTGTCTTAATTATGCATATAAGTTTAAATTTACAGTGCCGTTGTAAGCCACACTCTCCTAAAAAAGCATTTATTAAGACTTATCACACTTGAGATAAATTAGCTCTCATATCCACATTTTCTAAGCTCATTTAATTTTATTACATATTTTCTAAATGCTATTGTAAGAATATTAGACTAATATCAGCATTTAATTAGAGTACTTAAAACATGTAAGCATTGATCTTATTCAAAACTATTATAAGATCAACAGCAAAGGATAGGCACAGTATTAGAGTGATATTGAATCATCATACTTACAATAGAGAAAACGAGTCTAATTTAAGAAAGTTTGATCTTAAATTGAATTTGTGACTAAAATTGTGAGAGTAACATTTGATGTTGGCTATTATATTTCACCAAAAGTATTTTAGTGCGGTCACATAAAATACCATTTCACATCCCAAACGTTCACTATTAAATGAAAATAAATGTTTTATGTAAATTCAAGGATCTCTAAGTTATTCCAACATGGAGTCATGTTGGAATGATCTAAATGAGCTTAAAATATTCTTATAGTGATTCTAATAAATGCAATACTAATGGCGTCGCTTTAATTACAAATTAACAAATAAAATAATTAAACAAGAATACTAAATACTATATATTGATGAAGCGCACGAGTTGTGAAGCATTAACTAGGGTCTACTTTACAGTAAATAATATTTTCCAATACTAATACTTATTGATAAGCATAAACGAAACACTTCTTAATAATGGTACGGTTATTACAATATAATTATTAAATACCTTTATCCTTACTGTTATCGATTTATTTTTTATTAGTTGTAACTTTCAAACAAACACTACACCAAGATTACCTACCTATTGAAAGACCTATTAGAAAGATATAAACAAATTACGCTTATAAATGGTGCCCAAATCCAGGCTTATACGACGATATAAGAATGGTATAAGAGCAAGAAAACAGTGTTCCAGAGATTATTTTAAGTGTAGTTTTTGCTGGTTGGGTAGTAAGGTAATAACGCCAATACCGGACCATTAGGGTGTATCCCACTATTTCCATTAGGTTTTTCTATTGATAGAAATACTGGGACTGATTTTCCCACTGTTTCCATTGCTGAAAGCGGTGGGAAAAGAACCCTCACCTCTTATGACAGCGTGCACATAGAAGTTTCTATATAGTTATATATTAATTTATTTTCTCTATATATAAAACCTCTTGAACAGTATTTGACTCTCGATTTGACTCGTATTTGACTCGTAAAAAGCGAAAATTTAGACAGCTGCTAAGATGTCCCTTTAGAATTTTATTTATCGGGCCATGATAAATATTAAAGAGGAAACAGATTATTAAAAGAGGCGGCGCCGGGTTTCTGGTCAACAAGGCTCTCAGTGACAACGTTGTGGAAATCTCCAGTGTGTCGACTAGGATTGCGTACCTTAATAATAAGGTGAACCGAGACGTATAGCCTCAAGGTTATCCAGGTTTACGCACCGACCACGGCACGCTTGGATGAAGAGGTGCAAAGTATGTATAAGACATCTCCAGAGCCTTACATACGACCAGATGACCTCTAAGGCTCACTACAACGTTGTCATTTGAGACTTTAACGCCTAAGTGGGAGTACAGACCTGGAGTGAATCAACTATAGAATAAACTGGCCAAGTGCAAGTCGGACTCGCACTCGTAGGGTTCCGTAATACAGTAGAGTATTCTATAACTATGATTTTTCGCAACTACAAAAATAACTTTGTTTTTCATAGTGTTTGTATGAAAAACAAAGTTATATTTGCGGTCGCTATATCTCAACAACTGCCGACTGTATCTTGTTCAAACCAATTTTCGATGAAAGTGTTTATTGAGATCTACAGAATATATATTTTCTAGATTTTTCACTCCCTTACTTAGAAGTGAGAGGGGGGGGGGGGGGGGGGACACATTTTACCACTTTAGACGCGTCTATCTTTTAAATGATTGACTTTGAGAAAAAATGATTTTCGGAACCTCAATGTCATTTTTAAAGACCTATCCATAGACTCACTACAACTATAAGTTACGTATAAGTTTGAAGAAAAAAAAAATTTTTATTTCAGTTCCATGTATGGGATGCCCCCCCCCCCCCCCCCCCTTAAACTTTTATATTTTTTATTTTTGTATAAAAATCGGAAAGCGGTTTACAGAATACATCTACCTACCAAGTTTCAATTCTGTAGTTTAATAGTTTCGGAATAAAATGGCTGTGACATACGGACGGACAGATAGACATGGCGAATCTATAAGGGTTCCGTTTTTTTCCATTCGGCTCAAAACCCTAAAAACACGGATTTGGGAGTAGGAATCACAGGGGCCAAATGCTCGTCAATTTCCTCGAGAATGAGGGGCTTTTCTTGATGAGCTTCTTCTTCAAGAAACAGACCCAAAGGAAGTGGACGAAAGGAAGCCCCAACACTGTGACTAAAACCGAGATTAACTTCATCATTACGGACAAACGGCGCATATATAGAGACATCTCAGTGATCACCACGGTCAATACTGGAAGTGATCACCGACTTGTACGAGGCTCTTTGGATATCGACTTCAAAGCCGAGAGTGTTCGATCGACGAAGTCCACGCTCCGACCGAATCTACTCCAAACCATTATTGGGTTCGAAACATTCCAATTGAAATTGTAAAATCGATTCGCTGCCTTGGAAATCACAGATGACGTAGACCAGAAACTCGAAGAAGTGGTGGAAATCCTCAAGGATAAAGGGATGAAGTTTTGCGAGAGCAAGCGTATGGGCAAAAAGTACAAACTTTCGGCAAAAACACTTTGACTAATGGAGGAGAGACGAACAGAGCCATTGCTTTGTCAATTAATCAGGTACACAACAAAACTATTAAGAAGAAGCTGGTACGACGCGATCTCCGATCCTCTATTGATTAAAGAATCCATTGAGTAGAATCGGGGGTCGAATGTGTTCGTCCAGCCTTTGGGTAGTAGCCACCTCACAAAGTTGATAACGTCAACGGGGAACGTCGTAACAAAGACGGAGATTGTGTCAGAAGTTCAAAACGTTTACGGAAAGCTCTACGAATCGCATGTTTCAAGGCCCGTACCCGATACTGAGGATTATAGAGTCACTTTAACTGCCATTTCACAGAAGACCTGCCCGATGTCAGGTGATATCGTGATGACCCTTAAATAACTCAAAAATGGAAAAGCCCCAGGTTAAGACGCAATCACAACTGAGCTTCTAAAAGCTGGAGGAGCCCCAGCTGTAAGCCAGCTGCAACAGCTCTTCAATTCTGTTCTCTTCACTGGGAGAACTCTACAGGTATGGAACTGAAGCATGTGGTTTTGTTTTTTTCAAAAAAGGAGACAATACCCTCTTGAAAACCTATCGCCCGATTTTGAATCGGTCGAGGTAATTTGGATAGAACCAAAGTCATGTGCAACGAGCACGTTGTTCCGGAACGGACTGCCGTGGATGGAATCCCATTTGAATTCATTTTCATTCATCATCATTTGCCACGCGGTATGTTTACCTAGGGCAGATGCTCCAACTAGGTAAACACAACTTTGAGAAGGAAATCGAGAGAAGAATTCAGCTGGGCTGGGCAGCATTTGGGAAACTCCGTCGAGTCTTCTCGTCGCCTATACCACAGTGCAAGACAAAAGTCTTTCATCAGTGCGTCCTACCTGTCATGACATACGAAGCCGAGACGTGGACACTCACAGTTTGACTAGTTCACCAATTTAAAGTCGCGCAGCGATCTATGAAAAAAAGAGCTTTGCTCGGTGATTCTCTGCGGGATCGAATCCGGTACAAAGTAATTCGCCAAAGAACTAAAGTGGTCGACATAGCTCAGCGGATTAGCAAACTCGAGTGGCAGTGAGCTGGTCATATCTGCTTAGGACCGATAACCGTTGGGGCAGACTGGTTCTAGAGTGGAGACCGCGAATCGGCAAACGTAGCGTAGGTCGCCCTGTGACCAGGTGGAGCAACGGCATTCGCAAAGCTGTTGGCAGTGACTGGAAACTAAAAGCCGAAGATCGGGCTCAGTGGCGTGACTTGGGAGAGGCCTAAGTCCAGCAGTGGACTGATACCGGCTGATAATGAAGAGGATGAGATTATCAAATATACACAACTGCGTTTTTTGCCGCAATAGAAATAATGGGATATAATTTGGAAAAAACGCTAGTCCTAGTTTTTCTATTTTGTATTTCCATGGAAATAGTGGGATATACTCGACCATTAGTCCAACCAACATCTTTTAAAAAAAATATAATATAGGCTAGTGTCTGACCACTATCTCAGCTGTTGGTAAGTGATGATGCGGTCGAGAATGGTCGGACGCTAGGCCTAGAATGGGAACTGGCTCTCAAGGATAGCTGCCCGAACACATTAGATGTTTGGCGACAGATTTTCGAACTTGAGGGTGGTAGCTGGCCAGGCGGATACTTGATAGTGTCCTACCACCATGAGGTTGAGGGTTTCTTGACTATGTTTTTGTCTTGTCTTCACCGGAGGGCCACTGTGAAAAGCGCATTTACATATTTCGATTAAAAAATCCATTGGTGCACGGCGGGGATTGAACTCGGTACTTTTGGCATCAAAGCCGACCATTCTCCCACGACACCACCGCGGCACCGGTCCCTCAAAACTAGATGGTGCTACTGGTAAAATTTGCACGTACTATATTTCTAAATGTTTCGGGTACATTCATGGATCGTCGTAACAATATCATTGCATTGTGACCAAAGATACGCAAGTATACCAAATTTGAGTCAAATCGAACGTCAGGAAATTGGTTTTATTCAGCTTCTAAGTTTTGACCCACACTGAAATACAATTTAATCGTACTAATATTATAAATGCGAAAGTAAGTGTGTGTGTGTGTGTGATTGTTTGTTACCACGTATCTCGATAACCACTTAACCAATTTTAATTAAATATAAAAAGTAGATAGTGTAAGTTCTAATTTAAAACATGGGCAAACCTTATTTTTGAAAATCATCCCCTAAAGGGGTTAAATAGGGTAATAAAGTATCTATGAAAAATTTTATTTCTTGGGCCGGTGTACTCAAAACTCGGTACAAATTAACCTTAAAATAAGTTATTTTTCAAAAAAAATAAAACCGACTTCATAATCACAAACAGGCACTCAAAAGCGAAAAATAAATTACTTAAAATTATTATAAGCGCTACCCACTTATCTATTTGAAGTCGGTGCCAGCCAAGTCTAATAGGTAGTAGATAGATAATACCTACATGTATCTACCTACTTACTAACCTACATGTACCTACTTACTACTACTACATACATAGTATCTATCTACTATCCAATAGACTTGGCTGGCACCGACTTCAAATAGATAAGTGGGTAGCGCTTATAATAATTTTAAGTAATTTATTTTTCGCTTTTGAGTGCCTGTTTGTGATTATGAAGTCGGTTTTATTTTTTTTGAAAAATAACTTATTTTACCCTTTTTAGTGCATAACAAGTTTTAATTAAATTACATGCATCTATTACATTTGGTGTCTGGGCCGTTATACACTGACGGATATATACTTTTTGAAAATTTCAAGTATGTACCTATAATGGTTAAGAAGATACAGATCTGTAAAGTGCGCACATATGTATAGACACACGGACGGACGGACGGACGAACGGACAACAAAGTCTCAGAAAGTGTTCATTTGGTACCCTTTGAGTTCGGAACCCTAAAAAAAATGACTTTAAATGCCTTGCTAAAGTGATAATATTCACTAGTAATAATTATGTCATCAAGGTATCAAAGGACAATGTCCAAAATGGCCCTGTGCAATTAAAGCATCTGACACACACGATAATTAATTGTCTATTTTATTACAATAATTCCAGATACTTTTATAACACGGACTAGTTGTATTCCAAAATGAATATAAAAAAGTATTATTTGCGATTATTAACATTACTTGCCGCCATATGGCCAACAGAGTACTGAATCACTCTACTACGTTATAAGAGGCACTTCCCTATATTGTTGAAACCCGAATTATGAAAGCACTGTGTAGCCAACCTAACAACGGAAAGTATTATTTACGTAGTAACTATTATATAATCTGTGGTATTATGCTTATACATTTTTTTTTGCAGTGTTGGTTGGTACAAAGTACGTTCATAATTCTGAGTTATTTAATAATGTATGCAGTGTCGCGTGACTGAAATGGCCGCCATCTTCGGCAAACGTCATGTCATGTCAAAAAATCTTAGGTATGATTAAAAAAGTTTGCACCCTAACAAGACTTTGCCCGGTAGAACATTCCTGTGAAGATAAATTATTTATATTTATATATAATTATTTATTATAATTATCAATATATCATTATTTATTGAGGGCCCGGTGGCGTAATTGGGAGAACAGTCGGCTTTGATGCCGTGGTACCGAGTTCAAACCGCCGTGCACCAATGAATTTTTCGATCGAAAAATATATGTGCGCTTCTCACAGTTGCCCTCCGGTGAAGGAAAACATCGTTAAAAAAACCAACAACCCCCGCATGGTGGTAGGACATATCTAGTGTCCGCCTGGCCAGCTACCACCCTCAAGTTAGAAAATCTGTCGCCAAACATCTTATGTGTTCAGGCAGCTATCCTTGAGAGCCAGCTCCCATTCTAGTCCACTTCTCTATCTTCGACCGCATCATCACTTAGCAACAGGTGAGATAGTGGTCAAACGCTAGCCTATAAGATATTTAAAAAAATATATATATAATCCCCACCTTTATTTCAATCTCGCTAACAGTTACCGTAAGAATATCTGTCAAAAACCAAAATCAACGAGAAGAAAGATATAAAAATATTCAAGGTCATATTTTTTAGTATTCCATAGCATATATCCAATAGCAATAGCAATATATCCAATATATATCCATTACATCCAATAGCAACCTCCATTGTGTATAATCTTCTTGGGACTCTTCTACTAAAACCAGTACATTCTCCTACGTTTGAGGTATTTATCTCCATATCTCTGGAGATACTTATCAGATCTCGATAAAATTAAAATGGGACCACCTCGAAAACGTATCCTACCTATTAAAAAAAGAATCATTTGGATCCGTTCACTATTGACGGAGAAATCGCGTAACATACACACAAAAAAAAAAAAAAAAAACATACAGACGTATTGAGAACCTCCTCCTTTTTTGTGAAGTCGGTTAAAAAATAATGATGCACGTGTATTTTTTCAAATCTACCCCTAGGTGTGTGTAGGGGTGTGTAAAATGATTGTGTTTGCAAAAATCATAGAAAATTCAGTAATGTTTGTTTCCAAGTATTCTTTGGTCCGATAATAAGGGTTCCTTTTTTACGTTTTGAGGTACGGAACCCTAAAATTAAATAAATGAATGAAATTATTAACGCGGGCGAAGTCGCGGGGCACTGCTAGTACTATAATAAGAATCTTTGTCCTGACATACTGACTGACTGACTTAGAGACAACGCACAGCCCACGGCACAGCCTAAGCCACTGGTCGTAGAGACTTGAAATTTGGAGGGGTCCTTAGTACGCAAGGGTTGTACTAAGCCAGGATTTACACAAATTCACGGACGAATGGACGGACGGAACGACGAAAACGGAGGTTTAAAGTTTGTATGGAAAAACAAAATTAGATAGTATTTTTTATTCGAAACTTCACACAAGGACTTAGCAAATATATAAGTTAAGACGTGTTTCAGGCTTTTGCGAAATTCAACCCCTAAGAGAATGAAATGGGGTCTGTAAACTCAATATTGTTTCGGATTGCGCTGAAGTTTGGTATGCAGATTGTTATCATGACGTTAGTATCCGAAAGACTTTTCTAAAAGGATGAAACGCAGTTTCAAAGTTTGTACGGAGCAACAAGATCAGATATTCTTTTTTATTCCAAACTTCACACGAGTACTTCTATAAATGCATATGTAATACGTGATTCAGGATTTTTCGAAATTTCACCCCTAAGAGGCTAAGAGGGTGAAATGGTAAAGGAAGGGTAAATTCAGAAAATCAATATGGTTTGTCGCGTTTTATAAAAATAAATCCCTATTTTCCTTAGTCGCACGATAACTTGAAAACGGGTGACCGATTTGGATAATTCTTTTTTAGGGTTCCGTACCTCAAAAGGTAAAAAGGAACCCTTATAAGATCACTTTCTTGTCCGTCTATCTGTCCGTCTGTCTGTTCGTCTGTCTGTCCGTCTGTCTGTCCGTCAGTCTGTCCGTCTGTCTGTCCGTGTGTCACCACTAATTTTCTCAGGAACGGGTGGACCTAGCAAGTTGAAATTTATACCTAATACTGAGGTCTATAGTCCCTATTGGGTGTATAAAAATCAAGGTCTTGAGTCGACACAATACAAAGATAATGGGCAAATTTCCATTTTCGCGAAAACTTGTTAGTACCAAAATGTACCTTAATTTTAAACTTTTTTTATTTTTCGAAATGTTTCCTTTACTTGTGCTCTAAGAACTTGCTTATAACCAAATTGACAATTCTAGGTAAACCGGAAGTACCCTATAGGTTTTGGGTCGAAAACCTATAGGGTACTTCCCATAGTACTTCCCGTTGACCTAAAATCATGAAATTTGGCAAGAAGCAAGGTCTTACAGCACAAATAAAGGAAAAATTCCAAAAATAAAAAAAGTTGAAAATTAAAGGGTGTCCCCTACATACATACATACATAGTTTGCGCCAATTAAGATAGACCTCTGAGTTATATCAGCGCTGATACAATTTAGAGGTCTAGCTTAATTGGTAGGTACGAGAGCCTCGGTGGGCGAGTTCAACTCGACTTAGCCGGTTTTATTTATGTGTTTTTATGATAGAAAGGTTTTTACGAAAGAAAAGTTTAAGTAAATAAAAGAAGTTTTTAATGCGGGCGAAGCCGCGGGGCACTTCTAGTATATACTACAGGGTAATTATAAGAGATTGTAAAATCACAGTCTCCAAGTTTTAGGCATTTTTTTCAGTTACTTATACAAAGTTTATTTTATCGCTAAATCCAATAACAAAATAGGACAGCCATCTTGGGAGGTACTCGGCACTATCGACCCTTTGAAAGATTATCTTGGATATAACCTTTTGTGGTTGCAGATTTATCGATACTTTTGTCGCGCCGACTAGACGATGGCATTCCTTTGTGTGATTACAGATTTTTTATACACAGCTTTGTTTAAATTATGTTGGGTAACAAGACGAACATGACGCTCATCTGATAGTAACTGGTATAATGCCTGTATATAACAAAACATAGTATAGGGCATTGGGTAGGTATGAAAACATCTGGATTGCCAGATTTTTTAGTGTTCCGTAGTCCTGACAAAGACAGACGGACATCACGAAACTATAAGGGTTCCTTAACCCTTATAGTTTCGTGATGTCCGTCTGTCTGTCTGCCTGTCTGTCCGAGGCTTTTCTAAGAGATCGTTATTACTAGAAAGCTGTAGTTTTGTAAAGGTGTGTTTATCAATTACGCCGGCAAAATGGTAAAATAAAATTTTAGAAAATATTTTTTTTTTAGGGTAGCTCTCCTACTTGTAAAGTGGGGATGAATTTTTTTTCATCGTCTACCCCTTCGTGTGGGGTATCGTTGAATAGGTCTTTTAAAATGACTTCGGGGTTGCAAATACTATTTTTCGATTTAATGTTTCATTTACGAAATATCAAACTTTAAAGTGCAAATTTTGTTCCGGTAGGGCGTCCCTCCTCCCCTGTAAAAGGTAACTGCTAGCTTGAAAAATCTGGAAAAATTAATGATGATAATTTAATTAATGGAAAATTTCATAAACATCAAATGAAAATTATAGCGGTTAAGATAACTTTATTAGTTTAGCAGTAATAGTCGTTGAATATAATTATGTTAAATATTAAACTGCTGCCCTATCCCGGTACTACGAGCGATGCAAGAGTGGAAAATCCATATGTTCGTATTTAGATACATACCATCTATAGTACACAATATAGTACTTACTAAAATCATTACTCTTTGTACATACTAAAGAAAGGGTACAAATGAAGAGTATGTACCACTTTACAATTTGTATTTGTATTTGTATGTACATACAAATACAAATACAAATTATAAAGTGTTCAAAACATAATCGGAAACTCGTTCGTGTCCTTAAGCTTTTCTCAAAAAAAAACAACAACGGAAACATGAACAGATAGTAGCGAACTCGTATTGTATCAGTTTTCTCATCTGGTAATATATTGGGCACCCAAGATACAGGCCTAGCCAGCCTAGTTTGGGGTCCACTGATAAATTACTTGTTATAACTCTATGAAATTAAATCTTAGTCATGTGATAATAATATAATTGTAAACATAAATATTGTATAACATATTATCTAATGTACCTACATCTGAGTTATAATTTGTAATAAATATCTTTATCTTTAAATACATAAATAATTTATTGTCAAAAAAACTTGTTACATAGACTTAATTACTAATTGAAATAATTACAATTTCAAAAGCTAACTAATATTATAAATGCGAAAGTAACTCTGTCTGTCTGTCTGTCTCACTTTCACGCCAAAACCACTGAACCGATTTAAATGAAATTTGGTACACAGATAGTCTAGAGTCTGAGAAAGGACTTATATCCTTTAAAAAGTAAAAGTACCTATATCCTTTAAAAAGCATAAAAAAGTAGCCTATGCTACTTTTTTATGCGAAACAAGGGTTGTAAGGGATTGAAAGGGGGGATGAAATGTTGTATGGTAGTATCGTTATTTTTAGAGCTAGAAGCTTGAAACTTATTTTTTAGGTTGTTGATTCGATATAGATAAATATGACATTCGTTTGTAAAAGTTGTACCCTCTAGGGTGTAAAATAACAAAAGGGGATGAAAGTTTGTATGAAAATATGTAAGGTTTATGTGAATGTTCTACTGAACCGATTTAAATGGGGGGAAGAGAGAGGGGGAGGGAAGGGGTGAGGGGTAGGGAGAGGGGGGAGGGGGGATAAGCGCGGCGTGGTACGGTGAGGTGTAGGTGGGATACGCATGTGTCTTATTTGTAAAATAATTAGCCTAACTAAATCATTAAAAATGCTACCCAGAGACACTATTCCACGCGGACGAAGTCGCGGGCACAGCTAGTATATTTATAGCTTTGGCAAATACCGCCATTTCCTTTGATCTGCGCTATAGTACCTATACAACAGTCAGTGTAACAGCAAAAGAATTTCTTTCATTCCTTTTCAAAGAGCTTAATTATTGATTGAGGATCTTGTAATGTATATTCTTTGGTACTACTGCAGTATCCAGCCATAGATTACCCCTTTCTAGAAGCCAGATGATGCTGCAACAGAACATGCAAAACCACAGATTAGTGAAAATTATTTGTAAACTCCTTGTTTTTTGTTGCCAACTTACCGTTGACTTTATTACTTTTTCTTTGAAGTTAGTCGGCGCGTGCCTTGGAATTTGCAAGTCTTAGTATAGTATATTACGATACGTATGCAGCGAGGGTGCTACGCCGTGCAACAATAGACAACTTAAGTCACGAGTATCGTATATTATTTTATAGATAGCAGTGTGACATAAACCCGCACTTTACGCACGGCGTGAAGTTAGCTAGTTGCTAACGCCGTGCTAAACATTTAATGGTTGGTTTCTGAGGTCAAAATGTACTCAGAAACCGACCATAAGTCACGGAAAAGCGTGCGTGAAGTGCGAGTTAGGTCACACTGTAAAAATATATTTTGTTAATCTTTTTGTAGCTGGTATCATATCAGATACTTATATTTTTTGTGCCAGTGGAATCGGAATGGAATCTTTTTTCTCAATTTCTAATGAAATTCTAGGGAAATTCTGTGGACATAGACTCTACATTCATTCTACAAAAACGTTGTTTGCGTATGATTTTCAGAAAACGAAACACTGAAACATTACGAAATATATTTAAAGGCTATAAGATTCTCACTCTGACAGATATTTATATATATGAAATATGCATCTTTGTTAAAAACAATATAAACTTATTTTCTGAAATAAAATCATGTCGTGCTGATAACTTAAGGGATAAATATAAGTATAATTTATGTATACCACAAGTAAATAATAATATGTACCATAAAAGTGTTTGTATAGCAGCAATTAAAATTTATAACAACCTACCTTTAGGCCTCAAGATTTTGGACGGAAATAAATTCAAAACATCCTTAAAATCCTGGCTTATATCTAAAACGCATTATAGTCTTAAGGAATATTTCAATATAATGTAGACTTGTTGTTATGTTTTCTTGTATATATAGATATGTAGTAAATGTCTAAATATTTGTAAAGTAGCCAATTCATTTAGTAATTAAGTACATTATATTATTGTAATGTAAGTAAATTCATAAACTTTTATATTGCACGCTCAAAATGGGCAAGCTGTTGGAACTAATTAACATAAGTTATACCATCTTGTTAACACCCAGTTTTGCAATAAATATTTCTGATTCTGATTCAATGCATATACAATACACTCTAAGCAAAAAAATAATTGTTTTGAACAAGTGTCAGTCCTCCGAGCTATATTTGCACAAAATTTAACTGCTGTGAAGTGCTGTGAACTCGAACAAATTCTCACTAAACATATAATTAAATCGTGGATCAATGGTCATGATTTTTACCATAAGATGTACTTTACACGTGACACACGACACGTGTTCCTTTTACCCTTAGCGCACCGATGATTAATGGCATCGTAGCCAGCGAGCGTTTAACATTAATATAATTTGCAATAGTGCTGTTCTGTATGAGGTTGCGTTGCGTTGTTCTGAATGTGGTGTCTATAAATGGGTAATCTTTGTACATATGTATATAGTTATGTACAAGGTTACCGTACCACCACTATACGGTAGCGCACAAAAGCGGCGTATTAAAGAATGCGGCGCTTTTGATGCGTACGCCCAGATAGCGGTCGAAATTATACACTCTCTTTTAACAGACTTCTCAAAAAAGGAGGATGTTGTCAATTCGACTGATTTTTTTTTGTGTTATGTTGTGTCTTTACGTTTGTTACCTCATAACTCCATTAAACCTTAACCGATTTGAAAAATTATTTTTTGTTTGAGAGGTTATGCCTCCCGTTTGGTCCCGTTAAAATTTTATCGAGATATCATAATTATCTCCGGAGATATGGAGACAAACAATATAAGCAAATGTATATACTTTGATGACATGATTATAACTAGCCAGTACTTTGACTATCGCGGCATATGAAGTCGGTATTTTAATTTTGTAAGATCATAAAATATATATAAGTATTATTCCCGAATTTTTCACAAACGTAGGTAGATATTATATCTGTTCTGATATATCCTTTTACAGATAATTATAATTTAACTGGAGTGGTTAAATAATTTTGTTAGTTTGTTTTACATTCCCCACTGATACTTGGAACGGTTGAGTATCGGACTTCTTGACAGAACTCGAACCTCGGACCCGACGACTGTCACTGCGCAAATGGTATAACAAGTACAGTTCGCAGACAAACTCAATATTTATTTTTAAATTACATACAACCAAGCTGCTTGATAATTATCGCCTGATGTTAAGTGACGATGCGGTCTAGGATAGTATCGTGATTTTTTAAAGTGGAAGACGGCAGAGAGATAAACGGCACCTCATGGTGCTGGACTGGCTGGCTTCGAATGACATGTCGGTACTCGGTGAACCAATTAACGACATGTCTTTTTTTATATTTTATCTGCTAGCGTTTGACGACTATCTTACCTGTTGGTAAGTGATGATGCGGTCGAAGTTGGTAAGCACGCTAGGCGTAGAATAGGAACTGGCTCTCAAGGAAAGCTGCCGGAACAAATAAGATGTTTGGCAACAGATTTGAGGGTGGTAGCTGGCCAGGTGGACACTAGATAATGTCCTACCACCATGCCCTGTTGTTGGTTTCTTAACAATGTTTTACCGGAGGGCCACTGTAAAAACCGCACATACATTTTTTGATAGCAAAATCCAGTGGTTTTCTCGGGGTTTGAACTAGGTACCTCTGGCATCAAAACCGACCATTCTCCCACTTAGCCACCGGGCCCTCAAAATGTCCTTGTTCGGTAGGAGATTGACTTTGAATATCTGATAGGCTAGCGTCTAACGAATATCTCGCCTAATGGTAAGCGATGATATGGTCGAAGATGGTGAACGCTAGGCCTTGAATAGTCTGACTCTCAAGAAGGTATTTAAGGTTCGATCTACAGCCGAAACCTGTGGTCATTAGGAACAACCCAGTGTCTATGTGTTGGATTAAACATTTTACGACATTTGTACGACGTTTAGTATGAAACAAATAAGACATTTAAAGTAATACAATACACCCACCTGCTGTTGTATGCTGATACATAACTCTTAAAAGACCGGTCAAGTGCGAGTTGGACTTGCGCACCGAGGCTTCCGTACAAACTAGTCAAACTAGGTTAAAGTACAAACTTAGCTTTGTAGTTCGATGCATAGAAAATGTATTGCACCAACCACAAGTAATAAGTAAGTAAATATAACTTTGTTTTTTATTAAACTACATATTTACAATTTTCAGATTGATTCCTATATAAGCGTTTCATGACCTTGCTTCTTGCCAAATTTCATGATTTTAGCTCAACGGAAAGTACTCAATAGGTTTTCGACAATTTCGACCCAAAACCTAAAGGGTACTTCCGGTTGACCTAGGATTGTCAGTTTTGGTTAAAAGCAAGCTCTTACAGCACAAGTAAAGGGAAAATTAAAAGAATAAAAAAAAAGTTGAAACATAAGGTAAATTTTGGTACTTTAATACTTAAGTTTTTGCAAAAATCTAAATTTGCCCATAACTTTTTATCGTGTTGACTCAGGACCTTGATTTTATACACCTAATAGAGACTATTGACTTCAGTATCTGGTATATATTTCAATATTAATTTATTTATTTATTTGGTGCATACCACAGATTACAGAAAAATAATTATAATTAAATAACAAGGTGAAAATATAATGACGATTCCATAGTCCAATATTATACGCACACATCATGATAAAAACAGCATTTCATAAATATAATTAGTCTTAAGTAACATAATTTAAAAGAAAACATATCGCAATTTACATTTATCAATTTTATAAAACATTACGTATACTACAATATTGATTATTAATTATGACAAAGAAAAAAATTTAATTGATAACAAATAAAAACACACAAATTGATATTCAAGAACAGTCGATAGATACAGATGTTAGAGTTAAAATTAAAAATAATAATAATAAAAACAAAGTTAGTCACTAAATATGATGCAACACAGCATACGTGCCGCGTTGTTATTTCACTCTATATATTTATAAGTTATAGTTTTGAATCGATTGAGACCAAGACCGAATATAACCAAATTTTTCTTGTGTCTTTGACGAGCAACAACGCGGCTAAAGTCGTTATATAATATGCTAGATCCACCCGTTCCTGACAAAATCGGTGGTGACACACGGACAGACGGACAGCCAGATAAGAGAGTGATCTTATAAGGGTTCCTTTTTTACCTTTTTGAAGTTACACTTCTTTTGGCGCGATAGAGAAAAATTATGAGAGTGAATTTTTACGATGCGCGCGCACACCGACATCTAAATTCTACACCGTGAAGTTAGTTCTAGGTGGCTTGACTATGTTCAAGTTGTATATTCTAGTATTTTTATATTTAGAACACGTGTTTCGTAAGAACGTCATATTTGACGTCATATTTTTACGTTAATAAATCCTTTTTTTATTTTAATAAAATCTTTTTGATTAATTTTAATATTTATCGTTAATCACTTCTGCATTTTAGTTATTTTTTTTCCATACGCCACAGAAGTATAACTTCTAACGCGTGTACATAAGTACACACACTCTTTTTTTTGAGAATGATTGTTAACCTAGGACTATTCAACCACTGGACCAGAAACGTCTCGATAAGGTATGAAATTACGTTGAACCAAGCCACATTGTAACACTACCATAGAAAAGATAATAATACTACGTATAGAACGGACACTCTGTTCCCCCCACCAATTCCGGGCTTCCTCACCCCGCCACCGCTCTGGAGCTGTCGAGGAGCTGCGCTGAGCAAGGACGCCACACGCGTACGACTATAGAACAATTACTACTCACGGAGAGAAGAACATCAACTTCATACATTTATGTTGGGACCAGTAGACACTGGAGGTTCAAATTTACGTAGGTTCTTATTACGTAGGTATATAATAAACACTTAATTATATTAGTATACCTACCTACATATTCGTATTTTAGAATTCATTTTCATAAATGAAACAACGATATATATACTCGTGCGTAAATAACGCTTAATTAGTAAAATATTTAAAAAAACTTTCACGTTTAAACATTTTTATAACACAGCAATTGGGAACTTGATGTAGGTACGTAGTATTTATATTCTCTTTACTTGATGTCGCTCTAACGTGCGAGCAAGACACACAACATTGTTTCGTACAGCTCTGGCTGGCCGCCCAACACAGAATAAAAAATAGTTACTGTGGTGCAGTTTGTTCTATGCAAGTCGACTGGACCTGGAGATGATGGTTTACGAAATAACGACTAATATTTTTAGTGTCAAAAGCTTTTTGGGTAAGTGCACAAAAAAATATTCATACGGTCAGTACATAGTACGTATGTACGAAGTAACTATTATATAATCTGTGATACGGTGATTACGGGCGACAACCTTAGACATCACGCACACAAATGCACGTATAGAAAAACGACCCGTGTGTAGTGTCTGTGTCGGTGTCACAGTATCGGTCGTTAAAACGCTAGTTTGTATGGAGATTTAGCGAGTGTCCGGGGTGTGACACTACCTTTTCTTTACTCATGTGACACTACTCTCACATGTGGCGCTTTCACTGTCTAATAAGTTATTAGACAGAGACAGCGCTACATACGAGAGTATGCGATCTTAATTATTTGCCAACGTCTCGGTCTCACTACCGTCTTCCATTTTCAGACAAGATAATTTTAATAATTAAACCTTATGTCATGATAAGTAAAAAAGTGCTTCTCTGGTTACAAAAAACGTCATCCAATGCTAGTGTAACTTAAAAATAAAAAAATTCAAGCTATTAAATCAATTCTCCTGCTATCGGTACATGCGCCGGCGCAGCAACGGGAGCCCTGCGCGCAGCGAGGGGCCGAGCTCTGTTTGTGAAGATAATCTCACTGTCTCGCACTGACACCCGTGATGAGGCCTCACTGATGCTGCTCTTAAAGGTCACATTGACCATCACTGCCTACTATAGCTACCTACCCTTTATGAACTTATTTTATATAAATATCTTGATGTAGTGATTATCTTTATCATAGGTATAGATTAGCATATAAGTTTCTAAGCATACAAGGGAAATACTTATTTGTGGAAGTGACGAGCAAACATTGCATGACTAATGCGTAGTACATACATACTTTTTCCCGTTGGGGAACTACTTCTTTCCACATGCTACATCTTGACATACCTTTTTCGCTTCTTCCACTTTCATGAGCGCCTTCACACATGCTCGCCGGTTATAGGTGATTTTGACTTGGCCTTTCCTTAAAACGTCTCCGATCTGCCCCCCTAGACAAAATCCAATTTCTGTTTCCATTCACGCTACACAAGTCTAAAATGTATGGAATGACATTTATGTTTCCGCAACAAAGATATCATTCCCACGCATTTTGAAGTTGCGTTAGCGTGAATGGAAACAGTAATTGGATTTTGTCTAGGGGCCCTGGTCGCGATGCGTTCGCCTAGGTCGGCCTCTAGCGGCTGGCCCATTCACACTCGTCTCATAAATTCGTTTCGTCAATCTATCTTCATCCATCCGCTCTAGATGTCCAAACCATCTAAGCATCCCTTTGTCTATCTTTTTCACTACATCTTCTACCACTCCACAACATTCCCTTATCATGTTGTTCTCCACCTTATCCAGCAGTCACTCCCATCATACTTCGTACGTAGAAAAAATATAATCATAGTTACTTAGTACCATTAATTATTCTGTGGACATAGGCACATGTAACCGCTTACTATCAAGCGAGCGTCTGGGATGTTTCTATTAGTAAGTATTTTAACCCCCGCCACAAAAAGAAGGGGTGTTGTAAGTTTGACGTGTGTATTATGTGTGTCTGTCTGTAAAATGATTTCAATGAACAGGTTCTAAATAGATCATTCGGGGATGGGTTTTAAATTTGGAATTTCAGTGTTATTGTATTAAACCTACACTTATTTTTGTTTTTTGCCAAACAAATTAAATAGTAGTCAAACCATAGCCTACAAAGTTATAAACATAATAAACATAAACATGTTTTGCATGTCTATAATAACAAAGCATCGATATTCATTTCTTTCTTAAGGACATCCCTATCCAAGCACTTCGGAAACGGTCCAATGGTCACTTGCATTTATTTTTTAATCCAAATCTTGGCATGCGGCAGCTAGCCAGAGGCTCTTCTGAGGATTAAAATAACAATTACATCGTGTAATGGATATGCAGCAGAGCATAAATAGTTTTGTTTGGCGGTGTGCCGACCGACGACTTTTAAGATGTATTTTCAAGTGTTGCAAACAGCCGCCAACCTTATGGTAAGTGTCAACAGTTCAGTTAATAGTTTCTATAGAGGTATATAGGTATTATAAAGAGATCTAGAAGGTATGTTTATCAATGTAGACGAACTTGTATACACTCGGTATTCTTTTTAACCGACTTCAAAAAAAGAAGAAGGTTTCTTAATCAGACCGTATATATATTATTTATTGTTTGTTCGCAGATAAGGAAATATCCCAAGTATGGTACCATGGTAACTTCATCGAGGTCTGATAAGTATCTCCAGAGTAATAATCTCTTATTACTCTGGAGATACTTATCAGACTTTGCAACAGTCATTTGAAGTCAGTTCTTTTAGTTTTTCAAACGATCTTATGTAAGATACAGAGATATAAGATACAGTATCCTCACACAAGTCTCACAATAAAGGCTTTGGATCTAGATCTAATGCGATTCAATCATTTCCTGTCCGCTATTGTCGGAAAAAGAAAATAAGAAAAAGCCCAAACTGTAAAATTGCAGAAACTTGATTTGCCAATTATTATGTAAGATATGATTCAACCATCATCATCACCATCAATCCGTATGTAGGTATGTTCTTTCATCTCTTGGTAAAGCTAACTTGCGATTCAATAAAAGTATGCTATGTGTTTTCATCCAAAGCCGTTCAGTCGTAATTGCACTATTGAAGAATATCTTAACACGAAGTTTCATATTTTTAATATTAGTAGGAATACTTATATTCATTCAAATGTATGCAATGTCGTGTGTATGTAAAGATTATCGATAAAATTCATCAACCATCACTATCCAAACAGTTCTAAATTCTAACGCACCAACCCGCGCTATCGGCGCCGTTTACTTTTTAATCCTAATCGCCGCGATTTTCTTTGCGGCCAGTAACAAGGAGCTTGTCCACAGACAAAAAAGAAAAGCATAGAAAGAACACATTCACGTGTAATGGATATATGCACTAGAGCAGAAAGACAGAAGAAACTGTTTTGTTTGGCAATACGCCGACGCCTCAAAAGAATACTTTTAAGTAATTGTTTGAAAGTAGGGTACTCTTCGTATAATAAATAACACTCGGCACACCTTTGTGTCCATGTGGTCTGCTGAAATGAAAGGATCTGCGGCGTTTTTACATCATTTGAATTCAGAAGTCAGAAGCGGCTACTTTAAGATCGAGCTCTTGAGTTCGATTTTACCGCAAAAGTTATTTTAATTAAATAGTTTTGAAGTCTGATATTTCAGTACAAAGTTTCATCACGAACATTTTGTTTTAACCACCTTAACTTACGTCCATTATTTTAACCATAGTATAAACCTTTGGGCTTATGGCAAAACGGGACTTTTTCAAATGCTTTTTTTTTGCTTACGGAAACTAGCGGGCGACATCTATCAATATGGATAATGCATATGGATAAGGTAGATGACCTATTCTGTTACTTATTTTTCTTACTCATATTTTTTGTCATGATATCAGACGTATCATGGTAGCATACATTAGTTGCTTCGCTGCATCTTGACAAGCTCTCACAATACCAAAAAGGTTAAGCCCTAACTGGAGATTACAAGGTAGAACATTGCTGTGAAGACGAATTAATTCACCCCGTTTGTTTCTATCCTACTCATACTTACCGTAAGAACAGTTTGTGATATGCTGTCAAACACTAAAATCAACGTCAAATAATTAAGATTAAAAACTAAAACAATACTTCCATGCAATCTCCATTTAATATAATCTCCTTGCTGCTTGCTTACATATGAAATTACTGCATAATCTTCATTAACTATATCATCAATATATTATACATTCTATGTCTAAGTAAATAAAGTAGAATGTAAGATGATATGGATAAGCAGATAAATTATTCATGGTTAAAATAATCACAGAGGTCATTGCGCCCAGTTGAGCCCATTTGTTTGTTATATTTGCTACTGTGCAGATGAATTGTAGATGTTCAAAATTGTTACGAAATTATGATTTTCAGTTCTAAGTAGATTGTCCAGTTAAGGGAACAGGTTAAGTGGACAAACAGGAATAATCCAGATATTTGGGTAGGTACAGCTTACTTTATACCGACGAAGAAAAAGGAAGAGTACTCAATTGGACGTGTATAATTTCAAGCGACTTTACAATAACATAATATCGTTTAAAAACTAAAAAAGAACCGACTTCAATGCCGCGCTATTCATTTTCAGTACCAATTTTGAGATGTTTATCTCAATATATCTGGAGATACTTATCAGACCTCGATAAAATTACCATGGTAACACACTTGGAATATCTCCTTTCGAACAAAAAAAGAATAATCAAAAACGGTTCATAAACGACGAAGTTAACCGCGAACAAACATAAAAAAAATATATACGGTCGAATTGAGAAACCTCCTCCTTTTTTTGAAGTCGGTTAAAACGGAGGAGTTCCGAATTCGAATATTTTTGTTATGTTTGTTACCTCAGAACTCCGGCAAATCTTAACCGATTTGAAAAATTCTTTTTTTATTTGATAGAGTATGCTTTCAGTATGATCCCATTTAAATTGAATTGAGATCTGATAATTATCTCCGGAGATATGGATATCAACAAACATTTTAAAAAAATACAGTCAAATTGAGACACAAAAAAGGAGGTTTCCTGTGAGTGAAACAGAGGTTAACAGTTAGTCTACACAACTAGTTCCATTAAGAGGCTGCCATTCAAGAAAATGAAAGCAAGATGTTGTAGATAAATTAAATTACAATTTGACCTCTGCTACTGCAGCGGGAGGCAAAATTATATCGTTATTGCTGTGTGGTCACACGACTTTGAACAAAGATGTATAATATCTAGATTCATCATTATAGTATTTTTTATTTCCCTAAGATCAACACCCGACCACTATCTCACCTGTGATCTCACTTGATGTTTCAGTTAAGAATATTATTCCATCTTCCAAGCTAGCTTTTTTTACGTCAGATAGGCTAGCGTTTGACCACTATCTCACCTGTTGGCAAGTAATGATGCGGTCGAGGATAGTGGCACGCTAGGCCTAGAATGGGAACTGGCTCTCAAGGATAGCTGGTGGAACACAGATGTTTTGGTGACAGATTTTCCAACTTGAGGGTGGTAGCTGGCCATGCGGCCACTAGTTAGTGTTCTACCACCATGCGGGAGTTTATTTCAGATAGTACAAGCAATATAAGGCGCTTGACCTAGCGTTGTTATTACTTCGTTCAGCGCGCAATGTACCGGCGCGCGCCCGATACAGTAAAGGGTTGACTCAATGAAATTAAAAAAAAGTTTACGAATTCTTTTTATTTACCTCACAAAATAACATCAAAATTCCTAACTAAGAGTCGAATTTGAAGTCTAGAAAGTGAATTTTACGCAGTATTGTCATTTTAGTATCGTTAGCATAAAAAATGAAAAATGTTATGCTTTTTTTTTGTCTAACCCGCAAAATGACTATGAAAAACTGAAATCGTTTCTAATATAGAATACGAATGCGCAGTTATCCCGTCATTTGAATAATAACAAACGTTGCGCGCGCGTGAGCAGTGACAAGTGACAACCAACTGGCAGATAGTACCGCCGGCGTTGACAAAAGTTTAGGTATAAAGCGCAGTATAAAGCGCAGCGCGGACCAAACCGCAGGCACATCTAGTTAGAAAGGAATAATTAAAACTAATTTAAAGCATATATTTCAAAACGAAGGCTTACAGGAACATGGTATTATTATGTGTTCTGTGGTAATATGCATGTCTGGATAGGCGAGGTTGCAGTGAATGAGGTTATTAATGTTCAATTTTTTTTTTAAGTTAAACTTATATTACATCGTGTCAATTTTTTTAGTCTATCTATCGCATGTCGCATGTCGCCGGTACTTTAGCTTGATTGGTGGATATGATGTTATGACATTACAATCAGGTCTAGCTATGATTGGCGGACGCTTTCGCAGCCATACTTGTATACCTCAGTTGTATGGTATACACATGGTATACACGCTAATGTGTCATGTCAACTGCTGTCGTAGTAGCTAGCTACCATAGCTACACAAAAGCCAAAAGTTTCACAAGCATCGTGGTTTCTTAAAACCTCACCACTCTTTTAATGTAGTGTAGGCCGCCCTCCAGCTAGGTAGAGCGATGATATACGCAAGCTAGCTGGCAGCGGTTGGAAACAAAGAGCTGGAGATCGAGCTCAGTGGCGTGCTATAGGTGAAGTCCATGTCCAGCAGTGTACAGAGATAGGCTTATGATGAATGAATGAATCAACACAACACTTTTTATTTATTTATTGTTGTAATAACCAAGGAAATTTTACAAAGCTTTATAACTTAGACTAATTCTAGAAAATAATGTTACTTTAAAACACTAAATTACTGACTATGGTGCAGATATGTTTAATGTTATAGGAAACATTGATTAATGTTAAATGTTGTGAATGCACCCGAATCGCGCGGACATCAACCATGTACTTAAAGAGTAACTGGATGTACTAAAGTCGCGTTCCGCAATATGTCAATCGGTCAGAATTACTGATTAAAGGTATGACCACATCGCGGCGTCCTGCGTCCGCGTTCGCGATCTGATTTTCAACATAGAGATAAACTATTTCAATCGTTTTGATCACCATAGATCGCAATTGGTGTGAAGTGAATCAGTCGGTACAAATACTACTGTGCTATCTGATCGTCACCTAGATCGCGCACGCAGGACGCCGCTGTGTGGTCGTAGAATGGAATAGAATAGAATAGTATTTATTGCTTAAACTGTGTATACAAAAGATCTTGCAATGTAGTATAGTTCCAACAGTTTGTTCTTTTCGAACATGCAATATGTACACTCGTATTAGTGGTGTACGAGTAGGTAACCTACTATAACTTTGTACCTATTTTAAATTATAAATCTAAATTTACATACTTACTTACTACATTTTGGCATATCAAAAATACATGGCTACACATCTAACATTTAACGAAATTATTGATAAAAGTACCTTTTATTTTATTTGAATTGTGTAGGTATCTACATAATGCAAAAATATTAAATTAGACTATAGAATGCTTTGGTAAATAACCATTGTTTCAGTCTACCTCTACGTACTTTTAGGTGTTCGGTTATTACACCGAACAACGTAGCTTAGGCATTGAATCAATAAATGTATAATACTTACCACATCTAGACACTCTTACAAGCTGTCATCCACAGGTGTCGATAGATCATACATTCATACATGACATGATGTATGGGCGCGTATGACCCCAGAACGAACTATTATCATTTTTACTTAGCGTTAACTTACAGTAGTAGATTGCGGAATATTAAATTGAACGAAATCGATTTAGTTATACAATACAATGCATACGTGGTCAAGACCGCGACTTCACCTGTGAAGTAAAAGTTTTATTTATAATTCATTTTATTTTTGGTCGAGTGATTGACTAACGCTTTGAGTTTTAATTGCTATTTTTTTATTTTTTACCATTTTAATAACTTGATAAAACTAAAATATTAACAATGACTACTACTAACTACTAATTACATTAAAAACTACAAATAAAACATGGAATTAGGTCGCTTTCTGCTGGTAGAGTACACATTACCTCTTTGAATCGCGAAACTAATGCGTTGCCCGAGGTAAGCGCCATCTCTTTGGTTGTGGGAGACATCGATTAGGCGTCTGGACAGCTCTTTAATAAAACCACGTGCTTGTTGACCCCACAGGCCCATGGTTTCGACCCCAAACGGAAGAAAAGAATGATTGTCGCCGATGCTTATAATATTTCCTCCGTTGAGAGCCTCGGCCGCGTCTGCAGGTGCTATAAAATAATAATTTATAATAATTATATATTTTTTCAATATTATAAAATAAATACAAGTCAATAAGATGCATATCAAGCAATTACAGTTCAATCGATTAAGATTAATGATGTTTTATTATCTTATACAATATTATAAATTCTTAAAAGTCTTTATAATTCATAATAAAATAATTTTACTTAATTTTATTTATAAACCCAAATTAAAATTAAAAGAATTACCTGTTCAAGTACTTATATTCTTATCTTAATTTATGATCTTAAAACTACTTTCGCTATTTTTCTAAACAAAGAGCTTAGGCTTTTTAAGCTTTTAAATTCTATAGTTACTTTAGCGACAGTTATTTTTTAAGTTCTTTCAGGAACTCTAGAGTCCCAAAAGTTAATAAGGGACAAACAAGTAACTCGCCGGTCCCAAAAACGGATTACCATAATGATATTTCTTTGTTACTTAAACTTAATATACTTATTAAATTCAAGTAGGCTAACCCTTATGTCAACAGCATAAGAATCAAATTTCCATTGATTTTTTGCTATTCTGTTAGTACCATAATGTCAAAGATGTCTATGATATCTTTTTTGCTACCAAAGAGAGGGTAGGAATATTTTTCGCTTAATAATTTTGAACAAAAACTTTAATATGCCATAACTTTGATGCTACTGGGCGGTCGAGCAAAAAACCCTGTTATGACGATTGGTTGACAAGTAAATACGGTTAGAATATTGATATGGTTAAGGTCCACATCGATATAGGCAATTTGGCTTTAGTTTTACACGTTACAAACCCGTTATACATTTCAATTTTTTATGATATAAGGTAACAGGACAAGCACGACGTTCCCCTGATGGTAAGCGATGACGTCTACCTATTACAGATACAGCGGCATACACAATTCTGGATTGCCAGAATTTTGCATGTCACTGCATTGCGCCTGCATAAAGCTGTTAGGTCTCACATGCCCTGTAATTTCACTGGTCACCTTGGCAAGGTGACCAGTGAAATTACAACCGAACTTTCAACCGAAATTTCAACCGAAAGACATTTCTATTTGACGGCTGAAAATGAATTGCCAAAGTGGTAGTACCGCCCCAGGCGGACTCGCAGAAGTCCTACCACTGCAAAATATGTTATATTATATATGTTATATACAAAATATATAACGCTATATTATGATGATGATGATGATGATTGATGATGATGGGTATACTGACCTTCATATTATGTATTGTCACCTATCACGTTAATTACTTAGTCAGTTATATCAAATAATGTATTTTGATTCTAATAAAGAATATAAAAATATTTGTCATCTAATATTTTGGTTGTGTACCATCCTCGTACGAATTCAATAAATTATATAACAACGACGTATAAGCTTAACCTTGTACTATTATTTATTCTGTGGCTTAACTGAGTTTTAAGTATAAATTTAGTACTAACTCTATCTACAGTTTAAAGTATAAAAAGACTTATATTCTTCGCTTAATTATCTAATGCTTACTTTCCGTCACTGTATCCGAGGCCTTATTGTGTTATTCTAAATAAAAATAATTTGATCGGAGCCAAGCCGAGACGCGGACACTCATGGTTCGAATGGACCATCAACTGAAAGTCGCACAGCGTGCAATGGAGAGAGCCTCGATCGCATTTTCCCTGAAGCTTAGAATTCGTAAAGAATTCATCCGATAGAGAACTAAGATAACCGACATAGCTCAGAAGATTAGCAAGCTTAAATGACAACGGGCGGGTCATATATGCCGCAGAACCGATAACCATTAGAAAACGTGATTTAGAGTAGTGACCGCGACCCGGCAAACGTATTAGCGTAGAGCCGGCGCCAGACACAAACAAATGTTTGACAAAGACTTTGTCACATACTTTGTCACATATTTGAGCACTTATTTGCGGTACCTGCCACACATACTTTGCAAACAACACTTTTTGCAGTTTCGAACTTTGAACGCTTCATAGAAATAGGAATAATTTATTCCTATTTCTGTGGAACGCTTTGATGTGCGCTCGAAAAACCGACACCAAATGGCAAAGTGCCAAACTTTGTTCAAACTTTGAGCAAACTTTGAACAAATACTCAAATACCCGTGCTTCACATGTGCTCAAATGTGTGTTCAAATAAGTGCCCAAATGTTTGAGCTATGTCTGGCGCCGGCTTAGGACTAGGACGCCATCCAGCTAGGTAAGCGATAATATTAGCAAGGTGGCTGGTAGCTGTTGAAAAAGAACTGCTCGTTTGAGTTCAATGTCGTGCTACCTGTGGGATAAGTTTTTGTCCAGCTGCGGACTAGTGTACAGGCTGATAATGTTGATGGTGAACGGAGTATGAAGTAGATGTAGTTTTACAGCCTATACAGCTGCATTTTCATTTCTCCGTTTCATGATAAGGCTGTGCTTCAAGCGTTTTACTTCACTTAGCTACCCAAAAATCTAATTACAATTTTATGTTCATAAATCTTTGTCAACTTCACAAAAACGGAGGAGTTTCTCAATTCGACTGTATTTATTTTATGTTTTGTTTACCTCAGTACTCCATCAAATCTTAACCAATTCAAAATTATTTTTTTTTTTGAGAGATTATGCCTTCCGTTTGGTCCCATTCAAATTTTATCGAGATATGACAATTATCTACGGAGCTAAACAATATAAGCAAATGTGTATACTTTGATGACATGATTATAACTAGCCAGTACTTTGACTATCACGACATGTGAAGTCGGTTTTTTCGTTTTGTACATCATACATTATTTAAACTACTTAATATTCATAATAATTTTTGTACAGATAAATCGACCCGTAGCACTTGTAGACATCGTAGCAAGGCTAGTACGGATAATGGGTAAAATGGTAATGGGTAAAATAATGGGTAACTGCATTGTCTATTATCCGCCTAGCTTGCTGTTACCCTCAAGTTGTATAGTCTGTCACCAAACATCTATTGTGCAACAACAGCTGCTCTTGAAAGCTAGTTCCCACTCTAGACCTAGCGTGCTGTAATCCTCAACTACATTATCACTGACCAGCAGATAAGATAGTGGTCAAACGCTAGTATGAGTGCTATAAAAAAATTACTCGGAAGGCGGCAATAGCCCAATGGATAAGGTGTCGGACTGGCGATCGAGAGTTCGTGAGTTCGATCCCCACCCCACCCATTGCACTATTGACGTGAACCCACTCCAGACACAAGCATCTTTAGCTTAGTTGGAGGGGTTAACAAGAATACTAGTAATGTGCAATATATTGCGAGTAATCTTTTTAATTAAAAAAAAACTCGGAGGCGAACCATAGTGGCTAAATACTAAAATAAACCTAGTACTACTAGCTAACAATATCATATCTAATGTCTTATGAATGAATGGGCAAATGGGTTGGCAACGAGACTGGCGCTTGCGCTCAGGGTGACAATGTCTTTATCTACTAAAGGACTTTAAACTTTTGACCATAACAAGTAACAAAATTAAAATTTTGAATAAACACCCACGACAATGTCCTTTAGAAAATTAACGTCATTACATCTTTCTTAGAACCACCACTGATTAATTACGAACCGTTTAAAGACAAAATCGAACTAGTATTGAAAATACAAGAAGAAAGAAAGAAAATACATTTATTTAGCACATTACACAACTTATACTACTTAACGTACCTAAAGATAAAAAAGGGAATATATATATATCATAACAATCAAGAAAAGAATACAGTTATAATCCTATCTCGGTACTTAAATAAATCAAATACACACGTGTAGTGCTAAAAAGGTCTATCTCAGCATAGAATGTTCAGGTGTTTGCCTGAACGCTGATTTTCAGATAGACCTATCTGGGGTTGGACTATCGCGAATAATATAAATTAGTAAAAAGGAAATAAAAATACATATTTTATTATAGATATTGTGATAAACATACTTACTTTAATACACAATACAATACAATATAAACTATTATAAGTAATAGGTACACACGAATAATAAAAACTCAAAGTAAATAATTAGAGACAATGCAAGAATACAAAATAGGTTTATGAACGAAGCGAGACATGCGTAGCATCTCTACTTAGTCTGTGGACCGCTGTGAACGAGACGAACATGAAAAAGAAATCGCTATAGTGTCAGTGTCAAACAAAATGGAAAAAAAAAGAAATGGCTATGCAGAAAATACGAAACGAGAACTACATAAACTAAGAAACTAACTAATTAACCTATTAATAATAATTCCCTAATGGCATACACAGTAAAAAAAAAATAGAGATTCCCAAAGCAACATACTACGGATTTGCATCAACAACGAGTTGGATTCTGTACGCTCTCAACGCAAACTAGAATCATGACAAACCAAGACAGTTCGGTTTTGGTATACTTTGCGTATGTGATTCATGCCATAGCAGGATGGCAGGATGGCAGGATATTGGGGAAAAATGGCAACATGGATTTCCACAAACAAATGTTTACTGCAGTGCCCCCTGGTGAGTTGACACCGTAACGCCTATTTAAAAACATTCACCAATTAAACACGAACCCATACCTGAAAACTGCATCAAAATTGGACTAATCGTTCTGAAGAAAAACGGCAACATCGATTTGCACCAACAAATGATTACTGCACCGCCCCCTGGTGAGTTGTCACCGTAACACTCTATTCTATTTATCCCGTCTACCCCTTCCTACCTTAAGTAACGTTTCACGTTCCTGCACCATTCCTCACTTGCTTATGAAAAATCTTTTACTGTGCAAGCGGTCCATTTATGGAACGCGCTACCAGTGGAGATTAGACATGCCAAATCGCTGGCTATCTTTAAATCCATGGTGAAAGCCCATTACTTGTCCCAAACATGTTAAAACTGCAACACTAGTGTTATTTAATATAATATATATATATATTGTTATGCATATATATGTATTTATATTAATATATTTAGGAACATTAGTATTTATGTAGGGTATTTTTATGTATTATATCATAATAGGTATACTATAATTTTAGTAGTCTATTTTGTATATTATTTTTTTTTTTTTCCTGAGATCATTAATTGTATTGTACGCTACCCCCAAGTTTCTGTTTGTATTCTTCTTCTCCATGCTAAGGGTGTCTGGAAGAAATTGCTCTATGCGATAAGACCGCCGATTGTATTGCCTTATTTTTCTACTGTCTTTCATTACATAGTATGTACAATTTGTAATTTCTTTGGTGATCAATAAAGAGTTTTTGTATTGTATTGTATTGTAGCATTATCAGCCAATTTCCGTCCACTGCTGGACATAGGCATCTCCCATGGCACGCCACTGAGCTCGATCTTCAGCTATTTGTTTCCAACCGCTGCCAGCCAGCTTGCCGATAACCGTTGGGGTTTACGAGTTCTAGAGTGGACGTGGTCTCCACTCGGCAAACGTAGTGTAGAACGCCCTCCAACTAGATGGAGCGATGATATACGCAACTAAATAATACGTCCAAACAAATATTGTCACCGGTTTACCGAGTATTGGTATGATGTTCGGTGCTAGCTGACTTGAAAGATAAGTTGGGATCGTTGTGCTCTGTAGATTGGACTATATGAAGCTACGATGAAGGTCACTTTTTACAAAATGACAGATAAACATCGCAGTTTTAAATCGCATCTGCAGTACATCACATCGGACTTATGTCGTTAAGTTTAAAATTAATTAAACGACAATACAGCGCTCTCTAGTGACATAACGTCATAATTGTCGTTTTTATGACATAAGTTAACAAGCACGACGCACACGTGATGGTAAGCAATGACGTCTACCTATTACAGATAGAGCAGCATACGAAATTATGGAAAGCCAAAATTTTGCATGCCACTGCACTGCCTGTTGTTACCTCAAGATATTAAGTCTCAAATGCCCTGTAATTTCACTGAACATATATAGCCATGCAAATCAAAAACATTTCTATTTCACGGCTGAATTAATTGGCAGAGTGGTGGTACCGCCCCAAGTAGATTAGCAGAAGTCCTAGAACCACTGCAACTTTTCTAAGCCATCACAAAAACCGCATCTAAATCGGTAAGGTTGAAGTTCACCAACTTTTAAAAACCCGATATTCGCAACTTTTCCGCTACGTTGTGGTTAAAAACTTCTCAATCAGGCATATGAAAATTAAAGTTTAGCTAAGCACGAAAATGGAATAGTAGAAATAAGTGGACACGGAGCGGTCGAATGCGTCAGTCGATATAATCGATGTTCGATTACACATCGTCGGTCCAACGCCTCGGAAGACGGACCCGATCCATCATATGACAACTTTTGAGTGTTGCTCAATCTTTAAGAAGGGGTACCTACTTACACTGTGCCAATACTTTAAAGTTAATAAAGATACTTATGGAATATTTAACTTCTATTGCCTTTGTATATAACCTTATAAAATCATCATCAATCATCTTAGCTGGTCAAACTAAAAAAGTATCCGGCAAAATTTAGTAAATTATAGTTCAAGAAAAAACTAGAATAGCGCTAGTTGTTGCACAGAGTGTACGATAAGAACTTAGGAGTTGTAGACGTATGACATTATTATAAGACAACATATAACAACAATATCTTCTGACTATGGGGATGGCCACGGTCCATACATTCGATGACCTGTCAGTCAACTATTTTATTAAGGTGATGTATAACTTTATTCTTTGCCAGAAATTACGCGATTGATTAGGAATAGGTAAAATTCCATAAGGTAAAATTGTTGTTATATATCATAATTATCAGCTTGTATGAGTCCACAGCTGGACATAAGCCTCTCCTATGGCATGCCAATGAGCTCTATTGAGTCCACCAATTTAAAGTCGCTCAGCGAGCTATGGAGAGAGCTATGCTCGGTATTTCTCTGTGGTATCGAATCCGGAACGAAGTAATTCGCCAGAGCACAGATTATATAATAGTTACTACGTAACAGATACTTTACTCCCCTACAAAAACACAATACCAACGTTTATTTCAGACAATTCAAGCAAAAATGTGTCTAAGGCGCTCGACCTAGTGTTGTTATTACTTTGTTCAGCGCGCGATGTACCGGCGCGCGCTCAATACAGTAGAAGGTTGACTCAATTAAATTAAAAAATGTTTACGAATTCTTTTTATTTACCTCACAAAATAACACCAAAATTCCTAACTAAGAGTCGAATTTGAAATCGAGATAGTGATTTACGCTATCTTGTCATTTTAGTATCGTTAACATAAAATATAAAAAAATATTATGATTGTTTTTTGTCAAACCCGCAAAATGACTATGAAAATTTTTATTTAATTCGTATTCTAATTTGGCAATTAGAATACGAATGCGCAGTTATCCCGTCATATACGTTGCGCGCGCGTGAGCAGTGACAAACGACTGGCAGATAGTACCGCTGGCGTTGTCGAAAGTTTAGGTATAAAGCGCATTAGCTATGGGCGAGTGATGGAGGCCTGGCCAGAGAACTAAAGTTATCGACATAGCTCAACGGATAACCAAATTGAAGTGGCAGGGGGCTAGTCATATCTGCCGCAGGACCAATAACCGTTGAGGTAGACTTGTCCTAGAGTAAATACCGCGAATCGGCAAGCATCCTTCGCTGCGTTAGCCATGGTAGTCCCCACTCTAGAACACGCTTACCCGAATAGTTATCTCTAGTTCTCTATCGGATGATTTAATTTTGAATTCTATCATCGAAAAAATCATGTGCGCAGTACAGTGGCCCTCCGGCAGCTATCCTTGAGAGCCAGTTCCCATTCTAGGCTATCGTCTACCATCCTCGACCGCATCATCACTTACCAATATGTTAGATAGTGGTCAAACGTATAATAAATCATTTAGATATGATATAAAAAAAATATTCCAAATTTCGTCGAAATCTCATAACCTATTTTTGCGTAATTGTTGTAACAAACATAGAAACTTTTACATTTATAGTAATGGTAGGACATTTATAGCTATGTTTACTTATATGGTATGTATTGCCATGATAATTACTATGCATGTAATTTTTTTTTATGATATAAGATAACAGGACCAGCACCACGCTTGCCTGATGGTAAGCGATGACCTACTTGATGTCTACCTATTACAGATAATGCGGCATATTATGCAAATTATTATTTTACTAGACAAAAGTTTGAGCATCGTTGTGGTCGCGGGCGGTCGCGCTGCGCTCGTCGCGGCTAATTATCGCGACACGACGATTATTCCGAATAATTAGATGTCTCACAGTGACGCCGACGCACGCTAATTCACGCTCCTCTTGGAGTAAGGCTACGAAGAGTCTTTGACACAGACAGAGGCAAGTGGTCATTAAAATAAAGAGACGTGTGATGCTCAAGATCAAATAGTAGTATAATATACTGCTTAAGATCTCATAGTTCAAGAATTATTTGCGTGTTTTGGCGGGACCGTGAAAAAGTGTCTGTGCTCTCATTGTATTCTTTCCTAAAACTTGAGTTCTTCAGCGAGTAAATGTGTCATAAATGTGGATGATTAACCATTATGTGTCGGTGAATACGTATGATTGTAGGGAAACTGCACAATGTCGAAAAACATGCCATTTCGCGTTCTCATCAAAATTTCACTGAAAATATTCAGTAAAGTCCACATCTTTATTGAGGATGACTTGGACTGGACTAAGACTTCAACTTGACTTAAATGTGATGTGACTTTGACTTGACTGTACGACTTGTATCCAATACTTGAGAACGTATAATACTTTGACACTAGCTAAATCACAGACCTCGGGTTAAGGCTGGTTTACACGTATTAAGTTGATAAGTAGGTAACAAAATTTTAACTTAATTTTAAGTGATTAATTGCGTGTAAACAAACAATTTAGTAGCAAGTTGCAAGTTAAAAAATTGGTTGACAACTAAACAAGACATAGAATTTTGTCTACTTTTCTGTTAAGTTGGTGGGCGGGGCTTGTCACTGGACACGTTTGGACAGGCACAATTTAGTTAAAACGGCACAAGTGCATAAGTGCGCGCAGGTTCAAATTGTGCGTCGTGTTTCTTTTTGTAAAATGTCGAAGTGGACTGAAGATACTACACTGCATATGGTTATTTCCCTATTTATTTCATCTTTAACCTCTTCCAAAACCTCACTAATAACAAATTTAAGCACAGAATTTACGACTTCTTTGCGTTGTTGGTCGTTCATCTTGAGTTAACTAAAGAGCTTAACTACTAAATGCGTATGGACATCTACTTAAATACAGTCACTTAAAATTAAGTTAAAATTAGGTACCTACTTATCAACTTAATACGTGTAAACCAGCCTTTACACTACGCTAAAGTACACTGATCGTGTTGACCCATAATAAAACCATTTAAAAAATTCAATGCATTTCGAGACGACACTCTACGAAGCCGCAACTATCCGATTATCTCCCTCTTTAGCTTGAAATGCTGGAAATTTACTGCTGGGTATTAATACTACACTCCGTAGACTCCGTAGTACTGTACTACAAAGAAACTATAGCCCTACCTACCTCTTGAAGTTATGCCGATAATTTCAAAATGAAACTTCAGTACTCTTCCGATGCCAAGTAATTAATTGACATACATTTTAATACAACACCAAAGAAATGTATGAACTAAAGGCAACGATACTTTCGGCGTCCAATGTCTTATCTTCACCATCTTCAACTTCAACACAAACTTATGATCTACAATCGATAAACCAAAACACATACATTGAACCTTACGGCAATGTTAATAAGTTTTATAATTAATAACCAATATAATACAGTCAGATTTAGTAAAGCCGTATTGCTTTGAGATAAGGTTGAAAGTTTTTTTCTTAGATGTGGGTAGTACGAAATTCCCGTGTCAAGGTTGTCATGATCGGTCGACATTTTGACAATTTAGCTCCGACAGTGTCGGGAAGACCACCAGGCAGTGTCTCTCATGAACTGATCGAAATGGCGATAAGACGGCTTAGATTACAGCTAGTGAGACAATAATGGATAATCAAGTATGTAAAGTTTTTGAACGTAGTAAATTAACAGTACCAGTAATGTTGAATTTTTGGAGGGCTCCGTCTATCGGCTTGTCTATACAAATATTATAGAAAAACGAAATGAAAAAGACGAAAATAAAATTAAAACATTTTTTAACAAGCTTTCTATTCAATACTGCAAAAATTTTTTTTTTGGTTCTATATATAAGTACTTAATTCCAGAATTTACTCATAAACTTATATTATGTTCTATTTGCAAAGTTAGGCAAAGGTGTTTTTTATATATATCTACTAGGCTAGCGTTTGACCACTATCTCACCTGTAGGTAAGTGATGGTGCGGTCGAAGATGGTAAGTACGTTAAGCCTAGAATGAGAACTGAATCTCAAGGATGGCTGCCGGAACACATTAGATGTTTGGCGACAGATATTCTAATTTGAGGGTGGTAGCTGGCCAGGCGGACACTGTATAGTGTCCTACCACCATGTGGGGGTTGTTGGTTTCTTAACAATGGTTTTCCTTCACCGGAGGGCCACTTTGAAAAGCGCACATACATTTTTCGATACAAAAATCCATTGGTGCACTGCGGGGTTTGAACTCGGTACCTCTGGCATCAAAGCCGACCTATCTCTTGATTACGACACTGGGCCCTCAAATATAATATCTATTATTCCATCTTCGATCAAATAGCTATCTCAATTCCATACAAACAACACCTACACATTAAGCTCCGGTCTAACAAAGATTTAAAGCAATGCCGACATCCACAGAGAGAGAAAAAAAATATAATCCACCCCAAGTATCAAATGATAAACTTGGTAGCAAGTGAATTTTAGGATCGGATTGCGTTAGGTTTTCGGCGGTAAAAAAGAACGTCTTTATTTTTTAATGTTCGTGTTCGAAATTCAAACTTGACGGGGAACGTCAGCGGTCGGGTACGAAAGAGGTCGGATGGTGGTTTTACTTTCGATGATATTTTTTTTATAAAATTGTTTCTGTTTTTGTTTGAGTTTCTTCGTCACGTTGTTATTATTTCGCCTCTGAAAATGTACCAATATCTTCAAGTATTTATTACCTGTGTTCTATAGTCCTGCATGCTAATAATTTACATTTGAAAACTCGTTTAGTATTTTTATTTTATTACTTATAACTTTATATCATTAACGACGATTTAGTGGAAGGTGCATTGTGTAAACTAGTATGATATAAATGTATTTAAATCACTACTACATGCTTGTTTTGTTAAAAAATACAAAATGAAGCCAAAACATTTCACCATAACCAATTTTCTTTAAAAAACTCTTTGAAAACTTCGATATTTTTTCTTTTCTAACAACAATCAAAATGTAACGCGATCCAAGTTCTCGGATTAACCAAATCATAAAATGCTTCCACTTAATTATGCATTCATCGCGTCCGAACGAAACGAAATACCCCACAACAGGTTATCGAGATAACTCATACTATTATAAAAAAAAAATATTAATCTAAATTCAACCTTATATTAAAGACATAAGATAAATGAAAAAGTTAAATGTAGCTGGTTAGATCGAGATGAAGATAAAGAAATAAAAAATGCGGGCTGTTTGAATATGGAACGTCATGTCAAGTGAAACGTCAAATTGTGACAGTTTCCGCGCGGGCGATCGCAGCGCTGCGCGGGATCGTTGCTCCCGCTTTCGTGGAAGCTTGCATGGTGTTTGGTAAATTAATCCCTGTTTTACAGTTAATTTGATGTAATTAAATACTTTTTGCCTTTGTTTCTCAGGTGGAGTTGCTGCTTTTTGCGTGTATTGAACCGAGAAAATATCTTCACCCACCAATTATTGAGTCAGTTCAGTAGCTCAATTGGTCATTCTACCTCATAGTCCCAGATTTACATTTCGGTGGAGACAAACGTTTACTGATAGTAGACTAGTCAGAACAATTTTGTCGCAGCTTTGGCACTGAGGTACCTACCTACCTAGACGATTCCAGCTTTGGTAGTCTCTACCACATACCTGGGATTCACTACGTAAATGTAAGTAAGTAGGTGAATCCGAAGTCTGTGGTAATACTAATATTATGGAGATAAAAAATGTGTTTTTGTATGTTTGCTTGTAATGGATAAACTAAAAGACAAATTTAAAAAAAATCTTTCACTTATTAAAAGCCACATTATCATTGAGTAACATAAGCTATATATATTAATTCCAGATAGGCAAGCGTTTGACCACTATCTTATATTTTTCTTGGTGACTGGTGAAGCCGCGTGAGGGGTTGGCTCATTACAGCTGATCTATGAATGGACAAGCTGAGATGTAAATAAATATGTTAACGTATTTATACAATTTTTTTATTAAATTGAAATAATTTCAATAAACTTGCCTATTTCTTTCGATGACTCGATCTGATCTGTAACGTTTCATAACTTTTTCATTACCCCTGCAGATAAAACTCGTGCGAATATAATATTAAAAAATGCCGCAAACTATTATTACAAAGCATGGGTTAAGCCTCTTTGTCGGCATCGGGTTGATACTTTTCCAAATTTCGGTACCTTTGTCGAGCTTACTGCATTTGCGCAATGTTGGGGTAAACTTTTATGTTGTTTGGATGCATTTAACAAAAACAAGTGTTTAGTTTGTAAACATACTTTTTTAAATATTGTTTGTTCGGCTCTTTTGAACTGTGATGGTTGTATATATGAGAGTAACAAGACTTAAAAGACGAGAGATGTCTTTCTAAAATAGTTAATACTTAAGTCACTCTGCGGCTTCGCTTTCACATAATGTAGGTAGTATAGTGATAAGTACTTTAGATTATATTTATTTATTTCAAAATATGTTACAACAACATATAAAAAAATGTATCTATCATAAACACAGAAATAGGAATAATAAGGTATTATTATTCCTATTTCTATGATCATAAATATTCAGAATGGACAGAATTTTGCGCGATGTTGAGTCTCACATGCCGTGTAATTGCTTACACATATTTTTTTTCTTTTTTAACACAATTGCTCGTAAAGTGGCTCTTATTTCACTGCAATTAGGTACATAATGACACCTGTTATCAAACTGAGACTTTTTCATTACTTTTACATTCACAAGTGAGTTATAGATTTTTTTTTACATTTTATTGGTTGAGTTGCTTTGTTCTTAAAAAAGTTTCGATACAAAAAAGATCGTGTTCAATGGTACAAATAAATATATATACCTATTGCTTGCTCATTGCAAGTTCATATTTAAAGAGATAATTTTAACTTATACGTACGTGTTTAATAAACAAAACTTTCACTCAAATATAACTTTTGTTTTCTCTGTAAAAACTAAATTCCCTATTCTGTACGTGGTTAAAACGCTATCCGCGACAAAAAAATAAAGAAGCCTCCTCGGAACAATGACTAGCATGGAAGCCGGGCTAAAATAAAAATCGAGTAAGCTATATTTTATTTATTTATGTCAATTAGCATCTCATAAGGTGTGAAAGAAACAAAACATGGCTGTTTGTATTATTATTTTTAAACATGTCACAAAGCTTAAATGGGAAATGTCAAATGGTCATCTTTGGTCATCTTATAATGCTAACAAATACAAACAATCTATCCAAGACGTCAAAATACTATATGTCAGCTATCAACTTAGTTTTGCAGTTTTATGTTTTGTCGATACGTGTCGCGGGTTTGACGAATTCACTGAGTGAAAAAAGCGATATAATTATTAATTTCTGTCTGAGAACGTGACCAGAAAGTAAAAGTATATACTTACGTGAGGTTTACAGTGCTTTGGACAAGATGGCTTGTGTTGTTAAAGGGTGTGTTACGGATTTACGCATCATTATCATACTATTTCTACATTACGATGCAACGCTTTTTTATAATTCGCACTACCCATGGAAGAATGGTGCAAACACACTTGCGTCAAATATTTTTTATTTCACCATTGGATAGAGGAAAGACTAACACATATACTCAATTTTTTTCAAATTTATATTTCATTAAATTACGGAGCAATTTGAATTTAAAAATTAATACGAAATTATTTTTTTAATAAATTCTCTAGTAAAATGATGTAAGATTTGTTACTCTTATCACATTTGCAGAGTTTTCTTGTAGTATTAGCTTAATTAATCTTACGTTATTATTATACGTTTTCCTAAAAAACTTTTGTTGCATAAATGATCTTACATACTTTTTCCACGTGATATTTTACAGCTTTATGTGCGTATATATAGTTACGCCTTTTTTTCACGGTACTTTTAGAAGAAAAGTATCAGTAAGCATGATTAAGCAGTTAATCTTTGCAGTATTTTCTTGTCTTTTATTCGTAAATGAAATAACTGATTTCTTCCAGGCAAGCACAGGAATCTTTTTTAGCATAACTATGATTAAGTGTGATAAAAATATAATATTTTTTGCAAGTAACATAATATACTTACTTTTTCTATGCTTGGTTAGCAGTATAAAATATATGTGATGCAAAATATTTCATTTCCCTTCCGATAACTTTGTCAATATAAGTCATTTATATGTAACGAAGATCCATAGCATAGTAAGTGTTCGGAGAATAGAACAGCGAGAGCTGTTCTATTCTCCGAACACACTCTTCCACACACCAGAGCGGGACATACTCGTACACGCGACTACGCAACGCATTGGCTTTGCGGCACGTACTATTCACGACTTGAAGACTCCTAGATTATACTTATTGGGAAACACAGACACTGGCAAAGAATTGCATTTATTGGTAGTACCTATGATAAAAGATGAAGCATAACGCTTGGTGCAAGGAGATGGACCACATAGCGGTGGCGCACATCTAGTCCGGTCTGGTCGAAGAAGAGACAGGGTGGTGCTATTACTTTGCGTAATCGGATGGCGTAGGTACGCTCCGAAATGCACCCGATAGGAAACATGGAACCTTTTATCGTTTTAATTTTGTTTTATTTTAAATCAGGCGCACCATGCTGTATGCTACAAGTTCTACCATGGGGGGTTGTTGGTTTGTTAACGATGTTTTTCCTTCACCAGAAGGCCACTGTGAAAAGCGCACATACATTTTTCCATAGAAAAATCTGCTGGTGCACGGCGCGGATCGAACTCGGTACCTCTGGCATCAAAGCCGACCTTTCTCCCGATAACGCCACCGGGCCCTTAAAACTACTGCCTCAGCTTGGCCATAAAACTAAGCTTTTTCTACGGTAATTGGACTGTGTGGACTCGTTTTTTTTCATCATATAGGCAAGCGTTTGATCACTGAAGAAAAGATGGTGCACACGCTACGCCTAGAAGACTCTTAACTACTCTAAAGGACTGTGTGTTGTCGGAACACTGTAAGGTTATGGCGGCGAATTTTCTCTTTGATGGTGGTAAGCCACTTTTGATAGCAAGTCAATCTGAACATCGATATAATATGGTCCTACCACCTGTCATGTAAGAGCCAAAGTTGAGAGATGGCGTCAGTAAAATTCCAAGAAGCTCAGGTGGTCTGCCATCTGTACGGAAACATTTCGAATAGTTTTTTAGCTTGGCAGAAAATTGAACTAGAACCTAGAACTAGTTACTTAGTAGTAGTAACTAGTAACTTAGTTTCATTGAGCTTGACCAGATTGGCATCGCCCCAATCGAAGACAGCCTGTAAGGACACGTTTATGTGCTTGACTATATAAAATTGAATTTGTGCCACACTAGACTGTGCACTGGACGTATAGCTCTCTACAACGGTGCTATCGTCTGCATTTCTAATCATACTGAGCATTAGCAAGTCGTTAATATGCAGCAGGATAAGAGTGGCAGAAAGCAATGATCCCTGAAAGACACCAATTGGTCAGAAGAGCAGCCATCAATGATTACTCTGAACGACAGGTCACTCAAAAGAAAATACAAAACTCAAACACTCAAAGAAATGGCAGTCCGTAGGATGGATGGATGGACTTGCTTATAGGATCCCCCCACTTTCGTTGAAACCCAAATTTTCGGTCACTGACAAAGTTCTATGTATGCAAGGAGCCAGTTGTTCACTAAAGGTTTTTTATAGCCTTGCAGAGTATTAACGTGTCTAAAAATTGGCAGGGTCAGCAAGACTGCCTTTTTGCACAGGTTGCACTTTGGCAAGCTTCCAAGTTTTTGACACTAGACATAGAAAGGCGAAAGAAACATATTAATACAAAAGCGAGATCAGGCATACAGGTCCTCAGGATTTTGGATGGAATACCATCCGGGCTACTGGCTTTGTTCACGTCTACAATTATTTGCAGTGGTTTTTCAACCTTAGCCTGACAGATAGGTATATCAGACATTTGTTTCACGCGTCCAAGGAGACAAGGAAGTGTCTCACAGGCAGCCAAGAAGTAAAGACTCCGTGAACAGAGAAGCAATAAAATTCGCTTTCTCTTTGGTGGTATGAGCCAGGGCCCCATCGAGTGTCAGCAGTGGAAGAAGTGAGGGCCGACTAAAGATTGAGTCAACTTATAAATCAAAGCTATGTGGTCAAATCGAGCCATCAGTAAAACATTTTTGCAGAATTAGGTAGCAGCATTGTTAAAGGTTTTATTCCTTGCTGACACATTTTCGGCTTTGCGGTTTGGAGCGTCAATCCAGTCCAAGTTAACTGCATGCTGCGGCGCTGCAGTACGGCCACACTTAACCCCGAACCAAGGCTTAGCTTTGCTTTATATCACAACTGCTTTGCTTTATATCACAAATGAAAATGAAATATAGTTTTCTATTCCCTGAAGCAGCAAATTTGTCACAGGGTCCACACAAACCATAATGTCATCGAAAGAAAAGCATACGAGCCGCTTAAGGTTAAATGCAAGGAACGACCGCTACTCATCCCAATCTGCTGACTGTTATTGCCTCACGTCGAGTACCGCTTAAGCTAAGGTTGGGCGGAGAGTAGACTTCATCCGATAGTGGTAGGAACAATCTAGCGGTGACGATACTGAAACTGAGTAGCGGTTTGGATCAGTTGCCAGCAGAAGGTCCAAGCAATTGGTTATGGCCGTCTCCTGATCCCCATTGAGCGGCGAAAAGACATAGGCGTAGATAAGTTTTTCTAAGCCTGTATCTATCAGTATTTGAAGCATAGATTGCGGGAGTCTTTATGGTTTTGGAGACGTTGACAGCAGATACCCATCATGTACACGCAAACATTAATTTGCAAACTGTTTGGTGTGTTTGTCATAAGAAAGTATTATGCATAAGAAATAACGAATTTGAATGAAATTGGAATAGAGATAGCCACCCTGGCTAACTATTTAATTAACACAAACTGCACACAGACTTTTTTTATATCCACACAAGTGGAAGCATATAGGGTATCTTCAGTTATGTTATGTAATATACACAGGTTTTTTTTACGTATTTACCACATAAGTCTTTCAAAGTGAAGTTTTAGCCACAGAATAAGTAAGTAATAAGTGATACAACTATTTTTGTTATTTTTATCCCACTTAATAACAGCACTTCGCAAGTTACTATATTTTTTCTTAATATTCACTCATGGAAGAAAACAATATAATTGTTTACGTACAAATGTTCTTTAAAAGCGGGCTGGAATAAAGGCGTAACTCGAAATAAAACTACGAAGTTCGCCTAATTTCCATAGCAACGAAAGCGGTAACTTTAGATGTTTCTCAATTTCATATTATTATTCCATATATTAATGGAGTAACCACCTAATTTTAGATTTTCGCAAAATCCAGAGTTTATTTAAAAAAATGAAGTATATAGGTATCTGTATGAAAATGTTTGCTACCATGTTGCTGAAGACACTAATTGTCTAGGACTTCTCAGTTCTTCACAAATCAGTTTTTTGACGATCCTGAAAAGTTGGTGTTTTCATCTTACGCCATTTTTCCATGGGTAGTGCGAATTATACTGAGTGAAGAAGAGAAGATTTTAAAGGAAAATTTCATGAACTAAATTTTCGCTAAATAACTAGGTTTTTTATAATTTAAAAACCTAATCAGAACTAACTTTTTTCATTAAGATTGATTAATTGATATCATAGCCATTGTCTAATTTTTCGTGTGTTCCCAAAATCCTACTATTTTTTGCAAAAAACGTTTTATCAATAATACCTACGACATACACAACTCATATAATGAACAGTCTTGTATTTGGATTTTTTAATAAAATTAATTACATATTTGCTTTGATGACTGACATCGACACGATAATGTCGATGATAAGCCCATCATTAGCCAAAAATTAACTTGTGACAACCTGCATGATAACGAAACAGAACGGCATTATACGTCTCTTTCCTACGCACTATTAACATGGTAAGTAAAAAAAAGTAAACATACGTATTTCATTTCTTAGTTTAGCCCGGCTTCCATGCTAGTCATTGTTCCGAGGAAGCCTCATTCTTTTAGTCTATGGCCGATCGCCATTGTAAGATGCGCGCGCATAGGAAAGCTAATGAATTTTCCCGCCAATGCGAAAAAAATTTCACTACTCAATGATGAAATTATAGTTATATATTAATTAAAATGTCTATAAGTACTAGTCATGAAGAAAATAATTTATGTTGTACACCGCCCGATATAAGATGTGAATTCCTTAACGTTATGGAAAGTTTACTACCTGATAACACCAAGGTAAAATATCTATTGTCTACTCTATAAAATGATTTTTAGTATTATTTTCTTCACAAGTGTGTTAAAAAACGTCGTATGATACACGTGTGTATTGATGATTACCGTCCTCGGCTCTCTTAAGACCCTCACCTGACGGCTTGGGTCTCAATGGCGTCTCAGCGGTAATCACCAACATTACACACTTGTACCATAATGTACTATATAATTTAAAACTCGATTGCCCAATTTCCTTATAAGGATTGCTCTGGGGTTGTAAATTGGTATTATTCTCAATGCTAGAATAAAAATCTAAATAAGAAATTAAAGCACTCGAGGAAAAAATAATAACTCGGCGTATCAGCCTTTTCATCAAGATTCAATAATAAAACGTATAATTACTGCCTTATATCAGTTTCTTGATAATCTTCATAATCCTACTCACCTGGCATGCTGAAGGTAAAAAGGGGGTGAAGAATGTTAGAGGGGGGTAAAGAAATCCTATTTTCATAGTTCACTTCCCCGACCGTCGTAATTTGGTTAGCACGCATCGATGCATTGGGCTCCTGGTTGTAATACTAGGTATAAGTAATTTTGATACTTAGTACTACGTATTACAAGTTTTATAAAGATCGATGACAGTTTTTTTATTGCAAACAAAGATTTGCACTAGACTGACATCATATTTAATTATGATATGGTCTTAAGCTCGCTGCCAACGGTGGGTTATATTGCGGACAGACACAGGCCAGCCCGCATCAGCGTACCTTGGGAAAATTGACGTTGAAAATGCGTCCATATCCGTAGCAGATATTGGAAGATAAAGAGGTGGGTCGCTGTGCGTGGTCGTCGTCATTACGTTTGACAATTCATGGAATCACGCACCATTGAAAGCGAGCTTTATTTAGATGGCATCATACTAGTGAAAATTGAATGACAGCAGTAAAAGAATGTGCCGGACATGTTTAAGAACCACACATGGATCATGTGTAGGATTTAAAGTTAAACAAAGTTTTAAGCGCCCCGTTGGCGTAGAGGATAGGTCGCAGAATCAAATCGTAGCTTGAGGAGAAAAAAATCGCCATACGGTATTCTGGCAGCACACAGCCCTTGACAGTCGGAGTATTTTAGGCTTAGCGTGTTCACCATGGTCAAACGCTATATTAAAAAAAACCTACAGACACAGATGTCCTGATCCTCTCGTGGGTTACAATGACCCCCGATAATACACAAGTATTATTTGTATGCAGTAGAGAAGATAAGTGGACAAAAATGAATCTGAATAGTTGTCTAGATAATCCAAACTATCTTTAAGAAGACCACTTGAAAAATTGCTTTATCTTACAAAAGACTTTAAACGAACTTTCTTTTAATTTTCCATATTATTTATTGGTCTAATAACTAAACTCAAAATCATTAATAATATGAATTATTGATTATTTTGTGTTTAGTTATTTATTTGATGTACAGAAAAAGCTAACGGAGATTTAAAGACAAAGGTAAATAAATATGAAAGAATGAAAGAAGTAGTAGTAGAGATTATGCCTCCCGTTTGGTCCCATTCAAATTTTATCGTGATTTGACAATTATCTCCGGAGATATGGAGTTAAACAATATAAACAAATTTATATACTTTGATGACATGATTATTACCTTGACTATCGCGGCATGTGAAGTCGGTTTTTTCGTTTTGTACGATCATAAAATATTTATAATTAAATAATTGTACCTACATACTAATAAATAATAAAAAATATTTATATGTACCTACAGTGTAGGTATGTAAATAAATCAAGTCCCGTCGGTACGATGAAATTTTGGATTGTGTTTAACAATTTACAAAAATATAAAGTGTGAAACACTTCAAAGAAACATAATATTTGATTTACGCAGTGCAACGTCTCTCGTCGGATTTGAAAACTGTAATGATTTCTTGCGAATGATTAACTTACGTAATAAGTAGTCATAGATGGCGCCACCAATGCATAATTGGGTTAACAAATGCAATCCACTAATTTCGTCGTAACGATACTTCGCACCGTGGCTTAATTGGCAAAGCGCCGAAACATGTTATTCCGGAGGTTGCGGGTTCAAGTCCCGTCGGTACGATGAAATTTTGGATTGTGTTTAACAATTTACAAAAATATAAAGTGTGAAACACTTCAAAGAAACATAATATGTAAATAAATGTTTGTAAGAACTTCCTCTTTTAAATGTGGCACTCTCAAGTTTCAAAACCGTTCGAGCACCATTCAAACGTCTTAGATGTTTACAAAGTTATTCCATATTTTCGATTTAAACAGAGGCGGGTGTGGGAAGGCGGTCTGTTTACCTCGGCATAAAATACTTCGAAACTTTGAGAGCTTATGTGGTTTCTTGTGGGAACACTATATAGAACGTAATGTTTAACAATAGCGGTTAGAATCTTCTTAATATTTGGTAGCTGTGTCTGTTGTTTTTCGCATTGACTACTAAGTATTTTTTTGGGGTTCCGTACCCAAAGGGTACCTAATAGAACCCTATTACTAAGACTTCGTTGTCCGTCCGTCCGTCTTTCTGTGCGCATTTTACAGGGCTGATAGCCTTAACCGTAATAGGTAGATACTTGACATTTTCACAAAATATGTATTACGCGCTATAACAACACAGAATCACATAATTATGATCATACAAGACGAAAAAACCGACTTCAGATGCCGCGATAGTGAAAATATCAACTAGCCATAATAATTCTGTCATCGAGGTATCAAATTTTGCTTATATTGTTTATCTCCATATCTCCGGAGATGATTATCAGATCTCGATAAAATTTAAATGAGACCAAATTTGAGGCATAATCTCTCAAACAAAAAAATATTTTTTCAAATAAAGATTTGACGGAGTTCTGAGGTAACAAACGTAAAACAAAATTTAAAAAAACAGTCCAATCGAGAACCTTCTCCTTTTTTTGAAGTTGGTTAAAAATATGCATTACTATAGCCGCTATAATAATAAATACCTACTAAAAACAGAATACAGTTAAATATTAAGGGTCCCCAAGTCATATCATGTAGCATAAAAATACAATTATATTATGTACGTAGGTATGTCCTCTTTGCGTAGCTATCGCGAATAAATTGTCTATATAATGAGCCTCTATCACAGAATAATTTATAGTACCACGTACAGCCAGTTCCTTTACAGACCCGCCTAGTTTTAACAAGCCTAAGACAGCTTACCAGGCATAATTATTTACAATAATGCCAACCATATAATAAACAATCACCTATTGGTAGGAGCCTTATGTTAAGATTTCCCACATCGCCGTCAAAGCCTACCCAACTGAACAAATTGTTCTGATAACATAATTCGTGCTTTCCGCCGTTTGCTCTCGTCAGGCAACTGCAACTGATGGCTTGACAGGTTTGACATATTTCTTGATGGCGTGATGTACTCGTTGTCAAATGGACCGATCGAGCGGGCTAATCGATAATAGCTCGATTGTTATAATTTGCTTTATATTTCGTCGTTGTGATATTTAACTAAGCATATGGCGTGGTTTCTTCTAGAAGGCATTCTTGTATTTTCTTTCTTTGGGAAGACTTAATAGCTTGTCATACCATTTAAAAGGACGTTCACTTTCTCTTTAAGTGCGCAAATTCTGGTCTAAGTGCTATCGCTGAGTAGGTACGCCATCTCTTAGAGAGTAGCGGTATCAGCCTGAAAAGAGTTTTCAGTGCCGGGATATTAATATTGTCGTTCTGTTTAAAAGTAAAAGCGATCTCTGCCATATATTCTACTTAGATATATGAGGACGTAAATAGAAGCAGCTCAATAACATAAAATTACTGTCCGTTTGTCAAGACCTTTTTTAAGGAACGCATAGACGTATAAACTTGAAAAACTTATATCAAATACTTGGTTGGGTATACAGTCTCTTTCAGCTATGAAAAATTAACAATAACAAACAAACTTGTAAGTTAACGCAATCAAAGGATATGACCGCTTATTTTCGCATATTTTGCGATTTCACAAGGGAATCAAAACCTACAGAGTACTTCCTTTTGACCTAGAATCATGAAATTCTGCATGTAGCAAAGTCTTACAGAACTTAAAATGGAAATATCTAAAATTTTAACTATGAAAGTAAATATGTATGCAAAAAAGTGTGGTGTGGTTTTATGAAACCACGATGCAAGTGAAACTTTTTGTTTATGAGTAGCTATGATTTCTAGCTACTATGACAGCAGTTGACATGACACATTAGCATGTATACAAATATGGCTGCAAAGCGTCCGCCAATCACAGCTAGACCTAAATGTAATTAATGATATCCACCAATCAAGCTAAAGCACCGGTTGTAATGCGACATGCGATAGATTGACGTAAAAATTTGAGGGATGTAATAAAAATTTTACTTTAAAAAAGTGTGGTGTGGTTTTAAAAAACTAGAATGCAAATGAAACTTTTTTGTTTATGTGTAGATATGGTAGCGTAGGCCAATCACAGCTAGACCTAATGTCATACATTATCTATATCCACCAATCAAGCTAAAGCACCGGCTGTAATGCGATATGCGATAGATTGACGAAAAAAATTAAGGGATGTAATAAAAAAAAATATTTAAAAGTGTGGTGTGGTTTTATATAATTAAGATAGTTTAAAAACTAAACCAACCGACTTCAATGCCCCGCGAGTCAATTTCAGTAGCAAGTTTGAGACGTTTATCGTCATATCTCTGGAGATACTTATCAGATCTCGATGAAATTACAATGGAACCACCTCGAAAACGTACCCTACCGATTACGAAAAGAATCATTCGAATCAGTTCAGAATTTACGGAGTAATCGCGTAACATACACACAAAAAAAACTACGATGCAAGTGAAGCTTTTTTGTTTATGTGTAGTTATAGTAGCTAGCTACATACTATAACAGCAGTTGACATGACACATTAATATGTATGTAAATATGGCTGCGAAGCGTCCGCCAATTACAGCTAAACCTAAATGTCATACATCATATTATCCAAGAATCAAGCTAAAGCACCGGCTGTAGCGCACTAGAGGCCAGGGGCCTTATTCAGTATGACCAATGAGATAACGCGTTCCTTAACACGCCACGTTACGTTATTGAAAAATTGTATTCTGTATGCCACACGATGGGTAAATTATACAAAACGCGCGCGTTACACGTCCTCATATGTCACGATATTTTGACAGCTCAAAACGCGCTCATAACCTTACCCTACCGCGTTTTAATTGGCATAGAGAATACCATAACGCGGAGATAACGTAACACGGCAAGGTAAGACTTTAAAATGGTCATACTGAATAAGGCCCCTGGTTGCAGCGGCGCGTGCTTCGTTGCGATTTCATACTTAATGTGTGTATCTCGCTGGCCGCTGCGACCCTAGGGTTGCGACATGACATGCGATAGATGGACGATAATAGAGGCGATGTAATAAAAGTTTGCGATTGACGCATAATGCATACCTAAGTGCGGTCTAGGAATCGAACTGCAAAGTAAAATAGATGAACTTAAGTTCATCTATTAAGCTAGCTTGACAAGTTTAACTGTTAATCCTCGGAGGGCGGCTCTTACCCGCCCTTGGCTTTTTAAAACAGTTTCTACAGTAATAGAATTGAAAGGACAGCCATGTTAGAAGAATGTACTTGACCACAAATTAACCGGATTAAAAATAACGTTGCTTTTGTGATTGCTTTGATATTTAGAAGTAGAAAGAGTAGTCTATCTGTGTATATATTAACAAGTCCACAATTTCTAGATGCCACTTAATTTGTTTGTGTTTTATTGTAGCTTTAATTGTAATGTAAGTTCTTCCTATGTTTGCTGACCCTGCCATCTCTCGGGAGGTACCGCAAACTCACTATCAACCCTCTGTCCTCACCCTCCGTATCATGCATTTTTCTCAATACCTACCCTTGTACTCTTACTTTTATAAGATTGTTTTGCAACCTCTCATCATGTTGATTTGAAATGTTCTATCATAGATGGCGCTAAGAGTGCAGTAAATAAGAAAAAACTTTTTTGAAAATCTAAGGTCGCAATATAAATTCTTCATATTTTATTAGGTGCAGGATAAACTTTCCATTATTAAAAACTATTTAAATGTCGGCGTACCAACAAATAGTTTAATCTTCCGGATACCATTTTATATTTTATTTATAATCGGAAATGTTCTTACCTACTATTTAAGAAATCGCGCGCTCCATTATAGATCACATTATAATTTAACATCAGGTCAAATAGTAGTCAACTGCTACACAGTTCGGTGTAAAAAGAAAAGAAACTCTTTTCTAGTTCAGTCAGGGCTTTTTTTTCAACCGACTTCCAAAAAGAAGGAGGTTCTTAATTCGTCTGTTTGTTTTTTTTTATTTTCTATTTTTTTATTGTTTGAATGTTACGCGATTACTCCGTCAATTGTGAACCGATTCGAATGATTCTTATTCTAATTGGTAGGGTACGTTTTCGAGGTGGTTCCATTGTAATTTTATTGACATCTAATTAGAATTTCCAGAGATATGACGATAAACGTCTCAAACATGCTACTAAAATTGACTCGCGGGGCATGGAAGTCTGTTGTTTTAGTTTTTAAACTATCTTATATTATTTATGTAAGTGTTACGATAACTCTTGTAGCATGGGCAATTCGTTTGACACAGGCATCTTAAGGACTCTACACACAGAACTCTCCAGGCAATTTTGCTGTCGGAGGATTCACATCTCGAAAATCTTGTAACACGTTCAAAATCACAAAGCTGTGCTGTGTTTTGTGGCTATTTGTGTATAGGTAATCCATCATCATGGTCAGTTTATTATGTCACGCAAGATAACCACTTGTCTGTCAGTAACAAAAAAAGTGAGAAGTGCATCTTTTACCTTCTCATCTACTAATTTAGTAATCATAAATTTTCAAGCATGTTGCAAAACGCAAACACCTTGCTACTATAAAATTCTTAGTGTTTGAACACATTCCTTTAAAGCATTTTATTCCTTGCCTTCATTACACCACAATTATAACAGGCGATACAAATAAAAATAAAACGATGTGTACAATAAATAGCCCCCTTTAGGGTCGCACCCCTCACATGTAGGGATGGGACATGCTCGCTTCAGCGGCTTCGATGTCGATGAAGCGAGCAAGCGGGCAATCTTCGCCTTTATAGATGAGCTATATTTGTCACAGATTAATAATAATCGTACTTGGTGTTCATGGTTAGATGATAGAAACTATCGATATAGCCTCTCATATTGACATTGGTAGTCGCGTTGGTGTAAAGAATAGATGGTTTGGCTTCTAAACGAGAGGTCGTTGGTTTAAATCCTAGCACGGGTGTTCGTCCACAGGTGTGGTAAGATTATATTATATCGGTGTTCCGTTTGTCTTGCTACCAAAAAGTAGATCACCACCATCAAGGAGAAAATCGGCCGCAATAACCTTACGGTGTTCCGGCAACACACAGCCATTGAATTTTTTGACTGTTCTACCATTTGTTTCAGAGTTCAGAGAATTCAGAGTTTCAGTTTCTACAGCCCAGCTTCATCATAAAGTCACCTCTATTATACAATATGATTACATTGTAACCAAAGATACTCAAGTATACCAAATTTGACACCAATCGTACGTCAGAAAGTGGTTCTTACTTAGCTATCAAGATTTGAACCATACACATACACAGAAAATTATATTAATGGCTTTGGCAAAGAAAGTTCCTACCATTAATAATTAAAGTACGCGGACGCTCACACCTTAGCCTTCTGCTAATTTATCAACAGTCGTCTAGAATTAGGTACTTTCAGTAGTAACTGCAGTATTTAATAAAGCAGCAAATGAGGATTTCACACACGGTTATCTAATACGAGTATAAAAATTTAAAAAAAATTAAATTAAAAAATCATTTATTTCAGGCTAGTTATGCCCATAAAACACATATTACAATTGCATTATCATCAATATCATTAAATAAAAATATAAACAAATTAAATTTAAAAATATTTTATAACATTCAGAACGCGATCATAATTAAATAGATGTAACGTGAAATCTTATAATTACATAGTATAAAACAACTATCAAAATTTAAAATATTTTAGTCATTGGCAAATCTGTGGCGGGTTAAGGTAAGAAAGGTAATCTTAAATCTTAAAAAACGGTCAAACTGAATAATTTAAGATCGTTTACAAAACGAAACAAAAACGACTCCAATGCCACATTTACAGTACCAAATTTGAGGTGTTTATCTACATATCTCTGGAGATACTTATGAGATCTCGATGAAATAATAATGGGACCAAATGAGAAATATATTCACACTTACAAAAATCTAATAATTTTCCAAAACCATTTATAAATGACGGAGTCTTGAAGTAAAAAAACTTAAAAAAATAGTCGTTTTGAGAATCTTCTAAGGAGACTGAAAATTGTTCGGCAAAATTTAGTAAATAATAATAGAAACAACCAGAATCACGCTAGGATCGGCAGACGGTATAATTAATCAACTGTAGATGTAGGAATGACATTTCTAAAAAAACAATAATAACAGTACCTAGCTAATGTATCGCTACCAAAATAATTAACTTTGACATATTTTTTTTTAAGTTATGAGATTGTTCTCCTTGACTCTCCATTGGCGACACATTGATCGACGAATTTTGATGGCTTAGGCTTAGCTTGGTTGAGAACTATCGGTCCTTATGATCACAATGACTATCAGGACCAAAATCGCTTGCACGTCCCCAAAAAATATTCGATAATTTCCCATCCCTTTATACGCGGGTCGATCCCGATACTATTACACTGTGTGTAGACTCGTTACTGCAATCTTCCCAACACGGACTAACAATAACTTACATAATACACCCTAACTATAAGCGATACGGTCGGTTTTAGCACAGCAAATCAACCCCAAACTTTCACCTCTTTCAATAGGAGTTTAAACCTAAATACCTTGCGTAGGAAAGCTTTCACTTTTCAGGAATTATTTTAGGAATTCATGCTTAATAATTTTGGGCTTTAAATCTTTGTGGGTAGAGTTGAAATTCGATTGTGAAGGGTTGTTTTTCCGAAGGCGGTAGGCTTAAAACTCTCGAAAGCAATTCTCGAGGGCCCGGAGGTTTAAAGCCTCCAAACAATAGACGGTACAATTCGATATTTAGCCGATTATGAGCCTTCACGGTAATGCTCTTAGGAAGGTGTGATTTTTGTTCTGAGCCCATAGAAATTTCTAAATATTCGGGGGGTTAGAGGGGTAGTTTGGGAAAGTTTTCGATCGACGTTTCCGAGTTACAACAACTATAAGCCTTAAAAAGGTTCTGTGCGGTTGAATGAGTAGGTGGTAATAATAAAATACCTTAGCTGTGTGGTTGTTTTTTGAAATAAGCTAATTAACCCTAAATTATCTCGACCGACTTGATGACTTGATTTGTAGTGTTGAAATTGCATGTAACGTGTATAAGGCTTTGTCGACTTCAGTGTAAGGCTAAGGCAGACTGCACACTAGTGCAGCATACTCGTATAGCAAGTGTGCGGATGGCCTTACATGCTAAAGAGGTTAAAATGTATCACAAAGTATCACAATTGAGAACTTGGCTAAAAAGTGTATTGTTATGTATCTATATACTATATACTTATAAGAAACTACTTGATACCCGCGACTTCGTTTACGTACACCAAGAATTTTATCACTGTAGGTAAAGCTTTGTCAATTAACTTTAATAGTGTGATATTAGTTATTTAAGTTAAGTAATTATGTGTGAAAATCATGTATTTATTTTCACAAAAAGTAGCTTATGTTCATCCTATTGCTATAAATTATCTCCTTGTTAAATTTCAGTAACATTGGATCGTCAGTTAAGGCGTGATTAGTTAACAAACAGAAGGAGTGACAGAGTTACAAACGTTTTTAACCAACTTCAAAGAAAGGAGAAGGTTTCTCAATTCGACCGTATATATGTTTGTTCGCGGATAACTTCGTCGTTTATGAAGCGATTTTGATTATTCTTTCTTTGTTGAAAAGGAGATATGCCAAGTGTAGTACCATGGTAGTTTTATCGAGGTCTGGTAAGTACCCCCAGAGATATGGACATAAACACCTCAAAATTGGTACTGAAAATTAATAGCGCGGCATTCAAATCGGTTCTTTTTAATTTTTTAAACGATCTTATTATAATATTAGTATGGACATTCTGGATAAACGTTAATACATCCACATAAAGAGGAACAAGAACTTATATAAAGACTGTGGATTGGCAAGGGTCGTTTAGATAGGACGTTTTCTGACTATATATGGAGCGATGATCTTCGCAAGATGGTTGGCAAGAACTGCAACTTTTGCATGCTGGTAGGAAACTATCTAGTGTCCGCCTGGCCAGCTACCAGCCTCAAGTTAAGAAATCTGTCGTCAAAACATCTAATGTGTTCCGGCAGCTATACTTGCGAGCCATTTCCAATTCTAGGTCTAGCATGCTTACCATCTTCGACCGCTAGCCTATAAGATATAAAAAAAAAACTGATTAAGAGTAGCCGAGGATCGTGCTCAGTGGTATGCAGTTGCAGAGGCCTATGTCCAGCATCGGACTAGTTTAGGTTATTACCAAATATAGTTGAAAACATGACAATTAGACGTTATAAGTAAAGCCTCGTTTTATTCCTTTTGCAGTGATCACCTATCTGAGAGAATAGAGTGATATTATATGTAAGGTCGGGTTAGGTGTTTCTTTGGTCTCATTGCATTTGAAGTGATCGGAGAAGATCAAACCGAGCAGATATACCTACAGAGAACCTAATTGATGCATGTGAACTGTAAACAAATCTTAATTATATCTTCTATACTACATCTACATCTCTATCTACCTACTGCTGTTTTACCAGTGTAAACAACTATGAAAAATTGTAATGAAACATAATCAAAAGTATATTTTTTAATGAAATAAAAGTATCAAGAGAAGCACTATGCCTTTGTTATGGTTTGCCTTGAACACAATCTTGGACACGTAATTCTCCGATTGCCATCATTTTGCGTCAGTGCACTGCACCTGTTATACCGCATCTAGATGCTTTATTCACTAGATATATATTACGTATAACATACCCGTATTCAAGAACACACATAGCAGTAGACTACACTCAAGCAGTGGCTATAACGTATTAATTTGAATGACACTATGCGTTCGGGAGAAATGAGAGACCTCATAGTGTTGTTTATGAATACGGCATCGAGATGTGTTAAGTACGGCCACACAGCGTCCTGCGATCTGCGGGCGCAATCTCAGTACTTTTCAATTGTTTTCTGTACGCGTTTGGTGTGAACCAGTCGGTACAAATTGTATTGCGCTATCTGATCGCGGCCTAGATCGCGTACGCAGGACGCTGCGGTGTGTCCGTACCTTTAAGGTAACAGGTGCAATGCACTGACGCGTAAAATTAAGGTAAGTGAAATTTCACTGGACAGTGCTCTTCTAACCAAAAAATAAAAACAAATACTTTTTAAGGAAGTAAGTATCTTTATAATCAATACAAAATAGATTTGATAAATAGTTCTCATAAAACAATATCACATGGTTTTTAGTTTTTAGTTGGAATTATAGACTTAAGAATATAAAGAACTTAATAAGAATGATTGAATAAGTACGAGTAGGTATACCTAAGGTAAACAAGTATAGAAGAGGCAATGTATTTTCAATTACACAAAAGTTTTATAATGAGAAAAGACAGTAGAGCATGTACATAAAAGCTTACTGTCTAGAAATACATTCAGATAATATAAATTATCAGAAAATAAATTATTATGTGGTCATGAAATGAATAAAGTGTTTAAATAAGACACAACTTACATATTATAGTATAGAAAAATAAAATATAATGGAAAAATGGGTAAAATGTTACCAATTAGTACCGTTTTTCATCTTTTGGCACATAAAAACACATATGTGTTTTTATAATAAGAAAGAATAATATATTATATTATTCTTTCTTCAATATTTATAACCAAATATTAACAGACAATCCTTTTTTTATTGAAATTCACACACCGAAATGTAGGTAGCTTCATTCATTTTTTTATATTCTTTCAATTAAAAATACAATGATGCTTCACACAAGACACTCATAAGAATACAAGGAACATTTTTAATAATTTCCACAAACAATCACTAAAAATAGAAAAGTACTTACATCACTAAAATTGCATTCAGTATTAAAAAAAAACAACGCCACAGCATAAAAATACATTGTTCATACACGGAAGGAAAACCGTCGGTAAAATTTCGATTTTGGAACTCGGGCCGGCGGGAAAATGCCGACGGTAGGTTACCGACGGCTTTCGAACCTCTCCTCTCCCCTCCACCAATCACACAACAGTATCCGCCCCGTGCGAGAGCGAGACGCACCTATACGGAAAAGCTTTATGTTAGAAAGAAATAGAGCCCATGCATGTGTAGTGTGTACGTCTATAAGGGAAATATGATGCATCGTGTTGTTTTAGTATCGTTTGCTATTCTATTTATTAATAACATTTTTTGCGAATGGCAAAGCTTAAGCTTAGCTAAAAGTATTACTTACTTAAACTTGAAATTGTAAGTTTATACAAGGCATCAAGCACAACGATACCTTATCAACCTTTCTAAGATTAAAAAAAAAATGAATACTGTTATATATAACTTGCATTGATCATATCAGAAAATTATTTTTAAGGAGCGATCTATAAAGATATTATATGGCGCCGTAAATACTTGGATACTCACGTTACGGAGTATTTACGTTGTTCACGATAGTGTGAGTAAGACGATGGGTGTTCATTTGTGTGAGTTTTCACTGAAGGGGAAAGCCCGCCATACGCATTGACAACGTCACTTTTTAAAAATGGAATGCCCTTTTCTACAGAACTTTTTCAATATGCTGATGGCGCAATTTGCTTGAAAATGGAACTCTATTATTTTATTTCTAAAATGTTTTTGGCATCGCGTGTTCTCATCGCTTTGATACAAATATCGTTCAGGAATATTAAAAATTCCAAACACCCATCGCAATCTTTATATCTAAGATGCAACGATGCTTACCTTAGTATTTATAACATTTGTATTATTTTGCGCTTGATTGTGTTAAATAGTAGGTAAAAATAGTAGGTAGTTACGACAAAATGGCCACATACTCAAATTGAGAGATAATAAATTAACTAAAAACTAACACTAAAAATAAACACAGGGCCAGTTTCACCGGTGCCTGCTATTAGGAAGATATCTGTCAGATTTTTGAAAGCTATTTTTTAAAAAATTTATATGGCGTCATGTGAAGTATAGTAGTAGTATAATAGTTTTCTAAACTATCTGAAACGTTATCAGGCACCGGTAAAACTGGCACTTAATGTAATATAAGTGTCATACGACATTTATAAAAAAAGGATATGCAATAATGCTCAATAATAGCCGAGAATTTTAAATTTTTTTTCAATATTACGGAACGGTATCCGCTTGTCTATGATATAAATCATAACAAAACTTAGAACACCCACAGACCACTTATATCATACAATATAAAGCAACAGCTCTTTATTGTATACCAACATGCGTATAATAAAAACAATACAAAACGTAATTAATTATCGCTAACAGCGATCTCTTTTTGACAAAGAAGTGGCAGCATATGTTTATTGTTGTTATTTTTTATTGTATAGCGTGCCTCATCGAGCTTTATGATTTTTTCTGCAAACTGTACTTATGCAATACTAACCGTAGATTCGTACCTACTTGTGCATAAAATCAGCATTAACAATGAAATATTAACCTACCCTCGTTACATAGAAAACTAAAAACCGTTTAAAATACCTATTCCAAACTAAATCTTTATTCATAAAGGTTTCATAACTCCCCTCCATAATTATAGCAGATGCAACATGATTATAAATTCGTATTTATTTATTTATGAATTCGTTGAAATGGAGGGTACATCTCATTTGAAAATTTTGAGAATGCCTGTCGCATATATGAAGCGACTTAGGCAGCGAAAAGAAAACGGTTGTGTTGAGATATGCAAGGTTTTGACCACTATCTCATTTCATGTTAACTGACCAATCTATAGATAGATAGAAACTTTATATAGAAACACCTTTAAAGAAACAACTACTTAAAATATATTACTTGAAACTTATTAATTAAGATAGTTTAAAAACTAAAACAACCAACTTCAATGGCCCGCGAGTCAATTTCAGTAGCAAGTTTTAGACGTTTATCGTCATATCTCTGGAGATACTTATCAGACCTCGATGAAATTACAATGGGACCACCTCGGAAACGTACCCTACCGATTACAAAAAGAGTCATTCGAATCGGTTCAGAATTGAGGGAGTAATCGCGTAACATACACACAAAAAAAAAAGAAAAAAAACATACAGATGAATTGAGAACCTCCGTCATTTTGGAAGTCGGTTGAAAACCGTGAAACAAAATTAAGTTGGTCGCTGAAAGCACAGATCTATTACATATCACGATGTAGCACAAGTGGTAGCATGTTTACGTAGAAGAGTTGAAACTAGACTTTACTTTTCAGGATTGTAGTTTCATCAAGATCTGATGAGGTCTGAAGATCGAGATCTCTAGAGATATGGAACTCAAACTTGATACTTAAAATGATAAGCGCGGCACTTGAAGTCGGCTTATTTTTCATTTTCTAAACGCTCTTAAATTATTCATAGGTGGCAGATATCTCCACAGTTGTCCCATTATACTATTCATTGAAATGCCTTAAGGTACGGCCACACCGCGGCGTCCTGCGATCTGCGGGCGCAATCTCAGTACTTTTCAATTGTTTTCTGATCGCGTTTGATGTGAACCAGTCGGTACAAATACTACTGTGCTATCTGATCGCCGCCTAGATCGCGCACACAGGACGCTGCGGTGTGTCCGTACCTTTAGTAAAAACAGAGTAAATGCTTTGACTTTGAATTTGTGGTTAATAAAGTTTAACTTATATGCCGCAATGAATACCGCGTATTTTGCCAGTGATTTAAAAAGTTGTTTCTAATTTGAGACAAGTCTTTGGCTATTGTTTTTACGTAAGTATAGCTGTTCAAGGTTAGTTTTTGTGTAAACCCAAGATGTATTGATAGAAGGTAACACGCGAAAAGTACGCTTATACAGTTGGATTCAAGCGTGTGCTTATTATATTGGAAGGTAATTATTTAATCTCTTCATATGGTAATTATAAATAGGGTACCGTTATAGTTACCAAGACCACGACTCACGGCAAATGCAGTGCAGGGCCGGTAGGGCCGGTAGCGATGAATTTTGTGCGATAATTGTCGATACGTAAAAGAGATGCAGATAACAACTGTCTATAGCTGCCCCCCGGTCTAGCACCCCAGGGGTGGAAGTCTCTACATTGATAGCGATGCGTCTTGTCATCGCAAACGTCTGCTAGAATTAAATGCAGCTAGACAGTTGTTATCTGCATCTCTTTTCGTATCGACGATTATCGCTCGAAATTAATCGCTATGTGTGAAGAGACTACCGGCTCAGGACGCCTTCTAGCTAGGTGGAGTGACGATATTCGCAGGGTGGCTGGTAGCGGTGGGAAAAGGATAGCTGAAGATAGAGCTCAGTGGCGTGCTATAGGAGAAGCCTATGTCCAGCAGTGGACTACCTAATCATCATAATCAGCATGTATCAGTCCACTGCTGGACGTAGGCCTCTCCCAAGATACGCCACTGAGCCCGATCTTCAGCTCTTCTTTTCCAGTCACTGCCCACAGCTTTGCGTATGTCGTCGCTCCACCTGAGGGCTTAGTGCGAGTTTCTTTAGATTTATTTACTGACTCGATCTCGTAAAAGTAAACGCAGATTTGTATGAAAATTACAATGTTACCTCTTATACACACTAGATGGCGCTTTTTAATTGTATTCAAATCTGGGTTTACTGTAACGTGATCGAGTAAGTAAACCATCTATAAAACTCGCACTAGGCACTCTGGTTACACCTGGTCACAGGACGTCCTACGCTACGTTTGCTAATACAGGCTGATAATGATGATGATGATGAGGGCACCGTACTCTAAAAGTAAAAATAGCCTTTAAGTTGTCTGCATGCCTGTCTGTCTGTGGCTGATCATTTTTCGTAGGAACGGTATCGAGTAGTATCGAGTTGAAATCAATACATCAATAACTGCGAACGAAACATCATGCGAGGAACTAAAGTGTGGGAGTGAGAAACATTTAAAAAGCGCTCGATTTTTTCTAATTGTATATTATTTGGCTTAAAACTATGTGTCTACAACTATCGACAAATGTATTAAAATCTATCGTGTTTGAGACAACCTCTGTGAGGACAATGGGAATATTATATAGACGTGAGTAATTAAAAAAAATCATCTTATGTACATCATACTTACCTACATCCGCAAAATACTTCCAACTAGAAGCGTAGGGTAAATACCGCAATTCTATGTTAGAAAACATAAAAAGCCTTCAATTCATATAAAAAATGAACTCTTTTGTAAGTTCAGTGCAAAGAGTCGTAACTCAAAACCGCACAAAAACGCGTCGGTTTACGGAAGACGCGTCAAATTGGCTGCCTCACGTCTAATCTGTAACCTATCGCTGAAAAAGATTCGCCTCCTTTTTAATTCATAGTGTTGGTCTAAAGTTGGAACGGAAAGCGGGAATGCTTTTTTTACTATTTTTTTTATAAATATCTACAGTCTGTGAAAAAAAGAACCGTCGTAGAAATTGAGGTCGTCTCGGTCGTCAGTCGTTTTAATTTACTGTTTTTGTTGCATTGATAACACTGCTGTCATTACTAGTACGACTAAATATGTTTAAATCTTGGTAGGTACTACCTAATCTTATCATTATCGTGTGCTAGTAGGTAGATGTACCTTCCTTCCTTACCTTTGAATGTTAGTTCATCGTAACGCCACGACGGTTCTCTTTTTGCACAGACTCTATGTTTAATGATTACTTTGATTAATTCAAACTAGCAATAGATTACTTTCTCACTTGATGTTGAGTCATGATGCGGTTTAAGATGGTGCTTGTCTGGAAGTAAAAGACGGTAATGAGTAGAGGCGTTGGACAATCTTTTTTTTTTTAATTCATATAGCCACTGGCTATATGGATTATACCACTGACTATATTGGAAAAAAGCCACTCAAGTTTTCAACCTCATCCCATAAACTCGACACTAAATTATTAGTCGGAAGTTATTTAAAATTGTCGGCAAATTATATCATATGAGCGATGTATCTGTAACTTAGTTCCTACTTAGTATACTTACAATATATTTTTTAAATATATCTGATAGGCTAGAATTTGACCATTATCTCGCGCGATGACGTGATCGCAGTTGGTTAACACGCTAGGCCTAGAATACTCTGACTTTAAACGGCTGTGTACTGCCGGAATACGATAAGGTTATAGCGGCACATTTATTCCTTGATTGTAAGCTACTTTTTGGTAGCAAGTCAGGTGGAATATCTATATTATATGCTCCTACGACCCGTGGACGAACATCCGAGCTAGGATTTAAAATTTTAAACCCTCGCTTAAAAACTCAAACCCTCTATCCTTTACACCAACAATCAGTATCACTCAGTATCACTCAGTACCACTCAGTATCACTCAGCAGTATCACTCTGTATTGAATAGAGAGTCTCTCATGACTTGCACCGTGACCTCTAATCCAGCGGCACGCACAAAGCGCTAACATTCGCGGTCCAGCGATGCATGTAAGACGACACAGCTGACGACCGGGACCATGCAATTACATCTATAGATAGGTTTTACTTATTCTTACGATCGTACAGATTATTTATATTTGATTCAGGTTGGGAGAATTGCAGTGATGAAAGATTATTTTCTTTTAGATGAGCACGTGATCACTATCTCACCTTATGGTAAATAGAGATGCGGTCTAAGATAGAAAAGTGCTTGTTTAGAAATAGAAGACATCAATGAGACGAGGCGTAGGAATCTGCAGGATAGTTGACTCTAGTCCAAATTACAGAGCGCACCTATCCCAGTCCATCTTCCGAAATGAATAGCAGCAAATATCAAAATTTTAGTATGGTATTTTCGAAATCAAGATCGATTAACACGAAACTTTTATTTTAAACTGTACTGTTTTTAGTATTTTTGTTAAAGTGCACATATACTACATACTTTGTAAAAATATCAAGTATCTACCTATTAGGTACGGTTATGAAAATTACACCCCTATGAAAGGCGGACAGATGGATGGACGGACGGACAGCAAAGTCACAGTAATAGGGTTCCATTGGTACTCTTCGGTTTCGGAACCCTAAAAGCCGACTTCAAATGCCGCGCTAGTTATTGAGATGGTGGTGATCTCGATGAATTGTATAATGGGACCAAACAGTATAACCTCTCAAAATAAAGTTTTTTTTAATGGTAAAAGGTAACAGGACAAGCACGATGCTCGCCTGATGGTAAGCGATGACGTCTACCATAACAGATACAGCGGCATGCAAAATTCTGGCAGTCCAGAATTTTGCGTGTCACTGCACTGGGCCTGTTACCTTGAGACATAAAGATGTTTAGTCTCACATGCTCTGTAATTTTACTGGACCTTGCCATTTCAACCGAAAAACATTCCTATTTCACGGCTGAAAATTAATTGACAAAGTAGTGGTACCGCCTCAGGCGGACCTGCAGAAGTCCTACCACTATGAACACAGAATTCCAATTTAGTAATTTATTAAATCGGAATTCTGAGGTAAAAAGAAATACAAGTGAATTGAGCACATATATCCTCTTGTGAAGTCAGTTACAGAGTTTGTCTACTTTTTAATAGTGTTAAATTAGTTTAATAAGTATAAGTACATACGTACTTTGTAATTAAACTTACCAAGAACGCCATTTTCTAAACTTTAACAGATCGATCTTCTAAGAATTTTATACGTTGTATCTATTTTGTATTATTTCACAATCTTTCTTAGAAAATTAGTATATTAAAACGAAGATATTAGTTATCAAGGTTGTCTTATACCAGCATCAGTAACAGGCCACTGAATCAAAAAGCCCGTTAAAATAAATAAGCCTCTTGATATTAGCACAATAGCGTGCCGCTTTATTCGCAATGTTACAAAACGCACCAAGAACAATTCCTTACAAAATGCGAAACTACAGAGCGAACCTATCGGTGCGTAAATTAAGGATCTGACGCCATTCAGTCAAGATATAAGACCGAATAAAAAAAATGTAATAAAAAAATGTTTAGCCGCGTATCTAGATACCCCGCTGCGGTTCGTACACATTGTTCTTAGACAAACACTTTCTTTACTAAAAGCTCTATTTATTTTTTAGTAAAACGCTTTTGTCGTCCCGATTTTTGATGGTTGAATTAATTTGGGAATTCGTTCATTGTGTTTTCAGTTGCACAAATAAGTAATAACAAAAATCGATCGTTCGTTTGAGTTTGACCTCTAATAAAAAAATGATGGCTCAATTACTGTTTAGTAAGCAGGCGTGTCGAATACCGTGACATGGTATCGCGAAATCTCACAGTGAGTTGTGTAAGAGCGTGAAATTAGGATGGTATAAATTAGGGCTCGGCTCATTCTTGGGCTGAACAGCGTGTCGAAGCCGCGTGTCGTTCTTTGTTGAGGCGCGGCGGCGGCGTGCGAAACCGCTTTGTTGATTTTACGAGTTGAGACATTTTGCTGCCCGTTACGTAGTAACTGGTACACTAAACTGTGGCTTGACGCCCGCCGGCTATATCGTATGATGACGTTTTTATTATTGCGTGTGACGTTGTTACGCATTTTATTTGTTTACGCGTGACTCAGTTGTTGCATGAGATCGCTACGTTTTAGGCGTGAATCGTGATGCGCAGAGATTTTTTTCCTGTTCTGTGTGCGCAGCTATTGCATTAGATAGTTGTATGGTTATAATACAATATTAAAATAACTTTATAGTAAATAAAATTATATTTTGGAAGGCATAGCCATGCAGAATTTGTTGTGAAGCGAACTATTGGCAGATTAATAGGTATAATACTTTTGTGTTGCCATATCAGTTGCTACGCAAGTAGCTCACGGCTACGAAAGCGTAGCTATATTAGATAGAAAGGAATATGTGATATATATGATATGTCCATGGCTATATTATAGAGCAGGTGTTAATATATAGTATCTACCTGTATTCATGTACCTACTCTAAGACTGTTGAAATCTAAAGCTGCATGGTAAAATGGACCAAGTTAATAGGTTGAAGCAAAAGGAAAATACAGCACATATTCATTCTCATACAAATTTAGATACTTGGTTTTTATGACACCAGGCTCTCTTTACTTGTACTGTTTATATTTATATTTCTGTCTGTTTTTAGGGATCTCATCTAGGTCTAGGTCTTTTTGATAGGCCAGCATATGATTATCTCGTTTGGTGGTAAGCGTTGATGTGGTTGAGGTTGAGGATGGTGAACACACTTGATTTAAAATGGTCTCTGACCTCCTGCAAAGCTATTTTTTTATCCACATACATCAACATTTATGCTGCATATTGTATATAGGGTTTACCTTTAACTTTACGGCCTAGTCCTGCTTACCCACCAAACCATAACCAATATAAACCGCAGAGGAGGTGGTACTAAAATATTTTATCCTCAGTTTACGACCTAAACGCTACACTGAAATAAAAAGTACATATCCACGTGTAGTATTATATACTAGATTAGGGTAGTACCTAGTTAACTACCTACCATCAAATAAGAATATTTAGTTAACAGAATTTAGTTTACAGTTTACGGAATTATACTGAGTTCATTCGAGTCCAATCGTGTGTCAATGTTCATCGTCTAATTTTTTTAAGATTAGTTCAGATTAGTTTCAACTGAGAAAAAATAAAAATATAGTTATTGGGCTTTCATTTTGTTATTTCTAATAGCTTATTCGAATTATTTAAAAACAAAGTCAATAAAATTAAATATCAACTGATATTTAACTTCCTAGAAATGCAAAAAAATATATTAAAAACAACTAACATGTTGCATTAAAAAAATACACTTATTTTTTGGAAGTAATTAATAGATATGAGAAGTAATTAAGAGTAAATAATAGAATAAGACATATAATACATATGACTGGGTTAGAAAGCCACATTGATCGACTTATCGTCCCTAATACTTTTAAGTTACTTATATTTTTTTTATAAAATCATGTTATTTTCATTTATATTATACGTTAATTTAATGTATATTAATATTTATGTACATTTTTTTAAATATATATTTTCGATAATTTATTCGGTTAAAGTAAAATTATCTAGCTGTGTATGAATTAGACATTTTCATTTAATTACAAAATCTGTAAGTCATATTGTTTCTAAAACTTTTGCTACCATAAACTTGGGCTAAATTTAATAGAAAAATATTAATTTAAATAAAATGTCATCAAAAATGTTAGAAATAGAAAAATTGCCTTTCTTTTCAATAATCAAGAATCCCCAAAACCCTTTATTGCCATAATTAAACGACATTAAAAACCATAATGTTCAAAAGCAAAATAGTGCAAGCGGACATCCAATACTTATACCACGCGCACATATTTTAAAATAAATCCCAATCAAACCTTAAAAAGCACTACACACCAAACACATTCCAAAGCGCAAAATCTTAGACCGGCATCGTCGATCGACTGCCGCGAATGTAGGCGTCGCGTCGATGTAGTGGTATCGGGCATTTGCGTGTGGTGGTACAGTGCGATTGTGTGCGTGGCTCACCCACCCTAGGGTGAGATCGTCAGGCCCCGCCCAGCCATGCTCACACGGCTGACTTGGAATCAGATGGCTTGGCCAGTCGCAAGCCAGCCGTGTCATCGTGAACGGATCGCAGATTCCGAGCGTCCCTCGATACACCATTCGATGATTACGCGCAACACTGACCACCGAAACTTGTCAAATTAAAGAATTCCGGTGTGCAACGCGTGCTTTAGAATCGGACTGTGGATTTTATTTACTTTTTTTTTGGGTTTTAGTGATTTTTGGTGATTTGGACTTGTAGTGTTTATGGTGTGTCAACAAATTTGACGGTACGTGATTTTTTAATTTTTTTTATTGGTTAATGTAGATAAGATAACAAGGGAATATTGTAGCAGTGATGAGTGCTACGAAATTCCTGCTCTACAAGCGCTTTTGCTACGAATATGACTGAACAAAATTGTAGGCCTAAAATATTTGCAATGCGTCGCTTGGTTTGTAACCTCTGTAGATGCAATAATATTCCATATAAAAGATTATATGAATACATATATCTTAAGCTGGTATCAGTAAAAAATACATTTGCATCTGTTTATGATTTCCATCGTTCATCTCAAGCATACATTTAATTTACAATGATGAAATCATACTGAAAAATATTATTGAGAGCGAAAAACAAAACAATAATGACCGCAAAAATTGAATTGTGTTAACTCCCATCTACAAAATAATTATTATAGATTTGAAGAAGTTATAGATACACTGCAAGAATGATTAAATAAAAACGTCACATACAATTTTGCTTTGACAAAGTTTTTTTTTTATAATTTTGTTCAATAAAATAAATCTAGTAGGGGAAACCCGTTCAAAGTTGATACCCCAGGCAAAGTGAATAGTTCCACTACTCCCTTGAGACCTAAAATGTTGTTCAATAATTATCGCTTGAGACTAAAAATGTTTATAAAGCAAAACATAAATGTAAAAGAAGGTATGCCAGAATGAAAGTGTCTCTTACCTGTATCACATTTTTTTTCCAATGCCCGTGTTATTTGATATTTGTGTTGGCCTTGTTTTTTTTTATGTAATTGAATCATTTAATATCTATTGTTGGATATAATTCGGAAAAGTAAACATTTGGTCTCATTGTAATTTTTTTTCTAAAGTAATTTGATATGTTTTAAGCTTTTAGAAGTAGAGGCGAATGATATTTTTGTTATAAAATTAAAAGGTAACTTTATATTAACATAATTATGTAACATAAAAATTGAAAAAAAAAATGATGGTAACTTTTTAGCCATTTTCAATTCATACAGAACCGTAAATAATATCCATTAGACAGCTTATAAAAGATTAAATTGTTTTACCAACGAGTAGTCTCAATAATAAAAATAAGCGTTTTCAGTACCACTTAATTCTCTGATATAATTACATGGGACTAATTCATTAACGTTCTTAAGTTATTTAATTAATTTAGACACTTATATTGCATATATTTGCTCCAAAATCAAATCAATCAATACCTACCAAATGTATTTACATTACCCGGATAACGTATGTAAATATATCTACAGAAAAATTCAAACACACACATTTCCATGCAAAAAACATTTTTGAATTTGCCGTAACTACTATGACGGCAGTCGGCACTATTGTGCTTTGTACTTCGTAAATTCGTTAAATAGAGATGGGACGCTTGCATTGTGTGCGAAAGATAATTTTTGCGGTAAACGATACTTGAGACACAATGGCTGACAGTGATGTGGGATTTGTATGAACGTATGAGATAGGTGCTGATATAGCTTATTTGAAAGTTTATATTTTTGATATTGAAGAATAAGAGATGTTTAATGTAGGTATTTTATAATATAAGACGTTAGATTTATACTAAAAGGTACAGGTACCTTACACAGTTGTACAATTGTGCTAAATTGTTCATTTTAGTAAATAGTTATTAATATATTGATCCTATTAAAAAAAATTAAATAAAACGTACGGTTACTATTATTATAAAAGCTAATTAAATTGTAAGCCCTGTAACGTTACTCGATATTGTTAATTTAATTTATACTTCAAGTTTTATATAAAATCTTCTGTTAATTTATTTGAAAATATGTATTCAGTTTTACTTTACTTTAACAAACATACATCCGTACCAAGATAATATTTTAAAGTTCAATCTATTGTTAAAAAAATTACAAGTGGTGATAATGTGTACCTACCTTAAAAATAAGACGTCAATGACACGTAACAAAACCTGACAAATTTCACAGCTGTCAAAAAAGTAACCTAGAAAAATCAATAAATACTACCGAAGCCAGTTCAAGCGTGCCGACAGTATAAGAGTATCGTTGAGAACACTATTGTACCATTATTTATACTTCAAAGTCATCATTTTCGAGTGTTGACATCCCTATTATGAAACAACTCTCAGGGGTGCCTCGCTCACTTTGACATTTTTTCTGGCATTAATGACAATAATGACACATTTTTCACAATGGTGACATGACCATTGATCTTGTAGTTTCTCACCATGTCGTTACATGGTCTCGAATCGATTTTGCAACTTTTTTTATCGGTGTTACACTTTTACATCTCTATTTTACGGCTCATATTGTCAGCATAGATTTTAGAGGCAATAATTGTTTATTATATTGCCATGTTTAAAAACACCGTAAATACTTTTTCTAAAGATAAACAATGAATCTAAACGAAATTATTAGTTTTCAATATCATAATCTTCTTACTGATCTAATACCGACTCCCGTACTACCGACAAAAAGAAGAAACTAAATTATATTAAAAAAATAAAATAATCTGAGATGGGCTCAAAATAACACCGCTTTGGTCTCAATAGCCTCACCCTCTCGACGATGAGGCTTATATGGATTAAGATATAGTTCTTTTTTTACGTAAAAAGCTTTTCATGTTCCTCGGTTTAACTCTTTTTTTATTTTTGATACCCGAATAATATGTGGCTGTTTAAAAATCTTGCGGTGTGAAAGTGCTAAATTATGTTTAATGTATAAAAAATTGATTTTAATGAATTATAATTGTCGATTAACGTACCTTCGTGTAATGAATTTAGTACCAATTAATAATTAACGTCGCTTCGTGCGAAAATTGCTTCCGATGCTTAGTTGGATTGTGACTAACCCTTTAACAGGAAATGGAACGGTATAAAGAAGTGGGCATCCTATAATAACCAGCCCAGACTCAACACAAGAAATCATTAGACATTACCAGTGTAATATAAATCAATCAGTAGCTATTTGTTTAAAGTATTGGCCTCCTGATGAATTTAAAATAACTATAATAAAATATATAAATATACACAGTTAACATTTTTGTGCTCACTTACGTTACCTAACAAATACAAATCTTTATTGACATAATTTATGGTAAGTACAAGTGTATCGTTGAATCCATAGACTCCCGAACTAGTAACACTGTGTTTCAGGAGCCATACAGTATAGGATTTTACAAGAGAAAGGTTAAAACAGTGTTATAGGTACTCGTAAGGCAGGCAACGCACTAGTGACGCCTCCGGTACGGTAGAACTGGTATGGTAGATACAAGTAGAGTAATAAAAGCTTCGACTACGTTGGAGGGTCTAAGGTAAAAAAAAAAGTGTTGCAGGTGTTCATAGGTGAAGATATCGCGTACCATCGGGCGGGCCGTTAGTTTGTTTGTCGCCTAATTATATTTAAAAAAATAATAACAGAAAGTCACGCCGTATTTGAAGTCAGTTCATCAAACAAAGATAGTCACGAATAGGAAAGATGCAAAATAATATGTATGCATTTAAAGTAATTAAAATATTTTATAATTTAAGACCGTTCACAAAACGATACAAACCGACTTCGAATGCTGCGCAAGTAATTTTCAGTTCGAATAATAATAATAAAAATCATTTATTTCATCTCACAACAATGTTCTTAATTTAACTACTTACTTAGTACTAAGTTTGAAATTCCAAATCGGTTAATTAATGACGGAGTTTTGAGGTAACAAACAAAAAATAAAAACATACAGGCGAATTGAAAACCTCCTCCTTTTTAGTGAAATCAGGTCTTTTTAGGTTAAAAAGAAGAGCTACTGCAATATTTTTATTTTGCATTTTCAACACGAAATTTTAGTTTGGAGTTATGTGAAATGGAACTTTTATATTTTACAATATTAACACAGCCTATCATCAACGTATGAACTGTTTGTAAATAAAAATATTACATCTGCCCTATTGGTTCGCCAATTATGTTCGATTTTAGCCATCTTGGAAGACAGACTTAGGACAGTTGCGCTATATAGAATTGGCCTAAAGTAAATTGTCCTAAGCCTCGTTGCACTCTTCAATTTTCAGACAAGCACGATTCCATCTTTGACCGCATCGTCAATTAACAACAGTTGAAATTGTAGTTAAGTGGTAGTCTGTCTAGAATTAAAAAAAAATCTTTTATTACTTAGTCGGTAGCATCAGTTTTTTTATATCCTCTTAAAAAAACATGTAAACAGCATCAAAGCTAAAAATAACGTACCATTTGAATGAGTGCACTCATTTTGAGTTGCAGTATCAAAGGCAGTCTTCCTTTTGAATATGTTTTAAAAATACAGGGACGTTGTACGGATATAATTAACAGTGAGTCTGTGACGTCACAGGTTTTAGATTAAATGAACGCAATCCTGAGTACACGGCTCTTTGACGTTTGAAGTGTCATCGTACATGCGTCGGTTTTTGAAATACGAATTACATTTCGGCGTTTAAATGTGTTTGGTTTTGGTTGCATAGAAAAATTGTTAGACATACAACAAAAGCGTTGGAACTTTGACAACTTTTAAGTGCAGAGAGGGTATTAACATTTATGATTTTAACACAAGCTAGCAGCTAAGCTAAGCACTTACCCTAAATGAAAGGATAAATAGTTTATTTTAGTGTTTTATTGATATTTGACGAATTTATTTAGTAGGTATACTCTTAACTTTCCCAATAATATTACGAATTTCAATTTTTGTATGTTCCTTCAATCACGCAAACAGCGGAACAGATTTTAATGTAGTTATAGATAGATAGTTTACCACTTGAATTTAATTGTTAACCGACTGTACAAAAAAGGAGGACGTTCTCAATTCAACTGTAGTTTTTTTTTGTTTGTTACCTCAGAACTCCGTCAAATCTTAACCGATTTGAAAAATTCTTTGTTTTATTTTGAGAGATTATGCCTCCTGTTTGGTCCCATTCAAATTTTATCGAGATTTGTTAATAATCTTCGGAGATATGGAGATAAACACCTCAAACTCGAAATCGATGCATTTCTATACCTTGATGATATGATTATGGCAACTGGCTATTTTCACTATCGCGGCATGTGAATGATGTCCGTTTTTTCGTTTTATTCGATCATAAATAATTTATGTTGGCTAGCGTTTGACCATTATCAAATACCAACAAATGACTGTTGGTGAAAGATGCTGTCGGGGATGGTAGCACACTAGGCCTAGAATGGGAACTGGCCCTTAAGGACAGTTGCCGAAACATATTGGATGTTTGGCGATTCCGACTTGAGGGTGGTAGCTGGTAGCTGGCCAGGCGAACACTAGACAGTGTCCTACCACCATGCCGTAGAATTTTTAACGATGTTGTTCCTTTACTGGAGGGCCACTGTGAAATGTTCAGATAAACTTTTTCGATAAATAAATCCATTGGTGCACGGCGAGGAATTGATCCCACATCCTCTGACATCAAAGCAGACTATCCTCTCACTGCACGGAAACCTCCAGCTTTCAAGTTTATATCGCGAGTAGAACTGCAAAGCACTAGTACAAATCATACTAATTCAAAGTAAAATCTTAAACCTTTAATATTTTGGCATATTACAAATCTAGTAAGTCGTATAATCACCATACTTCCATACACATAAACATGATATCATACAAATCCATACAACGACCATACAATAACTCATCCAACACTAGCTACCGAATATTGCCTAAAGAAGCCGACTCGGTACTGTCAGAACCGAAAATAAATTACACTGCCTCTGTACAGTCAGCACAAAGACCAGGGCGATTTGTTACATTGATTTAAAACTGACATGTACAGTCAGCGTGCAAACTGTAAATATTATCTTTGTTTAGACACTGTATACATAAAGCGTATTCGTATTTACATTGCAGTATATAAAATTCTCGTGTCTTATACACTTAGAGCTTTAAGAAACACTTAGTATATAATAGTGTATATATTACTAACTGGTATGTTAATAAAATATTTCTAGTGGATGTCATTGCTTGACAAAGAACCGGCATATGCAGGCAACATTGCAGTTGCGTTTAAAAGTTTTTTGATATATCGCGATATTTTATTGATTAGGGGCCTATTCATATTTTCTTATTTATCTTTATTCCATATACGTCCGTAAATTTTGATAACGTTGCCACTAATTTACACAAAGTGACATTAATTCAATAAAAAAAATGGAGATACATTATTATTTTGCTATCGGTACAGTTTGAGTGCACAACCACACAGCCTCGGTATGTCGGCGCTATAGATCAAATACTCTATTGTGATGGAACTTCATTTCACCTCTTGCACTGGCTGTACATAAAAAAATAGGTTCACTTTCAATTGAGAATGATGAACGTAACTTCTTCGGAATGTTGGTTTGAGAATTCTCTCTTCGTTAAATTAAGGCAATGTTTTTGGTAAAGCTCGTAGCATTCGTAGATACTAAGATAAATATAAAATCAATGTCAAAGATGTTGTCTAAAAAATAAATCAGACAACCAAAAGTCATCAAGACATCGCATAAGTCACGAAACTTCCCTTGAAAAAGTTAATAGGTTAGAAAGTTTAACCTACGTTTAGCTCCATAATCAACCGATCCAGTATTAAATACAAGAAAAATAGGTCTCAAGACTAAACCAGCGAGCGATTAGAATCAATCCGTCCGTGTAAGCATAGATTAGCGCCACCTGCGACCGTATCAAAGCGGATCTAATGAGATGCCTCAGATGCGCCGATCTTTGAAAACCTCTGGCTTGGGACTCGTTTGAAAAACTTTGACATCAAGTGAAAGAAAAAAATATTAAACCTTCTTGCTACTATTTGTGCAGGCCAGTACCATAGTACAATAAAGTAGGTATATTATGTACTGTGTCAGTATTTTTACTACGTTTTAACTTGATTTCATGCAAGGAGGTTATTGTACGATACTACATGTATAAATGTAACCTCTTTTTCATTAAAGCAAAATAGTTTCTATTTTTTGGAAAACTAGGTCATTGATCATTACAAGTGTAATAAATACATTTATGGAATTAAAGCGGTATGGACCTCAATAGAAAAAAAACAACGGGTTGCACTCCGGTAGTGCCGGCAGAAGTAAAAATTGAACACGTCATTTTTGAACATTTTGGAATGACATCTTGCGCAAGCGCCCTTCGCTCTATTGGAATGACACCTCGCGAAAGCGCTCTGCGCTCCGTCTTACGATTTTTTGTCTTACGATCAGACACGGGACCCTGACGCGAGTTTAACATTTTTTACCCATCCCAAGAAAAGTACACAACGCCGCTAAAGAAGTTTACACTTCAAAAAAATTAAAGGAATACATGAGGTTTGTCAGATTATTCATATTAGATATTGAGTTTATCTGTTCAGTCTTCAGGAAGAGCCTAACATTTTTTGAAGGAAATGCCTCTTACTTTGTTTTTTTTTTTATTTTATTAGGACTCACGTTCTCTTTGTAATAATTATCGAAGAGTACCTAATATAATAAATTGGACAGCAATTATGTTTTAAAACGGGAATTAGGTACGCGATTTCTTTAGGTCTCTACTTCCATCGCTTATGGCTGTGCGTTTATTATCAATCACCTTTAATAATAATTATGTACCTGTGAATAAGAAGTAGCTATCATCCCTCCAAGTTATAAGTGTTATTCTTACAAACAGAACTTTTCTCCTAAACCTGGCTAGCTAGGTTTAAACGTAGACTTTGCCCATTTCGAAGTGCTTTAGTATGCACCAACTCCGCTTTGACGCACTCAGACTGGCACTTACAACGTTTTTTTACATTTTCTCTTCATTTCGGCACTTTTCTCTACATTTGGGTACATTGCTCGACTTTTGAGAACTTTTTCTCGATATTTCGGTTAGTTTTAAATTTTTCTAGAGACGAGGCCACTTTTATCGGCGTTTAGGTATTTTTTCGGGTTTGTAACTGTCTGCAAAGTTACAAATGGATTTTTGTGGTTTGTTTGTTTCAAAGTTTGGAGCTGTAGTAAAATTTTAATAGTGAAATATTTCAATAAGCTCTGTGGCCTCTATGGGTTATATCAAAATAAAATTCTAAGAGGTATATTTAATATAAAAGAAGTCAACAAAATGAAACATAATCTGTTACATATCTTATTTATAAAACATCAAATTTATATCCTTTTTAACCCCCGATGTAAAAAGAAAGGGTGTTATAAGTTTGACGTGTGAATCTGTGTGTCTATGTATTTTTTTAGCTTTTTCTAAACCTATTCAGAAATTCAAATTTTTGCTCTATTATTTCCTGGTTGTCTGTGAGAAATTGCTATAAGCGATAAGACTACACAATGACACTATAATTAGTGAAATGCTAAGAACATTTCCTTTTATACCTAATTGGTGATAAATATGTAATCTAGAGGTAAAATATCTAGAGGTAATAGAAGCATATCAATTTTCCACCTGAATTGCTACCTTACAGTAGCTTACCACCATCAAGGAGGAAATCTGTCGCTTGAACCTTACGGTGTTCCGGCAGCACACATACTTTGAGAGTCAGACCATTCTAGGCCTAGCGTGATCATCATCCTCGACCACTTCATCGCTTACCACCAGGCAAGATAGAGGTCAAACGCCCTAGCTCATCTGATAGGTATAAAAATATAACAAAAAAATCTATCCTTCTATAACTGTCAATATATTTATCTATATTTAAACCAATTTTCATAACACCAAACATGTATATAAAATTTATACATTGTCATTATGAAAGAAGAAACCATACAGAATTTAATTAATTGTAGCTACAAACTGTACAGTATGTCTATATACAATATTTCATTGAAATCTCAATTCTAAACGATCAAAGATGCGCTAATTATCGTACCTAATTAGAAACAAGTTTAGTTGGTAACCGGACACCGCGGTAAAGGGGCCTACACATGATCCGACGTGCGATAACACTCCGTGGATCGGGGATCATATTTGTTTCGTTTGAACATCGGCATGGGAAGAGCTCTTCTCGGTTTATTCTTTTTTGTGCCGGTTTTATTGCAAGATTGATTTGTTATTTGCAAGACTTGATTTACTTAAGTTTTTTTTTTCATTGGCAGTGGCAAATACTTGATTTTTAGCTGAATTTTCCTGAACTGAGTGTAACAATTATTATAGATAATTATATTTTGGTTAGGTACTAGCACAGAATAAACAATATACAGTACAAGTTAAGGTACGGCCACACCGCGGAGGCGTCCTGCTATCTGCGAGCACCATCTCAGTACTTTTCAATTGTTTTCTGATCGCGTTTGATGTAAACCAGTCGGTACAAATACTACTGCGCAATCTGATCGCCGCCAAGATCACGCATGCAAGACGCTGCGGTGTGTCCGTACCTTAACAGCTCTAAGACGCGTTTATTTTCTTAACAAAACGAGCTGCTATAAAAACGCAATCGTCAATATAATTCCAATCAAACAAAATCTATCGATAATACAAATATAACCCACCAAATGAAGTCTCAGTCACCTTGGCTGAAGCCGCGCCCCTCATTAGAGTCCACTCGATCGGTGACCGCACGTTTTCACATTAGTCTGCACTCCACCTAAGGCCCTTTGACAGACTTTGACTAGACTCTGACTCAAAATACTCGAGTCAAAGACTCAAAATACTCGACTCAATTTTACTACCCTCAACTTTGGCCATTGTGCTTCGTAGGGGAAAATATATCAAAGTAAAATCGATCGGAACTTGAAAAGATCAAATGACTGTTTGAGTACCTGTGACTTGATGCGATTGGTACGGAATGTTTTTGTACTCGTACCTACTGCGAGTTGGAAGTTAGTGTAGGGGACGAAAGTTTGATAGACTAGAGATAAGGAGAGAGAAAGATAGTAGGTAAGCTCTACGAAGCCTACGAGATTAGTTGTTGTATGAAAATGAGCCATTTTCAACCGACTTCCAAAAAGGAGGAGGTTCTCAATTGATTAGTATGTTTTTTTTTATGTAAGAAGGTATGTTACGCCATTACTCCGTGAATTGTGAACCGATTTGAACGATTCTGTTTTTAATTGGTAGGGCACATTTCCAAGGTTGTCCCATTGTAATTTCATCGAGATCTGATTAGTATCTCTAAAGATAAACACCTCAAACTTAGTACTAAAAATTGAACAAAAATAATCGAAAATATTGTGCAAAAAATACGACATAATATGGCAACAAGACTTAGCAAATACTTATATTCCATATTTATAGTTAATCCAATCTATGCAAACTTTGCATTTTGAGTTCGATTCGCATAAATCATCAAATAAACTATAACCAAATTATTTGAATAGGCCTACGTAGCCTCAACGTTTGGCTCCTGCTAATCTAACAAACACGTTACATAAACAGCTACTCAAATCAAACATTCGCTTGACCTAATCACCCGCAGTCAACGTCTCAAACAAACAATAAAAAAATCAAATAGAACAGACAGCTTTGACTACCGTTCCGACCGCGCTGGGTGGTACACCCGTAACTCATCTCACTTCATTACTACCATCGATCATTATCGAGCATTATCGACTCACGACGCCGCCGCTATTCCTACTATGCAACAATAGATGGCGCTTTCCAACACACAATTCAGCATCATCATCTACCAATTAGTATCTCCTCTCTCACTCTTTTCACAAATGAAAGAGGGAGATAGATCGATTCGCTTGATTGTAATTGATGACGGGATTGTCTATGCCGCCGTATTGGGGTCAATAAATTTCTTTAACTTGAATTTCTTTCTTTGCAGGTCACGACGCGGATGCGGCGTTTAAATAGATAAGGCAGATAGAGGGGTTTTTGTCATAGATTACGGCAGTGATGTGTGCGTACTAGAACAATAATTATTTTAATTGAATATTAGGGGTCAGAGCAGCGCCATCTAGTCGGGCTTAGGGTAGACTATACATTTTCTATTGGAGGAGTGTATTGAAGTGGGTGGTTCTGGGTGGTGTTAGGAAGAGGGGGGTTAGGTAGAGAGGGTGGCTTTGCACGGAGGGTGGGGGCGGCCGGGTCCGGCGCCCGCGCACGCCGCCACCACGCTGGTCGGCGGGCTGGTGGCGCCGCCGCGGGAACCAACCACGGCGGCGGAGGCCTTCTGGAAGATGCCTCATAAAGGTATGTTGCACATTTATGTAACCTTTATAACATTATTGTTTTTTTAACCGACTTCAAAAAAAGGAGGAGGTTTCTCAATTCGATCGTATATTTTTTTTTTACCGACTTCAAAAAAAGGAGAAGGTTTCTCAATTCGACTGTATATATACAGTGTGGAAATTAAACTCAGGCCCTGGAGGGAAACTACTTTAAATCCTTAAGCTAGCTCATTTTACTTAAAGGAGACATTCCTTTATTTTTGAAAAGAAACAAATCCGCATTAAAAGATTTTTTTAAACTCGCTTGCTTTGCCCGGGACTCGAACCAACTAAAATTAAAAAAAATAAACACTCTTTATTTTAAAATACTAATCGGTAGTATTAATATTCAGGATAAAGTTTTTCTAACAAACATTAGGTCTTAAAAATAAAAATAATCGTTAAATCTAACATCAACTTTATTTTACTATCAATTTTGTAACACTTAAATTATTTAACTGATAAATTGTTCGAAATGAGCCCCGTCGTTCCGGCTACACAACATTAGTCGCCGTTGAAATTCATTTCTTGTAGCCTTCAGCAAAGTGTTGTGGTGTATGCCCCTAATAACATTTTCTATCGCAATCCTTAGCTCTTGAACGGTTTCATAGCAAGTTTCATAAACAACATTTTTTACATGACCCCATAAAAAGAAGTCCATGGGCGTCAGATCTGGACTTCTTGCAGGCCATCTAATCGTCCCGTTTGTACCTATCCAGGCATTGAAATTTTCATTAAGGTATGCCCTGGCAATTCTGCTGTTGTGGGCAGGTGCACCATCTTGTTGAAAAATGATATTATTTCGTTCCTCTTCTGGCAGAAGGTTTAATTGATTTTGTAAAAGCAATCAGTTAAATAATTTAAGTGTTACAAAATTGATAGTAAAATAAAGTTGATGTTAGATTTAACGATTATTTTTATTTTTAAGACCTAATGTTTGTTAAAGAAACTTTATCCTGAATATAAATACTACCGATTAGTATATTAAAATAAAGAGTGTTTATTTTTTTTAATTTTAGTTGGTTCGAGTCCCGGGCGAAGCAAGCGAGTTTTAAAAAATCTTTTAATGCAGATTTGTTTCTTTTCAAAAATAAAGGAATGTCTCCGTTAAGTAAAATGAGCTAGCTTAAGGATTTAAAGTAGTTTCCCTCCAGGGCCTGAGTTTAATTTCCACACTGTATATATATATTTATTTATATATATATTTTTTACGTTTGTTCGCGGATAACTTCGTCGTGTATGAACCGATTTTTCTTTTTCTTTTTTTGATGGAAAGGAAATATTCCAAGTGTAATACCATGGTAATTTTATCGAGGTCTGATAAGTATCTCCAGAGATATGGAGATAAACACCTCAAAATTGGTACTGAAAATAATAGCGCGGCATTTAAGTCGGTTATTTTTAGTTTTTTAAACGATCTTATATAGGCTAACGTTTGACGACTATCTCGATTGTGGTAAGCGACGATGCGTCGTCGAAGATGGTGCACTTCTTACTCTCAAGGGCTGTATGCTGCCAGAACACCGTAATTTTATGGCGGCAGATTTTCTCCTTGATGGTGGTAAGCTACTTTTTTAGTAGCAAGTCAGGCGGAACATCGATGTAATGCTCCTTCCACCTATGGATAAACACCCGTGCTAAGATTTTATTCAGCGAACTTTCGCTTAAGGTACGACCACACCGCGGCGTCCTGCGTGCGCGATCTAGGCGGCGATTAGATAGCGCTGTAGTATGTGTACCGACTAGTTCACACCAAATGCGATCTTCGGCGATCAGAAAACGATTGAAAATCTGATCGCAAACGCGCACGCGGACTTAGGAGTTAAGACGCCGCGGTGTGGTTGTAGTACCTTTAGAAGTCAAGCCTTATGTTCACACCAACTGGCTGTCAAAATCGTCTACTAAAACTCATGCAAATTTTACCAATTATTATCGAACCAATTACAATTGCATTGAAGTACTAACTATCTCCACAGAATAGTGAACAGTTACTATGTAACACTTCGCTACGTCACTAGTTAGGTACTTGAAGGGTAGGTAATAAGTAAGTTTAACAAGGCAAGCGCTTGTTTTCGAGTATACAACTATACAAATGTTATAAGTTACAAGTTGCCAGTTTACTGGAGTTACTCCCTTCCCGGCTAAAGGACTTGCTGAGATTTAGATGGACTGTACCTACTCGGGTAACTCGATTGGAGATTGATTCGAGTGAATACGTTTTTTATTCGACTTTAGTTCAATTTCATATTGTTAACTTCTTTCATAAAATACTTGCTTTGCGACCTGCTAATTATTTGGATTCGGTGACTTTCTTTTAAATGAGGAAAAAATGTTTAAGCTTATAGTGTAGTTTGAATCAGCCACCATTTTTAGGGTTCCGTAGCCGAATGGCAAAAAACGGAACCCTTATAGATTCGTCATGTCTGTCTGTCTGTCTGTCTGTCTGTCTGTCTGTCTGTCCGTCCGTATGTCACAGCCATTTTATTCCGAAACTGTTAAGACTACAGAATTGAAACTTGGTAGGTAGATGTATTCTGTGAACCGCTTTCCGATTTTTATACAAAAATAAAAAATATAAAAGTTTAAGGGGGGGCATCCCATACATAGAACTGAAACAAAAAAAAATGTTTTCTTCAAACCTATACGTGTGGGGTGTCTATGGACAGGTCTTTAAAAATGACATTGAGGTTCCTACAATCATTTTTTCTCAAAGTCAATCATTTGAAAGATAGGCGCGTCTAAAGTGGTAAAATGTGTGTCCCCCTCCCTCTAACTTTTAAAATATGGGAGTGAAAAATCTAAAAAAAATATATCCTGTAGATCTCAATAAAAACTAACAACGAAAATTAGTTTGAACGAGATACAGTCAGCAGTTTTAGAGATATGGCGACCGCAAAGATAACTTTGTTTTTCATACAAACACTATGAAAAACAAAGTTAATTTTGTAAAATAAAGTTAATATGAAAAATAATAGTTATGGAATACTTAACTGTGTTACGGAACCCTATGAGTGCGAGTCCGACTTGCACTTGGCCAGTTTAATTTTTAACATTATTGTCATTTGAAAGATTTTGTGTGAAGACAGTTTAGACAGTATTGTTTTATATTGACATATACCTACTAGAAATGGTGAAAACACAAAACATATTTTGCGACGCCTAACTGTCCTTATAACCTCAGTAGGTCCTTTCGTATTTAGACCTTCATAATAAGCCAAATTAATTGGCATCCAAATAGTGTTTGTTTAAATTGCCATTTTTCTTCTTTCTTACAATAGTGAGACTAACTAGTACCTAAGATTGTCGAAAGAATGTTTTCTTTACCTTAACTAATTATTTGTCAAAACCAATATTATTTACATGCATACCTACATGTCAGCGATATCTTAAAAATTGTGCAATCTTACGAAAAAAAAATTTGTAATCAAAGTTCAAAGTGTAAACAAATTCATAGTTTCAAAAACCAATAGTAATCAACTCATAAAGCTACGGTCTAAGTTAGAACGACCGACAGTCAAGCGTGACACTTGCAAAACTTAAACTTGTGCTAAGTTATATACTTACTGTTAATTACCCTTTACAATATTTTGGTGCTACGATGACGTTTTCCTGACTTGCTGACTTTCACTCAAATACTGTATCCGAGTAACGAGATTGTAAAGCTTTTGGTAGAGTTTGTCTTATAATAAAAGCTGTGGCATGTGGAAAATTTAATGCAGCTTATAATTTTATCTTTTGATAAACATGAAGTGTGCTATTTAAAATTATCCCTACCTATGTCGACCGTTACGTTCCGTACCAACATCTCAGACTAGGGACAAACTTAACTTTGTAGTTCGGTCAACTACGTATAAAATAAATCACACAATAGAACAATTTTATTTATTTACCATATTTAAGGTTGGTACCAATTAAACTCGACCTCTAAATTTTATAAGCGCTCATATAAATCAGAGGCCTATCTTAATTGGCGTCAATTATGTGTGTATGGGGACACACATTAATTTTCAACTTTTTTAATTTTTGAAATTTTTCCTTTATTTGTGCTGTCCTTGCTTCTTGTCAAATTTCATGATTCTAGGTCAACGGGAAGTACCCTATAGGTTTTCGACCCAAAACCTATACATACCACTATAGGTACTAAGTACATGCATATTATAGCTTTAACGCACTGTACCCAGTAAAACCGTTTCTTTACTCATGTGGTAAAAGTATCGGCTGGATATTGTTTCCCGTCTTACCACTATCCGTCAAACGCGAGCTGAGGAACATAGAAAATTCCGAAAGGTTTTGGCGGGAACGTGAAAGAGTGTGTGCTTTCACTGCTTTCATTGTATTTTTTCCTAAAACTTGTGTTCTTCCGCGAAATAATGTGTAATAAATGTAGATTATTAACCATTAAGTGCCGGTGAATGTGTGTGAGTGTAGGGAAACAGCACAAAGTCGATAAACATGCTATTTGCGTTCTCACTAAAATTCCACGGAAAATCTTCAGTAGAGTCCACATCATTACTGAGGGTATGACTTGGACTAGACCTGAAATGTGACATGAATTCACGAAAACTTGATAAATTTTAATACTTGACACATTCCAAAAAAAAATACAATAACAGTAATCACTCTTAGACCGGTGTTATAAAAAGATGCTCATCGTCAGATAACTATTTGAAACTGTATACGGATCTTGAGATCTTGATATTGTACTTAACCGAAAACACATATGTACCTACGTAGGCATAGTATTCCATTCCCTGGCGGTACGTATGACTTCTTTGGGGTAGATAGTATTTATAATAAGATAATATCAAATACGTAGGTATAATGTATTTGGAAGTTAATAATTGTCGAAAGGAGTACCTACAGGTGAGTGTCTCTCCTTTGATCCTCAAAAGACAACACAGCTTACCTGTACACTAAGAGATTAGATGCTTAACAAAATATTTATGTGTAAACAAAACGTTGCCAAGTTACCCTAAAAGTCGCCATTTCCTTCTACTAAATAAGCAAGATAGTGATACCAGGTTTTAAACACCACATACATCAGCGCAGGAATGGTATTGGTTGCCATAAGTCTGTATTGTCCGATACCAACCTATATGGTTTCTAGTAATTTGATTAACTATGTCTTAGGGATCTTCATGTGAGGATCAAAATAGGGGGTCATGGATGATCAGGCGGAGAGGTGATGTAATGAGATATTTTTGCTTTTACGGTACTTTTTAGAATGGAATTTGAATATACCTATGTATTTAAAAAATGTTTAAGATAATTTATTATTAATAATATATAATACTTGATCAGTTACGTGCCGAGGCCCGAACATCGCAAACGGCTTGTAGGCGAAACTCCCAGATGAAGAACTTCAAGTATAATCAAAATTGGTGGGAGTTAATTTTCCGGTAAATAATTTTTTTACGTGATAATAGCCGATACAAACTTTAATATGTTTAAGATACTTTGTAGAAAAAATATACGTGATTTTGGGTAGGGAGAGGGGGTATTCCAAAACCTCACCACGTATAATCAGGGCGGAAGGTGGGAGGGGTTAAAGAGTTGCTAAATACATCACGTGATTTATACACAACCCCTTAAAGATAGCATGCAAACAACTTTTGAACTACATCTTTTAAAAAAAATCGCGGAATAGGTACATCAGGTATTGTGTAGACCATTAGTAATTTTATATATAAAAAACGTATGAATTGCATATCTGAGTCATGGAAACGGACTCTTAAACGTATCGATGCAAACAATTTCAGTACCACATTTTAACAATAAACTCTACAGTTTAGTGCAATTCCTTTACTCTGGCAACACAGGAGCAAGTACACACCTCTAAGTTTGTTTGTTCAGAGGTCAGTTAACTTTAACGAGTTGCTAACTTGACCGAAGATTAAGTAGGTATGGAATATGGATGGGAATTCCAAGTTAGTGTTGACCGTCGACGTTGCGCGCTTTGTTCTACACTAGGGATTCAAAGAGTTGTACTATATACAAGGCTATACATATCCATATCTTAAATACTTACGGCCTTACTAATAAAGTTTTTTTCACTCTGTACACACGTTGTATACCACAAAAGCTGACCAATAAAAATATTTTTGACGTAAGCCTTGGATAATGTTGGTATACATATGTGCCATTATCAAAGGAGGCTGTCCATTTATTAAACAGCCTGGGACCCTAGTTTAGCGAGTGTGTTAAGGATTAAAATGGCGGATTTTTCTATTAGCAGCTGATTGAAATCATGTCTAGACATTGTAACTATTATTGAATCTGTGTCTAGTATTCTGTAAAAAAAACGTTTTGATTCTTCAAACTTCAAAAAGTATGCTGTTATTTGAGGATCGTTTGTATGTGTTAGATTTATTCTCATTGAAATGGATAACATAAATTATTTCGACATATTTGACCATTGGGAGATAGAGGAGGCAAATAAAAAAATCGAAAACATTATGAAGACCGTGCAGATCCATTTTTTTGAACAATTCAGATTTTCCATTTTAAATACAAATTACAGGTTTTCGATAAGGTATGCGGAAGAAACTAAACGCAGTGATTACATTATCTTTGGAAATTGACAATTTATTCAAAGATGGCTACAATCGTGTTTATATTGTAGCCATGGAGACTAGCGGTCTCCATGGCTACAATATAAACACGTAGACAGAGGACAACAGTCAATTTGAGTGTTTCGTTCTAAAATTTGTTTTAATTCTTTCACTCCTACTAAAAGAAAATATTTTCCATTATATCGACTAATTTCAATAAAAAGTTCCAAAAACAACGTAGTTTGATTAATATTGCATTCCTAAAACAAAATTTCATGACTAATATTAATAATTAGTAAACTTTATGAAATAATAATTTACGGAACTATTTAAGACGAAAACAGTTTCTAAACGAATTGACTAATAGTTGCCAGATGAAAAAGAAAAAAAGTGTTAAACGTCTATGTAGATACCCACCGCCTATTCAACGTTTATTAGTCAAACAATGGATTGACGCGTGTTTAGCGCTTTTTCATCGTGCAACTGTACAACCGTTTAACAGATGTATAGGCAAATTTTTATTAGTAAGGCCGCCAATATATACTACTATAATACTTAATACCTATTTGTATATTTTTTTGTATGGAATTGTTGATATGGTGATGTAAGTACTTACAACTGTACTAGGTACTAGTTTCTTTAGACTTGTAAAATGAATAACAAGAAAATATAAGGATAATCCTTATATTTTCTTCGCTTTACTACCATAATTGAATTCGAACAATTATTAAATTAGGTATCGGTAATTACTGAATTTAACTAGTAGGTTATATATTACGAGTGTGTTAGGAAAGTAGACAATCAAATAATAAATATTTCATATTAACGAGACATTTTAAAGACCAAAAGCGTCAGGTATTTAATACAGTGAGAAATAATCTAATTAATAGAACATTAATTTATACTTACAATAACTTTAGATGGGTTGAAGAAGCTTTTGACTTAACGGCGGTAGCACCCATATTAACAAATGTCTCTCAGCTTTTTGTTTTTAAGATTTTGTTCTCAGGTAAGTACACGGTGAACATTTATTCAGTTTTTAATTGACTTCAAAACAAGAAGGTTTCTCAATTCGACCGTATTTTATGTTTCTTAGCGAATAACTTCGTCATTTATGAACAGATTTTGATGATTTTTTTTTTGTTGGAAAGGAGATAATATTCCAAGAGTCGTTAGTACCATAGTAATTTCATCGAGATGAGTATCTTCAGAGATATGGAGATAAACACCTCAAAGTTGGAACTAAAAATTAATAGCGCGGCATTTGCAATTACAGACTCGCGAGGCCTATTATATCTCACAGAGCCACTCGTACAGTTCTAAACATCTTAACTAGTGAAAATAACAAACTGCTTTGTCACAGAACTCACAAAACTACAATATTATAGTTTGGCTAAAAGCGAAATATAATTACGCCACAAGTTAAGCAAACCGAGCATAGCCCGATTGTGTCACATTAAGGCAGACAGATAAAGACAAATAGAGCGGAAAAACAGTTGTTCGAAAGAGATAAACAGTATTTTCTTTGTTGCACCGCTGAAAGAATTCTAATGAATGCGAAACGAGCGCCGAATGAATTCACAGTTTATATTTTTTTTATTTTTTGAAATTAAGAACTAGGTATTTTAAATAATGTATTTGTAGTAGGTATTTTATTAGTGTCTAATTAACAAAAAGTTTTGCTTATTTTAATACTATAGAAAAATTTTATTTTTTATATATCTTATAGGCTAGTGTTTGACCACTATTTCACTTGATGGTAAGCGATGATGTGCTCGAAGATGGTGAACACTCAAGACTCTCAAGGGCTGTGTGCTGCCGGAACACCGTAAGATTATGTTGGCAGGTTTTCACCTTGATGGTGGTAAGCTACTTTTTGGTAGCAAGTCAGGCGGAACCTCGATACAATATGCTCCTACCACCTCTAGACGAACACCCGTGCTAGGATTTGAACCAGCGACCTCTCGCTAGGTGCCCCGATGTTATTACTCTAGTTTTGCGGATGAATCGCATGCAATATTATTTCTATCAATAGATTTTCCAACTTTCAGCAAATTAACAGCGTCGTATGTCTCAGTGTGATTACATAGAAAGACAAGGTGCGGTGAAGATTTTTTGGCTAGATGCCCTGTTTCTCGACTGGTATTTGGATTAGGCAATCCCCTATATAGGATAGTCCCAAAATGTCCCAAAATGTATAAGTAGATCTTATCCTAGAGTGGAGACCGCGAATCGGCAAACGTAGCGTATTAGGACGTCCTGTGACCAGGTGGAGCAACGACATACGCAAAGCGGTGGGCAGTGACTTGAAGAGAAGAACCGAAGCTCGGGCTCAGTGGCGCATCTTGAGAGAGGCCTACGTCCAGCAGTGGACGTACACCGGCTGATGATGATGATGATGTATAAGTAGATCCGCAAAAATCGCGAATACTCTGGAAATATCAATGTCTTTTACTATTTATTCGTAAACTGGTAGATTAATAAAAACTGCAAGTATCACAAAAAAAAATTAAGCGTTTTGTACTAATAGATATAAAGTAATTTCAAAAACTGTGGCATCTTGGGTAAACCCTAGTTTAGTAATATTATTTTGATGAATACGTCAATGTAGATCCTGAATTTTAGCTTGATCATCACAAGATCCTAATGAACATGAATTTTATATCCAAATAGTTTTTTTTTTTAAACTTGGCTATAAATATTGTAAAATAATATTGTTTAATATAATAAATAATGTAGGTACTTACCTACATTTTATATGTAATAATAAAAAACTTATAAGTTTTGATTGTCACTACTCACTGACCTTAAAACCTATTAATAGTTAGTGCCTTAAAAAATCGATAGAAATCGTCAGAACTATTAAAAATTCTGTAAAAGCTTCTATAGAAAAGCGTGAATGAATTTTTTGGCCCACAGTTTAGGGGCGTGGTTGTAATAACAATAAATTATGTCACATTCTAAACGGTCTCTGTCAACGGATGACGTAAAATATTTGCCAAAAATAATGTTTGTTTTTTTATGCGCAAAGGCACTTCAACGGCTTTTTTAGATTTAAAATTTGGAGTTTATCATTAATATTAAACAACTCTGTGGGAAATAGTAAAAAGTAACTTATGTCATTTTACGCTAGATTTTTTATTACCTATATATTTGGAACACTTAAAAAAGTAGCTAACACTTTGCAGGTCATCATTAATATTATCATTAATAAAATCAGGTTAGTAATAATAAATATACAATAATCTTTTTACAATCAGCCTTTTTATTTTTCTACTTTTAAAACAAATAAAATACACATATGAAGATCAGCCCCCTGATTCTCAATAATTTGAAAACCTATTCGGATTCGGAAGCTTCATTTATAATTTTGAATATTAATGATTCCGTGAGCTTTTTTGTTGCGGAAACCTTTCCAATTAAAAATCACAGATTTTTTCGAAATAAAATATCAAAAGTAACCGATCGGAGTATTGTATATTGCAAAGATCCTAGTCGAAGGAGAGGCAGTTCCAAATCCGAATTTGCTTTCGAATGATTGAGATTAAACCCTTTAGATAAATTTTACTATATAAAAAATAACATAAGTAATTCAATTTCTAACAGACTTTAGCTCAACTTCATAGACATTGAGTCACTCTGCATTTGCATTTCATATGGGTCATGCAACGTCAAATATACTGCCGAACATAATATATTAAATACCATTTCGACATCCAAATTTTAATGACATCAAACATAACGGACAATGGCCATATTCCCGACCATCCTAAACAGGATTTGTCGCATCCAAAATGGCGTTTACCGTACGATTAAACCACCCTTGGATTAAACAATTCAAAAACAGATACAAAATAATAATAACAGGGGTTGTTAAGTGGGGGTAGCACCAGGTGTGTCTGTCATGACGACCCGTATGTACTTAATTTTTGTACATATATAATTTAATGTTTGATTAATGTCGTGTCGACAGTTTAGTTGATAAAACATTTTTGATCAGTCGTTAAATACAATTAGCTTTAGCTATTTCCGTTCGATAATAATATTATTTTAATTAAATTTTATACTAATTTATTTGGGTGTAAATAATAGGTTTAGGTGTGAAAAGGATTTCAGTTGTAGTTGTAGTTTAGTTTGATAACTATTATATGAATGACTCCAAAATTGGCAAATTAAAAACCTAAGAATTTAAAAAATAAAAATAAAAAAAAATATTAAGAAAAAAAAAATTAGACCTTTCTAAAAGCGATAAATATTCAGGATACTTAATTACAGATTTGATGTTTGGCGTCCTACGCAATGTTTGCCGATTTAATTATATGTAGGTATGCCTATTTTATTTAATTGTTGTTTTTCTGCTTTTTCCAGTAACATAGATTTGAATATGGCTTTTAAATGTGAAGCTTAGAATATTTTTGAGCTTCATAGATAGAATCATCTGCTAAAATATACACCAACGTACCTACATTTTAACGTAAGAATATCGCGCGACGCGAACAATTTCACTCTATTTTACTGACCATCAGCTGAAAAGTACTAAACTATAAACAACAAAAACTAAAAATATAACTACATGTACAACTGGAATTTATAGCGTGGCATAAAAACGGGGATTAAAAATAAATCGCTTGAATAAATTGCGCCTCTGAAATTAAAACGCTCCCTCACGACACGCGTGTATTCAAGTGTGGAGTATGCGTAAGCGTGAGCGGGCGCGGGTGAGAAAATCATGCAATAAGTATTATTACAAACGATATAACAGACTAGTCTAGAAGACAAAATATAAATAAGATCTAAATCCATAGGAAGATATGTAAAAAAAAGTTAGAAAATAAGTTATCTTCATTACATTCAATGGATTTCTTTAAGCATTTTCATTGAATGGTTTTTAGTCGTGTTTAGTGTTGTTAAAGTGACAAAAATACGCGAGCTAAAATAAGAGGTGCCCTCTTCATGCAAATAATTGAAGCCTCTAAAATTTTCTAATAAATCAAGTGCTATAATAATAACTATTTTGAAAGAAAATATGTTTTATCAGTTTTGAAACAGAGGGAATTCTAATTATTTAATAATTTTTAATAATTCTAATTATTATAATTTTAAATGTCATAATGATTTATTGAGGGTTATGAAATTGTGATTTTTATATCGACATACACCTCACGATTCCGACTTAATTTCGAGTACATAAACATCAAGACAAGCTTTCTTCCTAACGCCATATCTCCTAACTAGGCCCACACAACCTAGTGTGGGGGTACTACCCCGATAGGCCATTGTTCTTTTAACAGGTTCTCGGTTGTTAGCCGCGAGACACCCACGCGCGAGGTGTGATTAACGCGAGTTCGAGGTGAGAACCGGTGGTAACCCCTTCAAATGTCAATTAATTGGTGACGCGAGAGGTGTTTTTTTATTTATGGTGCATTTTAATGGGCTTGTCAGACTTTAAATCGTTAAATCCGTTTTCCTTATTGTATACCTACCTTTTTTAAAGTGGTACGACTTCTGGTAGTCCGCCTGGGGCGGTACCACCACTTTGCCAATTAATTTTCAGCCGTGAAATAGGAATGTTTTTCTGTTGAAATGGCATGGTTTCCAATGAATGTGAACAGGTCATGTGAGACTTAACATCTTTATGTCTTAAGGTAACAGGCGTAGTGCAGTGACATGCAAATTTCTGGCAGCCCAGAATTTTGCATGCCACTGTATCTGTAATAAATGTAAAAAATAAATGTTTTACAATAAAAAAACCTAGATGTAGGTAGTGTACCTACACACAGAACTACCACAGTATCCCCAAAATAAACTACCTTCACATATAAACTTTTTGTTTGTCGTTTTGTCTATCGAAGTAGGTAGGTATTACTTAGGCGTAATATAGGTGAACCTATGTGAAAACATTCTATTTATACTTTGCGAAAACTAAAATGTCGATACAATCGAACAATTTGGCTTTGAGTCCAACTAATTACATATTTAGCCAAAATGTTCATACAAGCAAAAAATAATTTCAGTTCGTTCACAAAACGAAAAAAACCGACTTCAAATGCCGCGCTAGTCGTTTTCAGTACAATGTTTAAAGTGTTTATCTTCATATCTCTGGAGATAGGTACTTATCAGACCTCAACAAAATTACAATATGACCGAACGGAAGCATGCCCTCTCAAACAAAAAATAAATTCTCCAAATCGTTCTGAGGTAACAAACAAAACGAAAAACAGACGAATTGAGAAACTCACCTTTTCTGTGAAATCGGTTTAAAATACATCGACACCTAATCAAAAAACCTATACAAAATTGCAAACTTCTAAAAGGGACCATAAACTAATCTTGCACATTTGGATGCTTGCCACGAACTCGCGAAATTATACCGACCACAGAAAAAAAGGGACAAAAAAGGGCCAAAAACAATGGCCCTCCCCCCGGGTTTAATCAAGGGCCTGCCCTAAATTCGCCCACAAATTGCGTGCAATTGTTCACTTTTTACCACGAGCTTGCTTCGCAGTGTAGTGTAAAGGTTGATCTTCACGTTCGTACCAGTCTGGCAGATTGGTTTGATATTGACAGTGCGAGTGATCCATGTAAAGAAGTAAATTAAGTAATATTATATGCAGCGTTTGTGTTCGTATTTGTAAGGTTACATAAGTATTGTGTAAAACCTTTGTCACAGAATAAATAATAGAACAACCTTTGTGTATGGTTTGACTATAAAACTTGTCAAGGCTTGCTAACTTCGTTTCCACACACACAGTGACACCAATGTAAAAACTTTTCAGATACTACTAAATCACTTACTTAAGTACAAGTACTTACTCACTACTTTTGCGGATATTTTACTTTTAACCCTAAGTTAACTAAGATAGGTTAAGTAAAGTATTGGGATAGTTACATTTTAGACGTTTATACAACATTAAATAACGTACGGGACCAGTTTTCAACGGTTTCTGATAAAGTTTCAGATAGTTATCTGACAAATGACTATATACAAACTGTCAAAAATCTGTGAGATTAGTTCCGATTAAAGCTTTAACGAATAAGTGAAACTGTCTCTTAATATCATTGAATTTGTAATTCAAAAGGAGAGTTAACAGTTTCCTCTTTAAAAAGAGCAGGCAACGCACCAGTATTGCCTCAGGTGTCAATAGCCGGTGGTAATTACTTACCATCCGGTGAGACACATGCATGTATGCTGCTCTATATTTATAAATAATTTGTGATTGTACAAAACGAAAAAATCGACTTCACATGCCGCGATAGTGAAAATATCCACTAAGCTATAGCTATAGCACTAGCCATAATTATGTCATCGAGGTATCAAATTTGTTGTGTTAGTTCATTGTCTGATTCGGGTCCGTTCGTGTAGAATCGCGCGAAGAGAAGACAACAGACCGTCATGTGTGCGATCTAATGCACTCATTCAGAACTATTGGCTTGAAAACTGGGCGGTTATAATTGGAGATAACAGAGCGGTGCAAGCTGTAATTTGGTGGAATAAAGGGTTGGGTTTGACCACAAAGAGTTTTGTGAGTGTGCTCCACACACGCAATTTTTTTGAGCTGAATATTTGGTATTACTAAAATCAAAATCGAAAATCAAAATATATTTATTGTTAAAAACTGTGTACAAAAGTAGATGGTAAAAAAATAATAATGAAAAGTTCTACCAAATTCCCTTGCGGAGACTGGAAGTCTCTACATTCCAGCTTCATCATCAGGTCAGCTCGATGGTACTTAACACATTTTTTTTTTATACGTTATAGGCTAGCGTTTGACCACTATCTCACCTGTTGGTAAGTGATGATGCGGTCGAAGACATTATTGCGTTGTCACCGAAGATACGTAATTATAACAAATTTGAGTTCAATCGAACATCAGGAAGTGGTTCTAGCTTCCAAGATTTGATTCACACAAAAATACATACATATGTAAATGTTAATAAAATAATTTACTATGGCTATGACTTCAAAAGAATACATATAAATACTAAAAGGTCAAAATAAATGAACGTACTTGTCTACTCAAAAAACCATCTGACAATATCCATTAGGATATTGTCAGATGGTTTTTTGAGGAGTTTCTCTCTGTATTTTTGAAGATAGCTTGGGCGAAGCCGCAAGATTCAACTAGTCTACAGCACGTAAGAAATAATTACCCGTACAATATCTGATACTGTTTTTTTTGTAAAGAAGATAAGAAATCTTATAACTGTTGTTTATTATATCTTTTACATTCAATATAAAAAAATAATATTTATTACATTATATGAAGAATATATGCCGATCCACTGCTATAAAACCCAGTTCTCGACTTTAACATTTCTTCTAGCATAAAGACGTAGTACGTACTTAGCTCTAACCTACTTTTATACTCGTTAAATTTATACATAGGTATATTTTCATTATTGAATAAAGCACATTTTCTTCTTTATGTGCCTACTCAATTTTATAAGCGATATTGAAGATGGACTTAACGGACCGTCTCAACAATAATGACTAACAATATATTTCAGACTTTTTATTTGAAAAGATTAAGAAATAAAAAAAGCTTGCGGTTTTTGGCGTGCACCACGAAACCCTTAAAGGAGTTTTTAACAAAAAGGTTTTTTAAATATCTGCAAAGCGGATTATTTTTTTAAAAGGGTTAAGATTTTTAATTGTATACGAAAGATGCGCCGATCTATTTTCTATAGCGAGTAGATAACGGGCTAAAGTATATTATTTAAACTTTTGAAATTAGAAGTTTTTTTATATTTTTTGACAAAAAGTTATTACCGAACCTTGAGAACAAAAGGCAAGTTTTAAGGCAATTTTGTGGATGGATTTACAAATACTGCAATGTATTTTTTATAAAAATATTGACTTTGCATTTGTTTTTTTTTTTATTTTTTTTTTAAACCACGTTAAACGAATGTAAGTACCTAATACTTACACAAATATTTTTTTAAAATTAATTTAGTGCCTATGCAAGCAACGTCACATAGATTTTCTCGTGTGAATTGTATTGTTACATTATAATGTTATACTAGTTTTATGTATAATGGATGACTTGTATGTGAATTATGAATAAATACTTGAATGTGAATATTTATTAATGCGCCTAGGTGCATTTATTACACGTTTGTGTGCACTCATACCTAAGACTTTAACAAAATAAGCGTAGAACAATTTGACAAATAGCATTATTATTATTATTTATCTATCTACTATCATTATCATCATCATTAACAGCCAGTATTCGTCTACTGTTGGACATAGGCCTCTCGCATGACATGCCACTGAGCTCGATCTTCAGCTCTTTGTTTCCAAGTAGCCTATAAGTCCCATCAATCGAACCAGTCATTGTCATCATCCGCAGCCTTTTGATCCCACTGCGGGGCCTCTCTCAATTCATACCATTTGTCATGATCCTGTTTCTTTCTTGTCAAAATTCGCCCCGCGATCTCTTACTAAATATATCATCGACCCACCTTGCTACTTGACGATGCTATGAAACAACTATACAAATGCTTTTTTAAACCGCCATTTATGAAATGATTTAGAAAATTCCTTTTTGTTTAGGAGGGTATACTTCTCGTTTGGTCCCATTGTTCAAACCATCGCGATTTGATGAATATTTCCAGAGATATGGAGAAAAACACCTCAAAACTTGCTTTTGAAAATGACTAGAGCAGGATGTAAAGTAGTTTTTCCAGTTTTTTAAACGACCTTAGTTATCAATTACTCCACACCTTCGTTCACACAAAAACAGCATTTAGGTTCCCTTTGTTCCCTTACTTTTAAGCTCACGCCCAAAGGCCTCTCTTCCTCCCTGTCAACCGTAAAGAGCTGATGGGCGCTGAAAGCAGTTCGACGATTCCTCAGAACCTTTCGTATTTGTCTCAGATGAGCTGATGCATAGCGCGGCCATGGGCGGCGGAGGGCTATTTGGATGCTCCTCCGCTGGCCACAGTGGCATCAACCAACTCGGAGGGGTCTATGTGAACGGGAGACCCCTACCGGACTCTACGCGGCAGAAGATTGTGGAGCTGGCGCATTCTGGAGCGAGGCCTTGCGACATCAGCCGCATCCTGCAGGTCTCCAACGGCTGCGTCTCGAAGATCCTCGGCAGGTCAGTATCAGTTCTTGGTAGTTCCTTTCCACGTAGAGCTATTGGTTATGATAATGCTTCTGATGGTAAATACCAATTCTGCTGCAGCTTTCGATAGACAATATCTAAAGCGTTACTGAAATGACTTCATCTCTATTTATTTCGATTATCCCTTTAATTTATTCTTAATAATATCGATTATCTTTTTTACGCTTTATACTTAAGATTGAGCTTCTCTAGACGTGATTAAATAAGGACTAGCCTTAATTATTTATATTAAAACTAGACCTGCCTTTACAAGTAAATTGCGATTGCATTTTTCGTAGTTATTTGTGCGTCTCACAGGACTTCCTCCTGTTTTCAACTTCCAGACAAGCACGTGTCCTTCATAGATCACTTAACACTATCACTTAACATCAGAGGGATAGTTGTCAAGTGCTTGCCTGTCAGAAAATAAACGAGCATGTTGTTATAGTGAAATAATCATGCTTATACTATTATTTATGTCAAAGAACATTCATCGTTAATTCTATTACACAAAAACTATTCGTGACCTTTATTAAATCAGAACTTATTTTCCTTTTATCAAGACATTCTGTCCATTGCTCTCAATACTTTCAAAAGAAGAATGACTACTAAGCCAGCACACCACATTCCCTCCTTCAAAACATTACTAAAGCACCCATAACAATTAAATGGAGTACACGAATAAACGAATTATTTAGCACAAAACCTTTGTCCGAGACATCGTCAAGACGGGGTCGATTCTCGTTCGAAGCCACGCGAACAAATTGATCGAATTCCCATAGTACCGCCCAAGACGCCGCACAATGGGCTAGCACAATAAAACTCGCGGACAAAATTAAGGAATATTTCAATGACTTAATCAATACAATAGTGCTTGCATTCCCATAGAGTATTGTTTTTGTAGACGTGTGCTCAGCGGGCGACGGGGTGGGAATCGACAGCGGGTGCGATGGGGTGCCGGTTATTTCCACGCGGAGTTTATTACTTGATTGCGATTTTATCAGCAGATCAAGGAGGATTTGATCCCTCCAGATTACGACGCAAGTGCTTAGTGAAATAGGCTCGTCGTTCCATACAATGGACTTTTCGCTTATCTAAAGTAGTTCAAAAAGGCACGCCTTGATGGACTTTTGAATTCAACTTCAGGAGCTGCAAACTGTTTTAATTGCGGAAGAAGCAATAATTCGATCTAGGAGAATACATGGATATTATAATAAAAGCTTGTAAAATGATAAAAAATAGCGCTTTAAATACTTGGATACAGTGAGGTAAATCTCTGAGTAAAACTAGAAAATAATTTAAATATCAAGCTTAATAAATCAAAATATCACCGTATTCATATTAGGTGCTGATTGACTAAATAATAGGGTCATGAGAATAGAAACGTCAAACACAAACAATAAAAAAATGCAAAAGACGTCAATCAAAGACTTGACTTTTATTAATACAGGGTGTGCCTTTCAGGGCAATCCCACGACCGCCCTAAAATAAAAATAAAATAAAACAGTGAAAATAGAACATTATTTCCTGATAATTGGCACCCCTGCAGTGGAGACCGCTTGACGCCACTTGAGTAGATCTTGTAGGAAAATAATATTTGGCCCCGAACCCTACAATGCGGCCCTCTGGGCATGTTATTATTTTGTAATGTTTCGCTTGTTAGGCTATTGGTGAAACAAGTTGTTTCCGTTGTGCAATACACTTGTGTTTTATAGTTTTCTTTTATGAAATTTCTTTGATTATCGTTGAATTGTCATTATTTGAGGTTTTTTAAATGTTCAGTAGAAACTTAAGTACAATTGTTGATTACAATATAAAAGTTAGACCAAAAGAAAGCCGGTAAAATAGGATAAGTAATACTTCTAAGTACATAACTAAGTTGTCATTATATTTGTTAAACAACTTTCTATTTACCCGACTACCAAGAAAAGGTTACGTTTTTGATACATCTAAGTTAAATATTGACAAAAAAATTATATTCTTTATTGCATAGTAAAGGTAAGGACACACCGCAGCGTCCTGCGTGCGCGATCTAGGCGGCGATCAGATAGCGCAGTAGTATTTGTACCGACTGGTTCACACCAAACGCGATCAGAAAACAATTGAATAGTACTGAGATATATGTGAGTACATCATTTTTTATGATAGGTATAAGGTAACAGGACAAGCACGACGCTTGCCTGATGGTAAACGATAACGTCTACCTATGACCTAGATATAGCCAGAATTTTGCATGTCACTGTTACCTCGCGGCTAGGATTAGAACCAGCGACTTCCGGGTAAGAAGTCAAGGTTTGTAGCCAACAGACTCGTAAAACGGTGCCACGGACCATCATTGAATCAATCATCGTCAATCGAAGTCGAAAACAAGTAAAGTGATGCTCCTCTCTACTGTCGTATATACGTAGGCGGGATGATAAGTAACAAGCATCTGCTATTTAAAAAGTTAAAATTAAAAAATATATATGTCATTTTTAAATTGGTATCTCTGGGCCACCTGTGTTCTAAATTTGAATTTGGTGGCGTTAAAATTTTATTGATTGTTTGTCATTTGAAAATATATATTTCGTCAACTGTTTTCAAAATGGATAAAATTGAACAAAGAGCGGATTAAATTTAAAAATCAACGAATTGAAGTATGATTTGCTGCCCCACCCACCTTATTCGCCTGATCTAGCGCCATCAGACTTCCACTTATTCCCTAAGCTCAAAACTTTTTGGGCGGACAGAAATTTGCCACAAATTTATTTGTATTATTGTATTAAATGGACAATTTATTTATTTAACCTTAATCTAAACGGTACAAAAACCAATTACATTAATTAAGGAATATTACAACTAAATTATAATGAAAAAAAAAGAAGTCAAATGATGAAGTCGTAGCCGCTGTAGGAGTATTTTGCAGGCCTCGAAAGAAATCATTTTATGGAAGGCATTACTGCTTTAGAACGAAGATGAAATAAGTGCGTAGAGGTTCACGGAGACTATGTCGAAAAATAAAATTAATTTTATCACGGAAAGTTAAGTGTTTTCTTATTAGGCTAGTTTATCATTCCGCCCTCGTATATCACTACCTACATATTATAATTAAGATAGTTTAAAAACTAAAACAACCGACTTCAATGCCCGCGAGTCAATTTCAGTAGCAAGTTTGAGACGTTTATTGTCATATCTCTGGAGATACTTATCAGATCTCGAAATTACAATGGGATCACTTCAGAAACGTACCCTACCGATTACAAAAAGAATCATTCGAATCGGTTCAGAATTGACGGAGTAATCGCGTAACATACACACAAAAAAAACATACAAACGAATTGAGAACCTCCTTCTATTTGAAAGTCGGTTGATAAAACAAAGTCCCCCGCCGCGTCTGTCTGTCTGTCTGTTCGTGATAAACTCTAAAACTACTGACGGATTTTCATGCAGTTTTGACCAATAGACAGAGACACGAGGAAGGTTTATGTGTATAATTCGTTAAAGTTTTGTGTAAATTGGTGTAATATGACGATGATTGTCGAAGACGTTAATTCATACTCGACGCAATAAACTGATCCAATAATGCAGGCATACGTGCAAAACGGGGCGGGTCGTTAATATTTATTTAAAAAATAATTCATAAAAACAGTTTAGTTTACCAAAAACGTCTACCTATAAAGTGTATTTTTCTGCCGGCTGCAAGTGCGATATGTTTTCCCACACCCGTACACATTCTTATCGTGCCAATTACGAAAGGGGTCCATAAGGGTTCCTTAGGGCTTATAATAAAGGGCAAGCGTGGCAGGGCTCCTAATTAAGGAGCAACCCCGCTGGCGAACAGTTTGATTCCGACTTTTAGTGTTCTTGGGATTTCGGAAGTGGATAATATCACAGTTAGATGGTATCACATTCTTTATTTGTATGTTACAATTTGTATACGATTATCGTGATAGCTTCTAAGATGAAGTTCTCTGAAATTACGGGTTATTCTCTTGATGTCTTAGGATTCTCAGGGTTCAGATACTCTTAGGGTTGGAATTCTGGAAAACTAGAGTTTGGAATGGACATAGGTTTTAACATACATACATAAAATCACGCCTTTATCCCGTTGGGGTAGCCAGAGACTACTTCTTTCCACATACTACGATCATGACACTAGTCTTTCGCGTCTTCCACATTGATGAGCGCCTTCATACATGCTCGCTGGTTATAGGTACTTTTGACTTTCTATAAAACGTCTCCGCTCTGTTCGTGATACGTTCGCCTAGGTCGGCCTCTACCGGCTGGCCCATTCATAGGTTTTTATTATATATATGCTAGAATAGACGGCAAAACTTTCAGTACATCACATGTTTTTTTACCAATGCAAAGACCTATTAATATAGTATTGAGTAGTGCTTCAACTCTAATCAGAACTGGTGTTAATTAAACGTGAAAATCCTCAGATTATTCATAACATTTCCAAGCCTTTGACCTATAATCACGTCAGGCTGCGTCACCGAGCGCAATAACTCAGTTACATTTGAATAACCACTCGAAAAACAATCTCAGATAAGAGCCCACTTGATGCCCCCGAAAAATATCCCATCTATAATCTATGACCCCCGGTGATAGAATCGCATTTAACAACTTCTGTTGAAAAATATTTAAGGCCGCTGCAAGACAGGCATTGTATGAAACTTACTTATGTTTCTGCTCAATTCCGATAAATTGCCATCAAATTTTCGGAACAATTTACTCTGATGGATGATGATAATTTACTGTCGCACACAAATTAAGCAGTGTTTAATCAAACACTGCTAAACTTATATATTTTACAACTGATAACTTCCAACGCTGCTCATACTCTGTCTTTAACCGACTTCAAAAAAAATGAGGAAGTTCCTAATTCGGCGATAGATAGAGATCAAGATTATTTATTTCACCAGTCATCATCATAATCAGCCGGTATCAGTCCACTGCTGGACATAGGCCTCTCCCAAGTCATGCCACTGAGCCCGATCTTCGGCTCTTTGTTTCCAGTCACTGCCCACCGCTTTACGAATGTAAATGTAGTGTGTAAATGTTTCACCAGTGACTATCAAGTATTTCTAGATCGCCACTAATTTCTGCTCTAAACATCCCTTCCGTTGGTTCAATCTTATCGTTTCCTAATCGATCTTGGCTGGCCACCCCTCATGCTGTCGAGAAATGAATGCCAACAACCGTTTACCGCCGTTGTGTCGTCGGGCGGTCCACCGAGCGCTGATTTCAATCAATTTGTTATTATTTGATCCAGTAATTGGTCGGTTTCGACAATTTGTTTGCCGTTCTGTTGCATTTGCCGCAACTTAGTTACCTGACCTGATTGAGTGCGTTTGATGTCGGTTATTAGTCCGTAATATATGTTCGTTTCGCAATTGTAATAGTTTTGTTAACTGACTAAACTACATAAAGTGAGTCGAGTTGTGTGATGATTCATGAGTGAATCATCATTTTTGTATGTCAATTCTGTGGGGGAGAGCATATTGCTCGAGGTGAGAACTTTCCAGATAATTACTTTAAAGTCCTAATGAAAGACCAGTATTGCTCATGTGAACCTCGGCCGGCGTTATGCTGAGTTGGGTCCAATTTTGTAGTGAATTACCACTATTAAGTTGTATTTTAATATGAATTGTAACAAAAACAATTATTTGTATTTGGTGCAAAATTAAAGTTTATTATTTTTTTGCAAACATCATCGCTTCTAGTCTGATGTTCGTAAGGTGGCTGGCAAGAGCTGAATAAGTTTAGCCGAGGATCGTGCTCAGTGGCGTGAAATTAAAGTGGCCTATGTCCGGCCATTATGATGATAATGGTAAAAAAATGTTTAAAAAAAAATGGTAAAAAATAATAATGATAAATAAAAAAAAAATTTTTTTGCGTTTAGTATATCAATTAGTTAAATTTATTTTTAGTTAAAAGTATATCAATCTGTGTCTTGCACTCCTTAATAGTGGACATAATCTATTTTATCATATTATTCTGGAATACGTAGAGTTCTCTCGTTTCGGTGTTTTATCACGTCATCCAAAAATTAATCCTTGTTTCTCAAACTGTTATAGTGACCCACGGCAGTGCAAAAGGCAAAAGTACATCACTAAACATTGCAGCTCCTTGATTTGCATATTAACCATAGGTATATATAGGTATTATTGATGATTTTGTATCGCAGCCTTAAAATATCACACAATTATAGCACACCCTATATATACCCTTATGAAATTTGCCTCAAACCGATTACATTTCGCTCGAGGCGGATAGACCCCAATAATAACGTATCTATCGAGATTGTGTAAACTATCGTATAACAATCGAATGACAATTGAATACTATAAACACTGTTTGTTTTGGGTTGACATAGTTTTGTCTGATTGTAAAGATTTTGTAACGGTCTGACCTACATGAAGCAGATATGTTGGCAGAGGTTAGCGGTTCCAAGAATGATACACAACACAATGTTATCGTTACTTATGTGTATCTTATGGCGAACAATCAAATCAAATCTTACAAAGGCGAATATGTACCTAAAGTGGAGATATTTTCAGAAAACACTAGAAGTTGTTTAGATTATGGATCGACTTCTTAAAATAAGTAAGTAGGTACTACATTTGCGTGAATATTTCTGTTTATACTGTTACGTCATTAGATCGCATATAGTGTTGTTGAGTGAAAAGAACTTGACTCATCACAGGTTCACAGCAGAATATTTTTTAGTCATTTTTTTGTTAACATTGACTAATTAAGTACAAATAATGATCTGTTAGACATTGTTTAAATATCACGATATAAAGAAGATGTCATTAACGTAGGGGTTGGTTTTAACCTACTTTAATTTTTATTAAATATTCTGACGTAAACGATTGGATGACAGCTGAATGGTTCATTACTTTTTTTTTTTAATTCAAAGCGTTAAATTCTGCTTTTGCTATGTTTACTTGATAATTGGTTATGATTTATTTTATGATTTATGATATTGACGTGTATATGTGCGTATATTTATACTGCCTACATACTGAATAAATGCTTTGATTCTTGATTCTTGAATGTTTGGGAACGATATGCAAATGCATCTTCTTTTTTAGTTTAAACAAAAAAACGTGTACGTATGCGATACAATACAAATACAAATACTACAGGCGGTCTTATCGCCAAAAGCGATTTCTTCCAGACAATCTTTGGAAGGGTTATATGTCCTTCCAAAGATTGTCTGGAAGAAATCGTTATCATTATAAAATAAACATTGGACGGTGGTGTGTATTTATATGCGGTAATCTAAAAACTCTTAGTCAATATTGCTTATTGACTACATAGACGGTTGCATATAATGATATAATAAGCATACATATCCCACAATATAAACTTACATATACATATTAGGTATTGCTGTGATAATTTACTCCATTTTGCAATAATGCATTTAGCTTTACATACATTCAATTTGTTTTTGATTATGGTGCATATCTGCGGTACCTACCATGAGTAAAAAGAAACTACATCCCAGTACTCAGTTTTGTAAAAATAGTACAATAATCGCACTCAAAATCCTCAACTCAAGCACATTGGGTCCCCTATTATCTGTAGACATATCGACAATCGTATTGCCTGTATCAACCATCGATTGTTGCCCTAAATATCGACACATGTCGATCTTGCAACAATAGACTCAACTCGAGTACATCCTGTATCAATACCAATATAACATTTAATCACCTATCCAACCCTTATTTCCACGTAATAAGGTCAACTTTCACGTCGAAGGTAATACTAAAGCGGCAAATTAAACTTTGTCAAATTCTCGATTACGCTACTAGAGAATCTTATCTTAACCGATTAGAGTCGGTTTTGGCGTAAATGTTGATACTGTTTCGTGTATAGGTACTTCAAGTTTAGGGGATAGTTTCAGAGATTACATTTGTAATTGTGTTTTAATACTTTTTGAGTGGGTAGGGAAGTTGTCTAAAGATTGTTGCGTAGAGGAACTCTTGTCATCGTTTGTAGAAGAGACCTATTCATACATTTCTACTTGAATTTTTTTTACGAGATAATAAAAAGTTACATTATTTTAGTAGTACCTATTTGAGACGATGTCTTTGTACTTTTTACTATGAGTAAAACGTATCCGTTTTATAAAAAAAATCACTTCATATTATAAAACAAAGTCCCCCGCCGCATTTATCTGTCTGTCTGTCTATATGTATGTTTGCGATAAACTCAAAAACTAAAGAACAGATTTCCATGCGGTTTTCACCAATAGACAGAGTGATTTATGAGGAAGTTTATGTATATACCTAATTTGTTAAGGTTTTGTGTAATTTGGTTTAAATTGACAATGATTGTTCATAATTGTCGCAACAAGCTAATGCAAACAGATGTAGGCATACTCGTATGAAGTATATGCTCTACCCGTGCGAAACCGGGGCGGGTCGCACTAGCGATATGGTAGATATATCTATTAATACTATAAAATGAAAAGATTGTTAATGTATATATAACATGTGAAATACAAGAAGCTTTTGGCACAAGAAGTTGTTGGAAAACTTAACTATTTTAGTAGGCATCCCAAAATCACGATGATTATTAGCAGAATTTCAGTAATATCCATAACGATAGTAGATAGTAGTAGATAGTCCAAATTAAATAGAAATACTACCTACGTTGCTCCACCTGAGCGACGATATACCTACGCAAAGGGGTGATAGGCAGGGACTTGAAAAGAACAGTCAAAAATCGGGCTCAGTGACGTATCTTGGGAGAGGCCTACGTCCAGTAGTGGACTGACACCGGCTGATCGTGATATTACCTATGTTATGCTGCCCCAATAGCGCAAGCCCCAATTTTGTAAGCTAGGATAACGCTATATAAAATAGTAGCTTCGCCCCGTGACTTTGCCTGCGTTAGCAACCTATCCTATTGTACTACATTGGTTAACTCTGTACAAAACTGCAGTTAAATCGGTCCAACCGTTTCACCGTGATGAGGTCATAAACACACAACTTTTGCGCTAATATTTGGTGTTAATGTCAATAGTATCAATCAGCCCCCTGATACTTAATCATACGGAAGCAAATTCAGATTCGGAATCTGCCTCTCCTTCGACCTGGATGTGATTGCAATTCACAAGCCTCCGATCGGATTTTTTTTGAAGAAATCAATGATTTAATATATCGATCTAAATAAGTACGGTTTCCGGGACTAAATAAGTAGCTCACGGAATAATAAATATTCGAAATTCAAAATTACTTCACGATGATTATGATCTAGATTAGATAGATTTTTATAGACTGGCGTTTGACCGCTAACTCGCCTGGAGGTAAACGATGATAATGGTGGAAGATGGTGAACACGCTAGGCCCAGAATGAATGTCTGACTCTCAAGGACTGTGGGTTGCCGGAACACCGTAAGGTTATGGCGGCAGATTTTCTCCTTGATGGTGGTAAGCTACTTTTTGGTAGCAAGTGAGGCATAACATCGATACAATATGCTCCTACTACTTACTTGTGAGCTTCTTATCTCACCCTAGCTCCATTTTTTCTATGAAGTAAACCTTAACACATTATCTTGTATAGTTAGGTGCATGCATCTTATTCAAACCTACGATTTCACCATTTTCCAAAATCCAAACTAAGTTCAGATTTGCGCACAGATATTACGAGACGGGGTCCATAAAGCCGCGAGCCATTGGAGGGTCGAAGCCGAGGGTCGCTACCACACCCGTGGTTCAGAAGATAGCTGACTACAAGAGGGAGTGCCCTTCAATCTTCGCCTGGGAGATCAGGGATCGTCTACTCAGCGAAAACGTGTGCAATAACGACAATATACCTAGTGTGAGTATCCTTACTATATATTTAACTATCATTAATTTTATCAACCGACTTCCAAAAAGGAGGAAGAAAGTTAGGAAGGCAGGAAGAAGAAAGGAGGTTCTCAATTCGTCTGTATGTTTTTTTATATATTTTTTTTGTATGTTACGATTACGCGATTACTCCGCCAATTGTGAACCGATTTCAATGATTTTTTTTTAATCGGTAGTGTACACTTTCAAGATGGTTCCATTGTAATTTCATCGAGATCTGATAAGTATCCCCAGAGATATGACGATAAACGTTTCAAAGTTGCTATTGTAAGTCGGATGTTTTATCCTAATTATTTACGTAGGAAACTTTGGTTGTTGGGCTCAAAATGAACTGTTTCGATGTACTTATATTAGTATCTAAGAGGAATAGTTAAAACTATTGCGTTATGTTTAAAATTGGATATTGCGAAGTAGTGGAATTGTATCGTATAATTTTGGAGATATGGCCGCAGGACTAGTATCTCTGCTATGATATGACAGAGAAAAGTAAGGCCCAAATGTCTATAGATTTCAAAATATTAAGTTTAATTCACACGTCAATCAAACATTCCACTACATAAATCTTCATAGAATAATTCAAACATAATATAAAATGTCAAAATACTACACAAACACAAATTTTATTAAAAATCGCCATCAGATCTACAACCGCCCATTGATCTGACCATCAAAATAAGCTGGACATAGCAAAAGGACCCGTTTTACTTTAATCCAATTTTGAAAATTCCTAGTGCCATATGTTTCCAACGCGGGCCTATTGTCCAATACGCCCTTTCTAGGTGCATAGACTCAATATCAATAGATTTGGACATAATTGATGACGACTTATAAAATTTCGGTCGGACCGTCAGATCGCACCGTTTTATTAGGTTTTTGTCATCTCCTATACAAATAGACTATTATTGAGTTTGCGAGTTCATAAATTCTCGCATTCAATGGTGCTAATATTCTGTCCATGGTATTTGTAAAGAAGTTTTGGGTGTTAATGCGTTGAGTGTTGTTTGAAATTAGTAGAGTAAACATTTGCTATGAATTACTTCTTAGCAATTTCACAGAATAAATAATAGTAAGTACTACGTAGCAATTTGTATGAGATGCTAAGTTTTAATATAAGTGGTCTCAAACCAAATGTTTGATTAAAAGCCGTGTTTGTAAGAATAAAAGAGGTAGTATGGTCTTTTAAAATGTGTAGTGTCTGCAATCCGAGTGTCGACGCGAGAGTATAATATTCATGAGGCCCTCTGACAGACCGAACATCAGAATTTAATGAGACGAGTCAAAAATAAAACCGTAACCGCTTCAATTGAAGAGTATCTCGCACAAGATATTAAAAATAAAGCTGTAGGTGAATTGGCACCGGCGGTAATCGAAGCAGACGTTTCGTAACGACATCTGCGCGGTCGACGCAAAAAATAACAAAGCAAAAATTGTAAATTCTGGCCATTGATCGAGCCAATTTTTCTGTTAATAATGTCACAACTCGAAAATAATGTTTTTGTGATTCCGCCAGCGCTCGAATAATGTAAACACTTGGTGACACAATGGTCTAAGCAAAAAATGTTTGGTACATTCGAGTGTCGAAAGCTGGTTTGCGGGGGTTATCTTCATCACATGTCAATGACACAAAGCTTTTAAATTTTCAATTTAATTTTACCTTCCTTTTAACATGAACAAAACGGAATGTCATGGGCATCGCATACACAGTCCATTTTCAATGAAATCTGAAATGGAACCCGTCGATACGGCAGACAAAAACACCTATAACCATAAGCAATCATAAACATACCTCCGCCCACCCTCCGTAACAAGAGGGCACAAAATCGAAATACTGAAAGCCCCTAGAAGATTCGGCGCCAAAGGGGCTATTTTTATGAGTGTCGTACGTACGCACTCGGCCCACTGGGCAAATAGGTGAGCAGTGCGGTGTTATGGACTAACATACGTGTGAGAGAGAGATAGGTATTTGTCGTGCGTTCCGCTGCCTAGTCATAACGGTCGAATGGGCGTGATGTTTCTTACCGACTGAAAGCGGACAAAAATACGTGGTACAATCGATTGTTGCCCGGCGACGAAAGGGCGTAAGCGACGCGCTCAGACCGCCGCGGACGAGCTTGAGCGGTCTAACTTTATTGAGGATTTTTGTGTTGAATTACGCTCACGTTAGTTAGTTAAATTAATTAAGATATTTTCATAAAACAAATATAAACAAATATAAAAAATGTTTTCTATCTCTGACATAAAATTTTTGATCAATAAACCTATTTGAAATATTTCATAATAAAAAAAATATTTAATTTAGTATTTCTTTTAACGCATAATTGTCTTGTCCATATCTTATAAAATTTACTGCCTAAAATATTCCAAACTACTAAACCAAAAGAATGTATTAAGTCGAAATCCTCACATCGAACAAACTAAGTACAGAGTTCTTACGCCGTTCTTCCCCTAAAACTTCACTATAATTTCACGTTTTACGCGTGAGTGCACAAAACATTTGCCATCGCATTCTTACCTAGTGTAACTTCATAAGAATCTGCATTGAGTCATATCTCCCTCCCTGTCTGGCGGATTACCGTCATGCTTATGACGACATTGACGGTTTCGACGATAAGTTCAAAGGCATTTTGGAAAGAGGAAATTGTTTGTTGAAAGTTTCCGATTAAAGTATTTTTCGTGTGAAATTTGAGCTACTGCTATAGTCAATTGAAATTGTTATGGACTATGTGACCAATAATCGCTGTTAATAAATAAATATCTACATGACTTACAATTTACATTTCTTTGAATCATTTATCTGCTGTGTTACATAAGCATATAACACAGCATGTGTTATATGCTCTACGCGTGCGAAGCCAGGGCGAGTTGCTAGTGATACTTTAATTTAAAATTTAAAACCATCGCCGACTAATCCATGTATATCCAATCCATGTATAGTCAACCCATGTTCATTGAGACCATTTCAATGAACCTAAGATGACATCTCTACTGTTAGTGGGTAAGGAGTTGAGTATTCTGCAGATTCCAGGATTTGCCCCAGCATCAGGTCAAGGTTTTCATGTTCTTGCAATATTATTGAAGTAAGAAATACCGACCAAACTTTTGAATTGATGAAACCTATTAAATTTGCATTTGTAGTTTCATCAATTAAAAAAGAGCTCATAAAATCTTCAAGCGGCTGAACGGATTTCCTTGAAGTAGAAGCTAAAAATACTTTTGTTGAAGTATTTCGACGTATCGTACGTAAAGAACAAAAAACGGTTCATGCGATTAGGATCTATGATGCCACAGACAGATACATCACAGATACACGGACACACACTTCAAACTATTTGACACCCCTCTTTTTGTGTTGACGGTTAAAACAAGCGGGTAACACCGTGCGACCAGAGATAGTAGTAACGTGTTTATCTCTGACGCGACGAAGCTTTTACCCATATTTCCTTTACAATAACTCAACTGAGTTATCTCCTTATATACCATAATAATTATCATCCCTTTCTATCTATAACAATCAATTCACTAACTCACCTCTCAATAGCTTCTTAGTTCCTAGGAAACCTCAAATTTTCAAGCCATTGGATGCAATTCCAAGAGATTCTAATTCAAATATTGAGTAGTCGAGTCGATCGAGCGTGGTGCGGCCCGGACACTCGATACCGCTGACGCTACTGTCCCGCATTTTGGAGGCTTCTTGTAAACTGTATTATGTAGCCTTATGTAGGTTTCGATTTCATCTAAACCATAGATGACACATGTTTAGATGCCGCGGGTAGAACAACGGAAACGCAACACACATGCAAACGCTTAGTAGGTATAAGTCACCATGAGGTGTCCGACATATATAGGAACTGCCTATTAGGAAGGGTTTAGTAAAATCGTAGTACTCTGTGGTAAAAGTCGCCGTGTCAAATCATGGTTTCAGTTTGGACCAAGTAAATTTGGACCGTGAAGTGACGACCTTATAATGTTAAATTTATATCCATATAAAAGTTGTCGAATAGAGACGGCTTTAAGCGATAAAGCCGTAATTTGTTGTCCCTGTAAATTATGATGTATATTATTTTATATACCTAAGTAAGTTGGTATTTTGTCTGTGTCTTTCTATCTTTCTGCGTGAGCTTAATTATTTTCTAGAATAAAATATCAGCTTACAGATCTACTTATTTTACTAAAATCATGGTTTAAACGACATATAAAATCAACTAACCAAACGGCACTTAAGTCGGCGTTTTTTAATAAATGTAGTTCAGTTGCATGCAATATCGAGCAGCATCTATATGGGAGTAATTCTATGGTTTACACGCAAAAATGTGTAACTTTAGAAGTATGTTTGGTTGTATGTCGTGTAGGGCGGTTTGAACGTTTTGTGACGATCTTGTATTACCTACTATGCGTTTTCTACTTTACATGCAAACGTGTTTGTTATCGAGCTAAAACAGTAAAGAAATAGAAAATCAAAAGCACAAAGAATCAGAAAGCTGAAGTAGTTGTGCGTTGGTCACATATTCGCCGAAGAACTGCTTGGCGAGCAGAGGCGAGCTTGTAAGTGGAGAAGTTGTTTAGGCAAAAAATCCTGGTCTTTGGCTCTACTTCTCCTTTTGCCGCCCGCTTACTTAAAGGTACGGACACACCGCAGCGTCCTGCGTGCGCGATCTAAGCGGCGATCAGATAGCGCAGTAGTATTTGTACTGACTGGTTCATACCCAACGCGATCAGAAAACATTTGATAAGTATTGAGATCGCGCCCGCAGATCGCAGGACGCCTCGGTATGGCCGTACATTAATAGGACATGGGATTCCATCTCAATACTATTAAGCCTTACTAGTGTTTTGACAAAGTAATCCTTAAGTTTAAAGTACTTATTATAGATATTATTCTTGTTAGCGCAAATTTCTGTTATTATTGCTTATTTAGTTCGAATTTGCTTAAGCGGTGTGATTGTGCAATGAGCCTAAAGTTAAATTGTACCTTTATTAGATGTAAGTATTATAACGATCGTTGGTAGACCTATTAAAGAAATAAATTTAAAAAAAAACTTATTTCTATTGCTCTCTGGCTCTACTTATCAGTTTATATAATAGACTTAACAGAATATTCATTAACATGCAATTCATTGACCATTACGCTATACCCTTGGCTACTCAATGCATAGCCACCCTCCGTCACGCGACGTCACTCACTACGGAGGACACGGAGGGACATATTCCTTACTTTACTCAGAGGTCCTTAAAAACGTTAATTGAGGGGTAGAAGAGAGTAACTGTTGATCTCTAGTGCGGAAAAATAGGCTCTAGATGTTATTCAGAGGGTTGATATTTTCAACGCTTGTGTATCTTTTGCTATTGAAGAAAAATGTGACCAAAGAAGTTAATATAGATTGCATTATGCATATAGATAGCAACCTACATTCTGTTTTTTCAATACTCAATACTTTACTGCTTCCATAATATTTTGTACATAAGGTTATTTTTTTTATTTGATGTTGTTATTTTGATTTTAGTCATAAGGATTATTTTAGTTTTATTTTATGATAATATATGTTCAGTTTATGATGTAAATATATTTCAAATTGTGGATATTAATAAGTGAAATGTGTTATTGAAAGAAACGAACCTTTTTTTCGTAAATTTGATTTCTTCGTCATTTTTTTTTACATCGATCTGGGTAACATTTGTCAATTGACTACTATCTCACCTGATATTAAGTGATGATGTGAACGATGATGGAGAGCGCTTACCCAGAAGATACATTAGATACGATTTGAAAACCTCCACATTGTACTTAACCGGAAACTCAGGCAGGGTATTCCAATCCCAGGTGGTTCATATGTACATGTACATGGTGATGGACGAAGAAGCAAATCGCTTCGTTCGGGTAGATGGTATATCCACCATAAATCGGGTACCAATTGTAGGGTATCTCTCAGAGGCGTACATCCTTTTTTTAGAAGTCAGTTAAAAAACAGCAACGTCGTATCTCGGTCACACTTCTTCAATACGAATAGGTACACAAGCGTCGAAAATATCAAGTGGTCCTTTTATATAATATTTCAAGATCTGGATGAATATATCCATAGATATAGAGATAAACAACTCAATCATATCTATCACTGAAAAATGTCTCACGCAGTTGTCGTGAAGTCGACCTTTAAAAAGCATTTTAACGTTATTGTCATCAGCCTGGATTAGTCCACCGCTGGACATAAAGCCTCTCCTAGTACACGCTACTGTGCCTTGTATGGTTCTGCCCTGAACATTGGTTTGGATAGTTGTGCTCTGTAGATTAGACTAAAGTCAATTGTTAAACACAATCCAAAATTTCATCGTACCGATGGGACTCAAACCCGCACCCCCCGGATAATACGTCCAGGTGCTCTGCCAATTAAGCCACGGTCCAATCCGTCGACGAAATTAGTGGATAGCATTTTTAACCCAATTATGCATTGGTGGTGCCATCTATGATTACTTATTTTGAAAGTTAATCATGACTTAATTGGCAGAGAACCTGGAAGTGTTATCCGGGGGGTGCGGGTTCGAGTCCCGTCGGTACGATGAAATTTTGGATTGTGTTTAACTATTTACAAAAAATATAAAGTGCGTCACACTTCAAGAAAACATCATATTAGACTAAAGTCAGTTTTCCAATCTTATAGGCTAGCGTTTTTACCACTATCTCGCACGACGATGTGGTCGAAGATGGTGAACACGCTAGTACTATGTTATTCCGTGCATCATTTTTTGAGTGATTCAGAAACAATAAGCAAAAAACTTTGTCATTTTTAATATTATACTAGCTGTGCCCTGCGGCTTCGCTTGCATTAAAAAGTTTCCAGTTCATAAACTATCCCAATGTTTTTTACCTAAAATCGTTCAGCCTTTTTGTGTCTGCGTAATAATTGAGATATCGAAACAAACACACAACTATCACATACACATGATATGAATAGGAAATTAGGATTGTGCCTTAGATATAAATAACGTCAGATAGAGATCTACACAATAATAATTAATAATAACTGCATAGTTCTCAACGCAAGAGCCAACCAATAACCACCAACAATTTAACCTTATAATGAACTCTGTTGCTCCACAAACGCTGCAATCTCGGTCCCCAAGAGTTCCGCAAAAAAGCTCCCCTCTGACCGCCCCAACCGCTTTCACCAGGGGATACAGTGGGGCTTTAACTAGGACCGCGTAACCGTTAGTTTCCGGTATATTTGGGGGTTAAAGTAAAGGTGAAAAACTCGACTTTTAATTCTACTTATAAAACCTATTAGCAAAAGATAACGATTTGGATCTTGCTGCACATTAAATGCTGGTAATAATATTATACAGAGTGTCCACCCTGTATTTTTACTAGTGATGTGATCCGTATAAACACAATTTTCTATGAAATTTTGCGGAGAGAGCTTCACACTTGAGAATACATAAAATACTGTAATAGTTTGCGTAGCTGCGCAACAAGCACTAAAACATAATTTACAGTTATAAATTAGTTTATAATAAGTAGTATACAGTTATGTATACTCTTCAATTCTAAATTATGCACTTCTTAAAATTGCAATAAAGTTAAATCTGTGACAAAATATATTCAGATAAACTGTACACACCAAACTTATACAAAAACTGGTTCACCGTTTCTCATTTCAACTTAGAAAATACTTTAGTTTACTTAGTTACTTACGATTAAAATACCTTTTTATTTTGTAACACCATTTATGCACCATTCCATTACAGATAAGACCATGGTTACTACAAAAAATCCCGTGGTGGATGCATCTCTATTAGTCAAAAGTGAAAAGTCAAAGCATTTATTGCAGTATATGGGCAAATTAAAAATCTGTTCTTACACACGCCAAATAATATTAAATAGATCATATCAATAATGATTATTCTAAGCTTAACAAAAACATAACTTATTGCTTTGAATTAAAAAAACACAAAAAACTACAATATTTCTGCTACAGATTTATGCAACACAATTCCGTGTTTTGTTAATACCGGTATTTAATGCCAAGTCTCTCTAGGGGTCGAATCGCACCGGGGACCACGGGTCTCCGCGGGTTAAGCGCAAAATGTTTATAGATAATCGTAGGTAATAGTAATTCTAATTCAGGGGACGAGCCCCTCTGCAGGAATTTGTACTTATCTATTCATCCTAATGGCTTTTATTCGGATATTTTGTATCGGTTCCTAAATGGCATGAAAAGGGGGCTGCAGCTTTTCTTTGGAGGTTTCGGCATTTCTTTGATTGGGTTTTTCATTAATTAAGATTAAAACTGTTAATGTTTTTGATACCTAATTATCTGCTTTTTTAGTCAAAGGCAAATTTTTGTAGCTATCCAAGACAAGTCTTGTTCTAAGGATTATAACAGAATGGTTTATGAAAAAAAAAACTATACATACGAATTGAGATCTTCCATTTTGGCAGTTGGTTAAAAAAGGCCTTGTAAATAATACTAAAATTTATAGCATGACCATATTATTGTAAACAACTTACTCCATCTATCTACAAGCATATTTAGCTTAGTTGAAGGGGTCAACAAGAATACTAGTAATTACATCGCACATTGCTAGTAAGCTTAATAAAAAAAATCTCTAAAAGTTTCGAAACGATTAACACTCTCTTCGATTAATTTACATATAACTTATTTTTTAATTTTCATAAACAAAGAAATATATGTAGATAAATATATAATCATAAATGTAGAAATCGAAAAAACAATTTGTTACTCTACTTAGATAGGTGCTGAACTTAATTTTCTTGTTTTCACCAAATTAATTATTCTTTCAGTAAAACATTAAAAGAAATTCTAAAAACATAAACGCATAATATTGATGATGGTACAATCCATCAAATCGAATAACATTAACAAATTCGTTTATCCGCGTAAACCTCCGTTTAGGTCAGTTTTTTCAAAGACCACCAACGTATCGAGTCTCACACTATCGCTCGCTTGCTAGATGCACCGATATGACTCCACTAGGGTTGCCACTTCACTTTTTTAATGGAAGAGCATATAGATAATATATGTATGTACCTTTAATATATACGTAACGCGGTGAGCAGTGACTGGAAAAGAAGAACCGATGATCGGGCTCAGTGGCGTATCTTGTGAGAGGCATATGATGAAATTGATGTTAATGTATCTTTACCTTGAGATGTTAAAATGAAAAGCCTCATAAGACCTGTAATTTCACTGGACTCTTTGTAAATCAGTGATGAATATCTAATATTCATCACTGATTTACAAAGCGGTGGTTCTCTTAAGAGAGAAAAAGATAAATAGATAGACAGAGAGAGTCTATCTATTTATCTTTTTCCTTATATTATACCTACTAAATAAATTGCCACTATACACAGATGATTGCACATACAAACTAAAGAAAAACATCAGTAATAATTTTCTAACGTCACCATTTTACGTGCCAGCCCTACTCTCTTCCTATCTAATGAGGTGCGTCGGCGCAGCGCAATGACACCTGTCAACTGTCAACTGTCATGATGACGTAAGGACGCCCGCGCGTTCCAATATCGAAAATGATCTACGAGTAGGGCGGTCGCGAAACATGATATAATTATGTTCAATTTTAATTAGACGCCGAGAAAGATGTGATACTATCGCGCTCTTCGACGGTTCAAAAATATTATACGAATACTAACAACGATACATACGAACAGCTTTTACGATTATGAACCGTACGGCCATTGAGATAAAGGCGTGATTATTATTTAGTAGAAATCCAGATTAATGTTAACTGTTTATGCTCTATAATTGTTATTATATTATTTTTCCAAGGAGTTTTTTGTGGGATCGCCATACTTTCATTATTATTTTTTCATCGAATTTAGTGATTCAAACACCATGTTTAAAGTTTATGTTGGTCGCTATTGACGAAAAATTGACAATATTTTTAAATTATAGGTATAAGTAGTTTTTCCAAAAAAAAAGAAAAATTAATTGTACAATGATTATCGGTGCAAAGTACCTAAAAACATCTATCTAATACCTTTAAACGAGCAATTCTTGTATAATGTATATAATATAATCTGAATCTCGGAAACGGTTCCAACGATTTTCATTATTCGGGGGCGATCAATCGATCTAGCTAGGTTTCATTTTTATAAAACGTAATTTTAATAGAAAATTCTTTAATTCGTTGATTTTCATCATAAATGAAGTATTCATTAAATTTAATTTTATTTTATTATTAAAAAATGTTGTGTGATTAACCTTCATAATAATAACTGATATTTCTGCTAATGTAATAATCGTATTGATAGGACTTCTGCCAATCCGTCTGGGGCAGTACCATTTTCCCAATTAATCCAGCCGAGAAAGAGGAATGTTTTAGGTTGAAATGGCAATTTCCAGTAAAATTACAGGGCATGTGCAACTTAACATCTTATGGTACGGACAGACCGCGGTGTCCTGCGATCTGCGGGCGCGATCTCAGTACTTTCCAATTGTTTTCTGATCGCGTTTGGTGTGAATCAGTCGGTACAAATACTACGGAGCTATCTGATCGCCGCCTAGATCGCACACGCAAGACGGTGTGTCCGTACCTTTAATGTCTCAAGGTAACAGGCGCAGTGCAGTGGCATGCAAGATTCTGGTGTGTGTTTATGTCCATACTCTGTAGATGTTAATCAGATCACGATGAATTTATAATGGGACCAACAGGAAGCATTAGTATTAAATGTTTTTCTAACCCTTATTTTCAAACAAAAAAGGACTTTTCAAATCGGTTGGTAAATTACGAATTCCTGAAGTCACAAACATAAAATATTCAATTTGAGAACAATTTTTTTTAAAGTTATTTAACCTACAGAAATGTTTTTTAAAAGCTATATAATTTTCGAACAAAAAAATCTTAACTAATAATAATTATCGCATTCGATTATTATTATTTGTTAAGATTTTTTTATATTATGTCATAATAATAAATCAATTTATTTCAGGCAACTAATATAGATGTTACATAGGCCCATATTGAAACATATACCTTACAGAACTACTGACTACTTACAGACAACTTAAAAGTAAATTAATATAAAAACTATTTTAACTGATATAAATAAGTAAAATGTTATAAATAAAAAACAGAACCTAGGTCGTACCTGTCTGCCGGTAACATTCCCGATAGACTAACAAAGATATAATATTTAAAAAATAATGCTACCATGGAAGGAAGTAGATATTGCCGATCATCTTACGTTTTGTATTCACATGCGCACGCGACATAAGGATGTATCCGATTTCAGCATGACTGCGGCAGCGATTGGCTAATTCTTGGTAACCTGTATTTCTTCAACGTTACTGTTACACGCACGTTGGAGGATAAAAATAACAAATTAAAAGAAAAACATTCAATTATTTATGTATCACAACATATTTGTCTATCGACAAAAGCGGTGCACATAGAGATAAGCAAAAAAATATTCAATGTCGATCATCAGTTACATACACATTTACTCGATGCAAATCTAGGTATAGGTAATAAACCCTATAGGTATACTATAGGTATACCTTTTGATGCCCTGATGGCTCGCATACGACGCATACGTCAGTATGGTAAGAAATCTTGATTATTATACACAAAACCATAAGGAATTCCATATGCTGTAAGGACTCTATATTTAAAGACATAAGATTTTTTTTTAATATTGTATAATATAGATAGTCTTCAATGTCTTCGCACGCTGAAACACGGAATCATTTGCGAATTTCAACAAGTTAATAACAACCTCAATTCAATACCAAACTAACATACAAAACATGTACCTTGAAACTAAACTAATTTACAAACTAATGTGTACAGTGAGAGCCAATCGTCGCACTTAAAGCATCTAGTTTTTTTTAAATCAGTTCTAAAGCCCCCTACACAACACGCACCCGGTTACGTAGCGGCCGAAAGTTTTAGTCCCTTTACACACATCAGTGCTCACTAATTCGGATCGCACTTAACTAAAAGGGCGTAAGTGACGCCTTAAAAACGGGTAAATTGAGAAACGTTGTTTTTGTTACGTATTATAAATTGTGAGTGCTTAATGTGAAAATTGTTGATTATGTAACGAGATTTTAAATATGGCGACGAAAGACAATGTCAATCAATTCGAAATTGTTATTTTGTTATTTATTATATCTACAAATCATTCAAAATTTTTTTTTCAGTGTGCTGTTGGTGGCCTGTGCTGTTACTTTATTTTCTTATAAAAAGATATGAAGCAAAATTTTTTTCATTCATATAAAGTTTTTTTTTGTATATTTTTGATATTCCAACAAAAATTACGATTTTACACTAGAAAATATGAATCCACATGCTAAACACGAGCTATTGTTTCACGAAACAATAGCAAAAAAATTAAACAAAATTGTACAAAACTGATACACGTGAACAAAAAGTCGGCAGCTGCGTTCACCGTACCGTGTTAATGTGAAAGAACGCGATTATCCAACCGATTTTTCAAATAATGACATCTGAATAAATACGCAGATCGATTAAAAAGTGAGTTAACCTTCTTTCTGAATAGACACGTGCTGTTTTTTTTTATTCTGTATTTTTATATGTGGTATTGTTTATTTGCTTTAACCGGCTAAATAGGCGAATGTTCTAAGTTACATTCTAAGATGCGACATTTTTCTAGTGTCGATTTTTAGTATTCAAACGAATAAGGTATCTATGTTTTTTTTTACCATGCATCGGATTATATGAAAGTTATAAAACAATAAATTTTACTTTTATAAAAAAAAACAAATTTAAATCATTCTACAGGTGTTTTGGCAGGCACTAAGGAATTTTTTTTAACTACTATGTCTATACTTATTTATAATTGGATTTAGAATCTGCTTGTAAAATAAAACCGATAGTGACTGTCCAAGACAACTTTAGAATCAGTATTAAAAAAACCCTTTAAAATTCTAATAGGAACATGCTCGTTAATCTTTCGTAGCTATCTGATTGGTCGGGCCGCTGTCAGAAACAGAACACGCTTTGAATGCACCTCTCTTATAGGTTCACTTCGTGTGTTCGAATTCAAAAAAAGGTTTAGCAAATAGAAAGGATTTTTTGTTATCTGATCGGAATTTGAATTTGGTAATTGGTTTTTCAAACAACAAGATTGTCAGTTATGACAATGTGAACGGTTCATAATAAGCACTTTACTTTAATCTAATTTTTACATAGGATTATTTTAACATACCGTTACGTTTTTAATTGGTATTTAAATTGGTCCAAATATTCTCCATCAAATCACATGACTATTATTTATGGATAGATTTATGCATAAAATGTCACGATAAAATATGAAAAAAAAACTTGCAAGTGGTAAATATTAATATAAAACTCTATGTATTTGCCCATGTGTGAAGACGGATTAGTATAAGCCGTCATATATGTAACTACATAACATAGTATAGAGTATGTGTGAGAGTATTTAAAGTAACAATGACTTATTTGGTACCAAGTCTTATGTCATGTCTTATGACATATTAACACATTTATAGTAGGTAATGTAAAATTATAAATCCTGATGAAATCCCGTTTCAATATTATACTTATAAGTATAAGTAATACTTATACCTTATATTTGATACCTACGTTTTTAAAACATCTTGTAAGAATATTATGAAAAAACAACCATCACGGGTTTATATATATAGAATAGAATAGAATAGAATAACTCTTTATTGAACACCATAAAGAACTTATTATCTAAAATAACAACAACATAACTCGGTGATACAATCGGCGGTCTTATCGCATAAAGCGATCTCTTCCAGACAACCTATATATATATTTAAAAAAAAAAAAAGTAAAATGGCATGCATATATCTTTACATAGTATAAAACAAAGTAGCTGCCCGCCATTTGTCTCTCCCTCTATACACAGATCATTAAAACTACGCAACGGATTATAATGCGGTTTTCATCAATAGATAGAATCATTCAAGAGAAAGATTTATAACCAGGTTAAACGCGGGCAAAGCCGCGAGGCACAGCTAGTATCGTATAAAAATAAAATACGTTCTAAAATAGCCTAAGTCGTCTAACCGTTTACCGTAGTAACCGTAGAGCACTACGTAGTACGTTCACGGGACGTGTACGTAACACCTGTTCTCGACGTATCCCACATTATATTCCATTAGCGGAACATAGGATTAAATCAGATAGTAACTGCACAGAATAAATGATAGTACTTACTACGTAGGTACACACAGCGCCATATTTGTAAGGGTTCAGAGAAAATTTACTAATGTTGATAAATATTTTGGATTCGCGTGAAGTTGGAGCATAGTACGTTGTGTTTTATTTGTTCTGTGAGCATAGTCCTACTAATATTATCGTAATGAACGTTTATATAGGTGATGTTTGTTTGTATGAGATATCAAAAGTAATGAATTTTTGAGGGCCCGGTGGCGTAATCGGGAGAACGGTCGGCTTTGATGCCGTGGTACCGATTCAAACCCCGCCGTGCACCAATGGATTTTTCTATAGAAAAATTTATGTGCGCTTCTCACAGTGGCCCTCCTGTGAAGGAAAACATCGTTAAGAAACCAACAACCCCCCGCATGATGGTAGGACACTATCTAGTGTCCGCCTGGCCAGCTACCACCCTCAAGTTAGAAAATCTGTCATCAAAACATCTAATGTGTTCCGGCAGCTATCCTTGAGAGCCAGTTCTATTCTAGGCCTAGCGTTCTTACCATTTTCGACCGCATCATCACTTACCAACAGCTGAGATAGTGGTCAAACGCTAGCCTATAAGATACTCGTATATATAAAAAAAGAATATTTTATTCATTACACTCTTTATGGATAAATATCAAGAAGATTAAACCCCTTCCATGGAGTTTCCAACGTAGAATATTGCTCTGTAGGTAAGTTCGTTAGATAACGTGGAATAGAAATAACACCTGTAATCTTATCAACGTGAAGATCGGAGCAAAAATATGCTTGACTTTATTCAAGGTCATATTTCTATTCTTCGAGAGTTTGTTCTACATGCAATTTTTATATTCAGTCAAAATTATGGCAAAAGGAACATGAGTTTTGATAATAAAAGAGTATAATCTTCTGGATAAAATCATTGGAAAACGGCTGAACGGATTTCGAAAAAAAAATGTCACACAGCTAAATTATTACCTGGATAAAACGACCCCGAGTTATCATTAAAGTGTTCTATAAATGCTTGTACTTATAACAAAATAGATACCTACTTAAATAAAACCAGCCATGACTGATTTATGTATAATGTGTTAATTGAAACCATTTCGCTGAGGCTTAACAAGTTAACACGACATCTCTGCTGTTACTTGATGAGAAGTTGAGTATTCAACAACCTCAATTCAATACCAAACTTACTGCAGATACCTGGAGATGTCCCAGTATCAGCTCAAGATTACTATGTTCTTGCAATATCATTGAAGTTACAGGATACTTGTATAACATGATACTTAGTAATTTTACTTATCAAATTGATTAGACCTACGAAAGTTGCTCGCATAGCTCCATCAACTAAAAAAGAGCTAATAGCAGCGCATAAAGCAAACTCAACAAACTCAGAGCATAACCTTCAAACGGCTGAACGGATATTAGAAGAAACAAAGCTTAGAAGATTCCCGATTAAGTCACATATAAAAAAAATACAAATCAAAATCGGCTTATCTATTCTTTTGTGAGCTACGATGCCACAGACAGACACACACATCACAGATACAAATATATACTTATAAAGCTTTCAGATACCAGCCAACAGAATTTTATCGCACTGCGTGGTTTGAGGACGCCATAAAAACTTTAGCCGCATTTAAGGTACGGACACACCGCAGCGTCCTGCGTGCGCGATCTAGGCGGCGATCAGATAGCGCAGTAGTATTTGTACCGATTGGTTCACACCAAACGTGAACTGTAAACAATTGAAAAGTACTGAGATCGCGCCCGCAGATCGCAGGACGCCGCGGTGTGGCTGTACCTTTACTGTCATACATATTTTTTCTTAGTTCCCCTAGACGAGACAAAAAAATTGTTAGCTTATGGCTTTTACGCAATTTCAAAAAGTGTGGTAATAATAATGACAATGACGGCTGTTGTGGAAATATAAATATTATTCCCATACATTTTGAGTTTGGCGGGAACGCTAACAGAAATTGCTGCTAAGCTAAGCTAAGCTTGGTAGAGTCCGGCCCTGACACGCAAAATTCTGGATAGCTTGAATTTCGCGCGTCACCGCACTTATTTAAACATTCACGTGTAGATACTATGATATTTAACGTGTTAAAAATAACACAATTTTATATAATTGTTCACGCATGCGTAGTCTTGGACGAAAGTATATACTTATTGGGGTTTCAGGCCCTTAGGGGTGGGAAGGGGGAACCCTAATCTGCCCCTTTGAGGGCCCCGATTGGAATTTAGTAATCATATTAGATTTTAAATTACACGTGTTTGTAAGTTAAAAGGGACGGGGCAATTCGTTTCCTATTAGATGGAAATAAAGTTAAGAGGTATAGAATTTTGTAACCCTTTCGAGACCCTAATAGGATTGTTATATGTTTTGATGATAATTGGGTTTGAATGTGAAACTACTGAATAACATTAAATAACAAATATTCAACCGAAAATGCATAAGTGAAAATATATTTTACTTTTTAGCATATGCTAAATACATAATATATATTATGTTCTGCAATTACATTACACTAGCGACCCGCCCTGGCTTCGCACGTGTAGAGCATATACCTAATTTTTTTGCATCAGTTTGTTGTGTCCAGTATATGAATCTTTAATAATAATTGTCTAATTTCAACCAATTGAACTGACATGGCCGATAAAAATATATACTTATCTAAAGGTACGACCATACCGCGTGCGCATTTGCGATCTGCCCCATGATTGTCAATCATTCGAAAACCTATCGGATTCGGAAGCTTCCTTTTTAATTTTGAATATTGATAAATCCATGAGCTGCTATTTTGTCGCGCCAACCTTTCCAATCAGAATCACTGATTTTTCGAGTTGAAATATCATAAGTAACCGATCGGAGCATTGTGCATTGCAAATATCCAAGTCGAAGTAAAGGCAGTTTCCGAATCCGAATTTACTCTCGAATGATTGAGAATAACACTGCTGATTTTCAATCGTTTTCTGATCGCTGTAGATCGCGTTTAATTAAACCAGTCGGTACAAATACTACTGCGCTATCTGATCGCCGCCTAGATCGCGCACGCAGGACGCCGCGGTGAGGCCGTACCTTAACAATAATTTAAGATCGTTTAACAATATTAAAAAAATCCTAAAAATAACCCTACCTAAAAATGCCGAGCTCGTAATTTTCAGTATCAAGTTTGAGGTGTTATCTCCTTATCTCTGAAAATACTGCACATATTTCGATAAAATTTTAAATGAAACCACCTGTAAAAACCAACACCTTTCAAACAAAAATAATTTTCCAAAACGGTTCAGGCGTCTTCGAGAAATCGGTGAACACACATAAAAAAAAGGAATCCATTATGATTTGTTTCTATTTTCTATTAAAAACTACTACCACTAACAAAAGTCTTAACCCTTATCCATTCGACAGGTTTCATCAATAAACCGAGTGCTTCGGAACCTGGCCTCGCAGAAGGAACAGGCAGCGTCAGCACAGAACGACAGCGTGTACGAGAAGTTGAGGATGTTCAACGGACAGGCAGCTACAGGGTGGTGGTACCCTGGACTGCCAACTGCCCCCGCTGCCCCTGCAATACCTGCCCCTCTGCCGCCGCAGTTAAATCGGACGCCTGAGGAGCATAAACGAAGTAAAACAGGATTTTAATTATTATCGTTTTTGATAACTTTATAAAGAACAGAGTTCAAATGCTGCGGCAGGAATATTAGCAGTATTTTTTTTTGTTTTTTACCGACTTCAAAAAAGGGAGGAGTTTTCTCAATTTGACCGTATATATATATTTTATGTGTGTTTTCGGATAACTTCGTCGTTTATGAATCGATTTTGATGATTATTTTTTATTGGAAAGAAGATATCCCAAGAGTGGTACCATAGGTAATTTCATTGAGATCTTATAAGTATCTCCAGATATATGAAGATAAACACCTCAAACGTGAATTTTAAACTTTCGCGATTTACACACATAATTATATTGTAATACGGGACTTATCGCGCTAAACATAATTTTATTTACCTCGACGTTTCGATCAAGTTGCATTGACCGTGGTCACGAGAAGACTGAAGTTGTGGGTATCAGCATTGTTTTTATTGAGAGTAGTTTGAAACTACCCTCATTTGATCTTGATCGGAGTTGCCATTGCGACACAGCGTCAGTATTGTGTGTCGCAATGGCAACTCCGATCAAGATCAAATGAGGGTAGTTTCAAACTACTCTCAATAAAAACAATGCTGATACCCACAACTTCAGTCTTCTCGTGACCACGGTCAATGCAACTTGATCGAAACGTCGAGGTAAATAAAATTATGTTTAGCGCGATAAGTCCCGTATTACAATATAATTACCTCAAACGTGGTACTGAAAATTAATAGCGCGGCATTTGAAGTCAGTTCTTTTAGTTTTTAGTAGATAAAACATGTGGTCACTATTTCGTGTTAAGTGAGTACGGAAATGAAATACGAGACACAGAACTGCTAACTTTAGTTCAATCCAGATAGTTCAATCCAGATATGCTTACCTGATGTTTTTTAAATCTTTCTGATATGCGAGGTAGTTGTCAAACGCTAGTCCATTGGATATCAATATATCTCCAAAGATATTTTACTAAATGTATTCCATCCTACCCGGCAATCATAAACAAATTTAACAGAATCGATTTACGGGCAACAGATATTATAATATTACATTCTTCGTGGTGATATCTTATAGAAAGTTATACATATCCATTAGAAGCCACAATATAATTCAAATGCCCGCGAATTCACATACAAATCCTCTTACGCGGCACGTACAACACATAATATCTACAAAATAACAAAGCAGACATATCACATAATCTTCTAGGTGCTCCTAAGAAGTCGACACCGAACGAGCCACCCCCTCCCACAGATTGACTCTTCATAGATGCCGTATTCAGAACAACGAGCACGTAAAAAGTTACGTATTAGTTATTAGTCAAAGCATCACATTCAATGAAGTGACCATAACAAATGTCTGAAAACGTCGCTTGCTATTTCAAGATTCAACCGCGCTAAAAATGATATTTCGCACACAATTGTTCACACGTCTCTCACAAGTGTATGTAATGATAAAAGTTAAAAATATACAAGGTAACAGTACAAGCAAGATACTTGCTTAATGGTTAGCGCTAACGTTTGCCTACGACAAAAACTGTAGCAAGTAAAAGTCTTGATTACCAGAACTTGACATATGTTACTTATAGTATACATTTAAAAGTACGGTATGTTATCACTGCATGCGGCATATATAAAGGTGTAATCTATGCTCTGTCACCACCCAAAAATGTGGACAGGGTTACTTGGCCCAAGAAATTATGAAAATGTGGAAGCAAAATGTATAGAGCTAGGTATGTCAAAGTAAGATTTGGACTTGAAAATAAAACTGGCCAAAAGCCATACATTTTTAATAAAAATTAGATTCATATTATTTTGAAGCTTAGTAATTTATAATTTTCTCTAATTAATAACTTCTCTTGTTCTGTACTCTTAAATATTTTTTTTCGTATACTATCTACTCTAAATGTACGGCCACACCGCAGTGTCCTGCAATCTGCGGGTGCGATCTCAGTACTTTTGAATTGTTTTATCAGTCGGTACAAATACTACTGCGCTATCTGATCGCCGCCTAGATCGCGGTCGCAGGACGCTGCGGTGTGTCCGTACCTTAACACGTTCCATAAACATTTCTAGCTTAATCAATTTCTGATTTCAAAAACACTTAAACCATTACATTTAAAAAAATCTTATTCCAAAAATGTCTTACCCTAACAATAGCTATTTGTTATTCTTATGTTTGTCTGTAGGTATTTCGATGAGCTAAAAATAACTGATTTATTAACCCTTACCCTTACCCTCGCCAACGCGAATTCAAAGGACAAATCCGTGTCAAAGTGCGTAAGGAAAGACCAATCTACCCACAGTTTCTCAGACCTACTAAGGGTTCATTTACACAGACTAGTTGTGGATCTATATATTGACCTATCCTACAATAAGGGGGTAAAACAAAATACATTATTCCTTAGGATTGTTACATTTTAGTTGAAAGTATTAGTGGAAAACAAATACTTGTAGAAAAATATGATCTATTCGCTTTGCTTTTCTCGCGGCTATACCTGCGTTTTTTAAAAGTATTTGTTATAAGTGTCGATGTGTATAACTATCGAACTCTGAAGTTCCATTTATTCGCAAGTACGCGCGGACATTCCTTGATATTAGCCAGACTCTTCAATAAAAATCTGCCAAGTGCAAGTTGGATTGCGCACCGAGGCTTCCGTACAAACTTGTCGAAACATACTTAACGTTGCAGTTCTATCCGGATAAAAATACACCTGAAAGCCGCTAGATGGCATCAATAATCAATTTATTGAAAAACACTGACATACCTTATTTCGCCCGCAAGGTCTTCATTTTGGATCCGATAAGTGGCGCTGTTGTCGAGATAAGAATAATGTCACCGACCACCGTAAATGTAAAGCCGCGGCAGGTCGCTAGTATTATAAATGTCTAAGATGCTTCATACTAGAATGAAATGCGACTATTTCACATTGTATATGCAAGAATAGTAAGATTTAATGAATATTTAATACGTTAGTTTACGGAAAGCATCTCCATATCAATTAGCTTTATTAGTAGGAACATGAAATGTTAATGTATTTATAACATACGAAATAGAATTCTATCTTGGGAAGTCGAGTTATCAGTGAAGATACGTATCTTTTGGTTCATAATATTTACATTCATGTGGGCACAGTTTACGTAGAAATCAGGTAATAATTTAACTGCGTTATTTATCTACCTACTCGGTCAGGGAAGTTATACAATATTCATATTAGTATGTTAATATTAATTTATTCATATTATATTATTTATAACCTGTAGCTACTTCAATCAGGGTCAGATTAGACCGTGACGTGACGCGACGCGACGCGGCGTGCACTTACTAAGAGAGTGATACAAAAAAGAACTTTATTTACTACACTAAAAGAAACACGTTTCATTAAGTTCGGCGGCTTCAGGCTGCGCCGCGCGGTGTCTCGCTGCGCCGCGCCTTGCAGCGCGAAGCCGCTTGATAAACAATTGAACTTTATTAACTACAAAATAAGACACACATTTCATTGCGATAATTTGGCCGCGCCGCATTCCTCGCTGCGTCGAGCGTGGCGCCTTGCGACTCCAAAAGCATCGTCGCGTCGCGTCACGGTGTAAACTGACCCTAAGGCATTTTCATTGAAAAAAGTATTAGTGACCTTAGACACAAATAGATGGCGCATAATACCACATTTGATAACATAAGTATCAACTAAATGTTTCATTTATTTTCTAAAAAAATGTCTTCTTATATCTTCTATAGCTAATTAAAACATTCCATTTATTTTTGTCCGTCGTTTCCGTAATACCTCATTGGGTATGCAACCCTCAAGTCCCGACCTCCTGATCTGAGGTTGTGGAGTCAAGAGAGTAATGCGGTTGACCCTTGCTCCACTCTATCTTGGGTTGTTTGGCCTACTCACACTTGACTACGTGTAAATTCAACTAAGTATTACCTTTACATGTGAAGTAAACTTGAAAGACTTTGCTTACGTTATTTGGTTACGGTTTATATAAATCTATGCTAAAATAATATAAAGTAAAAACATTTTGTTTGTTTGTAAGGAATAGACACAAAAACTACTGGACCGATTTTAAAATTCTTTCACTATATTTAGAATGGATTTTCGGAATTTAATAGGTTATATTTTATTCAGTTTAAATCATACTATATTATTATCATAGTATATTTGTGGAGACCTATTTTGCAACCTAAGTCGACAATAACCGTTTTATTGTCGAGTTGGGTTGCAAAATAGCTCAACATATTTTCTCTCAATTCAACTCAACTTGAAGTCATAGTCCTAATTTACTGAAGATTTTCAGTGGAATTTTGATTTGAATGCAAATAGAATATTTTTTAACATTATGTAGTTTCCCTACACTCATGCACATTCACAAGAACGTAATCCACGTTTATAGATTATACGTTACATAGATTAACTCGAACATAAGTGACACAAGAATACAAGTTTCAGAAAACAATACATTTAGAATTACCGATAAAACTCTCATATCCTGGAGTAATATTCTATCATATCCTGTGTACTACCTGATATGAAGATAAGCACACTCGCCGTCATTATAAAAATAAATTACAAATTCACAAGAGAATCAGTAATAAAATGTAACATTTGCAGAAGCCGTCTCGTCTGCGTGACCCGAATTTCGAGAAAAAGAGCTCCCTCCAAACCGCCATCTTTATTTTCCAAGTTTCTCTCAAGAAACGCTGAAAGTTGAATAGATGTTATTTTCATTGAGTTTCGGAGGTTGAAAGCTCTACAGTTGTTGTAGAAAGTTTCGACTTTGTATTATGAACTTTGTTTCATTCACCTTATATCCAATTTATATATATATTTATTTCATATTTTATATATCGCCACGTCAGGCTAGTGAACTCTTTGGTTTTTATGTATTCGGTGTTATTGTTAAAAAAATGTGAATTCGCCCACATGTGAATTCTAATAGATCTATAGATTCAATACAACTATTAACAAGATATATGTCAGCTATATGAAACTATTTCTCTGCATTCTTGGAATTAATCCCGTAGTTCGTAGATGTTCTACGAGCGCTACGAATCTACGACAAATTTTATTTTATTTTTATTTTTTTAAATAAGTTATGTTTATTTCCAGAATTTTGCTTTACATAAAATATCGCTGTGAGCAATAGGCTCCCCACTAAGATACCCTGTCTCGGGGAGACTATTTCCCTTCCAAAATATTCTTAATGAAAACAAAAATAGCATTAATTTCGATACAAGACATTCATTCCATAATTTAAATTATATTCATTTGTTTGTATGGGTGTGTGTGTATGTGTGTGTGTGTGTGTGTGTGCGCACGCTTATGCATGTATGTGTTTGGTTGTCAATATATTCATTTAATAAGTGGCATTTTAATAGCATTTTTTAGTTTATATGTTTAGAACTAGCATATCTTAAGTTTCATTATAAGTTTTCTTTTTTAGCCATTCAAATAATTTCTTTTTACATTTATATTTTGTAGTTTTGAATTATATGAATGATCTGCTGGACAAAGATAAATGTATAATTTTCAAAGCTATACATGCTGTTCCCCTTTACAAGACATTGTGTACATAAGAAATAAATAATGGTAATTGCGACGAAACCATGAATTTAGAGTACAAAAAATATAGGACATATTCAATAACAGTTTTATCTTAAGCGTTTGACTATAATCTCACCTGTTGGTAAGTGATGAAGTTTATCGTAATTGTAAAATCGCTGACAAGTTTCATTTGATGATATCTACAGATTTATTTTAATCACAGACTATCCTTAACAATATTATTATATATATCTTACTGATAGTCAAAACTATAATAATCCATGTAGAAGATATACGAGTACATATACTCACCTTACCTATAGTAAAAATATACATTACTAAACCTACCCACACATTTATAGGTAGCGGCCTCCTAGCTGACCAATAGGATACCACTATGTAAAAGGGACTCTTTATAGCCCATGCTTGGGTGAGAGGGCAAATATATTTTTTACAGAAATTACGTACCTCTCCCTTAGGTACAGGTTTAATGGGTAAGAATCAGTACCTACAGATATATCTATGTGTATTGAGAGGATAACCTCTCAATACACATAGATATATCTGTAATATATAAATATTACGAGATTTGTAACAATCTAACTAGGTATACGATATAAGTTTTAGGAATAGGAAAGTTTTACGTGTTACTTTCACTCAAATCGACTACAATTATTGTATTCTTTGACTTTATTTTATTACGTTCTGCCAGAAATAAAACATGGCACCAAAGCTTCCAAACGCTGTTGGTGGAATGCTAAAATTATAATCACTTTGGATTTTTTCTAACTATAAAATATGGATTATAAACCAAAAAATTGTAAAAAAACATCACAAAAACAATGTTTTCTACAAACTCTACGGAAATCGTTGAAAAAAAAAACGAGTTGTTGAAATATAAAAAAAAATTAAAATGCTTGATAGCATTTTTTCCTACACTGAAAGGAATATGAGAGTGAATATAAATAGCTGAACAAGAAAAAAATCCTTTAATAACACAAGTTTAGTAAGCAAACGAAACAACTGACAAACCAAAATAAAACACACTAAATCCATTTTGATCAGACTCAATTTATTTGTATGTCGTCCGGCTACGCATTTTTAATATCGACGCAGTGTCAGATTCACGGGTCGATGAACGCGCCCAATGTTTCGGAAGTACAAAACGGGTAAAAAAACAAAATGGCTGATATATTTTCGTTAAAAAAGTTTACCCGAGTTGCTAGTGTGATTGACGCATGCTGCGTACCTGTTAAATATCTACGTATCTTTTAAATGCAATAACACATCAGATTTTTTAATGATAAAAGGCAACGGAAAAATAAAAAGCAAAAGAAAACGGAGGACAAATGATATGGTGGTGAACTATGAGGCACTCGTGTAATAGATTTTGTAGCAGGAAAAGTCTGGAGTGCCAGAACTATGCGTCTTTCTGCACTGCACCCTTTATTCCCTGAGATATTTTAATTTTGAGAAAATTAATGTTATAAATCTGTAAAATAAAAAACTTACTGCTTATCACAGTTTAATATTGATAAAATGTCTTAATTGTATGCTTTACTTATTATCATTGAATAACTAAATTAATGTTGGAATATAGCCTGAATGAAAATATGGTATCTTTGGTCGACTTTGAAGTTAAATGAGTCAGTACTAACTCCGACTTAACGCTTGATTTGATTCTAATAACGAGGTTAATTTTTAAACTTACTCCGACCATTTAAAGACCACCTAGTAATTCTATTTTTCCTAACGCTACTTATCCCAGTTTGAAACTACTATTGGTCAGGTCTTAACTTAGTAATTTCCGATTTGATTTAACAACATATGTTATATAATTATTCGTATATACGTTTGCAAAACAATTGATCCCTCAGGAACAGGTTAGCGGTAAACCTATAACATCGATATACCACTGTACAAACCTTACCAAACAAAATTACCTACTGTTTGCGTGGCGGTAACGCGCAAATAATTTCCGCAAATTATTTGTGCACATTGGCCTGATATACATAGAAATCAGGAATATACGTATGTATTCATGCTTATAGAATAATCAAACTGTATCTATATAAATCCAATGAGATGACAAATATTAAAGAAACGACTTTAATTATTTTTTTTATAAAGAACCACACCAATATGGAAAAGAAACTGATTGATGCTTACTTTAATATAAATATGTCAAAATTATTTTAAATCAACATCAAATTGAAGCTAAATCGGAACATTGCAATATAAACTACGACTAAAACAAACTAAAACAATGTCAATTGTTAAACACAATCCAAAATTTCATCGTACCGACGAGACTTGAACCCGCAACCTCCAGAATAACATGTTCCGGTGCTCTTTGGATTGTGTTTAACAATTAACAAAAAATATAAAGTGTGAAACACTTCAAAGAAACATAATATTTAAAACAATGTCGTCTAAAATGTTCAAAAGTCTCCGACCTCTCATGCTGGGGTAATTTCTGTAAAGATAATGTATCAGATCTTGACAAAATAAAGATATGCAACCAACTTGCAACTTTTTTTCTCGGACAGGCACTTGAATTTCCCATCTGATGATAACTGAAGATGCGTTTAAAGATGAAATGCTTTACGCTTGCGATCTAAAAAAAAATATAGGGTAAGCATATGCCAAAGTTTAAATTGAGGACCAGGAAGATGGTCAAAAACAAATGGATGGATCATATCAGAAATGAAATTTCACCACTCACAAATCGCAACGATCAATAGTAATTCTATGTCAACTTATCAGCATATTTCAATAGCGCGAGTGTAAAGGTCAACACGAAATAATGTTAGCGGTTAGAGGCACGAAATAATGATAGTGGTTAGAGCTACGCATACAAATACTACCGAATGATTTGGTCAAATAGATAATTATGCATCAAACATTTGTGTAACGAAATAGATCGGTCATCGTTCGGCCTAAATGTTAACGAGAACACAAGTCGAAAATTGGTAAATTACTTTGACTGTAATAAATGGAAATAGAACACTGTTTGCTTTTTTAATTTAGACTATTAATAATATATAATACGATATTTTTAGTTCGATATTCTATTGGAATTTTTTAATGTTTGTTGTATAATGATATAACAAAATTATATACCTATTTCATTATCCCCTCACCCACATAGGTGTAGCCACACTGGTTGGTGAATACTGGATAGTTCTTTTTTTAATTATCTTATTTATTCATTATGACGTTTGCTATGGTTTTTTGAAAAAAATCCAAACTTGAAAAGGACTCATTTAATAAAAAAACGTGCCGTTATGCTGTTGTGTAATCAGTTTACCTACGTCTAAGCTCTACGATGCTATAGAGGCTACGAGGTCTACGAGTCTACATGTTACGGATGTAACAAAACTGTACAGGAATATTATTCAGAAAACTTTATAAAAGTGCGCTAAAAATAAAAAGAATTACATAAACGATTCCGCACGAGTGATTTGAACGCGCGTCACTGCACTAAAAAAACATACCTACGGTTTCCAGTACATTGTTTACGCGACAACATTTTTTTACTAGCAATGTGTGTTGCACATTACTAGTAGTCTTATTAATTAATTGTTATACTGTCGTGCTTTTTTAAATCCGCAGTGTAGTTTTGTAAGCGTGCTTTTACGAAATGTGTCCGCAGATTGTAAGCGTTGACGTAAAGGAAAAAAGCTTGCCTTCTGGGGGTCAACGGTTCAAACCCTAGCCGCACCAACGGATTTTTGTATATGCATTTAGAGGTGTCCTACACTACGTTTAGTTAAAAGTAGTGTAGGACGCCCTCCAGCTAGGTGGAGCGATGATATACGTAAGCTGGCTGACAGCAGTTATAAACGAATAGTTGAAGATTGAGCTCAGTGGCGTGCCATGGGAGAGGCCTATATCCAGCTGAATGGATAGAAATTTGCTGATAATGATTTATAAGTGTTAGTACACAAGTGGTACGAGCAATATATCAATGTTCCTAAGTATGACATTGTTATTCATACATTTTACGAGTAGTCATATATAGTAATACGGTAGCATGTCTCAAACTTTAAGCGCTTCCATCAGGCGAGTGTTTTTTTTTTATTTGAAAATTGGTAGCCCTTGGACCACTATCTCACCAAGTTAAGTAATACTGCGGTATTGGTTGTACTATAATTGTTAAGTTAATTGTTGTCTATAATTACTATAATACGACCTACGACACATAATTAATTAAAATAACTTGCAAACAAATGCCTAAAGAGCTAAGTACACCAGGTGCCGAACAAATTAAACTCTCGACTCTGTAGGACTATCGATTACAGAATCCCACTTTGACGAAACAATCGTTTTTTTTTTATATCAAGTGGTTTCGTTCTGCAATTGATTCCTGTTGGAGGGTACTTGGCATAAACGACGCACGTGTTAAGCGGGAATAATGCAATTAGTTTGAACTAATGGGTTATTATTTTGATTTTTACTATTAATATGTAGGTTTTTGAATCCTTTTTTTTCTTGTTAGTTTTCTATTTGAAAATGTTGTATAAGCTATATAGGCATTGGTAGAGAGTATAAAGCTATTATATTTTTATTTTTAGGGTTCAGTCAATCAGTCAGTCAGTTTTTTAATCACTATCATGCAAACATTATATTATCTACGTAAAATGGCACATTTTGTAATGTTTTGTTTCGCTCGCTTCCATGTTTGTAATGTATTTGTAAATGTACTTAATAATTGCTGATGCACCTATTACATAGTTATTATTAATATTTATTATACATACTCGTACAAATATTAAATCCTAAACGTATCTACTTATTTGTAACCCAATATAGTTTTTTTCAAGTACCTACATTTCCAAACAAAATTTCTAAACATTCCGTATGGTTAGATTTGAATGGCCTAGCTGATTCTTCTCGTAGCATCGGTCTCCGGATGAATTTGGACAAAACCAAAGTCATGTACAACGAGCACGTTGTTCCGGAACCGATTGCCGTAGATGGAATCCCACTCGAAGTTGTCACTGAGTATGTTTACCTAGGGCAAACGCTCCAACTAGGCAAACATAACTTCGAGAAGGAAATCCAGAGAAGAATTCAGCTGGGCTGGGCAGCATTCGGAAAACTCCGTCGAGTCTTCTCGTCGCCTATACCACAGTGTCTAAAGACAAAAGTCTTTAACCAGTGCGTCCTACCTGTGATGACATACGGAGCCGAGACGTGGACACTCACAGTCCGACTGGTCCACCAGTTTAAAGTCGCTCAGCGAGCTATGGAGAGAGCTATGCTCGGTATTTCTCTGCGGGATCGAATCCGGAACGAAGTAATTCGCCAGAGAACTAAAGTTATCGACATAGCTCAACGGATTAGCAAGCTGAAGTGGCAGTGGGCTGGTCATATCTGCCGCAGGACTGATAACCGTTGGGGCAGACTTGTCCTAGAGTGGAGACCGCGAATCGGCAAACGTAGCGTAGGACGTCCTGTGACCAGGTGGAGCGACGACATACGCAAAGCGGTGGGCAGTGACTGGAAGAGAAGAGCCGAAGATCGGGCTCAGTGGCGCATCTTGGGAGAGGCCTATGTCCAGCAGTGGACTGATACAGGCTGATGATGATGATGAGATTTGAATAATTAAAAAATACCTGTCTCATTATTTGTATTAAGGTTTGTTTATTAAACGAGAATCAGGTCAAGGAATACGTAGAAACAAACAGTACCTACATACCTATGTAGATACAAATGTACTTACTTATTAGAAGTACACCAAATAACTACAGATCTGCTCTACCAATCTCTCGGCTACCCCATTTAGAAGCACAATTGGTACAATTGTCCCGTACAATAATAAAAACTTAACCTTATCTACCCCAGTACTAAGTAATTTAGATGGTCCTGTATGGGACATTAAATGAACGGTTGATTACGACCAATTTATCTTGACCCCCCGACCCACAGATAAACAACAGTTTCTACGACCCCTCTGATCTCAGAGTGGTCGTAAAGTGTATTGGACGTGTATGAGTGGCAGATCTTGTTATTTTTGGTGTTATTAGTACGGATATTAAAGCAGTCACAATCAATTAATTATTACTTCTTTAGGATATTTATAGACTAACTTTGAGACGCTTTTAGTTCAGTCCCAAGAGCCAACTATTTTAAGTATTAATTTTGTGCCGATTTGATTTTCCCAAAACGCAACGTTATTGTTTTTGCATTATTATCAAAGTCTCTCAGTCTCTTTTTCCTTCATTTTTTATTCAAGTAACTTAATTGGTAGGTGTAATTTTAGAATTAAAACCGTCTACCATGAAAGAGTAACACGCTTGTATGAACTCATCAACTTCCTCATATAAATATAATGTTATTTATTTATAAAAATCATCGCTGCATAATTATCTGGCTACATTTTAGTTTGATCTGTTTTATACCGCACTGGGATAGAAATTCTACGTTTCTAGAGGCGTGTCGAATTTGCTATCTCGCGCCTTGTCCGGCCGCAGCGGTGGTGCAAGTGCGAGCTTTTACCGTTTTATTTAGCGAATATATTTAGACAAGCTATTCGAAAGGTTTATGTGGAAGTTGCTGAGAGGTAGTCTATGCGTCTATCTGTGTTGCAGATTCAATCTAATAAATAACTTTAACTTCTTTCCAATTGAAAAACCATAAGTTGACCTGATACTCACTAATTCAACATTCGATACACTGTTTAAAAAAATGTATCTGTAGCTAAACTCTACACGCTGAAAATGTACGTTATAGAGTCTGGATTTAATAACATTTTTTTCACAATACTCATAAATAAGCAAAAAGTATTAGTATTGGCTTACGTGACGCCTGTGAAAAGATTATTTTCTAGTTGACTAACTGTCTAGTTGAGCATGAGTTGAGGTCTCACCACGTAACAAAATGAGGTGTTGCACCTCTGACGTAGTCTATTGAGTCCATTCATATTGCGAAACTATCTTCCCCGAGACTTTCACTTAATACTTTCTTTAGACATTCTTTGATAAGTACTACAATTTTATCCGTCTGCCACTACCCGCTGCCGCTCGTGCCTACTATCGCCCATTTGAGTGACAGTATCGATCTCACATAATCGCGCGCACTCCGACAGCTACCCACCCGGCATTCGCTCGGATAGCCCCCAATTCTCTATCTCCCCAGCTCACGACTTTCTTGTCCCTTTTGTGCTTATTTTCTTCAATTTTTTCCCCACTTTTATTCCTTTCCTTTTATTTTCTTACTACTATTATTTTCTCTTATGTATTTTTCGTGTTTCAGCCCCTCGGAGTTTTTCCTTCAATCATTCGAACCGCTATTGGCAGGAATGCTAAGTACGGCGGTCTATCGAATTGGTTTTTTTATAATGAATTTTTCTTTATGTTCGACGGATAAGGAAATAATGAAGGGATGGCGATGGCGATGGCAAATAATGAAAAGTTGGTGGATGGAATGCTTTAATAAATTGCTCTTGATAGATTTGTTCGTAGTTAAAATTCTCGGTACATTGGATTTCTCTTATTGGAATTGAATCTTCTCCTGGATAAATACTAACACCATTGTCCTGACCAACAGACTAACGGACAGTAAGAAAGTAAATACTTTGTATGAAAATTCCTAAGTTAAACACGGTAGGCGAAATAATTTTGATCCCGACTAGAAATTCGGCGTTGGACTAAACTAAATTTAACAAAGAGGAAAAGCTATTTGCTACAGTATAAATAAGCACTCCAATAATAGCGGCTAACAAGAATCTCTAATTGGATTGAAATAGGATTCATTAGGCTTCTTACACCACTACAGCCAATTTTAGCACACGCCTATCTCAGTATTTAAACTCTTACGTATACTGTAGGTTATTGACACTGTTATTAGTTTAAGTTCGGTGGAACTTTGGTCTGGTTTAAGAAGTTGATACTGGTATTAACGGATTCCGACAAGCACTTGACTGTGATATCATGCTTTGAATGCTGTATCGTGGATGCCCAGATGTAGGAAATGTTTGAGACAAGTTTTAACAATCCAATCTTCAGTCATCGTTTAGGCCAAACGAAACTATACTTGGAATGTGGTCTCTACTCTATTACCAGTGCTTTCTGTCATACAAACCTTTAATTAACTGAGATGCATAGAAAGATGTATAGCTACATCTCGTTCTATACAACAAACATCAGTCGCAATTCTATCGCTTACAATGTAGATACTTAAGAACCGACTTCAAACAGATAAAAATCACTAGTTACAATACACCGACTAAAATAATTAATTCGTTAGGTTCTTAAACTTTCATAACAGTTTCAAATTAATTATGTTCTCAAAGAATGCAGTCGCTTTTTTAAAATATTATATTACTCACAATCAATAGGTACTTTATGTTCGTCAACACTTATTCAAACTCCAAAAATTAAGCCGACCACCGACAAGTGTTGATGATTGATGCGCGCGGACTTTCCGATCGGTTGACAATTTTGATTGATCGCTCGCTCGTCCCCGCCCGTCACGAGGCAGTAATGAGATCGAGTAAACGATACTATTACAAAATAACTGCGCGTGGAAATTAACGTAATACATCACACGTTGTCACAATGGGAGCTCAAGGACTGAGCGGATTCTTAGTACATATCTCTTTTTTGACCAGTTTTACAAATGGAAGTACGTTACTTAATTTATGTTAGTGCTATTTCTTATATAAACATGTTATATTAGTTTTATATATGTTGATACCTCAAAACTCTGGAATCCCTTGGATGTTTCAAATAATTATATTCTTGTTCAAAAGGGAGCCGGCGATTGCTCCTATATACATTTATCATCATATAGGTACTTATACAAGCAACCCCCAGAGGAATAATATAATATAACACGGAACACTCCAGCATACGTTTTGAGATGAAACGCTTTGCCTAGAAGCGAATTCAATAAAAAGAGGCGATCTATGGCTGGTTTAGGCTCTTTACTTTATCCATAGTCTTATAGCGTAACTGTCTTCCGAATTATCTAAACTGAAGTCAATTACTCTGATTTGATCGATTGTCGACAAGGCGGACGAATGCCCGATATTGACATCCAGTATTGTCAGTACATGACCAACAATCAACATCCATTACCTAATAAGCTCGAGCCCATTCGAAAAAAATCCGACAGATTGTGTAACAGTCCTCTTTTCGAAGGCAGCTAGCCGTGACGCGATTACCCGAGAATCGAACCCCGACTGGAGTGGTGACCATAAAGCAAATTAATCAATTAGTAGGAGGCATGTCGACAACATTACGAGCAACGTTTAACTCTGCCCTCAGAGGGGTTTAAACAACCACGTATCTTGAACCCTGAACGCGAACATTGTACTCCAATGTGCAGCTCTTCCGCCCCCACTTTAGGCGATTCATCAACCGGAGTAAGTTGAGCCGTTTTGTCTTCAAATTCGTTTCGTTTAAGGGGTCTTGTTTGGTGAGTGGGTAATTTTTGTCAGTAATGTTGGGGCTGATACTTTGTGCAAGTCTGCTGACGCATTGCTCGCTCGTCGAGTACGTTTGTACGAACAATGTGTTGATAGTTTATGATGGAGAGGAACGTTCCCCTTTGATATGAACGGCTTTGTCGCGTAATGACGTCTGTAGTACAAAGTTTTGTAACGGTTGTTGTTAAGTAAAGTTTAGGGGTGACCTTCGCGACCCATGCCAGCGTTATTTATAGTCTTCGCAATATTTAAATGACTTAGTTGATTGTTTTCCTTTTGAGCTTCGTGATTCTAGGTCCAAGCTTGGCCGATAAAATTTCAAATGATGGTCAAGATTATGTGCGACTCACGGCCGTATTCAGAAACACCACTATGAGATCTCACAGTGCTCGCGAACGCATAGTGCATATCGAAATTGCTTGTATCATATCCACAGAACTATGAATAATAAGATTATTCATATTTCTGTGATCATATCCATAGCTAAGGGTTCGTTTCAAAATGTTCATTAGTACGGCTTTTATAATATCTGCAACTTTTTTCTTGTATCATATAGGCTAGCGTTTGACCACTATCTCACCTGTTGGTAAGTGATGATGCGAATAATGTAACTACCTTAGCAAGACGACAAGACAAGTATAGCAGCAAGAACAAAGCCTTACAATCCTAATTACGTATATACACTATAGCATCTTATATAAAAACTTTTATTAACATATTCGGTTCGCTAAGTTCCATCATAATGTGCGGTGCCAGCTGGCTTCAAAGACGGGTTGGGATAGTTGCACTATGTGAACTAAAGTTATTTTTAGTCAAGCATCAGGTGAGACAGTGCTCACGAACTTGTCAAAAAAAGTTTTAAAAGCCCATTGTTGTTCAAATGCAGATGCTGTGACGTGAAGTAGAAGTGAATGGCATGCTTTCCATCTCATCCATATATCATTCTAGTATCTTCTAGAACAAATATTAAAAGGTATCTTCTTCCACAGCTGACACCCTGCAATCTGAAGCTGGTTCTGACGGCAACAGTGAACACGCATCATCAGGAGACGAAGACTCGCAGATGAGGTTACGACTGAAGAGGAAGTTACAGAGGAACCGGACCTCCTTCACGAACGACCAAATAGACAGCTTGGAGAAAGGTGAGAACTAGCTTACTTTAATAAGTGGAGAAGAATAATGTGTTATAATGAGATCACGCCCTGTGTGAGAGACATCTTAATTTTTTTATTGTAGATAGGCAAGCATTTGACAGCTAGCTAGATACAACTCTATCACCTGATAGAAAGTGACGATGTGATCGAGGTTGTAAAGTGATTGCCTAGAATCTGCAGTACATTACAGATTGGTCATAGAACATTAAAATTATTTTATTTTCATAATAATTGGCTGGTCCATTATAGCTACGGCCCCCAAACTAGGCTAGGCCTGTATTTTGCGTGTACGTGCTACAACTCTGGTCACAGTAGTGAGTGCAGAAACTAGACATTGAGTATGTTATGTATGCTCAAGTATGCTCATACTACAATCAAATTTGACGTGTTTGTACCATTACATCAAAAAATCGAAAATACTCTGGAAAAGATCACGGCAAGCGATAGACTAAAAGACGAGTGACATCCTTTTAAAATAAAAAAGGTACTTAGTTATATAAGGTTACTAAATAATATATACATATTTAATTTATAAAATAATAAAGCTTAAAATGTGGCAGTCTGAGATATTTCTCCCCATATCACTGAAAATAGCTAACAGATTAATTAAATCATTTATTGAGATCAAAAAATATTACAAGGTGTTCACCATCTTCTACCACAAAATCGCTTACCACCATAGAATTATAACATTAAAAACGGGAATTTAACGTGACTTACGCGATGTCGATATAGCGATCGACATATGTTTCGGCCTCATCCGGAGGCCTTCTTCAGGATCTTGAGTGCGGGGCGCTCGCCGACGTGTCCAGCCCCGCACTGCGGGCCGCTGCTCGACATCGCGTAAGTCACGTTAAATTCCCGTTTTTAATTCTATAAGTTTAAAATGAACGTGAGTTCTTATAATTATACCTGGATCAGTACGTGCGTCTACTTAAACCTGCCTTATTAATTTGTGAAGACGACGAAAATAAATAACGATTATTATAAATATTAACAATGAAGAGAAACCAATATTCATACTTACCATTACAATCACACAATAAACTTAAATACTCATAAGACCATCAAATAAATGACACCCTCAAATAAGTCAATCACCATAAGTGGTCCCTAGAGTCTTCATAAGCCCATTTCTTGTCCCTTGTTTGCCGCCGAGTTATTAGTAAATAAACAAACGTATTAGTAAACAAATAAATATTGTCCCCCTAATATTTGATCAGCTCTCTGATCGTGGCACTGGGCCCAATTACAGATCAACATTAATGTTCGGTTTATATATCTGTTTTGACTTCGGATAAAATATTACTTGTTTCCCATACGATAATAAATTAGAATAGAATATCTATTCGCTATATCTATGCTATCATAGATATAGCGAATAGATATTTTTTTTTTCATGATATAAGGTAACAGGACAAGCACGACGCTCGCCTGATGGTAAGTGATGACGTCTACCTATTACAGATACAGCGGCATGCAAAATTCTGGACTGCCAGAATTTTGCATGTCACTGCACTGCACCTGTTGTTACCTTGAGACCTAAGGATGTTGAGTCTCACATGCCCTGTAATTTCACTGGACACCTTGCCATTTCAGCTGAAAAACATTCCTATTTCACGGCTGAGAATTAATTGGCAAAGTGGTGGTACCTCCCCAAGCGGACTAGCAGAAGTCCTACCACTACAAAAGTTACCGTATATCATAAAAAATAATAGAAATTTTGATTTTAAAATTATCGTGAATTTGTAACATTATTATTGTTATATACCGGCTGTAATTCACGTACCTTTAGTCGAATTTTCTCGACCTAGGTTTCGAGCGAGTCAGTCGCTCTTCCTCGGGAGTGAGGTCACGCGGTGAGATCGCGATGTTCACTGCGGGCCGCCGCTCGCTGCGCTTGGCTTGATAGCCGGGGTGGGGGCGGACTTGGCGGCGATCGGGAACGGCTGTTCCTTTTCGGTACCGAGGATGCCTGAGCCTGATCATTCGGGCTATCTCAGGCATCCTCGGTACCGAAAAGGAACAGCCGTTCCCGATCGCCGCCGAGTCCGCCCCCACCCCGGCTATCAAGCCAAGCGCAGCGAGCGGCGGCCCGCAGTGAACATCGCGATCTCACCGCGTGACCTCACTCCCCAGGAAGAGCGACTGACTCGCTCGAAACCTAGGTCGAGAAAATTCGACTAAAGGTACGTGAATTACAGCCGGTATATAACAATAATAATAATAGAAATACTTATTATTGAATACCAGCTGTAACTTTGCATATAAACAAGTTAGTCTCCATAGACTACCATGTTACCATGGGCGGTCTTATCACTAATAGCGATCTCTTCGATACCACCTTTGTATAGAGAGATTATTGTAGGAAGTAGAAGACGTTGGTGTACAATTAAAAGATCTTTATATTAAGATTGTACATCTTCTCAAATGCTTTTCTTATTTTAACGGCCAGCTACCTTCCAATTTCTAAAATAAAACCTTTTTTCCAGAATTCGAACGGACGCACTATCCAGACGTGTTTGCGCGGGAACGACTGGCAGAAAAGATCGGATTGCCTGAGGCACGTATCCAGGTAAAATAAAAATCCAGTTTACACCATGGTAAGGTATTTTAACGATGATGGAATAACCGTAACCCGATAAAAAGCAAAATAACCTATTGATCCGGTTTCTTTGGTGACGGTAGATTTTGTTACAGTTTTTCATATACTGAGCTTTTTGCACTATTATTGAGATATAGGTACCTAACCTAAGTATTTTGTAATGTAACCATGGGTTTCTAGATAATAATAACTATATGTACTTATACTTAGGTAGGTTTATTTCAATAAAGGAATTCAATAAAGGAGAAGGTTTTCAATTCGTCGGAATGTTTTTACTTTTTTATGTGTGTTAAAAAACGGTCAAGTGCGAGTTATACTCGCGCACCGAGGCCTCCCTACAAACTGGTCAAACTAGGTCAAAATTCATACTTAAATTTGTAGTTCGATCCATGGAAAATGTATTGCACCAACCACAAATGATAAGTTTGTAATAGTAAATTTACCTTTTTTTAGGGTTCCGTAGTCCTGACAAGGAACCCTTATAGTTTCGTCATGTCCGTCTGTCTGTCTGTCCGAGGTTTTGCTAAGAGACCGTTAATACTAGAAAGCTGTAATTTTGTGGGGTATGTAAATCAATGACGCCGACAAAGTGCTGTAATTAAATTTTGAAAAATATTTTTTTTTTTAGGTTAGCTCCCCTATATGAGAAGTGGGGATGAATTTTTTTTTATCGTCTACCCCATCGTGTATGGATGAATAGGTCTTTTAAAATGACTTAAGAGTTGCTAATACCATTTCTCGATTGAATGCTCCATTTACAAAATATTAAACTTTGAAGTGCAAATTTTTGTTCCAGTAGGGCGTCCCCCCCCCTCGAAAAGCTATACTGCTGGCTGGAAAAATCTGGAAAAAATCGTGATAATAGCGCATTTCATGAACTTTAAAGGAAAACTATAGCGGTTAAGATAACTTTATTAGTTTAGCAGTAATAGTCGTTGAACTTCGGTGTTGGATAATTTTGTACCAAATACAAAATTCTTAGGATAAATCCTTTAAATTGACAAAGACGGAGTACCTATATAGTTACTTGTTTATAACGGGTAAAGACTTGCATTGAATAACAGGCTACTACGGTACCCTACACTGCGCGTGGCCTGACACGCACTTGGCCGGTTATTGTTATTATAAGATCGTTTAAAAAACTAAAAAGAACCGACTTCAATGCCGCGCTATTAATTTTCAGTACCAATTTTGAGGTGTTTATCTCCATATCTCTGAAGATACTAATCAAACCTCGATAAAATTTCCATGGTACCACACTTGGGATATTTCCTTTCCAACAAAAAAATAATAATATAAATCGGTTCATAAACGACGAAGTGATCCGCGAACAAACATAAAAAAAAAGAAAAAAACACACATAAATATACGGTCGAGTTGAGAAAACTCCTCCTTTTTTTGAAGTCGGTTAAAAACTACATATTTAAGTTTTTAAATGTATTCTTTATTCCTATATAAGTGTTTCAAGACCTTACTTCTTGCCAAGTTTCATGATTCTAGGTCAACGGTAAGTATTCTCTATACAAAAATGTTCGATCCAAAACCTACTACATACCTACTTACTACCTAGGGTAATTTTGGTTGACCTAGTCTCACAGCACAAGTAAAGGGAAAATTCCGAAAAATAAAAAAGTAGATTAAAGTAAATTTTGGTATATAAAATTAAAATTAAGGTAATATATAAAATTAAGGTAAATTTTTGTACTAACAAGTTTTCGCGAAAATCTAAATTTGCCCATATCTTTTTATCGTGTTGACTCAGGACCTTGATTTTAAAATACATTTAATATATAAATTCCTGAGAAATATGCAGTTTTGATAAATTTATATTTGTTTTCTAAGAAGTTGTTATGTTTAATGACTTAATTGACAGATTGTAACACCTACATGAAGATTATACTTGAGGCCTCCTTTTATTCTCTTCAGCGAAAGAGTTATAGCCTTTAAATTTTAAGAGACAGGGTAATGACAATTATGCATCACGGTAGTGACAATTTTTTTTTAATGTATAAATATTTGTGGGTTGCACATTACTAGTATTCTTGTTAACCCCTCCAACAAAGCTAAATATGCTTGTGTATGGAGTGGGTTCACGTCAATAGTGCAATGGGTGTGGTGGGGATCGAACTCACGACCTCTCGATCGCCAGTCCGACACCCTATCCATTGGACTATTGCCGCCGCTACTTTGTATTAAATTGACTCCACGGTGATGATAATTTGGGTAATTTCTGAGAAATATGCAGTTTTGATAAATTGATAAGAAGAATAAAAAGATCTATTAAGTCGTGCATGTCATGACACGGTGATGATGATTTTTTCTTGGGACACAGTTTAAAATTATTTTGTGTCTTCTATTTATCGTTAAATTATTATATTAGATTTACGTATTTAGATAGATCAAGTATTGTAATATGGTGGTTATATGTTCAACTAGACATAGAAGTTACGAATTATTGTGAATCCTGTTAAAATATTTCCATTTCGGGTTTTGGTACAGCCACGGTAATGATTTTTAACACTTTCAAATTAGAATATAAATATTAAATATTTTAAAATTCCACCTGTTGATTATGGCAACATAAAGGAAAAGTCCATGTTAATACGGTAAATGTCCGAAAAATACAAAAATACTTTAGATTTTGCATTTATTTCTCCGGACATCAAAACTGTATATTTCTTAGGAATTACCCTAAAGACCTACGTATCTGGTATAAATTTCAACTTGCTAGGTCCACCCGTTCCTGCGAAAATAGGTGGTCACACGGACAGACAGATAAGAGAGTGATCTTATAAGAGTTCCGTTTTTACATTTTGAGGTACGGAATCCTAAAAATACATCCTCCTCTTTGAAGTCGGTAAATAATTACTAACACGGCATTTGAAGTCGATTTTTGTAGTTTTTTTAAACGAACTTTAATTATTAAATACAAAATTTACAACAAAAGTATTTTAACGCTATCATGCGTAATATTCATTTTATCACCTACGCTTACAGATACATCAAACCACAAGCGAAAATAAAGCAGCAATATCCACCGACACGCTTGTCCAATCAATGCATGCAAATTAATTCAATTTTTAAATAAATCTGCCAAAACACGCCTTTATTAAAACCGGGATGCGTCCATAAGGGCCTGTTTACACTGTGTGTTTGCATAGGCACGGGCCTCATGTAGATGCGTCTTTAGCAAACATGTTAAAAAAACAAGGGTTATATTATGATGAAGCATTGCGTCTTTGTGCAAATAATGCGTACATATATGTAATCATTATTACTACATAGATTATGTAAATATTACCGCCTATGGGAACACGGTACGTAGCGGTTTCATTGTTGTAATTTTTGGATTGTTTAATTACGGTACTAGTGAAATGGTTATGAATGTTGTGGTTTTGCCTACATATACGTCGTTTTGGGCGGTGCAATGTGACTTTTTATGTACCACAGATTAAAGTGATGAATAAAACGGTCGCTATCTTTAGGTGACTTAAGATTGCTTGACAATATGCATATTCTTATATTACTTTTAATTCGAGAGATACACGTGCATGTCAATAAGACAAGGTGCTGAGACAATTGACTTAAGTCCAATCTATAAGTGCAACTATCCTTACCCTAACTATCGTAACTAAAAGGTAGCTTACCACCATCAGCGAGAAAATCTAACCTAACCTAACCTAAGGGTGTTCCGGCAGCACAGCCCATGAGAGTCAGACCATTATTGGATTAGCGTGTTCTCCAACATTGACCACATCATCGCTTACCACCAAGCGAGAAAGTGTTCAAAGGCTAGCCAATTAGTTATAAGAAAAACTATCTACAAAACTAAGGATTTATTGACACCTTTATCATCATTGACATCGTATTCAACATCAACATTATCAAACTGCTAAAGTGCCTTCTAAATAACAATTAAATCTGCTACCCCGCTTTTAAATTTAAAACGTTTTAAATTTAATTTACGTCTACATAATTTAATTTGTAAAGTGCTTTCTGTTGGTTCATTTTTAACGTTCCCCTGCTAAAGCTTAGAATAAACTACTGGAAAAGGGTATTAAGAAAAAATAAAGGGTATAAGTATATGTACCTACCTATATAAAGGGTATCCAAACATTCTAACATAGGTACACATTTGTACTTAATACACCTATAAGTATGTAGAGAGAGTGGATATAGATATATGTTTATATGCAATACGCACTAGGTATTTTTCTGTAGGTACCTAATAATAGGTACTTGTCTATAAAGACGATGACGACTCATCAACAGATGGACTAGCGATCAACCGCGTGTCTTTATAGACAAGTAACTATTATTACGCACCTACAGAAAAATACCTAGTACGTATTGCATATACACAAATATCTATATCATGGACTAATGGTCAAACGCTGATGATGAGTTACGATGCAATATACGACAGCACTCTTGGAAGATATACAGGTCATAATGTTTAGATATTTTTTTAAACAAAGGTTACTAGCAATTTGGATTGCACCGTGCTTGCACATTACTAGTATTCTTGTTAACCCCTCCAACTAAACTAAATATGCTTGGGTCTGGAGTGGGTTCACGTTAATAGTGCAATGGGTGGAGATCGAAATCACGGCTTTTCGATCGCCAGTCCGACACCTTCATTCTAAATCTTTAGGACATATTTGTTAAAGCCTGAATGGTACACTAGAAATCATCAAGTGAGAAAAAAAAACGCCTTTTACTCTATTTACTAGGTACATAAAAAGCACTCAGATTAAAACAAATGAGAGTGCAGAAATATTTATTGCGGCTTTAGATCACTATCGCACTTATTGAACCTATTGCTTGTTACAATTACATGAACAAATTGAATACATTCACACATAAATACATAAAGCCACGCCGATGGTGATGTGGTCGCTCAGCGACAAAGCCCTTGCAATAAATTTAAAAAACTCCCCTTTTTTCCCGTCGGGGTAGGCAGAGACTACTTCTTTCAACATGCTACGATCCTGACACGTCTTTCGCTTCTTCTGCTTTCATGAGCGCCTTCATACATGCTCGCCGGTTATAGGTACTTTTGACTTGGCATTTCTTTAAAACGTCTCCGATCTGGTCGTAATACGTTCGCCTAGGTTGGCCTCTACCGGCTCGCCCGTACACTCGTCTTATAAATCTGTTTCGTCAGTCTTTCTTCATCTACCCTCTCTAGTCCTTGTCATCCTTGTTTATGACGTAGGACTAAATATGAATAATCATCTACATTTTATTTATTCTCCAACATCAACATACAGAAACAAAAACTCGCTACTTACTACCAACATGACGAGCATGAAACTTTCGAGGTTTTCTTGTTCGCGCCAAGAAAAAAAGATGGCGGCAACATTGTCCTCGGTGTAAGCTTCGACATTAACCTCGTGTCGTCGGGCCGTCGTTAATATTCCGAAAGGAGTGCACAACTTCGTGTGCAAAGAGTAAAAGTAGAAAAAAGAAGAGCAGTTTGAGCTGGGACACTATTTTTTACCGACTATTACCCTGTACTAATCGAAGTTTATAAATTCGCAAAATATGATTCCAATTTATTAATTACGGTCTTTATTTTGGGCTGATACAGTACTCTACAAAAATGTCGAGTAAAAGTGAATAAAAATAAACAAATTACCGATACTTGCGATTATCGCAAACGTATATACGGAGTGTCTCACAGTGCTCGTAAACGCATAAGTAGTGTAATTTAAATAATAACTATATTATTGACATAGACAGGTAGGTATTTGAGTGAATTCACCAGTATCTGTTGGTCAAAATCTTTTTGTTGCATTACAGCTGTAGCTGCATTTCTTTTTTACGTTTATTAATATCGCTCGTTCTGTACATAGAAATACACTTTTGATATTTTCGGCCAGCGGTTTAATATTTATCTACGAGAGTCGAGAAATAGCGCTGTTTCTTACAAATATTTCAAGATATCAAAATTCATAATCTCCTAAACACAATAGAAAACCAATTTCCATGTAAAATACATAAAACGCCGAATAAATAGAAACAGATTTTCATTAAAACCGTTTTGGAACAAACATCCGAAATATCGACATTTATAATTGAGAGGCGCATCCCTACATAATACACTCTTATGTATTCTGTGTTCCTGTGATCATTGACAAGCCACTTTGGTCTGTAACATTGGGCTGCAGAGATCAGTTTTGTTTGCTTTACCGGGCAGTTAGGCTTTCGAGGAGGGTACGATTTGTTCAGAGAGACTTTACCACGTGTTGCCCTCGGGTTCAAGGCTGCGATGAGATGGGGTAGCCATGTGGCAGGTGTCACGTGGATTTTTTAGCCTATTTAACACAGAATCCATAGTTTTTTTCGATATATACGCGGTTTTTTAAAGTTTTAGTGTTTTGTACCTAAAGGATGCCAACGAGACCCTATAACTCAGACTCCGCTGTCCATCTTCGGTACTTCGACCACTCAGACTATCATCCAGACGGAGCCGTGCCTAACACCCGTGTGAACGCAAGTTCAGCAATACTAAATGCTTGAGTAATAAGTTAAGAATTAAGTTTAGTCTGAGTTCGACCATTATTACAACAAATAATGAAAACAAAATTGAGTAAAATATTAAAGGAGGAAACCCATACAAGACACATTGTATTTATCGGCATTTTTCTCTTTGCGTTGACGTTTGCTGGCACTTCAGATGGCGTTAGTAGGAAATTAGTTCGCGGTAGCGTTTTATTTTGATAATTAGACTGAGTTAGAGTGATCAGAGTAGTGAAATGAGTATGTCACTGTAACAATAAAATAATTTTTAGAAATCATCTCTACGGTAGTTCGGAATATTTCATGTAAAATCGTGTGCGAGTCCGACTGAGTTAGTTCGACTCGCACTTGGCGCTTTTTTATGGCGTTGTTTTCATGCAATTCCTGCTGTTTTTTTTACGTAAAGAACCTATATTAACTAACATTGTGAAAAAAAAATTACTACAAGTTGTGTCGAATTAGACGATGATAAAATATCTCAACAACTGTAATATGTATTTTTTAAATTTATATCTTATAGGCAGAGTTTGACCTTTATCTCGCCTGGTGGTAAGCGATGATGTAGTCGAAGATGGTAAAAACTCTAGGCCTAGAATTAACTCTCCCTGGCATAGGCGACATCCCGCTTAGAAGTAAAGCCATATATTCTATCACGCCAATGGGCCGTAAATTTTTAGAGGTCCTAAATCACCCATGATATTAAGTTCCTCAAGGATTCATGATCATGGCCACCTTCGCCAGGGGTGTGGTATCGATCCCGAGCCTACCGGAAGCGGGGTGCGTTTCCGCTCAGAGGGAGGTGTTTTGAAAAATTGGCACCTACAAATATTCCTACCCAAAACAAAAAAAACGCAACTCTATCCACCTAGAAATAAAGTCCAATTCTTGTCAGCGTATAAAGAGTGCTCAGATTTCCCTTGTTTTTATGCCTTTGATTAATATTACGTTTTTGTGTGTAAGATAATGATTTTCTTCTGGATGTGTAAATAGGTCTTAATGACGACCAATAAGGGAATACAGCAAACTGAGGGGAAAATGTCTTTAGTAATTTTAACATTGTCAGATATTTTCATGCCAAAGTTTCATAGATGTGCTGAAATGTTCAACGATCTATATGAGCAAGTGCTTTTTAGGGTTCCGTAGTCCTGACAAGGAACCCTTATAGTTTCGTCATGTCTGACTGTCTGTCTGTCTGCCTGTCTGTCTGTCTGTCTGTCTGTCCCAGGTTTTGCTAAGAGACCGTTAATACTAGAAAGCTGTAGTCCCTGGTCTTTAAAAATGACTTAAGGGTTGCTAATACAATTTTTCGATTGAATGCTCCATTTACGAACTTTAAACAACTTTAAAGTGCAAATTTTTGTTCCAGTAGGGTGTCTCCCCCCTCCCCTCTAAAAGCTAAACAGCTGGCTTGACAAATCTGGAAAAATTCGTGATAACAGCGTATTTCATGAATAGTCGTTGAACTTGGGTGTTAGATAATTTTGTACTAAATACAAAATTCTTAGGATAAATCCTTTAAATTGACAAAGACGACTCCGTCTTTGTCCTATATAGTACCTATATAGTTACTTGTTTATAACGGGTAAAGACATGCATTGAATAACAGGCTACTACGGAACCCTACACTGCGCGTGGCCCGACACGCACTTGGCCGGTTATTTATAACTATTTTTTATTCGAAAAATTTAATTGTATACGCCATTAAAAATCACAACATAACATGTAATTCAAAACAAGTGTATTATGTAGTATTTACGAAAGCTTTATTTTCAGTTTTGTTTTACGAGTTCAAAATGGAAACTCGTTATGAAAATATCTGAAACTGTCCTATGTGAAGAGAAACGTATCAAAAACAAAACAATATGAATACTACTTATGTATACGTACCTATATATATATTCAAACTAATTAGCAAACTTTACAACGGCTCGACAACACCAAAACAACTGCACTTTACATTCGAAACATGAAAATAACGCATATTAAAACCATATTTTCATTAAAATATCGTGGAACATAGCAGACAGAAAACAATTAAGGTCCCACAACTCGTTTATTTAATAAAATTATGGGAAAAACCTATTTGGTGAGCCCTCTAACTATATTTGGTCGTTACTATGAGGGTAGGCGAACAATTTATAAAAGGCCAGTGGAAATAGCTGAGAGGCGGGAAAAGGCCTGTCATGACTGTCATAGACAACATATCTATAGACGCGGGAAATGGGAGACGTCACAATATTTTATCGTGGCGTTAAGCTGGGACACATGAATGGGAAATGCATAATGTTCTGTGCGTAATGGTTTCAATGTTAAATTTTTTCATCTTATCCTATTAGTATATTTTTGGGTAGGTATTAGGTATAACATATTTTCGGTTAGCGTAAGTATGCGATTACCTTCTTATTGTTAAATTTCGAAATTAATTTGACAATAAATTCAGATAACTTTGCTGCGGTTGTCTTATTTGTATATTTTATTATACCTAGAAATTTGAAAGCTTTATGGCAAGAAATAAAGAAAACCAATTTTAAGGCACGCATTTTCCTTCTGACATGAACACAACTTTACGACCCTTCGCGCAGTTCTTTGCGAGGGTTCGGATAAAATATTGTCGGTAACATTCTAGCGAATTTGTTGGAGGCCGAAGCAATAATATTATGACATATTGCCTTATGTGAAACCTCTTTGAACGCGCCACCGTTTCCGGGAATTTCCTTAAGGGAGCCAAGTACCTACTACATAATATTCCTTTCTTTGCATTGTGTACATAGCTGAAATGGTCACTACTTTGATCGTTCTTTTTATTCCCTCATAAAAGAGTCTTTATGAATATTTTTATACGAGTACTCTACGCAACTCTTTTATTGAATACGTTAACTTTGTACATAAAAATATAAGTACCAAGCGTAGATAACATAAAACGCAGATAACCGATTTATTTGCGTAGGGATTCATAAACATTTCCCAAGAAGTGAATTCTGAGACATTAAATGAAAGAGGATAGTTTCGCTGGAACAACTAGCTAGAAACTAGGTGTTACAATATTCTCAGCCTGAATTCCGGTGGCATAAACAAAGCGCGGGAAAGCGGCGCCATATTGTCGTCGCCATGACTCCCGGCGGCGGAAGTGACGCGCACGTGAGGGCTACTTCCGGCTCGCGTTCCGTTCCACGCAGTTCAATGTCACAATATTGTGCCGGATAAATTGTGCTGAAAGTTTTTAGGATGAAGAGATGAAAATGATGAATTAATTTAGAAGAATCTCTTTCTTCTGAATTAACGATAGTTACGTTATTACTTACTGTTAAACGTTCTATTAAAGGTCATCGTTAAACTATACCGCCCCAGGCGGACTAGCAGAAGTCCTACCACTACAAACAGTCACATTTTAGTGAAGTGTGAAAACCACTAGAGGTGCTGTACTGATTTCATACAAAATACATACGATATCGAGTACAGTTTTAAAACTCGTCCTAAGGGTACTGGCATGGCGTCGAATGTATCAACATGTTGGCGGAAGTGGCGTTGTTTTACCTATCTGTCTGACATTATGAGAGACACTATCATTGTTAGAGCGTTTGCTTGCAGTGTCAGGAGCGCCGATAAAAATGCTTTTCATTCATACATTATTCGACTTCCATGCATTATTTTGTACTTTTTCATTTAAATTATTTTTGTTTATATTTTATTATGACAATAGCGCAATAGATATTTATATACAGTCAAAAACCATATTGGCTAGCGCCAGACATCACGCAGAAACTTAGGTATTTGCGACATCTGATTTCGACAAATCTTAATTCATAAGTAGTTGGAACCTAGGTTGAAGCCTGCTACTGGCTAGGTAGTGGTACACTACAACCAGTGGTAGCTTATGTAGCATAATTTAAGTTTCACATGCAATATTAAGGTCGAAGCACGACGGGCGCAATTAAGTGATTTGATCTATCACCACATCTATCTTTAAGTATAGAACTAAGATGAGCATCAAATATTTATGAAGTAATTAAATCTCCAGGTATGGTTTTCCAACCGTCGAGCAAAATGGCGGCGGGAAGAGAAGCTCAGAAGTCAACGTCGAGACGCGCCAGCGGCGTCGCCGCCCGCGCCGCCCGCTCCTCGACTGCCTCTCAACGGAGGCTTTAATTCCATGTACAGCCCTATACCACAACCTATAGCCACCATGAGCGATACCTATAGGTGAGTAAGATTGAGACACCTTCGCAGATTTGCTAAAGCTGTTATATTTTTTATTTGTTTAAAAAGTTTTGTCAGTTATTATCGAAATTTAGAAAAAATATTAGGTGATTTACAAAAATAAAAATATAAAATATAATACCTATATGTTAAAAATATAAAATATCACGCGTTTGTCCATCAACAAAAAATAAATGTAGGTAAAATAAATGTGAGCTTATTTTAGAGTCAAAATTGTCATTCAACAATATAGTTCTGAAAAACTGCAACACCAAATTAGGTAGTTAACAACATTGGAACGACAACATTTGTTGTAATTAGAGTTAGGTATATGCAACGTATTATATTAGTCATGCTTTGATGCACTTTTATTAATTAAAAACCTTATTTTACCAGTTGACTTATGTCATTTTTGATAACTAAGATGAATGCACTTGCTTGCTAGATGAGAAAACAAAGTGCAAAGACATCAAATCGTAATTATTTAAACAACTAAAACTTTAAAAGTAAATGTTTTTTCACTATTTCCATCAACACCACAGAATACTTAATACTTACCAACACCAATAAAATAAGCAAAAGGAACGTAATCTATCCGACAATGTTTTGTAACGCCATCTATCATCGAGCAGCGACACTAATTGAATTGCGCGCGAAATCGAGCGGCAAAGGTCGCCTCCTTCCCTTGTTTTCCCGCCATTGCACCGACTCCAGACTCTCAAGTTCCCGAAGGTCGGCCGCCTTTCCACTTGAATTGATTTTTAACAGTGAACTACGAGTTTTAGCTTTTGTCATCGAGCAAATCAACTTAGAGATGAAAGTTCCTCTTTAGTTAAGACCGGAATATTTAAAGTTTCTTCTATGGATATATAGGTACTCCTAATATTTACATAGTTCTGAGTAAATAAGAATCAGTCTTACGATATGGATTTATAAGTCCATAAACAAAGTCCATACTTGTAACTATTATTTATTTTGTGATATAGCAATAATTATGTAGCTTTGTTTAATAAGTCACAAAAATACCTCCGGAATCGTCGCAGTAAACAGCTGATAATAGACAAACACTAACCGGACCGGATATAAATCTGCAGTAGAGACCATAGACTACATAATTTTTTTTGCGATTTTTTCTTTTCAACCAGCTTTTTGATTGCCTCATTTCGTGCAATATTGACCGTACGCTTTCCGACAGTTCGATGTCGGGTGGACTCTCGTCGTCCTGCCTGCAGCAGCGGGAAGGTGGCTACCCCTACATGTTTGGTGACGTGCTGGGCAGCGGGGGTTACTCTCGAGCGCCAGCCGCCCATCAACAACACGCTGCCTATACGCAACCTCAAGCTGCTGCTAGTACTGGTGAGTTTATTTATTTTTATCTCTGAACTTTTGTAGTGGTAGGACTTCTGCTAGTCCGCCTGGGGACCGCACCACCACTTTGCCTATTAATTTTCAACCGTGAAATAGGTATGTTTTTCGGTTGAAATGCCAAGGTGTTCAGTGAAATTACAGGGCATGTGAGACTCAACATCTTTATGTCTCAAGGTAGCAGGCGTAGTGCAGTGACATGCAAAATTCTGGCAGTCTAGGTTTTTGCATGCCGCTGTATCTGTAATAGGTAGACGTCATCGCTTACCATCTGGCAAGCGTCGTGCTTGTCCTTGTTACCTTATATCATAAAAAAAACTAACTTTTCTTTTATAAATGTATAAGTAGTATTCTATTCTTAATAATACGGACAGCTTACCATGAGACGCTGTCCTGTCCTATTTGTCTTATAGGCAGCTTAATGCTAACCTGTGTTTTCTTGTGTTATTAGGAACCTTAATAATATAAAGTTAATTCTATACGTTTAATTAAATTCAATTTGCTTATACCAGTGCCTTATTATAATTACTAAAAGTCATTATTCTCAAATAAATTAATTCAGAGGCATTTTAAAGCTGTAATAAAGAATGTTACTGGGTTAACGCTAGAGTTTTCAGTTTAATTTAGTAAAATTAAACTGAAAACTAGCGTTAGCACAGTCATAAAAAGGTCAATGTTTCAGCAAAACTTATTTGCTACAACTCAAAAGTATGTTCATGTTAAAATGTGTATTCCTAAAGAGAATATTCATAAGAAATTCCTATTTAAAGTCACTTAGCTTACGGCAACAGTAGCACGCGAGTAAAATGTAATGTAAATAAAATATTACTGCGTCAACGAAATCAAGATGAGAGCTCATGGAAAATATTTACCAACTCCGTAATAAAATGTAAAAAACGCTGACTCAAGAGCAAGGGGCGTCTGGCTCACAAGACCGCGACATGACGGGAAAAACAAAAAAAGTCGGTAAAAGGGAAAATAGGAGTTCATGCCCCGATTGGATTTGCTGTTGTCTGTTCCTTACAAATGGCTTTTAAATTGATTTTGAATATCCAATGCTTTTGTTAACAAATAGCTGGAACTTCGAGAGTTCAATTCGTATTCTAGATAGATTGGATGTTTTGACTACACACATTTTTCAAAACATAAGCATAAAATATTATGCAGAGAGAATGTGCGAAGCGGCACCGCACCCATTGTTTTAAAAAGCCGTAACTTTTCCATTTGATATTATATATCACGCGGCGGACATTTTTAGCCGTAGGTGGCGGAAAGCGGTATGAATTATTGTTGTTTGGGGCGTTTCGCGGCATTGTTCGACGCCGAGTTTCCACCACGGACCGTGAACAAAAGACTTTTTCACAATTCAAAATGCACGCTCTCGTTTCATTTACTCTTTTGCGCTCTTTCGACGGGCGCATTTCCAGCTTCGTGCGGTATTAAATAATGCGGATTTGTTCCACTTTTCGCTTTTTGGCTCACGGTTCCTTTGCGAATTTAGAGTTGGTGAAAATTTTCATTTCCCATCGTTTCTGGAGATTAAAAATGACGATGAAATGCTTCTTATGTGCTTATTTTTAATGATGAAATCATATCAAACAAACACACCACAGTAGCACATACTTTTCGAAAAATCATAAATCTTCTTCACTGCGGTGATACATAGGCATTAGCTCTATATTATAACATATATTTATTACGTGCACTAAGCCTGACATTAGTATATGAATTACGCTTAAATTCTACATTGTAATCTGAAAGAAACAGCAAACCTATCTCCAAACGTAGGAACACGGTAAATAATCGACAACTCCATCCGTATAGCTCGCCATAAACAAGCGACAGCGTAGACGATCGACTAAAGAAGAACTGTTTAGCGGCGATAATAACGCATAATGAATGTAAACTCTGTTACGCCGTTAGCTACCCCTGTCGACGACATCTGGAATCTAAGTCAGTTGTTAAATTTTAGCGATTTGTAGTTTCGGATATAAGACAGAATATCGGTTTTAGTTCCGATGATTTATAAACGTATAAAGATATTTTGACTTGGCTAATATCAACAAGCAAATTAATCACATTTAGAAATTAGAAAATGTATGTTATTGAGAAACAAATATAATATCACACTCACGTATTTTTGAAGTAAAATCGTAATTGTTTACATATAGGTACATATTTCAAAAAGATAAGTATTTTACCGGCCCGGTTGTAATTATTTAAAACTTGGTAGAGTTTTTTGCATACAATCAGGCGATAACGATAGCAACGACACTGGAGATATTATTTTTGACTGTAATCAACTAAAAGATTCAAATAACTTAATAATCTAAATTTTTGAGTGCAAATATCTATAATATCTTAACTTTTTAGTGTATATAATCAACAAGGAGATTCAACTATCTTCAAATAAAAACAAAATATAATCAAATCAAATAAAAACCCTTGCCTTATGTACTTACCTAATATGTATGTATATTGTACAAGAAATATAAAATACTTACATATGTATCGAATACCATTAGCCTATCATCGAATAAAATGTATCGTCAAAACTAGACTTTACTGTAGACTTAAGTGTAGAGTCGTAATTAAAAACTAGGCAGCTAGGTCACTGCATTATGTAGGCCCTGATGGTGACGGTCGCGGTAGTACGAGTGTTATCTCGTGGCCGCACGCTAGGGGCGGGTTATTGGAAAGGGTTGATATTGCGACGACGTGTTAAATATCGCTAATCGCTAATATATATTGTAAAATAATATGTATACATTTTGTCGGTATTGATAAAATATTTTTATGATCCATTTTGAACAATACCTAAATTGGATGTTAATGTATTCCTTAATAAAAAAATTGAACAAAGCAAAAATATAATCATGTATTATTAAACTGTATAAAAAATATGTTCTATATGAAAATAAGGGTATATATAAATTACGATTTACCTACAATTCATCGTTTTATGACAATCGGAAAAAACAATTCAGCTATTATGAGTAATTTCAGTTTAGTCTTCATCCATGAATAATTTAAAGCAATTCAATTAAAAACCTACCTTTATCAACGATTTTAAGTTTTAACACTGCGTTAACCTTTAACGTTTTAGAGCTATTAAAAAAATGTCTAGAGTTATACGAGATAAATATTTAGCTGAGTAATCAAAGCACTGAATAACAACCAAATTATAAAATTCGTTGATAACCAACGATTTTGAACAACCAAATAGATAATTTGCAACGTATTGAACACAGCATTAACTGTTCACCAGACTTACAAATAACAATTTCAAGCTTTGCTAAACTAGAATAGCAAAAATTATCGTGCTATAATATGCAGCGGCGGCTGTAACCACTATAATAGCCTGGCGGACAGATCTCGTCATCGATACGTGACGGCTTCATGACGGCCAGCCGGCAGATAACCCGATTGTGTGTAACGGAACGCAATCGGAATCCCATTAGACGTATGGTCCGATACTGATACAGCCGTAATAGGTTCCCGATATTGTGTTAACGTGCAGTTTGATTGACTGACGTTATAGAGCTGTAGCTGTATAGATCGGTGTTAGACAGATTCTATTTGTTATGTGGTGGAGGCTTGGTGAGCTATGCAATCGTTGGAATAGGTATACCTAATCGTAATGCTACTGGGTGATCATAATCGCATTTACCTTAGCCGTTTATGTGGTAGATGCGGCAGTATTCTGGTTTAGTAAAAGTACATACTTTACTCGCTAACATTTTATGAGTATTAAAATTACATCACAATTAATTTAAAAATCGGATCCGAAAAATGCCTTCCCATCGAGTCGGTTTCTGCAATTTACTACGTTCAGAAATCCTTGACATTTAAATTCGAAAAAATGAGTAACTCTAGTCAAAGAAGTTAGATCGCGACCAAATATAATATACCTCACATAATATTCATGTAACATTTTAATTTGATGTATTCAAAATAGAATACGGCATGGGGCTATTCACAAACATTCGAAATTCGGATTGAAAACTGCCACTACTTCGGATCGGATCTTTTAAATTTATACAATGCTCAGGTTGGAAACTTAGGACAATACAATTAGAAAAATCTGTGATACTAATCGGAAAGGGTTCCAAAAATAAATAGCTCGCAGATTAATTAAAATAAGGCTTTAGAATTGTGATTTGACCAGACTAATATTATAAAAACGTTTGTTTGTTACTTAATCATGCCTAAAAGGATGATTCGATCTTACTGAAATTTAACAAGATACTTTATGGCATGAGGAAGAACATAGGCTACTAAATTTTTGGAGTACGTGAACGTAGTCGTGGTGGGTCGGCTAGTCTGATAAATTAGGGTACCTATGCTGATAGAAAGTATGCTTACATCTCAAACTACCATAAAAAAGGCAGACGGAGCCGTGCCTAACACCCGAGTGAACGCAAGTTCAGTAATACTAAATGCTTGAGTAATACGCTTCCACGCTCAGTTTGCTACCAAGCGGCAGCAGAGAAGGACGCGTCCGTGCGGTATTACTTCGCAGCGTTGCTTACGTAGTAATCATGCCGTATTGACTATGCCGGACAGAGCGCGGAAACTTATTACTCAAGCATTTAGTATTACTGAACTTGCGTTCACTCGTGTGTTCGGCACGAATCCGTCTGCCTTTTTTATGGTAGTCTGAGGCTTACATCTATTTATACCTACTGAGGCAAAACTTTTTATAGCCATTATATTTTCGCGAAATTGCATTTTTATTATCCTGGGTTGTATTAAGAAAAAGCTAGATGTTGCGTCTTACACTCCTTAAAACTATCCATTCTATGAAATATAGTTATCCCCCTATGAAAAATAAACAATTTGTGTAGAGATTGTGATCCCTCAAAAATAATAAACATCAATTAATATGACTCGACATTTCATTCCAACATCTAAACACGCAAAGCCGAGTGATAATGTGCAATTTTATTGACATCCCCTTTTGTTCATAGGTGTAATATCAGCGGGTGTGAGCGTGCCAGTGCAAATACCATCTCAGGGGCCGGACCTCGCTTCGAACTATTGGGGTCGGCTTCAGTGATCTCAGCTCTTCGGATTCCCGCATCGACTATTGTCGATGGAGAATCCGACTACCGGCCTGCCGGAGACCTCTAGCGGAGACCTCGCGCACAACTACGCCGACGCTCATTTGTCTATGAGCGCTATCAACATGACGGCGGGACACGATGCAGTTTTGACGGGAGAAATGCAAGAACAAAACAATTCGTAAAACCAGTGAAAACTTTCAGTGAAAAACAAAATTTATTTATTTTTTCTCTGTTACAAAAATATAATAAGGAAACTGATGATGTTCAAACGTAGCGGTAAGTGACCGTACACGATGATAATGTACGCCGCTTTAACGTTAATAATTTGCATGTAAATTTAAGACGTTGTTGCATTGTGTGTGGTCAATAGAATAAGTCGAGGCGTTGTAAATATAGTTACTACTGGCGCCATCTACTGTTGAGTAGCGAATGCTCGTCACAGCCTCGTGGCGGCAAAATGAGAATATATAAAATTGTTTGTGCCAACATTTTGTAATCGAGTACCTACTCTTGCTCTCCCTACAAAATACATGTTACCCCTTTATCCTTTGATGTATGCAGTAGGGGTGCGAAAATATTAATCTTCACAGAAAAAAAGCGGCAATGAGCTTCGTTACGGCTATTTGTTGACACCCCTGCGTTGCTTACAAATTGTCATACAGTTTAATCATGTTTGTATTATTATGATATGATTCTTGTATTATACTACACTAGATGTTGTAACGTGTTGACTCATAGCGCAATCCTAAACGAATTAATTTATCTTATTTATTAATTAAATAATATTAAATATTTACCATAGGAATGTCAGTAACGCTGTGATTAAATAGTAGTAAAATAGATTTATTTTTACCACGAAATCTGATGTCTGGAATAAATTGTGTAAAAATTATTTTTTGGATATAGTAACATTTATGTACAAATATGTATACTAACAGTTTAAAGTAGTTTAAATAGTTTTTTTGTAGTATAATAATATTTCATTTCATAACATGGTGCTTGTTTGGCACAAGATAAAACAATTTTAATTATAAAAGCACTGTACATTATAATATACACAAACATTATTATTTTTCAAGGAAATGCAATACGATCGTGGTATAGGATTTAATATAAAATTGTATGTAATGTAATTTAGTATGTATTTTAATTGTATTGTAAATTATTAGTCGATTTTAAGTATAGATTGAGGAAATTACAGTGAAATTTATTAATAAATACTGCATTAATCATTCAAACGCTTCTTAATTGACTACCCTATGAATTTAAAATTGGAACACTCGATCCTAAAACCCAACTTTAAATCCCAACAGATGTAATAAAATACACTATAAATGCCACCCTATTTAAACAGTGTTGCCACACATAAAAAGCGTTTCCCCAACTGAGGAAATTATGCTGTTAACTATATTTGGGCGGTACATATTAATTTTGTGTGCTACCCTCATACGCTGCACCCTAATACACCCTTATAAAAGGGAGGGTTGGACAAAAGGATGGGATTAACCGTGTTGTGTTGTAGGCATTATAGTGATCTAAATTGTGTCGAATGCTGCTATTTATACAGAGTGTTCGGTAATCTATGTTCACTTCCAAAGTTCCAGCCGTAAAACACCTTTTTATTTCCAAAAGTTCCAGCCATAAAACACCTTTTTATTTTTAGGAAGCATTCTGAAATTACAATTAATCAATATTTTACCTGGGAATGGAGTTTATTCTAATTGCCAATTAAAATATTCTAATTATCTTAAAGATTGATCGATACACTAACGCAGAATAAATAGAGGCAGAATCGTAGATCTAATCTAAGTCATAGAATAAAAGTGTAAACCCAAAGCATCTACGTATTTTGCCTTTTTCACAGAAAAGATAATATTCCTACGGACAGAACATGCACTCTCTGACAGCAAACATGCGAGATAAAACCTAATTACAACGTCGATAACGTTAAAAATACGACTGTCATCGGTTATACCGTGGATGACACGCGGTAGGAAAAATCAGCGAGTGAATGACGTCTGCCTATTTCCTGAATACGAGTACCTATACCTAATACACAAAGTTCTAAAAAGTATAAACAAGTTTCCACATCACAGGAAAACCCCGACTACGGTAAAAAACCGGTTTAACCGGATCATTAATATAATCCCCGGCAGCTCGTTCCATTTATATACATTTTAGATACTTCGACGGACATTTTAATAAAAGCTTGTAAAAATAGTCCAGTGAGTGAGGTTCGATCTTAAATCCTTTTATCAAATCACCCTGTTTATACCACAGAATTCTATCACAAACAGTCGTCCCTCAGCACAATAGATAACTGAAGATTATCTACGCGTGTAATTGGTTTAGGTTTGTCCGTCTGTCTGTTTGCCCCTATGCCCATTGCATTCGATTTGGACTGGAGTGTTAGATTCATCCCAAACTTGTCGGATTATGTTTATAGGTTTTAAGTTCGCCAAGGAATATATATATTTTTTTGTATCATATATATCTTCTGGAACACCGTAAGTCAGGTTATGCCGGCAGATTTTCTGCTTGACCGTGGAAAGCTACTTTGTTATTAGGTATATGCTCCCTCATAAATATAGAACTTAAGTACTTGACTTTATATACATGCTCTATATATGCCTCATACTACCTAGATGCGCCTTCTGAGGTTTGTCTGCGTTGCATTTTTTTTTTTAAGTAAAATATATCTCTCTAATACCTCTTTATAAAACCCTGTATCGCAGAGGACTTTACTAATATACAAATCACAGACAAATACAATTACACCCACACACGGAACAATAATTGTTTGTAGATCACACAAAGAACTGTCCCGTGTGGGAATCGAACCCATGACTTTCGGTTTCGTGGACAGGCTCACTAACCACTAGCTAGTGCTAGACCAACCGGTCAGTCAGTATGTAGATGTACCTATACTTACTTCTGTCTGTCTGGCAAATTTATCTACCGAGTTTGTTACCTGTTTTATCAGAATGAAGAAGAAGCTTGACGGGAACAGTTTTTAGGATTCCGTTCTCGAACAGCGAAGGTTGCCAAAGGGATACTTTTAAACCCACGTCGCAAAAAGAAGGGATGTTATAAGTTTGACGTGAGTATCTGTGTGTCTTGTCTGTGGCTTCGTAGCGCTCAAACGGCTGATTTTGATTTAGTTTTTAGGGTTCCGTACCTCAAAAGGTAAAAAAGGAACCCTTATAAGATCACTTTCTTGTCCGTCTGTCTGCCAGTGTGTCACCACCGATTTTCTCAGGAACGGGTGGACCTAGCAAGTTGAAATTTATACCAGATACCGAGGAGTCCCTATTAGATGCATTAAAATCAAGGTCCTGAGTCAACACGATAAAAAGATATGGGCAAATTTTAATTTCCGCGGAAACTTGTAAGTACCAAAATGTATCTTAATTTTCAACTTTTTTATTTTTCGGAATTTTTCCTTTACTTCTGCTATAAGACCTTGCTTTTTACCAAAATTGATAATTCTAGGTAAACGGGAAGTACCCTATAGGTTTAGGGTCGAAAACCTATAGGGTACTTCCCGTTGATCTAGAATCATGAAATTTGGCAAGAAGCAAGGTACAAATAAAGGAAAATTTCCAAAAAATAAAAAAAAGTTTAAAGTTAAAGGGTGTCCCCATACATACATATAATCGCCAATTAAGATAGGCCTCCGAGTTATATGAGCGCTTATACAATTTAGAGGTCTAGCTTAATTGGTACTAACCAATGTTGGTACGGAAGCCTCGGTGGGCGAGTCCAACTCGACTTAGCCGGTTGTATTTTTTGTTTGATAGGTGCCTTGCTCGAGAGTTATCTTAGCTTTGATTCATAAAAATCCGTTCAACCATTTAAAGACTGAGCATTTTTTATGAAATAAACTTTCGTAGTTCTGATCAATTCGAAATTCGGTATACTCTTACTTCAACGATATTGTAAGAACTTGGTAGCGTTGACCTGATGCTGGGACATCTGCTGCAATCTGAAGAATACTCAACTCCACGCCAACTTACAGCAGAGATGTCGTTTGGGCTCATCGGAATGGTCTCTATGAACATATCGTGAATAGATAGGTCGGGGGTGATTTCAAATTTTTAATTTAAGTATTACTCTCAGACTACACTGTCCAAGGCCATAATGTCCGCCCGTCACAGAACAACAGAGAACCGTAATAAGTAGATGCTTTGATGTAAATATTCAACTGGAGTCAGTTATCCAGCGCATGTATCATTGTAGTCTTCTTCGCAATAAGTACAATTTTATCTTAGGCCGTATCGTCACCTAGCATCAGGTAAGATAGCTTGTCAAGTGCGTGTTTGGCCACAATAGCAGAATAATGAGTTCCAATCGTTGATTTAAAGATAGTCATATGTATATGTCTATGGTTCGTTGCAATGGCATGTTCCCAGTTAGGAAAAAAAACCCAGTTGTCACCTGTCACTATCACAGATTTTGTTCCCAGTTGTCCTAATCTAACCCAACCGAGCAGAGCCCGAAAAAAATCCCAGTTGTCACCTGTCACTGTCACAGATTTTGTTCCCAGTTATCCTAACCTAGCCTAACCAAGCAGAGCCCGAAAAAAATCCCAGTTGTCATCTGTCACTGTGACAGGTTTTGTTCCCAGTTATCCTAACCTAGCCTCACCAAGCAGAGCCCGAAAAAAGTCCTAGTCACCTGTCACTTTCACAGATTTTATTCCCTGTTGTCCTAACCTAACCTAACCGAGCAGAGCCCGAAAAAAATCCCAGTTGTCACTACAGGCGTTTTTTTTTCCTACTTGTCACCAGTATGGACACAATAAGGTGGGACAACTGGGATCATTCGGTTCCAATGATGAAACGTTGCGATTAATAATAATAGCATAAGTACTGATATTTATTCTGTGACAATAGTCAGGATAAAATAAAACCTCTTGGAATAACTAAAATAAAAATTGCAGTGACGTATTTATTACAAGCGATTTACAGTCTATTATTATTTCAAGCAAAAGTTATAACCTCTCTTGGAATAACGTAACTTTAACTTATTTTATAAGAAAAATAAAAATTGCAGTGACGTAATATAATTTTACATTTATGAATTAAAAAATATAGATTTCTTGACAAGCGATTCACAGTCTATTATTATCAGGTAAGTACATGCTAAAGTTATACCCTCTCTTGGAATAACATAACATTAACTTATTTTATAACTAAAATAAAAATTGCAGTGACGTAATATAATTTTACATTTAAGAATTAAGAAATATAGATTTCTTGACAAGCGATTCACAGTCTATTATTATCAGGTAAGTACATGCTAAAGTTATACCCTCTCTTGGAATAACATAACATTAACTTATTTTATAAGTAAAGTAAAAATTGCAGTGACGTAATATAATTTTACATTTATGAATTAAGAAATATAGATTTCTCGACAAGCGATTCACAGTCTATTATTATCAGGTAAGTACATGCTAAAGTTATACCCTCTCTTGGAATAACATAACATTAACTTATTTTATAAGTAAAATAAAAATTGCAGTGACGTATTATAATTTTACATTTATTCATAAAAAAATAAATAGATTTCTTTACAAGCGATTTACAGTCTATTATTATTACAAGCTAAAGTTATACCCTCTCTTGGAATAACGTAACTTTAACTTATTTTATAAGAAAAATAAAAATTGCAGTGACGTAATATAATTTTACATTTATGAATTAAAAAATATAGATTTCTTGACAAGCAAGGTGAAACTAAAGCACATAGGCTTCGATGGCTGGGACACCTCGCACGCATGGGAGAAGATCGGGCCGTGAAGCAAGCTTACTTGGGACGAGCAAAAGGCCGCCGCCGAGTCGGACGCCCAAGATACCGTTGGTCAGATGTTGTCCAAAAAGATCTGAACCAACTCCAGGTGTTCGATTGGCAAGAGGTCGCGCAATCCAGGGAGCAATGGCGTCTCTTATTGTCGGAGGCCAAGACCCACTTTGGTGTCAGCGCGCCAGTGCAACAACAGCAACAACAACAACAGACAAGCGATTCACAGTCTATTATTATTACATTAAATAAGTAAGGACTTCCTAACTTATGATCACTTCATGTTCATACATATATTTGGCAGATCATTTGGTAACGCAAAATCGAATAAGTACTTACCTATTTTTCTTTCTTTCTTTCTTTCTACCTTACATTAGAGTACAGAATATAGAATAGGAAAATATATTTTAAAAGAATTTAAAATCATAACTGTTTATGAGGCGAAAAATATATTATTAACATCTGAGCAAAAAACATTATAATTTACAAGTGGATAAGGAACGGGTTCTTTAACTATAAAGCGTTTTGTTTATGAAGAAACAAAACAGGATGTTTTCTTTTTAAACAGATTTCACAAAAAACGAGGAGGTTCTCAATTCTCCTGCATTTTTTTAAAATGTACCCGATATGACCGTATGAACCGATTTGGAAGACTATTTTTCTGTTTGACAGAATATGCTTCCCGTCTGATCCCATTTTAATTTTACAGATGTCTGATAAGTTTATCCAGACATATGGAGATAAACACTTGAGGTGTTTATCTTAGTACTAAACATGACTAGCGCGGCATTTAATTAGCTTTTTATTTTGTGTTTTTATTTAGTTTATGTTTACATATGTGAATTTTGTTTACATATGTTTTACAGAGCCTTGGTCCCAATTCTCTTTAAAAGAAGATTTTCTTTTAAAGAGAATTGGGACCAAGGTGATGACACTGAAGTCAATAATATATTATACCAAATTTAATTTTTAATGGCATTATAATTCATAAAAATAATAAAAATCAACAAAGAGATACCATCTACCATATTCGTATACGTGCTTCCATCTTCGACCGCATCATAACTTACCAACAGGTGAGATAGTGGTCAAACGCTAGCCTATATGATATTTAAAAAGATACAAAGCCAATATAGAAATAGGCTAATCGATTATTTTTTCCAAACCCAACAAATATTTAAAAAACACTTTAAATTATAGAGATAGAAACGTACTCGTACAAACTATAGGCAGAAGTCCCAAGAGTGTTCTACCACTATTGGGACTACACACTATTCGGTCTATTGATCCACAGTTCGTATTTTTTATCTTAGGCTATACAATCACTATTTTAAATGCATTATTTATTTATAACTCACTAACCCTATGGCTTAGTCTTATTATTTAAGGCCCGGTTTCACCTATCACTGATATTAGGAACTTATCTGACGTATATAGTTTTTAGTATTAAAATAAGGGACTTACCCCTAACATAACATGAATTTTACTTAAGTAATATGTGTTTAAATCGCAAACGTTTGACGTTTACAAATATCTGACAGACTGACAGACAACTTTGTCAGGAATTAGTGAAACTGGGTCTATTTAAGTCTTTATGTCTTGGTTAAGTCTTTATTTCTTTGTGCGTTTTGTATAATCACAAACTTTGGTTAATTAAACATATTTGTATATAATGGCGCAGCCAGCTATCTTGGTTAACCATTTAATCAACAGCCTAGACTTTTTAGACTTTTTCTCGGTGCGCCGCGCGGATTTTTTTTTATGGGCAAAGGTAACAGGACAGCACGACGCTCGCCTGATGATAAGCGATGACGTCTACCTATTACAGATACAGCGGCATGCAAAATTCTCTGGTAGTCACTGCACTGCGCCTGTTACCTTGACACATAAAGATGTTGAGTCTCACGTGCCCTGTAACTTCACTGGACACAGGCTTCGCGAGAAGCTAAGTTATACTATATGAAACGTTATTTACAACATAAAAAGATACACATTTCATTGAGATAATTCGGGGGCGTCGCGTCGTGTCTCGGTCTGAACTGACCCTTAGCCATTCATACAAATTGTTTTAACGTAATATAAGGGTATGTTGCTCAACTCATACATTGTTTGAATATCTCATTCAGGCCGCTAGTTGAACGGCGCCGATTAGTATTAAGGCTAGACTGTTAATTGGATGGCTAATTAAGGGTTAAATATTCCAAATCGTCAAATTTTTGATTCTACAGCAAACAGTGAAATATTATTTCTTTTGATCAGAAAAAAATATATGATGTAGTTCAAGAAACATTCTTGATTATTAAATGCTTTAAAACACGATATTTACGACATGACTCGATCATAAAAAAATACGAAAATGTATAAACTCTGACTCACAAAAAATATGCCAAAAATAGGGGGGGAAAAGGAGATTTAATGGATTGTTTTTTTTAAATAATCCTTTTTTTTTTAACGCAATATAATATAAATAAACTGGCCAAGCGCAAGTCGGACTCGCACTCGTAGGGTTCCGTAACACAGTTAAGTATTCCATAACTATGATTTTTCGCAACTACAAAATTAACTTTGTTTTTCATAGTGTTTGTATGAAAAACAAAGTGATCTTTGCGGTCGCCATATCTCTAAAACTGCTGACTGTATCTCGTTCAAACCAATTTTCGTTGTTAGTTTTTATTGAGATCTACAGCATATATTTTTTTTAGATTTTTCACTCCCATACTTTAAAAGTTAGAGGGGGGAGGGGCACACATTTTACCACTTTAGACGCGCCTATCTTTCAAATGATTGACTTTGAGAAAAAATTATTTTAAGAACCTCAATGTCTTTTTTAAAGACCTATCCATAGACACAATATCCATAGACACCTATCCATCCACACGTATAGGTTTGAAGAAAAAAATTTTTTTTTTGTATCAGTTCCGTGTATGGGATGCCCCCCCTTAAACTTTTATATTTTTTATTTTTGTATAAAAATCGGAAAGCGGTTTACAGAATACATCTACCAACCAAGTTTCAATTCTGTAGTCCTAACAGTTTCGGAATAAAATGGCTGTGACACACGGACGGACAGACAGACAGACAGACATGACGAATCTATAAGGGTTCCGTTTTTTGCCATTAGGCTACGGAACCCTAAAAAGCGGCCAGCGCGCCTTACTTCAGTAGCCTGCGAGGCGCCTTTGAGGTAGGACCTGTGTCACTTTTGTTAGCTGGCTGACAGTTCCCCGCTACGCGATCGGAATATCCGTCACAGGGACGGAGGTATCGCAAAATACCTACTGCGCTGAAATATAGTGGCCTTAAGCTTCTATAAGGGTACCGTTTTTTGCCATTCGGCTACGGAACCCTAAAAAGCGGCCAGCGCGCCTTACTTCAGTAGCCTGCGAGGCGCCTTTAAGGAAGGACCTGTGTCACTTTTGTTAGCTGGCTGACAGTTCCCCGCTACGCGATCGGAATATCCGTCACAGGGACGGAGGTATCGCAAAATACCTACTGCGCTGAAATATAGTGGCCTTAAGCTAGCTGGCTGCAACATATATACTAAATAATGACTAACTGCTTAGTAGTTTAATCTACAATGTAAAATTACTGACCCTTATAAGTTTTTTTAACGACGCCATCGATAAAATCGTATGGCATCAAATCAAATATAATGCATTTGATGGTTGGCAACCAGGGCCCCAAATCTAATGCTATTATTTATTATGAACCAGCGAACTACTATATAGCAAGCCTTTTTGCAGCTCAATGGCCCATTACTATACAATTCTTAGTCTGTATGATGTGCTTAAACAACTAAGGGCGAACTTCAAACCAATAAGTCTTATTTACTTTAACAATATCACAAAATATCATTAGTACTTTGGTTAAATTAAGGAACCTTTATGTCAAAAAAAGATAACTACAACTTCTATATGGCATGGCGTTATATCTGTCAGCTAACTATCTGAAACTATATCAGGACCCATTGAAACAAGGCCGTTAGAATATATCTTTGGTTATGACATGGCACGGTAGAGTGGACGGCGACCTCAAGGATTCCGTGGGTTTTATGATAGAAGCGGCGTTGTTTCGTCGACGTCTGTTGTCGACGGATTTCTTTTCGAAGACCGCCTGCGAACAAAAAATGTAATTAGATCATTCGGTCCTTCATAAGTGGGTTATACAGTAGGTGATAGATGAACAAACCGCAGTCTTAAAGTTGCATGTACTTACGTACCGACTTGGCTAAGTCGTCGGAGACATATTAGATCTTAGCATATACATAAATATGTTATGCTATGTCGGCCACAGAGGTCGACTATTATTTTATTTGCGAATAATATTTTACCACTTATTAAAAATTAGGGTTCGCGGCTCGTGGCGATTTGCTGACTGCCGAGCATGTTCGTCAGCGATTTAAGCATTTTTGATCGCCGGTATTAGTTTAGAGCAATTTTGAAGACCGCGTGCCTACGGGGTTTGGAAAAGATCGTTGAGCCAAAAGAAAGCATATTTAAAACATCCTTTTTAATGACCCACTCTATGAACGGTAGTTTCCGTAGAGTTAAGCTTTAGTTTAAACGCACAGTTTCTGGTACGCAAATCTACATTAATGTCGGTATTATTGAACGACACTCAAGCACAGATTCACTCTTAACTTAAGTCACAGAATAAATAATAATACAACTTAAATATAGTATAAAGCCATTTCATTGGTTTAATCGCGCCTACTTAGCAAATTGGTTTCATTCTGTGCTAGGAGTAGGTAGATTGATGGTTGAGACTTGAGTATCGTTTTATGGTATTGGCCTAAGTCACAGATATATATATATACATAGATAACGCAAGTATCATGATTTGTATTGAAACCGAGTGTGCCAACTTTTTAACGCCTACTGTGACGTCACAGACGAAATTTAGTGATGGGAAATTCAAACCGATTCAAAGAAACCGATGCCGCCGACGCCCCTCCGCTCCGCTACGATTCCAACGATTCAACTGGAACCGCCGCCGTGATTGTCTCGCTTAAACTCATAGATTTTATATGTGTGGTCCCACTCGCTCGTCTCCGCCAACCACGCCAGCAATTACTAGTACAGCACGCCGAGTAGTTTCAATGTGAGAAGTCGCGCTCACCGCGCTTTGAACGGTTTCATTCTGTCGATGCTTTTGAATACCTTTGCATAATCTCAAGTGAGTTGACAGAAATATATTTATTGATATTTCTTAGAAACACCAGGTATTAGCATATTTATGCCTGGTAAGAAACAGTAGTTTTTGATAACCTAAAAATCACGAATCGATTAACATGAATGACATCGATTTTCTGACAGACGAATGATATTAAACGGAATTATTAAATATAGAATTAAATGATTTAAAAATTTAAATTAATATAGATATACGCAGATCGCCATCTTAGACACATCCTTAGAGGCGCGAAAACAAGTTTGTACATGTGTCATGTTCCGCCGTGCCATCTGCGAGCGAGCGGTACCTCGCCGCCCGCACCCCCTTTCGGCTATAGGTAAATCGTACACGGCACGATTTAAGATCGTTTATAACGATAATTTAAGATCGTTTACAAGGATAATTTAAGATCGTTTACAACGAAAGAAAACCGACTTCACATACCGCGTTAGTCAAAGTACTAGTTAGTAGTGGCTAGTTATAATCGTGTCATCTAAGTATACACAACAATGTAAATGTGAAACAGCACAATGATGAGTAAAATTCATTTTTTGCGTTCACAACAAAATTCCACTGAAAAGTATCATTAAAGTCCACATCTTTGCTGTGGGTATGACTTGGACTAGACTTATGACATTTACTTGACTGAAATGTGACTTTATCTTGCCTTTACGACTTGAATCTACAAAACTTGAATTATTCTAATACTTTGACACTGGGTTTAATACACTTAACGTGTAGAGCCATAATAATACTAAAAAAAAATAGATGATTTCATTTACAAAAAAGCAATTCAATATTACAACGTAATGGAAAACATACAATAATACCCAGTGTATGTGACACAATTTTTCCCCGTGGCTACATAATATTGGTTATATTTTTCCTGCTGACCATTTGTGGCATTGTGGTGTGTATAATAGTAATCAAACCGTAATCTATACTAATATTATAAAGAGAGAACATTTGTATTTTTGTATGTTTGTAATGATTTGGCTCAAAAACTACCGGACCGATTAAAAAAATTCTTTCACTAATATATAGAATGGACTTTCAGAATGAAAATAGGCTATATATTATCCCGTTTAAATCAAAGGTACATTCGTGGAGACCTAATTTACAACCTAAGTCGACTTAAAAACGGTCGAAAAAACACGTTTCTTACGAACGCTGCTCAATTGAAAAAAGATAGAAGAATATTTTCTAGGGAAGAGTTGTACAACTTAATAAGACCTACAAAAAAGTCTGCGACAGCATATGTCTATCTCTAAAGGTTGACTCACAGTAACCATTTTAATCTTTAATTTTTTGTTAAAAAATATTACATAACTTCCAAGGCTATTTTCAAGTATATAGTATTAATCCTTATCCAAATGATCTATATCTATGATCTATATATAAACCACCCCGACTGATCTATGCATAATCTTTTCAATAAAAGCATTCCAATGACTCTAAACACGACATTTAAAATCTGAGCTGTAAGTTGGTGTGGATTTGAGTATTCTGTAGAGTACAGGAGATGTCCCAGCATCAGGGCAATGCTTCCATGTTCTTACAATATCGTTGAAGAAGAAGATTTTCGATCAGACCTATGAAAGTTGATTTCATAGCACAATTAACTAGAAAAAAGCTCATAGTTTTATAACGATTGAACGAATTTTCATGGATCAAAGCTAAGAACACTCTCGATGAAGATATCTATCAAACAAAAAAAAATATCAATAATACAATCAAAATTGGTTCATCTGGTTGGGTGCTAAGATGCTACAGACACACAGATACACACGTTAAACGTATAATACCCCTTGGTATTATACGTTTAACGTTCAAACGTTATGATTTGATTGATTTTGATTCCATGATCCCACTACCTCTGTACGAAAACCCATGATTCATGAATGCACATAAAACTTTCATTGGTAGGTATATAGCTAGGATTAGAACCAACGACCGTCGGGTCAGAACTGAACGGATTATCATGCGGTGTTCACCAATAGCCAGAGTGTTTATGAGGAAGGTTTAGGTGCATAATTAGTTAAGGTTTTGTGTCAATTGGTTGAAATATGACGATGATTGTTAAATATGTTAATATTTTATATTTAATGCAACAAACTGATGCAAATTTTGTAGGCATATATGTTCTACCCGTGCGAAGCCGGGGCGGGCTGCTAGTTCATTAAATATTTATACATCCAAATAGCCAATCTTTATTTAAAACAGCCATGCCTATGGTTTTACCTAGGTGTATTTTAGTGTGCGTTCGCCCAGCAAAAAGTATCGCCTTTTCAAGAATTGAATGATGCAGATAATTAGTGCCTTATATCGTGTAAATGTGCCCGAAATTTTAAATATGTGCCTCCAACGGCTTCAGAGTTATTTAAGACTAGCAGCCCGCCCCGGCTTCGCACGGGTAGAACATATATGCCTACAACATTTGCATCAGTTTGTTGCATCGAATATAAAATATTAACATATTTAACAATCATCGTCATATGTCAACCAATTTACACAAAACCTTAACGAATTACGCACCTAAACCTTCCTCATAAACACTCTGGCTATTGGTGAAAACCGCATGATAATCCGTTCAGAAGCTATTGAGATTATTGCGAACAGACAGACAGACGCAGTGATGGACATTGTTTTATAATACTTACGTAGCGATATTGGACGGCCCTTTGGCGTAAAGGATAGTTACTCTGATTCTGACCCGAGGGTCGTTGGTTCTAGCTATATACCTACCAATGAAAGTTTTATGTGCATTCATGAATCATGGGTTTTCGTGAGATCATTAAATCTACCAATAATTAAGATAGTTTAAAAACTAAAACAACTGACTTCAATGCCCCGCGAGTCAATTTCAGTATCAAGTTTGAGACGTTTGTCGTCTCTGAAGATACTTATCACATCTCAATGAAATTACAATAGCACCACCTCGGAAACGTACCCTACCGATTAGAAAAATAATAATTCGAATCGGTTCACAATTGACGGAGTAATCACGTAACATACACACACAAAAAAAGAAAGAAAAAAGAAACATACAGACGAATTGAGAACTTCCTTATTTTTGGAAGTCGGTTGAAAAGTAGCTTAGCACCAAGGAGAACATCTGCCGCCGTAACCTTACGGCGTTCCTCGACGCAAAAAGTAGGGGTATTATACGTTTAACGTGTGTATCTGTGTGTCTGTCTGTAGCATCTTAGCACCCAACCGGATGAACCGATTTTGATTTAAAGTAGGGGTATTATACGTTTAACGTGTCTATCTGTGTGTCTGTCTGTAGCATCTTAGCACCAAACCGGATGAACCGATTTTGATTTTATTATTGATAGTTTTTTTTTTATAGATGTCATTCATAGCTTTGATTCATGAAAATTCGTTCAATCGTTATAAAACTATGAGCTTTAATCAACTTTCATAGGTCTGATAAATTCGAAAATCTTCTTCTTCAACGATATTGTAAGAACATGGAAGCATTGACCTGATGCTGGGACATCTCCTGGACTCTACAGAATACTCAAATCCTCACCAACTTACAGCTCAGATTTTAAATGTCGTGTTTAGAGTCATTGGAATGCTTTTAATGAAAATATTATACAAAGATCAGTCGGGGTGGTTTAAAATATTATATTATATATATAGATCATTATTATTTTATACAATCTATACTATAATAAAACAGTAACTAAGAAAAATTGTACATTGAGTATTTTTTTGAAATTTAAATTTGGGGATGCATAATAAACGCTATAGATGCTGAAAATATATTTTTTTAAATTTTTGTCTGTATGTACTCGTATGTCCGTTTGAAAAATCATCACGCCGAAACTACTGGACGGATTTTAATGAAACTTAAAGTGAGCATAGCTTATACTATGGAATAACTTTTAGAATGTTGGTTATCCTGAAAAACATAAAAGTTTTGGTGGGACACGGGAAAAACAGGATATTTTTATGTGAATGTTATGCAATCTATTAGGTAAACACTTCTCAAATGATACTTTGATCAAATGTATATGTATAACAAAGTTTTCATGAAAAAAAAAAAAAAACAGGATAAGGGAATCGTTCCTGGTTCCGTAATTATACGTGCAGATTTACAATGTTATTCTTAAATTCGCTACAATGCATATGTACATGATTGGATCAGGTGGAACAGAGCTTGCTTTAAGAAGTAAAGGCTGTAGGGTCGAATCTCAACACGTTAGAAATTTTGTCGAAAATGTAATGTTTTTGTAGTTATTTGTTAGTTATTTTGCGCTTATTCTCAATCATTCGATAACATATTCGGATTCGGAAGCTTCATTTTTAATTTTATTCTTTTATTGATCCCCGAGCTGTTTTGCGCGGAAACATTTCCAATAAATCACTGATTTTTTCTAATTGATATATCAAAATTAACCGATCGGAACATTGTGAATTGAAAAAAGGCAGTTTCCGAATTCGAATTTGCTTTCGAATGATTGAGAATAACCCTGCTGATAGGCTTAGCGTTTGACTACTATCTCGCATGGTGCTAAGCGATGATGTCTTTGAAGATAGTGAATCCGCTAGGTCTAAAATGATCCTGAATACCAAGGGCTTTTTGTTGCTGGTCACCGTAAGGATACGCCGGCAGATGTTCTCCTTGATGGTAAAAAGCTATTTTATGTCAACAAGTCAGGCGGAACATCGATATAATGCTCCTACTACGTGTGGCAAAAGGTGGTTTGAGTTGTGACTCGCACGAACCAGCCATCAATCGAATAAAAGCATGTCACTAATCGATTCGCTCTCAAGAAATAACATTAATAAAGTAATAAATCTTTGAGAAAGATATTCGGATGATGGTGGTATACGCACTCTCTTTTGTTATCTTAAGTTTAAGGAGATCAGCTGAGTTCGGCAAACGACACTCGATCGTTCTTCTGCCGATGATGGATTAAACACAGGCCTCATTATTGGAATATAAGCGAAACGAAACTAAGCGCCCAACTATCTTTGAGTTACTCAAAGCCAACTATGTATGAGAGCTAAGCGAAGCTAAGTAAGATAACCGAGGTAGGTTTCCATTTGAACCATGTGATGTAGATGACGAATTGCTATGCCAGTCGATGTTTTACTTTACATTACCCATTATATCTGCACATATTACAGGATCGTCGGGTTTCCCAGCTTCTGAATTGGTATCGCTGGCGTAGTTCTATTAGGTAGAAATGTTGTGCAGTTTCGTACCATTTTAGATTCGTCATGTCTGTCCATCTGTCTGTCAGTCCGTATGTCACAGCCATTTTATTCCGAAACTTTTAAGATTACACAGTTAAAACTTGGTAGGTAAATGTAATCTATGAACAGCTTTACAAGTTTTATACAAAAATAAAAAAAATAAAGATCAAGGGGGTGGCTCCCCTTACATGGGAAAAGAAACTAAAAAATATTTTTTAATCAAACCTTTATGTGCGGTATGTTTTTGGATAGGTCGTTGAAAATGACATTGGAGGTTTATAAAACATTTTTTTTTCAAAGTCATTAGTTTGAAAGTTTTACACTTCTAAAGTGGTAAAATGTGTGTCAAAAGTGAAAAATCTAAAAAAAATATCCTGTAGATCTCAATAAAACTTTAACCGAAAATTGGTTAGAAGTCATTAGTAGTTTTTGAGATATAACACATTTTCCGAACCGCAAATATAAATTTGTTTTTCATAAAAACGCTTATGTTACGGAACCCTACGAGTGCGAGTCCGACTTGCACTTAGCCAGTTAAGACTTTCTATTGTTTAAGTTCACTCTCTTTAGATAAATACCCGAAAAACTTAAAACATGCTTTAGACAAAGCAATAAATGTCGGTTAAAATTGATCTAAAAACCACGCTATAGAATGCATTTTCATCGATATTTTAGCTTCCCTGAAACTTTCACCTGGATAACTAATTGGAAAATTTTTGAAATTTAAGTCGTCAGATTACACCTGAAATGACCGACAGACAAACAAGAAAGTACCTAACTTACTATTTCGTGCTAAAAAATCATCATCATTATAATAATTTACAAAAAAAGAGTGTGTTAACTTTTATTATGAGGATGGTCAAAAATGTATCTATGAGTACTCTCCGTACTCTAATTTAAATCGGATACATTCAAATTCATAGAAAGTGTCATATAAAATTATAAACATAATTATATTTCCATTTAGAATCCCTGAATTAACGAATTGAATTGCAAAGATCTAAGTCGAAGGGGTGGTAGTTTCTGAATCCCGGCCCGGCTGAAATTGAAAGGTGCCTTTTATTAAAGGTTATATATGAACGTTTTTAATAAGCCTTTCCCCGGTTGTCGAATTTATTGGAGTCGTCGTTGATGAGTTTTTCGATTCTGCTATCAATAGTTTAAAGCATCTACTTAGCTGGATTTTTTTATAACGGTCAACCATCGCTTTGATATAGATTAAACTGCTGTCCCGGGTGAAATATTGTCTAACTTTAGTCAAAGCCAAGTGGCTGACTAAACTTAAAATTTTGTTTCGTATTAAAAAGTTTAATAAAAGAATTGACTAAAAGTCAACGGGCGTTTATAATTGTCGAAAAACTTTACTTATAATGTGCCTTCTTCACCAAACAAAACACGGATAGGTGGAAAGACAAAATAGTCCCCTCGCCATGCTAGCCCTGCTGGGTAGAGCATATATGCCTGTATCTGTTTGCATCACTTTGTGGCGTCGTGTATGAATTAATCTTTACATAAAACCTTAAAGAATTATACACATAAACCTCTCTCATCACTCACTCTAATTACTCTAGAATCACTCTAGCTATTGGTGAAAACCGCAAATTATGTAGTTTATCGCAAACTGACAGACAGACGCGACAGGGGACTTTGAATTATGTAGTGATATAAAAGTAAAATTAAGAGTTGATGCTTAATGAGATGCCGAGAAAATCAAGGTGGTTAGTTGAAGTTAGAGGTATATATCTTTAAATGTAGGAGATGAAACGTTGGACGAGCGCTTCTCTATGAGGCTGAATTTTTGTGCGGCTTGGTACATTATAACGACGTTGTTATCTACATACAAGTACAATATTTGCCAAATTTTCGTCAGACAATATATTATTTAATAGTATATGCAATTAAACATTGGTTAAGTATTCCATTTAAAATACATTGTCATTAAAATTGTAAACCTATCTACCAAACTGGGCAATGCAATAGTGCCCATATATCGATGGTTAGTGTGGATTATTTAAATTAGGACGTGAATTGTTACATTAAAAAAAAAATTACAGCTTAGCAGATATAACTTCTCTTGGCCTAATCATAATTTAAAGCATTGATTTGAACCTTAATGAGACGAATAAAAAATTAAGTGTAGCCTCACTAACGTTAAGGTTTTGTTAAATTTTTGTAGGAATCGCGAACGAAGTCGCGGGTACAGCTAGTAGATCATATTATTATACTATATTGACTTCAAATTGATTGCGATCGGTGGGGATCTATAGAAAAGCTAAGCTTATAATAATATTTTCGTAGTAACTATGACCTATTATGTGGTTTGACTGCAAATATTTTATTAATTTTGCGATGCGTGTATGTAAAATCCGTGATATCTTCTAGAGTTTTGATTAGAATTATATACTGTAAAGGACAATTTTAATCTCTAATATGTGGCCAAGCTAATTAACGTAATTATTTGGATAAGGATTAATACTATATACTTGAAAATAGCCTTGGAAGTTATGTAATATTTTTTAACAAAAAATTAAAGATGAAAGTTATTACTGTGAGTCAACCTTAAGAGATAGCCATATGCTGTCGCGGACTTTTTTGTAGGTCTTATTAAGTTGTACAACTCTTCCATAGAAAATATTCTTCTATCTGTTTTCAATTGAGCAGCGTTCGAAAGATACGTGTTTTTTCGACCGTTTTTTTGTCGACTTAGGTTGCAAATTAGGTCTCCACGAATGTACTTTTGATTTAAACGGGATAATATATAGCCTATTTTCATTTCGAAAGTCCATTATATATAGAATGGACTTTCGAAATATATATTAGTGAAAGATTTTTTTAAATCGGTCCAGTAGGTTTTGAGCCAAATTATTACAAACAAAAAAATACAAATGTTCTCTCTTTATAATATTAGTATAGAAAAACGGATTCTGCTGCACGAACGTTCGCCCAACATTTTTTTTTTAAATTGATGGGTCTAGCTGTATATTAAATATGCAAAAAGATAGCTTAAATACGAGTATAAATGTGCCGTAAAAATCCAAATTTGTGCCTCTTAAGATTTCAGAGATATTTCGTTTTTTGCTGGGCGTACGTTTTGGCGATTGCTATATATCGGAAACGGCTGAACGCACAGTTATGATTTTGTATACAGATACAGTAAATTTGTGCATATTTGTGCCCGAATTTTCAATAACATGACTAGCATGGTTCAGGAGCTATTATTTTATTTCCTAGAAAATGGAAAACTGTGCTGGCTCTCGAACGAACAAGACCAAGGACTTCGTGTTAGTGCTAACTGTTACCCGTTATATATTCACACGATCCTGTAAAGTTTCGCCGGCCTAAAAACGTGTGTAAATGTGTTCTACGTCATTCTTCAGTTAAAGCAATATTCATACAAATTTCATAAGTGCCCGTAATAAGGGTATATCGATTCTGTTTCTAATAAGGATCGGAACGGAAATTCTAGCAGCAGGTTAAAATTGACTTCTAAGATTTGATTAGATTGTTAGTTACAAGTGAAGGTAAATAATAGTTTATGAAACTGTTGTATAATGAGGGGTATTAAAACACGTGTGTTATTAGACGAGTATACAGTATTACAGGAGTGTTTCAATACCTATGTGCAGTTTCATACACTACTTTATCTACACTCATGCAATGCAATTTAACAACTAAAATCTTCTTGGTTGATCCAACGTGAACTAAAATAGAAAAAAATATGTATAACATTAATTTGTTAGGGATAAAGTGTTATGATCTATTACATCATCATCATCATCATCATCAGCCTGTCAGTCCACTGCTGGACGTAGGCCTCTCCCAATGATTTATTTATTTATTTCTAATTCGGTATTGTTTATAAAGTATACTTACCTATAAATATAAACTGGGATTGAAGTTTATAACACGCATTTTATTTTTAGAGTAGATAAAATCGTATTAATAAATTACCTGCGAATAGAACTAGTAGGGCAGGCTATTATAGAAGTAACAGCGGGGAACTCTGGTACCGCGCGAACGCTTCTCGGTGGCGGTGGGAACGGTGGTCTGCCTAGGTTGTAGTAGTATTGAAATATAAACCCTGTCACTGCCAGTACCATCCAAATTATAAAAAGGAGAATAACTGAAAACATATTTCTGTATCAATTTTGGTACCAAATAGATACATACATACCAGAATTGGGCCCAGTCTGTAAGACAGCGACAACAAAGTCGAGCCAGCGCGATGCTAATGCGCTGCTGTATTTGGTTTACAAACTACGAAAGCTGTCAAATTTGACGGACAAGAAGCGTTTGCTTGCTATATAGCGGTTCGCTAATTCATAAAATTAATACCCTGAGCTGTGTTTAGTGAAGTTTCATTTACCTATAGGTAAAATTTTAATAAATGTTTGGACGGAGTATACTCGGAGTATACTTATTAAAATTTTGGCAGATCCAGGGTAGGATTTAGGTTTTTATTTTATACCACATAGTTAAGCTTTTGACCACTATCTCACCTGATGTTAAGTGACGATGCGATCAACGATGAAGCACGCTTACCTAGAAGATACCTCTCAACTCACAATTTGATGACCAGTTTGTTGTTGATTGGTATTGAAGGTTTTAGTAGCCGGAAAACACAGCAATTGGCAAGGAATTCCATTCTTTAGCAGTAAGTACGTATGAAAACAGTACAAAATGATAGTTATGGAATATATCTCATTAACAAAGAGTTATCGATTGTAATAAATAAAGTCAATTGTAATAAAATCGAATAGGTTACGCATTAGGTCATCACTAATTAGTTGGTACTCGAGCTGTCAAGAGTTAAATACATGGTTAGACGGCGTATAAAATAAGTCAGTTGTCTTTGATTTCAATAGGGGCTACCACTTTCTCGCTCACCAGGTGGCACCACTGAGTAAAATGATCCTGATGACAGCTGTCAAACTATACAATTTATAATTACATGCGAAATTACATTTCGCAGACCTTGCAGTCTACTAAATCCCTTAGTGTCAAATTCACACACGATAGGCGCTATTACCAGACACGCACGATTCACGCACGATTACCGCATCGTCGCTAATCATCAGCTGAAATAGTTAATGCTTGTCTGTCAAGCATAAACAAGCAAGCTAGTTTAAAAACTAACAATTAAGATAGTTTAAAAACTAAAACGACCAACCTCCAAGCCCCTCCAGTCAATTTCAGTAGCAAGTTTGAGACGTTTATCGTCATATCTCTGAAGATACTTATTAACAGATCTCGATGAAATTACAATGGGAACACCTCGAAAATGTACCCTACCGATTAAAAAAAAAAAATATTCGAATCGGTTCACATGACGGAGTACCTAATCGCGTAACATACAAACAAAAAAAGCATACTGACGAACTGAGAATCTTCTTTCAAATGCCACCCGAGTCAGTTACAGTAGCAAGTTTGAGATGTTTAATAGCCATATTTCTGGATATACTTATCAGATTTTGATAAAATTTAAAAGGGAATACCTTGGAGAGGAACCCTACTAATGCAAAAAAGAATCATTCAAATCAGTTCACAATTGTAGGAGTAATCGCGTAACAAACATAAAAAAAACGAATTCGGAACTTTCTCGGCTTGTGAAATCGGTTGAAAAAATTGATCTTACCTTTCTCCTGCCAAGGCGGAAAGATATGAGCTATCCTAAAATCGGCAACGGTCGCTCTTCTAATGGTGTTATTTATAATGTACTTCAAATTAGTCCCTAAATAGTAGTCGAAAGGGTAGATAGTCGCGTAACCGCCGACCAGAGAACAACAGATAATATTAGCCAAGGTGCTTATTAAAAGGAGAACTATAGTGATTAATATCATTATCACTATGAAAAGAAACCAGAAGTTGAAGTCTATTTCACCCTCGGTTAGGAAAGTGTATCCCCCTGAAAGTAACGCAAATTCTTATTGTACTGAAAATTTCAATAATAGAAATAATAATTAAGGTCATAAATCAAGAAATTATCACAGATAGTTAAGGTTAGTAGGTCATTTAAGAAACTATAACAGGCTTCACATGAACATTTTCACACCGAGACATCTTCAGTCGCAAGTTTGAGGTGTTTATGTCCATATCTGTGGAGATACTTATCAGGTCTTGATAGAATATACTAAAGGTCCAACACCTACTTAACAATAATTAAAAACGGTCCATTTTCAGTGACCAGTTTTAGGTGTTAATCTCTATATCTCTGGAGATACTCATCAGATCTCGATAAATTGTATGGGACCTCCATAAAGTCAGTCCACAATTGACAGAGTAATCGCGGCCCATACAGACACTTTTATTTTAAAATTATCGTGAATTTGTAACATTATTATTGTATACAGTGCACATCGCGATCTCACCGCGTGACCTTACTCCCAAGGAAGAGCGACGGACTCGCTCGAAACCTAGGTCGAGAAAACTCGACTAAAGGTACGTGAATTACAGCCGGTATATGAACAATAATAACATACAGACAAACAAATTGGAAGTTGATAAAAATAACAACTCAGTTCGAGTACAATGTTAAATCGCACACATCGAACGCGATATAAACGCAACGAATTTGTTGCTGTAGCGGTCAGACATTTCGTTTGTTAAATCTTGATTATCCGTATCGGGTATTCCTATACCTGCTACGGATTTTTTACCACGTACGCATGCACACAAACACAAAATGTTCATCCTAAAAATATATTTGAAAGTGCAATGTAACTTTGTATGGGTCTACAAGCTCATTTCAACATTTTGTTCATAATAACCTAAAATGGACAAAGATCTTTATGACACAAAAATCGACTTACCAGGAGTAACATAATAAACAAAAGATGCAACTATGAATCCAACATCAGCCGAAGACATTACGACGACAAATGCTGGTATCCCATACAACCACCAAAACACTAATCTTATAGCGCCTACGCACAATCCTGACATGGCTGACGCGAATACTAATGCTGAAATATAACAACATAATATTATTCCTATTTAGCTTATTTTTATACGACACTGATAACACCTATTCTAGGCCTAGCGCGCTACTATTCTCGACAAAATTGCCACTTACCAAAAGGTGAGAAAGTGCTCAAACGCTAGCCTATCTATTGTAAAAAATCTGACAGACAAAGATCTGCAAACCTAAAATCTTAAAAGAATACAAATGAGTCCACTGATGCTCGACGTATGAGTGTGGACATATGACACAAACAAGAAAGCAGCTTTGATTATGCACATACAGCCGGTCGAGAATGCAAAACATTTCAAAATAATTATTGGCTATGACTGAGAATAATGATATTGTTTAATTCAGTAGTTGTTCCACAAGGGCACATACTAGGTCCTATGTTCTTTATCTTTTCAAATTATTTTTTTATTTGCTTGTAAAAGCAATAGGTTTGTTCATCACATTTAGAGTAGGTAGCTTAAATTTTGAATATAAAAGATGAATACAATTTAAAGATACCAATCACCGGCTAATGTACTACTTTATACGTATTATATTAGTATCTATTCAGAATTTCCTCCAACTAGAAATAGCATTTGGAAAATTACATGTTTAAAGCTTTCCGTTGAATTTATTATCAAATCGGGAGACAGACAGAATACTAAAAAATAACCTTAGTAAACAAATATTTAACTTACCAGGGCCGCTGATATTGAAAACGATAGAAAGCAGAATGTAGGTAACGATGAATCCACTTAGAAAACCAATGGTAAGAATTTGAGTTTTGAAATACCAATGTCCAAAAAAGCACATGAACAATCCAATAAAAACGAGGGAAGCGCTCATTAACATTGTAAAGTCATCATCTGCAATGAAATAATTTTGTTAAATGCCTCGACAAAAGTAAAAATAAATAATGTGCGGGCCCAAGCGCTCAGATTTTGAAAACAATGCAGTAAGCGCCGGCTCTCACTGCAATGAACTGTGACAATAACAAACGGTTCAATAGCGATTAACAAATATTAATATTAGATGTCGCTGCGCGGCGTCGGGCTGCGCTGCGCGGCGTCGGGCTTATTCGTCGGACCCTTATGCGCGGTACACATGGCCGAACGAAGGCAACCGAATGGCAAATGGAAGAAAATAGGATCCATACCCTATAATTTATCTAAATTCTCAGCTTTGCACTTTTAGAGTTAAAGGAGAAAAGCTTTATCATAATCAGCCGGTGTCAGTCTACTGCTGGACGTAGGCCTGTCCCAAGATACGCAGCTGAGCTTGATCTTATAATTTTCGGCAGGGTTGTGCCCTACTCGCCACGCTATAGGCAGGCGGATTGGCGATCGTAGGACGTACTTTCATTAATTTCTCGTGCCATACAGACAGACATCGGGAGTCATGTATAAAGGATTTAGATTTAACATTATTGATGTTCAAAACCCCAAAATAAACAATGAACACTCACCAATCAAATAACAGTCTAATTCTTCAAGTGGCGAGCAAGAATATGTAGAACTTGGCACATAAACAGAATAAGTCGTAGCGTTTAATTCAGATATGACAACGAATATAGCACCCGTTCCAGGATATGCCGCTAGCATTCGACGCATGTACCAATAATTTAGTCTATTTATAGGTATCTACAAAAAGAGAATATCGTTAAAAAGATCACTGGCATAGTTTTTCAACCGACTTTCAAAAAGGTGTGCGTTCGCCCCGCAAAAGGTATCGCCTTTTCAAGAATTGAATGATGCAGATAATTAGTGCCTTCCTTATATCGTGTAAATGCGCATCGCCTTTTCATAAATAAATGCGTGTAGTTCTAATAGTTTCGGAATAAAATCACTGTGATATACGGACGCACAGACAGACAGACATGACGAATCTATAAGGGTTCCGTTTTTTGTGATTCAGCTTCGGAACCCTAAAAATAGAAATATCAAATATCATTAATGGATATGGGATAAGTTTGTTTTAAAAATACATTTTAAATGAATTTGGTATTATTAAAAATTCAGTGCATATCCCGTTACCTAATCTAGCGATCACGCAAAAACGGCTTAACGGATTTGCATGAAAGTCACATATAGTTTCAAACTTGGAAGAACACTTATCACTTATTAACGCGAAGCTACATACATAGCTAGTATGGACAAATTTCTTACTTCTCTTCCAATTCTTCGAATATTTTTTGGCGTAGTCATGTTCCTTAAAGTGTCGAAATAAACATCGGCATTATAATTGTTTTCTGGTAGATACACCATATAGAAATAATTTCTAATAGCTGATTGATTTTGAAAGCACTTGATGTCGTACTGTGGTTTAGGTAATGTTGCCTCAACAACAATGTATGTTTTGTCAGTCAGAATAAGTCTTAAGTATGGTGCTATTGGTGTAGGAAACTCCATGTTGCATCCTCCGGGTATAGGATCTGAAATAAATGTTATAGAAAAATCTGCTGGCAGCTTTATACATTTTAAGTTAGTCTCAAGATATAACGAGTATCTCCTGAGATTTTGACCACCTTAAACTTACCACTGAAAAATATTCATGTAGTATGTGAAAACTAAAGACCCCAAAACCTTGGTTTGGTTCTTTGGTTTAAAAAAAAATACATTCTCATATCGATAGTTTGTAACAAAATTAAAATTTTGAATAAACACCCACGACAGCATCCATTAGAAAATTAACGTCATAACATCTATCATAGTCATAACATCAACGTCGACGGGTAACGTCGTCGCATCAAAGCCGGAGATTCTGTCGGAAGTTGAAGACTTCTACGGCAAGCTCTACGCATCGCATGCTTCAAGGCCCGAACCCGGTACTGAGGATTCTAGAGCCACCTTAACACGCCACTTCACAGAAGATCTGCCCTAAATTAGCCGTGACGAAATCGTGATGGTCCTTAAACAACTCAAAAATGGAAAAGCCCCAGGAGAAGACGGAATCACAACGGAGCTTTTAAAAGCCGGAGGAGCTCCAGCAGTTCAACAGCTTCAGCAGCTATTTAATTCCGTTCTTTTCACTGAAGAACTCCACAGGCATGGAACAGAAGCATGGTGGTTCTGTTTTTCAAAAAAGGAGACAAAACCCTATTGAAAAACTACCGCCCGATTTCGCTTCTGAGCCATGTCTACAAGCTGTTTTTGAAAACAGCTTGAGGGTCATCACGAACCGTCTTGCGCGAAGACTCGACGAGTTTCAACCTCCGGAACAGGCCGGGTTTTGAAGCGGTTACGGCACCATAGACCACATCCACACGGTGCGGCAGATTGTACAGAAGACCGAAGAGTACAATCGGCCCCTGTGCTTAGCATTTGTGGACTATGAGAAGGCCTTTGACTCAATCGAAACCTGGTCTGTTCTCGAGTCCTTGCAGCGTTGCCAAGTCGACTGGCGATATATCGAAGTGATTAGATGTCTATATAATTCCGCAACGATGATTGTACAAGTACAGAACCAGCGAACTAAAGATGTCCACCTGCGTCGAGGAGTGAGACAGGGGGACGTCATATCCCCGAAACTGTTCACTAACGCCTTGGAGGATATGTTTAAGACGCTGGACTGGAAATATCGTGGTATGAACATCAACGGCAGGTACATCTCTCACTTACGATTCGCAGATGACATCGTCATTATGGCAGAGACGCTGCAGGACCTACAAAGGATGTTGAATGGCCTAGCTGATTCTTCTCGTCGCATCGGTCTCCGGATGAATTTGGATAAAACCAAAGTCATGTACAACGAGCACGTTGTTCCGGAACCGATTGCCGTAGATGGAATCCCACTCGAAGTTGTCACTAAGTATGTTTACCTAGGGCAGACGCTCCAACTAGGCAAACATAACTTCGAGAAGGAAATCCAGAGAAGAATTCAGCTGGGCTGGGCAGCATTCGGAAAACTCCCTCGAGTCTTCTCGTCGCCTATACCACAGTGTCTAAAGACAAAAATCTTTAACCAGTGCGTCCTACCTGTGATGACATACGGAGCCGAGACGTGGACACTCACAGTCCGACTGGTCCACCCGTTTAAAGTCGCTCAGCGAGCTATGGAGAGAGCTATGCTCGGTATTTCTCTGCGGGATCGAATCCGGAACGAAGTAATTCGCCAGAAAACTAAAGTTATCGACATAGCTCAACGGATTAGCAAGCTGAAGTGGCAGTGGGCTGGTCATATCTGCCGCAGGACTGATAACCGTTGGGGTAGACTTGTCCTAGAGTGGAGACCGCGAATCGGCAAATGTAGCGTAGGACGTCCTGTGACCAGGTGGAGCGACGACATACGCAAAACGGTGGGCAGTGACTGGAAGAGAAGAGCCGAAGATCGGGCTCAGTGGCGCACCTTGGGAGAGGCCTACGTCTAGCAGTGGACTGATACAGGCTGATGATGATGATGATGATCTATCATAGAACTAGAGATTTACTACAATAACATGACCCGCCCCTCCAAAATTCAAAACGTTTGAAAGTATTTACAATGCACCACCACGCATGTGTGCATACTGGTACTGCCGGCATAGAAAAGATAATATGCTGCCGGCCTGCTACTGAAGACGAATAATTACAACTACATACAAACTCTTTTGTAAGGATGTGACTACAGACATTAAAACAGTCATTTGGAGGGGCGGGCCATGTTATCGTAGTAAATCTCTACTACCACTGATTACTTACGAACCGTTTAAAGACAAAATCAAACTAGTAAAACACCCTCTGGTGAGTTGTCACCGTGACACCTATCTAAGAAAATGCACCAACAACCAAACCCAAACCCATCACTGAAAACTGCATCAATATTAAACTAGTAGTTGTGGAGAAAAATGGCAACATCGATTTCCACACACAAACTTCCTCTCACCCCAAATGCATATACCGTCTCTGTTCCGTCGTGGGTTAAAAAAAAACAACCAATTGAACATACCTGTATCTTTGTATCCAAAGACTGCTATAAATACTTTGAGGTCTAACAAATTTGGATTTTGTATATAAAATGAGTCCAGTCCTTCTTCAATAGAGCTATGGAGCCCTAAATTTGTTCCTAGCATGTTTTTATTTTCATTGACATCTTTATACAAAGATACATTGTATAAGTGACTATGTACTTGGAAAATGATAAACGACAGATCTTTATTCACATCTGTGAAATTTATGTAAAGAGTGGATGATGAGTTAAGAGTGGTAAATTCTCCGTACAGCTCTCGGTTATCATACGACAATGCCTTGTTCAAGGATATTGTTTTGTACACATCTGAAATAAAAAAAAAAAACTAAATTGTTTATAAAATATTTTTTAACTAGACTCACTCGATCCCGATAAAGTTTTTGATAATTATCTGACATGTGATGCCATATAAAAGTTGGCAAAAATCTGGCAGATAAATTTCTACTAAGCTTTAGCGACAGTTTTATAGATTCTTGATGAAGGTTTTTTTTGTTTAATTATGGATACACAATAAGTGTATTTAGCCAGTGTCCAAAGTATTTGATATGTTCAAGTTTCTAATAAAACAAATCATAAAGTCCAGCCAGTCCAAGTCATAATCATGTCAAGTCAATTAAATTTAAGTTCAGTCTAAGCCATACATTCCCCAGGGAAGACGTTGACTTCAATGAAGGCTTCTTGTTGAAAGCTTTAGACATTATGACGCCATTTTGACTCTCTACTGTCGAGCGACATTCTTTAGATCATTTTTAAAAAGTGAGCTTCAGGCAAGCATCCTTATTTAGGTCATTTTCCATTGAAAAATTGAAATACTACCAGAAACTTTTTTTTGCTTTTTTGACAGCTGCCGGTTCAGAGGATAAGAGTTATTAAAGAGCTGGTAGTTAATAGAGCTAGCTAATAGAGCTATCAGGAACCGGTGACACTGGCCCTAAGTCTATAAATTATAGATGATAGTTCTACTGAACTATGACGTACTGGTCATCAGTGGTATAGTGGGAGAATGGTCAGCTGATACAAAAGGTACCGAGTTCAATCCCCGCTGTGCACCAATTGTGGCCCTCTGGTGAAGGAAAAACATCATTAAGAAACCTCCAACCCCCGCATGTTGGTAGGATATATATATAGGCTATATAGTGTCGACTGACCAGCTACCACCCTCAAGTTCGAAATCTGGCACTAAACATGTAATGTGTTCTGGCAGCTATCCTTGAGAGCCAGATCCCATTCTAGGCCTAACAAGCTACCATCCTGAACCGCATCATCACTTACCAACAGGTGAGATTGTGATTGTGGATTTATATATATGTAAAAGCAGTCAAAACACCGTCAGATTTCTTCATATTAGCGCACTATCAGGAACCCGTGAAACTGGCACAAGAATTTTAGGTAGTTACCTGTCTACATAAATAAGCTTAAATGCTAATCCTTGATATGATCCCAGGGTGGTGTAAAGTAAACAGTAGTCGCTTTGGCAAGGATAGCTGCCAGAACACATTAGATGTTTGGCAACAGATTTTCTAACTTGAGGGTGGTAGCTGGCCAGGCGGGCACTAGACAGTATTGTGTCCTACCACTATGCGGGGTTGTTGGTTTTTTAACAATGTTTTTCTTTCACTGGAGGGCCACTGTGAAAAGTGCACATACATTTTTCAATAGAAAAATCCATTGGTGCTCGGCGGGGTTTGAACTCGGTACCTAACTACGTTCAAACGCCAGCTTATCAGGGCCCCTAGACAAAATCCAACTTCCTGTTTTCATTCAGGCTAATACAAGTTCAAAATGTATGGAATGACATTTATGTTTCCACAACAAAAATATTCTTCCCATACATTTTGAACTTGCGTTAGCGTGAAGGCAAGCAGGAAAATGGATTTTGTCTAGGGGCCCAGATATTAAAAAAATATTCGAAAATAATTAACTAAATGTGGTATCAGTACCTCAATACTCGGTAAGTACAAACTATTTTGATTATAAACTCGTCATATTATCAAAGACTCTAGGTACTAGTACTAACCATGACTGTTCACATAATATATCAAAGAAACCATTACACCAAAACACAAACGAAACACTTCGCAATACATTGTGACGATGTTAAAAGTTAATTGAATCAGATATTTATTTATCGAAATGAACTATCACGAGATGTTATGTTATTTTCAAACACACATTTTGCTGTATGATCACAGGCACAGGATCACTTATCAGTTGACCCAAAGAGTAACATAATATATACTATACTAGTTGACCATTTATTTAGCTAGTAAAAGTAGGTATGTAACTATTTCTCATTTTCTCCTTCATTTCATTTACTGTACAAAACAAACATAGGTATATCATATCATATACGGTCTCACGATAACGATGACAAAACAAACCAAAGAGAATATAATACTACGTTCGCCGGCTCCACACGCTGGCCCCAATATAGGCCCCAACGCTACTCGTCCAAAGTGTGGATCTAGAAAATGGCATTGGTCCCAACGTTGGGGCGAGCGTTGGTAGTTGGCCGGCTCGTGTCGGTTTCATCAAAGGAATCTGCGCCAACGCTCGCGATCTGTCCACACGTTGGCGCTTTGCTCAATTCTGTTGCAACACGCAGCGAGTGCGTACGTCGAGCGAGAATGGCTTCCTCATCCACAAAATCGCCACCGGCATGGACAAATGAAAAAGTCATAGAATTTATTGAACTTTATCAAGCACATCCAATAATTTAATTTTATTTAATTTCTGTATCGGATATCTTCACATTGGCCCTGACGGGACACAACTAGTTTATTAGTCAACGTGTGTACGCCTCACCGAATGTGCAGTCCAACGTTGGTACGAGCGTTGGGACCAACGTGTGGAGGCGGCCTTACACGAAACAAACAAGTCATTGAACAAAGAGTATAATAACTGTCCATAATGTCATTGAAGACCGTCCGTAGACGGAAAATAAAAAATTAAGTCAAAAAATTTTATAAACCATTAGGCAAGGCAATATATTTTTTTTTTTATGGCAATCGCCTTTCTTTTGAGACATTTTTGCCAGTATTGCGTCAGTTCAGTAATGAAGTTAGTATTTGATAGTAAATAAAAAGGTAATGGTAAACGAGGTTAAGAGAAAATAAAAGACAAATAAGTTAGGGAACTCCACCCCAAATAAAAGATAAAATATAAAACAAATATTTACAATAATTGTTACGAGATATAAAAAGAATACACTAACAGTAAAATACATACAATAATTTAAACTTTAATGTTATTATCGACAAGAAAATTACTTATGATTCTAAATATTTGCAAATTATTGGATGATAGAAGGGTAGGTATGGAAGTAGGAAGAGGAATAACAAGACTAAGAGAAAGATACAATTCTGAATGATTAAGAAGCGGGCTTGAAAAGAAAATATGGTTGAGGTCTCCCTCGTTCAGACCACATTCGCATAGGGATAGGGGAGAGCAGCATACGCTGAGCCCCTAATCTTGCTAAAGGAGCTTGCCCAAGATCTGAACAAAAGTACTTTCGGAATTGCGAAAAGATCATGCGGAAAAATGCAAAATGGAATTTTATCACCATGGGCCACTGCATCTCTTGCCACTCCGTCCACTCGCTCATTTCCCGAAATGCCAGCGTGGCCGGGAATCCAAATAAAAACAACTTCAAGCACTTTCGATTGACATATTACTATAGACTCTTTAATAAGAAAAATTACAGAAATAGAAGATTTAGTACAAAATGAATTTGAAAGCTCTTCTTTCAAATTCATTTTGTACTAAATCTTCTATTTCTGTAATTGAAGAGAACTCCGAGAATCTGAAAAGATAAGAGAGCGACGAAGATTAAAAATCAGATTATATCGAACTACTTCCAGTATCGCCCGTCATTCACCCGAGAAGACTGAAGTTTCAGGTGGAAATTTAACTTTTTGAACGATATTGTATTGAGCATGGAAAATACCACACCCAACACAACCAAGAGGGCAAAGTTTCGAAGCATTAGTATAAATACAGTGCCAACCACGCCAATCTCTTCTCAAAAGGCCTTGGAGATATTCATCAGCATGCGGGTCACCAGCACAGATGTCAAAGTCCAAAATTACAGTAGGCCGAGCAATTATGACTTTGTAACTAAAGGAGAAAAGGGGGAGAGAAGGAGAACGGATAACTTAATCTTAATCTTTAAGTGACTTATAAATATCAAAACTCCGCAAAAGAGGAGGAGGTTTCTTGCTAAGTCAGAACCGAGAAACGCTGAAGAAGTTGAAGTTTAGGAATAAGAGGATGGGAGGAGTATTGTACACATCAGAAGTAGAATCGGCTAGGAAGGAACTGACGACGAAGGTGGAGCGGGGCATCAACACACTCTACCTGGAGTGCATTAATAGGAGACGATTTCATAGCACCCGATACAATACGAAGAGCTTTGGACTGTATAAGATCTAACTGCCTCATACTGCCCTTATTAGCAGGCTCCAGTAAAAAGGAACCATAATCCAAGACACTACGAATAATGGCATTATAAAGCAATTTAAAGTAAATGGATGCGCCCCCCACCAAACACCCGAAAGGCATCTTAAGATGTTGAGATTTTTTTCACATTTGTCTACTATGTAGGCACAATGTGACTAACAAGTTAATTTACTATCTAAAAGAAGTCCAAGAAATTTAACAGAATTCTCAACCGGAATTTTGGAACCATTACAGAAAATTTGCACATCAGGAGTATAGCGCTTACGGGAAAAAATAACTATGTTACTCTTTGAGGGGGAGAGATCTAAACCATTGACATGAAGCCAAGAGTTTAAACTTTGAATGGAGCGCGAAACACAATTACTAGCTAGATCAATTTTGTTATGTGATGAATATAAAAGTATGTCATCAGCATACTGAAGGATACGGCAAAGACCGGCAGACCTTTCCAAATCATAAGTGTAAACATTGTAAAGAAGAGGGCTAAGAACTGACCCTTGGGGTAAACCACGCCAGATAGTTCTATGAGGAGAAATAGCGGGGTCACTACAACGAAGGTATATATTTCTTTCGGCAAGAAGGTTCAGAATAAAATTACATAATTTAGGGGGCTCTTTTAACAGTAAAAGTTTATTCTTAAGAAGAGGAAGTTGAACACTGTCATACGCTGAAGATATATTAAGCAATGCACCGACAACAGAGTCGTTCCGGGTAAAGGCAAGCCTAATGTCAGTAGTGAAGATACTGAGACTGTCCATGGTGCTCCTGCCGTTCCTGAATCCATATTGAGACTTAGCCAGAAGATCGTTGCTTTCAAGGAACCACTCAAGTCGGTTCTTTACCAGACGTTCAGCAAGTTTAGACAGAACCGAGGAAAGAGTAATAGGGCGGTATGAATTATGATCTTGCGAATCTTTATTGGGTTTAAGGATTGGGATAATATACTGAGATTACCAACTAACCGGAACAAAGCCAGTGTCAAAAATCCAATTAACTAAGCGCAGTTAATGAAAGAGTAAACAGTCACTCCCTTTCGAAAAAAAAGAATAAGGTAAGCCATCCATGCCGAGGGCCGAATCTCTGATCGATTTAAGAATGTTTTTCAATTCTATCATAGAAAATGGACAATCTAAAGGATCATTTGATAAAGGGAGAGACAACGATGGTAATTTAGAAGGAAGAGGACAATATTGGGGGCTAACTTGTCCATGAACGCTTCAGCCCAGGACTGAGATGGATTACAGGGCCGAGAAGGGGGACACCACGAACGCCTGTTCCAACGTACATTCGTCCCATAACAAAAGCAGGGGTACTAGGGAAAAAAACAACAAACTTGTACAAAAACATTTCCAATGATCACGCTTTTTGAAATGAAACAGTCGTTTGGATTTAGCAATACACTTTTTCAAATTGGGGGCCTCACGGGCCTTTATGGCATCATTGTACTCCCTATCCCACCAAGGTGGAGGGGGCAACTTATTAGACGGAGGTTTTTTAAAGAAAAGGATTTATTTGCACACTCAAGGAGTGAGCGAACCAAAAAATCAGAAGAAGAAGAAATATTGTAAGAGTTTATAACAGGAAATTTTTTAGAAACTGAGACCGTGTGATCATGAAATTTTTGCCACCCAGAAAAATCATTATTATTCAAAATATATTTAAGAAGCGGGGGGTTGCCAGGGGGGATAGGACAGGAATTACGTCGAGGAAAATTTAAAAGGATAGGAAAATGATCACTACCGTGTGTAGAAGGAAGGACACGCCAAGTCAGAAGAGTAGCAAGCTCAGGAGAACACAATGAAAGATCAACAGCACTACGGAATTTATTTGGTCGAGTTCTCAAAGTAGGGAAACGTCATTAAGAATACAGAGGTTTAAGGAATCAAGGGAATCTAATAAGAACTCCCCAAATACTTCCGCCTTACCACAACACCAAACAGGATGATGACAATTAAAATCACCAAGAACCAGAAGAGGCTTTGGGAGAGAGCTCAAAACTGAGACTACATTACGGAGGATAGCCTTAGAAAACCACTATAAAAGAGGACATAAATACGAGAAAAAGAAACATTACTTTAAAAAAAAAGGCAACGCCACCGTAGCCATCATGCCTGTCACTCCGGGCATCAACAAAGCCCGGGATCACTTAATGAGAACAAGGCGACTCGGTAACAGACAAGACAGCTACGTTAAACTTATTTATTAAATAAACAAGCTCAGAGTATTTATTTGTCAGAGAGTGACTATTCCATTGAAGCAGATTGAGATCCATTATGTAAGAGAAAAATTAGTGAATTTAAGTTAAAAGCAGCGTTGGGCGGTGAAGAATGGGGTTGGGGAGAAGATTTCAGGAGAGTGGATAAAAGCTTTAGGAGTTTTAGAAGATCGCTAATGATAGATTGAACAGTTGGGGTATCTAAAGGCTTTTCAGGGTTGTTAAGGGCACACGCATTAGGAGCAGATTCTGAAAAATCTCCCCTTATTATTTTTGAGTGGGCTAGGCAATCATAACCAACCGGAGAAGGTGCAGATGAACCAACAGGCTTTGGTTTTTTCCTATAGTGTACATGAGCAGGCTCATGCACATTTTTTAAAAAGCCTGGAAACTGTGACGGGAGAGCAGGGGAAGTTATATCTACGGGAGAAGAAACAACCTCGGCGAACGACAGCTTGGATGGCGGATGAAGCTTCGAAACCTCTGCGTATGACGAGTAATTTTGAGTCATAGCAGCTTTGATAGCAATTTGCCGGGCCATTTCAGGGCAAGCTTTGTTTGTGGCTAAATGTTTACCCCGACACCAAATACATTTATTGTTTTCGGTTTCAATATTGCATGTCTCTCCTGCGTGGGCTTGACTATATTTGTAGCAAGCTGGTTTGGATCTGCATTGAATTTTTGTGTGACCATATCTACAACACTGGAAACACTGAATCGTTGGGAGTGTATATCGTTCTACTTGGAAGGCATTATAGCATAAATAAACTCTGGACGGAAAAACTTGGCCGTCAAAAGTAAGCACGCAAGTTTGAGATGGCTTCCAAGTTACCTTCCCATCCAACATAAACTTAAAATTAAGGCGCCGCACCTTAATGATGGGACCACAGTCTTGAGGAACACGAACCTCTTTTATGATGTCCTCCGGGGACATATCAGTAGGAATGCCTCTAACCAAGCCTAGTCGGGTAACATTGTATGAGGGCACAAAAGCCCTATATCCATTGTTTGTTAAAGAACTTGACTCCATAAATGAGTTGTCGCTATTGACGCAGTGAAAGGTTAGAGCAATTCTAATTCGACCTATACTTTTTATTGAACCATCCACTATACCCTGGAATTCTCTTGCGCGCCCGAAAAGAAATCGTCCAAAAGTAACCGGGTGCAAAGTTGTGCCCGCAGAAGGAGACTGTTCAATTTTTTGGACATGTACCACGAAAGGGACCGGCGTCTGAATTCACATACTTCTGACGAGCAACTGGCGTAGGGACAACCTTTTGTCCTGGGGGCAAACTGGAAGACGCAACTGAGTCAGCAGATTTCTGGCCAAGAGGCATAGATAGCGAAGCGGATGAGGATGGAGCAGAAGAGGGAAGAGACACAGCAGACGGTATGGGTGTGGTTAGAATTTCATCGTCAGCAATCTTGAATTCGTCTCCCGAGGAGTCGTTCGGGGAACAAGCTCTAACATCACGCTTTAGTGCTCTACTTTTCGAGCAGTTATTATTTACTAGTTCAAAGGGACTTTCGTCGGACGTATGGACAGAAGTGAAAGCTGCTGGAGAGGGAGGAAGACTTTTATCCCCCCAAGCCCCGCCACCGGGGTCGGTGGGATCGCCATCCGCCATTAGGGGGAGAATAAAAAACTACCCAGAAAATAAAAAAAAACTAAGCTACACTACAGTAACAATAATAAAGTACAAGAAACTAAGCTAACAAAAAGCTATTTTGGAGAAGAAAACCCTAAATTACTTATAAGAATTAATAAAATAAAACCAGAGAAAGTTTTTGAAGTCTCGCGGTTCTACTGTCCCAAGGCAATAGGCAAATACCAGACCAGCAGGTTCAGACTTCAGTTCTGACCCTGTAAAAATCGGCACGCACTGAGAGAGGAAAATATTATAGCTTTGTCCTTTTCCGTTACATGGAATATCTCCATAGTATATCCTATTTCATGTGGGAAAGAGACAGAGCTACCCGCGGTCTATTATTTTCTCTGTCTACGGATTCAGTACTCTGTGGGAGTATTCTACGCTGTCATAGAGAATTTTTTTGGCCATGTCCGCACAGCGATTTTTTATTTTCACAGCGCGATTTTTTTTTTTGCAATTCTGTGAAGTATTGAATTTATTGGACGTATCCGCACTGGCAGAAAATAAATCGCGCGAGAAATCTGTGGTTTGATGCAAATTGTCGCGGAATTTAAATCGCAAGAATAAAAATCGCGCTGTGAAATATCGTTGTGCGGACAGGGCCTTAATGTCCTCTGTCTACGTACGTTGCGCACACAGTTTTTTTTTGTTTTGTTTCATTATGGCTCCACACTATTAGTGTATTTAGCCAGTGTCGAGCATTAAAATTCATCAAGTTTTAGTGTATTCAAGTCATAAAGTTAGATGCACCCGGAACGGCACGAAATAACAGAAGTTTGAAAAAATACAATGAGAGCACACACACCTTTTCACGTTCCCGCCAAAACAGTGTAAAAGTCTTTAAAAGCGATCTCACTCGCGGAAAAAATAGCAAGCCTCCGAGAGAGACCTCACTTATTGAGAAACTCATGCCGGTTTGCACTAAACTGCAGATAAGATCATCCTAGTAAAGTTACAACTTAGCGTAAAAACAGCCTATCTGGAAATTAGGTTTGCATTGGTTTGCACTAACAGTCCTTATTGAACTCACTTATTGAGAAACTCAGGCACTTCAGGAAAGTGATCATCACATTTAAGATAGTGAATAGGCCTGCTGGTAGGCCGTGCTTCAGGCACAGAACAGATAATAATACTACGCGTACGCTTCAGGCAGCCTCTCGATTCCTATAAGTACTAAGTATAATATTATAATGCTCTCATGATATATAATTATGAGCTATATTAATACTTCTATAAGTATTATATAATTACATTGGCCGGTAGAGAGCGCACCGCACAGCAGCACTCACTCACTCACCAGCAGGCATATCACGAAATAAGCCTGAATGAACTAAATGACGGGGACGCAGCTATGTAGACTGTATAGCTCCATCTCTGTCACGTTCGTTCATTTCAATCCCTATCAAACTTCGTCATAGGGGGTTTTCAGTTTACCACTCACCAGTGTGACCATTTGTGGCAGATTTCTACCATTTAGGCAGATTTGGAGCCTACATGTTAACTCTGGCAGATTAAGCTGACTATTCCAAAACATGGCAGATTTAAAGCAGATTTCATAGATCTTTATGAATTTTGAAATACAAATGGAATTTTGACAATTTAAATTATAATATTTTTGCTATGCATATATTTGGTTGCAAATTTATAAAAGTTTGAATGACAAGCAAGGTATGTAAACTTCATTTTTATGTCCCTTCCCCCTCCCACCCTCCCATCAATGCAATAATATGATGGCATATTTTACGCATTTTCTGGAGTGGTTGGTGGTTTGGCAGATTTTGGTAGATATTTTGCGAATGTCGGGCAGATTCATTGAGATGGTCACCCTGCCACTCACGTCAAAATCGTCAAATTTCAAATTCTCAAATATGGCGGCGCGATCAATGAAGTATGTGTTGTGTGTAGTCTAGTGACTAGTGTAAACTATAATGTATAAAAATTCAATGTTGTTCATGTGAGTGATAAACAATTGAAGGGCCATGGGGAAAGGCCAGGAATTATTAGATGCAGCACGCGAAGGAGACAGAAGAACAGTCGAAAAAGTTATCGGACATATATTAACTAAAAGGAGTGGTCCTTTTCCAAGGTATGTTTTCATGTTTCGATTAACAACTCGACTTTACGCTATATATATATATTGCAGTTTAATAAGGTCAAGTTTGTAAGACCCTATTTGATGGGAAAATGTCCTATAAAGTAGTGTAAAAGATGATATCAGTTATCAACAAAGGGGTGTTGTTATCGTAATTTTTAGAATGTTTACGTGCTCATAGTCTACCTAAACGACAAATATTAAAGTCAGAGTGCAGTTTGTAAATCCGTAGCAATGAACCTTACAATAAAATAGTCTAATTCAAACGTTCAAGTCGTAGTAAATACCCCGTGGGAAGAATATCAATGAATCGTAAGGAGTTAAGTTAGCAGACGTGCCCTTTCATTGTACAGATGTGAGGCGATCCTGACTACCTACTAAAAAATCTCTAATTGTTATAGATTACCTAATGGTTTCTGTTACTATCATAAACATTCATATCATACAATAACAATTACTGTATAAAATTAATAAGTAAGTAACTATTGATGCATTTAGGAACACTTATAAATTCATGTATCCACTCAATTATTTTATTACTTACGCTAAACTGCCTTCATGTAGATTCTTTACAACAGTATTTAGATGATGTTATGTATGAAACCATTTACTTTACTTTGTATTTGTGACATTACTGTGTATTATGTAAAAACATCAGGTGACAAAATTTGCAGCTTCAACTTTAATGAACAAATTGATTCTGAAGGAAAGGTCCTTCCTTATTTGGAGATTATAAAACAATGCAGTTAACTAAGCAAAAAAAGTACAGCTCTAGGTGACTTCCTATACAAAAAAATAATTTTTATTGCAGTATGTTGCAAATTATTTTATTTTGGAATATACAAGGTACACGGTGAATTATATAGCACCCTGATATACCCACACTCTGCAAATATCTTTACTGCGATTTAATTAAAATAATTTGTCAGACTATTTTAGATCGATAGTATTGATTATCTTCAACCACACCATCGCTTACCACCAGGTGAGATGTTGTCTTACTTGCTTACTGGGCTAGTATGATTACCCTGATGAATATGGTTTATTGGCCTCCTTAAGTTAAAGATGCCTTTGCTCCCAAAATTGTGCAGTCTTTCTGGTAACTCTCTTCCTTATAAAATTTGTCTGATCAACAAGTAGGTGTAACACTTAAAGTTAATCCCTGGCAGCAAAACCAGTGGTAAAAATTTCCTGCTGTGTACTTATTTTGTCCGGGCCATTTTCTGCAACTTGGCTGTCTATCAGCCCTTTTATTGTAGTGTATGCTACTGTGGATCACAAAGCATTCAATTAATAATACATGATGCCACTGGGCTCTGCTGTCTTGTTGAGTGACACTGACAGCTAATTTAAAACCATATTGGTTTTAAATTTAATAAACACAGTGTTTTTTTGATTTTTAATTAAATTCTACCGGGTAATGTATGGCATTATTGTTGTTTATTAGTCGTGAGTAATTCCAGACACAGTGAATAAAATTTGCCGAAACCGCACGCAGACCCGAAGGTCCTAATGATTCCATCCAAATATTAACGATTCCGAGGAATCATTGGCTCACCGTTGTGGCTCCGAACCCGACCATTTGTACTTCGTGCATGAGGCGTGAGCCCAGAGCCGTGATCGCTAGCACAGCTTGGTCGGCGTCGGGTGAACTCGGGTGAGTGGTGTGGTGACTCGATTGTCAGTCGGTCGGTGGATTCTATTGTCAAAACCAAACTTGTTTCTTATAAAAAATCTGAATTGGACATTCACTTAAGTCGTTGCGCGTGAAAAGGGAACAACCATACGGAACAACAATACACAAAACCTTTTCTAAGGACCTATTTACCAAAAGGAAATGTGACTGCGGAATAGATACAAGTGAATACATAGTAAATTAATCAAACGAATAAAGGAATCGATATGAGGAATCGGTTCCGAGAGTGGAGCCGGAATGAGTGAATGGTTTCACTTTGAGGAATAAACATTACCCATCGCTATTGTTTATCACTGAGTCCTCAGATTGATAATTATTTTCATATGATTGCGGCATTGTAGTTTTTTTGGGTGTCAGGATAGCACACTGGTGCAACCATTCTGCAGGTGTATCATCAATATTACTAATATTTCAGGTTTTAACTATTAGCTCTTCTACAGTGCTAATAATTGGACCTAACTCTGCAGGAAAAAATATGTAAAAGATCTGAAATTTGTCCAGCAGAAACATTCTCTGGTGGATCATCATTAGGTGGACTCAAATTTTTGAAAGTTTATTTTTAGTGATGACGGCAAATGAGACCGCTTTGATCGGCTCGCATTCTTCTAGACTTACCTAATACTTCTAATACTACCTCTATTTGCAGTTTGCTGTTGATTTCCGGTATTCCTCCTCCCATTTTACTGTAGTGTGGATCTGCCCTTAGCATACAATGAGGCCATTTGATTGATTACACCTAGTGAAACAAATCCTCCACTCTTTGCCAAGAGCAAATCAGTGCTCAAATATAGTTCTATAATACTGGTCTGAGTGTTTAGTTCCTTGACTACAGGCTATTAAGCAACTTTGGTGGCTATAAACACATCCAGTCTAAGTTATTACATGATGATAGTTTTATATTATATCATTCAAAAAACCTTGGGAAACTTATTTACATAGATGTATGAAGCTGCAATAGTCTTGTGTATTGCATTATTTCCATTAATATCCTCATTCATATAATACAAAAATGATTGTCAAGTGAATGAATGTAGCATTATGAATATGTGTAAAGTGTGCAATAGAGAGATAAGTGTTTTTATAGCGATTATCATGCTTGCGAAGTTTTTCAGCTAACATCAACCCCAGAGTAAGTGATTTCCCTGGAATAAACTTGACTAGCAAGTCACCAGTAGGGCTATTCTGTAAGCTATCTCGGAAGCGGAATCCGCGGTGAGATTTGAATTAAGTATTACAAAATTCAACCGTATTATGAATGTGATACGATTGAATTTCGTAGTATGAAATTCGAATCTCACCACGGATTCCGTTGTCGAGATAGCTTACAGAATAACCTAGCTGAGCACTGTCCAGTGCCCACCTGTCTAGCCAACCTACCTTCTAGTTGAAAAATCTGTTACTAAACATCTAACGGTATAATTGCACTGTGCTTGTACTATTATTTATCATGTGACTGTGCTGATGGCTGTCCTAGAAGCCAGTTATCATTCAGGGACGAGCGTGCTACCATCCTCTGCTACATCATACTCTTCTATTAAGTTTAAATTTACCACAGAAAATGTGTTTCATTTTAGTTACTTCTGAATATAACAAAGCATATTTACTGCAAAATTGAAGAGTTTTTTTGTTTAGCTCTGCTAGAGAGTTGCAGTAGTTTTATTATATATATATATATATATATAATTAGTTTATAACAAACAAAGGTTGTAATGTCTATTATAGGTTCTAGAAGCATGCATACTTGCCAACCTTCTTACACCTTTTGTTATAAAATGTACTTAAAAAAAGCTTGAGGAATCACCTTCAAAGTGTTACACTATATATATTTATTTCCTTCATATTGTAGCATTGCATCTTAATTCCTTTTAAAATAAACATATAAAAATAATGACTCAATTACAGTAAAGGTCGTGTACTAAAAAAAAACAACAAATTAATAAACTTATTAACCAAATATAACTAATCTACTTAAGGAAGTGAGTTGGTACCTACTTGTACTTAATTATTAAAGTGAAGTGGTGCTGGATATATATATACCCTCAAAAATATAAAATTTAAATTAAAATGCCTAAGTGCGATTTGTGTGTTAAAGTCATAACAAAAAAATATCCTGGGATCGCGTGCAGTGATTGCGGAAAGGTGGTGCATGATACGCCGGTCTGTACTGGTCTCACCGCCAAGCAGTTATCAGCGCTTCGCCAGAATGAAAGTTTGACTTGGATCTGCAGCGAATGTAAAAACATATCTCCTTCAAAGAAATCTTTCATAATGCCTGATGAAGACGAAGAAGATATTATTTAGATTAATAATTCTCTGGACTATAAGAAATTATTGGAAGAAATGACCCAGGAAGTAAAAACCACATTCAAGCTTGAAATAGAATCTCTATCAAAGTGTATGTCAGGCTTTGGTACAAAAGTGGATGGATTGTTTCCAATGATGGAACGGTATGAAGCTAAATTAAAAGAACTGGAAGACAAAAATGATCAATTATCACAGAAAAATAGTGTACTAGAAACAAAAATAGCATCCTTGGAAGAGAACTTTCGCTCCGTCGAACAAAGTTATTTGGCTAATAAAATAGAAATAACGGGTATTCCAATGACAGAGAACGAAAATCGCCAAAATATTATTACGAAAGTTGCCAATAAGCTAAAACTAGACACAAACCAAGTAGTCAAAGTTTGTCGTATGACCAGTAAAGATGAAGCGGCTCCACCACTGCAAGTCGAGTTATCAACCGCCTATCAAACCGCGGTCTGGATAAAGGCATCTAAAACTGAGAATCTCGTCGTTCATCAAATAATAGCTAAGCCTCCACAAGATACTAAAGATACAAAAATCATTATACGGCATGCACTGAGCAAAGCTACTAAAACTCTTCTGTGGTTAGCCAATAAAAAATTGCGTCCTACCTACAAATACATCTGGTATCAATCCGGCAAAATCCTAGGAAGAAAAGGCGACAGCGATAATAAACCTTTTGTGATTCGTTATGACAATATTGACATTATACATTAGATACGTACAAAAGCATTAGAATCTAATGGATGTTGTACCTATATTCAAGAAGTGATATTATTAAGATACCTCGATTTTAATGTCATCCAAGTTTGAATTTTATGCAACCTACTTACATCTTACTTATAATAATTGATTCTACGTAATGTTTTCTCCTTTTATTTGATTTAGCACATAATTATAATTACAATAAGTATATTTTTGTTTACTGATTTAAATGAAATGACAACCATCATGATAAAATATTATGTTTATTGTAAAATACTGTATGCGGCCCAGTCGATTGTGCGTGTTCAGACAAACCTTTTGGTTTTTGTAGCACGGTAAGCAATGAATATGTATTTTCTTGTATTTGAGTAAATAAAAATAAAAAAATAAAAATCTGTTGAGATTGCGATCGACCGCTTGATTAACTCCTATGAAAAAAAAATTATTGCTATTAAGAAAAGTGCATTTCTCTGTTAATTATCGATAGCGCCTGAGAGTTTTTCGTGAATCTGAACAATTAATTAGTCTTTTAGGACTTTCCCTGTCATATTATAATGTTTTAAAGGGATATTTTGGGTATCACCATAGTATCACATAATGGGAACAAATTTTCAATTTTGTGTAAAAAGTAAATAAAACTGGCCAAGTGCTAGTCAGCATCGAGTCTCTTATCGCACACTTAGGGAGGGTTCCGTAAAATACGAAACATAACAGAGTTTCAACCTCATATATTTTATTAATTGATATTACCAAGAATATTTGGTTTGGTCGCGATCTAGAAAGACGGGGCTCGTTTACTAGCGCCATCTATGTCATTTTGCCGAAACTAGATAGATGGCGTTTAAAAACACGGTTTTTGTATGGGGACCCCCTTTAATTTTTAACTTTATTTTGTTTTTAGTATTTGTTGTTCTAGCGGCAACAGAAATACACCATCTGTGCAAATGTCAACTCTCTAACTATCACGGTTAATGAGCTATAGCCTGGTGACAGACGGACAGACAGACAGATAGAGAGACAGACAGACAGACAGACAGACAGACAGACAGACAGACGGACAGCGGAGTCTTAGTAATAGGGTCCCGTTTTACCCTTTGGGTACGGAACCCTAAAAATAAATACTTAAGTGTCATTGTGAAAAGAAATCTTATGAGTCGAAGAAATTCTGTCGTTATTTAAGAGTAAACATCCTGTGTCGTCATAACGAGGTTTTCGCAGTGTCATTTTATTATTTTGCGGTCTTATGACGTGAATTTTATTGGGAATATTGTTAATAGATCTTAATTATTCTATTTAATTTTACGTTCAGTAAGAAAAAAAGTCATTTAACTCGTTAGCATAGTCATAATTGTTATGCTCAATTTCTATTATCGGTGGATTTTTTTAAACACTATCCTCGTATCCCTTACTTTACTTTAGTACTTAGGATTAGTAAAGATTTTTGCTGTACAGTATATGATTGATCGAAGAATGTGATCGGAGAAGTTTTAAAGAAAGGCTAAGTCAAAAATATCTATAACCGGCGAGCATGTTTGAAAGCGCTCATGAATGTGGAATAAGCGAAAGAGGTGTGTCAGGATCGTAGCATGTGGAAAGAAGTAGTCTCTGCCTACCCCAACCGGAAAAAGGCGTGTTAAACAAAGCTAGATAATTCCTGTTATGTCACAGAATAAACAATAGTACAAGTTGGTTATGTTTAGGGACTTATAAATCCATATCGTAAGACTAATCCTTCATTACTCAGAACTATGTAAATATTAGGAGTACATCCATAGAAGAAACTATAAATATTCCGGTCTTAAGGAACTTTCATATCTAAGTTGATTTTCTCGATGAAAAAAGCTAAAACTTGTAGTTCACTATTAAAAATCAATTCTAGTAGAAAATCGGCCGACCTTCGGGAAGTTGAGGGTCTGTAGTCGGTGCAATGGCGGCAAAATCTTTGTCGCTCGATTTCGCGCGCAATTCAATTAGGGTCGCTGCTCGATGATATTACGACTTTAACGCATAAAACGTATTAAAAAGTAACAGTCTGGCTGAGGATGTAAGGGAGCACCAATATCACCTCAGGGCTCCCAGCCAACCTCTTCTACCCGTGGTGCATCCTGCTGACCAACAAACGAGGCTCTGGCGACCGACAAATGGCGGTATAACTATTGTAAATTATGGCATAGCTACATACAGGCCGGTGACGGGCAGCAGCGTCACCGGTGTGAGAAGCAACGTCCTGTGATCGCCAACCCGCCTGCCAACCTGGCGATATGAGCATTTTCCCCATTCGATTGAGACAACAGTCGAATTGAGAACCTCCTCCATTTTTGTGAAGTCGGTTATATGTATAAGCAAGCTTAATCTCAAGATATTTGTGTACAGTTTCAAACCCGTTTTAGTATTTAGTTATTTATCTGTTACAATATACAAATATGTATATGAGTTTATACTTAAACATTCATTGGTTGGGTATTTAAACGTGACCGCAAATATGTCAATACATATTACTTAGTTCAATACCTAACTAATTGGCAACAAAGCCTGAATCATTCAGCACACTGAAATCATTTAATTGAGTGAGAGAATGAATCATTTAAATGTATATTCGCAAATCATTTTATACACGCTCATTGACCTACCTAGTCGGAGTCGTATGCAACACATTTTAGCCGACTTCAAAAAGGAGGAGGTTCAAATTTTTTTTAATGTTTGTTACCCCGAACCTTAGAGCTGTGCCCTGTTACTCTGAGCCCCGAACCGTTTGAACTCAGTCATTTATTAGCCGTTTTGGAAAATTCCGTTTTTGTTTGAGATGGTATACCTACTGCCTGTTTAGTCCCATAAACTCTGTTTTTTATTTATTTAAAATATTTTTATATAGTCACAAAATTGTCACCGCCAATCTTTACCAATTCTGTTGTTAATTTATCAACAGAGAACATCAATATCCGCCAAAATCATAAATGCAAAAGTTAGTTAAGTATATTTGTTTGTATGTTATCTTTTCACGGTAAATGGCCTGGACCAATTTGGAGGATTTTTCATAGGGATAGTCTTTATGGTATAATATCGTTTAAATAACTAAAAGAAATGCCGCGCAATTAGTTTTCAGTACCAAGTTTGAGGTATTTATCTCCATATCTATGGAGATACTTATCAGATCTCGATGAAATTACTTTGGTAACACCCAAGGAATATCTCCTTCCCAAGAAAAAAATAATCATCAAACCGGTTCGTCAAAGACGAAGTTATCCGCGAACAAACATAAAAAAAATATATATACGGTCGAATTGAGAAACCTCCTTCTTTTTTTTTAAGTATGTTAAAAAATAACAATTAAGGATAGTTTTTAACGAGTTCGAAGCCGCAGGGAAGCCGCAACTATTATAGCTGTATAATAATGCGAAAGTCAGTTAGTATATTTATTAATTCTTCACCGGCAAATGGCCAACCAATAGATACTTTATTGCGAACGAAGCCGTGTGGCAGTCCTAACTAGAGAAGTTCTTATCAGTCTTAAGGGCGATTTATTGAAAGCACAGAATAATGAATGTACAAGTATTGAAAATAAGCTATGATATATAATGAATAATAGTTTGTATACCTGTAGTAGAGTAGTTTGCGTGCTGGAAGTTAATTTAGATACCGCGCACCCACGCCTATTAATGTTGTACGCATCAATAAAGCACCAAGACGCCTTGCTAATCAGATCATGATCGGCTTATCAAATTGGCCTAATTCTATGATCAATAGCGGTTCCCAATTCCTAGTAGATTAATTGAATCAGAAATGAAGCCGTATTGAAAATATCTATGAAAATATTTTATACGAGTACTTGCTATGTTTTGGTGTGATTCTTTTAGACTTTCAGGCGATATGAAATATTTATTACACCTATTAAATTAACCGTGAGGTTATACAATAAAAAATGTTACGACTGAAGCTTTGCCTGAATTAAACGTATACACACAATTGAAATCCCTCCTATGTCCTTTATTCCATAGGTATGCTATCCTTTTTTGCCGACTTTATTGCGAATTCTAAACTTCTTAGATAGATTGTCAATTTTTCTTTGTTAAGACATGAGTAAGTTCATCATCATTTATATTCATATCATCATATCATAATCATTATTAGCACCGATCTCGGAACTTTTATTATATTGATTGTCATATAAAATATGTATGTTTGGAAATCACGCGGTGCACCCGTCCAACCAGTTGTTGGGTAAACCACGGGTATCTCCGTGCTGTTAATATTTTTTGCGTTGGTCTAAAAAGCCAACTTCTGTTATGTATTCTCTTATGTGTTTTCTAATTTGTAGCAATATAATCATATTGTAAATCTATGATACTATATGAAAATTAATATTATTTATTACCAAACACGTTATTATAGACTCGTATTGTCTCGTCCTTCACTGTTTTTAACACCCGACGCAAATAAGGGGTGTTATTTTAGTTTGAAATGACGTGTGAATCCATGTGTAACATCGTAAAGATCGATTTTGTTTTAGTTGTTTTTTGGGACTCGACCGGTAGTGTTGATTCAAGAATATATATCCTGCCGTTTAAAGATTGTCGTGAGCTAGTTCTACTAAGTACTAATTTTTCAAATCGGTTTATAAATGACGGATTACTGAGGAATCAAACAAAAAAAATACAGGTGAATTGAGAATCTCCTTCTTTTTTGTGAAGTCGGTTAAAAATAATAAACATACATTCGCGTCGCTTTGACGCTGTTGACATTGTCATCTCAGAACGTTGGCATGGTTTACATCAAAAGCTATCTAGGAACTATTCTTGTTTTTTTTATGAATACTGCTCATTTTAAGAAATAATATTGATTCAATTCTTAGCCTACAAATAAATATAGAAGCAAATGTCGACGCCTGGAAGTACTAAAAAATAGGACCATGATAATCTTCTTCTTCTTCTTATGGCTTTTAAACGCTGCTTGGCGTTTTTCTGCCAGTTTCAAAAGTGGCCAGTTTACAGTATATTTACAGAAAAAAAACCCGACAATGATAATCTCAATTTCGCGCATTCACTGTCAAAATCCACTGTCTAATTAGGGCAGATGCTTACTTTAACAGTTACAGTAAAAAATACCGCAACAAAAAGCTCTAAGTGAAGCCTGGCCGGTGCTATGAATCATCGAACTTAAGCGACGACCGCTCTCCTCTGTTGCCTTTAGTCACAACCTGCGTGTGTTCCGAACACTTCGCTTTCTAGTAAATATTTTGAATCAATATTTGAAAAGAGACCGAAGCTAAAACCTATAAGAGCGCGAAAACCTATAAACCGTTGTGAATGAATGTTCATATATGTTTTGATGCTGTGATTGAATTATAAAAATGAAGCTAGTTTTGTGTTTAGAAGACACGAGCATGTTTCGGAAGATGTGGAGGAGATTTGGGTTTGTTATTGCTACATTGTTGCGTAGGCTTATTTTTAACAAACTTTTATTTCACTTGCAACGTTTGTATGTATGTTTGGTTGTGCGTCAAAATTTACAAATCACTTGCTTGTATTCCATTGATCTGAAATTTGCAATGCAATATTATGTTGCTATCGTTGGTGTCAAGATGTAAGCAGTAGAACTCCTTGATGGAAAGGGCTAAGACGCTAAGATAGTCGAGTTTAGGCACGTTTGTTTTGATGTCGTGAGTAATTTCCATTACTCATGAGCAAAGCTTGTTTTTTTTACTTCCAAAAAGGAGGAGGTTCTCAATTCGTCTGTAAATTTTTTATTTTATTTTTTAGGGTTCCGTACTCAAAGGGTAAAACGGGACCCTATTACTAAGACTCCGCTGTCCGTCTGTCTGTCTGTCTGTATGTATGTCTGTCTGTCTGTTTGTCTGTCTGTCTGTCAGTCTGTCACCAGGCTGTATCTCATGAACCGTGATAGTTAGACAGTTGAAATTTTCACAGATGATGTATTTCTGTTGCCGCTATAACAACAAATACTAAAAACAGAATAAAGTTAAAAATAATAGAGGGTTCCCATACAAGAAACGTGTTTTCTTCGGCATTTCACGTCATCTATGAACGCTTATTTAGGTAAACGTCCCATAGATGGCGTTATATTGAAATGTCGATCCCTAACTCCTTTGTTAGACGTTAGATGGCGTTATAAGAACCAAAATTTTTATTAATTATTATTTTTTGCTGGCGAAAAATTATAGTGGTATTTTTTGCTCGATCTTATAAAATACATGTAGTGTGGTACGGAACCCTACGAGTACGAGTCCGACTTGCACTTGGCCAGTTTATTTTTTTATGTATGTTACGTGATTACTACGTCAATTGTAAACCGATTCGAATTATTATTTTTTTAATCGGTAGAGTATATTTCCGAGGTGGTCCTATTGTTGTCAATTCATCGAGATCTGATAAGTATCTCCAGAGATATGACGATAACGTCTGAAATTTGCTACTGAAAATGACTCGCGGGGCATGAAGTCAGTTATTTAGTGTTTAAACTATCTTCATTTATTAAGATATATTACAGAGAAACATTTATCTCCATCAATTTATTTCAGACATAGCTTTCTCACTCCTGAGTAAGGTCATGCGTCATAAGTTCATGAACTTAACTCAAAACTAAAGCTGCATAAATGCAGATTAGCTACATTAAAAGTAAGCAGCTATCAGATTTATAATACCTGCATTTACTTTACATTATAATAAGGCCGCTCCATCTTATCACGAAAATTCTGCGAAGCTTAATAATGGTAAAGTGTGACTACGATAAGTTGCCCAAGGTTGTCAATAGAATTTACATATGAGTCTCTTAAACATAGGCGAAGCCCCAGTACCACGATAAGAAAGAAACCTAATGGTCAAAGTTTCATTATGAACGTTCGCGTTCCTGCAGATAGTTATACCACGTTAATATAATAAGTTATACGTCAACTTCTGTACGCAACTTGTATGCAGTAAAATTTCTGTTTACAAACAATGTCCTTGTCTCGTCATTGTGCAGTTTTTATGTAGGTAATAGGGAATATGCATGTAATATACATTTACTTGAAATCATTTATTTTTGAATCATCATTGTTCTGGTGTTGTTTGTTAAACATTTTTTTATTAATAAAATACTCTTAAACGTGTTAAAATATTATATGAAACATGCATAAAAAGCGTGGGAAATTTTAATTTGCGAAACACATCACCACTTGTCAATTAGAAAGTGACGTCACAGGGCACCACACGGTCTCCACAGATTAAATCTTTTTCATAGAAATACTATGCACTGTTGAACGAATACGTACTATTTCTAATAAAAAGATTTAATCTATGGACACCGTGCGGTGCACTGTGACGTCACAAAGGCGCGCGAAAATTTGACAGCGTTTTAGATACTTACCTCATATTTTTTCAATGCTACAACATTTTTTTTAGCTTAATTTGAACACATTCAGTATTATTTCATATTTTTACTGTGTTAAATGAATGCAATCAGTGAATTAAAAATATTTTAAAAAATCATGCATATTCCCTATTGTTACTCGTTAAAAGTTTAAAGCGTTCTTTCGAAGTATCATTGCGTTTATCGACGATTCTCAGAACGAAACAACATTTGAACATGTCCTTAACCGCAGTTGGAACGATAACATTTTTTCTTGGAATTACTTGTTACCGTTATCCAAAGTTTATTATTGACCTTTTTTTACGTTGATAAAAAATGGGACACCTCTCTTACATTATTTACATCCTTTAGATTTTGGAGTGTCATTGTTAACTTTCTGCGTCTGTAGGCTTAGAAATTGATCCTACACGTGATCTTTGATGCTACTTAGATATTACTCTAAATAGATTGGACTGAAGCCAGTTGTTCTGCGCCTCGTCTTATTGTCTTTTTCCATTTCCAAACACACTTGACTCTATCTTAGACCGCATCGAAACTTCACATCAGTTGAGATAGTAGTCTAGTGTTCGTTTGTCTGAATTAAAAAACTGAAATAGTACTTTTAGCCCCCAACACAAAAAGAGGGATTTTATAAGTTTGTGTGATATTATCTGTGATGTATGTGTCTCTGGCTGGCATCGTAGCTCCGAAAAGGATAAACCAATTTTGATTTAGTTTTTTTAACCGAATTCACAAAAAAGGAGGAGGTTATCAATTCGATTGTATTTTATATGCAATGATGTATGATGAGGCTGTAAGAGCAACTTTCATAGGTCTAATTTATTAGAAATTCGATATCTGTTACATCAATGATATTGCGAGGACATGGTAACCTGATCTAATGCTGGGGCAACTCCTACAATCTGCAGAATACTCAACTCCTTACCAGCAAACAGCAGAGAGGTCGCGTATAGACTCATTGGAATGGCCTCAATGATTTGATTATACATAGGTCAGTCAAGTCATCGGTCGGGATGTTAATTTTATATTTAAGTACTTTTACTACGTACGATTCCATGTTTGAAACTTCAGTTATTTATATATTTTTTACCCGACTACGGATGGGTTATGACAGGAAATTGACCGTTATACTTATGTCTGCCTAACTGCCTACGCCTAATCTAATCCAATGGCCGGCTTACGGCCTACGTTATGACACGACACTAGGTATTGTATCAGGCGAAATGGCTGACATACATATGTATGCGATTTATATATCCTGCCAGTGCAAAAGACAATGCTCGTCTTTTCTCATATCCACCAACGCTTCTGAAAGTACTGTTAGCTCACCTGTTTCGACTCTGTTTAAGCCGTTGATTTTTTAGTGAGGTTTTGGCAACGCATTGAATGATTGAATCAATAATAAATATAAACTATAATCTCCTGTTATCTGAGAAATCTTTTTTGACTTCTTTTGATCGATCATGGATGAAGCTGTAGTCAAAATTAATCCAGTGTTAGTGCAATGAAAAATCTGGGCAAAAAACAATGAGTTAGTAATTCCTTCGTTTTTTATTTAACTTACTATTCAGGACATGCAGATGGGTCCTAGTGGACGAAGCGAGACGGGTTGCTGACTATTCAACGCACCCAATTATGCCGACACCAAATATTACCAATATACAAAACTCAGCATGCCAGTCAGTTTGCAGAATGAACAAAGTCTTATTTTTAGTTGTCTAAAACCAAATCTTCCTGTAAGGTTGAGCGAGTTAGAAATGTTAGTTGCATAATTAATATCTAAACAGAGATTGCCCATGGACTCAAAGACTGGTAAAACCGCAAATAAACAATGTTCACTTTCCAATTACTGCGAACTTTCCCCGTCAAGGCATGTCAGTTCATATCCGAAATACCATTTGTCTTTTTAATTTCTATACCGACTGACATATCCTTTTAAATCTGCGTACCTCTTTGTATCGCGTTTGCTTTGCATTTCCTTGGTCCACTTCGAGTATCTTATCACCTCACCTATATCTTATCGTGGGTATTGTAACAATTATTTCGCACCGTTCACTTAAACATTACCACCACTGTTGTTTGGTCGACACACGACCACAACTCGTTAGGTGTGATTCATTTAGTTAACCGCGCTGGTAACTCGCACCGGTCAATGCTTTATTTTAGTTGGTTATGGAACTTTCGCTGTGATGGACTTAAAACTAAGTAACACGATGTATAGGGATAAATCAGTGTCGTGCTGTGGAAGTGACTTCGATTGGAATCTCAGTGATGTCAGATACAGTTTTCACAGGAGTTTGGTTAGAGCTAAAAAGTTGAAAGATAAGGTCCTTGCCAAGGATAGGTGAGTTTGCTTGTGTAACTCTTGCATCGCCTTATATGAATTTATCTTTAATTAATTCAACATTGAAGGTTACCGTAGTTGTTGCGGATTTAATGTTGTTGATGGTATTATATATACGTACATAGAATTTGAAACAATTGCAACTTGAATACTAATTGACTCGTATATTCATGATGCTATAATAGCAAATAAGTTGGTTTTCTCCAATGTCTAACCCACACTTGTAGTCATAAAACTCTATGATTATTAACACCACAAAAAACTAGACCAACCTATTGAGCGGAACGATGTGGGTGTCTTGTTAGATGCTATTAAATAAACGAGACAGTGAAAGTATCCTTACATTTGGTCACATTCGTTTGCCTACATTGCAATTGACTCACTGACGTTATTGGATTATCTGACTTCTTGCTTTTTACGAATTAAGGTGTACCGTAAATTATACTGTAGTTATTATATGTTGAAATTGTTCATTGTAAAATCTAGACGCATGTTCCACGTGTTTTGTCCTCGTCTATTCTGGGATGTTTCGATGTCAGGATATCTTCCTTCTTCCTTCTGCAAATTGGTACTTATTTTGTGTATTTTTATTGGTACAATATTGACCATTATTATAGATTTGCAGTTTTTGGCATTATTTTTATTTTGATATGATAATGACTCATTACTGTTGACCATAATAATTATTACCTATCTATCATATTCGGCATATGTGGCGTTACGCCCAGCCGATTACTCACGAGTCACGACGCATCAATAGAGGCACTCAATTATTAAATTTACTAATTAAATAATTTATCAATGCTCATTAATTATTCTACGTATTCCACAATAGTAAAATCAAAAGAAAAGCGCACCAGAGACGATAGCAGCGAACTTCTCAATACCGTATTTTTTAAAGCATCTATTCCGTATTACGTAAAAAACGTAGTGAAGAACGCCCTCCAGCTAGGTGAAGCGATGATATACGCAAGCTAGCTGGCAGCGGTTGGAAACGAACAGCTTATGATCGAGCTCATTGGTGTGCTATAGGAGAGGCCTATATCCAGCAGTGGACGGAAATTGGCTGATAATGATGATTATTCCGAATTTCAACTGTCGCTGTGACCGAAATCGATCAAAATCGATAACCATCAATCTTAAACATACTGTAAATCACTAATAATTACTCTATTAATAATCCCTGTCTATGATACATATAGGAAAAAAATATACTTAAGTATAGTAGATGGGGACGAATTGTCAGTCGAACAATGAGGACGATGACTCATGGAAAATCCAGCCTTTATTCTTTGTAAGTAACATTACTGTGGTTTCGATTGTAGGTACCCCTTTTTATTTCACATTCGTCGTCATGGGTGTAAGCAGGGAAACAAATAATTAAGATAGTTTAAAAACTAAAACAACCGACTTCCATGCCCCGCGAGCATAGAAAGATAATAATGCGCGAGTCAGTTTCAGTAGCAAGTTTGAGACGTTTATCGTCATGTCTCTGGGATACTTATCAGATCTCGATGAAATTACAATGGAACCACGGAAATGTACCCACACTTCCGTGGTGGTTCCATTAAAAAAAATACCATCCGTACCGATTAAAAAAAAATCATTCGAACAGGTTCACAATTGACGGAGTAATCGCGTAACATACATAAAAAAATCAACATACAGACGAATTGAGAACCTTCTCCTTTTTGGAAGTCGGTTGATAAAACCGGCCAAGTCGAGTTGGACTCGCCCACCGAGGCTTCCGTACCAACTTCGTAATCCAATAATTTGATTGAAAACACTTGGATTGTAGTTATCCTAAAGTCTAAACTCTAGCAAGGAATTCCATTCCACGATTCGTGCGGGCAGATTTTCTTCATATTATAGCGATGGCGCATATCAGTTCATCTGGTTTTCAGATGGAAGAGGACAGTATTATTTTGTGCTTATGTGCAATTGGATATAGGCATTCTAAGTTAAATCTTCTTAATAGAAACTGAGTTCAAAATTACGTTGGTAGCCTTGATCTGTACTACAACTCATAAAACCATAGAAAAGTAAACTTGTCTCTACGTAAATAAGCCCCCGCCCCTCCCCCTACCAGGAAAATGATTCGCAAATGAATTAATCTTACAAAACATTTCATTTTAAGTCGCGAGTATAGGTATCTTCTGGGCAAGCGTGATATCTTAGGCCACATCGTCACTTAACATCAGGTTAGATAGTGGTCAATAGCTAGCCTATTGAGCTTAAAAAATAATTAAGCATAAACTCACTGCCAAAGTCGAAACTCGGTCTACATTTAGTTTCTTCATGGATTTTCCTCTTAGAGCAGGTATTTTCTAATTGCCATAATAGACATGCTATCTTTAAGGTCAATCATTAGCAGGTAAACTTGAAACTTCTTTGTCTGCTCTGAATAAAAATGTAAAAATAAGCGATCCGCGACGGCCTTCCTCGAAACGTCCGTTTGTCGGTGATAGCTATAATAATAATTTTGATTTTATACGGGCAGATTCCAACCGTATAAATAAGGCATACATTTAGAGTTTTAGCGAAATCAGCGCAGATGCTCAGACTTTTTTTTAACCCGCGACATAGAAAAGGTAATAATACTACGTCCCTGCGACGCAAAATGAAGGCGTGTTATAAGTTTGAAATGTGTATCTGTGTATGTATGTATGTGTCTGTCTGTGGCATCGTAGCGCCTAAACTGATTAAACGATATTGATTTAGTTGTTATTTTGTGTGATACGTGCTTTTATCGAGAGTGTTCTTAGCATGTTGATGATATGAGATCAACTTTTGTAGGTCCATCTGTAGGTCTGATCAATTCGAAATTCGGTATCCTCTTACTTCAATGATATTGTAAGAACATGTTACCATTGACCTGATGCTGGGGCATCTCCTGATCATCCTTCATCTTCCTGCAGAGAGATGCTGTTTCTTTGCATATTTATTTGATCTGAATAAATTTAAAAGCTATTGGATAGATTTTGAAAATTAAATATTATACACGCGAGTGTATTCGTGCTTTTTCATGCTGAACGGATGATAAGTTAAAACATTCTTGTGGAAATCATCATTAACCTATTTCTTAAAAGATTTTTTTGATGAGTGACCAATCAATATTTCGTGTCTATCCACTGCCAGCCAACATATTTTACTAAATCAGCCTATATCTATTTAGATAAACACACTACAGTCGGACCCTCGCTAGCGAAACGTAACTTCCTTTTCCAAGAATAGTCGGATAGCGATATAAAATAATGCTTATGTTGCTCCAAGTAAGAATATTAGCATAATGCATTAGTCACTCATGATCGAGATCGACGGTTTAGATTTTACGACGGCCTTGACATTGTTTAGATATCTTTACGACCATTAAATGTTTCTAAATTTCGGTTCTTTAAAGTGTTAGTGTGAAACACCGCAAAAGCAACAAAATCTTTCTCCCGGCTTGTAAAGCTGGTCCTTTGGTTTGTAAAGTTTACATTTTTATTTAAAACGATACTTACTGTGGAAACATTGAATAGGTACATACACCATCGCTAATTAAAACTATCAACATTATTTGACAGTAATATCTATATTTTGTATTCCATAAATGTTTTGAAAAAACGCCGGTCTTCAAATATACGACTTTGAAAACATCGCCGTCACCACAATATAAAACTCTAGCGTAGTAAATCAAATTAACTAAAACTAATTCTCCTACGGAATAACAATAAGAGACGGTGGTAAAATCGGCATTAAAATTTAAGTAGGATTGTGAAATATTTAAGGTTATTTTGTTTTATTTTCCGGAATATATTCTGCGCGAGATGACCAGCTAATATTGTAGTTGATAGAGATTGTATACTGAACATTTTTGTGAACTGACAAGCACTTAACCACTTTTTACCACAATATGTTAAGTGACGATGCGGTTTATATGAAATCGTTCTTGTCTGAATGTGGAAGATGGGGCAGTAAGACGAGGGTATATTTACTACCTTGTCTTACTGCTCCATCTTCCACAAGTAAGTTAAGCTATTACTTACCTACATCTGTCCATTCCACATAGAGCAATTGTTTCAATTCTGGTTCCAGGCAGTTATGGATTCTAGAACTGTCAAAATCAGCGAGCGAAATGCGAATGCCTTACATTATAGCGGCTCGCTAGCTTACGAAATTGCGGCCTCTGTCAACTGTCCAATAAAAACAGCTGTATCTTCCGCAGTATGACCTTTGCGATGGTAGGATGCATCAGTATCTACATTAAGTCTATTCTTGCATGTCTATTGTTCGTTCACAGTTATACTACTTTTAAAAAGTTTTGTAAGACTTTTTTAAATATTTGATAGGCTAACGTTTGATCACTATCGCGCCGGTGGTAAATTTGTAAGCGATGATGTGGTCGAAGATGGTGAACCCGCTAGGCCTAGAATAGTTCGACTCTCTAAGGCTGTGCTGTCAGAACACGTGGTAGCAAGTTAGGCGTAACATCGACATAATGCTCTTACCACCTGTGGGCGAAAAACTGTGAATGCATATTGAAATATCCATTGGTGCTAGGGTTTGAACCGGTGACATCTCAGTTAGAAGACAGGCCATCTATCCTTTACGCCAATGGGCTCACTAATCATTAAATAACCGGCCAAGTGCGTGTCGGGCCACGCGCAGTGTAGGGTTCCGTAGTAGCCCGTTATTCAATGCAAGACTTTACCCGTTATAAACAAGCAACTAGGTACTCCGTCTTTGTCACTTTAAAGGATTTATTCTAAGGATTTTGTATTTGGTACAAAATTATCCAACACCCAAGTTCAACGACTATTACTGCTAAACTAATAAAGTTATCTTAACCGCTATAGTTTTCCTTTAAAGTCATGAAATGCGCTATTATCACGATTTTTTCCAAATTTTCCAAGCAGTTAGCTTTTAGAGGGCCTGGGGGGGGGGGGGGTATTAATTCTAATATGTAATATGCTATGCTATAACAGAGGTTAAATAAATAATTTAAGATCGTTTAAATACTAAAAGAATCGACTTCAAACGTCGCGCTAGTCAAAGTAGCCAGCAGTAAGTATTATGTCATCGAAGTATACAAATGCATCGTAATACGAATGTTGATATATTAAAAACGGCTCGACCGAATCCGTTAAAATTTAAATGGGGCCACCCGGAAAGGGTACCCTTTGAAACAAAAAAAGAATTTTCCAAATCGGATCTGGCATCTTCGAGTAATCGATCAACCAGATATATAAGATTCCGACGAATTGAGAACCTCCTCCTTTATTGTAAAGTCGGTTAATGAAGCCCAATATAAGTGTGTACGGAAAATAGATTGATGTTTCTATTTCAAAACAATTGATTAAGCTCTATTATTATTGTAGAGTATATTTTCAGTAGTAGGTATTATTGCAATCCCTAATTGATATCATTATCTAAGTGGAACATCAGTTTATTTATCAATTGTGAATAGATTACTATTTATTGCCTTCAATTCGGTTTGCCGTTTTTTAAGCGTAGGTAGTGAGATGATGATAATGATTATGTTAAGTATTAGTAATACCTTTTTTAAGGTAAATACATCACTAATGATTTTCCAAAACACGTCAAAAATGAATAGGTAACTTTTGTGTGTGTAATATTAACAATATTAACCAATCCTATATTTTCGCGCTGAAAAATCACGCAGCGCGACGTAATTGTTTAGTTATTGACTTGACACACATATCTTCCGTTTTAGCGTAAATAAGGCCAAGTCATGTCTATAAATATGGCTATAGATAGGTATCATTGTACATTATACTATTAATGTTCTGTGTAGTACATTGAAGTTGATGATTGTTTTTTGGTGTGAATGGCTAAGTGTCCAGTGAAATTACAGGGCATAGATCTTTATGTCTTCGGATAACCGGCGCAGTGTAGTTATGTGCAAAATTCTGGCTATCCAGAACTTTGCTGTATCTGTAATAGGTAGACGTCATCGCTACTTACTCCTTTAAGACAGCTTGAAAAATCAGTCGCCAAACACTAGGATATTCTGACAGCTGTCTTAAAGAGCCAATTCCCATTCTATTTCTAGCGTAATACTATCCTTTACCACTTCGTCACAGCTGAGATATTAAACGTTAGACTACATAATATGAAAAAAGTACTCTGTGTAGTAGATGTAGATGAACCCACAGCTAGCGCATGGGAGTTTGTAGGTCACTCACAAGCCTTTCCAAACCTCCCAGCGACCTGTGTATATTTTTACTTGTGCGTACTTTTATTACCTATCTTCATTCATTATCTATCTAACAATCGCGATAATGTTATTGTGAATTCGGAACAATAACGGTTGGCCTGTATTATGAAATGTATGACAAAGTTTTGTTGTTAATAGTCTTTGTCGGAGTACTATTAAGTATTCTGTGGCTTTGTTGAATCAGTTGCTCACTTGACACAGTTTAAGAAGGCGTTCCAATTTACAGGTTGGTTTGTTAGGTGCAAGTGGTAGGTTCGTTGACCGAATCGGACGGGCCAAGGCCGGTCGTATGCTAAATTGAATCTCTGTTTACCGATTCATTCAAGGAAATTATCAGAGGAGGCTTGAAAACTTATCTTCATAATGTTTCTGAATGAGTTTTTTGTCAAACGGCCGGTAGGTTTATTACATTAAAGATATCGCCATCGTATGTTAATAGTAAATTATCTACTATCTACAAGAATTATTGTAATATAAAAAAAAATCTGTAATATTTTTGGGACCCCTTTTATTATTATCGTTGAATCGTTTCCTTGAATGGATTTCTGGAAGGTCGCTATCATCGTCGCTATATTTGCTATAATTTGGGTGGATAAATATTTAGTTCTGTACGGTTATCAGTAAAGTACTTATCAAATCAATCTATCTAGATTTGACCAGGGTGAATTTAACCAATATTATTCAAGTAATTGTACAGGTAATAAAATTATTTTAGATCTTTTTAGTACTCTCACCAAATCCTCCAAACAAATTTATCAGTGACTAATAATTCAATGTCATATAGCTGTTTGAAATCGTTCCACATACACAAGCTTTTCTCTTGAACTGTATTTTCGATTCAACGTTTGTAGCAGTCGTGGCCGAGCGGTTAAGGCGTCTGACTAGAAATCAGATTCCCTCTGGGAGCGTAGGTTCGAATCCTACCGACTGCGAATTCTTTTTGTACTTAGAATTTTTATTTTGTTACAGTTTAAGGCGAATTGGGGTCAACGTCCAAGATGATAGTGGTTATACGTCATTACATCATGCATGCTTAAATGGTCATAGGTAAGTTTATTGTAATTATCTATTCATTCATTTCATCACACTAGTTCCGATTAGAATTAAGTAATTTATCCGACCATTAGAAAATTCTGCTTTGGATTGGATGGCCTTTTTTCATCTTATATGATGTGGTCGAAGATGGTGTTCACGCTAGGCCTAGAGTACTCTGACTCTCACAAGGGGTGAGCCGTGAGAACTACTAGAACACCGTAAGATCATGGCGGCAGATTTTCTTCTTGATGGCGGTAAGCTACTTTTTGGTAGCAAGTCAGACGACATATCGATATAATATGCTCCTATTACCTGTAAACGAACACCCGTGTTAGAATTTGAACCCACTTCCTCTCGTTTAAAAGCCAAGCCATCTACACTTTACGCCAACGGGGCTCTCAATTAGAGCAACTTGTATATTACAATTTAATAATAGCCACAGATCAGCTTTAATATATAAATCACCTCTGATGACCACACATTGAGTAAATAAGTTGTACCTACTATGTAACCTAGTAAATAAATATGTACAGAGGAACCGCTAGCGTGGACGGATCCAATATATATAGATGTTCTTAAGTTTATTCCATACAGACAAGCATTTGACCATTGTCTCATCTGACTCTAGTAGGGTAGGTAAAGGTCTAAACCTACGGACGCAGAAAGGCAACAATGACCTGCCTGTGAGTGAAAATACTGACAATGCCCCCCATAACTCTAAAACGCAAGGTTGTGCTTATCTGTGTCTTATAAAAAACTTGGTTAATAATATGGGGTAAGGGTTAACTTGTATGTTTATTTCAAAAATGCTTTAGCAGTATATGATAAATTATTCGATGTAACTGTACGAAATAGCCGCAAATGGACTGGTTACTCTTCAATTTCCTCTGAATTTTCCTCATCACGTGAGTCAAGCCTATATGTATGATCAGCCATTTTAGGTACGAAATAGGGATACAAGTCATTTGGTACTAATAACGTAGGTTACATCGACTCCTTTAACCCTTACATTGAACAGTGAGTTATTTTAAACAATGATGCAACTCCCTGTGGTGTATATACTTTTTTTCGTCTAACATACAAACACTTTACCCGCTATCTTAGGGTGTTACCACACCAATCGATCGAATGTCGATCGACGCCATCGATCGTTGGTGGAATGAGGTCAGTGTACTTCGATTGATAGTTAATACCTACTACATCAGTCGAGCGCCCACCAATCAGGCATCGATCGACAATCGATCGTCGATCGATCGATCGGTGTGGTAACACCCTTAGTCTTACTTTATGTTAAGTAAGATGTGGTCTGAGATGACTTGAGTCTAACCCACAGAGTGCAACTATTCCAACCCGTTTTTGATACTGGCTGGCACCGAACATCATGGCGGAACTCGGCAATACGGCTCGTAATTAGCGAAAATTCTTGTCTGGCGGGTGTTATGAGCCACGAATAAAGAATACCATCGGTTGTCAGTGTCACCCTATTAGCAACAAGAATGATCACGTTTTGGGTAGATTGAGGCCTTACCCAACAGAGACGGACGCAGGAAGGCAACAGTGACCTTCGCGTGATAAATAATCACACGTATAAAATGCCTGAATGAGCTGATATATGTATTAAAAAAAACTCACGTTCGTTTTAAATATATTAATATAAATAACGGGAATTTTAAGTGACTAAGTACCGTGTCCGCACAGCGATATTTCCCAGCGCGATTTTTTTTCGCAATTCTGTGAAGTATTGAATCTATTGGACGTATCGGCACTGGCACTAGCGGAAAAAAAATCGCGCGAGAAATCTGTGATTTGATGCAAATTGTCGCGAAATTTAAATCGCAAGAATTATAAAACTGGCCAAGTGCGAGTCAGCATCGCGTCTCTTATCGCACACTTAGGGAGGGTTCCGTACAATACGAAACATAACAGAGTTTCAACCTCATATATTTGATTAATTGATATTACCAAGAATATTTGGTTTGGTCGCGATCTAGAAAGACTAAGACTAAAGTTGATTCCATAGCCATTGTTCTTAATTCTTTAATAAAGTGTTGTAGTGACGGACGAGTTACATTTTCCTTTTATTTAATAAAACGTTGTCATCAATGCAAAGTGGAGTACAGTTATAAGAGTATTCTTTCAGAGGTGTTCGAGCTTAATTACATTTTTAGAGATAAATTTTCGTGCTCTTCAAATAAGATTATCTTTTTATTCGCAGAGAAATTGTCCAACTCCTGCTGTCAGTGAGCGCGTCGCCATGTATAAAGAACAAGAGTGGAGGCACTCCACTCCACCTGGCAGCCTTCAAGGGATATGCAGACATTGTCCGAATGCTGCTAGAAAACACAAACCCTCCCGTAAACATCGATGAAGTGGTAAGTGCCTGATCCTTTTAAAACCGACAAATGTTGTCCTAGAACACCAATCCCCGATAATCTCGCGAATTAACGACGCAATCGTTGGAGCCACGCTCATCAACGGATTGCGGGATATTTAACTGCGCGCCATCTACATTTGATTATAGTGTTTTTTAAATTAAATTAAAGATTTCCTCTCCTCATCTACAGGTAATTTAAAAAAATGATAGTGCCTTGTCTCCTGATTTCGATTGACATCCGTCAAATGAGCAATACTTTACTCCAGACATTTTATTAATAACATACGAGTACTTGCGCGCGCGCGAGCAGTGTCAAGCGACCGGCGATACCAGCGCGGGCGCTGGTCGAAAGTTTAGGTATAAAGCCCTGTAGCTATGGATGAGTGAGGGAGGCCTCGCATGGGTGTTTTGTTTTGGTATCCCCATTGACGTCTATGAGCCAATGGGGACACCTATTTGACATCAGCATCGCCATTTCGCAAGAGTATAAAAACACGCAAATTTCCGATGGTCGTGAAATCGCATTCCATGGTAGGACATTGCTTCATGGAGAACTTCAAACATTTTGGACCTAAGCGTTTTGTGTGCCATTTTCCCAAATTTCCCAAAATGATTTTTTATTCATGCTAAACTAGTACAGTTAAGTCATTATTTTATACGACTGATAGTACTAGATGTATGGCAGCGCATGCATTACAACTACAGTTTTTTTACAGAATTATTTTACATCCTGTATATAATCGTGCAATTATTATGACATATTCAGATGGTATGTAGGTGTTTTTTGTGAGTACGATGAATGATAACTTCCTTATCTATTTTGCTAAAGTTTTACCTACAATTAACCACAGCCCAGAATAAAATCCAAAAAATTATTCAGACGTAAAATAATTATTGACTCAATGTTTTAAACCCACGATACTCGCGTCAAGACTCTATTACATTTGAATAATAAAAATATAAGTGCATAGGTCAGCGCGCAAAATGTCATCGACCCCGCAAGGCCGGACCGGTTCTAGTACGAAGTCACAGATAAATATAGTAGCTACTAGATACCTCTAAGCAGTCTAAGCGCTTTTATATTCTATGACACGTATTTACAGGCATTGACCCCATGAAATCGCCAAGTATAATAATTTAAGATGGTTTACAAATCGAAATAAAAACCGACTTCACATGCCGTGCTAGTCATTTTCAGTACTAAGTATGAGGTCTTTATCTCCATATCTCTGGTCTGGAGTTCTTCAGAACTCCACCTCACTTCAGTAAGAAACAAAAAAAAAAGTACTGTCGAATTGAGAACTTCCTCCTTTTTTGAGAAGTCTGTTGAAAAGATCAGAAGTCTATGGATAGCTATTTTCAACCGACTTCTAAAAAGAAGGAGGTTCTCAATTCGTCCGTATGTGTTTTTAATTTTTTTTGTATGTTTGTTACGCGATTACTCCGTCAATTGTAAACCGATTCGAATGTTTCTGTTTTTAAATGGTAGGGTAAATTTCCGAGTTGGTCCCATTGTAATTTCATCGAAATCTGATCAGTATCTTCAGAGATATGACGATAACCGTCTCAAACTTGCTACTGAAACTGACTCGCGGGGCATTGAAGTCGGTTGTTTTAAACTATCTTAATTTTTAATTATACTCTAGTGTAGTTATTTTTCTAATTTCGTAGCACGCTAGGTCTAGAATGGGAACTTGCTCTCAAAGACGGCTGCCAGAATACATTAGATGTTTTGTGACAGATTCTCCAAATCTGCCCAAGTCACTCATGTAAATACACTACATGAGTGTACATGTGTGTGTAAAAACACTACGTACGAAGCCCATGATACACTGTATGTACCTATGTATCTATTTATATTCAGAGCACAACACTGCCCATATTTCGAAGAAATGCGTTTAATGGATACTTATATTTTATTAGGATATTCATGTGTCATACTTATACATCGTTGGTTGGAAGTTCTTTATAACCGGCCTCACATAAAGAAGTAGTACTCAATTCGTGTATATACTTGATGTAAAGTTGGGAGTTCTTTTGTGCACTATTACAAACAACATCTTCCGAAATAACCTGCTTTGATATCATAAAATTCATAAACTCTATTGTTTGCAGCTGTAATGCTTTTGTACAAATTAATAATAGTATAATCTTTAGCTATCTTTGAGACCCAGTTCCCATCGTAGGTCTTGGCCTTGCGTGCTACCAAGCTACCATTCTCGACCACATTGTCACTTGCCAGCAGATTAAAAAAATCCTTAGCATCTTAGCAGTCGATCCTTAAAGATTATTTATAGTATTATTCGAAAGATTATTTGATGGTGTTTATATATTTTAATATGTTTGTTTTATTATTTAGACAGGTAATGGAGAAACGGCATTGCTGATAGCCGCACAGTTCGGTTTCAAAGACGTTGTTGCGTTACTGGAATCTCGTGGTGCTGATGTAACCATAAAGAACAGGAAGGACGAGAGCCCTCTAGATCTCGCCGCTCAGTATGGAAGGTAAGAAAGTTTTAATTTTTGAAATGAAATCTCCGTTAGTGGCGTTGTGCACTTTTCTTGGTTTGGGGTGGTTTGAAACTCGCGTCAGGGTCACGTGTCCCGATCGTGAGACGAAAATTCGTAAGACGGAGCGCAGGGCGCATGCGCGAGGTGTCATTCTAAAATATTCAAAAATGACGTGTTCATGTTGTCACTTCTGCCGGCACTCCCTGAGTGCAACCCGTTGTATTTTTACTTTCTTTATTCCGGACAGGCAAGCACTTGAACACTATCTCACCTGATGTCTAGTGATGATGCGGTCTAAGATGAGATCGTGCATGTACGGTAATGGAAAACTGCTCTGAGATGGGGCGCAGGACGGATGTGCTGGATCTCTACCAGTTAGTTATTAGGTTTTGATTATGTATCGGTGTCTAGTGTAAGTCTCTGTACCTGAAATACATAAGTTATTGAGGGTGGGTTGATACATAAGTACATAATAAGTACACAAGATAAGGCATTACGAAAGTAGGTACTAAAACAAATTATTTAGTGTCTTACCGCTTATGTGTGCTTATGTAGTGATCTCTTCCAGACAGCCTGCGGTTTGCTGTCATATTGGTTGTATTTTCAACCAACTTCAAAAAGGAAGGTTCTCAGTTCGACTGTTTTTTATGTTTGTTATCTCTCAATGAAATTGCTATGGGACCACCTCGGAAATGTACTCTACCGATAAAAAAAAGAATCAATTAAATCGTTTCACAATTGACGGAGTAATCGCGTGACATACATAGAATTCTGTCAATTATGAACTGATAACCAAAATTCTTTTTTGTTTGAGAGAGTATACTTCTTAATTGGTCCCATTGTAATTTCATCGAGATCTGATGAGTATCTCCAGAGTAATGAAGATAAACACTTCAAATTTGATACTGAAAATGACTAGCGTGGCATTTAAAGTCGGTTTTAGAAGAAGTTTATAGGACACCATTGACGGAGTTGGCACTGCGCACTAGTTTCGTCACCACCAAAACTCAATCCATGGACTGTTTATCTACCTAGAGTCCATAGCCGTGACCTGGTGAAGAAACAGTCACGGTGACAAAAAACACCAAAGAGCGTCCTCTTATAAGGTTTCTGGTATGACCTACGACTGCCGTAATAGACCTACGATTTCACGTGACATTCAAACCACACTAGAGCTCAGTTGTAATTTGTAAATGCCATTTACGGTCGTATGTCTAAATACTAACTGGGATGTTGTCGGTTGCTTAAGATTCGATTGTTTACAAACACGTAGTCATACGACTCTGGTTACTTACAACACATTTGTCATTGCTTGTGTCGACGTCAAAACCGTAGCCAATGTAATCGACTTGTGGCTCCACTTTAGGCTGGTAAAACCTGAACAGAAATAAATTAGAAGTGAGCTTTTATTGAAATTACTAGCTGGCCCGGCGAACTTCGTACCACCTAACAATGAATGTTGTGTTACCTGTTAGATGAACTTAATTTAGGCTTTTATGAACGTAATACAATGAATACAAAATAGATATTAAGTTTAGTAATGTATTATGGCAAAACAGAAATAGATTAAAAAAACAATAATCAAGTACTTCTACCGCGTTTCAGCAAGACATGATGGAATTAAACAATGTTATTATTGTTATAGATAAGTTATTAACTTGACATTAGTTCGATCGAATTTTATTTTAATTGTAAAAATATAATCACTAGTATTTCATTTTAATTTTGAATAAGTATACTAACTTCATAATAGTCTAATTATTAAACTTTTTTGCCTAATGGATATAAGACTGTATACGGCACTCATAAATTGGCTGTCTGCCAATATTGCATATCTCTGTATTTACCTCCATTCTGACAAATAAACTTGATTAGACATTGATTATTATTGTCTTGATTGCTTGTAAGCATACATTTCTGAACGCACGCATTTTTGACAATCAATAAATATGACATACAATTGTCATTACTGACAGTATTTACAATTTATTATCTTTTTAGGGTTCCGAACCCAAAGGGTACCAACGGAACCCTATTACTGAGACTCGTCTGTCTGTCTGTCTGTCTGTCCGTCTGTCACCAGGCTGTATCTCATGAACCGTGATAGACGGTTGAAATTTTGCACAGATGATGTATTTCTGTTGCCGCTATAACAACAAATACTAAGAACAGAACAAAGTTAAATATTAAAGGGTTTAAAACAAAAAACGTGTTTTATACGATACGATACGATACGAAATTAATTCACCTCGACGCAGCTAGATGGCAGCACAGGAAAAATTAGCACGCGCAAGCGTTTCATTTGTTAAATTTGTGGGCCTCGGTCGATTTGTTTACTTAGTTAAGGTTTATTATCAAGTATGTAATGTAGCGATCCTGCGATCACCCAACCCGACTGCCCAGCGCGTGGTGATTATTTGGGCAAAACCTTCATGGCAGACACAACTACACAACGGCCCCCAGTTCCCGGTCGCCCTGCTATTCCTGGCCAAGGCGGCGGTCATGGTAACGGCGGGGCAGGGGGTGCTAAGAATCCCCGGGCTACGGTAGGCCGCCAACACCGACTGACACTGGCAACGTACAACGGACGCACGCTACGGCTTGATGAACATCTGGCACAACTCGAAGAGGAGCTGAAGAACATAAGATGGCACATTCTAGGGTTATGTGAAATCCGAAGAGAGGGGGAGGATACCGTGACCCTGGAATCCGGTCATCTTATGTACTTCAGAGAGGGAGACCAACCATCCCAAGGCGGTGTCGGGTTTTTGGTCCACAAGGTCCTCTCTGACAACGTTCTAGAAATCTCCAGTGTGTCGACAAGGGTAGCGTATCTTGTGATCAAACTCACCGAGAGGTATAGCCTTAAAGTTATCCAAGTATACGCACCGACTTCGGCACACTCGGATGATGAAGTGGAGGAAATGTACGAGGACATTTCCAAGGCCTTGCACACCACCCAAAAGGCTCACTTCAACGTTGTCATGGGGGATCTCAACGCTAAAGTGGGAGTACAATCAAGCAGCGAATCGGTAGTAGGTCCATACGGAATTGGAAGCAGGAATCATAGGGGGCAAATGCTCGTCAACTTCCTGGAAAAAGAGGGGCTTTTTCTGATGAATTCTTTTTTTCAGAAAGATCCCCGGCGGGAGTGGACGTGGCAAAGCCCCGACTCTATGACCAATAACGAGATCGACTTCATTATGACGGACAAGAAGCGTATATTTAGAGATGTCTCAGTGATCACTAGGTTTAAAACCGGCAGTGATCACCGACTAGTCCGAGGCACTCTAGATATCGACTGCAAGCTTGAACGCGTCCGTCTAATGAAGTCCACGCTCCGACCTAACATGCTCCAGTCCGTAGTTGGGTCTGAAACATTCCAGCTAAAACTGGAGAACCGATTCGCTGCCCTGGAAACCACAGTCGACGTTGATATTGACCAAGATCTCGACCAAGTGGTGGAAATCCTCAGGGAAGAGGGAACGAAATTCTGTGAGACGCGAGGTGCCGTTAGGAAGTCTAAGCTTTCAGGAGAATCTCTGCAGCTAATGCAGAAGCGGCGTGAAACTCCTGCAGTCACTTCGTCAGAACAGCGGTCTTTGAACAAAAAGATCACGAAGCTCGTAAGACGTGACCTCCCATACAAATCTTATATACACAGGGGGCGCTCGCGGCGTTACCATAGTCTTCTGATTAATTTACGTTTTAAAATAATTTAACTAGCTAAGTGATACAAATAGTGTGAATATATAAGAAAATATCGACCGTACCTGTTCGTGATTGTTATCTACACGCAAATTGTTGAAATTACGGTAAAATATCTGGATACAAATCTGCGACCACTTGTAAAAACAACACGAAGAAAGAGGCAATAATACAAAAATCTGCACTTCACCATAGCACAAGTAAGGATTCATCACTTGAGTAATATAAACATTGACACGTCTAATAATATCAAAAAGTAATCAAAAAACGCTGAATGTTTTATTTGTATCGCTAAATATCTTTGCAATCTCTGTTAATATCTGGGGGTATTCGGAGATTTTAATTAGGCAAGATACCTGACTTTAGAAAATTTAATACATACCAGCAACGGTCAACTTAAATTGAATGTAAACAACATTAGAGTGACTCGACTCGATTGGATTGTCTATTTCGACAACAAAATCAGCATTGCTGAACACCTCATCTTATTCCGAAAACGACATATCCAGGGATTTTTTATCAGAAGAAGAGAGCCCCAGAAGCTTACCCAATATATCAATAATTGAGGATCCGCAAGTTAGAGACTTGAGATCAGAAAATGTCCAGTTGGCTATTCAATTAGCTAGTGCCCACGAGGAAATAGTAAAACTCAACGCAGAAAACACGTTCTTGCAAAAGAATATAGATGATCTTCAGAAAAAGAATATTATCTATAAACAGCTCTTGGGGAACGATTTTTCACCAAGTAAAGGTACACCGGCTAAGCACAAGAAGCTTAGGAAGAACTATAAAATGACTGAGAGTCTGGAAACAGATGTTGATTTATCGATCAAAAGCTACAAAGAAGCTGCAAGCTCTACAACTTCGACACCAAAATTAGCTAAGGAAGCTCGCCCCCCTACGTTTAACAATAAATCGGCCCCTACGATTATTGCAGATGATGATTCAAAAGTTATTCCTAAACCATTGGCTTCAGGCAGCATTCGATTGAAAACTCACACAAGTAATCGTGAAGATATAACCCAGAGCAAATTAAACAAAATTTTGATAGTTGGGGATCAACAATGTAGAGATATAGCTTCGTCCCTCATTCAGTTAAGATCACTTCATAGAAACGTAAAAGATTATGATATAAGTAGTGAGGTATTCAGTGATGCCCCGAGTGATTTTATAATAAAAAACTCCGGTCTTGGTAAGAACGAGTTAAATAAATATGATTGGATCATATTCGGCCTCGGCTCTAACGATACGGATCCTAGCATGCTTTTTACTGAGATGCAAGCTATTCTTGTATCTTTAAAAAACCCTAAAATAATACTAACAAGTGTACAAAGCAATCGTCATCTCAAAGAAAAAATGCTTAACCTTGATTTGGAACGTCTCTGTAAAATCTACAAAAATTGCTCATATGTAAACCTTACCAATGTATCGATCAACAAACCAGCTATTGCACATAAGCTAATAAACAAAGCTATAAATGAATCAGATTATGACACTTTTTTTATAAATAACATAACTCAAAAAAGACCTGATATAAAGGTCCCTAAAAGAGGCACAATACCCTACTTGTTTCAAAAAATGTCTGATAAGATTAAACTTAACAAAACTAAAACAGAATTACGTAATGTGAACATGGCAAAGAAAGGAACTATACCTTTTTATTTTACGAACACACCGAGATTGTTAAGCCCTATTTTAAAATCTACCGAGGGTGAGTTAAGAACTGCGGGTTTTCCTCCTCTAACGAAAAAAATGAGTACAAGTTAAGCATACTACATTATAATATACAAGGTATTCGGTCTAAGCTCAATCAAATTGAAATTTTAACCAGCGAGAGGAGCATAGATGTACTTGGCTTTAGCGAAACATGTTTAAGGGAATATGAATCACACATTTTACAAATTAGCAATTATCAACTTGCATCAGCCTACTGTAGAAAAACTAGAAGAGGAGGTGTCGCTTTATATGTTAAAAATGGCATAGAGTTTAAAAAATTGAATAGCGCAACGGAACTTGCTATTGATTCACATTTTGAATGTTGCGGAATTACTTTAACGCACCTTAACTATATTATCTTAGGCATATATCGAACCCCAAACTCTAATCTGAACTTATTTATAAAAACCTTCGAATTATTAATATTTAAATTGACTATGAGATCTCGAAATACAGCCAAAAAAATTATTGTGTTGGGAGATTTTAATGTCAACATTCTAAAGGAAGACATAAAGACCAAGTTATTTACAGACTGTATGCTAAAATTAAAATTGAAACTAACTATTAATGAACCAACAAGAATATCGTCAAGATCAAGTACATGTATAGATAACATCATAACAAATATAAAAAGATACAGTACAGAAGTTCTTCACCTGGGATTATCTGATCACTCTGGTCAAATAATTACAGTTCCTTGCAATCAAAGCTTCTGCGAAAAGTTTTGGTATATTTATAAAAGAAATATAAATATCAATATAGAAACTTTTGTAAAATATATATCTCAAATATCCTTCTCTGAAACCTTAAAACATACGGATGTTGATTTGGCATATAATTCTTTCATTGACATGTTTAAGTTAATTTACGATTTATGCGTACCAGTAGAAAGAATAAAAATTACTTATAAAATAAAACCGGCATGGAAGACAAAAGGCATTATCAGAGCCAGTAAAGCCAAAAGAATGATTTACAATAAAATTCTAAAAACGAATTCAATTAAGGAAAAAGAATACTATAAAAAATACTCAAAAACATTGAAATCAATTATACGTAACTGTAAAAAGAAAACTAATATTAACTCAATTAAGAATAGTGAAAACCAAAATAAAGCCGTTTGGAACCTCATTAAACGACAAACTTCATTCTGCAATAAAATAAAATGCCCAATCGAATCTATAACACACAATGAGCAAGTCTATGATAATCCACTAGACATTTCGAAAACTTTTAATAACTATTTTATAAATCAAAACTTTCGTAATAACGTTCTAACCCCTCAAGTCATAAAAAAGAATCACAACTTCAATAGCATGTTTCTTTCGCCAGTCGATGTATATGAGACCAAGAAAGCTATTATGAAATTAAAGAATAAAATAAGCACAGGTTATGATGAAATTCCTACCCAAGCGATAAAGAGCTGTGCTGATTATATATCTTATCCCCTTACTCATATAATAAACATTATGCTAGAAACCGGTGCATTTCCAGAAAGACTGAAGAAAGCTCTTATAAAACCTATTCATAAAAAGGGTTCAAAACTCTCTATTTTGAACTACAGGCCGATTGCTTTACTATCTGGTTTTTCGAAGCTATTTGAAAATATTATTTTTACTCGTTTAATTGGTTTTCTGGAAAAAAATAAGATTCTGAGTGAAAATCAATTTGGTTTCCGAAAAGAAAGAACAACGACATTGGCTATTTTTAAACTATTTAAGGAAATTTGGGATAGCATGAATAATAAAACGCCTTGTGTTGGTATTTTCATTGATATGACTATGGCTTTTGATTGTGTCTCTCATTCTGTACTGCTGGATAAAATGGAAAGTGTTGGTATACGTGGTATAGCACTATCTCTATTTAAATCGTATTTATCCAATAGAGAACATGCTACAGTAATAGATAATTTTGACAAACAAACAAAAACCATTTCACAGGTGCATTCAGGCTTTAAAAAAGTTAAACTTGGTGTTCCACAAGGTAGCATCTTAGGCCCTCTTCTATTCTTACTTTACGTCAACGATCTGCCTTTGATTGCTGAACATTTGTGTGTTATGTTTGCTGATGACGCAACCATATTTGTATCTGCAAAAAACAGTTGTAATCTGGATGAATTTGAAAATGACATAAATAATACATTATATAGAATTACAAAATGGCTGACATCAATCAATTTAAATATTAATAGAACTAAAACAAAATATATAGCATTTAAGAATTACAAATCACATCCGATCAAATTAAATATTACAGAATCAGAAACTATAATTGAAGAAGTTAATGAGATTAACTTTCTTGGTGTAACAATTGACACCCACCTAAATTGGAAGTCTCATATAAACAAAATTAATTCCAAAATATCTTCGTATTGTTATATGTTATCTATATTGGTAGAATCAACCTCGGAAGATGTAGCCCGTAAAGCCTACTTCGGATATGTCTATCCATTATTAAATTATGGTGTGATATATTGGGGAAATTCGGTCAATGTTGAGTCAACTTTTATTCTTCAAAAGAAATGTTTGCGTATAATCTACAGAATGTACAACGATGATTCACTAAGACAAGTTTTTAAAGAGAAGGGTTTGTTGACTCTGGCAGGAATTTTCATTCTAGAGCTTTGTTTGTTTGTCAAAAATAAAATGCATTACTATGAACTAAAGGCTGATACTCGCCCAAATTTGCGTAGTCAATATTCAAAAAATCTGCGATTCCCAAAAGTAAATAATAGTATTTATAAAAAAAGTTCTTATATAACAGGAATAATTCTGTATAATCACCTGCCTCTGTGTATCAAACAACTAAATGGAAATGTATTTAAAAAACGACTGAAGGCATGGCTGATCGAAAATGTGTTTTATTCTATACGAGAATTTCTTAGTTTTAAAATTAAATGAATTAATAATAAATTGTAATGCATGCAAATTATTATATTTTTAAATTATTTAATCAAATGTATTGTTATCAATTTTCGTTATTATGTTTCAATTAATTATTATTTTACCAATGTTTCAATGTTGCACACCCGACACGGGTAAACTGTTATTAGCTCATAAGCTGTTATTATACTGTCACCTATAATCATGTACTAACAGTTATGCAATAAAAATTACTTTACTTTACTTTACTTTACTTTACTTTACTCCGGAATTCCAACACAAGCTCTATTAAAGATGCGATCGAGCGAAACCGGGGGTCAAAAGTCTTTGTTCAAGAGCTGGGCCGAAGCCATCTGACGAAGTTGACCACATCTAACGGGAGTGTCGTCGCTTCTAAGCCGGAGATTCTCAGGGAAGTTAAAGACTTCTACGGCCACTTATACACCTCACAAGCGTCCCGTCCCCAACCCCATATTGAAGATCCTAGAGCCACTCTAACCCGCCACCATACCGAAGATTTGCCAGATATCAGCCTAGACGAAATTGTGTTGGCTCTCAGACAGCTTAAAAACGGAAAAGCCCCCGGAGAGGATGGAATCACAACGGAGCTCTTAAAAGCTAGTGGAACTCCTACGCTACAACAGCTTCAGCGTATTTTCAATTCTGTCCTCTTTTCGGGGAGAACTCCGAAGACGTGGAGCAAGAGTGTAGTCATTATGTTCTTCAAAAAAGGAGACAAAACCCTATTAAAGAACTATCGACCTATTTCACTCTTGAGTCACGTCTATAAGCTGTTTTCGAGAGTCATCACAAATCGTCTCGCGCGTAAACTCGACGAGTTCCAGCCCCCTGAACAGGCTGGGTTCCGAGGAGGATACGGCACCATAGACCACATACACACTGTGCGGCAGGTTATACAGAAGACAGAAGAGTATAACCAGCCCCTGTGTCTAGCATTTGTGGACTATGAGAAAGCCTTTGACTCTATTGAAACCTGGTCTGTTCTGGATTCCCTGCAACGGTGCCAAATTGATTGGCGATACGTGCAAGTGCTGAGAGGTTTGTATGAAGCCGCGACTATGTCCGTCCAAGTACAAAATCAGCAGACTGAACATATCCCTTTACATCGAGGTGTGAGACAAGGGGACGTTATTTCCCCCAAATTGTTCACAAACGCTCTAGAGGATATGTTCAAAACGCTGAACTGGAAAGGACGAAGCATAAACATCAACGGCGAAAACCTCTCACACCTGAGATTTGCGGACGATATCGTTATCATGGCTGAAACCGTACAGGACTTGGAATACATCCTGACCACCCTTGCTGATTCTTCTGCACGCATCGGTCTCCGGATGAACTTGGATAAGACCAAGATCATGTTCAACGAACATGTCATTCCGGAACCGATTGCCTTAAATGGAGTCCCTCTCGAGACTGTTCAAGAATATGTCTACCTTGGCCAAACCTTGCAATTGGGTAGAAACAATTTCGAAAAGGAAGTCCGCAGAAGAATACAGCTGGGATGGGCAGCATATAGAAAACTACGTCGAGTCTTTTCATCGCCGATACCACAGAGCCTAAAGACAAAAGTCTTTAATGAGTGCGTCCTACCTGTAATGACATACGGAGCCGAGACGTGGACACTGACGGTGCGACTGATCCACCAATTAAAAGTCGCTCAGCGAGCTATGGAAAGGGCTATGCTCGGAGTATCTCTGAAAGATTGAATTCGAAATGAAGTCATCCGACAGAGAACCAAGGTTATCGACATAGCTCAAAGGATTAGCAAGCTGAAGTGGCAGTGGACTGGTCACATCTGTCGTAGAACCGATAACCGTTGGGGTAGACGTGTTCTAGAGTGGAGACCACGACTCGGGAAACGAAGCGTAGGACGCCCTCCAGCTAGATGGAGCGATGATATACGCAAGCTGGCTGGCAGCGGTTGGAAACAAATAGCTGAAGATCGAGCTCAGTGGCGTGCCATAGGAGAGGCCTATGTCCAGCAGTGGACGAGTACAGGCTGTTAATGATGATGTAATGTAGTACAGTATTGAATAATATGTCATCAATTTTAGTACTTAATAATAAGCTTCAATTAGCTAAAATCAGTAGAAAGTTAGCCGTACAAACACAAACACTCAGTCTTCCAGATATTTAATTAATTATATTAATTACCTTTGTGTTAATATTTACTTAGTAGGTGTTAGAAATTTGTGGCGTTCGGACTTCGGAAATTCAAAAAAAAGGAATTCGGAAAGGACAAAAGTCTGACTGGCACTTGGCCAGTTTTATTTAAAATCTACATGACTTGAATTCATAAAAACTTAAAAAATGTTTATCCTTGACACTGGCTAAATACACTAATCGTGTGGAGTGATGACCTTTATTAATTTGCGGTTTACCGTATCGACGGAATAAACAATTGAACATCAAATGATTGGCAGTTTTGAAACCCAGGAACATTTTGGCAAAATACTTTTTCTTATATAATTTTTTTAGGTCAAATATTCATTGTTTATAATACTTATTATCCTATTCCTGACAAAGACAATTCCAAAAATACAAAAATCATAAAAATTGGTCCAGCGGTTCTTGAGTTATAAGTGTAGTAACTAACACGACTTTCTTTTATATAATATAGATTATACTGCTAATAATCTCACCACAGGTGCAGGAACATTAAATGATTTTCCGCCTGATATGCCACCAAATAATTAAGATGTTTAAAAACTAAAACAACCGACTTCCATGCCCCGCGAGTCAATTTCAGTTGCAAGCTTGAGACGTTTATCATCATATATCTGGAGATACTTATCAGATCTCGATGAAATTATAATGGGATCATCTCGAAAACATATCCTACCGATTAAAAAAAGAATAATTCAAATCGGTTCACAATTGACGAAGTAATCGCGTAACATACAAACAAACAAAAAAACATACGGTAGAATTGAGAACCTCCTTCTTTTTGGAAGTCGGTTGAAAAGTAGCTTACCATCAAAGAGAAAATCTGCCCTTGCAGAAATAAAAATATACTAATAGTAATCATTCTCATTTTTCACCCATTGCTGGAAACATAAGCCTGTGCAATTCGCATGCGCGTAAACAGCGACATGAATTATGTTGTCAACATCATGTTGCTGCCGGACGACCAACATTTTATGTAAAGCGGCAATAGCCCAATGGCTAAGGCGTCGAATAGAGGCGGGAAAAGCCCAATCGCTAAAGCGTCTAATGGAAGCGGGAAAAGGCCAATGGCTAAAGCGTCTAATGGAAGCGGGAAAAGCCCAATGGCTAAGGCGTCGTTTTGGCGATCGAGAGGTCGTGACGTGAGTTCGATCCCCACCCATTGCACTATTAATGAGAACCCACTCCAGACACTATTTGGCTTGTTGGAGGGGTTAACAAGACTACTAGTAATGTGAAACCCACACTGCTTGTAAGCTCTTTCTAAAAAAAATAATCTAATGTGTTTCTGACTGACTTCTGTAATCATAGCTGCGCCTGGCATTATTGCGCTTCGACAAGCTCCGACCACTTGTTACCATATTAAGGGCTACTCAAAGAGCAATATTGCAATAATTACTAAAGTACAGAGCGCGGCTATGAGCCCGCCAGCTTGCTGAGAGTTGTAAGCAGATGTGCTATAGCTACGTACATTGATATATAGGTCTTGCGTAGGGATGCCTGCAAACACCCGCGCGCTTATCGATGAAGCGGGTGACACGTGACGACAAAAATGAATATAGGATATTTATACAATGAGAGGAATGTTATATATTAATCTCAAGATACGCTGTTTGTTTTTTCCTATGATTTCTCAGTCATTATATAAGTATCTTAAATGCACGAAAGAGATACTGCACTTAAAATAATATTATTGTGATGTTATAATATATGTAATAATATAAAATGTTACCTGAAAATGAAATGCTTATTTGCAGACTAACCCGTTTTTAGGATTCCGTAGCCCAACGGCTAATAAACTGGCCAAGTACAAGTCGGACTCGCACTCGTAGGGTTCCGTAACACAATTGAGTATTTTATAACTACATAAAATGTTTGCCACCAAAAAAATAACTGTTTTTCATAGTGTTTGTATGACAAAACAAAGTTATATTTGCGGTTCAGAAAATGTGCTATATCTCCCTACTGACTATATCTCATTCAAAGCAATTTTTGTTTAAAGATTTTTTTGAGATATACAACATATATATTCTTTTGACTTTTCACTCTCTTAGTTTAAAAGTTAGAGGGGGACACACACATTTTACCACTTTAGAAGTGTATAGCTTTCAAACGATTGTATGTGAATGACTTTCAAAGACCTATCTATAGACACCCCGCACGTAAAGGTTTGATGAATTTTATGTTTTAGTTTTAGTGCCATTTATGGGGAGCCCGCCTTAATCTTCTTTTTATTATTTTTGTATAAAAATCGTAAAGCGGTTAACAGAATATAACCATATGAAACTCGACACCCTGTATATATATGTATATATTATATAGGTAGGTACTGTTTTTTCGTGTTCAGTAATGTTGAGTTACTGTTGTCAATCGTGTTATTCGGGTGAGTACGAGTACTAAAAAAACACCGAGTGTACCAAGTAGTAAACGAGTACTTGGCGCATCTCTAATACCTAGATACACACGTCCTACTATGCTACTAATAAATAAGAAGCGCGCCTTTACTTTACTATTCAATCTGTTTTCTCACAACACACAAGCTTACAGTAAGAGACAGCTGACAGTCGAATCGGTTCACAACCGACAGAGTGATCGCGTAACATACTCGTACATAAAACACACTAAAAATCATACAGACGAATTGAGAACCTCCTCCTTTTTGGAAGTCGGTTGAAAATACGACAAGCCGTTTAGGCACTAGGGCGTACCAAAGAAATATACATACATATATCAATACATACACTCTAAAAATATAACCCTCCTTCTTTTCGCAGTCGGGTAATACATATGACATTCAAAGTTTGTAAAAGTTTTAGTTAGGTTATATTTATGAGTTAGGGGATGGGGAAGCGGGAGGGGAAAGGTAGAGGAGGGGGAGGGTAGGAGAGGGGAAGAGGGAGGGGAGGGGGCTTAGCGAGGCGTGGTACGGCGCGGTGTAGGTGGGCTACGTATGTGTCTTATTTGTAATATAATTAGCCTAAATAATTAAATATACTACGCGGACGAAGTTGCGAAGTCGCGGGGCACAGCTAGTAACTAATATAAAGAATATAAATAAAACCACACAAAAATCTCAACATTAACACTTTAGAGCATCGGAATATTTCCTTACTTCGACTTCGCTTGAACGTAAAAAATCTCGTAAATAATATCGACAGCACGCACATCACTACTCAATGCATCACCGGCGAAGCGGCGGGCGGTGTAGTGGGACGCGACTCGCAACCGCACGTCTCACGTGTACTTTACCCCCGCTATCATATAATAGTATATCCGTTTAAAAGTATGAAAAACTGAATTACCTGTGAAATATTATATTGCATTTTAGTTTCGTGTGTTTCCTTATGTCATTTTGACAAGTTGGCACCGCACATTTCACCATTTTCTCGGCAAAAACTCAGAATGTCGACTGTTCGCGCTTGCCGGTGGACAGCGACGATGTTCTGACCCGTGCTTACTGTTCGAGCTCGAGTAGCCGCGCTCTGTACTTTAGTAATTATTGCTCTTTGGGGCTACTTCACCAGTTCCTAATAGATTCTCCCATAGCTTACTATGATTAATCTGCCAGATATTACTGAAACTTTTATGTGTCGGGTAACTATCCGAAATTTCATCAGGGACCGATAAAACTGGTCCTTAATCTTAACAAAATATTGGGCGAAACCAGACGTTACAGTTTCCAAAAGTTCCGCGGTTACTTATCTTCAAAATTAATGACAAACGTGTACATTTCGTGATCTTGTCCATAAACTGAAAGTTTTGAGTATCTCGTTAGTTAGTTTTCAACACAGCCGCGACCGCAGTTGGTAACTTTGATTTTGTTACTTTGATATAGCTACGAAATTTCTAGTTTTCTCGCTTAGCTGGAAAACTTGGTAAACTTTTAACTCTAAGGCCCATAGCACACGGCGTATTTTAAGCGCGCAGACGACGCGCGTTTCAGCAACGCGCGTCGTCGTGGCCGCCGGCGCCGTAGACGCTGATTGTTGCGTTAGCATTGATGATACAAGCGCGCGCATGAAGCGCGTATACGCGCGTTTGAAGCGATACAAACGCGCGTACAAAGGAGCGGAGTAGGGGCAGGGGGGAAACTACAGGCAGGGGGGGGGCGACTACAGCGCGTCTGTATCGCTGTATCTGCACGTATACGCGCAGTAGAGGCGCGTTTCACGATCGCCCCGTGTGCTTAAGTTACAAGGTTGCGATCGAATCCCGTTTGAATCGCGTATACGCGCGTAATCTGCGCGTCGTCTGCGCGTTTAAAATACGCCGTGTGCTATGGGCCTAAGGCCATTCTCCCACGGAGCTATTCATAAGCTACGCGACTTAGATGCGACCAGTTAGTCGCCTACTGGTATGCTACTCTATCGGCAAGGTTTCTGCACACGACGCTACTCCAATTCGACTAAATATTATTTTATTCGTCTTGAGCCGTCAAGCCGAGCACAATTTGTAAATTATTTTTTTAACCGACTTCAAAAAAAGGAGGAGGTTTCTCAATTCGACCGTATATATATATATATATTTACTTTTTTTTTATGTTTGTTCGCGGATAACTTCGTCGTTTATGAACCGATTTTGATTATTCTTTTTTTTGTTGGAAAGGAAATATCCCAAGTGTGGTACCACGTTAATTTTATCGAGGTTTGATTAGTATCTCCAGAGATATAGAGATAAACATCTCAAAATTGGTACTGAAAACTAATAACGCGGCATTGAAGTCGATTATTTTTTAGTTTTTTAAACGATATTATTAGTCTGACACTTCCATTTTGATTCGACGTGTACTCGATTGAGATAGGGGGGCTGTGACCAGCGCCCTAGACAAAACCCAATTTCTGTGAGCGCTTACGCCAAACGCAACTTTAAAATGCATCAGATTTGTATTTTTTTCCACATCAAATGTGATATCAAAATGCGTGGTCTTTATGTTACGCTCATCGTATAAGGTCGCTGCGCTAACCCTTTTGAGAAAACCTAAGTAATAAATATTTTTTGCAGTCCGATTTCAATGTCTTTGTACATTTATTTAATAGTAACCTTTTCTCTGCAGGTTAGAAGTAGTGAGGCACTTGATCTACGTCCGGCCTCAGTTGATCGACCCCTACCGTCTATCGAGAATGCGTGACAGTATACATCTAGGGACGAACACCTCGCCTCTTCATTTAGCTGCCAGGAGTGCGCATAAGTAAGTTTATTTTCTTTTTCTAATCTGGGTAAACATGATCTTGACCATTATCTCTCTTGATGCTAAGTAATTAATAGGACTCAGATGAGATCGTGCTAGTCCTGAAATTAAAACGACGGTGAGACGAGACGTTGGACAGCTAGCTGAGTTTAAACCAATCCACAAAGTCTGACAATCCTGTAGAATTTGCTGTCCAGTCACTACCCACCGTTTTGCGTATATCATCGCTCCACCTGGTCACAGGACGTCCGTACGTATGCGTACTCGCGGTTTCCACTCTAGGACAAGTCTACCTCAACGGTTATCAGTCCTGCGGCAGATATGAACAGCACACTGCCACTTTTATGGAAAAGAAGAGCCGAAGATCAGGCTCAGTGGCGCGTCTTGGGAGAGGCCTACCAGTCCAGCAGTGGATTGACACAGGCTGGCTAATTATGATGATTAGATTGCAGTAAAAGACAATGTGTTTGTTAACAACTAACTTTGACATTGGTGGTTTCATGAATATTCTCATTAATCCTACTGCCTCAAGTTATAAATGCGAAATGTTTTTCTACGTGATTCAAATTTTAAGATATTTAGTTAATTGTACTATTATTTATTGTGTGATTTGGTGAAGATGCAAACGCATGCGATGCACAAACGATGCAAATATCGTTTCCGCGATGCTAGATGCGCGATGTATTTTGTTACTCTTTTACGCAAAAACGGCTAAACGAATTTGGATGAAATCTCGCACTTGGCAGTTTATTTTTGTTAGGTAACGTGTTTGATACACATTTTATTAAGATTTGATGCGAATTTGAGAAAAAGATTTAATGCTAATTATATCTCGATTAGCAACAAAAAATACTTATGTGGCATGTAAAGTCGATCCGTAAAAAGTTGTAATTATATTGTTATTATCGACTGTTAGTATTATTATAGACATATATTATATGAATTTATATGATGTTATGAAATTGCCAAAATGATTTAGAAAATAATAGAGAAAGCGTCATTTATTAAATATTGTAACGAGATCGTAACAAGGCGTCAGTTTAGGGTGTGGTTCAAAACACGAGTATTTTACGATTGCAGGCGGACACGTGTATTCAAGAATATTTTTTTACCGACTTCAAAAATAGGAGGAGGTTTCTCAATTCGACCGTATATTAATTTTTTTTCTTCGTCGTTTATGAACCGATTTTGATTGTTCTTTTTTAGTTGGAAAGGAGATATCCCATGTGTGGTTCCATGGTAATTTTATCGAGGTCTGATAAGTATCTCCAGAGATATGGAGATAAACACCTCAAAATTGGTACTGAAAATTAACAGCGCGGCATTGAAGTCGGTTATTTTAAGTTTTGTAAACGATCTTATGACATTATGGATTTTGATTAAGAATTGTAAATAATGTATTACTTTGAATTTTCCTCGTAGTATTGTATGAGTTAAAGTCATAGTGAGTTTTAGTTTTAATAAGGCGGATTTAGCATATTTATGTCGTGTTCTCGGAAATATACAAGTCGTTCAGTCTAAGTTATGCCCTTAGTAAAGATGTGGATGTTTTATTGAAAGCTTTCACTGTACAAAGTTGTGCTTTTTGCTTATGTTAGGAGTAGTACAAGTTTTAGTTTAATTAAATTATTTGTTGTTAAAGCGACTTAAGTAATTCACAATCTGTGAAAATGTCTAGTGTACGTGTGTCTAGTGTTTCTTACTGTTTACAAAATCGGGCATTAAATGCCGTAAAACACGTTTCTTGTATGGAGATTTCCTTTAATTCTTAGGCTGCGTCCCCAGTAGGCAAACTGTTAGCCGCCGACTGAGTTAGCGGCGTATCGGTTTAGTACGCCCTTCCATATATTTCAAATGGAGTGTTCACAGTTTGGCTAGTTTTGCGCTCACGGTACACACGGCACACGGTACACGGTCACTCAGTCAGCCGCTAACTGTTTGCCTACTGGGGACGCAGCCTTAACTTTATTTTGTTTTGTATCGTTTGTTGTTATGGTGGCCATATTTATACAATTTGTGACAATTTCATGTGTCTATCTATCATCACGGTCTAGAAGATACAGCTCTGTGACAGATGAACGAATGGACAGGAGTCTTAGTTATATAGGGTCTGTTGGACATTTGAGAATGGAATCCTAAAAACTAACGATTTAGGCGCTCTAGGCCGGAAAAATATAAATAGTTAAAATGCCACTAGTGTAGTGTAACATAATCGTTAAATATACTTTTGCGCCTAAACTAACTGTTGATAAATCTTTCATATTTAACTTAGGCTGAGTTGCACCATCTTACTTTAACTATAACAAACGTCAAAAATCTGTCAAAATCCATATAAAAACACCGGTTAATAGTTATAGTTACGGTTATAGTTAGATGGTGCAACCCAGCCTAAGTGTATTTTTTGTTACCTAAAAAATCTAGGCATATTTTATTATGATGTGTGCCAAAATTCATCCAAATCCATTATTACATCCTCACAAACTGTCGCATTTGAAATATCAAATTAGGATTATTAATAACCGAGTCATATTTATGTAAAGAGATTTTCCGATCAATCAGGAAAACACAACTATAATTTGCAACAAAAAAGTTGTTTCGAAATTAATGACTGGCAATACCCAGGTCGCAGCATCAATAATAGGAGATTCCAAGGACCATTATTATTAAATATTGCAAATCTTGCTATAATAAGCGTATAAACATAACTAATTTAAAAAGCGTGATGCTTATAACTGGTTTATTTAAAAAAAAGTCAATGAATGTATTATGTAAATAATGATTCGTTAGCTCAGTTCGACTTGATCAGAGTTAGTGCGAACACGTATCAATAAAGTGCGGCTTTTTAAGATCTTTTTCCTTGTGTGAATATGACTCAATGCTACTTTTTGTGAAAGTGTGTTGTGACCTAGTAGGTGTTCAATTTCAAGTTTAATGTGTTCAATTAACAGCTGAGACACGGAATCCTTTGCGATTTTATTGTTGAAAAATTGAAATTTGTAGACCATGCAGGTAATTGTTGTTGAGGTGTTTAGGTATATATTTTTTTCTATGTTTTATGCCTAAATAAGATATTATAGCGGACTAGTGTCAAAGCTAAGCTGAGGGGAGCAGGGAATAAAATGTGTCGTTAGGAACCAATAGGATTTCTGAATTAACGAACGAAATACTATTTCGTTTACACATTTTTGTCGATTTTTTTAATGATATATAGTCGTAGGACAAGCACGACGTTTGACTGAAGTAAAACGATGACGTCTACCTATTACAGATCAGCGGTATGCAAAGTTCTGGATAGCCAGAATTTTGCATATCACTGCACTGCGCCTGTTACCTTGAGACAAAAAGATGTCAAGTCTCACATGCCCTGTAATTTCACTAGACACTTTGCTATTAAAACCGAAAAACATTCCTATTTCACATACACAATTGGCAAGCTACGATGTCTAAAGTGCTACGAATAATATTACCAATAGCTTTACTACGTAGCACCTCTATTTCTAGGTATATGGAGGGACTATTGACTTTTATATAGGATTAGACTATTCTTTGGTACCCCTGTGTCGCGGGGGACTTCACAAACATACATATTACGGAAACAATCACACCGAGACTCGGAACTAGCGATGGGTCGTTGACGTATTTTTCGTTAACGCAACTAGACTTTGAATTAACCTCCGTCAACTAGTCGATTAACTAGTTGAATTTATTAACTAGTTAATGAAAGAAAGAAAGAAAGAAAAATCATTTATTCAGCGGTCCTCAAGTTAAAGTACAGATGAAAAATATATTTGACATTTTGAGTAAAAAAACTTAACAAAATAAAACAAAAACAAAAAAAGAAATACAATATGAGGTGCTGAAACAGACCAGTCTCAGCACAAATGTCTAGATTCTTGGATCGTAGACCCCAAAACCAAGACGCTGATTTTCAGAATGGCCTGAGAGCGGGAGTAGGACTAACACCGATAACAATAACTTAAATAAAATAGATACAATAACATAAATTAACAATAACAGATAACATATTTATAAATATATATACATACATATATATATATATATATATATATATATATATATATATATATATATATATATATAATAGTATAATATAACATATAACGGATAAATATAAATATCATAAAAAATTAAACTACTCATAGTTGTAAGAACCGGAACCAACTTTTTAAATGCGCGCCACTGCTGAGCAAAGAGAGTGATGTAGGGACACGTAATAGACAATCTGTGGGAAACAGGTACGGATTTGTATGTCAACGTATATTGACATTGACATTGACAAGTATTGATCATGACATTCGTGACAAGAAAGACAACACAAGTAATTTCATTGAATTATGTATAAATAATGTATATTTTATATTATTGGATTTTCGGAATTGATTTTGGAAGATAAAATAAAATAAAAATAAAAAGTTACGACTAAAATGTAAGTATAAATTAACACTGTGATGTTTATTTTTGTATCAGAGTAAAAGTTTAAATGAATGACATGTCTATGTTTATGTCAGCAAAGTTTATTTGCTCTACCACCAAGTACTGTTTTAATTTGTACTTAAATAAATGTAATGACTTCAGACTCCTGATTGGAGGCGGAATATATATAATGCTTTAACCGTAGTCCATTTCGCAGTGCTCGTATGAATTCAACCATTATCGTAGTATTGGTTCATTCAATCGTTTAAATCCAAATAGCGCTGTACGTTAATTGTATTTTAATTTTTCAACAATAAATATATTTTGATGTTAAGTAGGTATTTTTAGTTTTACATCATGTCGTAAATTTCTAAGAAATTTAAATACTACCAAGACTTTGCATATAGAGCTATTAATGTTACTAAATACGTACATTAAATACATTATTACCTCTTTTTTTATAAAACATACCTACGAAGTTGCAATTCCCTTTTCTACTATGGAATTTTGTCGTCTAACAACGAATGTTACCGTTCGAAATCAAGTTGCGAGTAATCTTAAAAAAAAAAAAAAATCGCGCGGCGCGCCTTCGTTCGTTGACGTCAACTGATGTGTTTCTCTGTACTCTTGAGTTTTGCCGTCTATGGATTCAACTAGTTGATCGGTGAACAATTAACGCTCGAAACGTTGACAGTCGATGGACGGTTTTTTTTAACTAGCTCGTTTAATCAACGCCCATCTCTACTCGGAACAATAGTACACACAAAGAATTTTCCCGCGCGGGAATCGAACTCACGGCCAGTGGTAATAACCATACAACCATCTGTTCAGTCATCAATCGCGCATAAGTATCCAACCATGTTTTCAAAATTTCATGCAGGCTAGCGTTCGTCCACTATCTCATGTGTTTGTTAGTGACGATGCGGTCGAGGATTATGGCACATTAGTCCTAGATTGGGAACTGGCTTCATTCTATCCTAAGAATAGATATATGCTTAAATTATTGTTAAATAAGAACGGCCTTATTAAGTAGACTTTTGACAATTAAACGCTATCGCTCATACCTTGTGTTGCAAGTCAACAAACGTCGAAGGCGGGCGCCGCACCACCCGTCACCAATTTAACCCTTCGACAGGAAAATTGACACGTAGAGAATAGGCGAGCTTAGAAAACTATATTTTGGTGGATGTGGCTATTTTATAAACTAGAAATTTATTTAAAAAATGACTTGTTTGTAACAGTATTTTAATGATGATTTTTAGGAGTATATTTATTACATAATTAAAGTTCAATTTCAAATAAGTAACTGTGTGTTGTCCGTTCTGTTGTTTTGCCGAATCTTCTGAAACATTTTCTTTTTTGAAAACGGAAAGTTTCTCCATTCGAATTTAAAAAGGAGGTGGTTCTCATTTCGTCTGTATGATTTACATGATTTTTTTTATGTATGTTCAATGTTTTATATGTCATATCTGTACCGAATTTTCAAAATTATTTATTTTTATTTGAAACAGTATACTCCTGAGGTGGTCCAATTGTAAATGTATCGAGTTATGACACGGTAATATTTTATTATATTACCGTGGTTATGATGAGTATCTCTAGAGATATGTAGATAAACACCTTAATCTTGTTACTGAAAATGATTAACGCGGCATTTAAACGATCTTAAATTATGTACTTTAAATATAATAAGTTTATATAAGTTGTCTTCGAATAAGTATTGACATTTAACTTTGACAGCATAACACTTTTTAGCTACCGCGAAATTTGACAGAAAGTTTAACGCTTTTAAGTAAGTAAAGTTTCTTAGTCCCTTATCAAAACATTTTTAAAGTTATTTTAGTAGTATTGTACTAACCTATACAACCACATCCAAAACGCCGTTCGTAGCTGAATGCGAACGTAAATTCACAAGCACGAAACCTATCGGTGCGTTATAACGAACGAATGAATATGAATATGACGCGATTGTCGCTTGTGTTACCCGCCTTTACATTATCATAAATTAATGGTGAAGGCAAATAGTTGGGCTTACATTGTTCACTTTGTTTTGGATTGAATGAAACAAGAACATTTACAAAACTGTGTCAAATTATACGAAACGCAAAAACTAAGTTCTTTGCTTTGCTTTGACTTAAAAAATTGACACTTGTTTTTGACGTTTTTGATAACGTAACGTTTTAAAAGTTAAATTGGAACCACTTCGTGGCGTTCGATTGGGCTCAAATTTGGTAAGTTTTGCCCGTATCAGGTATAAACCGATACACGAGCAATGATCTACTCTTAGCATAGAATAAAGCCGTTTGATAGCCTAATACGGTATTTGCAGACTGCATCAAAAATATGTATCGCGCTAGTTGACATCCGTAAATATTAACACACCTATTTAAATTAATAAAAGTGCATAATAACGCCCGAAATTCCTATGATGTATGGAAATAAATAGCATATTTTTCATCTGCGATTCTATAAGACTGCAGTAAAATCAAAGATGGCATCTCTGAGACGTCATAAGCAGGTAAAACAACGCCACTACCGCTAAAATTTTCATACATTTGATAGCTTATTTACCTGCGTGTGCCGTCATATACGACGCCATGGTAATGACAGATTACCCTTTCTTATAATATTTTTAGAACTACATCGGTACTAATCGGTAGGTTATACAGGATACGGCTGTATATCAGCGGCGTATGAAAGAAAATAATAATGCTTTAGATTTAGTAGGCCCTCTGAAATCTCTTTGAAAGCATCATAGTACACCACTAAACATCCTTCATTTGTTTCTTCTTAGTGAAGTGATAGAAGTACTCCTTAACGCTGGCGTCGATCCGAACATTCGCAACGACAACGGTTCGGCGCTGCACGAAGCATTCGCGAGAGACGAGACAATACGCCTTCTGCTGAGTAGAGGAGCTGATCTCAGAGTCAGGAACAAAAGGGGGAAGACATTGGCAGACGTACTCGCTGACTTTCCGGCGGAGGCGACGAGAAAAGTACGGGCGGTTATACGAGGTAACGTTTAATAACATTGTACCCTATTTTTCACAAGCTTTAATTTAGTTTCGCTTGTGCCGGTCTGTGGGTAATTAAGTCATATTTTACGAGTGAAATTTGATCAACTTTCCGTTGCTCGAAAAAATTGTGTACATTTAACATCAGCTGAGATAGTGGTTAAACGCTTGCTTATCTACTATAAATATAAAATCACAAAAAACATAAATCGGATGACAGTGAAATGATAAATTAGGCTGATGATGTAGCCGAAAGGTGGCCACAGGAACTCCTAAACTACACATGACAAATCCGTTGTTTTTGGACTAAACGCTTGTTTTAAATTATTTTAAAGTTTACAGTATTGTCGATGTTCCGCCTGAATTATCAAGAAGAAAGAAAATTTGCCGCCATAACCTTACGGTGTTCCGGCAGCACACACAGCTGTTGAGAGTCAGAGTATTCTAGGTATAGCGTGTTCGCCGTCTTCGTGATCGTTTACCACCAGGCGAGATAGTGGACAAACGCTACCCAACTAAAAAAAAACGCTAGCCTAGACGATTATAAATAAAACTGGCCAAGTGCGAGTCAGCATATCGCGTCTCTTATCGCACACTTAGGGAGGGTTCCGTACAATACGAAACATAACAGAGTTTCAACCTCATATCTTTGATTAATTGATATTATCAAGAATATTTGGTTTGGTCGCGATCTAGAAAGACGGGCTCGTTTACTAGCGCCATCTATGTAATTTTGCCGAAACGAATTAGATAGATGGCGTTTAAAAACACGTTCTTTGTTTGTGTATCCCTTATTTTTGAACTTTATTTTGTTTTTAGTATTTGTTGTTCTAGCGGCAACAGAAATACACCATCTGTGAAAATTTCAACTGTCTAACTATCATGGTTGATGAGCTATAGCCTGGTGACAGACGGACAGACAGACAGACAGACATACGGATAGCGGAGTCTTAGTAATAGGGTCCCGTTTTACCCTTTGGGTACGGAACCCTAAAAAAGGTAAAGTCAGTTGGAACATCGGTATACCTTCTGTGGACTGCTGGACTTTGGGCATTAAAATATCCGTGAAGTAATTGAAGCCATGAACTTGTTAGGAAGGTGGTTCGATCTTAGAAGACGGGTTAGGTTAGGATAGTAATTGGATATGTAAATTTTTATGTCGATGCCCAGCGCATCGTGTCACGGTCGTGTTCCACTTCCTAACATACACGATTTCATCTTAGACCGCATCATCACTCAACAACTGTTTAGTTAGTGTTCAAGTGCGTGTCCATCCACATATAAAAACAAAATTAAATGAGCCCATGACCTCAAATGTAAGTGAAAAACGTTCTTAGAATTAAAGAATCTTGAAACTGAAAATGTTATCGTTTTATGCGTATTCGTGATACGATCATTGTCTTTTCATCAGAATTTTCACACGACAGTGAAGAAGACCTACCGCGCTTCCCTATCGACATCGACCAAAGTCCCACCGGCTATGTGTAAGTTACAACTTTAAAAACTTTCGAATAAAGTTCAAATTCATTTGGTGTATTAAAGTTACTTCACAATGCAGGAACTAGAACTTTTGTTTCCACAGTCCTGAATATTTAGAATTAGGTACTATAAAGTGCTGTCTATTGCTATGGCATCTATTTTTTGTTTTTATTGGACCAATAATAAATTATCATGCAATATTTAAGCAGACTGCAACTGTTCACAGTCTGACTGTCTGAAAAAGACTGAAATATAAAGGCCCACACGAGGCCTTAAAAAGAGTTTGAGTTTGAGTTTCTACTAACTACCTATACATTAAACTGTAGCCACACAATTTCTTTTACTTACAAATTCCCAGTTTAAATTACAATTAGCTGTAACATTACAATAATGTGCATTGCTGAATTGACTTTTTATACCAAAATGTAGCTGTAAAACAAGTATTATTTGTAATATTAAAAGAAGTCTTCTATATTTTAAGATATAAAATAACATCTAAGGGGGTTCTCTATTTTTCAACAGACTTCAAAAACAGGTTACAATTCGTCTGTTTGTTTTTTTTGTATGTATGCTATTATTCCGTCAATTGTGAACCGATTCGAATGATTCTTTTTTTTATTTGTAGGGTACATTTCCATGGTGGTACCATTGTAATTTCATCGAGATTTGATAAGTATCTCCAGAGATATAGAGGTAAACACCTAAAACTTCGTACTGAAAATGACTAGCGCGGAATTTGAAGTCGGTTTTTCGTTTTGTAAACGATCTTAAATAATTACTCATAAGTGCTTGTAATAAATTAATTAAATATTAAAGAAAATGCGAACCGAAACGCGACGGCGATGCACTCTGCACTCAAGATTCTGAAGAAAGCTTTCAGATGAAAATGAAATATTTGTCTATCACAATACTGACATCGCGTTAGTCATGTTCAGTTACCGCTGTCAAAACAATAAAACTAAAGCGGTTAAAAATCAATAATTGCCCAAATAACATTCTATTAAGTTGTTATCATTGTTTATTGTGACATTAATATTATGCTTGAATGTGTCAATAAAAAAAATTATGTGTGTATTATATTAAAGACATTCTTGAATCAATCACAACTACCAATATTATAAAAGTGAAAGTCAGTTTGTTTATATGTTTGTTCAGGACTTCTTCACGGACAAACGGCTGCAATAATTTAGCTGAAATCTTGCACAGGCATAGCCAGTATTATGGATTAGGCTATAGAATACTTTAGAACGCGAGCGAAGCCGCGGTGCACAGCCAGTTTAGCTATAAAGTTAATAAATGTATGTGTGTTTTCATGTGATGTTTATAAGAAATCGTTTTCTGTTACTACCTATGAAATAAATATAGAGAACCCCTTTAAATAATTAACCCCTAAATTAACTTTTAAGTCCTTTATTATTTTAAGTACAATTCGATTTACATCTATCATCATGGTGTGAGCTATATCTTCTTTTCTCTTCTCTTCTATACATTCAATGTAACATACTAACATTGGCGAAGGGTTGGGTAAATACCCTTCCGGTATTTAAAATACAACTAAACTTTCCATTCAAAGCAAAAGGGACGTCCTACCTGTGATCGCGTTCTGTAATTACTCTGAGATTCCACGCGAAAGACCTCTAAACATTCGGTTTTAATTGGAGTGCCTGTCAACCCACACTTTTTTCACCTTTGAACCACGATTTCTATCTTGGGTGCACACCATATTTTTCTCATTTGTTTAGTTCTGTTTATTTATTTTCAATTGACGCTATTCTACTAAGCGAGATTAGAAAACGTTATTTATTTTCAACCTTCCATCTAAATCATACATTAAATTCATATTAAACTAGGCTATTATTTTCTTCAAATAAAATCTCCATCCCCGTGTCTAAATATGGATAAAAAACAAAAAAGAAAAGAGAAAACACATTCAATGGTTGCGCCTCATTAAAATCTTCCGTGCCTTTGATTTTGTCTGAAAACGACCAACGGAGATGTCTATAATGTTAGGAAAAGATTTCCTCGCGCCGACATCCTTTGATGGGCAAAGGTTCTAGTTAAAATAAGGACTTTTGAAATAAATAAAAACATCTCAGATGCCTGCGAAAACATAAATACTTAGAAGACGTCCCGTTAATTTATATGAAATTCTTCAAAATATTTACATATAAATTAATTGTAAAGTTTTTAAATAAATCGGCGACCTCACACAGTTTTTCTAACTAATCGCCAGTCACCAAAATTATTTTGCCAGCCTTAGATAATCCCTTATAGCATGTTTCAATTTCCAGGTCCATGATAAAAGCTTCATCAAGTGTTTCGCTTAGCTCTAATACTAACCGTGCCAATATGCCATATCAAATAATGACTAATCCCAATCTAGATGATCTATATGAGAATTTGCCTGCAAAAGATGTATCACCCAGTAGAATTTCTAATCATTATTCAAGTAGGGAGTCTTTAGCTCCTGAGCTTATCGAACGAACAGATAGCTTTTTAAATAAAAAGAACATGTTAGAAAAGCTTTTGGGTGGATCGGTCGGTGCGGACTCTAAGATGCACGTAAAACGTTTCAAAGTTCTAAACGAACTACAAAATCTTCACACGGCTGTTATTCAATCTGATAATCCACCAGCCACCAGCAAACATATTGCCGATACTAATGTATTCAGAAAAGTTGCAAATATGTGGCCAGATCTAGAATTAGATTACGGCTATGAAAAGTCTAGGAACTCCAGACTTGATAGCATGGAAGGCAAGAAGAGACCTCAACCTTTACCTAAACCAGTGAACAAGTACGATACGCTAGAAGAAACAGATTATTCTAATGGAGGTAAATGCCAGTTGACCGTCACACATGAGCGATATAATACTGCTTATAAATTAAGCTCCACCACTCAAGTTACCGGTTATGAGCCATATGACGAATGTATATATGCAAACACACAACCCGAAAACGTGTATGCTAATACTGAAGAAATTTACAAACATAAAAGAAATTCTGTGAAATCCGATGAAATATATGCAAACTTGCCTTGTATCAATGTGCCAGATGATTATAAAGCAACTAACACTTCGAAATTGCAAAATAATTATGACCTACCGATCTCTAGTATTAAGCTTCCAAGTGATTCTAAATCGGCAAGAAAGCCAGGAAATTACATGGCGAAGGCGATACGTATGTCGACCGATCCTGCACAAATATCAGATGATAAGTCACAAAACGATTATCTACCGATGATCATACAACATAATTCTACTCATATATCGGCAATAAAGCCAACAAATTACTTATCGAAATCAAAAAATAAATTCAATGAATCTACACGCATGTCAGAAACGATGTCTCACAGCAAAACAGCGAACAATTCTACAGTTATTTCGGAAAGTAATTTGTCAAATAAATACATGAAGATGGAATTTAAAAAGCCACCTAATAACTCTTCACCGATTTCGAAAATAAACTCAGAAAATCAATACATGCCAATGTTCCCAAAAGCACCTAATCAATCCACACCCATGTCCAAAACACAGGAACAGAATCAATATTTACCTATGAATAAAATTAAGGGATCTAAACAATATTTAGCTGTGAGCAATGATGACAACACATATATGTTAATGGATAAGAGATCTAGACCACCGTCGAAGTCTTCCATAAGTCCAAGTTCTAAGCGGTTGTCCGGAAACACTGGAACACCGGTCAGAAGACTTAGCTTATCAGTAGATTTCATCGAATCAGATATTGATGTACAGCTTAGATCTCTTTCAAGCGATACTAAAACTTACAGTCGAATCAAGTCCATACCCGATTGCTTTCGTTTCGGGTTGGACTCAAAACCTTATAGCATGCATATAAGAGGCGTTTCCGGATGTCTTTTTAAAGAAATCGATTATCAATATATTTACGTGATAAATCGTGAAACTCAAAGCGGTAAAGACTCAACACCATTTGATAAATTAAAAACTGTAGAATCAGACATGCCTTGTTATTGCAAAGATTTATCAAACTATGAGTCTTTAAAAGACAGTCAATATTTGAGCTGCGAAACGGTGAATGATGAAGAAACTTTACATTGTTCCGTTGAAGATTTAAAAAACGCTGGAAAATCAGTAACAATAAAAGGAGCAGTTGCTAGCAACTACGTATTTAAGAAATTAGACGGTGATGAACCTGACCAGCAGGAGGAAAAAAGATTCAACTTATTCAGGAAAAAGGCTTTCCAAATTAAACAATTATTAGCGGATTGGTGACCGATCTATTTATTATTGTTAAATTTCATATATCGAGCTAGGTTAGGTAGTTATTTTATTTTTTCATTTACTAACAATATCATGTTACGTTATCATTTTGTTTTAAGATTTGTTTTTCATTTTTGCTGCTCTATGTGTTTTACAGGATGGCCCCAGAGACCCAGAAAATTTCTAACAAAAATGAAAGCTTATTATCACCATCCTCATCGTCACTAACAAAAAGTCATCCACAAAGCTTTGTTAAAAAGTTTGCTTCAAAATGCTTAGGCCTAAAAGCAAAGTTTAATTCAGCTCCTAACATTTCTAACAATGCAGGAACAGAATCGGAGTCTGATGTTGCAACTAAATCGACAAACCAAAAGACCAACACTAACACCTTACTAATAGGAAATAGTAAATTCTTTAAAATATTATCGAAAAAGGAGGATTCTGGTGACATCGTATGTAATGACGAATTCGACACGATATCCTTGGATAGGTTAGGCTCATTAAATAGAGATTCTGTCGTTAATAGGAGTAACAGAAGCTGTCCAGGTTTCAAAACCTCTTTGCCTAATATATCCGAAAATAATGAACTAAGCGATCATGAATCCATAGCGGATTCTGTAGTTATTACTGAAATAGACTGTGATAAATATACCAACACGAAATGCTTAAACGAAGCTATTAACTATAATCCGAGTTTAAATATATTTGAGCCCAGAGAGCGAACATCTATTATATCAATCGCATCCACTGGTTCTGCTCATTTGATTAACGAGTGCTATGAGTCATATGAATTCGAAAAATCTGTAAATTATTTCAATATTAACTCGTTCCCGCGGCCTGTACCTAGGCCTAATGTCTTAAACCGATATAATAATGGTAATATGATTTATGAAAATGTTTCAAGTCTAACACCAAAGCCAACTCCCGCTGCTAGAACACATATTCCTGGAAAATTATCAAACACTGAAGGGAGACAAGGTCTTTATGAAAATGTAGATATAATAAAGAAACCAGAACCGCCCAAACGAACCATTTTACCTTCACAATCGAGTTCGTTGGACGACTCGCGCAGTGTAAGTAGATCATCAACGATGTCTTCGGATTCTTTAGTAGATGAAACTAATTTAGAAGATATCTTACTTTCTCAAAAATCGAAATCATTTAGACACGGCCAGATACCATCTTACAGTTCAGATTCTTATAAATCTGATGTCCGCCGAACTCAGTCAATTACTTCAGATTTTTCTGATGTCACAGAAGCTAGTGCTATAGAAAATGTCGACTGTAGTGATGATAAAGCTTTGTATTTGACAATGACTGGAACACTACCTGTTAAAAAAATTAATACACAAAAGAAAAAAGTGCTATTTAGGCACAAGACTTTTACTAATATTGAAGCTGATAGGAATTCTGTTAAAGTAAAAGACTTGCCTAAATATGAAACTCTGGCACACTATCACATTAGAGGCACCGGTCATTGTATTTACAATGCACCCACCGTTGAAGAATTCATTTACATTTTCAATAGAGATACACTGTACAAAAATGTTCCTCCTTTCACCAAAGTGCCGAATGATAACAGAGACAGTTATTTTGAGACAGCTATATGTTTTTGTAAACCGAGACCTCCAAAACACCACAATAGCGCAGAGGATTTAATAGAAAGGTCTCTGCAAGATCATGCACGCAAGATCGTTCCACAAACTACCGAAGAAAAAGTTTCTATAGATCTTGACGCTTTGAAAACTAGGCGGGAAATTTTCGCGACATCTTTTAAATGTTTCTGCGATTCCGGAACGTGCGCTTTTCATTCGGATCGCCGCGAATCACTTAACGATTTTATTGTTAAGTTTTCAGCAATAAAGAAAAGCATCTCGACTCCAGATATCACGTTGAATCCTTCCTTTTCGACCGGTCCTAGAAAAAGTTTACCAAAAAACGTGTTAGCCAATGCTGAAGAGCCCTATGCTGTTGTTAGTGTTGAAGATATAATTCAAAGAGTCGAACCTAATAAACAAAACGATAATGAAATGTACATGATCATGTCTCAGCCTTCTTCATTGTCCTCGACGGCATCTCGTATGTATTCGTTAAAGGACATCGCAGAAGTGATATCTTTAAATCAGTCATCGACTGCCTCCACTCTGTCTAACGCTTCCGATGTGCATTTGCCTGTTCGAAAGTCTACCTCCTCGGAATACTCTGGCTGGTCGCTTCAATCGTGCAATTCGAACGTTACGATCAGATCGGACGCATCGTTTAAGACGTGTCTCGAGGAATCTTCCGATGAGAATTCCGATGGCACCTTGCACTCCGACGACGAATCCGACACGGAAACTATTAAATCGGATATAAGTACCGCGAAAAGACCTTGGGTCCACAGCGATTCGTTTAGGTTCGGGGGTATAAATAAGCCTGAAATAGATACGATAGTGGAAGAGGGTCAGAGTTCGTTCGAGGAGAAGTTCGAGTCGATGTCGTCGAAGTTCGAGAGCGGAATAAGTGTCGAGGGTTCGGAGAGTTCGTCTTCGGGGTGCGAGGATGATAGTGGTGTTCCGAGGGGTGAGATGTCGCTTGGTGCTTCGCTTGAGCGGGGTTCGGTGTCGGGGGCTGTTCGCAGCGGGTCGGGCCGGCGCCGGTGGGACGACCTGGAGGGCATGAGCGAGGGCGACGCGCTCAGCCTCTCTAGCGCCACGTCCAGCTGCGCTCCGCTACATCTGGCGCATCATCACGACTACAGCAAAGTATCGGTGAGTCTTACTTAATTTCTAATACTTATTTAACAAATCGAAATAGAAGAGTTGCTTGATCTGCCAATGGAAATAATATCCCCCCAAACCTATACGTGGTTTATTTTAAAATAATGTTACTTAACAAGTATTCACGGTCATTTCTCATGTAATTTCTATTACCAGAATTATTCACAGCAAATTGAGTATCCAATATTGTAAGGTTTGCAAGCACCATATGCTCGTGAATAATCGCATAAAATGTAAATCATTCAATAATAGTTGTGTAGCTATGATGTTCATGATTCTTAGCTATTATACCTATGTGCAGTACTTCATACCACAATAGATAATTTCAAAACAGTTATTTTACACTGTTACCCGTTATTTATTGCGTGTAACTCTTGTTCTCGAGTCTTTAATTGCTTGTGGGAAAAATACTTTTAATTAGTTACAATCGACTTCGTTTAAAATTAATATTCAGCTGACAATGCAATTGGCCTTTGACTTGACGAGCTGCTGAACTATAATAGTTGTAGATTTTTATTCGTTTAGTTTATAAATAACGGTTTTCCCAAATGCAACATGATGTATGAGATATAAAAGTCGGTTTCTTAGTAGTCGGCCTAACGCCTGCTCATAACAAAATAGTGATGCACACTTTTTAACATTTTAAAATATTTCATTGTAATACGCTTGTTTTTTTTTCTGTACCTATACTATTTTTGTTTGTCAGATTACAACGGTATTTACAAACAACACTATGAGGTCACAGTGCTCGTAAACGTATCATTCAAATCAGTACATTTTAGACATTACTTTAAGTTATGAGGGAAGGTACGGTCTAAGATGGAATTTTGCTTGACTGGAATCTCTATTTTTTTAATATAAAGGCTCTATTTTTTATTTGAAGAAGTGCTGAATATTCAATCTATATATATAATCCAAAGTCCTGATTGACTGACTTATATATCAACGCACAGCCCGAACCGCTGGTCCTAAACACTTGAAATTTGGAGGGTGTATTCTTTGTGACGTGTAGGCATCCACTAAGAAGGGGTTTCAGAAATTCGACCCCTAAGAGGTTGAAATGGAGGGTTGAACTTTCTATGAAACTTTTTATCCTCTGAAGCAATTATCTCGAAAATTAGTACACATACTCTTTAATTAAAATCATCAGTTACGTTTATCACAGTTTTTCCAAAATCATACCCCACGCGTTTGTCTCACTAATATATCAACGTACTGTCTAAACCGCTTGTCTTAGAGACATGATATTTATAGGGCTTGTTCCTTGTGAAGTGCAGGTATCCGGTTGGTTGAATTTTCTGTAATACTTTGGCCACGCGAGCGAAGCCGCGGGCAGAATCGAGTATACACTTATAGGGTAAAATAAATGATTCAATTATGAAATTACAAAGAAAGTTGAGTGATATTTAATGAAGTCCCAAACACATTTTAATGTGCTTTTAAAGGAAATTAATAATTTTAATAGAACTTAATAATAATTAAGTACTTAAATGTAAAATAAAACTGTAGCTGAAAATAATGATAAAACCCTTTAATAGTTTGAATGACTTTATTACATTCGAACTTTTTTTTAGCTAACCTATTCTCATAGCTTCAAAATTAACGAACCAACGATATCATTACAATATATATGCCCTGAAGAATTTATTACAAAATTAAAATGAAATATCATCTAATTAACTTTCAATCTATGACCTGTTGCTCTACCTATTTGTTGGAATGTCACGCACTGGGTAATCATATAATGTAACTTAATTATTTAGGCGTCACATTGTTTTATACCCTAGTCACGAAACGAAAGTTTCGTGCCAATGTTTTGTTTAATTATGTCATAGATAATAATAGTAGATTGTATCACGGGGCCCCTCATAGTAGTATTGTTACGTGCGGGGTGGTATAAAAACGCCAATTCCAAAAGATGTAAGTACGTTTATTTCCTCAAAACACTAGTAAACATATATTACAGTCATAGTGTCAATCAGAATTTGCCTGTTGTAATTTAAGATTGCCTTTTCTTAGATGCAAAGTTTAGTCTAGCTAAATTAACCTCCTCAGTATCAGCCTACCTAAAAAGATCTTGACCACTTTGTCAGTTACCTCATATTTTCCTTTCTGGCCCAGATTTAACCCCAATTTCTAATGCAAAATATTTGTAAACAAGACTAATGTTCCTCATTATACATTTTGTGATCAAAGAGTTCTTCAAAGAACTGCGAAATTTAATGTTTGAGTGATTGTTTGTCCTACATCAAAACTTTGTTTCGTTTGTATCGTGTACTTTATCAACTTCAAAAGTAATGTGTGAAGAGAAAGTATGAATGATGACATGCACTTAATTTCAACGATTAATAAGAATCGTGAGAAATACTATACGTCATTTGGTTTATATTCCCATGTAGATCACATTGTCTTATTTAATTCTTGATGAAATGACGTACGTTCTAGTACGTTGAGATATAGGATTTCTCGGACCTATGAAGTATGTATGTACTTCACTTTGATTTCCTTTCTTAATCTTACATACATATTTCACGACACGTTAAATGAAGTGGTCACTGTGTCAGTAGAGTAAGAACTGAATGAGGTTGGAATTGAATAAAGAAATGTGAAAATGTATGTATATTTTTTGTATACTACCTACCTACTCTAAATATTCATTCAATTATATATTTATCTATAAATATTGCTGGTATAATCATAAGTCTAAAGAAAAATATCTCGTATTGTTCCTTAAAATGATTCTATCACTCTTTTGGTAGCAAGTATAACTCCTACAAAATTTTCCACTAAGCATATGTCCGAAAGTCTTAATTCTTCTTTCCAACAGCGTTTAATTTAGGATAGACCGAATCTTTATAATCTTCATATAATTATATCAAGATTCTTAATCCATCAACAATGGCTCCTCTATTTTTAGTCCATATTGTTACACTTGTAGGTTTCTCATCCCACATGTTTGCATCGTTCGTATGCGAAGAAATTGGGCGGTCAGTCGCTTCGCCGCGTACGCGATCGACGCTTGCGTCTGTCGCTGCTAAATCGATAAATATCGATATCGTCATCGATAAGTTCTATCGAATCGGTGATTAGGTGAAAGTGATGCTTGTGGTGTGATAGTGTAGTGCAGTGTTGACGGATGTTGTATTTTAAACGTAAGTATCGATTGTATTGCCTTCGAAAAGACTGCTAGATTGAGCGTAATGAATGAGGAATTTCAATTTTAATGACAGATGATTCAAGAATGTAATAATAGTATTTGCACTAAAGTATGTTATCATGTAGATACATGTGATAATTACATATGAATACTGATATACATATGTGTGTGTTGATATATAAATGCAAGTTTGTAAAATTGCAGTTGACCAAATTTCCATATTAAGATATTGCCGTCTTCTTACTTATATTTCCATCTTTGTCCGTGTCCTTTCTTGCGGCTAATTGTGCCTATTGTTAAAGACTGTGAATTCAACGATGTTTTTACTATAACACGGCATGTCAAGGGCCCAATAACCTAATTCCACAGTTTCGTAAATTTTCTATAAATACACCGCCCAAGAAGTATTAGTAGCGTAGTTATAGACATAGTTTCCTCCATTTATAAATACCACTTGTGCTTCTGTAACACAAATTACAGTGTTGCTGAAAGATTTGTACTGAACACTGTGATAATCATGATTGATTGCCCACTTATCGCCCTATTTATTTTTGTTTTTGGCGGCTTTTCCGGTGCTCCTAATTTCAACTTACGTTTTTTATACTGGATAGACAAGCACATGACCTCATTACACATTATTTTTAAACGTTGCCTTTTAAAAGTGCATCGTGTTATGTATTTGTCTGATAAATGAAGTGGCGCTAGACTACTGAATCCATAAAGCGCAACTATTCTGACAAGTTTTCTAAGCTTACTCTGTTTTATACCGTACGATTTTATGAGATAGATTTCGATATTGTGCCGGTTCCTGATTGGGGCGGGCAGTTACAAAAATGTCGTCTTTTGTTGAAATACTGTGTGTCTTAGTCAGTATAATCATCGTTAATTAACGTCAGGTGAGATAGTGGTCAAGCGCTACATATTTTCGCATAAAAAATATTATATTACATACTAACGTCGATACATTTGCTTTTTCACAGAACTGATTGTTTGCGTGGGAATGAATTCAGTTTGTTTATCAGAGAAAATGCATACCTATATGTGCATCATGCCAGTGTTTATAGATTTAGGGTTTCCTTTTTTTCCTTTTGATATACTTACTGTCCAGAGATATGGAGATAAACAGCTCAAACTTGCTACTGAAAATGTCTAGCGCGACATTTGAAGTTGGTTTGTTTTTGGTTTTGTAATTATGAAGTTTTTAAACGATATTATTATACATAATGCTCAATATAAATAAGGTACCTAAATATAAACTCTCGTGTCGGTGTTATCGAGTTCGACTTGATATATCGAGAGTTTAGGATTTACGGAAATAGCGAAACGACTAGCATTTGGCCGGTTGCCAGTGCATAGTCCTATGTTTACGTGAGTTGATAGTTTGCTCGATAGGTACAACATTTTTAACTTCTTTATTGCCTACTGAAGGTTACGGAATCAAAATCTGGTTAAGGTTATGTTTTGAAACAGTATTCTAGTTAGTTTTTGTCTTTCCAACAGTCGAATTGAGAACCCTCTCCCATTTTGGTGTCGGTTGAAAAAAAAAACTATAAAAACCGACTTGAAATGCCATGCTAGACATTTTCATTTCGCAAGTTTGGGGTGATTATCTCCATATCTCTGGAGATAACCATCAGATCTCGATGAGTTTATGATGGGACCATATCAGAATAAACCTCTTTAAAACGAAAAAAGAATTCTGCAAATCCATATATTATGTCGTTATGCCTGAACATTCATAAAAAAATATAAACATCCGAATCGTTAACCTCCTCCTGAAGTCTTAAAAATGCTGCAGTTTATCTTTCTTATGTCTACTTATCGACTGGTGATCTGATGATTGCAAAGTTGTATCTAGTATTAGTGATCAGCCCCGGCTTCGCACGGGTAGAGCGTTATGCCTGCATCTGTTTGCATCAGTTCATTACGTCGAGTATGAATTAATGTTTTCAACAATCATCGTCATATTTCAACCAATTTACACAAAATCTCAAAGAATTGTGCACATAAACCTTCCTGTATGAGTCTCTCTGTCTATTGGTGTAAACCGCATGAAAATCCGTTTAGTAGGTTTTTAGGACGCGGCGGGGGACTTGTTTGTTTGTTTTTTGTAATATGTAGTGATACTGACTTAGTATCAGTGATCAAAAGTCAAAGTTCTTTATTACACTTATAGATTATCACCACTAAACCAACTTAAACATCACCACAAAAATAACTTATCATTAAATACAATTGCAGTAACGATAAGATTAAGTTAACCCACCAGTCTTGAGCAAAATTAAACAGGATTAACACGAGAAATGAATAACGTGTTGAAATTATTAAAAATACTCGTATCTAAGCCATGTGCTAACGATTGCAACAGACATATGGCCACCAGCAGATGTGCATACGTATTGTAAACTGTGAGTTTCAATATTAACTATATTGATTTCGTCATCGATATCTGGGTTACCCGGACTGACTGGAATGAGTGAAATATTTACTTTAATACAAGCTATAGATTTAACATGTCTAAGAATTTTCCGGGTTTAATTTGTCCGTCATAAGTCGATTATCTATTCGATTCAATGGAACTGCGTAGTTTCTACTCTAACATTTTGAATGTTGTTGTTTTTTCTTGTAAAACAATGTTATTGTTAATGTTGTTTTGAGGGCCCAGTGGTGTAGTGGGAGAATGGTCGGCTTTGATGCCAGAGGTACCGAGTTCAATCCCCGCCGTGCACCAATGCACGGCGGGGATTGAACTCGGTGCCGTAGTTAACCCGGTTTTTTCTATCGAGAAATGTATATGCTGTTTTCACAGTGGCCCTCCAGTGAACCTCTCCGCCTGGCCAGCTCTTACCCTCAAGTAGAAAATCTGTCGCCAAACATCTAATGTGTTCCGGCAGCTATCCTTAAGAGCCAGTTCCCATTCTAGGCCTAGCGTGCTACCATCATCAAACGCTAGCCTATGTAATAGATATACGAGTACCTATAAAAAATATTTGTAGGTAGGTACCACTTTATGTAGGTATCATTAATATGTCATAATGTAGAATTATGTTATTTTAAGCTAAAATAGGCTGATTGGCTTTTATTAACCGACTTCAAAAAAAGGAGGAGGTTTCTCAATTCGACCGTCGCGGATAACTTCGTCGTTTATGCACCGATTTCGATTATTCTTTTTTTGTTCGAAAGGAGATATCCCAAGTGTGGTACCATGGTAATTTTATCGAGGTATGATAAGTATCTCCAGAGATATTGAGATAAACATCTCAAAATTGGTACTGAAAATGAATAGCGCGGCATTGAAGTCGGTTGTTTTTTAGTTTATAAACGATATTATTATTATAAGTGTAACTGAACAAACATAATACAATGAGAATTACATATTTTTATATCAACGAATACACGAACATATTTGCATTCAGACTTCACTACAGTACAGTTGACTTGTTTGACCGAATCTAAAAGATATTTTTTTGTACCTATATATTTAACTGATAGGCTAGTGTAACGTTTGACCACTATCTCGCCTGGTGGCAATCGGTGATGTGATCGAAGATGGTAAAGACGCTACACCTAGGAATGGTCTGACTCTCAAGGGCGGTGTGCTGCCGGAATATCATAAGATAATGGCGGCAGATTTTATTCCTGATGGTATTTAGTATTTAAAAAATATATATATATATATTACTCGCAATGTGGGTTGCACATTACTAGTATTCTTGTTAACCCCTCCAACTAAGGTAAATATGCTTGTGTCTGGAGTGGGTTCACGTCAATAGTGCAATGGGTGGGATTGGGATCGAACTCACGACCTCTCGATCGCCAGTCCGACACCCTATCCATTGGGCTATTGCCACCTTTGTGGTAAGCTTGTGTGGTAAGTTGGTAAGCCTTGGTGGTAAGCTACTTTTTGGTAGCAAGTCACGCAGGCTGAACATCCTACCACCTGTGGAAAATTTATCTGTGGATCTAATGAGCCTATCTTATTTTTCAAAAGTGTCAATGAGATAGTTTCTTGTAATGCTATTATGGCCACATCAAACTATAGATGAAATTTAGCTAATCAGTCACGGTCAATGTCCATATTCCCTATTAGTCCATACCAATCGTCCATCTGTGTTGGCGCCGTATAAATGTTCCATCATAAACAGATATGACGTAACACCAGTATGGGCACTCAGTAACATTTTTATATTATAGTCTAGCCTAGCGTTTTATGCTAGCTTAGCTTTAATTTGTTTCTTGGTAATTGACGATGTAAAAGACTATGTCTAGAATTAGAACTGGCTCTCAATGACAGTTGTCGAAACAGGACTCTTCGTTAGGTTTGGTGACAGAATTACCAACTTGAAGTTGGTCGCAAGCCAGAGAATATGTACTGAGCCCATTGACTACTGGTTGTATAATTGATGACTGTGCCAGATTGAGGCTAGCCACAAAAGCTTGTTTAACGATCTTGACAGATCACGTAGAGTTGTGGCTATCAAATAGCGTTAAATCACCTTAGAACCTATCTTTACTTCCACTTAAGTTAAGGCTTTAAATATTTCAAATTGACAAGTTTTTGATTCAGCAGCAAACAATGAAATATTATTTGTTTTGATCAGAAAAAAATATATGATGTAGTTCAAGAAACATTCTTGATTATTTAATGGTACAAAACACGATATTTACGACTTCAGTCGATCATAAAAAAATTACTAAAACCACAGAATAATGAATAGTACAAGTACAGAAATTGCACTCCCTGAGAGCAAAAATGCGAGAATAAACCTAGTTACAACGCTAGTAACGTTCAAAATGCGCTTCACGCCTCGGGTGCGACCTTGAATTTGCGCCACAGTATCAACTAATAGTAACTATGAACCGCATGTTGCGCACAGTAAAATGCACCGTAAGTCCGCACAGCGAGAGTCTGAATAACTCGGTCAACTCGCGGCCTTTACTATAGGGTTGAATGTTATGAGAAAACTTGTAAGCCTTTAATTGGTAGAAGAATACTCGTAGAACAGTGTAATGAGTACATTACTGATAATAAGTACTACATTAATGTTTAATGTCGAGGTAGGATAAAAGGACTACAGTTAAACTAAAATACGTGACGTTCAATTAAAATTGAGTAAAGTTTTAGATTGCGTAAGTTAAATAACGCGACAATAGTATCACTTGCCTAGAATCGTAGGTTGTTTGACTTGTACCATTATAATAGTGTAGGAGCCGACTCACTTTTTCGACCAAAAATAATTATGTATTTTATTAATTCTAGGAAAACTTTATTTTGTAATATTTGAATATCAAAATAAAAAAAATATATTAAAAAAAAACATTCCAATATTTTATTTCACCATTTTGTCGGCGTTATTGATATACACACATACCTACACAATTTCAGCTTTCTAGTACTAACGGTCTCCTAGCAAAACCTTGGACAGACAGACAGACACACAGACAGACAGACGGACATGACGAAAATATAAGGGTTCCTTATCAGGACTACGGATTCCTAAAAAAGAATTTTCAATTTCAAATCGGTTAAGATCTGACAGAGTTCTGAGGTCACAAACATTTAAATAAACTGGCCAAGTGCAAGTCGGACTCGCACTCGTAGGGTTCCGTACCACACTACAGTATTTTATAAGATCGAGCAAAAATACCACTATCATTATTCGCCAGCAAAAAATAATAATTAATAAACATTTCGTTCTTATAACGCCTTCTAACGTCTAACAAAAGTTTAGGGATCTACATTTCAATATAACGTCATCTATGGGACGTTTACCTAACTAAGCGTTCATAGATGGCGTGAAATGCCGAAAAAAACACGTTTCTTGTATGGGGACCCTCTATTACCTTTAACTTTATTCTGTTTTTAGTATTTGTTGTTATAGCGGCAACAGAAATACATCATCTGTGAAAATTTCAACCGTCTAACTATCACGGTTCATGAGATACAGCTTGGTGACAGACGGACAGACAGACAGACAGACAGACAGACAGACGGACAGCGGAGTCTCAGTAATAGGGTTCCGTTGGTACCCTTTGGGTACGGAACCCTAAAAACCGTCGAATTGAGAACCTCCTCCGTTTTTGTGAAGTAGATTAATAAAACTGGCCAACTGCGAGTCAGACTTTGTCCCGCACACGGAGGGTTCCGAACGCCATCTATCGAATTTCTAACGAACTTCTAACACCAACTAAGTAAACGTTAACACAAAGGTAGAATAGTATTATATAGTAGTAATAGTAATAGTAGTAATAGTAATTGTAGTAATTAATATTATTAAATATCTGGTTGACCGAGCTTTGCTCGGTATTTTTTGCCACTTAAACAGACAAATATGACTCTTCCCGACATCTATTGACGAATAATAATACTATTTTTTTTTTATTGAGAGCAACTAACTGCTTTACTGATACAGTACTTCTACTCGCCAATAGATGTCGGGAGGAGTCATATTTTAAGTTGATTATCAATAAAGTTGATTATTGAAAACACGAATAAAACAACATTTTCTGAAAATGACTCCTATGCTAGATCGATTTATCGCCCCCGAAATCTCCTGTAGGTATACAAAATTTTATTTAGTCGTCGGAGCCGCTTCCGAGATTCAGATTAAAGTAAAGACGATAGCGCCATCTTAGCAACTAGATAGGTGGCGCTGCGCTATCGTAAAAAACTTTTTTTTAACTTTTCTTTAATTTTTAACTTTGTTCTGTTCTTAGTATTTGTTGTTATAGCGGCAACAGAAATACATCATCTGTGAAAATTTCAACCGTCTAACTATCACGGTTCATGAGATACAGCCTGGTGACAGACGGACAGACAGACAGACAGACAGACAGACAGACAGACAGACAGACAGACAGACGGACAGCGGAGTCTCAGTAATAGGGTTCCGTTGGTACCCTTTGGGTTCGGAACCCTAAAAACTAAAACACCGACTTCCATGCCCCGCGAGTCAATTTCAGTAGCAAGTTTGAGACGTTTATCGTCATATCTCTGGAGATACTTATCAGATCTCAGTGAATCTCAGTGATCTGAGATCTATAAGTACTTTAATTACATTAACTCTCCGATTATAAAAATCTGACTATCGTATGACACGACAAAATCATTAAGAAAGAAAAAAAGGAAAATTGAAGTAAACGTTAGTAGGTACCTACCCTATTTATTTATCTTAGAACTAACTAAATAAAGCAAGATGTAATGTCGATAGAAATTCCCTAAAGATCATTACGTGAATTCCCTTGTAACATGAAACTCAGCTGATTTATACCTACCTACCATTTTATGTGTGACATTCTTTGCTTTTTACATAGTTATTCTTTACAGTTACTATATGAAGCAAGGAATATAATATTGAGGTAGGTACAAGTAATGCGCGCGGCCGATCGAGAGCGCGCGTGACACTTAACTGACTGAACTTGGACCCTAGCGGGTGCGCGGAGGTACTTGTAGTTAGTTTCATAGCTACAGCGCGGAGTGCGACAGGCCTGCTAAAACAAAGAAATTTAAATCGGTTTTTGGGTATTACTTCAAGTACATTAAACTCTGCCTCACAAAAAATTTGCCAAAAATAGGAAAAGATGTTGAAAGGGAAATTATATGGATAGTTTTTTCAATATAATCTTTATTTTTTTTAACACAATATTATATATAACAAAGGGGCCAGCGCGCCTCACTTCAGTAGCCCGCGAGGCGTCTTCGAGGTAGGACCTGTGTTACTTTTGCTAGCTGGCTGACAGTTCCCCGCTACGCGATCGGAATATCCGTCACGGGGATGCTATCGCTAATACCTACTGCGCTGAAATATAGTGGCCTTAATGAAAAAAATCTAGTAATTAATTTCATATTCTTGCGTTTTATTTACCGCTTGGTTAATAAAACGCACTCAATAAGTGACTAACAACGCACAACCACCAAAAGCGTTAATTTTGTTTAGTTGTTTTTATAATATCAAAACACTGGCTAAATACACTTATTGTAGGCATAGGTAGTAAAACAAAAAAGAAGTAGGTAGTTAGGTACTATAAAAAGGAAGATTCCTTACTCTCATACCGATTTGCTACCAATATTAATGCGCCATGAGGGCTGCGCTAGCGTACGATAATTTATTTCTCGGCCCTTTGATGTACTAACGTACATAGGATTGCTTGTTTTCTAAGAATTAGTGACTTTGAATGCGCGTTAATATGTTTATTTAACATGAGATAGTGTTAGTCTATTATACTATTTATGTCCTATTAGCGGTTTATTAGTTTAAAACGTTTTATCTGTGAAACACGTAGGTAATCGATTAAAATTTAATTTTTCTTAATTTCTGTTGTGTAGCAATCTCCCTAAATATGTTTTATTTGAGCTACAGTACCAATTGGTAGGTAGAAGCAGCATTATATCCACAAGTGGTTGGAGCATATTATATCGATTTCCCGCCTAACTTGCTACCATAAAGTAGCTTACCACCTTCAAAGAAAAAATGTACTGCCATAACCTTACGGTGTTCCCAGCACACAGCCCTGAAAGTCAGAGTATTCTAGGCCTAGCGTGTCCACCCGATAATCACCCGCTGCCGTCTTCGCTTATCACCAGGCGTGATAGTCGTCAGACGCTAGCCTATAAGATATTTTAAGCACTAGCTAGACACTTTGCCGGAGCTCAGTAAAAAGATTGACATTTATTTGTGCGATCATATCGTATCATATTTTGTTCCTATAATATGCCTGTCGAACTTATAACCCTCTATTTTTGAAGTCAGTTAATATGACAGCCAATATCCAAGCGCCTCACAGATCCCCTTTATGTCATTTTCAAAGCGGAGGAAGAACCGAGTATAATCCTGCTCGTAATAGTGATTACGTTAAAGACCCATTCGGTGACCGGCTGCGACCAATTTGAGCCTCATCCGCGACTTAGTATTGAATTACTTGGACCACTTGGTACGTGGAATCGTGGTCTAGGTATAGGCGGTAGCGGTATTGTAGTATGCAAGTATCTCTTGCAAAACTATGAAAAATATTTGTGCGATTTATGACTTTAAATTTTTTATAGTAGATCTATAAGCAAGCGTTTGACCACTATCTCACCTTGCTAAGTGAAAGTGTGATCTACGATGCATCACGCTTCCCTCGAAGATACCTGTTCACTCTATTCTTTTGACTTTTATAGTTCCCTAACAGTTAGGCCAAAAAAGCCAAAAATTTTGATCCTTAAAAGTAACCATACCGATTGGCATTTGGCATCAAAACAGTTTTTGTGATTTACCTTTAAGGTAGTTTACAAAAACAGTTTTTGTAATGATCAATTAAGTAACGATGCGTAAGTAAGTAATTAAGTATAACGGCATCGTTAGTTAACATCAGTTTGAATAAGGATCAAGTGCTTGTATGACCGACACAAAAGCTCACAACTTCCTTTTTTCTCTTCTACCTTGGAACCTACTATCTGATACAAATAAGCTATTACTCAATTGTGGCATTTATCCCATTCCTGATGATAACGACACAGAAATAGGTTTATTCACGTTTCGCAATTGGTGATTAGAGAGACATTTATACTGAAGCCTTTATTTTCTCGTTGTATTTTAAATGAAAATTGATTTTGAGATTATTTGCGGAATGTAATGACTAAATAAAAATTTGCCAACAACTATATTTTAAAAAGGTGCATTTATTACGGGCACGAGAAATAGCGTAATATCGTCATCTTGATGATTGATATAGTCGAGCACGAATAAATCTATCAGTAATAATGCTCATTAACCGACTTCACAAAAAAGCAGGATGTTCTCAATACGTCGGAATCTTTTTTTTATGTATGTTCACCGATTATACTCGAAGATGCCTTAACCCATTTGAAAAAGTATTTTTTTGTTTCAAAGGGTACCCTTCCCAATTGGTCCCATTTAAATTTTAACGAAATCGGTCGAGCCGTTTTTAATATAGGTATCAACATTTGTATTACGATGCATTTTATTGTATACCTCGATAACATGGTACTACTACATGGAAGCGTGACGTCTGAAGTCGGTTCTTTTAGTTTTTTAAACGATCTTAAATTATTTTAGTTCAAAACTGCACAAATCATACCTAATCATATCAAACATGGTTATCTTAACTTTAGACAGAAATGAGGCTGAAACCTTTCATTATCGTCTCATCCCTTCTTTCCACTGTAGTCTGACAGTCCAATACCTTCCAGCCCACCCCGCCTAAGAAGCCGCCTCGACGGAATCTCTCAGTGTCGCCAACCCACGCCAACTCCCCTTCATCAGGGTATAGCTACGAACTGAGAGTACACGCCAGAAGTCAAGACGATTTGGATGACATACAGGTAAAAGTAGCTTAATATCACCATGGCATATTGGCGACAATGGTGACGTGACACCTTTATAATAGGTTTTGTTTCTGTTTCTCCTAATGCACAGATAGAGACGGAACGAATTGTATTTTAAAGCTCCAAGTATTGAAGTTTTAAATGGTTTGAATGGACGAAGGACACGGAATATGACTGTATAAAGACTGAGATATTGATGATGATGAGTGATTGATGGAATGATTACTTTGGATTTGGCAACACCTCAGTGTGTAACCAAATGTTTTATTGTTCCAGGGTGCTAAACACTACCTCAAACACGGCCGTTCTGTGGACCATTACGTCGACAGCAAGCTCTCCTACTCAGAATACGAAGAGAACCACAACTCCCCTCGCGTAGTTCCCATCCCCAACCCTCGATCTAGCCTCAAACACCGCTCCCAACCCGTGGCCATAACTGCTATGTACGAGAACGTTGCTATAAAAGAGCAAAATCCTAAAAGAAAACTGCGAAGAAATAACTTCGATGATAGTTATGAGTCGAAAATGACGGGTCGGAAGTACTCACATCAGAAGTCTTCCCTTGAGAGTCTATTGGACGACCAGTCGATGAATAGTCCGAGCAGTTGTGAGCGCTATTACGATGGGCCTAGAGTTGGTATTCCATTGTCTCCGACGCATTACGAGCAGCCACCTACGCCTGAGCACCCGCCGCCGTCGGCGAGGCAAGCCGAGAATAGCATACACGAAAGGATCAGACCTTTGAGTCAGGTTAGTCCTGATTGTAGTTAGTTTTAGGTCACGAAGCACTTAGCTTGTTTGTTAGCCTTACAATGCATCGCTGCACTGATTTATCTTTGGAAAAATTTCTAACATGAAGCTGTTAATGTTTGAGATGTACTAGCTATTTGTTTTGAGCTACTAAATACTAATACGATATCCGTAGATTATTTTCGAAAATTTCAGTAATTTAAATTGTATGAAGAGATAAATCAGTTGCTATTCTAAAACAATGGGATTGAAATAATGCAAAATGAGACAATTTAATAAATCTAACATCACCGACACAAATCCATTGTTAAAGAAAATATTTTTATATAATTTTTGTAAGCACCGTTTTTTGCTAATACATAACGTACACTTGCATGGGCATGCTAAATGCATCACTTTTTTATTTAATTTTTATTATTTATAGAATTTTCAACATTTCAGCTTATAATGGAAGTTGTAGAAGAAATAAGAATCAGAAAAAAGTCGCAGGGTGATTCGGTTAAGAATAGCTGATGTAATTCATTTTGTTATGATTCCTCTGCATTTTAGTTTGATCTACATTAGCATTATGAAAAGCTGTAATATAGCAAAATACAAAAATAAAACAGTTAATTTTTTTTTTGCATGAAATAATACTGAAGTAAAGTTGTATACACAGACAAGATTTTCTATTCGTCCAACTCAAAATCGTACTTCAGACGGGGTGGGTTTTAAAGAGACCAAGCTTGATAGAAAGCTCGGCGTTGGATGATTGGACAATCTTATTGCACCAACAAATTTGGTCAGTCAGTTAAGCTTATCTGTTCAAAGATTCGTTCTTTTATAACAGTTGTTTCGTCATAAAATCATACGTACTTTTTTCCTGAACACGAGATAAACTTGGCAGACTATGACCACGCAATTTGGTTTTAAATTAGTATGTATGTGTTTTTTTGTTGCAATTTATTATACTAGCGTGACCCATATAAGATGGGCCGCTTCTGAAATGAAATAGAAACTACAGCAGACATACTAATGAAATGAGGGAGAGAAAAAGAGAGTATTGTGCTTACTTTGTCATACGGTTCGTTCATAATCTCCACAGTGAGGGAATTAAATCTAACTTCGTTTAAATGTACTACCTTCTTTACTTCCTTGTTTATGGTGCCCTGTACAGTTAAAAACAAAAGTGCTGTGTAATGCCTTTTTGTAAATATTTTTATTTAATAAGGCTAAGGTGCTATATTTAGTCCTATTAGGTGCTTAAGTATGTTGTAAGAAAATATAAACTTATTATAAAATATATTTACATTTTATTTTATGCTGTGTCGAATTAATTTAGTTAAATAGAAGTATTTTTTTATTTATTTTAATTATTTCAATTAATACCTGTAGACTTACATTTTATTTAAATTACTTTGTTGATAATTTTTTTACCGACAAGTGCCGTATGAAAAAAGAAGTATTACAATGTTACCATATATTGGGAATAATTACTAAAGAAAGTGTCTGTTACTTATGCATTTCTCCGTCACAAAATGATTATTAAAATGCATTTACATGCTTTGTTTTGTTGTCAGTGTGAATCTGAATGATCAAAGTTTTAATGAAACATAAACATTACTCATTAATATTGAAATGAAATTGTAATTGTGTTTATGATAATCGATTTTCTAAATCGATTATTTCATAAAATTAGAAATAGGTCAAAATATTGTACATTTATCATTCTTTATTTACCTACATGACAGTATCTTTATATTACAAAATATTATAAAGTATTTGATGAGTAGTAAGTAGATTAAGTCATATTGAAAACATGAAGCAGTAGATTATTCTAGTACTTACATAAATTTCATGTGCCTATACTTTAGTATAATTAGTATCATACTAATAAGTATAACTACATGAAAATTGCATAAATGTATAGTTATGGGTTTCATACTCTAACTACTACTATATTAAGGGCCAGTTAAACCCTATTAGGAACTTATCTGTCAATTTATTAACATGTATATGCGTCATATGTCAGATATGAAAGTTTTTCAGGAACCGGTGAAACTGGCCATAAGATACGAGAAAATGTGTATGGGATTTACTTTATGAGTTTTAGCGGGGCATAGTGTTTGTAGGACAAAAATAACTGGCAAAATGTATAACTTCACAAAACGAGCGAAAACAGGCAAACCGATTATGCGAAGTGTACTTTATGGGTAGGTACATTAGGTGGTACATTAGATATAATACGTTATTTCAGTGTAAGAGGAGTAGGATATTTGCACGTTCTAATCTTCTATTTTTACCTTTCTAAAGAATAGTTTTATTTTGTAGATTAAAAAAAAAAGATGATTTTTCTCAGGTTTTTATTTACTAAGGAGTAAGAAGATAAACAGAAAGGTTGCCAACTTTAGTAAAAAAAAAAACAATCGCAAAGAAATGGAAAAATTACTTAGCCTACTCCTCATGTAAGTATTATTTGTAATGATTAGCAAATGGAATTATGCGATCCTTATTCACGAATACTCTAAAACACGCCAAGTAAATATCAAGAAACAATAACGGCGGCGTATCTCAATTTATAATCGAACATCTAGCGTTTCGTTCCTTCCGATTATGTCGGGTAAAATATCAGGCAGAAGACTATTAAAAAAAAAGTATTATTTCGAAATTGCCGAATGCTGGTTCCGCTTATCATATAGAGTTTAAAACTATTTGTCACTTATTTAATACTTAGGGCCAGTTTCACCGGTTCCTGATAATGCGTTAGATAGTTATCTGACACATAGCTGTCAAAAGTCTGTCAGATTTCTTCATATTAGCGCCATCAGGAACCGGTGAAACTGGCTCTTGCTGTGGTATTGTCAATATATATTGGATATTTAGTAAGTTTGCATAAAGTCACGCGATAATTGGATTAAAGTATTTAAAAGATTGTTTCATATCGCAAATTATAAAGACGAATATTAGACTGATGAATGTGTTAAAAATTTACGAAAATGAATTTAAATGTATTAAGTTTTCTTATTCCTATGTTATTTAAGTTTGTTTAGTAAAATTTTGTGTATTATTTTCAGTTTTACCAATAAAATAAATTCCTTTTTTATATTTGGATTTTTATTTACTTTTTTGTTTTATGCACTTTCTGGCTTACTTCTTTTTTTTTATTGTATTAAGTAAAATATACTCATAGTGAGAAAACTAGGCTTGCACGCGAGTTTCAGTACCTAGGTTTACTCCCAACGACCCCCAATGTATCATCGTAAATTCAACCCAATCTGCCCGAACAAGGAAGAAAGTTGCAGCTCTACGACGCTAAGGTGATGAAAATGAATGCTATTGTCTGTATTTGTAATAAGAACGCAAGCTGTATCTAGGCTATAAATCAGTGGTTCCCAACCAGTGGTACACGGACCACCGGTGGTCCGCAAAAAAGTAAATATGGTCTGCAAAAGATTTGAAACTGACGAAACAATAATTATGCTATTTATATAGCAACAACATAAGCAAAATTACTAAAAAAACTAAATTGTCTACTGAAAATAAGATTTCGTTAGATAATACTTTTTTACTTTGTAGTCCCTGCTACTAATAATAAACGTAAACTGGTCCCTGATCACAAAAAGGTTGGGAACTATTGCTCTAAATTGTTTGTATGTTAGATGTTTAATGTGGGGCATTCCACGTGAAGCGGACAGGTAAAAAAATTTGATGTTGCCGATTTTAGTTATTTTTTATTGTATATAGGTATATATGGGTCCTGGATGCAAACACAAAATATTTTTGAAAAATTGTCTCTGGTTCACGAGTATATATATATAAGCTTTTGAAGATTTAGCGTGTCTGCGTTACTCCGAACCTCATTATTCAGTTTTAAATAGTTAAAATTAAATAAATAAAGCTACGCAATTTGTACTTCAATAATTGAGCTTTTGCATTGCATTTTTGTTTTATTTTTTTTCAAGCTATGAGACGTTTCAATTTTTTAAACTGGAATTTCACAGATAAACACCATTTTAATTTTTTTTTATATTTTTTATGATAATAGCTTATAGTGTAAAGATAACTCATACAAAGTTTCATTATGGGCGTGGAAGTCGTTTAGGAGTTACCCCGATACCAGTGTTGAAGCGCAACCGCAAGCGGTGCGGCGCAAGCCTTGACAACAAATTGCCGCCGCGCTTCTACACTGGTATCGGGCTAGCTCCTAAACGACTTCCACGCCCATAATGAAACTTTGTATGAGTTATCTTTACACCATTAGCTGTTATCGTAAAAAAAGGAAAAAAAAAATGGTGTTTCTCTGTGAAATTCCAGTTAAAAAAATTGAAACACGTCTCATAGCGTGAAAAAAAATAAAACAAAAATGCAATGCAAAAGCTCAATTATTGAAGTACAAATTGCGTTGCTTCATTTAATTAATTGTAACTATTTAAAACTGAATAATGAGGTTCGAAGTAACGCAGACGCGCTAAATCTTTTAAAAGGATTTCGAAGTTTTGAACTTCGAAATCCTTTAACTTGTGAACCAGAGCCAATTTTTCAAAAATATTTTGTATTTGCATCAAAGTCCTATATGGGTCTAACATAATAAAAAAATACTAAAATCGGCGACATCAATTTTTTTTACCTGTCCGCTTCACGTGGAATGCCCCATATGTACTATTTGTTAAACACAATGATGATCATAGAATATAATAGATGTAAGTACGAGCTAGAAAAACATCCAAGAACTCATAGGCATTTCTTCTAGTAGAAATCTCACTATTACCACAGAATAAATAATAGTTCTATTAATTACTAGGAAACCTTTAAATTTTGTTTGGGACTGATGAGTTTTTTCTAATCACAGGCTAAGTATAACTTCAAATAAAACAAGGCGTGAGTTTATTTTTCTTTTGAATCAATCAGTTAACGTATGCGTTTAGGTACTTTAAACGTGTTTAACGAAATCTACAATTTAGAGATGGAACACAACAATGTCTGTAAATCAAAAGGTGCCTTACTATAGGAGCACTAAATTTGAATAGGTATTAATTACCCAGAGGTAAAATTACTGATAGAATGCTGCAATTTTATAAACCCAGATATTCGAGAAAACCACTTTAATGAAAATAATAATCAAAACAAAACTTGTTACTATACTACTACTACTATAGGTACACACTATACTCACGCGAAATTATTCCGAATAGTTACGATAAAAGCTTTCGAGCACTTGCTGGCGATTGACCTGAAATAAGGGATACCTACTTATGTAGTTCGGTGACAATGCAATATTATGGTACCTACCATTGAGCTGACCTGATGGAGCCGAAATGTATGTAAAGTAAAGGAATGGGACTGGCACTCTCTAATTGCGAAACGGTAGCAGGAATAATCGATTCAGCATTCTAAGATAGCTTGTGCTCGCAAAATACAGATAATTAGAAGAAAGAGGAGAGACTGGCTCAGCAGTGAATAATTTAGGCTGATAGTTGCTTTAGTGTAGATATAGGTAACCGTTTTAAATATGTGCGATTTTTAAGTCATTCTAATGCGGGCTGCATACCAGGCTGAATGACTTGTACTATTCAATTATTCTGTGGCTGAATGAACATTGAATAGAGGTTGTACTATTCATTATTCTGTGGTGTAATGTAAGTTCCCTGCAGTAGGCACGCCACCTCATCACAATACTTTTGATGTCTTAGCGTAGGACTATTATCTTTTCTGAGAATTCTCACCTGGCAAAAATCGTTGCTGTATTATTAGGTAGGTATCTATGATTGTAAATTTTGTTGAAGTCAGAAAAATTCAAAACTCACAATCAATTAATCAATTCAGTCCTACAATTTATTTTGATTGACTTGACTTGACTCCTTGAAATCTAAAGCGCCTTACAAGCATATAGAAATAATTATACTCACAAGATTAGAATGTTACGTCGTCTTGAAATAGGCGCAATGTTTCTAACGCCTGGATGCAAATGTAGTGCAAAGCACACCTGAATCTCAACTATACGGGAAAATTAATTTTATTAACTCAGGTAATGGTGTAGGTAGGTTTTTTTGCACAAAGAACCTAGTGTGTACAAGTAGTTGCGGTTCATTAACACGGAAAGGTCATTCTTATTCACCGCTATTAACTATATTATAATTCTACACGCAGGTACGTGACCCATGAGAAGTGCGGATGACCATTAGTAATTAGGCTTCAGCCGTGGAGCAATTTACCAAACTGAAACATGTCTTTTTATTGGTTCCGGCGTGATATTTTGTTCCAGACAGCAGGCTTATCACTGAAGTTGATAGGGATTGATATGAACGAAATCGCAAGAGATGAAGCTTTACAGCCGTGCTTTACAGCCTGCATAGCTGCGTCTCCGTCATTTCGTTCATTCAATACTCAACTGTCAACGTGGGTGATAAGGGTGCAGTTCATGAGACGGTTTGGGATACTTGCGCTATGTGTCTCGATTAGATTTAAGTCGATTATCCCATTCCTTGTCTCTCTGGAGTGCGGTCCCGTCCTTTGTGTGTCGGTTGTTTTGCAACTGGCTCGAAGGTACGGAACGACCACAGGTGTTTTTTACTAACTTTTAAGTAGTGACTTTTACCACTGCACTAGTATATCTTCGGTGCCATTGCGCGTTGAGACAAATTCCAAGTTAGCTTGCACAGGTAGGTACAAACCTAGTTATTTTTCTTAAATTTTTCAATTTGTTTTAAAGATTGATTGTGTGTACTCAGTAAACGCAAACAAAACAGCGTTCACTGTATCTACTATTTATTTTTTTCTACTGAATCTACGTTTTCATGGAAGTAGATGGTTATGAATAGGTATATAGTGTAGCGCTGTATAAATTTAACCATGATTCATGGTATGCAAATTTGGTTGCACTCTAGATGTAGGTCATGAACGCACCTCTGCTCTCTTCTACTGTCAGAACTGTACGATTCCACACTATGTAATGAGAGCCCCGTTGGCGTAAAGGATAGATGGCTCGACTTCTAGGCGAGAGGTGGCCGGTTCAAACCCTAGCACGGGTGTTCGTCCACAGGTGGTAGGAGCATATTACATCGACGTTCCGCCTGACTTGCTACCATAAAACAGCTTACCACCATCAAGGGCCGCCATAACCTTACGGTGTTCCGGTAGCACTCAGCCCTTAGGTCAGAGTATTCTATGCCTGGCGTGTTCAACATCTTCGACCACATCATCACTTACCACCATGCGACATGGTCAAACGCCTATACGTATGATAATTTTTTTTTTATTTGTTTATTTAAGTACTTAATAATTACATACATTTTTATGTTGTGCCAATAAACCATAAGTTTGTGCTGGCACTCACATTCAGGATCGCGCGACTTAAGTATTATTTATACAGCTATTATACAAAATAACACTTGACTTAACTAACTTACTAATAAATTGTATGAAAACTTATTACAAGTTGTTTATATGCGTAATTTTAGTATTTATGTAGGTATGTAGGATGTAGATGTGTGATAAAAATGTTAGGAAGGGTAGTTTATGAATAGGAAGAAAAAGTCAGTTGAAAATGGAGACCACCATCACTGTATCAATGTTACCTACACCTTGTTTTAACAGAACATCTTCACGTATTGACCGTATAAATTAGTAATTATAATAGTAATTAGTAGTAGTAGTAATTATAATGTTATAATATAATTATAAATTAGTTCTGTGAAAACAGTAGACATTGCGAGCCCTTATTATAACTATGCAGTAGCCGGATATGTTTTATTACTATAATGCAAATATACGTTCAAAAAATAATTTGCATAACAAAATTAACGAAGAAAGTCCAATTATAGATCGAAATACAGGTGCTTGAATTTTCCAATTGATCATAAAAGAACCTATGTAGACTTTTGAGCAAAATAGGGTTTTAAGTTTTAGCGATTATTCGCGTCCCCTTGTCCTAGGAGGTCAAATCTGATGTCTACGGGTTTTTTTCGTGAAGGCGAAGAGGACTGCGTAGCCCGATTGGTATATAAGTAGGTATATTTTTTTGAAAACTTTATAACATTGAAATCCGTCCATATACCTATAACGGGTACGACTTTAGTTCTACTCCTATCGATTTTAGGGGTGAGAGGGGGGGGGGGGGGGGAAGGGGTAGTTTTTCATTTTCAGTAGCAAGTTTGAGGTATTGAATTTGGTTAAAATGTGTTGTTCCTTATTAGCGCTTCGCCGGCCGCTGCCGGGGAACGCTCGCTTCGCTCGCTTGGCTCGCGCGTGGTGTTGTCGCAGTTCAAACCTAAACCTAACCTAGTGATTTTCGTTATTTACTATTTATCTTAGAAATTATATAATCAGCTAGTGTAGTAGGATGTGGAAAGTAATAAAATAACAATTCCTAAACAAGATATTTTATTGTCATTATTATAAGAAAAATAACATTTTTAAAAGTTTGGGTAGAAAACAAAAAAAATACTATCTCCGAAAGGGGGGATTTCTGCAACTTCCCCTTCAGGGGCTCTACCCCTTCCCCCCACCCCCTACAGCCCCTACCCAACCCTAAAATTTGATTGATCGATTGGAGTAGAACTAAAGTTGAGCCCTATAACGCTACAGCAATCTTTCCCCCTTGCCCCTTCCACTCCTTTTGGGTTTTTTTCACATCTTGTGTAGAATGAAGTCCTTAGTGTGCCTCCCAAATGTGATTGAAATCCGTCAATAAATAACGCTACAGCAAACTTCCTCCCTTTCCCCCTTATTTTCTCCCCAATCAAAAATCTTAATTGACAAATATTTTTAAATAAATCAAGGATTTTGTGTAAAAATCGGTTGAAAACTGCGACCTGTAGCCGAGAACAGACAGACGGACAAAAGCATTTTTGGCCTATCTCGAAACTGATTCGCTTCGCTCGCTGGGTAAATTGGAGATTTTGAAGTTGCGACTGAACAATATTTTTCTACATCACGCAGATGATATTTAAATTATGGCACAGAATAATGAATAGTACAAATATTATGGTAGGTACATGACTCGCTTACCTTCTTAGGCGGGTAGATATGCAGTTGGAGAGTCGGATATTCATAATGGAAAGGAATTAAAATTAGCTATTATTTTCAGGTTTACTTTGTAAACAGTGTTAGAGGGGGAGTTTAAAAAAACTTGCCGTTCCAATCGAAAATATTTGTGGTGACAGGTGATGTAGAATAAAAATTATTGCTCACAAAAATTTGTTCATTTTTGCTTTCCCACGTTCTTAATTTAAGAGTCATAGGTTTACAGAGATTGAAGCCGGTACTTTCATTAATTAAGGTGTTTCGATCGTTGAATTTTCTGTATCTAACTACTATATAATATAACTAATGTATCCACGTATAATATTCTTATACACTCGTTCTTTGGACACGCAGGTTTAATTAGAAAATGAAATTAAGAATCTTATATTCGAGTTCCATCATTCTGTATCATATTATATTTGTTAAAAGGATGTGGCTTGATGCAGCTAATGTAGGTACATTCAACTGTTCCTAAGAGTTGCGTTGCTTTAAACCAGAAGCAAAGTAACCATAACTAACAGTATCTGGCACGTGTAAACGGCAATTTTATTAAAACTACCTAAAAGTATATTTCACTAGGCAAGTATCTTGTATGTATGCCACTACTTCATACCGTACTGAACCGAATGTAATGAATGCGCATGGGCACATTTCTAAGTACAATTGCAAATCAGCCCAATTTTTAACCGACTTCAAAAAAGGACTCCTTTTTTCGACCGTATATAAGTTTTTTTTTTTTAATTTTTATGTTTGTTCACGGATAACTTCGTCGTTTATGAACCGATTTTGATTATTCTTTTTTTGTTGGAAAGGAAATATCCCAAGTGTGGTACCATGGTAATTTTATTGAGGTCTGATAAGTATCTCCAGAGATATGGAGATAAACACCTCAAAATTGGTACTGAAAATTAATAGCGCGGCATTGAAGTCGGTTCTTTTTGTAGTTTTTTAAACGATCTTATTCTTATAGTTATTAACTTTAGCAAACGACCATTTCTCCAACAGGAATACAAACGGAGATCGCAGCTTCGTGACAGCTTCACGGAAACTGAAGTAAACCTCCTACGCGCCGCGTCCGCAGCTTCCGTTGCCAGTGGCGCTACGGACAGAAGTGGCAACACCGACAACTGCGTCGAGGAGTATGTTTGCGACGTGCCTTTTGCTGGTGAGTTTAGACTTTACATACATTTATATACGGTTCATTATTACAAGGCTTCCTGCCTTATAACACAATAATAATACAATCAATTTTCTGTGATAGTAATAACAACACCTTCATACTATGTTTATACTTCGACATGTTGGAAGAGGGAATCTATCTACAATTCTTCTTCAATAAAAAGTCATGCATAAAATTATTATTATTTATTTTTTTATATATAAAGATTACTCGCTATGTGGGTTGCACATTACTAGTATTCTTGTTAATCCATCCAACTAAGCTAAATATGCTTGTCTCTGGAGTGGGATCACGTCAATAGTGCAATGGGTGTGGTGGGGATCGAACTCACGACCTCTCGATCGCCAGTCCGACACCATATCCATTGGGCTATTGCCGCCTTAAATTAATTTGCTTTCTACTTATTGTAAGCAGTGACAATTTTCAGTCATTTATCTGGGTAAATACAAAATAAATGCCCTGTACTAATTGCTATCGAAAAAAGCCACCATAAAATTAAGTTAAGCAAAATTCAAAAAGCAAACGGAAATTTCTGACGAGAGTCCACACTATTTTGAAATCCGATACGGATAAATTGCGGCGTATTTGAGGCGATTCGCGGTTTCCCCGATTTTTCCCGGTATTTATCCAGCAAATATGGCAACACCACACGCTCCACTGGGTTGCCAGACTGTAAACAAACATTGCATTGTTTCCAGCCGAAAATCCCACAATGGAATATTTTACCAAATATTTGGTAAGTTGGGTAGTTTTATATTTTTCGCGGATTAACGAACTTCTGACGTTGGTATTGCGTTTCCGAGATTTTTAACATGTTTCTTAAAAAATGTTTAACATGTTTCTTTCCGTTAAGCATAGTTATCGTATAACATTTATGTGGTATAGTAATATAGCGTTGTATCTGATGGAATACGAAATCCTTTTGCCATTTTGTGTTTGCCTATTTCTACGGGTTATGCGCCTGATAAAGGTGTAATGGCAATACAATAGAGCCAATTCATTAAGATTAGTTTTTTTAAATAAACTATTATCCTGGTAATATGTCCAGATACTAGTGTCTACTACTCGTATTGGTAGAGCATATGATAAAAATAAAGATGTGAAATACTTGACAAGACACATAGTCACAAATTCGATTGATCTATATATTTTCAACCGACGACCGACTTCAAAAATGAAGGAGATTTTTAGTTCAGCTGTATTGTTTTTAATTATTGTTGCCTCAGACGCCAGCATTTATTAACCGATTTGGAAAATTATTTATTATTGTCTGAGAGAGTATACTTTCCGTTTGGTCCCTTTGTAATTTCATCGAGATCTGATGAGTATCTGACATATGAAGATAAACACCTACCTCAAACTTGGTACTGAAAATGACTAGCGAGGAATTTGCAATGAAGTCTGTTTTTTCGTTACCTATGTAAACATTCTTAAATTATGTCGCTTTATGCTCTCATAACATAATTTGATCGTATTGTATAAGCCTGGGCCCTAGATTATTTTACAAGCAGGCCTAACAATACAAAGCAGATGCAGAGGTACCACCAATAATATATATATATATTAAGGTAATAATTCAATGGTGAACATTTTTTTTTTGAATGAACATTTAATTTCCGTTCCGTTGTACCTAATACGGTAAAACATTTTGATGAGAATATCCATTATTTTGATGAAATCAGAAATCTAATAATAAACCAATTATCTAATAGCGCTAATACGTAATAATATATTCTCAAAGGTAACTCAAGTTAATTGACACTTCAGTTCATGACCATTTAAATAACACATGCAAGCCCTTTCGAAACAAACTAATCATAATTTGTGCTTTGCCTCATTCCCATACACAGAAATATAATACGGAATAGTTTGTATGAGAGACTACCATCAATGGTAATACAGTAGGGCAACTCCGTCACAATACAAATTTGGTTTTCTGCCTCCTACATTTTAATAGTTGATTTGATAGAGCTTTTAAATCATCAGCGACTGCAAGCTTTCTGCTGGTTTGATTTTAATGCCATGATAGTCATCATCAAACGATAGGAGCGAAACGTTTGCTTAATCTGATATAAAAAAAGCCTGGAGATTTTATATTACAACATTTTATCATTTTTACCATATAATGCTTTTAAAACATTATAACCTAATAGTACTATAGCCAATTTCTGTAACACTGGTTGACATCGTCGAAAAGCTCTCCTATTTTGCAGTCATAGAAATCTCGTAGGTAGGTACCTACTGAATATTTTAACCGAAGTTTCTTACCCGACACCTGCAAGATGTGAAATTATTATTCTCACCCTTATCTTTCGATTGAGCTACTAAATGCAGTACTTACAATAAGAAGAATTTCCTCAAAATGCCTCAAATATTGGCAACCGTCGTCCAGATGTAGGCGACGCGACGGTAACCGCTTGCCTTCTGTCAGGCAAACAACTGCTTTGTCCTCCGTATGAAATAAAATAAAGTACTAAGAAATGAACATACTGTTATTATAATGCTATACACAACACACAGCTTAGCTGCAAGTTGGTTAAGTTACCTTAATAGCTGTTTAGTAAGATACGAAGCCAATTAGTTTTTTATGTCCCAATCAATCTTTAGCGTCCCGGTAGCCGTAATAACTTAGCTTACTTGCGTAACTTTGTTTGCTTATGTAAAAGGAGAGATGGTGTTGTCGTCTCAGATTATAGAATAGCTAATAATAAAAAAATAGTTGCTGTAAGTTGGCGAGGAGGTGAGTATTCTGCAGATTCCAGGAGATGTCCCAGCATCAGGTCAACGCTACCAAGTTCTTACAATATCGTTGAAGTAAAGAGTATGAAGATATCGAATTTCGAATTGATCAGAACAACAAAATTTTATTTCATAGCGTCATCATCTAGAAAAACACTCATAGTCTTTAAACGGCTGAACAGATTTTCATGAATCAAAGCTAAGTGTTCTTAGCTTTGATTCTCGATTAAGAAGGTACAAAAAAACTAAAATCAAAATTGGTTTATGAGGAATGGCTCAATGAACGCAACTTTTATAGTGTAGATGAGTTTATGACGTGTAGAACATTTTAACTTTAGCTGAAATTTAAATATTAACATTGACAGTTTGGTTTTTTTTTTGACATTGGCAATATTGGCATCTCCAGCTGTTTAATGTTTTAATTTTTAGTAATTGTTTTGTGTTTGATATTTTTGTATGGAATGTAAATGATTGATTTTTATAGTTATACTTTTTATTATTAATAATAGTCTGGAAAATTTAAATGTATTGTATGTATAAGCTATGAGAAAGTTTTGCACGCCCGAAAGGGCAGAAGAAGTGAAACCATTATATTTTGATAAGTGCAACTTTTGTTACCTTCTTTTATTCAAATAAACTAATTTGATTTGATTTGATTTGATATCCGTTTGGGCGCTACGATGCCACAGACTCACAAATACACACGTCAAAAAAGAACGAAACGTTTAAACTAAAAAAAACGAAATTAGTTTATTTGATTTGGTTTGGTTAGGTTAGTGTTCGAGAGGGCAGCTCGCTAGATCTTGAGAATGGAAACATTGGGAACTGTGCGCGTAGTGAGAGTTTCTTTAAATTGGTTTACTTACTAGTCAATGCAATTTGTATGGAAATTAAAACGTTACCTATTTATTATGCACACTAGATGGTGCTTTTTAATTCCATATTTCTGCGTTTACTTTAATGTGATCGAGTTTAGTAAGTAAGTACTTAAACCAACCAAAAAAACTCGCACTTGGAATTCTGGCTTTCAAGTGACAGCCAGTTCCCGACGTCACGGCGCAAATATAAATACAACTGTCGGAATGCATGATTGGCGACAGATTTACCAACTTGAGGCTGTTAGCTAGCTAGGCGAATACAAGACAGTGCACCATATAAGGCGTTATTAGTTATTATGCTTGCTCATCACCAGTATCATGTCGGCTAAGTCAGTGTAATATGGCACTTTCTGTGCCAATTTTCGTCAAAATCGGTTGAAAAATGCAACTTGTAGGCGGGAACAGACAGTCGGACAAAATGTTGGCCTTTTTTGGTCCGCATTTTTGGCAAATCTTGAAACTGAAACGCTTCGCTCGCTCGGTTAAAGAAGAAGTAGAAGAAAAAAAAACTTACTTCCCACAACTAGGGTTAAGATGTGGTACCCGAGCCTTGCTCACCCAATCTGTAGTATCGCTATATATAGTAAAGCTGTAATATCTTCGATCAGCTCTAATCAGTCAATTCTTACCCAAAGTAAAATAAATAATAAGCTTTTTCATAATTATCATTCTTATAATTAAATCACCGGATTTTATATAACAATAGATCAATTTGTAATCCGTTTAAGGTCTGACGCCGGTCGTGCGCGGTTCATTTAATGTGCTGACCACGAGTGTATGATTAGTTGTGTTTGTGCTACTATGGAAAATTTGATACAATTCTATACTGTAATATCTTATACCTATTTATTAACATGTGTTGTGTTTTTGTAGGACTTCTGCTAGTCCGCCTGGGGCGGTACCGCCACTTTGCCAATTAATTAAAAAGCGGCAATAGCTCTATGGCTAAGGAGACAGCCTGGCGATCGAGAGGTCGTGAGTTCGGTCCCATTTTAGCTTAGTTGGAGATGTAAACAAGACTACTAGTAATGTGCAACCCACATTGCAAGAATGCATTTTTTTAATAAGAAAAATTCCGTGAAATAGGTATTTTTTGAATGGCAAAATGTCCAGTGAAATTACAGGGCAATTTGTCTCCAGATAACAGGCACAGTGCACTGACGTGCAAAGTTGTATTGCTGTATCTAAAATAGGTGAGACGTCATCGCTTACCATCAGGCGAGCGTCGTTCTTGTCCTGTTACCTTACATCATAAGCAAAATTTATTCTATGGCATACACATTTTAGCTGTGAAGAAGTTGCAAACAAATTTACCTATGACTTTCGCTTTTATTTAACCGACTTCAAAAAAAGGAGGAGGTTTCTCAATTCGACCGTATATTTTTTAATTAGTACCAACTTGATTGGTACGCTGTTCTATAATTTTTGAAAAGATCAAGTCATAATTCGAGACCACCTGTGAAATAAGCACCAACCATAAAACAGATACAGTACTTTCAACTATTCTGTGTACAAGTTGGTCCTATCCTATTGTACACTTAATTCGAATTGATGCTGTCTGTTATTTCTACACTAATATTATAAAGAGGAAAACTTTGTTTGTTTGGTTGTAATGAATAGGCTCAAAAACTACTGGACCGTTTTTAAAAATTCTTTCACCATTCGAAAGCCACATTATCCACGAGTAACATAGGCTAAATTTTATTTTGAAAAAAATTAGGGTTCCGTAAGATATTTGAGTTTTAGCAAAACAACGTTTGCCGGGTCAGCTAGTATATTTATAAAGTAGCTGACCCGGCGAACTTCGTACCGCGAATATAAATAAACCGCCAAAGTGCGACTCAGACCCGCACGCGCAGGGTTCCGATTGAACAAAATACGTTTCTTGTATGGGGACCCCCTTTAATTTAATTTAGTTTTTATTATTTTATCTTGCTGCCATTGCAATACACATCATGAGTAAATTTCAAGTCTTTATCTATTAAGGTTTTTAAGATCGAGCATAAAAAGTAGGTAGAACAGTTTATATGGGAAAATGAAGTTGTTGTTTTTACTATCTTCCTCGCATTGTTTCCATATTTTCTCACCGTTTGAACCATCCCTGGACTACGACAAACATTTCAAAACCAAAATCAGCTAAATCGGCCCAGCCGTTCTCAAGTTTTAGCGAGACTAACGAACAGCAATTGATTTTTAGGGTTCCGTAGCCGAATGGCAAAAAACGGAACCCTTATAGATTCGCCATGTCTGTCTGTCTGTCTGTCTGTCTGTCCGTCCGTATGTCACAGCCATTTTATTCCGAAACTATTAGGACTACAGAATTGAAACTTGGTAGGTAGATGTATTCTGTAAACCGCTTTCCGATTTTTATACAAAAATTAAAAATATAAAAGTTTAAGGGGGGCATCCCATACATGGAACTGGAACAAAAAAAATATTTTTTCGTCAAACCTATACGTGTGGGGTATCTATGGATAGGTCTTTAAAAATGACATTGAGGTTCCTAAAATCATTTTTTCTCAAAGTCAATCATTTCAAAGATAGGCGCGTCTAAAGTGGAAAAATGTGTGTCCCCCCCCTCCCCCCCCCCCCCATCTAACTTCTAAAGTAAGGGAGTGAAAAATCTAGAAAAAATATGTTCTGTAGATCTCAATAAAAACTTTCAACGAAAATTGGTTTGAACGAGATACAGTCAGCAGTTGTTGAGATATAGCGGCCGCAAGTATAACTTTGTTTTTCATACAAACACTATGAAAAACAAAGTTATTTTTGTAGTTGCGAAAAATCAAAGTTATAGAATACTCTACTGTGTTACGGAACCCTACGAGTGCGAGTCCGACTTGCACTTGGCCAGTTTATTATAAATAATAAGAAGAAGAAGATCGAAGTAGTCTTTAGTAAACTGATATTATTTTTATATTGTATCGATAAATAAAAAATATATTAATAAATCAAATACATAGATCGCTCTCAGCGATAAGACCACCCATGTTTACCTTTAGTTATGCAAATTTGTTTTTTTTTTTTATTATTTCTTGTTTGTAAATTGGTGTCAATAAAGAGTTATTGTATTGTATTGTACGAGTACATTAGTGCACAGCGGGGATTGAACACGCTACCTCTGGTGTCAAAGCCGACTATTATCCCACTGCGCCACTAATAAAACAAAAATAAACAAATTAAATATAACTTTTATAAGTACGCTTCGACTTAAATACCTCCATAGTAAGACAGGTACCACGGCTAGTACTTACCTTCTGCTTTCGAAAAGCCACTCGAAATAGTGACCAAGACATTGTCTGTACCGCTACCGATTGACCCTGAATTCTCGTCTATTAATTTAATATCTTGCCGATCAGCCGCAAGCCGCAGATTTCCTCATACCTTTCAAACTTGATTTGTTCACGTTAATCAACATTAATGTGGTCACCGTTGGAGGCTGGATCTCTGGTTACATACAAACGGTTGCTTGGATTTTGTTTTTATGTCTGACAGACAAGCATTTGACCGCTATCTTATCTGATGTTCATGTCACCCATTTAAGGGGTGTATTCAGGGTTTACGTGTACGGTGTAAGTCTACGGGAATAGGAGGGCAACAATGACTTTCCCGGGGTGACAATGAAATCCAAAAACTCGACTATCGAACATAGAGGAATCGTCGAAATGGAGTTGATTTTACATATTTTAGACACATGTGCCACGTGGCTTGCTCCGTATGGCTTGAATATAATAATGAATAGTAATTCATTAATCTGTGGTATGGCTGAAAATCTATGCATTTATTTGTCTGTTACAGACTGCATTTAAATTGTTTCCATAAATGTTACTAATTGGTACCAATAATATACCTACCATCACGTTAAACTTATGACAAAACAACAATTAACTCTCCAGGTCTACTCCTTGCATATTAAAGTTTTTTTTTTGTATGATGAACGTGCTTGTTTTCTACCTATATCATAAAAAAAACTTTGAGATTGATAGTAAGTGGTATCCGTCGCTTATTAACCGACTTCAAAAAAGTAGGTTTCTCAATTCGACCGTATATATATATATATATATATATATATATATATATGTTTATTATTAATGTTTGTTCGCCGATAACTTTGTCGTTTATGAACCGATTTCGATGATTATTTTTTTATTGGAAAGAATGGTACCATAGTAATTTCATCGAGATCTGATAAGTATCTCCAGAGATATGGAGATATAAACCTCAATCTTGGTACTGAAAATTAATAGCGCGGCATTTGAAGTCGGTTCATATATTATATTGCAAAACTAGGGGAAAGATTTATAGACAGTGCAGTAAGAATTTTTCATCCCATCTATTCGAAAAGTGATGGTTTGGTCCTCGATAAGTGCGCGCAAAGTAGGTCATTTCTGCCCTAGGGCGGGAAAGTAATTTTTTAATTTTTGGCTCTGTTCTTTTTAACCGACTTCAAAAAAAGGAGGAGATTTCTCAGTTCGACCGTATATATATGTTTTTTTAATATTTTTTTATGTTTGTTCGCGGATAACTTCTTCGTTTATGAACCGATTTTGATTATTCTTTTTTTGTTGGAAAGGAAATATCCCAAGTGTGGTACCATAGTAATTTTATCGAGGTCTGATAAGTATCTCCGGAGATATGGAGATAAACACCTCAAAATTGGTACTGAAAATTGATAGCGTAGCATTGAAGTCGGTTCTTTTTAGTTTTTTAAACGATCTTATATAGTGCCATGTCTAAGGAGGTTCAATAATAATATTGTACGGGAAAAGTTACTGTCCTATTAAATAGAGAGCGCACGGGGTTAATTAAGTTAAAAAAATGTCGCAACGTCATATAGACGGGGAAACAAATTTAAAAATAAATTAAGCGCGCAAAGTGGCACAATACACATATATTGTGGTGGCCAAGAAGAAGAAATAAACTGGCCAAGTGCAAGTCGGACTCGCACTAGTAGGGTTCCGTACCACACTACAGTATTTTATAAGATCAAGCAAAAAATACCACTATCATTTTCGCCAGCAAAAAATAATAATTAATAAACATTTTATTTCTTATAACGCCATTTAACATCTAACAAAGGAGTTAGGGATCGACATTTCAATATAACGCCATCTATGGGACGTTTACCTAACTAAGCGTTCATAGATGGCGTGAAATGCCGAAGAAAACACGTTTTTTGTATGAGGATCCTCTATTATTTTTAACTTTATTCTGTTTTTAGTATTTGTTGTTATAGCGGCAACAGAAATACATCATCTGTGTGAAGTGTGCCTTCCAACTGCACGAATTAATTCCACCATCCCCCTTTTACCATCGTACTACCATAGAAAAGATAATAATATGGTACTACCAGACGCACAGATATACGCCATCGATACATGGTTGATATTCCATTCTGTTGCACAAAGCGCTTTGCATCAACATTTATCATACGCACAGCAAAGGAATGGAATTCCCTGCCAGAGTCTGTGTTTCCTGTGAAGTACAATCCGGGGGTCTTCAAATCGCGAGTGAACAGGTATCTTCTAGGCAAGCGTGCTACATCGTCGATCACATCTTCACTTAACATCAGGTGAGATAGTGGTCAAACGCTTACTTAACTACAATAAAAAAAAAAAAAAAAAAAAAACTGAAAATTTCATCTATCTAACTACCACGGTTCATGAGATACAGCATTCATCAGTCCATGACGGACAGACAGACAGACAGACAGACAGACAGACGGACGGACAGCGGAGTCTTAGTAATAACCCTAAAAAAAAAGCGCTAGAATTATTGGTATTTCTAGTCTGTGGTCACTTAGACTGTCATAATAACACTTTACATATAGATATGGAGGTGCCGCGATACATTTGCTTGTATGGATATAACTTAAAAAAAAAGTGGCTAGAAGTTTTAATAGAACCTAAAATTACTGCTATTGATTGTCCATTGGTCCATTGATGACCTTGATTGACACAATCCCAGCAATGGACCAATGGACAATTAGTGGCATACGTTTTAGGTTTAGATATGCACCTTTTTAGGGATCCGTACCTCAAAAGGTAAATAAAGGAACCCTTATAAGATCACTTTCTTGTCCGTCTGTCTGTCTGTCTGTCTGTCTGTCTGTCTGTCCGTGTGTCACCACTGATATTCTCAAGAACGGATGGACCTAGCAAGTTAAAATGTATACCTGATACTGAGGTCTATAGTCCCATAGTTATTGGGTGTATAAAAATCAAGGTCTCGAGTCAACACAATAGAAAGATATGGGCAAATTTAGATTTTCGCGAAAACTTCTTAGTACCAAAATGTACCTTAATTTTCAACTTTTTTTATTTTTCGAAATTTATCCTTTACTTGTGCTCTAAGACCTTGCTTATAACCAAAATTGACAATTCTAGGTAAACCGGAAGTACCCTATAGGTTTTGGGTCTAAAACCTATAGGGTACTTCCCGTTGACCTAGAATCATGAAATTTGGCGAGAAGCAAGGTTTTACAGCACAAATTAAGGAAAAATTCCAAAAGATAAAAAAAGTTGAAAATTAAAGGGTGTCCCCATACATTCATAGTTTGCGCCAATTAAGGTAGACCTCTGTGTTATATGAGCGCGGATAAAATTTAGAGGTCTAGCTTAATTGGTTGGTACGGAAGCCTCGGTGGGCGAGTTCAACTCGACTTAGCCGGTTTTATTTCTGTAGGTATTTCATGTCTTTATGTGTAATATATCAATGAGTTAAGGGTTAAATGTTAATCGGGTGAAAACTGCAAAAGGTGCGAAGTTTTTATCGGAAACTGTATGTATTTATTGGTTTATTACGTTTGTTTATGTTAGTCAGCATCTTTTACATTGCTCTTGAATTGCTATTTTATATAGCCTTTTATTTATTCCCTTTTCACATTGAGGGGGATGAAAAGCAGAGTGTAAAACTCGGCTGCAATATTTTTTTCTCTCGGCCGACGTACTTTATATCCCTCGCTACGCTCAGGATTCAAAAAAGTGGCCTCGCAGAAACGTACTAAATTGCACCCTTGGTATACAATCTACTATTCTACTCTCAACGTTCATAAAAGTGAGTAAACACGTGTTTTGTAGAGATACTCTCACAAGAGCCTTGTTTTCAGAAAAAAAATATTTAGTGAATATAAATTCTAGACAATGCTAATGCTATCGCAGTCATCTTAAAAATAGCAAACCTCTAGAGAAAAATCAAGAGTCGGGACAGGTATGCAATTAGTATTTACAAGCTCTATCCGCTGCTTTTTTACCTTTTGCGCACTTTACCGCACGCAGTACCCTTATAAAGGCGCAAAAAACTCAACAAGAATGCGCTAGCGCCGCTTCGGTCACCGTACGCCATCTTTTAAAGTTTTTATTTTTATTTATTCTTTAATTTTGCTTTCGTTGGATGTTTAAGCGTGAAACGATATATTGTTATGAGGTTTTCAATAATTTAACCCTGATTGTCGGTATTACCTACTTTAAAATGTATTGTATTGTAAATAGGTGACTTTTGGGTCAAATTGTTTTTTTTATTTATTTTGTTATCGGACAATGTTTGATTTGAAGTATTGTTCAGAATTGCCTAATAGCACAGAATAAATAATAGTGTAAGGATAAAGGTAAAGAATGGTCAGAATTATCAGTCCCTCGTAAATTTGATTTTTTTCGATTCTGGCGACAGTCTGTATGAAGCTGACAGATTTTATTGAATGTAAAAGTACAGCGGAGCGACAATCTCAATCATCAAAGCTCGAGCAAATGTGTAGGCAGGCTAGGCGCATTTAGGCTTACTTAATTAAAATGGAATGTGAATGATGTGATATTTTAACTAATTCTTCATATTTCTTTTCTATCAAATACACTCAATAAAATAAATACAGAATTGATTTTCTTCTTGATTCCAAATGTATTCATAAAATCCGTACATTCGCCTTGCTCTACCTAATATTTACATAAACAATTAGTAACAAATGCAATATTGAAAGCCTCCACGTGATGACCATATAAGCTACCGTTTCTCGTCTGCCTGTAATGGAAGGTGGAACAAAGAACATCGATTATTTACATACTTTCTACTAAGATTGGAAGTTGAATGGAACGATTTGTGGTCGGCAATGATTGCTTGTGGTCTGTCAGGTGGAGCTGATGGATATTGGAGGTATTTGATTTCAACATTGGTATTTTGATAGTCTTACGTTTGTTTTGGTGTAGGTATAGGTATTATCCACAGATATTTAGATTTCACCTTAGAATTCACTAACGTAGTGAATCCTAGGTCTGCCGCATTATCCTATATTTTACCTACCACATTTTTAACCGACTTCAAAAAAAGAGGAGAGTTTCTCAAGTTCAGCCACTTGATGCGATTCATTGTAGAGCTGCCAGAATTGTTAACGACCCCGACCTTACCATTGAACCTCTGAGCATGCGTAGAGATATCTGGTCTCTATGTATCTTCTACCGCATTTATAACGGGGAGTGTTTTGAAGAATTATTCAATTTAATCCCGGCGTCCCAATTTTACTATGGCACTTCTCGCCATAGACAACACGCTCATCCACACATCGAGACTTGGACTTCGCACACATCTCGATTCAACCGGTCATTTCTCCCGTACACTTGTAAATAATGGAACGAGTTGCCGTCTGCTGTTTTCCCGCAGAATTACAACATGGAGCAAAAGAGGCGTTAAAAAAACTTTAACACTTCGGCAACGCATGAGTGACACCCCTAGTGTTGCAAGTGTTCATAGGCGACGGTGACCACTCTCCATGAGGTGGATCGTCTGCTTGTTTGCTACCTATTGCATAAAAAAAATCGTCGGAAGCCTTTTTTATGTATGTTCCCCGATTACTCAAAGACGCATAGACCGATTTGGAAAATAATTTTTTGTTTGAATGGGTACTTCCCAGGTTATGAAATTTATTTATTTATTAACATAACGCAATAGTCAAAACAATTTAAAAAACTAATTAAACTAGTATATTAACTATGACTAATAATTAAAATAAAAACTACAAATAATAAATGGAATTTAGGTCGCTGTCTTAGTGCTACCTAAATTTACTTGAGATCAGATGAGTATCTCCAGAGAAATGAAAATAAACATCTCAAATTTGTTACTGATAATTAAGATAGTTAAAAAAAACAATCTACTTAAAACTATAACAATCGACTGCCGTGCCCCACGAGTCAGTGTCAGTATCATGTTTGAGACGTTTATCGTCATATATAAACATACAGACGAATTGAGAATTTCACTCTATTTAGAAGTCGGTTGAAAATGACTAGCGCGGCAATTGAAGTCGGTTCTTTCAGATTTCAAACAAACCTAAATTATTGTAATTACATTTATTGATCTATAATTTACGGATTTGTATTATAAAGCAACCATACATATAATGCAACCCACTAGCAAACATTTTCACACACTGTCTTAAGCCATATTGCTTATCATTATGACGAGTTAAAAAGATTATATAAGAGATTTAAAAAGATTTTACAGCCGCATTTACCTGGCTGAAGGAAAACCATCCAAAAACATCTAGGTTAAGGCTCACATCACGTCGTGTGAGAACAACAAAATAACATATTATTAACATAATGAAACACTGCTGAAATCCGTAGGTCAGAGTTTGAGAAACCGGTCGGCGATAGGTGTGCATTACGGTTTACCGCGTGATGCTAAAGTTATAGTTGTAGGTATTAAAAATATGGTTTTATATTTAGATATAAGATGTTAAGGTGCGTACTGCGTACAGACTATGTAACATGTTATACCTATAACTTGTGTTTTCATAACACGCCTACATTATGTTACCTTGGTATTCAACATTTCAACATAAAACAATACTGTACACATTAGAGTAACAATGTCATATAACAATGTGAAATAACAATTCTTCAGAGCTAGTGCATACATGACTAATAGAACATTGCTGTACATATTCTTAACATGTTATTATAACATGTTTTATAACTTTCAGTGTCCACATTATTTGAAACTTATTAAATAACAATGTTGTATAACATGTTATGTTACATAGTCTGTATGCACCTTTAGTTTCAACGCGGAAATTTAAATGCAAAGCTTGCTGATGTTGTTTTCCTTTGGATATACTACTATCTGAATTCTGACCCACTAGGAGATGGAGTGGTCTTAGGAGGAATGGTGCATATCTAGAAGTAGAAGTAGGCTTGTGATGATACGCGGGCATTCGTCATAACTATTCCATCCTGTCAGTTGTAAAGCAATAAGACATTGGCTTATTTTACTTAACTTTGGGATACTTATTTTATTGCATACAGATTGAAAGCATCTCAACAGATGATACGTGACGATGAGTTCTTAAAGGGTATAATGGTTGTGGTTATGGTTGTGGTATTAAACTTCTTTCCCGCAGGTGGTAGGACTAGGAGCATTATATCGCTATATATGTTCCACCTGACTTGCTACCCAAAAGTAGCTTACCGAGGATGGCGAACACGCTAGGCCTAGAATGGTCTCTCACTCTGACTCTTACGTACTTACTATTATTTATTCTGTGACTTAAGGGTTGTGTGTAAGTTACCAGAACACCGTAAGGTTACGGTGGCAGATTTTCTTCTTGATGGTTCAAGAAGAAACTCTTAAGATAGCTTCATGTTGTAGTTCAAAATTTATGTCGCTATGCGCCCGCATCGTAAGTAAGGACTCTCACTCTCTCTTAATTTTCCCTAACTAAGAACATAAACTGTTGCGTATATTTTACATAAACCGTGAACGTCTCAAATTTTCCTGCGTTAATTTATATCGCCGGTTTCGGAGGCATTTCGTTTAAACATTGTCAGAATTTAATTGAAATACGTTCCGCGAATTAAGTTGTCAGAATAAGAGAATTGTATGAATTAACCATGAATGTGTTAAGTGTACAAAGTAGCGATGCTGTTTTACTCATCTTTAAATAATTTAAGATCGTTTAAAAAACTAAAAAAACCGTCTTTAAACATCGTGCTAGTCAAAGTAGCCAGTAGACGTAGTAACTATTATGTACCTAATCTGTGCCAGCAGTTAGTAGCATGCCGTCGAGGTATATAAATGCATCGCAATACAAATGTTGATATATTAAAAACGGCTCGACCTATTTCGTTAAAATTGAAATGGGACAATCTGGGACATTGAAACAAAAAAAGAATTTTCCAAATCGGTTCAGGCATCAAGTAATCGGTGAATATAAATAAAATAAAATATTACGAGGAATTGAGAACCTCCTCCTTTTTTGTGAAGTCGGTTAAAAAGCAAAGGAAAAGGCATAGCAAGAGTTAACAGAGTTAAATTATTTTAACTTAATGAAAAATCTGACTCTGATGACACTCAGCTATTTATATATATGTATTGTTTATATATAACCTGGCTTAAATATTTATATACAATGCTTCTCGATTTATAACGGAATATGTAAATTGTCACCTATAAAAAATAGATAAGTATAGAGGTAGGTAAGTAGATAACAAATAATTGTGCTAAGAGATTCTGATTGTATCTTTATAATACCCAAAACCACAACTGCTAACAAAAGTCTAACAATTTTACAGACAAAATGTCTGTTCTGTTTACTTTAAAATGTTTGCAGAGCATTTCTTATCAATATCATCATCATCAAAGCTAAAGTTGGATTAAAGACAGCAGTATCTAAGTACACACATAAGTTAACTTTAGGTATTTTAACACAAATATGTAAATGTTTATATTTTTTAAATAAACCTATTTGATCCCACTGCTAGGCCTTTGCCTATTTTTTTCACCTATTACTATCCAATGCTGTTGGTGGCTAGTATTTGTGAAAAACATCAAAATCATCTCGCTACCGCTTTTTGGACATTCCTCTACGTCGACGGCCGTCTTCAGGCATATATGGTTTACATAAATAAATAAATTAAGTATCTCGCGACTGAGCTTGAACTACGGAGTCCGTCACCGGCTATTATCATCACAGGACAACAGAATAAAATCGAAAATGTATTTGCGCTTTTCACAGTGGCCCTCCGGTGAAGGCAAAACATCGTTAAGAAACCGACATCCCCGCATGGTGGTAGGACAATATCTAGTGTCCGCCTGGCCAGCTACCTAATGTGTTCCGGTAGCTATTATTGAGAGCCAGCTTCTTCTAGGCCTAGCGTGCTTACCATCTTCGACCGCATCATCACTTACCAACAGGTGAGAAACGCTAGCCTACAAGATATAAAAAAATAAATTATAATAATAGACACGACAGACAGTTTTTGCCTTGCACATATCCTCATCACTTCTTCAGTGGTTACAGCGTTGCATCTAACATATAAAATCTAAATATGTATCATCAACAAACAACCTTTGAACTTTTAGATGAAACGAAGCAAAATATTGTCTGGATTGATTTTGTCACTAAGAACATCATTTTAGGTGCGAAAAATGTTCCAAATATATTTTTCCCCAAATAAAACCCAACAAAGCGTCGGCTCGGAATAACGAGTCGACGAATTAACGGGATGTCGGATTGACAGCAACACGATGATACCTTCTGCAATTAAAATAAATAAGCAAACACGAATGAATTAATTATACGATCGACAGACATGTCATGCAGTCAAATTATAAACAGTGGTGTCGAAATATTTACCTGGCCATTTAAGTGCATTTTGGCTTTCCGAGTACTAAAGGCATTGTCTGGGACTTGCAAATGGTTTGTCTCGAGGATTTATGGATGGACAGTACTGATAATACACCGTATTTCAAAGGAGGGTGACAAACGCAGGTGATGCTAAAATATTAATATGTATTGCTGGTTACGGATAGGAATACCTATTGATTTTGTAGCATCACTAAAGGATGATAATGAAAACTATTCATATTAGGTATATTCATATACATCTATTGGTAGGTGGTCTGATTTACGCGGATCATACCTACTCGGTTTGACCTGTTTTCGTTTGTAGGTAGTTACTTTCAAATAAAATAAAGTTGCGCCCAAAATACTCTACCTAAATAAATGTCAATCAATTCGACTCGCTTCAGCGTTATAAGGTAAAAAGATCAAGACCTAGTCAAAAATAAACGGTACGACTTGACCTAGCGCAACGAATCATGACTTTGTCGCCTTAATGTCGCGCCAGGCGTCTGCGCCTAAAACAAACTTAAGGTTTCGGTTAAAACAACTTTAACATCAACCATATGTCGACGTAACAAGGTTCAAATTAATTAAATATCGATACAGCGTCCTTTTCGACTGCAGCCACAGATGGAAAAGTAAGCAAGTGCAATGAATTAATATTAGTGTTAAAATATGCATTCCATATGTCGTTGCGGATATATAACCTCGTATTAGGGCTATCGATGGACTATATGATGGACTGTATTATCCATTTTATGGTCAGTTTAATGTTATAATTTAATTATTTTATTGCATTGGTCTGGAATAATTTATTTTCATAATGAAGCTGCCATTGCAAAGGATTAGCGAAGACATATAATTATATAGTTACGGACTATTTATAATAAGACGGAGTATGATATTAAACTTAAAGTAAAAATTAGTAGTTATATCATATATATATTCAATATATATGTCAGTCAGACCATACAAGGCCTATAAGTGTTTCCAGTCCACCATAATCGAGCACATCATCGCTTATCACCAGGTGATATAGTGAATTGGCGACGGGAGGTTTCGGCAGCACACCGCGCATGAAAGTCAGAGAGAGTCAGAGAGTCAGTCACTCTAGGCCTAGAGTGTTCACCATCTTCGATCACATCATCGCTTACCACCAGGCGAGAAGTTGTCAAACGCTAGCCTATCAAATATTAAAAAAGTTTTAGCTATGTGTCAGACGGATGACGTGTCGAAGAGGTGGCGCGACAGCTTCCCTGCACGGCGGAGTCGGATTGACGATGTGGGTCGCTTCCTCGTCTCAATGACTCACAGGTTTTATTTACGGTCTTGAGATTTCGAGAGCGATTGTGGCTATTACCCCTTTGAATCAGCCGTCGAGGTGATGCGAGTGATTTACAAGCGAGATTTCAAGCGTTGAAAATGTTGCATTTCTGATACAACCGTCAGCACTGGATGTGGTCCAGTTTGGTTGTTCCGTACGGCAGAAATTGTCTTAACTATTTAAAATAAAGTCATCCGTCAGAGAACCAAAGTTATCGACATAGCTCAAAGGATTAGCAAGCTGAAGTGGCAGTGGGCTGGTCATATCTGTCGTAGAACCGATAACCGTTGGGGTAGACGTGTTCTAGAGTGGAGGCCACAGCTCGGCAAACTTAGTGGAAGATGCCATCCAACTAGGTGGAGCGATGATATACGCAAGCTGGCTGGCAGCGGTTGGAAACGAGTAGCTAAAGAATGAGCTCAGTGGACGAAAATTGGCTGATAACGATGATTTATCTCGAATAAAGCTCCCTTCTTTATTGTCCTTACTTTCCTGGATTCTCAATCTCTTTGCTTTCGGTACACGCATAGTCTAATTTATCTCACGCACTCTATGAAATATTTTAGATTAATGTCGATGGAAACTTTTCTCTTTTCCCTCAAAAACCTCGTCTCATAAAAGTAGTCGCTAGTTATGAAATCATGATAAATGTTTGTGGTACTCTAGGCTGTTGACGCCTTCCCAAAAATGTTCCACCCCCATTCACTATACCAAAAAGTATAATGTAACTATGACCCAGTCGGTTCAGTCAAAAGCTAAAAAGACTGACTGTGGTATATTTAATTCAACAGCAATGGTAGAAAATAATACCCAGTTTATACTACTACCACTATATAATTATAAAAACTATCTCCAAAAGTCTAAACAGTTACTGCGTACCCACAGTTAGGGAAGCGCTGCAATTCACTGCATTCAATTTCGCAGTTGTAAAAACCGGTCTCAAGTTCAAAAGCCTGCCTTTGACCGATTTTATGCGCCTCAATACGAGAATAAAACATCTGTTGTACTGACTTCCGAAAATATTTGCTATGAAAATATACCTCTGCCCACTTGCTCGATATTTCAAGATTTGTTTTTGTTATCTCTTTCATATAAGGTTGAAGTATCAATATCTGAATTAAGTTCATGGCACATTTTTGCTTTTTTTCTTTTAAAATGTTTCAGGACTTCGTTCCTTGGTTATAAATACATATATGTAATTACTAGAAGTTCCCCGCGGCTTCTCCCGCGTTAGACTTCTTTTATTTACTTAAAAACTTTAATTTTGTAAAATCCTTTCTATCATATAAGACATCAAAGAAGTAAAAGCCAAATCGGTTCAAATGTTGAACCCCCGTTTCATCCCCATAAAGAGTGAATTCTGAAAAATCCTCTCTTAGCGGATACCTACGTCAAACTAACTATCTGCATGTCAAATTTCAGCGCAATCCGAAACAATATTGATTTCAGACTTTGTTACCCCACTTCCACCCTTTTAGGGGTGGCACACGTATTTACTTATTTATTTACTGAAGTACTTGTGCAAATTTTCGAATAGAAAATACTATCTTATCTTGTTTCTCCATACAAATTTTAAACCCCAGTTCATCCCCTTAAAGAGTTAATTTTGAAAAATCCTTTCGTAGCAAAAAACTACGTAAGAATAATTATCTACATGCCAAATTTCAGCGCAATCCGAAACAATATTGATTTCAGACTTTGTTACCCCACTTCACCCTTTTAGGGGTGGCACACGTATTTACTTATTTATTTACTGAAGTACTTGTGCGAATTTTCGAATAGAAAAGACTATCTTATCTTGTTTCTCCATACAAACTTTAAACCCCGTTTCATCCCCTTAAAGAGTTAATTTTGAAAAATCCTTTCGTAGCAAAAAACTACGTAAGAATAACTATCTACATGCCAAATTTCAGCGCAATCCGAAACAATATTGATTTCAGACTTTGTTACCCTACTTCACCCTTTCAGGGGTGGTATTTCGAAAAAGCCTAAAACACGTATTTTTTCATTTATTTACTGAAGAATTTGTGTGAAGTTTCGAATAGAAAAAACTATCTAATATTGTTTCTCCATACAAAATTTGAACCCCCGTTTCATCCCCTTAAAGAGTGAATTTTGAAAAATCCTCTCTTAGCGGATACCTACGCCAAAATAACTATCTGCATGTCAAATTTCAGCGCAATCCGAAACAATATTGATTTTCAGACTTTGTTACCCCATTTCACCCTCTTAGGGGCGGAATTTCGAAAAAACCTAAACACGTGTTTACTCTTTTATGTCCTGAAGCACTTGTGTGAAGTTTCGAATAGAAAAGACTATCTAATAATGTTTCTCTATAGAAACTTTGAACCCCCGTTTCATCCCCTTCAGGGGTGAAATTTGAAAAATCCTTTTTCAAAGGTAACTAACGTTGTAATAATTATCTGCCTGCCAAATTTTAGCGCAATCCGACAAAATATTTATTTTCACACTTTGTTACCCCATTTCACCCTCTTAGGGGTGAAATTTAAAAAAAACCTAAAACACGTATTTATTTCTTTTTATACTGAAGCACTTGTTTAAAGTTTCGGATAGAAAAGACTATCTAATCTTGTTTCTCCATACAAACTTTGAACCCCCATTTCATCCCCTTAAGGGGTGAATTTTGAAAAATCCTTTCTTAGTACACCCCTACGTACGAAGACAAATATACCCTCCAAATTTCAAGTCTCTACGCCCAGTGTTTTAGGCTGTGCGTTGTCTGTCAGTGAGTCAGTCAGTCAGTCAGTATTTCAGGACAAAGATTCTTATAGTATTTATTAGATAGATGATACAAGTCTAATTAAACAATATGATCTCATATTGTTTTTAAAGTTTGCCTGTTCACCGAAATTTTGTGACCATGACAATTTTCCAGCCTATAAATATTAAAAGTTTTCCCTATCATGATGTATCGTGTGAAATCCCAAAATATTTTGGAACAAGTCAATAAACTCGGTCTTAAAAATCTTTCAAGTAGTAACTCTTGTCAAATAATGATCGAAAATAGTAGACATCATAAAAAATATAATAAAAATAAAAAGGACACAGTTCAAGTTAAATCTGGTGCTAAAACCGGTGATGAAACAATGCTATAAATTGTCAGTAAAAATACATTGTGACGTAATTATATCACTAAATGTTCTGATAAATGCCAAGGGCTCATGTGGCAACTCCCAGAATATTTATCGATACCGCTCGTTGCTCCTGTTGAAATGGAAGCAGATCAAGTCCAATTATGTATATAATAAAGAGAAAAATTACATGTTAATTAGTGTGACTATGTACTTTTATTCTATTTTATAGCAACATCAACAGCTGTCAATATATGGTGGATAGTTATGACTATAAATTAGCGTAGCGTAATCCGAGGTGTGGGTCCTGTGAGTACGACATTATCAGCTGGCAAGACCTTTAACAAACAAATTAGAAAAAATAAAGATTATAATTGTATCACAGAATAACAGCTTGCAATTCAACTAGGTTCTTCTTTGACATATGCATTTAGGTAAACATAAGATAAAGTTTCATATTAATAACCAATTCAAGCTATGGGCATATTTAACTTGTTCTGATAAAATGTCATATAGTTCTCTACTATCTGGTAAATAACGCCACCTAGTTCTCTGTCTTACAGATAAGTAAGTACCTACTAGGCTATCTTTGGCTAGGCTGTCTCTATGAGAAACCAGTGAAACTGGCCCTATAATTTAAATAACAAAACTTAACGGTCACTAACAACCACAGACCTGCTACATATTAAACTCGATCGCGTACACCGGCCCCCATGAGAACGACCTTGAACGGAATTTGTCCCTTTCTTTTGTATGGACAACTTATATATACGTACTAGCTGTTACCCGCGGCTTCGCCCGCGTTATTTGTGTCTATGACCATTGAGGTCTAGATCGATGATCTCTTAGGCCAAGTCACCATAGATGACCTTCAAAGTCGAACTCAATATCCGCTATTGTTAAAGTCATTAATCATTTTGGTTAGGTATACGAAGTTGTGCTGTTTAAATTTTTGACTCAACACAACAGTTCCTGAAACATTTCTTACAAAATAAATAAGGTGAATAGCTGCGCGAGCGTAGCGAGCGCTATTATTGGGCGAGTGAACATTTTTTATGGCTTTTTATAACCCTGACAGTTTCATGGCCTAATCATCAAGTCAATATAGATGACTCTTAGGTCGAACTCGATATCGTCTATTGTTAAAGTTATTAATCATTACTTGGTACTTGGTAAACCTAACCAAGGTTTACCAAGTTTTACTGTTTAAGTATTTGAGTCAGTCTAATGTATGAGGCTGTTAAAACACGCTATTATACGCTATGTAGCGTTATTACTGCGCAAGCGAAGTGAGAAACTTTTTTATGACTTTTTATGACCCTGAAAGTTTTTAAGACCTACTAAGTCAACACCGATGACCCTAAGGTTCAACTTGATATCCACTTATTTTAAGGTAAAAAATCATTATGAATATTGAAGGTTTTACTGTTTCAATTTATGACTCGTTTTGATGCATGCGGCTATTAAAATACAAAAGTTGCTGAAATGTTTCCTACAAAGTAGATATAACAAATGCTTGCGCGACCGGAGCGAGCGCTATTACTGCGCGAGCGTAGCAAGCCCTATCACAGCGCGAGCGAAGCGAGCGCGAAAAATTTTTACGACTTTTTATGACCCTGACAGTTTTATGACCTACTAAGTCAACACCGATGACACAAAGGTTAAACGTGATATCCACTTATATTAAGGTTAATAATTATTATGATTATTGAAGGTTGTACCGTTTCAATTTATGGCCTCGTTTTGATGCATGTGGCTATTAAAATACAAAAAATGGTAAAATATTACCTACAAAGTAGATAAAACAAAGGTTTGCGCGAGCGCAGCGAGCGTTATCAATGCGCGAGCGAAGCGAGCGCGAAAATTTTTACGTCATTTTATGACCCTGACAATTTTTATGACCTACTAAGTCAAGACCGATGACCCTAAGGTTAAACTTGAAATCCACTTATTTTAAGGTATAAAATAATTATGATTATTGAAGGTTGTACTGTTTCAATTTATAAACTCGTTTTGATGTATGTAGATATTAAAAGACAAAAAAATGCTGAAATATTACCTACAAAGTGGATAAAACAAAGGTTTTCGTGAGCGCAGCGAGCGCGAAAATTTTTACGTCATTTTATGACTCTGACAGTTTTATGTCCTACTAAGTCAACACCGATGACCCTAAGGTTAAACTTGATATCCACTTATTTTACGGTAAATTGTACTGTTCCAATTTATGACTCGTCTTGATGAATGTGGCTATGAAAATACAAAAGTTGCTGAAATGTTTCCTACAAAGTAGATATTACAAAAGTTTGCGCGACCGGAGCAAGCGCTATTACTGCGCGAGCGTAGTAAGCGCTATCGTGCGCGAGCGAAGCGAGCGCAAAAAATTTTTACGACCTTTTATGACCCTGACAGTTTTTATGACCTACTAAGTTAACACTGATGACACAAAGGTTAAACTTGATATCCGCTTATTTTAAGGTTAAAAATCATTATGATTATTGAAGGTTGTACTGTTTCAATACAAAAGTTGCTAAAATATTACCTACAAAGTAGATAAAACAAAGATTTGCGCGAGCGCAGGGAGTGCTATCAATGCGCGAGCGAAGTGAGCGCGAAAATTTTTACGTTTTATGACCCTGACAGTTTTTATAACCTACTTAGTCAACACTGATGACCCTAAGGTTAAATGTGGCTGTTAAGACACGAATGCTTTTAAAATACTTCCCACAAAGCAGATAAAACACGTTGGGCAAAGCCATCGCGTAAATTTTGATGACTTTTAATGACCCTGACAGTTTTGTGGCCTAATTAAGGCACTTATTAAAATTAGTCATTATCTATGAACCTAAGCTCAAACTTTTATGATTATGCAAACTCTATGTAAAGTTAAAAAAAAATATAGGCACCCACCCACACTTAACTGCCGAAAAAAATTATTCTATGCCCTTTTATGCCCTATTAAATGTCTGTACAAAATTTCATCTGAATTGGTCAAGCCGTTTGGCCGAAAAGAGGCCACACATTTACAAAATTCCATAATAAAAATAAAGAAAACCGAAATTTCCACCCAAAAAAAAAGTATTTGTTGCCCTTCTATGTCTTTTTGACTGTCCGTGTACAACATTTTAGCTTAAATGGTTAACCAGTTTGACCGAGAGTAGGCCACACATTTACAAAGTTCAATTTAAAAATTCTGGACAACTGGACTCGACTGCCAGAAAAAAAGTATCCTATGTAATTCTATGCAATATGAACTGTAATATGTATAAAATTTCAGTCCAATCGGTCTAGCTGTTTAGCTGATAAGAGGCCACACATTCACAAAATTAAATAAAAAATATCTGGACCCCCCGACTCGACAGCCAGAAAAAAAGTATCCTATATCCTATTCTGCCCTATGACATGTATTCATACAAAATTTCAGGCAAATCGGTCATGCCGTTTATTCGAGAGGAAGTCTTATATTTACAAAATTAAATTTAAAATATCTGAACCCCCTGACTTGATAGCAAAAAAAAAGTATCCCATATCCTATTCTACCCTATGAACTGTCTTTATACAACATTTCAGGCAAATCGGTTAAGCCGTTTATTCGAGAAGAGGTCTTAATTTAATTAAAAATATCTGGACCTCCTGACTCGATAGCCAAATAAAAAGTATTCTATATCCTTTTCTGCCCTATGTACTGTGTTTATACAACATGTCAGGCAAATCGGTCAAGCCGTTTATTTGAGAAGAGATCTTATATTTACAAAATTCAATTAAACATATTTGGACCCCCTGACTTGATAGCCAGAAAAAAGTATTCTATATTCTTTTCTGCCTTATGAACTGTCTTTATACAACATTTCAGGCAAATCGGTCAAGCCGTTTATTCGAAAAGAGGTCCTTCAGTTACAAAATTCAATTAAAAATAACTGGACCCCTGACTCGACAGCCAGAAAAAAAGTATCCTATATTCTATTCTGCCCTATGACATGTATTGATACTGTTACGTGCGGGGTGGTATTAAAATGCCAATCCGATGAGATGAACGTTTATTTCCACTGAACACTAGGTTTCACAATGTTCCACAGTAGCTGTCCAAATCGTCTTGCACAATTATCAAAAGTCCGTTAACACGCACTGAGGTCGTTGGTAATCACAATCACTGATTTCACTGTTCACAGTTCACAACACTAGTTCACTGATAACACTTAACGATCACTTGGTCGCTATTCGCGCTTAGATAGTTACACTGTCGCTTCCAGAGAAAGACTGACTGAAGCCGCGGTTTCAACGTCTTATATAGGACGAGAATATTTCTACAGAACTTTCTAGTATTGACTCGAAACAATAGACAAAAGACGTTTAAAACAAAGCAATAACAATCACAAACAAAAGGGGCGGCTTTCCTTTGAGCATCTGACGTAAACAACTTTACCATACATGCTAATTTGATCTCTAACTACTTATGAATAAGGTTCAATCTTAACTACAAAACTAGGTACATTGACTAGGGTCTGAATTCCCGGAAGGTTAACTTTTATGACGGTCGGGTCGGGTGTTTATAGCCCGTAATTAGTCTATTCTTTCCCACGGTATTTTTGTTCGAGAAGCTTGGCGAAACATCGCGACTCGACGACGCGATGTAACAATACAAAATTTCCGGGAAATCGGTCAAGCCGTTCATTCGAGAAGAAGTCTTATATTTACAAAATTCAATTAATAATATCTGGACCCCCTGACTCCATAGCCATAAAAAAAATATCCTATATCCTATTCTGCCTTATGTTCTATCTTTTTACAAAATTTCAGCCAAATCGGTCAAGCCGTTTGACCGTGAAGAAGTCCCAAACAAACAAACAAATAAACAAACTGACTTTCGCATTTATAATATATTGGTGTAGAAGAGAAGAACTTGTTAGAAGTACTTGTGTGAAATGTCGAATAAAATGACTATCCAAACTTTGAACCCCCGCTTCATCCCCATGAAGAGTGAATTTTGAAAAATTTTCTTAGCGGATACCTAAGTCAAAATAACTATCTGCATGCCAAATTTCAGCACAATCCGAAACAATATTGATTTTCACACTTTGTAACCCCATTTCACCCTCTTAGGGGTGTAATTAAAAAAAAACCTGAAACACGTATTTCCTTATTTTTTTACTGGAGCACTTGTATGAAGTTTCAAATAGAAAATACTGTCTGATCTTGTTTCTCCATACAAACTTTGAACCCCCGTTTCATCCCCTTCAGGGGTGAATTTTGGAGAATCCTTTCTCAGAGGGCTTTTAAGTCGTAATAACTATCTGCATGCCAAATTTTAGCGCAATCCGAAACAATATTGATTTTCCCACTTTGTTACCCTATTTCACTCTCTTAGGGGTGTAATTAAAAAAAAACCTGAAACACGTATTTACTTATTTTTTTATTCGAGCACTTGTATGAAGTTTTTGAATAGAAAATACTATCTAATCTTGTCTCTCCATACAAACTTTGAACCCCCGTTTCATCCCCTTCAGGGGTGAATTTTGGAGAATCCTTTCTCAGAGGGCACTTACGTCGTAATAACTATCTGCATGCCAAATTTCAGCGCAATCCAAAACAATATTGATTTTCAGACTTTGTTACCCCATTTCACCCTCTTAGGGGTGGAATTTCGAAAAAACTTAAAACACTTGTTTACTTATTTATGTCTTGAAGCACTTGTGTGAAGTTTCGGATAGAAAAGACTATCTAATCTTGTTTCTCCATACAAACTTTGAACCCCCATTTCATCCCCTTCAGGGGTGAATTTTGAAAAATCCTTTTTCAGAGGTAACTAACGTTGTAATAACTATCTGCATGCCAAATTTCAGCGCGATCCGAAAAAATATTGATTTTCACACTTTGTTACCCCATTTCACCCTCTTAGGGGTGGAATTAAAAAAAAACCTGAAACACGTATTTACTTATTTTTGTACTGAAGCACTTGTGTGAAGTTTCGGATAGAAAAGACTATCTAATCTTGTTTCTCCATACAAACTTTGAAACCCCATTTCATCCCCTTAAGGGGTGAATTTTGAAAAATCCTTTCTTAGTACACCCCTACGTACTAAGACAAATATACCCTTCAAATTTCAAGTCTCTACGACCAGCGGTTTAGGCTGTGCGTTGTCTGTCAGTGAGTCAGTATGCCAGGACAAAGATTCTTATAGTATTAGATACCATACGTATACCATACATATAGTATAGAACAAATATGGGACTATCAGGTGTTAGACAAGGACACACTCCCACCCTGGTGTCTCACAATTGGGACGTTTTGATCTACAAAGGAATTGCAACCTTATTGTTAAAGCATACGGATTAAATTGAATTTCTCAAAACATCTGCAGTGCACCATCCTTTTCATTACGCTACTATGCTAACAACTGATATACCTACCCAAGATCTAATTAAGAATCCCTTAATTTTAAACTTCGAAAACTATCAAATGAACCGCCAAGCAGTAATATCTTGTACTGGCCATACAAGTCCATTCGTTGATTCAAAATTCGAATTCAGGATCGCTGTTAGGCTTGCGCACTAGTGTTGAGTGCGTTGACACCGGCCTACTGTTCCGTGTTATTGGTCCAAATCGATCTGTGGATATAGATCGTCGTACATTGAACACATATGATTTTTAGGGAGTCTATTTGGTATCCTTGTACTGTCGACACTCAATAACATTGAATTTTAGATAGATAGACTACAAAAATTGGTCATAGAAAAGTGACATTAAAGATTTCCCTTTTAACTTATGGTATTTCTGTTTATCTCGTTCCTAAAAATTTACCAAAAATTAGGCAGAAAGGCCTTTTTTTCTGATGTTTTTCACTGAATTAATAAAAATGTTAGTTGTGCCCCTTTTCCATAAGACGGCAGCAAAGACATCTATGATCTGACCTGAAAGCACCAACTAGAAAAGAGCTGATGAGCTTTAAACGTTTAAACAGATTTTCTTTAAAGCTAGCTAAGAACACTTTTGATCAAATCAAGATAAAGACCTTATGAACAAAAATAACTAAACTAAAATCGGTCAGTTTGAGAGCTATGATACACACATATACACAGATACACTCGTCAAACTGAATACTTATGAAACCCCTTCTTTTTTCGGCTGGGTCAGACTCGTAGTTGTAGCCAGCTCAAACAATCTTATCTGATGGAACAGTATACTTAAATTTGACAACTAACTAGTATTGTTCTAAATACTAGTCAAGCTAAGAAAAGCAAGAATAGAAAGAAGAGAAGTAAAATAAGAAACTGACATTTTTTATAAAAAAAAAGGGACTGTTCTTAGGAAAAAACATCACATAAGGAATCAACCGTAACAGTTGAATTATTTCAGCAGATTTATGGGATTCGTTTAATAAAGTTTTAACAGAAAGAGTTAGATCTTTAATTAAGTTGTTAGATTTACTCTTATGGATTTAAAAATAACTTACTCTAAATATTTTAAATTAAGTGACCTGTTTCCGTTAATTGTATGAGCAAGTATTTAAGTAGACTTTAAAATTATCCTTGATCCTTTATTTATCCTTCACTCTAATTCTATTTTGACATAGATGGTAATTATATGACACAGGAAGGCAAACAAATACGTTCATTTTATCTACCATGTATTTACCACTATAAATCCCTTTCATTATTCGATTTTCAGACAGAAGCCCTTGGCCCTACAGAAGTTATTACCTGCCATGCCGTATCTACTAAAAATACATTAGTTTCACGGTGAATAAACATACTTTAACGCGACAAGTTTAAAATTGCATCTACTTGAATTGAAAGCTAAAGAGAACAATGTCCTTTTAAACTTCGTCGGTTGAAACATGCGCAGACGCACGTCTCGGCGATACCAGTTGTCAGTAGCTCTCGATCGATAGAAGGGGATGTACGTTGTCTCCTTTTGAATTCATTATCGCTTTAATAGATCCATTTTGTGATTTAGTGAGACTAGTTTTAAATGTGATTCCATTCAAGTGTAATAAAGTGTGCTTCGCTGTTTCAACTAGTTTTGGTATGTATATTTTTATCGTTTATTTTAAGATATTATCTAAGGTGCATTTAATTTCATATGGAGATAAGAGTGATAGTGGTTTGGTTAACGCTTCTGTTTTGGAATCCATGTCCCATTCCATCGACTAAATATTGTCAGATTTTAAACGTATATTAGTGTTGTTAATTGCGTCTGTTTCACTGATATCATCAATTACAAACTTATTTGAGTCATCATTCATCAGCATCACTTGTAGAACAAGTACTAATTAAAGTAACATTGGCAGTAGCATAACAGAAACTGTGTACACTGTTATCATTGTCAACATAATTATCACTGTTTACGTAATGTATAAGTATAGGTATAGGTATTATTACATGAATCTAATAATGCAGAGGTCATAAGATTGATTAATTTGAAAACAAGTTCTAACTAATTGTTTTTGTGTAAGTTAAAAACAAATGTTATTTGTATAGATCTAGAGGTATTTGAATGTATGTTGGATAATTAAGATAGTTTAAAAACTAAAACAACCGACTTCCATGCCCCGCGAGTCAATTTCAGTAGCAAGTTTGAGACGTGTATCGTCATATCTCTGGAGAAACTTATCATAACTCGATGACATTACAATGTGCCCACCTCGGAAATGAACCCTACCGATTAAAAAATAATCATTAAAATCGGTTCACAATTGACGGAGTGTTCGCGTATCATAAATACAAAAAAAAACATACAGCCGAATTGAGAACCTCTTCCTTTTTAGAAGTTGGTTGAAAAACAAAAATAAAATATAAATGAAAAATAAGATGAGAAGTTATAAAAAGAAATGGAAGAGATCAGACAGAAAGTTAACAATAATATGAAGATAATATTTGTTTTAAACATCGGAAAAATTATATAAGTACTCCATGAAACAAAAGTGAAGTTAGTTTTCTGCGAAGAAGGAATATAATTTTATCAGAAATTGTATGTATGCAATAGGCATTGTAAAATAGATAAGGTGATAAGTAGTTTTACTAAGATGGCATTTTAGGACAATGATAAAATGTCTAGTTTCAACATAGATAAAGACGCAAAGTTGCAACACCGTACAATAAAAGTAGAATTCTGTATACTGCAGTTAACTTATAAGTTATAATCAAGTAGGTATAAATAGATTGCAATTTAATCAACGTTGAAACCCAAAGTGGACAACATTTAAGACGTATGTGTATTCAAGCGCTGTATTACCACTGATTATAATCAATTCACTTTATGATTGAGATTGAATTAGGTATAGAGATTTGAATGAAGTCCAAAGTTCACGTGTTATGTTTGACCTTGCAAGAAATTACAGAAGCATTTGAATTCATTAGCATAATAACGTAAATTATGAAAGCAAACTTATCGACTTCGCTTCACAAGCAGAATACCTTCCTACATGCACGTAGAATAATCTTATAATATAAGATTATAATAACTTGATGGACTCATGGATGGATTTAACATAATATGTTAAAGAGTCCATCAAGTTATTACAATCGGATCTCTGAATTCAATTATTGGAATATTAAGAACTCCAATTCATTAAAAATCTATACATTCCAATTCATTAAAATCCTTTACACTACCTAAATCATCTTTACATATAATATCGCTTTCTTGTCTGTACGCTTAGATCTTATAAATTATCATACGAAATTTAATGCGGATTTCATCAATAGATGGAGTAATTCAAGGGGAAGTTTTATAACCAGGATTAAACGCGGGCAAAGCCGTGGGGCGCAGCTAGTATCATCTATTTATTATCTTAATCTAAAGATATATCTACTACTGGAAATGATTCGAATTGTCATTAATCCATCTTAATTCTCTACAGGACAATAAAATAAATGTCCTATACGCTACTGATATCTGTGATAACGATATTTTGCTTTCATTGCTACTGCTACCATCCTCTCTGCATATTAATTCACTATACATATCATTGTCCGAAGATTGTAACCACAGTATTATTATTATTGTATTGTGTCATTAGTAGGAACTCTCCACCTACTAACATCGGCTTAGTTGGTGAATAATTATTGATTTTTGTATGTTTAGATAGGCAGTCGTTGTTTTCTTACCAAACATTTGTTTAACCTGCGATAGCTGGACGGTATTTAAGGTCACGATCGTGGTCGTTCCTTATCTTATGCATTTCTTAATTCAAATGTTGATGCCCTTTCTATTTACTTGATAAGGAGAACTTAAAAACTTTCTAAGTTAATGTTATATTTTAGGAGCTACTCATACAATTGTTAATGTACTAAGGTGTACTAAAATTGCACCAGCGGGTACATGAGCATTAACTTGATGATCACTTTTTGTTGGATATCCATAAGCAGCTGACAAAAATGCGTTAATGCAGATACGTTAACACGGAACTGAATAATTAAATGAAATTGCCAGTTTGCATTCAGCTTGCCAGCTACGGCAGCTGGTCACTTAGTACCTCATAATTTAACGCCATTATTAAACCTGAACTTACAACACGCTTTCTCAAAGAAATAATAATTTATCAGCATTAGTAAAAGTAGAATTTCGGTTCACGTCTCCGCACAAGTATGTAAAAGTAAAAGTGTCTCTATGGAAAGCTATTTATGCAAAGACAAATTTAATTTATATCTAACAGCAGGTAGAATTTAATAGCAAATTAAATCAAGTCATTGTGCCGAGAACTTGATACTAGCAAAAACTCTCGCGGGGCTTTTCAAGTTTTTGCTATCTTGACAAGTTGAGCTACCTGTATAAAGTTCAACCTTATGTTCGTGTTTTTTTGCTTTATGACTTGTTCATGGCATTATTGTCGAGATCTCTTAAATTACGTTCATCAAAGAGACTTATATACATATTATGATATACATATTAATTAAAATCTTTCGTAAACTAAATTAATTGAAGATGACAGTGGTAATCAAAGTACGAAATGTGAAAAATATGTATAAATTATGAATCAGAATATTGGTAATCATGATGACGCCCATCATGATTACCAATATTTCTGCTACAGTAACTCGATTCGACAGAGGTGTGATCGGACTTATGCAGGCAAGCACGATTCCAATAAATACCACATCGTGGTTTTTAGGTGAGATTAAGTACGTAATTGCTTCTTTACATTATATTAAAGTAAACAAATAAACCATTTTGAATATCTATTTGCACGTTCAATTCTATACAGCAGTTGGAGATAAAGTTACATAAGTTTCGATATATTTAGCCAAATCAACTTTCCCACGTCTAAACTCGATTCTGATGAATGATCCCTTGGGAAACGTTTTTTTTACCAAATCGTATCTGTTTCCGGTTCGTCTTGCCACCGGATGGTACAGATTAATTATATATTTCGGAACCGTTAGATGGGCATGCGGTGATGAATATGACGGATGGAGTATATCACTTCACTTACTTTTGATACACTAGTATTTTTGATAGACATTTTTTACATAGGGTTCATGCCATGTACATCCTAAAAATATTAAATAGGTACCTTTAAGAGGTAAGGTATATTTTTTATATTCGTCTCTGTAGTGTATCGTTTGGGCGTAGAATGGTATATTTTCTCGCCAATTTATTTTAATAATGGTTATATAACTACCATGTAATGGATTAATTTCTATAATGACTTGGTAACACGAGTACATACATATACATACATACATACATACCTTTTTCCCGTTGGGGTAGGCAGAGACTACTTCTTTCTACATGCTACGATCCTGATAATAAAATACATAACAGAAAAATATTAACATAAATATGAACACTAATAATACCAGATGAATATAATTTACCGGTTTTACTAGTATCAAATCTGATGTAACTTTTTTATAGGATTTGTTAGAATCATCACTTCCTCTTATTGCTTTTTCCGTTCTCAAAGCACAGTTACCAATCTTTCCCATATTTCTACTTCCCCCACAATACATCAAAGTTAACGTTTTATGACATCCCAAAACCACAACAAAAAACTGGTTTCCAAAATTGGTTTTCGATCAACGGCAATCAAGAATTTTATTGTGACAGCTGAGAGAAATGCCCTGTAAATTGATTGAGTCGTTCTTTTTATGTAGCCGACAGAGAGCAGACGCTGTCGGCTACAAAAACAAAAAAATAGAAATATCATCACCCATTTCCAGAAATGGGTGCTGATTTTTTCTATTTATGTTTGGATATCATCACTTTTTTATAATACACACAAGAATACGTAATGAGACGCTTTATTGGTCATCTACCTTGTGATTTTTTCATAATACTTAAAAAAAACTGTTTTAATTTAAGAGGCATCTGTTGTATGCGTATCACAGTAGGTAACGATACAGTAAGATTGACAGTACAGTTACTGTCGATCTTACTGTATACTTGTATTTATTTGAGGCTACGAAAATACCAACTATGTAAATGGTTACAGGTGGTATGTATAGTACATCGTAGGGTAAATAAATGTACATTAAACCTACATTCACCAACAAAAAACTTAACTTCTTTAGTTGTTCTTTCTTAATTTCTTTAGTGTAGTTTAAACGTCTAAAGGTAAGACTACAGATCACATCTCCTATATCCTATCTCTACTAGTAAATCATTAAGGTATATCGTATATCTTAGTAAAAGAAAAACCTAGAAGATTAATTACAGCGATAAGCCAGGGCATACGATACTTAACGACCGCTCGGTGGGATGGTAGATAAGGACTGATAATGACCACGTGCGTAAGTGAAGTAATGTGTATGACAAATACTCTCCATGAATCCTTAATTAGCTGTTTGATTGTAGACATGGCACCATCTCGCTCAATAGTGTCACATAATGTGAACTCAAAGAGGTTGAAATTTGATAATGAAAGACTATTTTAATTTTATTTGGCATAGCACGAATTATAATTATATTTATTTTAATTTGTTCGGTGTGGCCCTCGATTTTGATAGGATTACTCTGAACCTCCGGGAGAGAAGCAATATTGTCGACGACGATCGTAAGTTAAATTCGTAGTAAGCTGGTCAAATTTGTTGCACAATCTATAACCGTTGACGTAAAATCTAACCTAGAGGAAGTATTATTATATACTAGCTGTGCCCAGCAGTTTTACCCGCGTAGACTTCCTTCTTATAGGAATTTTGGGATAAAAGTACCCTATGTTATATCCCAAGGTCTAGGCTATCTACATACCAAATTCAGCTCAATCGGCTGAGTAGTTTCAGCGTGAAGAAGTAACAAGCATACAGATAAACTTTCGCCTTTGTAGGAAGTAGGATCCTAGGAGTGAAGACCACGGTTTAGAATAGGTGAGCCTTTCAGCTGTGTGAAGCGTAAGATGGCTGCGAGTGGTAGCGGAAGAAAAAGAACAGAATAATGAACTGACAGTTGGTCTAGTGGTTAGTGAGCCTGTCCACGAAATCGAAGGTCGTGGCATTGATTCTCAATTTCGGGACAATTTTTTGTGTTGACCAAGAACAATTTGTTTCGAGTCTGGGTGTAATTGTGTCCGTGATAAGAATATAAGACTTTGTCACTTAATATTGATATAATGTTATTTGACGTATTTAAGGACAGATTTTTAATTTACCCATATACTGAATGCTTTGACTTTTGACTTCGACTTCAAATGCTGCGCTAGTCATTTTCAGTGCCAAGTAGGTTGTTATCTCCATATCTCTGAAGATAGGACTCGTCATCGATCTCGATGAAATTACAATGGGACCAAACGGGAAGTATACTCTCTCAAACATATAAAATTTTCCAAATTGGGTCATAAATGACGGAGTTCTGAGGTAACAAATATAAAAAAATCATTTGCTCTTAGCAAACACATACAAAAATAGAGTTTTTTTAACCGACTTCAAAAAAAGGATGTTTCTCAATTCTACCGTATATTATATATTTATGTTGGTTCGAGGCGAACTTCGTCGTTTATGAACCGATTTTGATTATTCTTTTTTTGTTGGAAAAAAGATGTCCCAAGTGTAGTACCATGGTAATTTCATCGAGGTCTGATAAGTATCTTCAGAGATATGGAAATAAACACCTCAAAATTGCAACTGAAAACTAATAGCGTGGCATTTGAAGTCGGTTGTTTTAGTTTTTTAAACGATTTTATTTTATGTCGATTGAAAGTATGTTCTAGAATTTTGTAATGTGAACAAATGAAACATGTTTCGTAAAACAATCCGAGAAGCTTTATTTGCATGTTTTATCAAATTCTTTACACACACACACATTTCACAAACAGTTTTGCAATGTACTTTCCATATTACATACTGTACACAGCTCATGAATGGAGCAATGGTTATCAGCAAAGTTTTGTTACTTCGTAATTGTTACCTTCGTTTTTATTTTTATTTAATAAATTGCTCTTTAAGGCTGGAATAAATTTTCAACTTCATATCGGGAAATTTAAAAAAATTACGGATATGACAGCTCAAAGGATTAGCAAGCTGAAGTGGCAGTGGGCTAATCATAATGTATCGTAGAACCGATAACCGTTGGGATAGACGTGTTCTAGACTGTAGACCATGACTTGGTAAACGAAGCGCAAGACACTTCTCCAGCTATGTAAAACGAAGATATAAGCAAGCTGGCTGGCAGCAGTTGGAAATACAGAGCTGAAGATCAAGCTCAGTGGCGTACCATAGGAGAAGCCTATGCCCCACGACGCAGAAGTAGTAGACGTAGCATTAGAGGAATTATTATCATCATAATCAGCCGGTATCAGTCCACTACTGAACAAAGACCTCTGCCAAGATACGCCACTTCTTTTCCAGTCACTGCCCACCGCTTCGTAGACGAATATTGGCTGTAAATAATGATGATGATGATGACGGATATGGTGAATGCTTCTCATGAAAGTCTAACGATCTTTATTTCTGCGTTTAATTTCTTGTGAGTCGAGTTTTAATAAACAGCAAAATAATGCAGGCTAATATTGCTGGATGAGCTTTCAATTAGAAACAACTTTGTGTGAACGCAAAATGACATGTTTTTCATCATGTGCTGTTTCCCTACTTACACAATATATTTGCACACATTTACCGGCACTTATTGGTGAAACTCGTCAAAAATCACATGTTTTATGAAAAATTATAAAGAGAGCAAACACACCTTTTTACTTTTCCGCCAAAAACATTTTTTATGTGGTAACAGACTATTTAATAACATTTGAAACAAAGATTATAAGTATCAAAAGACAGAATTAAATCTTCAGTTGTAGTTCGACATTATCAAATAAGGAAAAAGAACCTATACTTAAGTCTATAATAATGTGATATGATGACATTTGTAGCTACAACTACAGAAAGAGATATACAAAATGTATCCACATTAGTGACTATATACTCTGAATTCTAATGGTACGGACACACCGCAGCGTCCTGCGTGCGCAATCTTACCGGCGATCAGATAGCGCAGTAGTATTTGTACGGACTGGTTCAGACCAAACGCGATCAGAAAATAATTGAAAAGTACTGAGATCGCGCCCGCAGATCGAAGGACGCCGCTGTGTGGCCGTACCTTAAACCACTAAACTATTTCGCTTTATAATAGTGACAAAATCGGAGCCATTGTATAAAACTGCAATTGTTAGTCCATTGTTACCACGAACCATGGTGCTATCCGAAAGCATGACGAACTGTAATGTCGTCCTAATTACAACGCCATTCGTCATGTTCTGTTGCACACAACAAACATAGGATTGTTAGTCCGTCCATCAGAATGTACCCATTATATTACTATGATGATTCAAGTTGCATCGCCACTTAACGTTGACCCCGCACGCTTTCCCTCTCGCTATAACATTCAGTACTTGATTTGGTACTTCAATTGGTTTTGTACAGGTCTTAAAACTTGGTTTTTGTTCAACCTCCAAATGGACCCCGTTGATATCATCTATGCAGGTCGCGACCTTCGAATGTACTCTAGATAGTTGTGGGAATTTAATGGCATGATCACATGAAATTGGATTCGATACGCTTATTGGAGTGATCAGTGATATTGCTCAGAACCAAGAAAAATAACGTCAATATTTATTGAAAACGATACAGAAAAATACATATATTTCTTTTTGACTTTTTGAATGGCATCAGAATAGAATTCTTAGCACATGTTATAAGATTAATTATTTCGTTTAAGCCTTTGACGATAGTTTAGTGTCAGTTAGAGCAAAGTTATTATTCATATTTCCATAAAGAGCTACCGGAACTACATTTGAGATAAAGGTAATCTTAGAAATATCTTTGTCTCTTTTAACCATTTTAAGATGCTTAAATAACCATTTAAGAGCCATTAAACTTTAAATGATCATTATCTCCCTCTCTTTTAACTAGTTCAGTATTTACTTCATTCTTTTAGACTTGTGTGACGACTTTGTCATGGTATTTTGAGCTTTACACCTTGTCTATAAAGTTTAAATGAGGACTGTCATTGTCAAGTCTATTATCATTGTTAATTTCAGCGCTGTAATCGTCCTGACAATTGCTTGATTACTACAATTAATCGCAATTGAAGAGAATTTGTGTAGTTTCCTACGTTGGCGTTACGAAATACACGACAGTTGTCGATAAAATTATAGAAATCTTGCAAATTCTTGCAATACTTGCATCAGTCCTATAATCGTACTACTTTGAGCAATTTTCTCGTAATTTTATCTTCACGTATAATTAGGCTTCTGAATCTTGCTTAATTTTTTGTTATCACAAATTTACATAACTAATTGTTGGACAAATATTAATATTCTTTTTGTAATGTCTATCATCGTCACCGTTGACTTAAACATTTCCAAAGTTTTCCTCATCATTACTACTAACAATACCAATACCTGATTAAAATTCACAGCCAAACTTCAACGTTTGTTTCTGAGAATGAACAGGAAGCGTGCATTATATGTACAGTTTTGTTCGTTCATTACAATCACGCATGCACTCTAAATGTAGTTCGGATTTGACTCGGATAACGGATGCGTGAGAGGTATTTAGGTTGGTGGAAATATGACGGTGCTGCCGATTGCATTGTTCTTTTAGCTAGCTTGAGCCATTGCATATGAACTTACCAAAGTGGTACGGCAGATAGCATTGTTGGCTCTGTAGTTGATTGTGAAAATGCTTCACTTTTCTTTTCTTTATTCTCATATCAAAATGTTTCATCAATATTGATATTTAATCATTGACAAACGTTACATTCTCTTATGTAAATTTTACTTGCATCGCACTTATGTCTTTCTGTTACCTCTTCCAATTAATTCTTATTACGTATGTTTTTTGTATATCTATATATGATAGGCTAGCATAGTTATCATAGCAGATTTTCTCCTTGATTGTGGTAAGCTACTTTTTGGTCAGATGTAACATTAATGTAATGCTCTTACCACCTGTAGATAAACTCAATTCTAAACAATTATCTGCTGTTTTTCTGTCTTCACCTATTAAATTCCCCTACACTTATGTGTTGCCGTAGACTACTAATATTATAGATATTAACTATATAGTATTAGTTATTGCAGTACTTTAATTACTTAATTACTACTTCGGAGTATTATTTATTACTCATCGTAATTGTACAGTCGACTTCCCGCGTTTAGAATTTTGAATGGCGTGTATTGAGGATGACCGTTGCTTATGTATAGATGTGTGTATTTTAGTAAATACTACATATTTCGTTTTCTGACATGTTATAATTTGTTTCTTGACCATTATACGACATATGTAATGGTGGTAAAAAGGTATAACTGAATAATTTGCGAAATGAAGTAAGTGAGCTGTGATGATGATTTTTTGCAAACTTGTTGCTTAATTTTCTACAGACTTCCATAGGTTCTCAATTCGTCTGTCTTTTTTTTTGTATGTATGTTACGCGATTACTCCGTCAATTGTGAACAGATTTTAATGATTCATTTTTTAATCGGTAGGGTACATTTCCGAGGTGGTCTCATTGTAATTTTATTGAGATTTGATGAGTATCTTCAGAGATATGACTATACGTCTCAAACTTGCTACTGAAATTGACTCGCGGGGCTTGGAAGTCGGTTGTTTTAGTTTTTAAACTATCTTAATTATTTATCCCTGGATAGCGTTTTATCACAGTTTTACAATCATATGGTTGTAAAACTGTGGTTTTATGTTTGATGGGAAGCGTTTAACAGTTGACCACTCTATCTCTTGTGATATCATACTGACGATGCGATTAATATTGCTAGTTTATCGAAAGCTATATTGGGTAGAGGCACGGTATAATATTATCTAGAGATGCTTGCTGGTCTATTTAGTGTAGATTTGATTACTAGTTGCAGAGTCGTAAAACTATTGATAGCTCATGAATAATTTCAAGGCAATCTCATAAATAATAAATCCTAACAAAATGCTATAACATATAATTTCTGCACTGTTACACATAATATATAACATTAGTTTGACATTCACGGTCCTAGCTCATCTTCAATTAAGTAGTTTAAAATTATCTATAGCTATTGCGATGTCAGAAAAATGCTCTGACGGTTATTATGCAAATACCTACTCACTGTACTATAGTTAAACACGTCCACGTTTCGTAATATATTGTGACCACGTTAATATGTAACGAAAGTAAAAATACCAATGGTATTTTGCGTATGCGTTGTAGGTATCAAGCTAATTTTGATGTACCAAAGAGGTTTTACATCCCTCATTTTGACTCGGTTTTATTTTAACTTCTGTGAAATGAGTTATTCAAATTATAATTTAGTTTTTAAATACCTCATCAACACCAATATAAGAATTGTGAAAGTCAATTTGTATGATTGTTTGGGACTTCTTCACGGTCAAACGGCTGGACCGATTTAGCTGAATTTTTGCACAGATATAGCCAGTACTATGGATTAGGCTATAATATGTACATTTATATTTCATAAGATCTAAAATTGTAATAATTTAAAATGATGTGTTCTGACAAATAAACAATTGATTTTGATTTTTTATTTTGGTTTTATGATATTTATGGTGGTGGCTACTAACTGGTTAAGAACCCAGATCGAATATTTGCAAACGTCAAAAGAATTCAGAAATGATTAAAAACTCTTCGAGCATTTACCAATGGAGATATTAACGCAAGGCGTACCCCTCTGCTGGCCATATATCCATTATTGGCCATATGAGCGTGCGTAACAACGCTGTATTTTTGATACTGTGTGCGTGTTTCAAGCTAGTGTGCGGGATCGTTAAAGTGAGTGATTTGTGTGTGTGCAATGCGTGTTTACCTCGTCCCCCGTAAGTATCGGCAGAAAAAAATGTTTGCGGATTACAACGTTAACATCTCCATTGGTAAATGCTCGAAGTAAAAACTAGATGTACCCGGCGGCTTCGCTCGCGTTAAAAGGTATCCTATAGCCTAATCCAAAGTACTGGCTATATCAGCCTGCAAGTAAGCGTACAAATATTGGTTTGTCATATTTACAATTAAGTTTAGATCACTTAATTTTTATTACTTAAATTTCAATCTTACATATTAAGTAGTATACGTATAGTAAGTAGTATACGCTAGATATGCTACGCTCTATTTGTTGTTACACGATTCCATTTAAACTACCCCTATACTAAGAGTAAAATAATCATGATAACGATATCATAATATTTTTTTAAAATGGCCTTCTAACTAAACTATAATAATATGATTAATGAATAATTTGAGTAAGTATTTTTTGTGAAAGAAAGTCCTCATCGTAGTCAAACGAAATACACAAAAACGCAAACGATAGACTGGCACGTCCTCACTCCTCAGGTGTCTGTCATAGCTAGGCTACTATACCTAATTACACATTCGTAAGAACGACGAACACTTAGATTTATACCTTAGCGTAATCTTGGTCTGCTAGGCTATTTTGTAAGCTATCTCGACAGCGGAATCCGCGGTGAGATTCGAATTTCGTACTACGAAATTCAATCTTATCACATTCGTAATACGGTTGAATTTCGTAATACAAAATTCAAATCTCACCGCGGATTATGCTGTCGAGATAGCTTACAGAATAGCCTAGCTGTAGTGGAACAGCACTAGCGAATTAGAATTCACTAACGGTTGGTTGACAGACGGCAATAATGATATCGGAATATCTTGTCTTTCCATACGAATTTTGTTTTTCTGTGTCTCTAACTTATTATTATAACAATAACTTCAATCGCTAAAAGATCGTGTCAATGCAACATATGTAATTATATTGTACGCGTTACATTATATCGAGGGTGACCGTGATAAATCTAATGAAAAAATTTTGATATCGTTATTCTTAGATTCAAGCCCGCAAGGGCGCACTCGAAAAAAAGTTAAAATTGGTCGGCATTTTAGCAACCGAAACAACTTTTTTTATAATACTTAAATCAGCAAGTGTATTTTTTCACTCATTTATTTACGTGTTTTCTTTATCTCTTTACTCGCCCTGTCACTCCATCTAGTTAAGTTTTATCCATCAAAACTGGCACTACTGAAGTAGGTACCTACCTATGTAAAGTTGGACGAACGTTCGAAGTTCCCAGCATTTGTAAATGCGGCCATATAGTCACAGGTCTGGTATGCGATACAAAACAATTAGTCCTGGTTACTGACTCAAAATGATCACTAATTAGTGATCAAAGGCATTGTTGTGACTTCCGATTGCTAATTTCTGGGATTATTGTTGAGTTATTTAATGATTTAGTTTAGTAATAGGCTGATAGTATACAATAACAAATAAATAAGAATGATAAGAATTTTTCTCACTATAAAATAACAATAATAAAGCATACATTTTCACCGGACTTCCAATAATTTATGATCGTACAAAACGAAAGAAACCGACTTCACATGCCGCGATAGTGAAATTAGCCAGTAGCCATAATTATGTCATCGAGATATCAAATTTGTTTATATTGTTTACCCTCATATCTCCAGAGATGATTATCAGATCTCGATAAAATTTTGAATTGGACCAAATGGGAGGCATAATTTCTCAAACAAAAAAATAATAATTTTTAAATCGGTTAAGATTTGACGGAGTTTTGAGGTAACAAACATACAAAAAAATTAAAATACAGTCGAATTGAGAACCTCCTCCTTTTTTGTGAAGCCGGTTAAAAAGGAGGAGGCTCTAATTTTGTTTTGTATGTTTGTTACGCGATTACTCCGCGAATTGGAGATCGATTTGAATTAGTCTTTTTAGAGTTCCGTAACCGAATGGCAAAAAACGGAACCTTTATAGATTCGTCATGTCTGTCTGTCTGTCTGTCTATCCGTCCGTATGTCACAGCCATTTTATTCCGAAACTGTTAGTACTACAGAATTGAAACTTGGTACGTAGATTTATTCTGTGAACCGCTTTTCGATTTGTATACAAAAATAAAAAATATAAAAGTATAAGGGGGGGACATCCCATACATGGAAATGAAACAAAAAAAATGTTTTCTTCAAACCTATACGTGTGGGTAGGTGTCTATGGATAGGTCTTTAAAAATGTCATTGAGGTTTCTAAAATCATTTTTTCTCAAAGTAAATCATTTGAAAGATAGGCGCGTCTAAAGTGGTAAAATGTGTGTCCCCCCCCCCCCCCTGTAAATTTTAAAGTATGGGAGTGAAAAATCTAAAAAAAATATATGCTGTAGATCTCAATAAAAACTAACAACGAAAATTTGTTTGAACGAGATACAGTCAGCAGTTTTAGAGATATGACGACCGCAAAGATAACTTTGTTTTTCAATACAAACACTATGAAAAACAAAGTTAATTTTGTAGTTGCGAAAAATCATAGTTATGGTATACTTAACTGTGTTACGGAACCCTACGAGTGCGAGTCCGACTTGCATTTGGCCAGTTATTTATTTTAACTGGTATGGTAGTACATCACCAAGGTCCCATTGTAACATCATAGAGATCTGATTAGTGTATCCAGAGATATGAGATCGAATTACTATCTAAATAATTTGAAATAATTCCACCGCTATACACAGGCCTCTCCCAGGAGACGCTACTGAGCCCGATTTTCGACTCTTTGTTTCAGTCACGGCCCAACATTTTGCGAATGTCGTAGTTCCACCTGGATGTACTTACAACAAGCTACCGGAATCTTAAAAACAATAGGAAACCCTTTATTTAAGTGTAAAATACTTATACAGCATGATGTGGAAATAGTAGTTCGCACAATCTCTATAAATGTATTTTCATGCCGAATTTCAATTCAATTTCAAATTAAAAAAACAGAAAGTGTGCTGTTACATACTTTATGTTTTTTTATCTTCATTATTTTTATTACTGCTTAATGTCCAATCAGAAGCGCTTTTATTCTACGCGTACTTGCGTCAGAGGCATACCTAAGATCAGACCAGAGAGGCAGACGCATAGGTCTTTCAATAAAGAACTTTTCGGGCTAGTCTCGGTTTCGCGACAGGTTTTTTTAATAATGCTTCAAGTCGTCGTAAAAAAATAAAAACTGAACCGCCAGGCAAGTGTACTACCTTGTGTGACCTTTCCCCTTGCATTCAGAAATAATTGTACGTAGTTTCACTATGCTCGCGCACGCATATGTCATCATCATCACCATCATCAGCCTATCTCTGTCCAGGGCTGGACGTAGGCTGCACCTATGGCACGCTACTGAGCTCAATCTTCAGCTTAGCATTATCTCATGCTTTTGTCAAAATCTTTATGAATACGATCGTAATAATAATCGAAATAGCGTGTGGTAACTATTATTTATTCTGTAGTAATACGGCTTTTATTATTAAGCCGTATGTATAGAACCAACACAAATGCACTGAGATGGGTTTGACAATACATACTAAACAATACACTATGCGTTCGCGAGCACTGTGAGACTTAATAGCATCGATATATATGTACTACGTACTGTATATCTATATATATGTATTACGTGCTGCACATCGATGCTTAACACGTTATCTGCCGGTTGTATAAATGACAAAAATTACAAAAAAACTTTTTGATGGAAATATAAGCGTTAGGTCAAAATATGAACTTTGATATAAGATAGGCTTTGACCAGCAATGGGGTTCCGTAGATATTTAATATTTGGTAAACGTGGCCTACGGCTCACAAAGTAGTTTCAAATTCAGGTCTGCCTTGAGGTCACCGATGCCCTACGCGGCGCCTTAATCCAGTCGAGGTGAGGTCGCCGATGACCTACGCGGCAGAGAATGTGTTAATAGTGTTGTTTGTGAATACGAGTGTTACAGTGCCAAGTAAGCTAATATTAAAACTACCTTTTACGTATAAAAACAATTGAACAGTGTAATTATTAAAGTTCAACACTTTTCGAGATATTACCTATTTTAGCATCGCATTAGGGAATGTTTCCGATTGATGCTTACCAAGGAATACTAATTATATTTGAACTACGTGTAAGTAGCGAGAAACGCTGGTAATTTATGTATTTATCTTGCGTCACGCGTGGCACGTAAGCTCGTGATTTTCCATCTGTTTTCTTATATTTTGAAATTGTGACTCATTTATCCTATAATGACGACGATTTTACGTGTCTCATTCCGACCAGTTCACCTTTGTTAATTTTTTAACACGCTTTTAATATTCACTCACAGGACCACAAAACATATATACCTAGTAATATTAAGTAAGAGTTGGTACTTTTACCTAACTAACAAACAGTATCATACAGTTTTAGAAATCAATTTTAAGTTATCTACTTCTTAGTTCTAATTGTCTATGTAGTTCAGTGTAGAATCATAAAATAAAATAATTAAAAATACTAAAATATCTACAAATTAATTAATTATGTTTACTAACTTAAATTCAGAATAATATCACAACACAACAGCTTCATAGTAAAAACTACCAAGATCAACATTTAAAACAAGCTGAATCGTAAAATATGTCAAAGTTACGGTAAACAAAACATGGGACTCGGGACATTAGTTGGGATGGGATAGCCACGTGACGGGATAGTTTTTATGTCCTACAAAAACTATTACAAAAACCGGACAGTTGTTTGCTGTAACATAAATCAGAGATTAATGTGAGAAAGGTCAACTTAGATATTAGAAAAAAAAAATTACCTAGAACATACCTACGCATCTATAGGTTGCTTAATATGTTTAACTTTGTTACTTGTCTGTGCATTGTGTGCATTATTTAGACGTAGGTACACCTAACCTAACCTGAGTACGAGTTTTCATCGTAAACACTTTTGACAGATCTCCCATAGTTTTCGACGTATTCTGGCTCCCTGATTGTAAATTTAGTGAAGTTTAGTAACCACTAGAGGCGCTGTACTGTTTCTCATATAACATTTTTTCGATAAACGATATCGAGTTTGGTAAGAGAACTCGCACTAAGGGTACTGTTCTTATTTAGTATGAAAACACGTCGATGTCGCGGTCGCCGCGGTGGTCTCATCCTACGTAGATATTGTGAACGACATGACCGTTAGATTTAATCGGAGTTAGCATTCTCTGATCTGTAGTCGGAGATTCCACAACCATAGAAAATGCCATTGTTATGGCAAAACACAAATTTACGTACACAAAACAAACACTGTTGTGTTCTGAATTTTGAATGGCGTTGGTCATACTTTGATTTTATACACATACATACATACATAAAATCACGCCTTTTCCCGTTGGTATTATAGGCAGAGACTACTTTTTTCCACATGCTACGATCCTGACATACTTCTTTCGCTTCTTCCACTTTCATGAGCGCCGTCATACATGATCGCCGGTTATAGGTTTTGGCCTTTCTTTAAAACGTCTCCGTCGTGATACGTTCGCCTAGGTCGGCCTCTACCGGAAGATAAATGTTTGTTTTCAAATATTGGTCAGATTATTTTGTTTTTTATTAAATAACATCGAATAGTGCCGCTACACATATCAATTGATAGTATAAATGAATATTTAAAATCGCACGTATCGTATCGTCACGTATTGCGTAAATAAATAATATAATATTAAAAGTGTATTGTAATTTTTATGTATACCGGGGTTTCGGCGAAGAAAGGTCAGTAACGGTAGATATGCTTATCACCAAACGATGCGATACTTAATGTAGTACAATTCGATTTTCTTCACGGTTGATATACCTATTGAAAATACTTATTATTTTATACATTAACATTTATAGCACAGGTAGGCACAGGCACAGGCATTGGCACTTTTACTATTATTTATTCTGTGGCATTGGGAGACATATGCTCACTAGCGGGCCATCATTATCAACCACTAATTTTTCACTGCTGAAAATAGGCCTCTGCTAATTCACGACACTGTTTGGTCTTCAGCTCTTCACGTCCAGTTACTGCCATCATTAATTCACGATCGGTCTTCAGCTCTTTGCATTTGGTTAGTTAATGGTTACTGCCAGCCGCTTTCCGTAAGTTGATCCTGACAAAATCAAGGCTGTTCAAACTTGGCCGACCCCGAAGAATAAAACGGATGTAAGGTGGTTTGTCAAGAACTTTTCTACCTTTTTGATCTTTTCTCCCATGCTGGATAGCCCGTTCTGCACCTAAGCCGTCGCTCCATTTGGCTACGGCCAAAGGGGGGGTTCCGCGCATCTCATCTTATAGATAAACATCTATTGAAGCAGTTGTCTATCGGAGTAACACTTTTGTTTTAATTTAATTTGTAGTGTGTCCTACTGCTGGGGAAATGTTTGCCCCATTTCCTGTTCTTTCTCCCTTACAACTTCCAATTTTCTTCATCGTAGCATAGAGGTTGTCCCGCCATATCTTCGTTGTACGTGATCTCCACCTATAGGTACATTAATATTTGAAATAAGTTCGCCAATATAAGTTGCGTTACCTTTTAGCGAATAAACTTACGCAGTTCTCTTCAATATTATTTCAACATACGAAGATAATACAGGATACGAACACCGTAGTCCACATTTGGTAGATATCAGGATGTCGGAGTGTTTTTACTAAGTATCGCTTACATAAACATGGCCTATGTTTGGATGGTGTCATGCAAGATGAAGGCACTTATAATATTCGTGGTGGAGATAAAAGGGATGTTGTCCGATATAATGTTTTAAAGAAGAATTTTCGTAAGAGAAGAAAGAATATTATATGATGACTGATATGGTGGTGATGAGTACTAGTAAATTCCGAGCGGATACAAACTTTGCGAGTTTAATGTTTTTTTTATGTAATTCTTGTAAAACTACAAATTTCAGAATATTAATGTTGTCGGTAACTAACTACTTTTCAGTCCTACACCAAATTCTGAATTTTGTTCAATAATGCGGTTATAGTAAAAACAAAAAAAATATCAGGTATCCAATATACCTACACAAACTTAGATATTCAAATAGTTCGAACAAAATATTTTAAAATATTTGTATGTAGGTAATATGTTAAGAAACTCTAACAAAAATGGTTTCCCTTTTCCTTATTTACATACTTATATATACAAAGCTTATTAAAAGTTCTGATTACCAATACACGTGTACAAACAATTATAAAAACTTAATCCCACTATGACAGTTCATACTGTATTACAGACCCCGAAAGTTAAAAAATAACAGGTTCTCTAAAAAAAAGCCAGTTCCCATTCTGATGAAAACAGTTAATCATCCTGGAATTAGTCTAATTTGGTAGATACAGTTAGTAGATATTTACACATACGTTAAAATAAATTTATTCAGACGTGTTTAAAAAATTAAATGGTGTTTAAATAATCATCAATGAGTTGTGACGCGGCCGAAAAGCGCATTGGTACGAATATGGTCTGCTTTGAGGCCAGAGGCGCAGAATAATTAATTATAGTACAACACTGGTAGTGGGTTCAAATATCAATGCGCATTTCACCGTGGTCCTCCGGTAAAACAACACCCCCTCCCCCCTCCCTCAAGGCTTAGGAAGCTGGCAGGATACAAGTTTTTTCGGAAATTTATGTCAATCTAGTAACGGCATGGTCATGGGAGACTGTGAAGTGTTCACCTGGTCAGCTATCTCCAATAGACCTAGAGTGCTACCGTGTTCTCGGCCGCATCGTCACTCACCTACAGGTGAGATTAGTGGTTAAACGAAAGCCTATATGATATATAAAAGCTAAGTATTTGGTAGTACTATTAATTATTCTGTGATATTTTCTTTGATTATATACTTGACGAGTTTATCGACCATTGACAGGACCAAGGACAGAATTTGTGAATGTGCTTGAAAGCGAAATAAATCGTTCGAATATCAATCACAATAATAATATAATCAATCAGGTAATAAATCAAAATAATTTGAAAAACTGTAATTATAATTCGTGAACACAAACGGGACACTCGAAATCGACGAAATCGAACGACGAATGACATCACGAAATATAGTTATAAATATGAAAATACGGGACTTATCGACTTAGGCGCGATAAGTATTTATTATTATTATTATACCCGTATTTTCATATCTAAACTTATGTTGTGATACTTTATATGTATTAACCACTTTATATTTAATACATATAAGAATTATATAAAGCTCCTATATAAGAACGTGACGGTCAGGGGTAATAATAAATATACCTAAGTGTGAACGGACTATAGAATCCATGTGGCAGTGGCTGGTTTTGCCCTATGTGTCGACATACAATAGAAGTAGGTAGTTTCATGTTCTATACAAGCTTCCAGGATGAGGAAAAAAATCGTGGCTGCATATAAAAGACAAAATTGACCCATAATTTGACTATTGTCATAAAAACAAAAGCCTCATGCAACAAAAAACAATGATCAATAAAAAGAAATCGGGAGTCTTAAACGTTCTTTTGTTCGGTCCGCACGTGTGACTCATTCACGACAAAGGAGCGAATTTACAACCAAAAATGGTTGGACATTTGTCTAAGCAGCTAATCAGTATCCAATAAAACTCCTTTTAGATCCCACAAATGACAGCAAAAAACAATAAGACGCCATCGGCCGGGGAGTTCACCGTTCCAGAATAGATCGTTCTAAATTTAAACGGGACGTTGGAGGCGCCGCGGGAACTCACGTTCTAAATTTGAATTATTTTTAAATTTTAAATCCTGACGTTTTGTCACGTTCAAGGTCGGCGGCGCTATCCTCTGGCAACTAATAATAAGAAATCATTATTTTCTGGTAGCATCTGGCAACGACGCAGTAAAGGTTAGGTCATTCAGACTATAATTAATATCGTTTAACAAGTGAATTATTGAAAAGTACAAAAAACCAACTGTGTGAAAAAAAAAAATAGTATTTTCTATTCCAAACTCAAATAAAACATAATTTATACATATGAATATATATATAAGTATGTATTTCGTTATCACCGCTAAAAATCTTTATTTTGATACCACACTAGATGTATTTTAAGAACATCTTTTTTTAGATTACTTTTTGGCGCCAAAAATCCTTAATTAAGTTTTTTTTATTTTGATGTACCCAGTGTCACTCTCACGATTAAGACGAATCTATTGAAACCACTTACATAATAATATCGTTTAAAAACTAAAAAACAACCGACTTCAATGCCGCGCTATTCATTTTCAGTACCAATTTTGAGATGTTTATCTCAATATCTCTGGAGATACTGATCAAATATCAATAAAATTACAATGGGACCACACTTGGGATATCTCCTTTCGAACAAAAAAAGAATAATCGAAATCGGTTCATAAACGACGAAGTTATCCGCGAACACACATTAAAAAAAAAAAAAAAAAAAAAAAAAAAAAAAAAAACGGTCGAATTGAGAAACCTCCTCCTTTTTTTGAAGTCGGTTAAAAATACGATAAGTGGTTTAGGCTTTAGGGCGTGCCAAGGAAATATAAATACATGTATACATACACTCGAAAAGCATAACCCCCTTCTTTCGCAGTCGGGTTAAAAGTAGATAACTGAATTCACATATCGCGCAAGTAATTTTAAGTAGCTTTGAAGTGCCAATATATCTATATCTCTAACAACTCCCAATCATGAAAAAATAATCATTCAAATCGGTTAATTATTGGCAGTGAAATCGAGTATAACCACTGAATAATGAATAGTACATTTATAACATACCACATTAAAACATCCAGTTGAATCCATTGATTAAATTGAATTCTTTTAAAATTCTCAGTTTCTATACATTATGTAAAAAACAGACGGCATACATTTTCAATTAAATATATTGTATGTTCAATATACCCTGTTCAATATTACCCTGGCCTTGATGTCTCTGGGATGTGTGGGTGGGTGTTTTTATTGAAGAGTTCCATATTACATTTACCATTTATTTGCTATTGCTGGTGTCTATTATTGTTTGTTCGTTTCCACGTGTTTGCGTTTTGTTTTGATGACGTCATTTCATGTTCAATAATTTTTTGAATTTTAATTACTTTTCTGAGGGTAGAGTGAAAAAGTTTTTGAGTTGTGCTGTGTTTCTTTAATCTAAGTCAGATAGATAGACAAACGATATATTTGCATACGAAGAGAACATACATAACGAAAACCAAATTATTCGATTTGATTTTACAAGTAGTTTTAAGATAAATGGCGGGACATACAGACATACCTACCTGGTCGTTTAAAAATAAAGGTTCTCTAAATATAGGCACTACCTACTTAGTAGTACAATCGTAATGCTTAAAGCGATTTCTTGCAGACAACTGAACCTTTGAACATTTTTCACGTATCACTCTCACTTTTTTACGAGTTGATTGAGTTGACTTTTCTACGAGATATTCCACGTGAAAGGTTACAACCACAGACCTCGAATTACGCTTTTGAATTACAACCGATATTGCGGTTTGTGAAAACTAACACCCGAATACGGAAAAAATAGTGTGCATATACATACATACATACCTATAAATACTGCTAAAACATAATTCTTCTTTTTGGCTTTGCTGTAGTGAAACTGCGGTTTCATTTATTTTATCAACCGACTTCCAAAAATAAGAAATTTCTCAAATTTCTCAATTCGCCTGTATGTTTTTATTTCTTTTTTAGGGTTCCGTACCCAAAGGGTAAAACGGGACCCTATTACTAAGACTCCGCTGTCCGTCTGTCTGTCTGTCTGTCTGTCTGTCTGTCCGTCTGTCACCAGGCTGTATCTCAAGAACCGTGATAGTTAGACTGTTGAAATTTTCACAGATGATGTATTTCTGTTGCCGCTATAACAACAAATACTAAAAACAGAATAAAGTTAAAAATAATAGAGGGTCCCCATACAAGAAACGTGTTTTTTTCGGCATTTCACGCCATCTATGAACGCTTAGTTAGGTAAACGTCCCATAGATGGCGTTATATTGAAATGTCGATCCCTAACACCTTTGTTAGACGTTAGATGGCGTTATAAGAAATAAAATGTTTATTAATTATTATTTTTTGCTGGCGAAAAATGATAGTGGTATTTTTGCTCTATCTTATAAAATACTGTTGTGTGGTACGGAACCCTACTAGTGCGAGTCCGACTTGCACTTGGCCAGTTTATTTTTTAATCGGTAAGGAATATTTCCGAGGTGGTCCCATTGTAATTCCATTGAGATCTGATAATCATCTTCAGAGATATGGCGATAAACGTCTTGAACTTGCTACTGAAAATGACTCGCGGGGCATGGAAGTCGGTTGTTTTAGTTTTTAAACAATCTTAATTATTTCATTTAGGTAGTACATACAAACGAAATTTCCCATACATTTTCCTGTTAGGTTGTCAATACGACAAATGTGCTTTATTAAATTTTTAGGAATGCCTGTAAACTATGCTATAATAGGATACCTTATTCAATCCATTTATGGCCAAATATCTCAATTTTCCTTAGTTACCCCAGGATACCTATAGTTATATACAATCAACCTCATAACTAACGAAATACTAATTAATTACTATGTTAGTGTGGCGGAAAGTCTCTAGGAATATTATAATTAAAATAGTCAATTACACACTTTAACTACGAAGTACTATTAAGTATTCTGTGCTTTAACAGAGTTGATTTAACTAAAGCTTATTTTTCCTCAGTAATTATGTCCAAATATAGTCCTAAATGAATGACTCCCAATTCTGCGTTGAAGCACGGAGGCCACTAAATATCCCTTATCCTGCTGACAGACTGACAAATTACTTTTCTAAATCCTGACTACTTCTTAACCAGTATTCATAGACCCATCTTTCACGTGAAAATCCTATATATTTAGAGATCTAAGAAAATTGGTATTATAGTATAAAATCCAACTAACGAAGACCCTTTTATTAATAAAAGACTGTAGTTACCAGGGATCAATATAATCTGGTGTTTTTTGTCTAAAATCTGTGAGGAAATAAGCTCGGTACGGTTCGCGCAATCATCAGGACATCATGGTAGGTATAGTTTTCTATATTTGGAACTAAAGATGTCTTCCGAAAGCAATAATTCTTGTGAAAATATTCAGAGTTGATGAGATCTTTAAGTGAAACGTGTTTATTTCGAAGTAATTTAAGTTTAAGCTTAACGCAGGGGTTGCATATGTAACATGGGGTGATGATGTAAAGATTGAAATGAGGGGTATCTTCAGGGTCAAATATATAGTTAAAAGACGCGCAAAAATTTTGCAATCTAGATTTTTGCTATGATGAGCTTGTTTGAAATAAGATTGACTGATCACTCAAATGCAATTGCAATTTGGCAATGTTTCGAGCGCCATATCAACATTGTATGAAGGATTTCTTCTAATTCTTGAACTCCATATAGTGACAACAATTATGTGTATAAATAGCTTCAGATAGTAAGTACGATGTACGTTAAGCTCATTCCATAATCATTTCAAATCTTGTATTAACAAAACCAAATAAAGATAGCAAGAATCATATTCACATCTCATAGTTTTCCTTTCATTCGAAGACACTTCTTCTTGATAGAAGCTGTAGATCTCCTAGCTCGAAAACGATTTCGGATTCGTAAACTGGTTCTCCTTCCCTTCGAAAACAATAAGTGGTTCTCTAATCAGAAAGGATGTCGAGATCAAATAGCTCACGGATTAATTAATATATGTATTAAAATTGTAATATATGTATTTAAATTTAAAAATAACGCTTGCGAATTTAAATTTATCCAATTTAAAGAGAATATCTATTCCGGTTGGTGTATGTATGGTCACTAAAAAACTTTAACTAAGAAATAAAATCTTGAACAACGTTATGTACTTTATACAGCATACAAATTCAAGCACGGCGAGTGCGCAAGTACAAATCGTGTCTGGTCCCGTTAGGGGTCCTCCAATTAAAGGATAACGGGCCCGCGGCTGCCTCTTTTCGGACCTTTAATTTTTTAGTTTGGCTTTGTACGGTATCAGTATTCAACCAAGTATTTCCATACATAGTAATGTTAGTGTGTTACAAATAAGTCATAAATAAACATGCTTTTATATTTATTAACTATTTACCTGTAATATTTAGATGCCGACAAATATTAGGTAATATAATATGTTGATTATATTATTTCGACATGCTTTATTAACTCACGGGTCTAGCCCGGTCCTTTGTTCGGGCATTAATGAAGCCAAAACCAAAATTTAGAGGCCCTTTTAGTATAAAATACAATAATATTGACAAATGACATATGGATTGTGTTAACTATTTTTAAGAATGTTTAATGGTTAGTAATCTGGCTGGCAGCAACGGCACCCGCCAATTATGCATCATTACAAAATATTCAGGCGGGTGGTGACTTGACAACTACTAAATGGACCCTCATATAGGCGGACCGTTATATTGGCGCGGAGGGGCAACATTGGCGTGGATGGCTTAGGGTGTCGAGAGGTATGCTGCATCTCCCGCCTGCTGGTCAAGACAAGCCGGAGGTCGGTAGGGTCACATTTAACCCTCACGGGATAGATGTACGCTGTGAGTGGCTACACTCACTGTCGGCTCGCCACGAAGCCGCCCCTGTAGGATTAAAATATATTATTTTCATGATTTATTATTATATTTATACCTATCACATTAATAACCTGACCTACTCTTATTTTCATAATATTAACTACCTATTAGTGGAAATTTGTAATTATGTATGTAAATTATTATGTATGTAAATTGCCTTCAAAATTTAAGGTTTAATTTTTATAATTGTTTAGCAGCAGGTTTCCAAAAAAAATAATTAAAAATGAAGATGCGACAGTTTGTTATTATTTGCGTTTAAATACGGGTTAATAGTATTTTTGTTACTTTTTGACGCTGAAATTGATCATTTTAGGATACATTTAAAAAGAAAAATGTGAATACCTTATAATACCGAAAATATATGCTTTAAACTCCAGGCACGGCACATTTTATTAATTATACGTTTAAAGAGTTAAATCAAACAACAAAGCCCTGAAGATCAGGCTTAGTGGCGTGCTGCAGGAGAGGTCTTTGTCCAACAATGGACAAATACAGACTGTTAATGATGACGCTGAAACCAAACCACTACAACTTTTATTTCATTTACTACTACAATTTTCTTTTTTATTACAACTATATTTTTAATTTTCTTTTTCTTTTAAAGGTAACTTAATCGTTATGGCTATGTGTTCAAGTGAAAAGTGAGTGTCGGAAAGAGGACATGTCAGGTGATTTCTTCTGGCATAAGTGTATATACGCCTTAAAAAATACCAGACTACGTGCCTGAAGGGCAGATGGGTATGTGTTATTGATTTTTTTAATAAGATCTAATCTATTTTGAAGTCTGGGCAAATGGGCTAAACTGTTTTTCCGTGGCATAAACACACAAAACATTAAAATCAAGTGTTCTGTGCGTAAACTTTACTGGAAAGTTAAACTCTAGTATAAAATTTGTTTAACTCCGTTCTAAGTCAAACTTAAATCTCTAGTTGGATGAAATCTGAATAAAACAAAAATAACTGTATGTCATATTCATTAATTGTATTTTCTCAAAATCAAATATGTTTTTTAAATTCCTCCAAAGTAAATAGATTCAATTTTAAAACGTCTGTTAAAATAATAATAACTTGTAGTAAAGGCTACCTCTGCAAGTTGGGTTAAAAATAACCAGCCAGCTAATAACACTACAAAGCTTTTTCATGTTCATTCTAATGAGTTCCACATTCAATTTCCTCAAAGATTGTTAGCTCCATTGTTAAAGACACCAAAGGGGACCGGATTAAAAAATACACAATTAAATCCTTACAAAATCGGGTGCAAGCCTCCTCAAGATGTGAAATTGTATGACCATTGTTTGCGTACCAAAAAAACATGACTTAAAATAAACCCTTGGTTTCTTAATATAGATTCGAAATTGGTTTGCGAGGAGTAGCGGTTGCTTTCTTTTAAATCTTGTGGTTGGTCCTTTTACGTTCAATTTTGTGAAGATGGAGACAGATAAAAGAAAATTAACGGTTAACTTTTACCTATCTGAGTCTTATCTTACAGTCTCTGATACCACGAAATATTTATTTATTAATTTTTTTCGAAGAGAGCTGTACAGCCGTATCGCTGTATAACACTATATCTGTTTGTAATTTCACTGGACAGTCAACCCCCCAACCTGGAGTCCAACCTGGGTAAGGTACGCCTCGACACCCAAGCTCAAGAAGAGACATATGACCAAGATTCGATTCGACTGGACAGATACTATTTTATTCCATCCATTTGAAGCCACATGCAACAGTTGTTCATTAGTCCTTTTTTGACATTGGCAATATAAAAATCCCACCAAATTAAGTTGTCATCAAAATTTACTTTACGCTGTTGATATAACTGTATTTTGTTTTTAGTTGGATTATATATCCGTTCACTATTCAAAAAATACTCAGTGTTGACTATTCAACTCAACTCACTCAACGTTTGCCATATAAAATTGCAAAAGGAGTTATCTACGATCCAGAGAGTAAAATATTTCAGGAATAATTACTCTGGTTTAACTAGGCATTTGGTCAAATCCACTAGTTGTGAAAACTTACCAAAATGATAGAAGGATGAGGGCCTTTCGGATGTATTATGTATGAGTTGAGCACTGACATATTGGCGAGACTGCGCTAAGCGTACTAGCAAAAGTATTACTTTTAGTTAATTATATACATTTCGTATCGTTTCTATAAAAAAACTTGGTGTTCATAAACGACTACCTACCGATTTATTTAAAAAGTTAAATTTGTATTTTTTTAAAATATCTTATAGGCTAGCGTTTGACCACGTGATGATGCGGTCGATAATGGTAAGCACGCTAGGCCTAGAATAGGAACTGGTCCCAAGGATAGCTCCCGGAATACATTAGATGTTTTGGCGCCAGAATGTCTAACTTGAGGGTGGTAGCTGGCCAGGCGGATACGAGATAGTGTCCTACCACCATGCGGAGGTTGTTGGTTTCTTAACGATTCTCCTTTACCGGAGGGCCACTGTGAAAAGCGCTCATACGTATTGCGGTAGAAAAATACATTGGTGCATGGCGGTTTGAACTCGGTACCTCTGGCATCAAAGCCAACCGTTCTTCCGATTACGCTACCGGGCCCTATTACATAGGTATATATTAATCAAGTGAAATTACAGATCACGTGAGACTATACATCTTTATATCTCAAGATAACAAGCGCAATGTAGTGACATAAAAAAATCGGTCTATCTATAATTTTGCATGCCGCTGTATCTGTAATAGAGAGACGTTATGCCTTACATTCAGGCGAGCGTCGTTCTTGTCCTTTTATCTTATAACATAAATAATTAAGATAGTTTAAAAACTAAAACAACCGACTTCCATGCCCCGCGATTCAATTTTAGTAGCAAGTTTGAGACGTTTATCGTCATATCTCTGGAGATACCTGTCAGATCTCGATGAAATTACAATGGGACTACCTCGGAAACGAACCCTACCGATTAAAAAAAGAATCATTCAAATCTGTTCACAATTGACGGAGAAATCGCGTAACATACACACAAAAAAAAACATACAGACGAATTGAGAACCTCCTTCTTTATGGGAAGTCGGTTGAAAAAATAATAACCACTAGCATATACAACTCAGCGCTATCAATGCTATCATAGTCCAGAAAATGTACAACAATACTACGTACCTATATTTCGTAGATCCCGATTGTTTGTTCTTGTGCAACAATCGTAAGATCGTAAGCCTTCAGGCGGCCAAGAAATTCTAACAACAGGGCTAGTGACTCAGCCTATACGAAACGCACGAACGCACTGCCATTATCTAAGTGATATAATCCAATTGAATTACTTACAAATTGTGAATCAAACGATACTATCAACTAACGTGTCGAAATCAGTTCGAGGATTGGCAATTTTGCGGTTTTTTATCGGTCGATGGCATGAAATGTTCCCACACTGTTATCAATAACATACTATGTATTAGTAAGAGACGAATTCTAATGATTTATTATACATATCAAATACTTATGTATTTATTAATGTTATTAAAAATAAATAAAGGCTAAATATAACGGCTCGTCTCTATGGGGGTCCATTTAGGGAATGGCAAGTCACCACTCGCCTAAATATTTTGAATTGAGGCATTATTGGCGGGTGCTGTACTTACCTCATTTCATAAAACAAATTATAGAAAATTAAAAATTTATAACAATAACCCATATTTATGCAACAGATACCTAGTTTACCTATAAACCTCCCATTACACATATACCTACATACCTACCTCCCATGGTAATATACTCGTATATTATTAAAAGGGCCCCTAACCCTCTGCGCACACGGGCCACCGGCCACAAGCCGCCACCGGCATATTTCCTATAGTTTTCATACATTTTATATGGACTCGCCGCACACGGTGACGCCGATGGCCGCCACACGCTACATGATAAAATGTATGAAAACTATAGGAAATATGCCGGTGGCGGCGTTTTGTGGTTGTGGCCCGTGGCCCGTGTGCGGGGACCCTAATTGTGTGTATTTACATGAAGTATTAAGTATTTACATATATATTTGCATGATCTTTTTTTATCTTATAGGCTAGCGTTTGAACACTATCTCGCCTAGTAGTAAGCGATGATGTGGTCGAAAATGGTGAACTATAATACTCGAATTATGAAACGTTACCACAGAACCTACTTACCTTACTTACGAAATATCACGATTACGCTAGTACCGACATTTTAAACGATCAAATTACACTCACGTGGCGATCGACAAAAACGATTCACAATGTGGATCATCAATAATGTGAAGTCAATCGTTTGTTGATTACAACATTGTACTTAATTTTGTTTGATCTCAAGTGCAGATTGTCAAATAGCTTTAAATTAGCGCACAGTATACGAGTACATATAATCAAAGCGCACACTCCACAGTGTGTAATTAATTGCGTTAAGAGTCTAAGTTACTCGTACATTCTTATCAATTTCGAGCTAATGTGTAGTGATTGATGACTGATGACAATCACTAAAAATAGTGGCCTAATTCGTTGTATGTATAAAGGTACGGACACTCTGCAGCGTCCTGCGTGCGCGATCTTGGTGGCGATCAGATAGCGCAGTAGTATTTGTACCGACTGGTTCACAACAAACGCGATCAGAAAACAATTGAAAAGTACTGAGATCGCAGATCGCAGATCGCTGGACGCCGTGGTGTCGACGTATCTTTATATTGTTTTTTATCGAATCATTGAAATACAATGTATGTTACTGCAATAGGGCCTTGATATTATAATCTACTCAATCATATAACGTAATATACAAATTATAACATAACATACAATCGAACTTAGTATTCAAATTAAATGCCCAAAGAAAAAACATTCTTTATTGTAGTTTAGAAAGTGGTAGACATATTGCAGTCAAGTGCAATACTAATTGTCTGTTGAACCAAAAACCGGAAACTGCTGTCTGTGTAGTTCCGGTCCGGAATTGCTCTTCCGGTTTATTTATATTGAGCCCTTTATAACCTTCCAAGCTGGAACCATTGGTTTTTTACAAGTAGGATATGGGAGAGACGTGTTATCAATATTAGAGTTAAAATTCGACACCAATTATGAACCTGAAAAATGCTTTGTATTTTGACGTAGTTCTCTATAAACATAGGTAATGCATGCAATATGCCATGTTTGCTGCATTGTAGGTAGGTACATAAATTATGAATAGAAGGCGTGAAATACCTTCATAAATTTGCATGCAAGCCTCAAATAGAGAACTTATACACTTAATTTGGTGTGATGATGTAAAATGTTGGTTTTCTCTACTCTCTTGCAGTAAAATATGGCCTAATTGCTTTGTGTATTAAAATCTAGCGTACAAAGATATATTATGGTTATTATACACTACTTACTTAGTACAACCGGGTGAGATAGTGGTCAAACGCTAGCCTATATGATATAAAAAATAAATGTGGTTTGCCGTAAGGTAAATAATGTAGAAGGAAGTTTATCGGCTCTAATCTTGGCCTATCCTTACAAACATAGGGCTTTTTATGGAAGGTTAGTTTGTCATTTGGTCTTATCTCTTAATTAGAGATAGACACCGTTGGCAGTTGGCACCACAGTATTTAAATCAAAATAATAAACATTCTCCAACTGACCCTTTATGGTACTTTTTCCATTTGTTGCGTTAGTTTGGAAAGTGTTTAGCAGCGCACGCACGTGGCCCTTCGTCGGTTGTTAGCACCTCACCAAGTAGGTTACTCGACAAGGTTGTATTGAGTTTATGATAGTTGTTTATGCAATAAGGTACCTACTTCGACAATGTATTTAAGTCTATGTAATATGTTATTTGATATTCGACTGTGATTTTGTATGTTTTGTTTCTAAGGCAATATTACCTTCATTGCCTTATTTTAAGTAAAAAGTCTATGTTAGGTTCTTTTCATCTGGATAATCTCAGAAATTATCTGCAATTCGCGCGTAGAATTTCTATATCTTAATTACTAATTATACTATTCATTGTTCTGTGGCAATACTAATAGTAAGTAATAAACTTTTTCCAAAAAATACAAATTTTACAAAACTGTATATGACGACAGAGTTATGCTCAAACATACATAAAAAAATTAAATAAATCCCAATCGAAAACGTCCTTTTTAGGAGTCGGTTAAAAACAACATCGAACATAAACTGTTTGCAGAACCCACAAAAGTATTACAAAGTAAAATTAAACTCCTTGTATACAAATAAGTATTACACAAAGGCCCTTACCTACTTGTATTTCTTAAGATCAGGCAACAGAACCTTTATAATAAAGAACTATTTAAAATCTTGAGAAATAACGGTTGAAACAGAATTTCTAAACAAACTTTTGTTACCGAAATTGCTCGCCTCTTTTCATAACCGATTGGTATTAAGCTGTGGAATGAGTAAGCATCTTTAGTATTTCTTGTTTAAATTGGGTTCAGATAATAAACCTATTTTAAAATTACTTTTTAAGATGCTAAAGAAACTTGTTTTCCACTTGTCAGCATCTTTAGTGACAAGTGGAAAACAAGGTTCTTTCAAGGAGGGGCTCAATTCGTCTGTATGTTTTTGTTACGCGATTTCTCCGCCAATTGTGAACCAATTTGAATGATTCTTTTTTTAATTGTTATAAGATGGTCCCATAGAAATTTTATTTTCGAGATCAGATGAATATCTCCAGAGTTATAGAGATAAACACCTCAAACTTGGTACTGAAAATAGCGCAGCATTTGAAGTCGTTTTTCAGGGTTCCGTACCCAAAGGGTAAAACGGGACCCTATTACTAAGACTCCGCTGTCCGTCTGTCTGTCCGTCTGTCTGTCTGTCTGTCTGTCTGTCTGTCTGTCCGCCTGTCCGCCTGTCACCAGCCTGTATCTCATGAACCGTGATAGTTAGACAGTTGAAATTTTCACAGATGATGTATTTCATTTGCCGCTATAACAACAAATACTAAAAACATAATAAAGTTAAAAATAATAGGGGGTCCCCATACAAGAAACGTGTTTTTTCGGCATTTCAATATAACGCCATCTATGAAAGCTTATGTAAACGTCCATAGATTGCGTTATATTGAAATGCCGATCTCTAACACCTTCGTTAGACGTTAGATTGCGTTATAAGAAACAAAATGTTTATTAATTATTATTTTTTGCTGGCGAAAAATGATAGTGGTATTTTTGATCTATCTGATTTGATGATCTATCTGAATTGGCACCTATGTTGACTGTATTCAATTAAAAACATAATCTACAGGTGGTGAACATTATATCAATGTTCCGCTTGACTTGTTACCAAAAAGTATCTTACCACCATCAAGGAGAAAATCTGCCGCCATAACCTTACGGTGCGTACAGACTATGTAACATAACATGTTATAACACTGTTATTTCACATGTTTTAGATAATGTGGATACGGAATTTTATAAAACATGTATAATATCATGTTTTATAACATTACGTGTCCACATTGTCTGAAACATGTTAAATAACAATTTTATAACATGTTATGCTATAGGTATAGACTGTACGCACCCTTACGGGTAGTACCGGCAGCACACAACCCTTGGGAGTCAGACCATTGTAGGGGCATAGTGTTTTCACCATATTCGATCACACTATCGCTTACTTAAGGCAAATTAGTGGTCAAACGATTGCCTGTCAGATATAATATGCGATTTAAAAATGCGGCTATACCTGAGTTTTCGTAATAATAGGTTTTATGATACGAGTGCGGTAAGTTGGTTTTTACAAACGAGCAGACGAATGTAAGCCCGCGACGAAGTCGAGGATTTACCATAGTCACGAGTTTGTAAAAACCAATATTCGCACGTGTGTCATACAACATTTTTTAGAAAATTTGCGAGAAAACACTACAATTAGTAATAAAATAAACATACATGAAATAATCAAAAAGTCGAAACAAACATTCTTTGTCGTTTCTAATATGAAAATGGCGCGAATTTGCAAATATTGCCATGTGTGTTAAATATTAGAACTATATCTTTCGTCTCATTTACTCATTAGTATTAAAGTGAGACAAATGTATTAAGCAAAAGCGCTTTCAAGGAGGTGATAGCACCTCCTTGAAAGCTTATTTATTCTCGCAATATGAAACTCTGTGGTGGAATTCTTATGTAGGTTTAAAGAAAATTAAAAATAAGCACGGTTACGGTTTATTTTTAATTTTCTTTTTTTCTATTCGTTTATTTGTATCCTGCACGGAGCCGTGGCACAGATTGTATAATAGTTACTACGTGCCATACACTGGAGCGTGCGGTAAGCTTACCGCACACGTGCGGTAAGTACTTATCGCATGCTCCGCTGTATGGTGCGTAATTTTTAACTTTCGAACTATGTATACAGGCTTCGTAAATGTATTTTTTGAGCAAATGTGCTAAAAAAATCCTAAAACACAATACCCTTTATTTTCCAGGCATATTTTTTAAATAATGAAAATTTAAAAATAACGTCATTTTTAGTTCGCCGAGTTCATAGGAACAAATAGCTTGCGTTACAGGCACAGTAACAATACGTTTCACTATACGAGAAACTATCTTTTAGTGTGCACATAAATTCTCCTACAATAATTTATAAATAACCAAGCGCCGCAGGGATTCTTACTACAACTTGAACAATTACATGTGTAATAGATAATAAGCGGAGTAGTAAATAATAGAAGATTGTATTGTAGCGTATAGGTATAGTAAGTCTGTGGTAGAGTAATGTAATAAACAAAGCTGGACGCAAGGTCAGCAGGTGGGGTCAGTGCAACGACTTGATAGTACGGTTCCACTGTCAAGCCACGGTAATGTTATAGATGACATTACCGCGGTCAAGCTTAATACGATAAATCCTAATATTATTAATAATATATACATATGTATATAATTATTTGAAGAGGACAAATAAGACAAAGTACTTGACTACAAAATTCGACCAAGCGACATTGAAGCGCAATTAAGAATTGAACGTATCTTCCGATATCATCTTAAACTTGGTGATTCGATTGGTGTATTTGTTTCATGAAGCTTATTTCATTCAACAGAGACATGACAGACAATCATTAAGCCACAATCTTTAAGTGACAAATGTCAATGGACAAATGTAATCACAATCCGTACGGGAGCTTCAACACCACAAACAGATACACACACACAGATACACACGCTAAACTAATAACAACCCTCTTTATGAGTCGGCATTTAAACAATGTGCAAAACCAATGTGCACCTCAAAAGCACCGCCTGTTCAGTTCAGACAATGGAACCAAACATAACCGGAGTCATCGAACTGCCTTTGTCCACCCTTTATGGCCGTAATATTTTTATTGCAAGGGTGTCTTATTAGTACATATTAGGCTGTTGCATACTAGAACCAACTCAAAAAACTCTCCAGTTATATAATAAACTGCCAAGTGCAAGTCGGACTCGCACTAGTAGGGTTCCGTACCACACTACAGTATTTTATAAGATCGAGCGAAAAATACCACTATCATTTTTCGCCTGCAAAAAATAATAATTAATTAACATTTTATTTCTTATAACGCCATCTAACGTCTAACAAAGGTGTTAGGGATCGATATTTCAATATAACGCCATCTATGGGACGTTTACCTAACTAAGCGTTCATAGATGGCGTGAAATGCCGAAAAATACACGTTTCTTGTATGGGGACCCTCTATTATTTTTAACTTTATTCTGTTTTTAGTATTTGTTGTTATAGCGGCAACAGAAATACATCATCTGTGAAAATTTCAACTGTCTAGTTAGACAGTTGAAATTTTCACGGTTCTTGAGATACAGCCTGGTGACAGACGGACAGACAGACAGACAGACAGACGGACAGCGGAGTCTTAGTAATAGGGTCCCGAAAACGGTGGGCAGTGACTGGAAAAGAATAGTCATGGATAGGACTTTGTGGCGTGTCTTGGGAGAGGCCTACGTCCAGCAGTAGTGGACTGATACCGGCTGATTATGATGATGATATAGCCTTAAATTATATTTACGAATCTTCAAATGTAATGCAGTAATCAATTGTTATGGCCACGCCACTGACCGCATTTTTGATAACCGGTTCTTGTCCATTCAATGGTAGTCTATTTTTTTCTTAGTTGTCTATTATGGTGTGCAAATAATATAATATTTTAATAACACTTATTAGAATATTATGTATGTTAGTCGAATTTCGATCGTTTGGTGACAAACTAGTACGTTTAAATATATACCTATGTATGCTAGTTTGAGACCTATGTATAAACGTGGCAAAGTACTGAAAGTAGATTCTATTTTGCGACACGTATTTTATTACACAAACAGTAATAAAAGTCTCGATGTATTATGCAAAACTTCGCTTTGTGAGGAAATGCTGTAATATTTTAAGTTCTAAGAAACATTTTGTTAAAGTTATTTCGTTGTAATAAAGTTATAATGCTTATTGTTGGTTACAGAGAAATGGTGTGGTATTATCTACTTTTGTAAATACTCGTTGTAAAACTTGTATTGAGGGTATTTTTAAAGCACGATTATTCGATATACTTTCTAGTTATATGCGTAGTAGGTAGGTAGGTATGAGTGGTATCTTTTTTAGGGCATAATATAGATTAGCGTTTGATCACTGACTATCACTCATCTACGTAAGTGACTATAAATCATGGTAAATTATCTATATACATTACCGTGACGATGTGGTCGAGGATGGTAGAGCACTGAGCTGTGAGCACGCTAGGCCTAGTATGGGCGCTTTATTTATTTTTTGCTGAAACTGTATCTGTAATAGGTAGACGTCATCGCTTACCATCAGGCAAGCGTCGTGCTTGTCCTGTTACCTTTTATCATTAAAAAAAATACAGGTGATGAGCCTATCTCAGCAGCAGATACTCAAGAATGAACATGATCTTAATAGCCTCACAACTTCTAGTATAGTTAGTGTAACAATTTTTCGAAATAAACGATTTATTTATTTATCTATACTAATATTATAAAGAGAGAACATTTGTATTTTTGTATTTATGTTTTTTTGTATTTTTTTATTTTTGTATTTTTGTAATGATTTGGCTCAAAAACTACCGTCTACTACTAATACTACTAGGGCCGTCGAATATCATTACGTAAGTATTATAAAACAAAGGCCATCACTGCGTCTATCTGTCTGTTCGCAATAATCTCAATAGCTACTGAACGGATTATCATGCGGTTTACACCAATAGCCAGAGTGTTTATGAGGAAGGTTTAGGTGCATAATTAGTTAAGGTTTTTGTGTAAATTGATTGAAATATGACGATGATTGTTAAATATGTTAATATTTTATATTCGGTGCAACAAACTGATGCAAATGTTGTATGCATAAATGTTCCACCCGTGCGAAGCCGGGGCGGGCTGCTAGTTTCCTATATGCGTTAAGTTTTATTTAGTTATGGCACAGATTATATAATAGTTACTGCGTAAGTTATGGTTCAATAATAGCTGTTATATATTATATTTGAATAATGATGGTCAATGGGTTAAGAACACTGTTTAAATAACAAAAAACTGTGTGTGTGTGCACTTATGTAGATATCTACGCACGTAAGAAGTTATACCAGGCCACACCCCGGACACTCGCTAAATCTCCATACAAACTAGCGTTTTAACGACCGACACTGTGACACCGACACAGACACTACACACGGGTCGTTTTTCTATACGTGCATTTGTGTGCGTGATGTCTAAGGTTGTCGCTCGTAATCACCGTATCACAGATTATATAATAGTTACTTCGTACTTAGTAACTATTTTTTATTCTGTGTTGGGCGGCCAGCCAGAGCTGTACGAAACAATGTCGTGTGTCTTGCTCGCACGTTAGAGCGACATCAAGAAAAGAGAATATAAATACTACGTACCTACATCATGTTTCTAATTGCTGTGTTATAAAAATGTTTAAACGTGAAAGTTTTTTTAAATATTTTACAAATTAAGCGTTATTTACGCACGAGTATACATATATATATCCTTGTTTTATTTATGAAAATGAATTCTAAAATACGAATATGTAGGTAGGTATACTAATATAATTAAGTGTTTATTATATACCTACGTAATAAGAACCTACGTAAATTTGAACCTCCAGTGTCTACTGGTCCCAACATAAATGTATGAAGTTGATGTTCTTCTCTCCGTGAGTAGTATTTGTTCTATAGTCGTACGCGTGTGGCGTCCTTGCTCAGCGCAGCTCCTCGACAGCTCCAAGTCGGTGGCGGGGTGAGGAAGCCCAGAATTGGTGGGGGGAACAGAGTGTCCGTTCTATACGTAGTATTATTATCTTTTCTATGACCAGGCGTTATTCACTCGCTGTTTTTTACCTACCGCGTATAGTCCACGATACAACGGACGACATTCGTATTTTGAACGTTATCGACGTTGTAACTAGGTTCTCGCATGTTTGCCGTCAGAGAGTGCATGTTCTGTCCGTAGGACTATTATTTTATCTGTGGTTATACTTCCTTGACAAAACAAAACAAAATTAACTTCTAAAATTGTATCCTGTGTACCAATATAAGTATTGTATTTGAAGAAATTACGATAAAATAATAAGATTTATTATTATTATTATATTAAATACCTTTGTATTTAATACATTTGATAAAAGATTCTATATTTTTTTATATATCTTATAGGCTAGCATTTGACCACTATCTCACCTGTTGTTAAGTGATGATGCGGTAGAAGATGGTAAAGCACGCTAGGCCTTGAATGGGAACTGGCTCTCAAGGATAGCTGCCGGAACACATTCGATTTTGGCGACAGATTTTCTAACTTGAGGGTGGTAGCTGGCCAGGCGGACACTAGATAGTATCCTACCACCATGCGGCGGTTGTTGGTTTCTTAACGATGTTTTTCATTCACCGGATGGCCACTGTGAAAAGCGCACATAAATTTTTCGATAGAAAAATCCATTGGTGCACGGCGGGGTTTGAACTCGGTATCTCTGGCATCAAAGCCGACCGTTCTCCAGATTACGCCATCGAGCCCTGAATTCGTTATCAAAACTTCTAAAATTGTATCATTCGTCCCAATATACGTATAGTATTTGTAGAAATGACGATAAAATAAATACATAAAGGTAAAATTACAATTGATAAAAGATTCAATTACAAAATGTTTGATGAAAACCCAAAGTACATTAAAATTAAATATTATAATTAATTAAAATGCATTTATTTCGAACAACTTTGACTCATATTCACTGTAGTAACAACGATATACATTCAAACGATATTTTAAAATCAAAATAAACTTATACACGCCTCGCCTGCCTGGAGTCATCGTACGACTTTGTCCCTTTTGCTGTCGAAACGGCGGGACCATGGGGGTCCGAAGCCATAACATTCGTTCACAATTTGTGGCGTTGGTTGAAAGATAGAGGACGAGACCCTCGATCGGGCTGGTTCCTCTTCAAGCAAATTTCCTTAGCCATACAACGCGGAAATGCAGCGAGCATCCTAGGGACATTTAGGCGGGGTTCAGCGTAAAGAGCTCCCATACACATTTTTTTAGTGTTATATTTACATATATAAATATTTTTTTTTTGTGTGTTAGCAATTTTTATTTAATTATTGTGATGTTTAGTTATTATTTTATTTTAATTAATTATTGAGACACTTTTAATTTTTTTTGAAGTTATACTTCTTATGGCGCGATAGAGAAAAATTATGAGAGTTAATTTTTACGATGCGCGCGCACACCGACACCAAAATTTAACATCGTGAAGTTACTTCTAGGTGGTACGATGCGCGCGCACACCGACACCTAAATTCTACACCGTGAAGTTAGTTCTAGGTGGCATGACTATGTTCAAGTTGTATATGTCATATTTAACGTCATATTTTTACGTTAATAAAACCTTTTTTATTTAAATAAAATATTTTTGATTAATTTTAATATTTATCGTTAATCACTACTGCATTTTAGTTTTTTTTTCCATACGCCACAGAAGTATAACTTCTAACGCGTGTACATAACTGTACATAACACATAACTGTACACGCGTTAGAAGTTATACTTCTGTGGCGTATGGAAAAAAAAATAACTAAAATGCAGTACACACACAATTTTTTTTGTATAGAGTATGACACGCAATGTAATGACGAAAAAAACTTATACAAATAATATAGTATTACTTATATTCTTATAATATATATATATATATATTAAACTATGAATAATACATACATGTATTATCATACATATTACTTATATTTTCACAAACGTATGTTTTATTACACACTTGACCACTATCTCACCTGATGTTAAGTGATGCTGCGACCGATGATGGAGCGCGCTTACCCAGAAGATACTATTCACTCATGATTATTTTACTTACCGGAAACACAGACTCAGGCAGGGCATTTATTCCCTGGCGATTCGTATGATGAATGTTTCACGCCAAAACGGCTGAACAGATTGGAATGAAATTTGGGTGACCTGCCCCCGATTCTCAATCATTCGGAAGCTTCATTTTTAATTTTTAATATTGATAAATCCATGAGCTATTTTGTCACAGAAACCTTTCCAAATAGAATCACTGTTTTTTTCGAATTGAAATATCAAAAGAAACCGATTGGAACATTGTAAATTGCAAAGATCCAAGTCGAAGAATAGGCAGTTTCCGAATCCGAATTTGCTTTCGAATGATTGAGAATAATAACTCTGGTTCCAAACAAAAGGTACGAGTTACTTATTATCTCGGTACTTATTGTTACAGATACTTTTAGGGAAGGTAAAGCCGCGAAGCACATCTAGTAGTACCATAAAATCCCAATCGTAATATTGTAACTGTAGTATTTGCTTTATAATTAGCTCAAAACCACAAAAATAAACAATAAACACGTGCTGAATCTCAAACAAACATTTTATCAATTATATTATCACATTTTGCGCTACATCAAGGTTAAATTCCACACAATGCTGAGAACAGTTATCAAATATTTAACGTTTACCGTGTATGATTCATGTATTAGTCATTTTGTATGTGTGAAGTTTGTATGAGTCAAGGGAAGTTCTAAAAGATGTTTCTTAAAGATAATTTCACGGTAGACTGCTTGGTGACATTACAAGGTTTTATAAAGAGGTACTTTAGTTTATTATAAATTAATGAATTTTAAGAAGAAGACTATCATAGAATTCCAGTATAAAAAATACTTAAAATTACCTTTAAATAAAGTTAGTTACAGGGCCAGTTTCACCGGTTCCTAATAATGCGTTAGATAGTTATCTGACACATGACGCCATATAAAAGCTGTCAAAAATCTGTCAGTTTTCTTCATATTAGCGCCATCAGGTACCGGTGAAACAGGCCCTCAATAACATTCAAGCATTTCAAGTAACATTGTTGCGATACCTTACATGTATAACATAAAATTGGTGTTATTATTTATTACATATCTCTAAAATATCTCATAAAAAGCGGCAATAGCCCAATGACTAAGGCGTCGGCCTGGCGATCGAGAGGTCGTGAGTTCGATCCCCACCCATTTCACAATTGACATGAACCCACTCCAGACACAAACATATCGTAAATTGTTAAACACAATCCAAAATTTCATCGTACCGACGGGAGTCAAACCGCACCCCCATATTTAGCATAGTTGGATGGGTTAACAAGACTACTGGTAATGTGCAACCCACATTGCTAGTAAGCTTTTTTAGGGCTCCGTACCCAAAGGGTACAACGGGACCCTATTACTAAGACTCCGCTGTCCGTCTGTCTGTCTGTCTGTCTGTCCGTCTGTCACCAGGCTATAGCTCATTAACCGTGATAGTTAGACAGTTGAAATTTTCACAGATGGTGTATTTCTGTTGCCGCTAGAACAACAAATACTAAAAACAAAATAAAGTTAAAATTAAAGGGGGTCCCCATACAAAAAACGTGTTTTTAAACGACATCTATCTAATTAGTTTCGGCAAAATGACATAGATGGCGCTAGAAAACGAGCCCCGTCTTTCTAGATCGCGACCAAACCAAATATTCTTGGTAATATCATTTATCAAATATATGAGGTTGAAACTCTGTTATGTTTCGTATTGTACGGAACCCTCCCTAAGTGTGCGATAAGAAACGCGATGCTGACTCGCACTTGGCCAGATTTATTTAATCTCTTATCAGGATACGTTGTGTTGTAATGCTATTTTAATACAGCGATTGGCGACCGCGTCATATTGCATTATTGCTAAAATTGAATGCATCACCGGCCATTTCTAGGATTATGTTTTCCTTCAAATTGTGTAATGATGTAATTCCTAGGGTGGGAAGTGTTATGCCTTCTTCTTTTACAATTATACTTACCACCAAACCTAAACACAAAATTATAATTAACGATAACTCGATCAAGTCACTTTTTGAAAACTAAATTAGAAGCCAGCGTCTTAAATGTCCTTAGGTATAAAAAAACCTGTATAAATGTCTAAAAATATAACGTTTCTCTAAAATAGAGCAGTCGAGATAACATTTTGGTTGACGTTTAATAAAAAAGGAACACAGAAACTATCAAATTTCAGTCTCATCCTGATGGTTTAATTTCTTACCAGAATCTGCTTAATTATGATCTTAAAACACACTGCGACAAGGTTTAAAGTGAAATGTATTGTTTAGAACCATTTATTTGATGGCTTCGTAACAATTTCTGACATTTTGTAAGATATTCCCTGGATTGTGTTACCGTAGGTTTGTTTTTATGGAAGCTATCTTTGGAACTATTTTTTGTTGGATGTTTATATTATAAGGTTTCATTGAGCTGGGAAAATAATGGTCGAGTTTTTGTGATGGCCTTGATTGAGATTAAGCGGTATAAAGAATAGGGTAGGCTATCCCATATATGAAAAAAAAAACATGTTGATCTATCTATCTATCCTGCTATCCTAAGCGTCTGTATTAATGTGCGGCTTGTACTATTCATTATTCTGTGGTGCGGCCACGTGCGACTTGGACTCGCGCACCGAGGCTTTCGTACAAACTTAACTTTGCAGTTCCATTCCTAGACCTATGTCTAGATACTGTTCTTGCACCAACCGTAAATAATAAGTTTGTAATAGTAATTTTGTTTTTTTTTTCAGTTTTTTTTCTTATATAAGTGCTTCAACACCTTGCTTTATGCCAAATTTAATAATTCTAGGTCAACAAGTCCCGTCCCATAGGTACATTTGACTTAAACGATCATTCATATCTGTAGATCGCGTTGACTTACAAGTTTCATTTTTTCACAGCTAAAAGATACTATAGCACCGAGTAAGATTTGATGAAAGTTTCAACTTGATGCCTTCACGCGTTCCTGAGAAAAAGAGTCTTGATCTTGACAGACGGACAGACAGAAAGACAGACGGATAAAAAAAAATCCGATAAGGCTTCCTTTTTCCTCTTGAGGTACCCTAAAAAACCCTAAAAAAGAATAAATTAAAAAACATGCTTTTATTTATTAGGAGATTAGATATTTTAGATATTAGATTATTAAGAGATTAGAGATATTAGGAGATAAGAAATATCTATTAGACAAGCTTATTGCATCTTTCATATATAACAATAAATCAAAATTTTATGCAGAAGATGATAAAACATTACATTATATGAACTTTACTTTAGATTTTCTAAAAGAAAATAATATGATAATTATAACGTGTTATCTTTGAAATTATTACGCTACACACCTAAATGATAATTAAGGTTTAAAATAAAACGGCCATAAAACCTTAATCTAAACGACTATGAAATTATGTAAATCAGTAAATAAATATGTCAATAAAAGTTACAATAAATCGAAGTCTTAAAATGAAATCACGATACAAGTATGAGAATTAACCGAAATTCGTAATAACGTCTACTTAAAACGAATTCTAAAACATTAAAATACTCTTCTGAGACGATATTATAGATTTTAAAAAAGAAGCAGCATTAACACGTATGAAACACCGTTGATTAATGATAATCATAACGATCTCCTATTTCGATATGTAAATCTCGAAACCAGTTGCGCAACTCAACAGCAACTCTTTGATATCTTTAATGCCGACGTAAAATGCAATGTTGTCATACTTTAAACAGATACGGAGTTAACAAACGAGGATAAGTAACGCAACGATGAGGAAACAAGAATGCTCACTTGTATATCAAAATTATCGCTTAAATCGGAACACGACACTTCTGATAATAATGCTTTCGCAGAATCGTCGGATTCATTTTTATCCCGAAATGTTTTCTTATCTATAGCACTTAAAGTTGGAGCTTTATCAAGAAAAACCAAAAGATATGACAGTGTATTCATTGAGAACACGAGCATTGGTTGTAAAATCGTTGTAAATTTTATGAACCGGTCCCCTATAGGTCTAGTGCTCCGTTCGAACTTCGTCAGATTCGTCCAATTGTCTTCATGAATAAATTGATGCAGATTAATAAAGTGGTCGATAAGTGACGTCGGATCGCACGGTCTTATCAATAACGTTTCACTTGCAACCAGCTTCGGCAGTTCCTTCGCGACGGGCTCCTCGCGCGACCGCATTTTATCGACCATCGATATTTTATTATCAACATCGTCAAATTAATTTGATAAGTAACCCACGCAAACGATTAGACAACATTCATCAACGAACAGAAGTGACAGGTGGAATTTTATAGCTATTTAGAGTTTAAACGCGATGTGAATTATGGAAATGCCGTGTGAAAAGAATTTGTGAATAGAAAAATAAAGTGGTGCCTAAAATAAATCTGACTAATGCAGAGATGACCGTGTTTGAGTCTTATGGAGTGTTTTACGTGCATCGTTCTGATGGGAAATTGTAAGTAGCAATATTTATAAAAACACACTTTTTAGAAAGCAACAGACATGTTAACTAGTAATAATAAATATTATCAATCGTATTTTCTTGTAGGACGAAATTATGAGACAGTTCCAACGACATATTAATGTGTCATAATAATTTATTATTATGCAATGAAATATGACATCGATTTCCTTTGAATGATTAGAAAGCTGTAAAACACATGTTACCAATCTTGTGTAAACAAATTTAATAAAGACAGCACATCTCTTTGTTGCATGATGTTTTATGTTCTTGACCCTTTTTAAAGTTTAAGGGCTATAACATAAAAAATCTTTCGTTGTCAAGGAAATCATCGAAGACAACATTTCTCAAGTTAAACATTTTAAATTATTCAGAGTAGTTTTTATCGAATTAGAGTTGGTAACTTTCAAACTAGAGAACGTAGAGAAAATGCAGGAAGGCATAGACTGATTTTTTGTTTTTGACAACGTTTGCACGTCTAGGCATCTTAGTTCTTGTTAGATACCTATATCATGTGTCTCACATTACTGGTTACGCATTCCTCCTCATGTTTATATAATTAAAGAGTTGAAGCCAACCATAAGTTACATAATTATCATGTGTATCATCGGTCCGTAGGGCCACAATGGGCCATTGTCTCGCTGATGCTTATGGTGCCAGGGTCCTACTGTCACTATCGTGTAAAATATTAAGTGATGCCGGGTAGGTGATCATAAGTATTTTTTTTATCCTAGAATGTGTATCTATTAAATGTATAAAGTATTCTCTTCGTAGTAGTTCGGTTAGTCTTCAACTATAGCCAATTTTAAACCCAGTTAAAGTCGAGAAAAAGCTTAGCTTGTATAGGACAATATAGGACTTGTATAGGTCACAGGTCCGAATTTTAAAGCGCGGTAGTTTTTTTGTTGCATTTAATTATTTGGTACGGAAAACTTTAATTTCGCCAACAGTTTTTTATTTTCTTTAACTAAAATCTGATATATACTATATACATATAGGTACGTGCTCTATGTCTCTTCATTTGGCTTTTTTGTCTTGGCTACATTAAATATGTCGAATATGGTATAGGAGTCCGTGGAGTCTGTCGTGTGCTATATTTTGGTGTGCCAATAAATACATCAGTTAATTTTAAATAGCATTGCAGTTAGCAATGTGTTGACTTCACAAATGATCTCTTCAATTGGTATAAATTGTTTGGAATGCTCAGGCGACGGAAATATGTAAATGTATTATTGTATGTATGGTATACCTAATAATAACGTGAAATTTTTCTTCGTTGTTAAGTGTTACGTTAATCTTAATGCATTAATGTTTTTAACCTTTTCAATTTCTGTAAGATGGTATATAAAATATATTTGGAATCTGATATCTGATATAGATCTATGTATAAGTATAGAAAGTATGTTTTACGTTTTCTCCGACTGCCTGAATTCCTTATCAACTTTACTTAAATTTGGTAATAAAAAGTACACCGATTATGTGAAGAAAAAGCAGAGAATTTGATTAAATTATTTTTAAATTTATTATTTACTTTCAAGTGACAAGCTCAATATATTTTATATACCGTAAACTTGTTTTATTTGAAAACTTGATTCACTTAAAAAATACCTTATTATGTGTGTAACATTTTAAGATAGGTATTGTTAGATTTGTATGAGATGGTAACCACTGGAAACAAAACGGTAGCAAATTGCTTTTAAACTAATAATTTTGATACAAGCAAAGATAGCTTGATAACTATTGTTTATCATGTTTTGATAATATCAGTGATTAGACAATTTAATTTTGCTTTTAATTTTTTTTATTTGTTATGTCATGTATTGAAAGTTTTTTTTTGATATTTTTAATTTGTCGCGATCAATAAAAAGGACAATTGGAATCTAGTATAAACTTCTCATTTTTATTAGAACCTGATAAGAAACCTATAAAATACCATCAACGTCGTTATAATATTTCAATAGTTTTACTCAATATTTTGGATTGGTTTATTCTTACCTGCCTCTTGAAGACAACTCTTTTTTAACCGACTTCATTTTCGACAATTAGACTGTATTTTTTATTGTTATATTTGTTACCTCGGAACTCCGTCAAATCTAAACCGATTTGAAAAAATATTTTTTTTGTTTGAGAGATTATGCCTTCCGTTTGGTCCCAATCAAATTTTATCGAGATATGACAATTATCTCCGGAGATAAGGAGATAAACAATATAAACAAATTTGATATCTTGACGATATGATAGATTCTAATTGTTTTGAAGTAATATAAGTATAATATGTCAAATGCCGATACCATCGGAATGTAACGGTTTGGATATTTTATGTATCTGTAACGATCTTAAATGATGTCTCGTGTCGCCCTTTTATCTTATCTGCGCTTGTTATTAGTTGTAGGTATTATTATCTATACCTAGGCCTAACCTCTTCGGTTGTTGTCTTTTGTCCCTGATCCAAATGTGAAGTGTCTATCGTCACTTTATTCTCTAGAGACTTGTCCGTAATGATATCGATTGGACCTTGGCATGGTTTAGCCTTTTCACTTTTCTTTTTTTACCGGCTCTTAGAGGTTATCGATTAGTCACGCCTATTTATTTTATTATTAGTATTTGGGTTTGGTCATTTTTAACGGGTTTAGACGATGAATTGAGTGCAGTTTCTCAGCTATTTGTGTAGTTCTGGATATCGTTTTCTAGCCTATGTCTATTGTGTATATAGGGTTAATTGTTCAAGTGGGCGTGGATGGCCAAATCTGAAACTATAAGGAATATCAAAAAGTACTCAAAGGAGTCTCGGTTCCAATTTTGATGAAAATTAAAACTGCATCATTGGATTTTTGAAAAATCAATATTCCTAGTCAGGAATTGAACCCGATGATTTTGAAACAAAAAAACAGATTCTGTATTATTACATCATTTTATAGTGTCGCTAATAAGGAACGAATATGGCATAATATATATCAAATAAATCGATATCATCCGATCAAGGTTAGATCTTAAATTAAAGTGCTCAATATTTATAAATTAACTAAATCCAAAAACTGAAAAATCTAAGCTCAAATAATTAAGATATTTTCATTAAAACCTAAAGTATGTTCGTATCACTGGCTAAAATTTTACAATATACTCAAAGTAAATTATAAAGACCGATTTACAAATAGTGTTACAAAGTAGGTGGCCAATTACTCAAATTCTAGATTACTTCGACTCCAATGACATATTAATAAATGTCCATCATAATTAAGGATCCTTTGTCGAACTAACTAACAAAGTAGGTCGTAGGTATCGTAATTTCCATTTAACTTACTGATAGACTGACTAGTACGCTAGAAAGCATTAGAATCGGTTCTGATAAATGTATTTTTACTAATGGTAGTACATTTTGTATTATTGTAATTTGTATTACACGTAATAAATACACCTAGTACAGTATGTCGGTCTTCAATTCGCGAGTGAATAGGTATCTTCTGGGTTTAAGCACGTTTCATCATCTATCGCATCATCACTTAACTTCAGGTGAGGTAGTGGTCAAGTGTTACCCGTTTCGGTGTAAAAAAAATTAAGAGTTTAAAAGCTTAAACAACCGACTTCACACATGCCGCATCAGTTTCAGTAGCAAGTTTTGAATGTTATTTCCATATCTCTGAAGATACTCAACAGATCTCAATGAATCGCATGATGGGACCACCGTCACAGAATAAATAGTATATGTATGACTGCCAATATATACGATATTAATTGACGATTCGAAGTAAGCTGAAATCAAGTTTGTCTAGAAGTTAAAGACGAGGCGATGTATTACACCCAAACTAAATGCAATCTCTATAGTGCAACTATCATAATTATTATTATCCTAATATTTAGAACTTTACTGTACGCATTGAAAAACAAAGAGCTTAATTTTTTCTATCCTTGTCCACAGGCCTGTTCAAAGGCTCCACGACCACGCTAGACGGCATCGGTTTGCGGCCGATGCCAGCCGAACGTCCCAAGACGCTGCGCAAACTCAAGTCGGTGTACGACTCCTCGCCCACCGAACCTCCTCATAGCGTCTCCAATGGGATCGAGAGGAACACCAATGGAGTCGAAGAAGAGGTCAGAAGAAGGAGTAATACGACTAGTTCGACGCAGAGCGGAGAAAAGTCCCTGTCGATACTTAGTCCGTTTGATGAGCAGGTGAGCCCTTCATAATCATCAGCATACTTTTTTTGATGTTATACATCTTTTTAGGGTTCCGTACCGTACCGTTCCGTTACAAGATCAATTTCCTGTCTGTCTGTCTGTCTGTCCGTCTGTCCGTGTGTCACCACCGATTTTCTCAGAAACGGGTGGACCTAGCAAGTTGAAATTTATACCAGATACAGAAGTCTATAGTCCCTATTAGGTGTATAAAAATCAAGGTCCTGAGTCAACACGATAAAAAGATATCGGCAAATGTAGATTTTCGCGAAAACTTGTAAGTACCAAAATTTACCTTAATTTTCAACTTTATATTTTTTGAAAATTTTCCCTTACTTGTGCTGTAAGACCTTGCTTTTGACCAAAATTGACAATTCTAGGTCTACCGGAAGTACCCTATAGGTTTTGGGTCGAAAACCTATAAGGTACTTCCCGTTGACCTAAAATCATGAAATTTGGCAAGAAGCAAGGCACAAAATAAAGGATAAATTCCAAAAAATTAAAAAAGTTGAAAATTAAAAGGTATCCCCATACATACATAGTTAACGCCAATAAGGTAGGCCTCTGAGTTATATGGGCGCTCATACAATTTAGAGGTCTAGCCTAATTGGTACCACCAACGTTGGTACGGAAGCCTCGGTGGGCGAGTCCAACTCGACTTTGCCGGATTTTTTTTTTATGATATAGGTAGCAAACAAGAAAACGGCCCTAATGGGTAGTGGTCACTATCGCCTATGACCACTTGCAACTAAGGGTTTCACTCATGCGTTGCCGATCTGATTCTGATTTCATAAGCCTTACCTATGGCCCGCCACCTATGGCCCGCCACTGAACTCGATCTTCAGCTCTTTGTTTCCAACCACTGCCAGCTTGCCCTTACTGGTGATTCCTTATCCTATCATAATCCGTTAAGAGGGGTTAATATTAAAAAATCTGTTACTAGAGTCTGTCTGGCCTAGAGTGAGACCACAAATAGGGAAACGTAGAACTCTGCTGCGGTAAACGTGTGTCTCTACGTATGCCATACTATATGGTACCTACGTAGTACGTACCATATCGTAGCACAAATCGTTCGATCTTGAAGCTTTGCGTGTAAAATTCAATGCCTAGTCGCGTGAATTCCAGATCGCTATAGTATAGAAACCTGTTGTAAGACAAGAGGTGCACTTTATTTTAGAACCACATTTGAATTTATGCGGGAAGTAGGATGTGCATGAAATTGCAAATGTATCCAGTTGATGACACATCCTTCTAACAACAAACGAAATGAAGTACTCAAAGTATAATTAGTAGCATTGTGACAAAGGCAGGAAACGAATATTATCTTTTCAGTGTCGTGCCACCTCTGGTTTCTTATCTGCCAGTATGAGGAAACAGTTTTTGAAATGTTTGTTACATCGCCTCAATTTTCGTTCATCTATCGCATGTCGCCAACATGCATGTCGCATTACAGCCGGTGCTGATTGGTGGATATAATGTATGACATTTAGGTCTAGCTGTTATTGGCAGCACCAATATTTGTAATATGGCTGCGGAATATATACATGTATACAAATACATGCTAAAGTGTCATGTCAACTGCTGTCATAGTAGCTAGCTACCACGGAGGATTTATTTATGCTAGCTATCATAGCTACACATAAACAAAAAGTTTCACATGCATCGTGGTTTCATAAAACCACACCACACTGTTTTTTTTAATCAACTTTTATTTAGGGGTTTTTGCTTAATAAAGTTATGACAGCCTCGTATTAGCTTAAATTGATTTAAAAGGTATATTGACGTATACTTACGCCACTTACCGTGCTTACACGATGTCTATAATATAATGATTGGCAGTGTTTTACATATGTATATATTTTGCGTTAGTTCCACACACCTTTTTGGGTTATCTACTCGTATTAACAACAATGTAACGAAATACATCCAAGACTCTCTCATGACCGCGATCTTTCAAATCAAACAAAGTAAATATATTGTCACTGCCACACATTATGACACATGCGGGTGGATGCCCCTTTTATTTTTTACTTATGTTTTTTCCATCATTCATAAAGTTATATTTTGTGATAATGTCGTAGTAGTGTCGCTATGCAGGTAGGCAGGTGTACGGCAGATGTATTAAACGTTGTGCGCAAAACCTAACGGAAGCGATAAGTCTCGAGCGTGGCGTTTTTACTTTATTTTTATCGGGGTGAAAAAGATAGGCTATGAATACATTAAAATATGACTCACATAAAAAATAAACATGGTTATACTTAAGCCTGGTTTTGAGAAGGTTTCTTAAACGACGCAGGTGATAAAATTATATGAGATACTCGTTTGCCAGAGCTTTCCGTGCGAAAAACTCAAAACGTATATGTTTAGGCATTTTATATAGTATTTAATATGTTTAGTAATTTAGTGGCTCACATAAGGGCTTTTTCGAACTCCTTTGACAAATAATTTGGACACCCCGTTGGCGTAACGAAGTCATATAGATTATATAGCATTATGTATATCGAAGTTCCGCCTGACTTGCTAACTAAAAGTAGCTTACCGGCAGCACACAGACGCACATCAGATCATTATATCTGGCCCTAGCGTGTTCACCATCCTCAACCACACTATTGTTTACCAACAGGCGAGATAGTGGTCAAATATAAAAAAATCTACCTGCGAGGCGTTTTTTCTAAATATGACGAAAACTTAAATATACTGTGTGTCTATATAATAATCTTATTAGTATTTATTATAATCCATCTGATTTAATATTTTGTCTAACAGGAGGAATGGGCCAAGATCTCCGAAATAATGGCCTCCTTCGGCAGCAAGCTGGTTCGAGAGTCAGTGTTTGTTTCTGAGCTGGAACAAGAGTTCACCTCCAGGCTCGGCCTGAGCTGTTCCGAGTCCAGTCTTAGCCCATCTGTGGCTTCCAACCTTGGTCTGTGGCTGTCTGGCATGGGTCTCCATGATTATGAAACTCTGTTCCTCGAGAGCGGCTATGACGATATTGACTTCATTGTAAGTATTGCTGATTGTAACTATCATGGTTAACATTAACATAAAGATTTTTTTTGAAGCCACATTATATTTAAAATAGATATAAAACACTAAACAAATATAACAATTGCTCCATAACCATAGTAATGTGGTTACGAAGTAAACATCGGTCTAACACGGTCCCCATAAATAATGATATAAATCGATCTAAAACTTCTTGTGTACTATATAACTCAAAAGTGTACTATATTAAAAAAAAAATTTTTATAGCATTATATGATATTTTGTTCAAAAATCTGTATCCGTATGAAAATAATACAATTTGTCTCATAATAAAACTTTTAAATTTTATTTCAGTTGTACATGCATAATGGTGGTATTTTTTAATTCATAATCCGAACTTTACGATATGAGTGTATTAAAAAGTATTATAGTACACCTAGTAAATGAAACAATATAGAAATGGTATGAGAATATCGAGATATCATCTCATATGTGCATATATACCTAATTCATACATACATAACATCAGTAATTTTTATTACGACCATTAAGATAAACAGACAATAAAAGCAAACCTTACAAATTCATTTTATTTGTTTCAGAATGGCGTATTAGACGAGAATGACCTTCGTGAAATGGGAATAGAAGAAAACGATAGACACAAAATAATAGAGTCATCGAAACAATTACCTCTTAAAATAACTGAAATAAGCAATAACCATAACAATAATAATATAAGTAATAAAAACCAAAATGAATCTGTAGACGAGTGGTTAAGGCAAATAAATCTAGAACTATATAGCGATACGTTTAGAAAACACTTGTATATTGATATGGATAGAGTAAGAAGGATTTGGGAGGTAGAACTGACTGCTGTACTAGAAATTCAGAAAGCTGGACATAGGAAAAGGATACTGGCTTCAGTTTCTGGAGAGCACAATGGACCTACCAATCATATGGAAGATATTAATACTGATCTCAATACTTTGGTAAGTTAAATATGTAATTTCATATTCGTACACATTTTACAATTAATTCTCATGCAAAATTCCTTAAAATAATTTTCATCAATAATATCACCACATCGTATTGTATCTATAAAATTTTTAACCGACTTAAAAAAATGAATTTCGAATTCGACACGTATGTAATATTATAATTTGATTACGTGTCCAAATATTTGATTATTTAAAAAAAACTTATAAAAGGTGGTACGATTTCCATACAAAAGTGTAATGCAAAAAACTTGCACTGAAATCACATCTGTTGGTCTTAATGTATAAAATTATTTATATATGAAAAATTTTATTGATCTAGATAACTTAATTGAATATTAAGAAATAATTATGAAGGTACGGACACACCGCGGCGTCCTGCATGCGCGATCTAGGCGGCGATCAGATAGCGCAGTAGTATTTGTACCGACTGGTTCACACCACACTAAATGCGATCAGAAAACAATTGAAAAGTACTGAGAACGCACCCGCAGATCGCGGGACGCCGCGGTTTGGCCGTACCTTAAAAGACAAAGTAAAGCTCAAATAAAAAATGTTCTTTACCCCATTTTTTACACATATGTATTTGTGCATTATACTTTATAATGGAAAACATACCAACTTAAATAACCCTCACGCTTTTGATTGCACAATGCGTCTGTTCCTTATTTTTCAACATGCACATACAAATCTCGTATAATGCAGACCACACATGTTATGCATACACACCTTTAACTTTTGCAAATTATTTTACCAACCGAAACAGCGGTTATTGTATTCGCTTCTGTTATTATCTTATCGACGTTTGCAGAATTTTAATAAGCATTTGATTTTGTCGCAATTTGCATTCTATGGGTTTTGTTGCTTAAGTATTGGATTCACGCATTTAAAACAAATATTTCCTATATTGACCAACTTTAAGTTTTATCTACTGTGGTGAACGTTATTAGCAACAATCTTGAATTAAGTTTTTGGCTTATAATTAGGGAGTAAACATTTTACACATTATTACAAATTAAAGAAGCGACCGAAGTAAATAAAAACTGAACTGAATTATCATATTAAGGCGCTGTGTGTCGCCGATTGCTCTTTTGGAAATGGAAAGAAATAATACTTCTGAACAAGCCACGTCTTTAATTTTTATATATAAATTTCTTAACGTTCGTACCTACATTCTAGTTAAGCTGAAACATAATACTTAGCAGAAACTTTACTCGATAAAAATCATAATTCTAATGATGTTATGGTTCTGTTATGGTTTATATAATTATATAAATAAAGGCTCTTTATATATTACTATTTATTTTATTATAGGCCTTCTATACTTTCATCAGTCCTGGATTCAAATCCCGGGCAGGTTAAATAGGTTTTGTATGAATTTTTATTCTCGTCTCCTGCATATTTTTGTGTACATATGTATTTTAGTGTCTGTTTATAGACAGACTTGTCTTCATTTATTAAGCTTTACAATACTGTACAATACTTGGTACTTTCATTCGGTTGGTAACCCTGAACCAACCAGTTGCCTATCTAAACTACGTTAGTGAAATAATTAAATAGAATTGGATATACGCACTTTTTGGACTTTGAAGCACTGAATATACATAGGAATATAACCTAAGATTGCTGCAAGGTACTCCTATCACACCGGTGAGCTGCATTTTTCTCCGAATATATATTCAAAACCGGCATCTGACCAGTATTCACAGTTTGAAATTCACGCACACAGACACAACTTAGCACCAAAAATATAATCACGATTCGATATTGCATGTGTGAGCGCAAGCAACCGCTGTATTACCAATACTTCCTTACACTGACAGCTCCTGTCATTGTCAATAGTGACAACCACACTGACACTTGTGACTCCGCTGACAGATCGTCAGTGTTGCCAACAGAAGAAAATTTAGAATCGCATAGACTACACAAACACCAAACTCTCTTTGGATACACCAGGTGGCGCTACAAGTCGGACCTAATTTAATAACCGCGAAAATGAACTGTGAAGGTTGTAAGTGTGGTATCATGTCCGAGAACCATTTGAAGTGTCATATGTGCTACGGTACATATCACTTTGAGTGTCTAAATATAAGAGAGATTCAATTTGCAACACTTACCTTAAAGTTTCGAGCTACATGGACTTGCCCTGAATGTGTTAATGTAACACAACGCAAAGGCTTAAACCTTAATACGCCTGTACGGAAAAACCTAGTCCCTTGTGTGGAGGATTCAATGGATATGTCATGCGACATTTTAGACAAGAGTGAGTCCCCAACTTTACCAGCGCCATCAGAAGGAATCCCAGCGAATAAGTTCACTGAACTACTTGACACAATTCATATGTGGCGAAGTGACATGAATGCCAATATGCTGAATATAAGGGATGATATTAAAAGTACCCTATCAAACATACAGACCGTGATGAAAATTGTGCGAGCAGAGCAGGCAAGCCTGAAACAGAGCGTTGTTGGTATACAGTCGGAAATTAAGACACTACAAACCTCAGCGCAGTTTCAAGCGGATGAAAACAGCGCTTTAAAGACCCGGGTAGATGAGCTCGCTCATGCAGCATCCCTACAGACTGCCTCTTCGTACTCCAATCTAGAGCTTAAAATTGATGCTTTAGAACAACAGGCAAGGCAATGTAATATAGAGATTTGCAATGTCCCTGAACGACGCAACAAAAACCTTATCAACATTGTCGAATCCATCGGATCAGCTATTCGCTGTCAATTGTCTCAAAGGGACAAAGTAGCGGTCCACCGAGTACCACCAGCTCAGCAGGGTGGCGACAGACCCAAAAACATTATTGTCAAGCACTCTACTCGCACCCAAAGAGACATCAATATTGGCGGCGTACCGCAAGGTCAAGTCACTGAATTCTGACCAAATTGGTATCTCCGGAAATAATACACATACAATATACTTAAATGAACAGGAACTGTCTCACATTAAAGAAAAAGCATTTATTTCGGAGAACCCGCGAAGTTATACAGGGGCTGCAATTTCAGCACGTATGGATCAAAAACGCCACAATCCTTGTACGGGAACGAGAAGATAGTCCCGCAATCGTCATACGGACCGAATCTGACCTTACGAAGCTCAGAAAACCACGTACTAATAACCTGCAAAACTAAGCTTGGACTGCTTTTTAATTTTTGTATATTGTTCAACTCATATAAAATACGATGGTTTATTAGTTTGTATCCTTTCTGTGAATTGCCTTTTGTTATTGTAGGTTCTACCATTCGCATCCTATCCATCTTGGTGACTCGTATGGTGCATCGTGACACGGACAACAAACCAACATATTATATACACTTTATAATATATATCATTTTACCTACATACTATCCACTTATGGCTCAGTTAAATACCCTCAATGACAGATATAAAAACATATTCTACAATCTTCATAATAGTATTTTTATGTTAAGCAATATGCAGTATTTGCATAATATTATAATCAATATAATACCGCAACTATTAGATGGATTTATTGTTTTTCTATCTCGTAATGGATAAAGCCCATCATACAAATCACTTAACCGTCTATTACCAAAATTGTAGAGGGATGCGTACTAAATTGCACACCTTATATATGAACATCCTTTCTAATTCATACGACATCATTCTTCTCACGGAAACATGGCTGGTGCCTGACATCGAAAATTATGAATTTATTGACAAACGTTACATTGTTTATCGATGTGACCGTGATCGCAGTGCTACGAACAAAAAAGAAGGTGGAGGTGTTTTAGTCGCCGTGCTACGCGGCTTGAAATCGACGTTGTCTAACACTTCTAACTTAGCGTGTCCACAATTACCAAAGTACATTGAGCATATACTCATTGATATACCCGTCATAAATGACAACTCTAAGATACACGTACTAAGCGCAGCCTACATCCCACCTCGAACACCACCCGATGTGTATGAAAGCTACCAGGACCATTTACAGGATTACATTATTAACTCCAATACTGAAAACTTTTATATATTAGGCGACTACAACATCCCTGACATGGACTGGATCACCGCAACGCCTACATTAACTATAGATACTAATACCAATACTCCTTGCCTCGTAAATGGTGCAGGTTCATCCCTATTATCGTCCTTATTACTGAATTTCATTTCAACCATAAATGCATCACAATATAATCATATTCCAAATAGTAACGGAAAAATATTAGATCTATTTATTTCCAACACACCTGTCTCTATCTACGTTACCACAGACCCGTTTCTTGTATCTGATCCTCACCATCCACCGTTCGTTGCTCTCGTTAAATCACGGCATCAATATCAACCTATGAAGCGACAAACCATTACCAAATACAATTTTTACAAAGCAGACTTTGACCAAATTAACATTACAATTAAAGACACTGAATGGGATGCAAACTTGCAAAATCTGCCATCGGAAATGGCGATCGATAAATTCTACAATATCGTTGATAACATTGTAATACAACATGCGCCATTAGCTAACTCTAGGGTTACTGGTTTCCCTGTTTGGTTTTCTAGATCCCTAATCAGGTGTTTTAGGAGTAAGCATAAAGCGAGGGTAAATTGGAAAATATATAAAAACAAAACAAACTATGACAAATTCGCTTTACTTAGAACCCAGTTTAAAAAGTTATGTGACGAATGTTACTCAAAGTATATAACTACTGTCGAGGACAGCATATCTCAGAACGTTAAACATTTTTGGACTAATATATCGAACCGCAAATCGAATTCAGAAATCCCCTCAACAATGTTATATCAAAATATAGATTCGAACGATCCTATCCAAATTTGTAATATGTTTTCAGACTTTTTCCAGTCCGTCTTCGAACCAAACTATCTTAATATTTCAGAATGGCAACCACCACTCAGTACAAACGATTTTTTAATTTCCGATATTTATGTTAGTGAAAACCAATTATCGAAAGAACTCCAACTATTAGATATTTCTAAAGGTCCTGGACCTGAAGGCTTTCCTTCGTTATTTTTAAACAGACAGCCAAAACAATTTGCCTACCGTTACATATAATTTATAACAAATGTTTGTCTGAAGGTGTTTTCCCCGATGTATGGAAGCGTGCCAACATTACCCCAGTACATAAAAACGGATCCAAACATGATTTTGAACAATATCGCCCTATTTCAATATTGTCAACCTTGTCGAAACTCTTTGAAAGGCTTATTCACAACCAAGTTTACCCAATACTACATAACACCATCATACAAGAACAACATGGCTTTGTTAAACGTAGATCTACAACAACAAATCTACTTACATTCACTAATTATTTATTTCAAAGCATTGATGAGGGTACACAGGTGGACGCTGTTTATACAGACTTCAAAAAAGCTTTCGACAAGGTTGATCACGAAATTTTACTTAACAAGATAGCTTACAACGGGATACGTGGGAATATGCTACGGTAGTTCACATCGTATATATACAATAGGACTCAAACGGTCGTAATTAATGGTTATCAGTCAAACTGCATACGAGTAACATCTGGTGTGCCTCAGGGCTCTATACTTGGACCATTATTATTCATACTTTACATAAATGACATCAAAAACTGTTTAAAAAATACGCAATTTCTTTTATATGCAGATGACCTCAAAGTTTACAAGACTATTAGAACTAAAGACGATTATACTTTACTTCAACACGACCTAGATAGATTAAATTAAATTTATTTATACTTTATGCAATAGTCCTCTAGTACAAGCAGAATCTCTGCGAGACTTAGGTGTGCAGCTGGATTCCAACCTGTGCTTAAACGAACATGTTGATAAAATAGTTAATAAAGCATTCAAAATGTATGGGTTCGTAATGCGATCTACTTTGGACTTCAAGCAGCCATCCACATACCTATATCTTTACAAAACTCTTGTTCGCTCACAACTAGAATATGCTGTAGCTGTATGGAACCCCTTTTACAATAAATATAACAATACAATTAAAGAAAACGTAAATTCTTACGTACAATGTAATATAGATGCCACAAAACCTTCTATTTGTCCTATACCCAGTTGCTTAACAAATATAAAATGCTGTCTGCTGCTTGAGTCAAGACGTATATGTCTAGAAACTATAAACCTATACAAAATTGTTAATAACTACTTCGACTGTATAAATCTTGTTAGAAGTATGTGTTATGTTGTGCCAAGAGATTCTCAGAGGCGTGAAGCACGCTCATATCGCCTGTTTGCGCTAGAAACTTGTCGTACAAATAGTGGACAACGTGTCCCTATTCTCCGAATGGTAGAATCTTACAATGACAATTTTATTGATACAGACATATTCTCGTGTAATTTAAGTCAATTCAAAGTAGCAGTTTTGCAAAGATTGTTGCAATAATAGCCTGTTACTTTGTCATTTAGTTAAATATTATGTTCATTTTTATTTATTCATATGTATTATGTATGTTATAAAGAAATAAGTTAAAAATAGTTCAAATTTAATGTTATTTTATTCGTCAATTGTAATAATTTATCATCTGATTGAGTAAGGGATACCTTAACCGATCCACTTTTTTAACTGTATATAAGCTGTGAATAGCGTTGTGGGCTGCATTATTACTAAAATTGTATAAATTGTACCATATTGTTTAATATTTATAATGTAGCTGTTTGCTTTTCCTAATAAAGAAAATAAAATAAAAATACAATACAATACAAAACATATGCCCATATGCGTTTATCAGCATTGCACGTGTTCCTACAATTACAATATCATTATAATATTGTAAGTGTGATGATCACAATGAATCAAGAAGTGATCATCAATGCAGTAAAGTGATTAATCTCAATCACTGTGCTTGTAAAAAGGATTTCCTGTGATTTTAAGAGCGATTGTGAGGGCACAGTAAGGGAGTTACTATGACACCACCAGGCGTTTAACTGAATGCAGCTGTAGACGATCGAGTGTATTCAGTGTATCCACACCTCTGCATTATATTAATTTTATTTTTCAAACTTTCGCTATTATGTTGTTATTTTTATATACTATTGGGACGATTTACACACATTTAAATTAAATGTTAGGGGAAAAGAATTGTTTAAATTTTAATGCTGTAATTTCATTAAAATTCTAATTAAATTTTTATTTTAATGGTTTATAAGATTACTAAATGTAAGTAATCTATTTCAGAATAAATAAATTATAACATTTCGCATTATATGATATTTTCAAATAAGTTATTTAACATTATGTCTATATTAGGTCATTTATTATTCAACGTTATGGTGAACTTAAATCCCACAAATGTATGCTAGAGTACACTGTTAAGTCAAATAGCATAACAATAACAAACAGTCAACTTTGGAATCAACATTTTATTAATTCCATTAAATTTTATCTGAAACGGTACCCTTAAACTCGACGCCCCAGCCAATTTCATGTCATTCTTAAAGTACCTGGTGATATCCCATAAATTTTATTATTATATCAGCTGTTGACGGTATGAAAACATTATTATGTCTCTTTTCCTTATATTATCATTATTATTCACAAGACGCTAATAAATATTCATGGCCAATATAAAATATATTACTCAGGTCAGTCTGCTTATTTGATCCTGCATTAAATATAAGATCATTGAATATATTTTAAGAAGCGTATTCAGATCAGAATCGATATATTAAGGATGCAGTGTATGAAGTACATTTATATTTTATTAAAATATATATAAATTCAATACACCAGCTTTCTTAGTCGAAGAGAAATGTCGTTCCATATTTCAACTTGCAAATGTTAAGATCTTGAATATATTAAAATATTAGTTTCAATAAAGTGTTGAGTTTACATCGTCAATAACTTTGCGAGGAATACGACAGTGTTGAATAGTGCAGTAATATTTTCACCTGATTTAAGCAAAGATTCTGCTAAAAGTTTTAAAGTTTAAAAAAAATTGTCATGGATCCTATTTTCTCTGTTAAAAAAAGTAAAGTGGTAGTAAAGTAGGTTTGAAAAAAGTAAATCTGGGCATTAGTCAGAGAAAAACTATGCAAATTGAGGTAGCAATTTGCATAGACAGTTAGGACATTGGACAAATTTGCATAGTCGAGCATACGATGACTATCCTGTGCTCTTTCTTATATAATATAAATCTGTTTAAACCCAATCTGAAGTTAGTGTAATGTGAAAAAATCAAAGACACTTTAAATGAGAAAGAAGGGTACTTATACATTGATGTATACTCGTATGTACTACGTACCAGATGTGGTGTAGCGAACTAGCTCCTATGTTCAAATAAAAAGTAGTGCTGAAACTACATCTCGCATAGTTTAGCGTAAGTACTCCTCACGCTCGATCGCGCGCTGCTCGGCACGTAAGTCAGTTTATGATGGGCGCCTCTGATTTACATGTACCTCGATGTACCTATATCAAAATTTAGCACCTGTTGAAATAAATAACAATGGAAAGGCATTTCCACGATTTTTTTATTTTCTATGTCTACATTCCCCGTGTTTAGCAGTTTTCTATTCTTTACATTAAGAAACAACACCAACAAAAATGGCGGTATCGATCTTTAATATTACGATACTTTTATTAATATTAATAATTAATAATCCATCATTGATCGCCTCATCACTTAACATCAGGTGAGATGGTGATCAAGGGCTACCCAGATCGGTATAAAAAAAATAAAAAAAAACTTTTGCAACTTACTCTTACCAGATTACAGTTAATGTTCAACTCAGTGGTATATTTTTCTATATCCCCATTAAAAGCTTCAACCACTTTAAATCCAATTCCAATGAAGTGAGCCTATCCACCGATGATAACACCTTGGGGCGTTACCTAGCTACCCCGTCGCACGTGCGTGTTCATAATTAACGCTAGATGAGCAATTTGTCGAGACTAGCCATTTTAATCTCTTCACTGATTTTAGGGAGCTTTAAAGATGAGGGACGAGATGCGAGTATAATTGATGTGTTACTAATATTGTCGGGAAGAATGATAAAATTTTCCTCATCTCGTGACCACGATCAATGCGACTTGGTCGAAACGCCGAGTTAAATAAAAATTTATGTTTTAAGCGCGATAAATCCCGTATTTTAAAATTTATAACTATGTGTTCAAATCGCGAAAGTTTAAAGTTTACAAATGATAAAATTGATGCGAAATTTCAGTCTACATAGGTTTTTCTATTTAGGAGTCGTCAATAATATTACAAATATATCATTGGAAAAATGCCATCAGTCATATCTAAGAGTATCAATTTGTAGAAAATCGAATTAAAAAAAATTCACGATAAAAATACTGTAGATACTCGTAAATGAAGGAGTGACAGATACAACGCTCTACAAAGTGTCGGTACAATAGTAGGTAGTATTATGATATTGACTTCACAGTTGGTAATATTCTAACTACAGTCACAGTTCTGTATCCTGTGTGGAATCCTGTTATGTCGTGTGGAATGGGCATAAGATGATTTTGAATATTGCATTAATTAGTGTTTGATATGTGCACCCGCATCTCAAGTGTGGGCAATTCGAGAAAGGGAAGAAATTCATATTTCAAAGTTATAAATATTTATAAGTTAAGAATCAGCAAATAGGCTCAACATAAAACTTCAATACATATGTACCCACGAGTACATCAATAAACCATACCGCAGAAACTCGTCAGTAAGCACCGCATTCATCCAGTTGCAGGCATTTTTTTTTAATTTCACACGTCGCCAGTTCTGTATAGGTAATTAGAGCTGAATGCAACGTCTGTCGTCTATTCACGTCGCTCGTACGAGAGGGCCACTCGGCGGTTACTGAAACGTGGCTACCTAATGGTGAATGCTCTTACTATGGATCTGATACGTAATGACAAAATAGTTCTTAAATGTTCACAAGAAATGTTTAATGTTGCTGAGAGAACATGATATAGGCATGTAATAGACGAAGTACTATAATATAAACTGTTGCTGTTTTTCTTTCTGGATGATTTAGCGGATATTAATAATATAGTGCGCACGAGTTTTGCGAGGAGCCTTCAAGATAAATAGAAGTATGATTATTAATACAATTCATCTAAGACTGAAGACCGGGCTCAGTGGCGCATCTTGGGAGAGGCCTGCGTCCAGCAGTGGACTGACACCGGCTGATGATGATGATGATGATCTAAGGCTGACACGTATGGATACTTTTGCTAAAAATGTACTAGTTTTTGGTAGCAAATCAGGCTGAACATCGATATTATGCTCCTAACACCTGTTGTCATGAATTATACATATATGATTATGACATAACATTTTTGTGTTTTCAATTTTGACTTTCTATTCGTGTCCATCACTAACACGCACAAAAAACTCATCTTGTGGCGTCAAAAACTAATAGTTGCAGTCAAACTAAACTCTATTATTGACCGAGCGAATGAAGCGCTTCAGTTTCGAAATTGGCCAAAAAAGGCTTTTGTCCGTATGTCAGGTCAGTCAGAGACGCAGAGCTCGCCAACCGCGCTGGTGAAAGCGTTACTGTAAAACCACACTTATATATGGACAGATTAAATTTTTTGTTTTTTTTTATGTGTATCTAACTACATCTGACTACGCAGTCCGTCTTATCCTTCACAAGACAATCCCGTAGACACGAAATTCAAACTCCTACGACCAAGGGAACGCGAGTAATCGCTAAAACTTATAATCCTTAGTTTTTGGCAAAAGCCCAAACTCTCAAATGGCTTTGCTAAGTCAGGGGAAAGGAGAAAGTGTCGGTTATTCCATGGTTATGAGGGCACGCGAGGTCTACTGTTCTCACAGAACTACTAGTATCTAGAACGGGCGCATCTCTCTGCCATACAACTTCACTCAACCGTAACATTTACCATTCACTAACCCCATCTCTATTTCATTTTTTATTAACACCAAATGACACTCGCATCAAATTAGATGGTTCACACTGAGTATTTCTCTTTTGTAAAGTTAGTGTTCTAATTAAAATTTTCCGCCCTTCTGTCCATGGCTTTATTTTTGTATTGCATCATTACTTTTGTTTCCCACCTCTGAGGTGTGAATCATTGCCTTTTTTACTCTCTCTATTTTAATATTGTTAGCTTTGTTTGTTTCCCCTTTTCTGATTTAATTGGTCCTTTTTTCTGTATTCTGTTGTTTTAATAATTTGTTTACGATATTACGAATTGTTGCTCTGTTTCTGTTTGAGCGTTTGTTAGCTTTTGAATAACGAATTGTGATATTTTTTTATGCGTTTTGTTTTATATTTTATTATTTCATGTAATATAGTCTTGTTGTACTACTTGCCTATATTTTATTCTTGTTTCTCCTAGAAAACCAATATACAACAGCTGAAAGAAGAAATCAAAGAGAAGTTACCGCTGTCAGAGAATCTGAAGCCTGTTCCACCTCCTGTGGTACCAACTCTAGTGCCTCCTGGTGGAGAAACCTTAAAGCGTAGTAAGAAGAACCGGCCTGCTCCTCAGCCGCCTAGGCCTTCAGATTTGGAGATCAGGGCGCCGTCAGAACTACTCGTGGGAGTACCAGGGGCTTTGAAGACGCAGTGGAAGCACCAGCCGTTTGTGTTGGTCACTGGAGCTGTAACTTATGTTGCAAACGTGAGTTGTTTTATTTTTGGTTACTTATCTTTTACCAGCACTATCATTGCCATCACTTGTATATGTTCCATATTTAGTATCATTATCTTTTAGCTTATGATGATATTGATGACTCTAAGATGGCTTACAACACCAAAACAGTTTGATGTATTTATTAGTTTTATGCAAATAACTACTTTTACATCTATTTATGTCATTTTAGTAATAAAAATCTAATAAACACTATAATAATTATCTGTTAATATTTGTCATTCAACAGTATTTAGGATCAACGGTAGTAAAAGAGCTTCGAGGTACGGAATCTACAAAGAAGTCTATACAGAAGTTGAAGAAAACCACCAAAGAGCCGCGGGACTCTCCCGATATCATCCTATCCATCAGCTATAGGGGTGTAAAGTTCCTAAACACTATAACAAGAGTAAGTTTCTCATTATGAGATATATTTTCATTACTAATATTTAACCCTCCCGATATCATCCTATCCATCAGCTATAGGGGTGTAAAGTTCCTAAACACTATAACAAGAGTAAGTTTCTCATTATGAGATATATTTTCATTACTAATATTTAACTCTACCGATATCATCCTATCCATCAGCTATAGGGGTGTAAAGTTCCTAAACACTATAACAAGAGTAACAAAAGTGAGTTTCTCATTATGACATATATGTTCATTACTGATATTTAAATCAGTCCTTACTCCTGGCATTTAATATTTTAAATCCTATTTTCATATATTCAACAAAATAACAACATACAAACTCCTCATCGCGCTATGCGTCGTCGCTTATTGCAAAATATCTGAAAACTTACAATAAATAAAATACCATATTCTATTTTTCTCTCAAAGCTTTACACGAAGGTCATTTTTAATAAACTACTGCAAACAGAAGAGATGTTTCTCTTTGAAGATCAACCAAGTGTGAGGAGGGCAAATATCCTTGGGTTATATACAAAGGAGCTCACTAAACAAGACCCCTGACTTTTCCCGTCTGATTTTTAATTACGGATCATCGTTCATACTTGATCGGACAAGCGGCCAAACTTGCTTTTGTGTTTCTTGGTAGAAAAAGGATTGTTTTTTCCTGCCCCTTTTTATAAAATTATTTTTTGCTAACCTTTCACGGTTAGTTAAGTGGGATAATTAGTGTTTCGGCTGTCCTGATTTTTTCCGACGTGAAATTTGTTTTGTTGTTCTGAAAAATGGCTTCTTTTCTTTTGATAAGGTTGTTTCTTTTGTCGCTGGGTAATATTAATATATTTTTAATTATATAAATTATTACTTAAATATATATTTTTTAAATGATGCAAACATTTTGCCGCTCTTGATAATACATTAGACAGAGCCCTCTTATGACGAACTTTGACAGTCGAAACACGAACGAAATGACAGAAAGTCATTATTTGTAATGTGTTAGGCGGGAAGGAGGTAAAAATTCTTAGTATAATTAATGTCTTTTGAGTTGACATTTGTGCATCATTCCCAAGCTCATGGTTCATAATTATCTCTTTTTAAATTATTTGTTACTGTTTCTACCAGGAGCTAATTTGCGAGCACGAGATTCGGAACATCCACTGCGCTTGTCAGGACGCTGATGACCTTACCCACTTCGCGTACATAACGAAGGACCATGCCACCAGGAGTCACTACTGTCACGTCTTCAGAGTCGCTACTATGGTAAGTTGATACGACGATATTATATTACATATTGTGTAACCCACAGTGATTACTTGCTCAGAGGCTAAATTATCAACTTTTTGTCTCTTTTTTTTACCTTAATATCTGTAGCAGAAAATAGTATAACAGAATCTAAGTTGTTGTAAAAGTAAACCAGTTCAGTACCAATCCAACCACCACATACCAAGATCCTAATTAAAAATTCCCAGTTAAACATTGTGTCTAATTTGAATAATTAATGAAAAAACGCTATTTCTTTTTACAGGATCAAGCGACAGAAGTCATACTTACGCTGGGCGAAGCGTTCGAAGTGGCTTACCAAATGGCATTGCGGGAACAATCCAACCGAACTAGAGTAACGCAATCTTTGGCGAAAACCCCAACTCATGACCCTTTGACAACTGGCAATAAAGAGAAACCAAGCGTTAACCATGGTAGGTCACATTCCATTACCGAGATTAAACTCAACGGACACCAACTAAAGATTGCTCCGCTACCTGCCTCGCTTTCAAACGAAGACTTTCAAGCTTCAACGAGAAATTCCGATGGATCTAGGAGTCCCAGAACCCCACTACTCAAAGCACCTATAGCATCTACTGAAGAATTGTAAAAAGTGAATAATAATTCACACACTGAGATTAATTACACGGATAACAATGTCGTCTATTTAAACAATAAATTTATAATATTGAATATATGAAAAAATGGCAAAGTTTTGATCTAAGCTTATTTAAATAAAACTAAAGTTGAATTTTGATGTATAATGTCAATGAAAAGGGCCTAATCAAGCTTATAATGTCTTCCTGAAAGACTATACTTCCATAAAGGGTTCTGCGTGAATGCTTTGGTTAGATCGACTGTTGTAGTCTTTAATATTTTCTCGAATCATTAAATCGCATTGACGATGTGTAATCTGTATTGTATAATACATAGTTCTGAGTGTTAGTATAAATGCTGTTTTAAAATGCCAGACACTATATATATGTCTAAACAAAATATTATTAATATTGACTATTATTATGAAGATTTCGACACTGCTTTTGAAAACCACAAACCGTATTTATATATGAATGTATGATATTAGATAAATTAACGGTTTTACTATTGAATAGTAAACTTTTAGGGGCTGTTATATTTATAGTTGGTTCTAATGGTTGTATATTTTTGTTTCCGTTTAGTGTTAACGCGTGAGTTGTTATGAATATTTTACAATAAAATAAAATGAAATAGTTGACAGTTTTAGATAATTTGTTTTTTGATGGAATTTCACCTTTGTTACACCTACGCATAAAACTTGGTAAATAAAATTGTGGTATTAATTAAAATCAATCAATCAAATGTATTATGAATTATGTGTGCAGCTAAAAGTATGATCCAAATAAATATGCATAAAATTTTGCTGTATTGTGATTATGATAAATATTATTGCTTTAAACGTACCTATTATAAAATATTGGTAAGTAGTTATCGCTTTGTTTTATTTGACGCGTTTTAAACATATTGAATAGGCCTAAATATAATAATCTCGATATTAAGTAGTTTATATTAAAAATACGTTACCAATTTTCGGTGTCGTCTGAATTGTAAATAGTATTCGTTTCAGTGAATTAAACAAACGCTTAAAATAATGCGTCTACACATCTTATATGAATAAAAAAAAGCAAATACATCTCTAACATATAGTACATAAAACATATCAACCTATGTTAAAACATTAAAATGTTATTTAATAGCTAAATTAACCAGTTCTCTTTGATTCGTTTCAACCATTATAAATACGTGAAAAAGGAGTTCTTGTTAATTTGGTCGAAATGAATTAGAAAATAATCTATAAAATTATAAGTGAGCTTCCGATGTTGATTTTGCTCGTAGTATATTTGAATACAATATTTTTGTCTTAGACAATGTTTCAAACATTTGTGAGTTTTATTCAATTATGAAAGCAACTGTTTGCTCAAGCCAGTGGCGTATCTTGTATTTCAAAATTATTGTTCAATACTTTCGCGTTTGTTATTATTATAATTGGCCTTATGTTTTCATGTGTAACATTTTTAAAGTCTGATTTATTTGATAGAGATTTCATGTAATCCTTGTGATATAATTTGAAAAGTAAAAGTATTCAAATCTTATTTTGTTTTTTTCATTTGTCATATTTATCCTTGTTGCTTGTGCTGTTATATATATTTTATGCGAGTTTATATGTATTTCTCGGCTTTTTATATGAAATGTTACTGTTAAAATAAGCGAGTTATATAGTTTACTAAAATAATGTTAAATAATAAAGGATATTAAAGTTTTCTCAGACGATACATTGCAAATATTAATACATATTATTAATATAAATATATAACAGTTACATATATGGAATGTGCCAAATTGCAATATTACAGGTAATACACGCCAATAATTTAACCCCAAAATAATTTATTTATTGCTCATTGAACACCAAAAAATAGTTGTTTTTTTACAAGTAGATCAAATAATAATATAGTCGTCCATTTTGTATGTAGAACTCGTAGTCTTTTGAAACATAGACGCTATGTGGTTTTGCTCAGTGAATTTAAAATTTATACTTAAACTTTTTAAGATGCAAATTCAATAGACCCTACGCATGTAGAATTTCATAGATATATTGAAGTAATAGTCTATTGTCAAATGGAGCCGCGAAAGAAATATATTCATACTATTGATAATTTAGATATTCAAGCCTTAAATACATAGTTACCATTATGATTCACTCTATGCAAATTCGCGGGATCGAAATATATAGATACATAGAAATAATAGTTGGAAATAAATCACAAAATGTATACCAAAGATGCTATTATATATAAATATAAAATAACATATTAGTTACATAGTTAGATAATATTTATATATTGCGATAATATTACCGTAAGCTTCAGAAAATATAATATTGAATAATATAGAAAATCTTATAGGAAATTTAATATTTAGCAGTGCTGAACTAATAAATTATCAAAAATAAATTTGTCTTTATTGTATGTCTTTAACATAGCATAAATAATTATATTTGCTGAATCTTTCGGTATGTTGTTTAGGTAAAATATTAAGAGGCATTTCTGATATAATATATAGTTATATTATATTATATACCTAGTTATATGAATATAATAATAATCACTGCCGAAAATAACGAAATGTTTTATATACTTTTATATATTTACTTATTTCCTCTTAAACACTCATGTGTTATTTTATGCTTTTTTAGAAATATTAGTACTACTAAGTTAAAATTAATATTTATTCCAACGACGTATCTTCTATGCTTTAATACATCTTATACATATTATTATGATAAAAATATTCTGCTTTCTATGAGATCTTTAATGTCTATTCAATAATGGTCGAAATGTATATCACTTATATTCAAACGAATTTGTCTCATAACTCAAAACTCCAAAGTATTTATTTAGTATATGGGCAGATTAAAAATCTGCACTTACACAATAAAATAAAATAATGAAGATCGCAACCTGTGTCTTCATTGGTAAAAACAAGTTTTGGTAACTTATTTACGGTTTTTGTCACTGAAATAAAAGCATCTGTGTGTATGTTCACCATAATCACCCATGTTAAAGGAAATAGTAGGGTTTCATAAATAATTGTAAAATCATAGCATAGATCCGCCGATTAGCGTTTGCGTAAGTCGTAGCATATACGGGTACGTAGTATGGGTGTTCTATTATTTATGTGGTATGGCCAGTGGCTATAAAAATTCTTCCAATACATATGCTGTTATGATTCTGACAGTAAGTTTATATATATATATCCATGTGGTAACATTGAGTATATGCAATTATATTGAACAAATGTATTCATAACGCTACAATACAATTGAACTATAACATGTTATACATATACCATCGCACATTCAACATTTTTGCTCAAATATCCGACCGAAGATATCTATAGTAACTCCATAAATTGAGTTTCTTGATTAAGGTTTTTGAACCAGTTTTAGCGGATCTAGATAGATCTATTAGGAACTTATCGGTCAGATTATTGATAGTAAACTTTAAACTTTCTCGATTTGCATACATAATTATACTCTGATATGGGACTTATCGCGCTAAAACATAATTTGATTTCGTGTCAACGTTTCCATCAAGTTGCATTGATCGTGGTCACGAGAAGACTTGAAAATGGTGGGTAGGGTATTGCTATGATCGAGAGTTGGTTGTAACTACCCTAATTTGGTCTTGATCGAATTTTTCTGATAACTTCTACTTTGCGTCATCTGTCAAATAACTATCTGTCATTTTATCATGAACCGGCAAAAATGGCCCATGGTCTTTTTAACAGAAAAATACAATGTCAAACTATTCTATCTAATGCATTACGATTTTTTATGGCAGGTTTGATTTAGTTAGGGTAAAATGCATACATACCTAAATAGTCTAGGCTAGGAAATCTGCTTACGCCTAGTGTATCAGTATCAGAATACATATATTGATAACGTAATTAACATGCTAGGTTAAATTGCATAAAATGTAGGTCAATATACCCATATCGGGCATTCAATTAAATACTAATTCATTACAAGAAAATCATTAGGTATTATAATCATAGCTAAACATTGTTAATTAATTACACATAAACAATCAAGCAACAAAATACAAAGCTATGATAATAAGTCAAGGTCAAAGTCAAAACATTTATTCAGTATATGGGCATATTAAACATTTGCACTTACACACGTCACATAACATTAAATAGATCATATTTAATAATAATTATTATAGATATAACAGATACATAACTTATTGCTATGAATTTACAAAAAAAAACAAAGCTATTGAGCCATTCAGCTTTCATCTGACGTCGAACGTCACACTTAAAACACATGTTTAATTCCCCTGATTAATGTAGGGTTGCCAACCGTACTATTACGTGCACCCGCAACCCAGTGCATCTTTCAGTACTTCAGACAATTTTTATCCAAAAAATTGTGAAATAATGAAACACAATAAATAAATAAAACGCAGACTAATTGCAGTACAAATCATATTCCGAATGGAACTGATGGTCCGTCTATCAGCTGCATAATACCGTCGTAACAGACAACCCTAGATCTGCAAAAAAAACTGACAAAATTGACTGTTGAATCTACTGGTGTTTCGGAAGTACTCCCATCAGAGAAGAAACACCAAGAAACTCTATGGGGCTTGTCACTTGTTTTAATAATTATTTTTTTAAATTCATATTGAATATTTTTTTTAATTTGCAACAAATAATTATATTATTATACAATTTATATTATATCTTGGAGCTTGGGGCATTCAGGCCAAGCATTTTTGTCATTCATATTATAGTCATTTATTGTATAGTGCGATTTCTTCATTAAATTGGATTTTACAAAGGTAAAATAAAATGTCAGTAGATAATTATTATATCAATCGTGAATATTAAGTGATATACATTTCCCTAGAAGCCAGTTTCACCGGTTTCTGATAAACTTTCAGATAGTTATCTGACAGATGACGCCATGTGAAAACTATCAAATCTGTTAGATAAGTTCCCAATAGGGCTATCAGAAACCGGTGAAAATGGGCCTAAATATAGTTATATTTGTATATCAGTAGAAAAATATCGGTTGTGTACACCTATCTTTTATTTATATGTAGTATAAATTACATATACTATTGTAGAAAAATATGCATATAATTATGATTGTAAATACCTATCCAATTCAGATTTCAATAAACAGTGACCTGTATTTATTGCTGTCTCATTTATTTAACTCGCTTATGCTTTCTTGCCTTCATTATTGACTACTTTAGTAATTATATATTTAAAATTATTGATTTAATACGGGTTTTTAACGTGACTTATGCGATGTCGATATAGCGTAAGTCGTAACGTATATGTTGACATCGAGTAAGTCACGTTAAATTCCCATTTTAAGTCAATAAGTTTAAAATGGAGGTGAGTATTTATAATAAAAAAATATATATTTAATTATGATATTTCAGAATAACTAAATCTACAACTTCTATCAAGTAACGAAAGTTTACTTTCAGAAGCTCTCTAAAATCTCATTCGCGAGCTAATTTTTAAGCTATCTGCATTAACACAATTATTAAAATAATTATGTATTTAAGTATATCCTATGGAGTAAATAAATTACAGTAACGTGTGGAGTCTCAACATCTAGATGTCTTAAATCTAATGCTACGAGTATGTGAAGTAATGCAAAAAATTCTGGCAATGCAAAGTTTTATTAAGATCACGATTGGTGAGCAAAATTACTCACTGATCTAATTAAATAAATTCTAAAAATAAAGAGCAACAGTTTTAAGCCTAGCCCGCACTGCGTTGCATTTGCCTTGCGTTTTTATAACGCATTATTCTGTGTACAAGTACAGACTGTACATATAATATAAATATACATATACATACGAGTGCGCGCAATGCGATGAAATAAACGCAATCATAAATTTATGCACCGTATGGTATACCTAGTAAGCGCACCGTAAAGCCTAAACATATAGATTGTACAGAAATATGTTACAAACTGATTGTTACTTATCAAAGAGCTTTAAATTTACTATTCCATACCTGGAAATGACCTTTTGTGACGTAAAAGATAGACGGCTCGCAAAAGATTTTGAATTCGTAGCTCATGTCGCCTAAATTCAGTTCACTTCTAGACAAAACGAAGTAAATCCTGGTTATGAATAGTTTATTAAATACTGTTTACATATCTACGGCAAAAAAAACGATCATAAAAAGCTCAAAAGTTCACCAAAGAACGTACCTACTGAACATAAAAATAAAAATGACGCCTTATAAGGAATAAATAGCAATATCAAAAGGTTGTAGATGCTCTAATCTAAAGTTTAGACCTTTAGGCCCGTAAGATCAATAGCAGTTTAAACCGCAATGAAGAGTTTAACCTCCAGACAGAGATTATTTCTTAAGATCAATGTCAGTTAATCTACCGATGACAGTTTAAACTATGGTTCTGCCTAAACTACCCTTGGAGTTGGGTTAAACTCCCAGTAAACAGCTAATCTTTACATCTTGGACATGTGTTTCAAGATGGTTGCTTTGTGCCATCTGTTTTGGTCATTTATGGTCACTTGTATTGTATCACAATTGAACAAACTCTCCTCTGTAGTCTGTGCAATTGAAGCTAGCTGAACTGAAGAATAGTTTGTTCCCCTTCGAATTTATAAATGGATATTTATAATAATGATTCAGATTCGGATATTGAAATTATTCAAGAATTGAATGATTTAAATAGATATTACAACCGACCGTACATTGTGCGAAAACGCGAAAATCATTGGCATAAATGGGATGATATTGAGTTTATACGTCGTTTCCGTATTTCGAAAACTTCTGCAAGTGCTATTCTACGCAACATCGAAAGTGATGTTTCCCACCGCACATCAAGGTAGGTACCTAATTTTTCGTTATAATGAGCTTACAACAGTCACAACTGTGCCCCACAGTTTCATGTAAGTAGTGGAGAACACAGACCATACGGTGGTTTTAAACATTACCATAAATAGTAGGTAACTTGTAGTAAAATAGGAGGACACAATTTTAATCATACACATTCCACCAATTGACTTTCCAATTCCATTATTCTCCACATACTTCGTTATTATAGTTAGTTAGTTATTATTATAAACTTCACAAAAATAACAAACAACGACGTAAGAAGTACGATACGAAATGAAACACTAACTAATGTGGTAAATACTTAAAAAATTTAATGGTTTATTCCATTTTTTAAGTTAAAATAATAAAAATACCACACAACCAGCCACCACAGATACAATTTACTCGCTCAAACAATTCAAAATTGACAGATCACACGGGAAAATGCCAATGTCAATGTCAAACGAGCCAACAAAAAATATTTTACTTGAGAAAGTTGCCATGTCGAAAGGAATAATCGAAGTTTAGCTGATCGATCCACATTTGCCACTTGATCTTAAGACAATGGATTAAACCATAGATTAGAAATGATCGAAGATTAGATAAACCCTAGTTTAAGCTGCCATTGATCTTACGGGCCTTAGACTGTTTAGAGCTACGATACGATACGTGTATATACGTAGAGCTAAAGTTTAGGGTCAAATCGTTTGCTCTACGTATATACTCGTATGACAAAAGTAACATCTGTTAATGTTTTGAAATAAAAGTACGAAGCGTTGGCACCAACGCTTCGTTTGATAATAAGTGAAGATCGAGGTGAAGATTTAGTCTGCTTTCGATATCATCGTCATCATAATCAGTCGATCTTTCTCCACAGCTGCACATAGACCCTCCCAAATCAAGCCACATAGCGGTTATGTGGCTAAGAGTGAGCTTGATATGCCGCATATTATAGAATATTTCGCTTGCTGCTAAAATGTAAACCATGAACATGTTTTTAGTGTGAGAGATATAGCTGCCATAAGAATAGAACCTCCCTATGACTTCTAATAAGTGTCATAAAGACCACCAAGGGGCAATATGATCCGGTATACCTACCACTCTTGGATCGGCAGGTAAATACACTGTCATCAGCAATCCCAAAGAGGGTTGGTAAGTGTCTGGCGACTGACTGTTCGCCGAAATTCGTTGGTACATGAATATTCTATATTATTTTATTCTTGACCGTTTGATGCGATTCGCAATAACGCATTAACGTTAGCGCAACTATCCCAACCCATCCTTAAGGCTAGCGAGCACCGAACATCACACCGGAACTAAGATTATGATAGGGGCATATTAAATCGATGTTTTATGTGATATGATTTGCTACCAAAAAAATAGCTTACCACCACCAAGGAAAAACTCTGCCACCATAACCTCACGGTGTTCCGGGAGCACACAGCCCTTGAGAGTCTGAGTATTCTAGGCCTAGCGAGTTCACCATTTTCGACCACATCATCGCTTACTACCAGGCGAGATTAGTCAAACGCTAGCTTATAATAAAGCTTATAACACACAATATATAACATAGGTACTGTATTTTTTCAGCAATATATATAATATACAAAAGGTTGATAAGGTAACCCAACAAATTTCAATGTAGATAATGTCTTTTTGCCTTCTTGCTATATATATAACATATTTGGTACCCACTTGATTATTTTACACGTTAATTTGCGTATCTTAACGAGCGTAAATAAACGAAAGCTCATAACTCATTCACAAGCAGCTAACAAAATCCAATAATAAATTCTGTTTCACATTAGCCGCTATAAAAATGGCGTCTAATTATATATGGGCCATTAGGTTCGCCGAAAAAAGGCTAAATTTTAAGCGTCATTTATTAACCTCGGTTTAACACGGTAGATTAGACGTAAAGGATGGATCGGGTTGATCCGGGTATTCCGATACTGCAGTAAAGAAAAATAGAGTAAGGTTTAGTGATTAGCGTAGAATCCATTAGATTGAGTAAAAATGGACGCTATTAGGACCTGATTTGTTAAAGAACGGGTAAGGAGTAATTGCTTGGTTACATTGGACTTAGTAGACTGGTTCTAGAGTGAAGACCGCGAATCGGCAAACGTAGCGTGCGGCGTCTGTTACTAGGTAGAGCGATGACTTACGCAACATGGACGATTACTTCGATAAGATTAGACTCAGTAGCGTACCTTTGTGTTTTGAGAGAGGCCTATGCCTAGCAGTGGACTGATGATAATGGTAATTATAGTATTTACTCGACAATATTAGAAGAGAAGCGATTTGTTGACATATATTTATCTAGTGGATGGTGCGATCGAGCGAGCTAGAATGTATTTTACAATGTAAATGAATATCATGGTCAGTAGATAAATAAAATAACAAATATGTATACAAATATAAGCAAGAGTAATTAAAATTTTGTAAAATTTATAAGTATGCAGTTACTTATTAATTCGATATTTGCATAAATTGTCAAGTCAACAGTAAACAACTGTATCTTTATATTGCAAGGCCGAAAAGGCTAACTGTTGCTATTTTAATATAAGTTTAAGGCCTCGTATATATATATATCTATATAGTATAGTTCATGCAATGAATTTTAGACCGACTTCCAAAAAGAAGAAGGTTCTCAATTCGTCTGTATTTCTATTTTCTTTTTTTTGTGTGTATGTTACGCGATTACTCCGTCATTGTGAACCGATTAGAACGATTCTTTTTGTAATCGGTAGGATAGGTTTTTAAGGTGGTCCCATTGTAATTTAATCGAGATCTGATAAGTATCTCCAGAGATATGACGATAAACGTCTCAAACTTGCTACTGAAATTGACTCGCGGGGCATTGAAGTCGGTTGTTTTAGTTTTTAAACTATCTTAATTATATCTTATTTTATCATAGTTTTCCTGACAATTCACTACAACACCTATAGATTGGCAATCTGTAGTGGTAGGACTACTGCTAGTCCGCCTGGGGCGGTACCACAATTTTGCCAATTAATTTTCAACCGTGAATAGAAATGTTTTTCGGTTGACAGTGAAATTACGCATTAGGCATGTAAGACTCAACATCTTTATGTCTCAAGGTAACAAGCACAGTGCAGTGACATGCAAAATTCTGGACTGCCAGTATTTTGCACGCCGCTGTATCTGTAATAGGTAGACGTCATCGCTGACCATTAGGCAAGCGTCGTGGTTTTTATGTTGCCTTTTACCATAAAAAATATATACTTATCGATGATACGTTCATAAAATAATAATTTTATCGTTCAAAGTGCCTATCAAATTAAATTCATCGAGTAGTATCAATTTCAACCGCACTACCACTGAAGTGTAAACATCCAATTACACTCATATTTCTTCTAACAATAGCTATAAGGGAGCATTTAATAACATAATCGCCACTTGCGTCAAGTACCCCATTATTCGGCAAATGTTATAATTTTGACCACATGTTAATTTTGACAGGGGTGTGTAGGACTTGAATATTTTTTACAAGTTTTTATTTAACTTTCTTACGTGTTAGTGTGTATGTATGTTCATGTGGGTCAAATCTTGGATGCCACTTCCTGGCTTTTAATGGGGTACACCCATTTTTGAAAAGTGACTCGATTAGATTATATAATGCTAATGAACCAATAAAAAATCACAACATTTTTATTCAATCGTTAAGTGCCATAAAAATGCATATAAATTTAGAATTTTCAAATTTCTCGCGTTATTTGACGAAAACGCTGAACGCTGTGGAAGCTATATTGCTCTGTGGTGATGTCGTCAGTTGGCTATGTAAACAAATGCAGTGATATGATAGTTGACAGTTGACACTTCTAAGTTTACATAGCCGTAAGACGTAATAACATGGCAACTAATGGCGACTGCTATTTAATGGTGTTATAAAACAGATAAGATTAAATGCCTGAATTGAATTTTAAAATTTAGTTTGCTAATTTTTTGAACGAAAACTAACGTATTCCGACTGCTTTTTGCCTAAGCTATCTCAATAATATTTTAAGATTTTTTCTCATATAGAGTAATATACCCTATTGGACTCAAATTTGATAAACTTTCGTATCTCCGGTGACAATTTATTATACATATATACCATCGAGCTTGAACTTCGTAATGAGAAATGGTAGGACAGTCAAATTTGTATGTAATGTTATCTTTGGAACTTTTCATTACACATGACTTCTTTACAAAAAGTTTGTGCTTAAATAAGTTATTAAGTACATTTTAATTTATTATGGATATTGGATAACACAATGAACATGGCGCTTGTGCGCAAAAAAGCCGAAATATCGGCATCTCATAAATAGTAAAAAATACGGTATGTGATCCTTTTATATACCTCGTGAAAGTAATAAAAAAATACTTAATCGGTACGTATTAGTAATCATAAACAAAATTATTTCTAATAAATTTACCTTTAATATTGTTCAAATATATCTCTTCCTAAGGAGCTCCAACTCTAGAATAACCATAGTACATGAAATGAGTTTCAGTTTTTAATATGATATCTACTTTCATCAATCGATTGAGCTATTTACTTTGATTTTATAGTAAGCTTTTATTGTATTAGAAAATGATATACTTACTAGGTAGTAGAAGAAAATTTACTTTTACGTGTTTTTAACAAAACCGTTATATCTTTTGTTACTTTTATATTAAGGTTACTCAAAATTACTTATACTTCAATATGCACTATGCACAGGATGCACACCCATACACTTAGACAATATTAACAAGAACTGTGCAACCTACTCCATCGCTATCTAGATATTAAGTTAAATTGGTGAGTATAATAGGTTGGGGAAAAAGTTTCTTCGCATTTTTTAAGAAAATTCAAAACATTTTTTAATATAGTTAATTGTACATTTAACTAAAGTATGTGGTACCATTTTTTTCGATAACTTTTTGCCATCTTGTAGGTACAGTGCCACAAGTATAACTTGGCGGTGGTGGTTTTTGGAACTAATTCTCTTAATTGAAACTGTGAGTTTGACGTTTGAGAGATTACCGCGACATTATTGTTGATAAATCTGCTACATTAAAATAGTTCAATAATGCCAAAAGTAATTAAAAGTGGTTTAAGAGAAACTGTTATCAAAGTACAAAGTAAAAGCACAGTGGCGCACAGGCACGCCAAGTTATACTTGCCGGACTGTAGGGACATGATCCCATTGCTATAGTATAGAAATTTTGGGGCTTCTGATCAAAAAACCGCGACAAGTAGTTTTGGCAGTCCTCTCGTGATGTTAACCTGACACTGCCTAAAGAATTCTGAAGAGATCGAAACAGGTGGAAATCTGAAGGTGCAAGGTCAGGACTATACGGCGGATGATATATCACCTCCCAGCCAAACTCTCTTAATTTTTGCTGATTGGCTAAAGATAACGCTAGACCTCACACGGTCTAGCGTTATCATGATGAAAAACCACACCCCTTCTGTTGATTAATTCCGGCCGCTTTCTCTCAACTACTTGCTTTAATCTCATCCGTTGTTCACAGTAGAGTTCAAAATCGATGGTCCTGCCTGGTGGTAACAGCTCATAATGAATAATGGCCTTCCAATCCCACCACACACACAGCATCACCTCGTTGCGAGTTAACCCGGGTTTCGCCACAGTCTGTGAAGCCTCACCGGCCTTTGACCACGACCTTTTTCGCACGTTCTTGTCGTACGTGATCCACATTTCATCACCAGTTATCAGCTTCTTCAAAAATGGTTCGGTTTCATTACGTCGTAATAAAGAATCACAAATGAGTACACGGTTCATTAGGTCTCTTTCAGTGAGGTCGTGAGGTACCCAAATATCGAGCTTTTTTGTGTACCCAGTTTTTTTTGAATGCGCTAAAACTGTTTTGTGGTCAATTCTCAGTTCTTCAGCTACGTCGTAAATACTGATATGCCGATCTTGCTCCACTTATTCAAAAATGGCATCCATTTTATCCGTAATAGGGCGACCAGAGCGAGGTGCATCTTTGAAATTAAAATTTTCGGATTGACGCTTAAACCAAATTTGTGCTACTCTTACAGCTACTGCACTAGGTCCATAAACATCGCAATTTTTTTTCGCGGTTTGCGTTGCATTTTTACCTGTTTCTTCATTAGATTCACTCATCTTCACAGTACGAAAAACAAATGAAAATCACACATTTTCCTAATTTGTATATGGAATTATCTTCTTTAAAATTTAAACTTTTAATGATACCAAAACCAGCCAGATACAAATAGTATAGCCAAGGAGATTTTATTACAAGTTCATACTTACTATAATGCAAAAAGACTTTTTCCCCAAATGGACGATGTTTGTTACTCTTTCACGCAAAAACGGCTGAACAGATTTGTATAAAATTTAGCATACAGATACTTTTTAACCAGGATTAACTAATGAGATACTTTGAACGCGGGCGAAGCCACAGGGCTATACTAGTCAATATATATAGATAGCGTTCTAACCTCATTCGATCTAACCGTTGCAATTACGATGCAGCTACAAGCCGATCCTCTGGTGATGGGAAATTTGCCGCCCTGCCTCGCGGGAAATATTACAGCAAAGAGGTTATTGCAAAATTATGGATAGATTAGATTGTGATTGGAAAATCTGTAGGATATCTAGAGCATGAGCTCAAAATTTGTGTCGTGTTGAGTCGGGTAATACCTGCGATCACAACGAATAGAGGGGAATATCTATAAGGAGACTGATATGTGTTACCGCTGCATGGTGGACATTTAATTACGCACGATGCGAATTTTGCTTCAAAAATCATGATACGTACTGCCAAGGAATGGAAATCCTTGCCCATGTTTTACCGTCAGGTATCCGTGTCTACCTGTCATGAATAGCGATGAATTTCTACCGATAGTCGTCGATAACAAAAAAGATGCAGAGAACAACTGTCTAGTTGCATCTCCCGCTACTAGACGTTTGCGATGACAGGACGCATCGCTATCAATTTAGAGACTTCCACCCGTGGGGTCCTCAATTCCCAGTAAATAGATATATTCCTAGGCAAGCGTGTATTATTGTAGACCGTGAGCATTATTGAGCATTAATTACCGTGAGCATATTTTTACAACTATCAAGTGATTGTCTATCGGTATAAATGTGAATTACAAATTTGAATTTATGCGATTTAAAGTAGAATGCAAAAAGAAAATGTAAATAAAGCTTAACTCTTTATACGCAGCAAATTATAAATACAACTTGAGAAATATAGCAAATAACAATCCTACACATGCTGCCATTAAGATTCTGGCTGGAAATCGTGACACTTGACTACGTTAACGTTAATTACGCACGCGCGCGCGACTCACGTAATTAGCCCGTAATTACGCTACGGTGTGTATGTTGGGGTATTTTAGGGCAGGTAAGACGATAAGTTAATAATTTTATTAATATTAAAAATATTTACTAATTTTTTAAAGCTTTTATGAATATAAGCGGCAATAGCCCAAATGGCTAAGGCGTCGCCCTAGCGATCGAGAGGTCGTGAGTTCGATCCCCACCCTTTCCACTAGTGACCTGAACCCACTCCAGACACGAGAATATTTAGCCTAGTTGGAGGGGTTAACAATGCAGAATGCAGAGAGCTAGTACCCATTCTAGGCCTATCGTGTTACCATCTTAGCCGCATCGTCACCTAACTTCAGGTGAGATAGTAGTCGAATGCTAACCTAAATGCTATTAATAATAAGGATAATTTAAAAACTAAAACAACCGACATCCATGCCCCGTGAGTCAATTTCAGTAGCAAGTTTGAGACGTGTATCGTCATATCTCTGGAGATACTTATCAGGTCTTGATGAAATTACAATGGAAACACTTCGGAAACGTACCCTACCGATTAAAACAAATAATTCGAATCGGTTTACAATTGACGGAGTAATCGCGTAACGTACATACAAAAAAAACATACAGACGAATTGAGAATCTCCTTCTTTTTGGAAGTCGATTGAAAATACTGAGGAAGTAAAATTAGTCAATAGATGGGTAAAATTGCGAATAGAACTTAGCAAAAAAATACTCAAGACCTATATATACCTATGTAGTCCCGCAACACGCACGAGATTGAACAAAAAAAGTTAGATAATAATATAAAGTCAAGTACTAATGCTATGAAAAGTGAACAGTAATCACATATTTATTACGACTCTACAAAATCTAATTAATAGCAATTCATAATAAAAATGACATAACCATCGCCACCCTACACAACGCATGTTCGGGGTTGGTTAAAGTAATTAACTCTGCGACACGACGCGGGGGGTCGCGGGTGCCGCTTTGACTTTACATCTTGAAAATTGTATTACCCACTTAGGGTTTCGTATATTTTATTAGGTTTTTAATTTAATTGTACAATATATGTGAGTTTTTACAGCGACACATTATATCATGTTAAAAATGTTTACTTTAGAGCCATTTTGTTCATTTTGATGTTCGGTGCCAGATTAGTTGCAATAGCTACGTTAAGAAAATTTAGTTTAAGTTGTTCATAAACTCATTTTAGTAACATTATCATTTATTAACATTTTTATTTACATCAAATATTTACAAATAGTACATTTATGCAACTTAAAAATAAATGATGCTAAAAACTATAACTTATTTTTAGGGTTCCGTAGTCCTGACAAGGAACCCTTATAGTTTCGTCATGTCCGTATGTCTGTCTGTCTGTCTGTTTGTCTGTCTGTCCGAGGTTTTGTTAAGAGACCGTTTACACTAGAAAGCTGTAATTTTGTAAGGGTATGTGTATATATTACGCCGACAAAGTGCTGAAATAAAATTGTGAAAAATATTTTTGTTTGGTACCCTAAATAAAAGGTAGCTCCCCTATATGAGAAGTGGGGATGAATTTTTTTTTATCGTCTACCCCATCTCGTGGGGTATAGTTGAATAGGTCTTTTAAAATGACTTAAGGGTTGCGAATACCATTTTTCGATTGAATGCTCCATTTACGAAATATTAAACTTTAAAGTGCAAATTTTTGTTCTAGTAGGGCGTCCCCCCCCTCTAAAAGCTAAACTGCTAGCTTGAAAAATCTGGGAAAATTCGTGATAATAGCGCATTTCATGAACTTCAAAGAAAAATTATAGCGGTTGAGATAACTTTATTAGTTTAGCAGTAATAGTCGTTGATCTTGGGTGTTGGATAATTTTGTACCAAATACAAAATCCTTAGAATAAATCCTTTAAAGTGACAAAGATGGAGTAGCTTGTTTATAACGGGTAAAGACTTGCATTGAATAACAGGCTACTACGGAACCCTACACTGCGCGTGGCCCGACACGCACTTGGCCGGTTATTATATCATCTTCTGTCGTTACTTGCCGCTAAGAGAGATCGTCGTCAAGTAGGTACTAATCTGCTTCAGGTTAAAAGTGCATCAAAGCATGAAATAAAAACTTTATTGCAGGGCTATTCACAGTTATTCGAAAACAGATTCGGATTCGGAATCTGCCTCACCTTTGACTCGGATCTTTGCAATGCATCATCATCATCAGTCATCGCTTACCACCAGGTGAGATAGTGGTCAAATGGTAGCCAAAAAGATATAAAAAACCCTACTAAAGGTACGACCACACCGCGGCATCCTGCATCCGCGTGCGCGTTTGCGATCTGAATTTCTATTGTTTTCTGATCGCCATAGATCGCGTTTGGTGTGAACCAGTCGCTACAAATACTACTGCGCTATCTGATCGCCACCAAGATCGCGCACGCAGGACGCCGCGGTGTGATCGTACCTTACACACGAACTTACTAACTTAGGAGTATTTTCGTCAATTCTTGCCATATTTTGGTCGAATTTCACCAATATTTCGCAGGTTTCGCCGCAGACAATGTCCTGTTCACGACCCTCCTATTGTACTCGGATTAAATTATATTTCTAAGCGAATCTAGTGGGATCCTGTCGCCGAGGAAATTGTTTCCACAGACGGTAACACTTTGGACTTGGCTCATTTTGTAAACTGATGCTGAGTTTTTGAAGTTATACTTCATAAGGCGCGTTAGGGAGAAAACGATGAGAGTGAATTCTAATGCTGCACGCACAAAGCGGTAGAATTTTACGTGTTAAATTTTTACAAGCCTCAAACTAGGCTAGACCATGCTAGGCCTGTATTTTGGGTACACGTGCTAAAATTCTGTTTACAATAGTGAGCGCAAAAACTGTACATCGATTATATCAGAGCCGAGAATATTAAAAATAACAGAATATAAGGTACAGAATGAATTTTTCAAGTGAGCGTGGATGGCCAATTCAGAAACTGTAAGGAATAGCGAAAAGTACTTTAACTTCATGGTAAGTTATTCGATAGTCGAATGACTACTCGTATCAAATAACGCTTGTATCGCTGATAAGGAATGAATTATGGAATTCGTTCCTTATTAGCGACACTATTGAATGGTGTAATAATAGTGTGTTTTTTTCTAAATCAACGGGTTAGATTCCTGGCTAGGAATATTGATTTGTCAAAAATCCTATGATGTATTATAAAAACTCACGTTCATTTTAAACTTATAGATTTGAGACGGGAATTTAACGTGACTTACGCGATGTCGATATAGCGATCGACATATGTTTCGGCCTCATCCGGAGGCCTTCTTCAGGATCTTGAGTGCGGGGCGCTCGCCGACGCGTTCAAAGGTTTGAACTTTGCGCCGACACCGCGGAAGATACCTGTCGCGGTGATCATCACCGGCATCGAGGAAACGATCTCCCGTTCACGAACATTGTTCACGAACGTACTAATAGAGGACACACTCAATATTATAACGGATTTATTCCAGAGAGCTCTTATACCTATCGAGTACATGAACATAATAAAGTACATACTGACAAGTGGGTATTTTAAGTGGCGCGGTGAATTTTATATTCAGACGGAAGGTGTGGCCATGGGTTCTCCTATAGCTCCAGTAGTTGCGAATATTTTTATGGGGTGGTTCGAGACATCGGCACTACACGACATATCCTTCAGACCGAGGTACTGGTTGCGATATGTGGATGACGTGTTTGCTATTTTACATAAGGACCATGTAACACCCTTATTAGAACATCTAAATAGCAAACATCCGACGATCACTTCCACTGTCGAACGAGAAATAGAGGGCGCGTTGCCGTTTCTTGACGTGTTACTCAACCGACAACGGAATGGACATCTCTCACACACAGTGTACCGCAAAAGTACGCATACAGACCGGTACTTAAGAGCTGACTCCCATCACCATCCCGCCCATCTAGCGTCGTTGCCTCGGACACTTATCAACAGAGCGCTGAGATTATGCGACCCATAACATGTAGACACGGAACTCGCGCATGTGAAGGCGGTGTTAGAGGCAAACGGATACAGCTGGAAGCAGAGTAATAGGATTGCAAACAACTCCACAAAGTGCCGAATAACATCGGTTGAGAGAGCAGTAACGTACCTACCATACGTCAAGGGGTCACGGACAAAATCGGACACTTGTTGCGCCGAAGATATAGCATCAAGACGATATTCCGCCCCCCCTCACGGGTCAGGTAACTGTTGCGCTCTCCAAAGGATAAGGATCCCTTAGGAGCTCCTGGGGTCTACGTCGTTTCTTGCGACTGTGGTGCAAGCTATGTAGGCGAGACCAGAAGAAACGTGTCCACAAGACTCAGAGAACACATTGCTTCCATGAAGAACGTGGACAGCGGCAGCTCGGCGGTGACAGAGCACGCTCTCACATCTGGGACGACGCACTACATCAGATTTGACAAGGCACGGATTTTGGCGCGTGAAAAGCACTTTGTGCCCCGCAAAATCCGAGAAGCCATTGAGATTAGTCGTCGTCGTAACTTCAACAGAGACAGAGGGTAGTACCTGTCACATACGTGGAAAACCGTTCTTCATGGAAAGCACGTCACCAGTGGCAACAGTGAGGAGGACACCTTGAGTTCCGTCTGCAGGTTAGATGTGGTTGCGTCTGAAGAAAACAGCAGTGATGAAGACGAAGCCCTCCAACCTAATCCCGCGCCTACACTATGTACACCGCATCATCACTCCCCACCAACACCACCACCGCCGCCGCCGCCGCCCGCTCCGTCCGCCCGCGCTGTACGAGCAGCGGCCCGCAGTGCGAGGCTGAACGCGTCGGCGAGCGCCCCGCACTCAAGATCCTGAAGAAGGCCTCCGGATGAGGCCGAAACATATATCGACATCGCCGTCTCAAATCTATAAATCCTATGATGTAGTTTTAGTTTTCATCAAAATCGGGCCCGAGACCCCTTTGAGTACTTATTGCTATTACTCATAGTTTCTGAGTCGGCCATCCATGCCCACTTGAGAAATTCATTCTGTATGTGTTTATATATGTAACAATGTACAAAAATATAAAGTATATACACTTTAAGTGTAACAAACAACACAAGTAAACGAAACATAATGTATTTATGTTAGCTAATGCTGAATACTTTATTATCTGTTTTATTATGTATGTAAAGTTTTGGTATATAACATTATAATTTATTATGTACCTTATATATTATCTTATTCTCAATATTCTCGGCTCTGACATAATCGATGTGTTTTTGCGCTCACGACAGTCACTGTAAACAAAATTGTAGCACGTGCACCCAAAATACAGGCCTAGCATGGCCTGTAGTTTAATATAACTATGGTGGGTTCGCCAATTATATTATGTTTCTAAAATAATCTTGATATTTACGAACAATCTGTTATATGTACGTTTTGTATATGAATATAAAAAAAACGAGTTTAACAATATGTATCATTAGTATAACACCAGCTAAGGAAAGGATCATCGCTGATTAATGAACCCGCACCCCCCGGATTACACGTCCAGATGCTCTGCCAATTAAGCCACGGTTCGATCCATCGATACGAAAAAATATAAAGTGTGTGACACTTCAAAGAAACATAATATTTGATTTACGCAGTGCAACATCTCTAGTCGGATTTGAAAACTGTAATGATTTCTTCCGAATGATTAACTTACGTAATAAGTAGTCATAGATGGCGCCACCAATGCATAATTGGGTTAACAAATGCAATCCACTAATTTCGTCGTATCGATGGATCGAACCGTGGCTTACTTGACGTGTAATCCGGGGGGTGCGGGTTCGAGTCCCGTCGGTACGATGAAATTTTGGATTGTGTTTAACAATTTACAAAAATATAAAGTGTGTGACACTTCAAAGAATCATAATAAAAGAAAAGTAGTTTGTCCAAAAGATAAAAAGAGAAAGTCAAACATAGGAGGTTCACAGTGTATGTAGTTTAACCGCAGAGGCTGGTTAGGAAGAAATGAGGTTCTGATTTCGTGTGGATGGTTGATTTGATCTCAATTCTTTTCATGCTACGTCGATTATTATTTTTTCCACGTAGGATGTATTATGTATTATGCTTCAGATGGGATTTAGTTTTTATATTTCGGAAATTGATTCTATTCATGTCATTTTTGTAAGAGGATATTATTGACGTGTTCAATATTAAATCAATGCGTTAACTAAAAGATAATATCAGTATTTTTAAAATCATCCTTGACACATTTACCGACTCCTAGGAGAAATTATCAATTCGGATGTATATGTTTTTTTAATATGTTCAAGTATACCTATAATAATATTATATACATTGTACATCTATACTAATATTATAAAGAGAGAACATCTGTATTTTTGTATGTTTGTAATGATTTGGCTCAAAAACTACTGGACCGATTTAAAAAATTCTTTCACTAATATATAGAATGGACTTTCGAAATGAAAATAAGCTATATATTATCCCGTTTAAATCAAAGATACATTCGTGGAGACCTAATTTGCAACCTAAGTCGACAAAAAAACGGTCGAAAAAACACGTTTCTTACGAACGCTGCTCAATTGAAAACAGATGGAAGAATATTTTCTATGGAAGAGTTATACAACTTAATAAGACCTACAAAAAAGTCCGGGACAGCATATGTCTATCTCTTAAGGTTGACTCACAGGAACCATTTTAATCTTTAATTTTTTGTTAAAAAATATTACATAACTTCCAAGGCTATTTTCAAGTATATAGTATTAATCCTTATCCAAATAATTACGTTATTTAGCTTGGCCACATATTATAGATTAAAATTGTCCTTTACAGTATGTAGTTCTAATGAAAACTCTAGAAGATATCACGGATTTTAGATACACGCATCGCAAAATTAATAAAATATTTGCAGTCAAACCACAGAATAGGTCATAGTTGCTAGAAAATATTATTATAAGCTTAGCTTTTCTGTAGATCCCCACCGATCGCAATCAATTTGAAGTCAATATAGTATAATAATATGATCTATTGTATAAAAAATAATGATCTATATATATATAATATAATATTTTAAACCACCCCCACTTATCTATGTTATAATATTTTCATTATAAGCATTCCAATGACTCTAAACACCACATTTAAAATCTGAGCTGTAAGTTGGTGAGGATTTGAGTATTCTGTAGAGTCCAGGAGATGTCCCAGCATCAGTCAATTTAATGTTCCATGTTCTTACAATATAGTTGAAGAAGAAGATTTTCGAATTGATCAGACCTATGAAAGTTGATTAGCTCATAGCACATCATAATGATTGAACGAATTTTCATGAATCAAAGCTAAGAACACTCTCGATGAAGACATCTATCAAAAAAAAAACTATCAATAATAAAATAAAAAACGGTTCATCCGGTTGGGTGCTAAGATGCTACAGACAGAAACACAGATACACACGTTAAACGTATAATACCCCTACTTTTTGCGTCGCAGATGTTCTCCTTGGTGGTAAGCTACTTAACCGACTTCCAAAAAGAAGGAAAATCTCAATTCGTCTGTATGTTTCTTTTTTCTTTCTTTTTTGTGTGTGCATGTTACGCGATTACTCCGTCAATTGTGAACCGATTCGAATTATCATTTTAGTAATCGGTAGGGTAAGTTTCCGAGGTGGTCCCATTGTACTTTCATTGAGATGTGATAAGTATCTTCAGAGATATGACGATTAACGTCTCAAACTTGCTTCTGAAATTGACTCGCGGGGCATTGAAGTCAGTTGTTTTAGTTTTTAATCCATCTTAAGTATTGGTAGATTTAATGATCCCACGAAAACCCATGATTCATGAATGCACATAAAACTTTCATTGGTAGGTATATAGCTAGGATTAGAACCAACGACCCTCGGGTCAGAAACAGGGTAACTATCCTTTAAGCCAAATGGCCGTCCAATATCACTACGTAAGTATTATAAAACAATGTCCATCACTGCGCCTGTCTGTCTGTTCGCAATAATCTCAATAGCTTCTGAACGGATTATCATGCGGTTTTTCACCAATAGCCAGAGTGTTTATGAGGAAGGTTTAGGTGCATAATTCGTTAAGGTTTTGTGTAAATTGGTTGACATATGCCGATGATTATTAAATATGTTAATATTTTATATTCGATGCAACAAACTGATGCAAAATTTGTAGGCATATATGTTCTACCCGTGCGAAGCCGGGGCGGGCTGCTAGTTGTTATATACAATGAAAAATTTCACCGTACCGACGGGACTCGATAGCGCGCTTCCCGTGGAACAACGGGGATATTTTTGTTTAAAAGAGGGTTGGTTATACCGCAATAGTCCCATAGTAAATTCATTGAGATTCAATCAGTATCTCCAGAGATATGGAGATAATCACTTCAAACTTGCTACTTAAAAAGACTAGCGCGGGATTCAAAGTCAGTTTTTACAGTTTTTTAGAACGATCTTTAGTTATAATACCGGCTATTAAGAATATTTAACCGACTTCAAAAAGGGGAGGTTCTCAATTCTGATGAAACAATTTTTTCATGTATTCTCGGGCATAACACCGTCATTTAATTTTTGCTTTGTTTTTTTGTAAACTTTGTAAGGATCTGATGATGAGTTTCGGAGACAGACAACGGAACTCTTCAATAAATATCAGGAAATTTTGTTACCTGAGAATTTCGTCATTTATTAACCGATTTGAAAAACTATTTTTTTTGTTCAAAAGAGGTATATTTCGAAATGGTCCCATAAAGATTTCGTAAAGACCTGATGATGAGTTTCGGAGACAGACAACGGAACTTCGTTAATAGGTGCCAGCAAATTTTGTCACCTCATAACTCGTCATTTATTAACCGATATGATAAATTCTTATTTTCTATGTGTTTGTAATTTTGTATATACTTCCTGTGTGGTTCGATTGTAAATTCATCGAGATCTGATGAGTACCTCCAGAGATATAAAGACTAAGGCTAGGCTTCATGGAAGTTCATGGAGAGTTCTGTATGCAGGCTCCATTACAGCTGACTAGCAGATTGAGACAGTCTCTCTATGTTGCTGATTTCTTGATTTTATATTTTTTTATGGTATAACGTTAAAACTATGTGTTTTTGAATTTGCCATGAAATTTCCTATGAAATTAAATGAAAAAAACTAAATACCTAAGAAATACGTCTATAATAGTGTTGTAATGTTGAAGAAAGTAAAAATTGTCTTGTCACAAATCAAAACCGATTTGGAATATTCTTTTTTGATTGTTTCAGAGAGTTGTAACGTAACGGAGCGCCTGGAGGAGACCTACCGTACGCTACATGAATAGGGGAAGTCTAAACAATAAAATATGAATGACGGGTTATACATATATTGATTACACAGAATATTTAACTTTATATCAATCACTACACTCAATGTTCATAACTAATCTTCTGTTATATTATTCCATATTATTTTCTCCTCTATACAGCGAGCGAAAGGCCAGCTCACTCGCAATACAATCGTATCGGCCTAGCATTTATGTTATAAATACCGTTATTTGCATTCATCGTGAAACCCATAGATGCGTTTTTGCCGGCGACTTCGTTGGAGGTATTTTTCGGGACTTGGTGCAGAGTCCCCGAACCTCCGTATTTTGTGTAGACTTGTCAATCTGCCGAAACGCCGGCTTCTCGTTTTTCTTTTACTTGTTCTGTTTGTAAATTACATTAATTTTCTGTAATAAATTATCGAAGTCCCATTTTCTCCTTATTAAATCATTTTTTAAATATTTTACTTCTATTTCTCGTGTCTATCTTTTCTAGACCCAAAATACAATCCCGTCAAAAATGATTTTTCTATACTTCAATCTTTTTTTCAAATTTTAAAACGTTTCACCCACACTCAAAAAATAAAACGATTACATTCCAATATAAAAAAAGGATGGGTTATGAAAACATGCAAGAAGTCGATTCAAGAACTTAGAAATATCACATTATATAATATATATATATCTATTATTCATATTCATATTCATTTATTCATTGCGAATACAGGTCAAAGTGGTCTTAAAATAAATAAAGTAGTACTGCTGTATCCTACCACATGGCATGCAATTTTTTTTTTAAATATAATTAAAAATAGTGAGTTCATCATTACTTTCATATAAATTACTAAACATTCAAAAACAAATTTTATAATTGATAAATTAGTAACCAATTTCCTAAATTGACAACTTTACACTCATAATAATTATTGTCATTAATAATACTATAGTGCCAAATAAAATTCAGTCATCAAATGTCAAAACCAATTAAATGTCAAAAATACAATTACCTAGCCTAGCAATTAAATAATGTCAAAATAATAATTGAAATTAACATAATTAATTGTATACTATGTCCAAGAAAATTTCACGCAGTGTCATTTGATTATAATACGTCACAATGGAATTTATCATTTAAATATTCATTTATACAGTAGTATGCCTTATTTAACAATAACTTTTTCAATTTATTTTTCAATATATTTATATTAGAACAGTTAATTAAAGCTTTGGGTAAATGATTGTAGATTTTTGATGCCATGCAGAATACACTTTTATTAAACTGCATTGTTCTATTACGCGGGCAACAAATTTTGTATTGATGACGCTTACTATTTAAATGGTCAAACAAGTTTTGATTGCATTTCACAAATACTATTGTTTCATATATATAGAAGCATGGTAATGTCAAAAGTTTGAAAGAAACGAAGTAAGGCTGACAACTCTCACTTTGCTTTAAGTTGCAGATGGCTCTAACACATCTCTTTTGAGCTTTGAACACAGTTTATTTTTCAAAGCAATTCCCCCAAAAAATTACACCATATCTCAGAATTGACTCTACATGGCCACGATAAGCAGTGATGACAGTAGTCCGGTCCACAATTTTGCCGAGCATGTATAATGCATACGAAAATTGGCTTAATTTGCTGCATACACTCTCGATATGACATTTCCAATTTATATTGGAGTCCAGATGCAACCCTAAAAATTTTGAACTATCAACTTCATGAATTTTTTGTCCCTTAAAATGAATGTCAATGTCACCTAAATAATTCTTTCTATTTTTAAATGTCATGAACTTAGTTTTATCTATATTTATGATTAATTTATTACATGTCAACCAACTAATTATTTTATCTAGTGTGTTTTTCATATTAGATTCCATGTCAAACTTAGATTTACTGGAAAACATTATTGTGCTGTCATCCGCAAATAAGACCATATTGTTATTAGTGACTTTTGGGAGATCATTTATGTAGATAATAAATAATAGTGGACCAAGGACGCTTCCTTGGGGTACACCTTGTGTAACATTACAAAATTCAGATGAGTATGTTATTTCTTTCTTATTTTTTGGACATATACGGGTTATTTTTGTACAGTGCCTTCGATCACTTAGGTACGATTTTAGCATGTTTAGGGCATTACCTCTAACTCCATAAATTTCTAACTTACTCAACAGTATACCATGATCAACATAATCGAAGGCTTTAGTTAAATCCATATATATCGCAGTAGTTAACTGTTTCTTATCTAAATCTGTCATGATTGTATTGAGCAGTTTGTAGATAGCCAGGTTTACAGATTTATTTTTCCTAAATCCGACTTGTTCATCAGCGAAAATATTGTTGATGTCAAAAAACTTGTATAAATTATTATATATTATATATGAACTTTTCTAGTAGCTTAGAAAAAATGGGTATTAGCGCAATCGGTCTGTAACAAGTCATGCTTAATTTATCTTTTTTTTAATTATTGTGGTCTTTAGTGTATTTGGGAATGTGCCAGATTCAATACAAAGATTAAAAATGTGACTCAGTACTGGCGAAATGAATATCGATACCTGTTTCAAAATGTTCGTGCTTACCTCATCATAACCCGTGCTGTTGGTGTTTTTTAAAGAATGTATTAATTTATCAATGTCATAAGGAGTAATAGGAGTCATAAATATAGATTGAGATAGATTAGAATTGCAATATGTCAATGAGTCTTTAATGTCATTTCTGAAATCAATATCATTTACAGAAGAGTTAGCAAAAAAGTTGTTAAATGCATTGGCAATATTTTTTGGATCAACAATGACATTTCCATTAACATTTATCTGCTTAATTTCATCTTTTGGAATATTGTTTTTACTGTGGTTAATAATAGACCATGTTGCTTTTGATTTATTAGCTGCATTTTGAATGAAATGACTGTTTTGTGATTTTTGGGTCAATTTAATAATCTTATTAAGTCTCTTTGTATGAGTTTTGAATGTGTTTTTATTAATGACATTCGGTTGCTTCCTATATTGCCATAGTAAGACTCGCTTACGATTTGCACATCTCCTTATACCACTTGACAACCATCTTGGTCGTTTACGTACTTTTACTCTAATCAGATTCACTGGGAAACATAGGTAGTAAAATAGAGTAAACGTTTCATGAAATAAATCAAATGCTTTGTTGGCGTCATCCGTACTGTATACATCATTAAAACTAAGTGATTTTAGACACTCTTTAAATTTTTGAACATTCTCTTGACTGTAGTTTCTTTTTTCAATAAACCAATGTGTAAGTGATGTGCTAAATTTAACTGGACATGATAGCATCTGCGCTGTATGGTCTGAAAGAGCAAATTCAAAAATTTCATGTTTAGAGCCTTTTACATTATGTATAAAGTTATCTATACAAGTACCACTTTTAAGACGAGTAGGTTCATTCAAAGCCATCTTCATATTGTAGCTTTTGACTAATTGTATGAAATTATCTACCTCTTTGCTCTTGTGTACAGTATTTATGTTGAAATCTCCACACACTATCACTTTCTTTTTTTTTTTATAGCAAAATTCATGAAGAATTGAATGGAATTGAATCCAGAATAGTAAAGAAAAGTTCAAGTTGTTGTTGTCTGTTTCGTGGAGGTCTGTAAATGCAGATTATTACTAGTTTCTGAACTACAAGCTCTATAGCGCAGCACTCTAAAATACCGAAGACACCACATTTCTTGACAGTTACAATGTTTTTAAATTCATGTTTATTGTGGACCAGTATACATGACCCGCCGTGACGGTTATTTCTACTGAAAAAAGACGCCAACGAGTAATTCTCAATATTAAGTAATTTAACGTCATCATTAAGCATATTATGTTCTGTTAAGCATATGACATCGACTGATTTACTCTGTTCCACAAGCGATTCTAAATGTACTATTAGAAGGTCTGCTTTACTTAAAACACCATTAATATTTTGATGAAAAATTTTTATTTCATTGTTAACGAAAAAATAAATCATTATTTTGTGTCTTCGAGTTGCCAAGTTGCGGGCAAGAGGACGTGCTTGTATTTAATAACCTAATTGTTTCATCTTCATTGTCAGTTTGTGTCGTTTTATCAACCTTCTGTGTCGGTACATTTAGAGACGCTTTTTTATAATTTACAATCTTAATTTTATATTCAATTGTTACAATTTCTCTGAGTATCAAACGGCATATGTATCTATTTATTGATTTGCGATGAGGCAAATGGGAGGAGAAACCCAGATCTACGTACCTAACGGTATTGAATTTAGTACAGATTATTTTCAATTCATAGTTAAGTTTAGTCTCATTTAAGTATTTATTGTATGGTATTTCGCAAAAGAGAACATTTGTATTTCGAGTTGAGCATAGCAAATGGCTGACACTTATTTTGAAAATACACGGAGACCTATCGTTGATTCCTCCTAAAACGATGAGGTAGTCATTTTTAGTGAGTGACTTTATTACTGTGCTCTCAGCGATTAGAACATCTTGCAGAGTGGCACCTGGCTTCCAAAACGAAGTCACTTCGTATCGATCTCCAATCACATGCTGTAAAGAGCGTTGCAAGCCTTGACCCTGGTCATCCGCTATCACAACTATTTTATTCCGCACTTCCTCTGTAGCATTTTGAACCATAATGTTAGGGTCCTGTGTAGTTTGTATGTATACATTTTCGGTTGTATCATTTTTGTTGTTGGTCAGTATATTTGTGCTTGATGACTCGTTAATGTTTGAGGTCATTTCTAAATGTCCGTCCTCAATAACTTGAGCACCTACGAATGATGATTCTTCAACTGTGCATGAATGCAAATTATCCTGGCAACTGTATGATACAATATTCTTCTCTATTGGAGATGCATGTAATTCCAAGCTGGCGGTGTTGGTAACTTCCTGAGGCTTCTCTTGAATAGGGCTTTCATGTTTTGCGCTATCCGATGTAGAAAAAGTGCTAACCGGTGACGGACAGATTATTATATTACTTCGTAACTTTTTACGTTTCCGGCTTGACAGAAGCGTTCTACACACACTGTCAGAATTACTTACTTTCTTGTAGGTTTCTATTATTTTGTAGCTTTTTGCCAAATCCGTTTTTAAACGATAATTCTCGCTGTTTAAATGTTCAATTTCTTCATTTGCGCTTTCCAGCTGAACTGAAAGATTATTTACTTTGGCATTCAATTCTGTTATAGCCTGGCTTTCATTTATTGACGTATTTGGTAGGCTCATCATAGTTGTATCAAAAAGAGATGAGTCAATTCTTGAAATATCGTCGAGTGAGTTTGCTCGTCGAGGCTTACGGATTGAGATGTAGTTATTCCCTTCATAGTCCATTATTTCTTCAATTCAATATTATCTTTATTCAATAATGTATTATTTATATAATGTTATAAATGCAACTATAACATGTGCAATTGCAGATTTTAACTCCTCAACAAAAATAACTATGCAAAAATCATAACTCGTTCGCTGGACTTGAACTTGCTACCTTCGATGCGACTTCTTTAAATCCAACCGCTGGCACCGCTAGGCTACCATAGTTATAGCTGTTATGTCGAAATTAGCAGATATAAGCTTACGCTGCCAGTTTATCAGTAGAAAAAAACGTTATTGTTGAATATATTAATTGAGGGTAATGTATCGTAATGTTTATGTACCGTTACGAAAATAAAACAAAACACAATATTTTACATAATTAATCACTGAAAGTTTTGAGAATGTTGATAGTTAAGTTTGTAAATACAAGGAAAGTTTATAGTAACTCACAGATTGGCGCTGTACACTGTTTTTAGTCACTCAAATTATATATGGTTTGTCAGTTTTTGCACATAATTTTAAAGCATTTACACTTGCAGGAACTTCTAGATAACAATTGCACTTGCTTATCACTGTTTTTGATTACGTTTTAACATACCAGTATGTTCTAATGTGGTACTTACACTTTTAAAATATTTTTAACAACAGAGCTGATAATTAACGTGCGATGCCCTCTGGCGGCGATCTATTATATAATATTACTTAATATTTATATAATATTAAGTAATATTATAATTATTAATATTAGTAATATTAATTAATTACTTTCCATTCAGTCCCATTGTAATTCAATTGAGCTCTAATGAGTATCTCCAGAGAGCAGAGATATAAACACCTCAAATTTGGTACTAAAAATGACTAGCGTGGTATTTGAAGTCGGTTTTTTTCGTTTCGTAAATGTCCTTAAATTATAAAAGTAGAAAAGATGACGCAATAAATATGTGACTAAAAATAGAGCAGACTAGCTTTTTTGGCGGACAGACTAGCACTTGACTGCCACATTATCTCACCTAACGTTGAGAGTCGTTGCGGTATAAGATTGTCGATATACCGCGTGTCGAGTTTGTCTGAAAATGAATGACGGCGGTTTGAAGCACTCGCCAATTTATGAGCATAGACTATTATATCATCATTAGTCCATGTTATTTATGAGTTTGGTCTAATTCCAATCCACAGAGTGCTACTATACCAAACCGTCTTAAAAACTGCCTAGCACCGAACATCATGCTTGTTTTATAACATGAAAAAATGCTGGCTCTATGAAATCCTACATCAACATCCTGTACTTGATTAAATAATAAAGCTGTAAAAATCTGTTACAAGGGATCACCAAAGGATCCCATGCTACAGTTAGGTAAGGCATAAACTTCTCAGAGAAGAATGAAGCAGAAAAAACCACGACAGTGAAGTTTCTCCAAGATTCCATACAACTTATCTCAATATGTCCGGGTGAATCCAAAATGGCAGCGCCCCGGGCCCGTCCCGTCCCGGGCGGAAGTCGTCACGTTCGCGCCTTGCTGTCGCCTCGCTGCACTCATACGATTTGATTTTCGAACTAACTGCTATAGAGATGATAAAACAATCTTTCTACTAACCTACAATTTGCTTTCAGATTTCTTTTAATACTTTTTGATAGCATTCTGTAATCAGTAAGCATCTTTGACGAGTCGAGGGACGTTAGCTTCTATCACCCTGGTAAATCTTTCTTTGTCATACTTACTGTAAAGGCATGAATCTCCTTTACTAAACTATTTATATATACCACTGGACTTTTCTACGGGTGGCAGGAGGATTATATCGATGAAATATAGTAATTAATTTGCTAAGATAAACTATTTATTGATCTACTCCTTCCAAAAAGTATAGTACTTTTTGGAAGGAGTAGATTAATTTAATTAGATCTAGGTAAATCTAGGTGATCCAGCAACATACATAATTTTTTTTGTGACGAATGTAAGATTGGAATTCCTTGGAAATGGTTTCAAGCTGTATTTCTGTCTAGCAACATATATATTAAATATTTCACCATTAGAGAAATGTACCCATTTTAAATATTCCTACTTATATGTTCCGGTCGGCTGAAAATTTAGTAGTAATGTACTGTAGTTATAACATCTCTAATGAAATCCTTATAAGGTATTCCACATACGGCATCAAACGCGCGTCAGTCAGGATCAGGCTTGTTGCCGCGTCACTGAACCCTGCGGTCTCGAGGCACGCTCCAACTGTCGCGGGGTTTCTTAGCTGCTTGCGGAACCCTGTTTATTGCTTCCAGGAGGAAATGAGATTAGTTTTTAAGTTAAGACACATTTACATGTAACTTTTTGTAAGGTTTACTACTTGTAAACGTCAATAGTGAAATCGGTGCGGATCGAACTCACGACCTCTTGATCGCCGAGGCGTCGGCACGCCTTAGCCATTTGGCTATTGCCGCTTACATAAAATCACTTTGCAGAAACAAGATCAAAGCTGAACTGCTAGATTTGAAGATCCTGAGTTATTAAATTCAGTCTACGTTTGTGGCATTTATTAAGAAGTTTCGCAAATGAATTGATAAGTACATATATTATTTTTTATAGTTGCTGCATAACATTAATAAATCTATATATATATATATATTTATATATATATACATAATATAAAATATAATTAATATACCCCACCCATTGCACTATTGACGTGAACCCACTCCAGACACAAGCATATTTAGTTGGAGGGGTTAACAAGAATACTAGTAATGTGCAACCCACATTCGAGTAATCTTTAAATATATATATAATATATTATAAATATATATTATACATAATATTTGACTGGAAACAAACAGAAGACCGGGCTCAGTGGCATGACTTGGGTGAGGCCTATACATATGAGTCCAGCAGTGGACTGATATCGGCTGATTATGATGGTAATGATGATACATTTTTAGGGTTACGCACCCATAGAGAGCCAACAAGACCTTATTACTGAGACTTTGCTGTTCGTCCATCCGTCCGCCCGTCGGGTCGCAGGGCTATAATATAAATAATATTATGTCAATATATTAATAATATAATGTCTTTTGAACCGTTATATGAAATTTTCACAAAGAATGCATTGCTATTGTCGCTATAACAACAAATCATAAACACTAGGTAAAGTTGAAAATTAAAGGGGACATCTATACAAGAAACTTCGCTCAATTTTCTGAAATGTAATAGACACTTGACTTTTATACAGAATTACAGATACCAATGAGAATTATAGACTTCATACTTTACATTTCCACACAGTAATCATAGCAACCATAAGGTTGCAACATGCTATAATTGCTATGACAACTAATAATTACATTAAAACGTAATTTAAAGCTAAGGGGCATATGCAAGAAACTCGTGATTGTTCAGCATTTTTTGCTTGATCTTATAAAATATTGAGTAGTGGTACGGGATACTCCGGGTGCTGATCCGACACGCATTTGGCCGATGTAATTTCGTTCTTACATAATAGGCAATCGTTTGACCACCATTAATCTATGACATCATTTACGTTATATTTTGACTCATCTATTGATTTACATCAATAAATTATTTACAATAACTTATACATCTCCAATGATTTAGCATACTTGTAAAACAAATTTTAATTTCAAAGTTCACAAACAAATGCATTAAGCTTCACAGTACTAACTACTATATAATCGAAGAAACAACAAGTCACCATCCGTCTGAAATGTTCAGGAAATCCTCGCAAGCCTTTAACAAATATTCATAATTCGATCAGCGCGCGCGCTGTCGAGCGTACCTCCTTGGTACAAAGATGTAAAGGCAGTAAGGGCAGAGAAAAGCTTTTAAGCTTTTTTTTAAAGCTCCCCCTAGATTTAAACCTCTTTATATTATCCTTTCTTATTTTAGATGTTAAGAGGTATGCGTCAAGCTACTTAAGATAAAGGCTCATAATATTGTAACGTAATAAAGCCTCGCCTTGCTAAAAGCTCACAAACCTCAAGCAACGTGCGGTCAACTCGCCATACTTGTGGCCAGTCGTCCATGCGCTCACGTCTCTCCCCGGCGGCGCCAAGCCAAGGAGTTACATTAGGGCCAAAAATAAACTCTTGACTCTTATTCTTAACATTGACTTATGGTTGATAAGGTCCACCATGCGCAAAACTGGCAACACAACAGGAAACACTGCCTGCAAAATACGCTGCCATTTTCCTAGGTAACTTCTTGTAAGCGCCGCGAAGTATTGCCATATTAGGCACGGCGTCACCTTGCAGTGCCAGTGAAGTGCCGGCGCTGCTGATCGTGCCGTTCGTTTACGCTTTGACACTTATTCATACAAACGTAACAAAAAATAATTATAAATTGTTACATATTTTCTCAATTTTGTTTTTATTCGTTAAATGCTGTTAAATGGGAGTATTTGTTGAGGTGCCAATACATTTGTTTCCCAAATTACTTTCCTAAAACGGCGATTAAAATTTCACGCATATTTTCAGCATTAATAATTAAATCTAATATTATCTAATTAAACACATAAAATACTAACATTTTATGTTTAATTGTTCTATGTTAAAAATATAATATTCTTTTTAGTTTTGTCCAATAGGAATTTTTGAATGCAGCAAAAGTACCCATACATACTAGTTTAAAACCTTGCAGTTTCTTTGCCGCTCCACCGTAGCACCTCGACCGAGAAAATACCAAACGACGTAGCGAGTTGTAGGTTCGTAGAATCGCAGCTACGTAAACGCGTAGCATCTCTGCGTTTTCTTGAATTACTACAGATGTAGTGTAGCATAAATTGTTGATTTGATTCGATCAGTTTGTCGTCTTGGCAATCTTAATTTTGTATTTCTGTAACGTTTATTAGTATTATCGTTTCAAGACTTTAAAAAGACTGACGTAATGTGGCGCAAAAGCTTACTTTAAGCTATAACAAGAATATAAATAACAATATATAACTACTATAAATTATATTGTACGAAATAATCGACAAAATGCGCGAATTCTGTGAAAGTTATGCGTATTCAAAAAGGTCATGCCTACAAAAATAAAATATAATAAACATCGAGTCGATACCATCATCTTTTGTTGGCCATAGATACTTAGAAATAATTTTAATAGACATTTTTTATAATCAAAACTTTTTGACAACCTCTATGTCGTCGGTAAAAAATCTAAATACAATATACCTATTTACAAAATTATTCAATAGCATATCACAAAATATCTTTATATATATCTTTGCGCCTTTCTAGTTATTCTACTAAACTTCCAAAATGAATATTTATTATTAAGTATGCATAATGAAATGTCAGAATCCTATCAGAAATTTGAAAGTCGATTGCAGACCACAATAAATCGCATTTCGCGCTTATGGACAAATATTATTATTACCATCAGAATATGCTAAGTTGTCTCTTATTTCGTTGTTTCAGAACCGGCCGGAAATGGAATAAACCGGTTTCAACCGGTTTGGAATAATTAGAAATTTAGATTTGAATCTGGAATTTTCCATGTTCGTTGTAATATGCCCCGTTAATGAAATTTAAATATTGTTTTATTAATTTCACTGTTTAAGGATTGTTTTGAAAGGATTTCTTGGGTTAGGTATTGTTGATTTAATTCGAGCCCCGTCTGCCCGACGGGGAAGATAGGAAAAGACGGAACATTTTAAAATACATCAATTGTGTGTTTACTTTTTTTTGAAAGGCAAACGTTCAGCATTGTCAGTATAAAATGCTGTTGTCGTTCTTTTCAGCCGTTGCTGTTTTTTAATTGTTTTCCATGTTTCATATTAATTCTAGTTGAAATGCGACATAAAAAAACAATGTATTGATGAAAATTTATGTAAGTACAACAAAAATCATTTATTTATTAATTTAAATATACCAATCTGGCAAAGAGAACATTTGTCTGATAAATGAATGGGCTTGCGATCGCTAGGAGGGAGGGGCCTCTTATTCTGGGCGGAAAAACATCTAATAAGAATTCGTCGATTTTATTAATACTTTTTTTTGCATTTTACGAAGACCTATATTCTCTTCGCTCTATTTTAGCGGTTTTAAGGCCAATATGTTGCCATGTATGCCAATATATATAAACATACATATGAATACGGGCGATTAATCAAATAGTGGAATGTGTCAATACATTTTTTTTAATAATTGAATTGATATTCGAGTAAGTATAAGCGAGTATATAAATTGATGATACCTATATAACGGAAAAAATATGCACTTTGCGTAGGCTTCCAGCTTATTATATACCTAGCTTTTTATAAGTATACATGTATGTACGAATATTATCCTAAGTAATTTATTCGGTACACCCCCAATGGAAATTATGACAGACCTACTCATCCTCTCTGACCATCTTCACAACCTTTGGAGATTTTAATTGAATATGCAAATAAAAAATCAATTTGATCAATTAATTGGTACAGACAATAGCTGCATACCGTGAAACATCCTGTTTGATGGGAGGCTGTGTCTGATAGACGTTGATTAATGTTCTAGCTGGTGGATCAAAAAAATGTTTGTTTCAGTCAGGCTCTGGACAGTAGTGACATGGAGAGGATATGTCTAAAAGATTCAGGAGTGTTTTTTAAATGTCTAACATGCTTTTTATAAATGTACTAGCTTTTTCCAACCTTATCGTAGTTATAAACATGCCTTTTAAATCACTCATCAACCTTTTTTTTTTAAATCTTATAGGCTGGCGTTTGACAACTATCTCACCTGTTGGTAAGTGATGATCGAAGATGGTAAGCACGCTAGGCCTAGAATGGAAACTGGCTCTCAAGGATAGCTGCCGGAACACATTAGATGTTTGGCGACAGATTTTCTAACTTGAGGATGGTAGCTAGATAGGCGGACACTAGATAGTGTCCTACCACCATGCGGTGGTTGTTGGTTTCTTAATGATGTTTTTCCTTCACCGGAGGGCCATCATTGTGAAATGAGCACACATTTTTTTAGATTATTTTATATACCCATATCTTTTTATCGTGTTGATTCAGAACCTTAATTTTTATACAACTAATAATGACTATAGACTTCAGTATCTGGTATAAATTTCAACTTGCTAGGTTCACCCGTTCCTGAGAAAATCGGTGGTGACACACGGACAGACAGACAGACAGACGGACAGACAGACAGATAGACGAACAAGAAAGTGATCTTATAAGGGTTCCTTTTTACTTTTTGAGGCACGGAACCCTAAAAAGAAATATTGGGTATGAAGCTGGTCACAGAAACTATACTCGACTTTTTAATAGGAATATATAAAAAAAATTCGTAAATAAAAAACGTAATTAAAAAAAAACCTTTGGAAATTTTGTTACAATACCATCTCTATACATTTTTGTCTCAGCGACATTTGATTTTGGTGACATCTGGCGGAAGTAATGGATTTTTTCAGTTAGCTGAAGGTGAAAATTTAATCCGCGATGATAAGTGACGACCGAAAAAAGATTCAACCGAGATTTTTTGTACGATTTGGTAATGATTTTTGATTTTGAACTTTGTTAAATTATGTTATTTACAGTAATTATTTTCATTAGCAATGCAAGCACGACGCTCGTCTGATGGTAAGCGATGACATCTACCAATTACAGTTACAGGGGCATGCAAAATTCTGGATACGCAGAATTTTGCACTTTACTGCACTGCGCGTGTTACCTTGAAATATAAAGAGATATTTAAGTCTCACATGCTCTGTAATTTCACACTGGACGCTTTGCCATTCAAACCATTCTTATTTTACAGTCGAGTGATTGATAAAGTGGTGGTACCATCCCAGGTGGACTGGCAGAAGTCCTACTCCACAACAAAAACTAAGACCTTCATACAATTTAAATTTCGTTTTCTTCCGGGTGAACACCGGCAATATCTAGTTGAACTCAGGCGCACAGAGGTAGTTTTCAGGTCGACTGAAGTTTCAGCTCCGATGCGAATCAGGGCCTGCGAATGTGTATAAAAGGGCGCCTTCGGAAAACGAGAAACCAGTGAGGTTTTGAGATTCCGTGATGTGAGTTTGTAAGTTATCGTGAAGTGCAAAAAATTAGTGTATTTTATAGTTAAATGTGTTTCTGTCTAAGTATATTGATGGTAAAGTACCCTTTATCGGCATTATTCGCGAACGCAATGCCCAAGTGTTGCTGCTTATTATAATCCGTATTTCTGAAGTATCTATTAATTTTTTTTACAATCTATCGAGAATGGCTGAATATTTTTCTCTTAATTAAACAATCATTTTCCTCATAATCTGTTCATCATAAGCTGCCATAAGCACACAAACTTTAAAGTATTTTGTTTCAATATAAAAATCCTGTAATAGCCACATAGATGTAGGTAGAGACGAGAGGTAGAGCTATTCATTCCCGAAGTCACGTAGGGTAATGTATATTCTAATATATTTGCCGGGAACGACTTTTCGTGTGTACCGGCCCGTGCGGTCTGCGGCCGGCGGGTAGTGATGGGGTTACTGGCATAATTCTAATGTACATATCGATAATGTATTTGTTTATTTTGCAAGCTTTTGTTCAGTTCATCTCAATATGCCTATACCATTCCAGTTGACTTCTACTAAGTAAGTAAATAATTTAAGGGCCAATTTCTGATAAAATGTCATAAACTTATTCAGACTTCAAACGCTATACAAAAGTTGTAATTTATCTGACAGATACGTTCTTACTATCAGAGATTCTATCAAGAATTGGTGAAAATTTATGGATGGCTGTGGAACTTTGCCCAGCAGTGTGCACAACAGGTTAAGAAAAAAAATTAAAGACAGTGAAATACCAATTTTTGAACAAAATTGCAATTTTTTACAGATTCCAATACGGATATCACATACACATTTCAATGGGAATCAAATTATGCATGAATAGCAATTATGCTATTATTTTAGATTTAAATAAGTATTTTATGAGATGTACCGTAGAACCTTACAACATTTCCCGAATTTCTTGCCTTTTTTTGTTCAATGCTAATTTTTTTAATTATCTTTGATATTTTCGTGTTTCAGCTAAATCATTGTTAAATGTATTGTGCTCCTTGCATGGAATATATGATAATATCAAGTAAATGCAAATGTATACATAAAAAACTAAATATTAAAATATTAAATTCTAAATTTAGAGAGCGGGCCAAATTTTGAGACATTTTACAAATTTGCCCATTTTGCAAAAAAAATCATGCTTCCGCTGTTTTCAACCTTATGATTATGACAATCAGGGTATGTTTTAAATAAATAGTCTTAGTAGTATAAGGTATCATCATAATCGTTTAAACTTTCATATTACCTGCTAAATTTGAATGGGCAAAGTCACAATTTTTTTTTTGCAACTTTTCACAGAAAGAAATCACTGGGCTACGTTGTCACTTTTAACATGTAACTAAAAAACAATATAAACCGATGGATATTACGCACATTCATTAAAAACATCATTAATAATAACTCAAAAAAGGTTTTATAGAAAACAATATGTATATATATATAACTCAACCAGGCAAATTTAAAAATCGATTGGGCAATCTTTTAAGGTAATAGGTAATTACAATAGGAACAGGAATAGGATAGGTAATAGGAAATTACATACATTATAGCCGCAGTCCGAATAATAGATTTGTATATAGTAAATTTACTCCTACTTAGAATGCTGCTTTTATACATTGCGAAATAACGTGCATCGATATATTTAATTTCTCTATCCCATCCCTTCCTGACCCCGTATTTACTCTGCACCTCGCCAGTTCATCTTCATTTTTTATCTCTTTCACCGGAAAAAGAGCAAAAAAACCGGAAACCGCTCCCGTAATGAGTGTAAAAAAATACGCGAAAGATATCCTTCCGTTTGCTCTGCCTTATTCCCTTTTGCCCTATAAAACGTCAGATTTCTGCGTAATACTTGGGAGTTTTATCTCGTTGCAATTTGTATCTATTATGTTTTATGCGCTTTTTATATCTCATGGTTTTATACCTATTCTACTTAGTTATTCATATCAAGGAAGAAAGGAAAAAAAGTCACTTTAAGTTTTTGGTGGTTAGCTGATTGCAGCTAATAAAGTCACTAATTTATTATTATTTACTTTGGCAGCTCAATGGAATAAATAGAATATAGACTTTTACCAGTAGATATTTAAACCATTTGTTTTATTTCGCAAGAGAGTTGGTTCCCGTTCTAGGCCTAGCGCGCTATATACTATCCTTGACCACGTCATCACTTACCTTTTAGATGAAGTAGTGGTCAGACGCTTGTTTAGATAAGATAAGAAAAAATCATAATCTCAAAATTAATTCTGCATATTCGATGGTGACTTTACCCAGCAATTTAATAACAAGTGAATTATTGAAAAGTACAAAAACCCGACTGCGTGAAAAAAATATTTATTGCCATTTCCTATTCCAAACTTAATAAATCCTTAATTTTGTTGATTATTTTAATTTTAATGTACCCAGTCACATCCAGTCACAGTCCCAGTCACACCCCCATCTCACGAATAAGACGAATCTACTGACAACACTCACAAAATACGACAAGCCGTTTAGGCTCTATTGCGTGCCAAAGAAATATACATACATACATATATACATACACTCGAAAAACATAACCCTCCTTCTTTCGCAGTCGGGTAAAAACAACATATTCGTGAATCAAAACTTAATTTTATATGGTTTGCTATTCTGTTGATAATGTTTATGACAAGCTTTTATTTATGTAAATAATATTTGACTAACCTCAAGAGTGCTCAGATTTACATTTATTTGATGGAATCCGAGAATTAGCAAAACAATATTAAGATATTTTAAAAACTAAAACAACCGACTTCTATGCCCCATGATTCAGATTTAGTAGCACGTTTGAGACATTTATCGCCACATCTCTGGAGATACTTATCAAAACTTGATGAAATTACAACGGGACTACCTCGGAAATGTAACCTACCGATTAAAAAAATTATTATTTGAATCGGTTCACAATTATTATTTATCAAAAATTATCATTTGACAGAGTAATCGCGTAGTAACAAACAAAACAAAACATACAGACAAATTGAGAATCTCCTCCTTTTTGGAAGTCGGTTGAAAGAGGAAACTCACATAAAATAATATTGACTCAGTAATTAGATGAAATAAAATTATTATAATCATGTTAATAATTTTTGCCATGGATTGCTGCAAAGTATCACGCCTGTATTTGAATGTTATTTAAATTATATTGAAGACTTATTTGGGGTAAAAGGACCAATTTTTGGCTCTAGTCTAGTTCTTAGCACCAAAGATTTAAATGAGAACCGTAAACGATTGTGCATTATTATTGCATTTCCAAGTACTACGGTAACGTAAAATTAATTCTTGCGTATATTTTAATAGTTCGATGTGTGAATAGTATCCGTTTACCCTATCTGTACATTTAAGTACTCAATTGCACATCCTTTACTATTCTTACAATACCAATGCGATTTTTTTTATTGTATTTATGATGTGCAATTAATTAGCGGCAATATCCCAATGGCTAAGACGTCGGCCTGGCGATTGAGAGGTTGTGTGGTCGATCCCCCCCACACTACAGACACAAGCATATTTAGCGTAGTTTTTTTTACACCCAACTGGGTAGCAGACTACTAGTAATGTGCATACATATCGTAAGCTTTTTTTTAAATGTAAATTTAAGCACACATTAGGTCATTAGGGTCACATTAGACACATACATTTTAGACTTAGACTTAGACTTTAAAATCTAAACTATGGCTATTGATTTTGCAGCAAATAATATTACATTAATCTAACCCATTTCCATACTGAGAACCCAAACGACTTTCATAACCTAAATATAAATAGATCGTACAATACAATACGAGTATAATTGGACAGAAACCAAAGTGATCCGCCCTTCAGTCCTCAAATTGCGTCCTCTTACCGAAATACCTTGTAAATTGGAGAATAAGGGTTCTCGTAGCCCTTAATTTGATTTAAATGTCGTGTGAGGTATGTCTACGCCTTTATAGTATCTTTCTATTCTGTGTATGAATTTAGTGATCCAAAGTTTTCGAAAAGGTCAGCATTTTGAGACAGTTTGTGTGTATTTTTATTGTGATGTTTTTTATTATGATGATTTTATTATTTTTAACCGAAAAAGGAAGATGTTCCCAATTGGTCTGTATGTTTTTTATGTTTCTTATGCGATTCCTCTACCAATTGTAAACCGATTCGATAGGTCGTCTGAGGGCCCGGTTGCGTAATCGGGAGAACGGTTGGCTTTGATGCCAGAGGTACTGAGGTCAAACCGCCGTGCACCAATGGATTTTTCTATCGAAAAATGTATGTGCGCTTTTCACAGTGGCCCTCCGGCGAAGGAAAAACATCGTTAAGAAATCGACAACCCCCGCATAGTGGTAGGACACTATCTATCCGCTTGGCCAGCTCAAGTTAAAAAATCTGTCGCCAAAACATACTAATGTGTTCCGGCAGCTATCCTTGAGAGCCAGTTCCCATTATAGGCTTAGCGTGCTTACCATCTTCGACAGCATCATCACGTACCAACAGGTATAATTGTGGTCAAACGCTAGCCTATAAGATATTAAAAAAATCTCCTGGAATCTGCAGAATACCACCTACTTACAGCAGAGATATAGGGAGAGCAGAGAGAGAGAGAGGAACAGCAGAGAGATATATCATTTAAATGGCCTCAATGATCAAATTACATTTTTATATAAATATAAATAAAATATAAGTTTTGAATTTAAGTATTATTTTATCAGGAATGGAAATAAATTCTGTAAATTTAAGAATTTTTTTTTTGTTATACCTTGAGACAAAAATATCTTAAGACCCACATACTCTGTAATTTTACTGGACATTTTCAAACCAAAAATCAGTCCTATTTCACGGTTGAGTTAATTGGCAAATTAATTGTTTTACATGATGCTAAAGACAATTCATGTTCATTTAATTTAATTTCAAGTATTTACCAATCACCATATACCAAAACTGCCTCACAGATTCTTAGATCTTATAAAGACTACACCCACTGTTTCATAGAATTCATCAAATCTGTATATAAAATACCTTTACTATACATATATTCCAATATTCATGTAAACTTCGCTCGGCATCCAAATATCGCGATACGTGTGACGTCACGCGTAGCTCGTAAATCCTCACGGCCTGTTAGTTGGTTTAATTAATTCTCAAATACCCGCTGTTTTGTTGTTTTACGAATATACCCGACAATATTTTATTTGCCGTTGGAAATAATATCTGGGTATGTTACTTTAGAAAAACGTTGACGTTGTTTCTAATAATTTTGCTGACACGATACAGTACAAATATTAATGGCCAATTTCGGTTGATATAGTAAAACTAGCATGCGTCCTTAATTCAAGTTTCCTATCATTAAAATCTGTTGGTTAGACAATACATACGCTGAACTTAAAATACATAAAAACTTTAAGGAACTATCTTGCCTTTGCGGGGGGTGTAGAGCATTTTAGTTTTTGAAGTGAAAACTTCTTTTGGCACGCCTTGCACTTTATTTTGTGGGTAGTTAATGAGTTTGAGAGTTCGAGTAAAGTCTAGAAGCCTGTTAACATCGTTCGTGTGTCGGATCCGACTTTTAATCGGGTTGTCAAAACAAACGACAAAATCAGGCCGACAAGTGTAAATAGCTTCACAAAAAATGTTCTGCTACTGTAACATATCTGATTAAAAATCGGATCCAACACACGACAGATGTGAAATGGTGGTAAAGGGTAAAGATTGCTAACTAATTATAAGCGGCAATAGCCCAATACCTAAGGTGTCGGACTTGCGATCGAGAGGTCGTGAAATCAATCCCCACCCTTTGCACTATTGACGTGAACCCACTCAAAATACAAGCATATTTAGCTTAGTTGGAGGGGTTAACAAGACTACTAGTAATGTGCAACCCACATTGCTAGTAAGCTAATATAAAAATATGGGTCTTATCGCGCTTTCAACATCGAACAAGTTGCTATTTATATATTTTATTATGTATGTATTCCTATTTATGTAAAGGTATTTGTTGAAGGTATATAATCTGTTTGTGGAATTATCTCTCACAAATCAAGGTACACATACTGTAGGCAGGCAAATCGTGCCTGCAACCAACGGCAAGACATTCCGCCATGATTTATGGGTTGCTGTTATCGACACAGAGCAGGCCGCACCCTTCTCTGCTATCGGAACAAAACTGTGGAGCAGCTATGCGTGTTGGTCTGATATTTATTTCAGTAATTTTTGGATTTGTGCCCGATAAATTCAAAATAATAAAAATTCTAGTAATATCAAAGGCGAAAGTTTGTGTGTATGTTTGTTACTTCTTGACGCTATAACTACTCAACCGATTGAGCTGAAATTTGGTATGTAGAGACTTTGGAAAGACACATAGGGTACTTTTTATCCCGATATCCCACGGGAACGATGTCTACGCGGGTAAAACCGTGGGGCAGAGCTACTTATCCATCAGTTTTTATTTATTTCTCTCTCTTCATTGACAGCTTTATTGATTCGAAAGATGTACATCTAATCTCATAAGATTCTAAATCGACTTGGATTTAGTTGTTATTATTATTACAATTACATTATTATTATTACAAACAAAGTTATTTTCCTCTCGACTGCTCTCTAAGTAGATATACGTGAATTTACTGCTAAAAAAGAAAAGTTGGAAATTAATATTTCGTTATTTATGACATATTTTATAGGAATGTACATGCGCGTTTTTGTGAATTACCGAAAACAGTTAAAAATCTGACTCAATCGTTGTCGTTCAAGTATCAAGTAAAATGATGTAACGCAAGTAGTCTCCACAGCTTTTCGCATTCAGCAGTCCGGCCACTAGTGCGTGAACAACGGGGCTCGCGATTTTTTGTAAGATTTTCCGCGAGAGTGCGCGCGCGCACGCACTGCGCTTGATTAATCGACTATAGATTGACGCCGACGGAGGGATAGTTTCGATCTCTCCGATTTAAAAAGGAAATTCTTTTTAAATACTTTCTGGGTACTTAAATTTTGCAGCAAAATTTGTCAGCATCAATGCCTATCTTTAAAAAATATACCTGTATAAGCACTGTCTATCTTCCGCTACCTATATCACGTTATTTTTTGCCAGTTAATCTTTTTTTATAACTTATAGGCTTTTTTTATACCATATAGGCTAGCGTTTGACCACTATCTCACCTGTTGGTAAGTGATGATGCGGTTGAAGATGGTAAGCACGCTAGGCCTAGAATGGGAACTGGCTCTCAAGGATAGCTGCCGGAACACTTTAGATGTTTGGTGACAGATTATCCAACTTGAGTGTGGTAGCTGGCCAGGCGGACACTAGATAGTTTCCTACCACCATGCGAGATAGTGGCCTACCACCATGCGAAGTTACAAAATACTACAATTTATTAAATTATTTGTAAGTACCAGTCCAAAAATCAGTAATAAAATCTTATCACAATTTTAATGAAATAATCATAATAGCGAACTTCATATTAGTGGTGTAAAAAGTATTATCTAGTTTTATATTCATTCTTGTCCTCATACTAAATTCGACTTAATGCTATACCGGGTTAAACGACTTTCAAAATGGCGCGCATTTTCTCAACGTTGTCATTTAGTAAATTTAATCAATAACTGATTAGAACCTTCACAGATGTGGATATAACCACCTCAAATTAAAAGGCATTTAATTGTGTTTACGTAAACACTACACGACACACTATAATAACAATAAACTTTCTGATAAGTAACTAAAATGTATTTATACTCCAGATTAAAACCCGTCTTACAAATGTCTCTAATTCATATCGGAGGATGACAATAGTGTATCAAATAGTTTAAAAACTAAAACAACCGTCTTCAATGCCCCGCGAGTCAATTTCAGTAGCAAGTTTGAGACGTTTATCGTCATATCTCTGGAGATACTTATCAGATCTCGATGAAAATACAATGGGACTACGCCGGAAATGTACCCTACCGATAACAAAAAGAATTATTTGAATCGGTTCAGAATTGACGGAGTAATCGCGTAGCACACACAAAATAAAAACATACAGACGAATTGAGAACCTCCTTTGTTTTTGGAAGTCGGTTGAAAAAACACCTCAAACTTGCTAATAGCTAATGCTGAAACATTGCCTATTATATTTTTCAACACTTGACTGACCAATGTCCGTGCTACCACAAATTTTAATGTATCAGACATAAGATAATATTGTAGGAATATCTTCGGCCAATCAACTCATTTTCCACCATATGAACACAATTCGAAATTCAAAACTAGAATCCCGAGCGTGCGTTCGAAAACCTGCTCAGTGATGCGTGACGTCATGTCAGCTGCATGACGTCAGTCGTGTTCGTGTTTCGGACGCATCTCTGTTAATTAGGGGTAGACGGTAGATGTTACGTTTAGGGATGTTTAGTAAGGGTGGAATGTATTGACTTTATAGACAAATCCAAATTCGATAATTTTATTTAGAAGATGGCTTACGAGACGCCCCTACATCAACACACATCTGAAAAAGAAGGAGGTTCTGAATTGGTTTGATATATTTTGGTTTTATATTTTGTTTATGTTACTCTACTTCTCCGCCCATTGCAAACACTTATTATACTTCACGAGAAGGGCCAGTGATTATATAATATATGTATTTTTTTTAATTATTTATAGTCTCACGTTTGACCACTATCTCACCTGTTGGTAAGTGATGATGCGGTCGAAGATGATAAGCACGCTAGGCCTAGAATAGGAACTGGCTCTGAAGGATAGCTGCCGGAACACAATAGATGTTTGGCGACAGATTTTCTAGCTTGAGGGAGGTAGCTGGCCAGCCGGACACTAGATAGTGTTCTACCACCATGCGGGGTCGTTGGTTTCTTAACAATGGTTTTCCTTCACCGGAGGGCCACTTTGAAAAGCGTACATACATTTTTCGATAGAAAAATCCATTGGTGCTCGGCGGGGATTGAACTTTGTATCTCTGACATCAAAGCCGAACATTCTCCCACCTACACCACCAGGCCCTCAGATCTTATCCTTATCAAGATCTAAGGAGTATCTTAAGAGATATGGAGAAAACACCTCAAAGTTGCTGCTGAAAATGACTCACATGGCATTTGGAGTCGGTTATTTAGAGATTATTAACAATAAACTATATATATTTTAGTTCTGTACACGGTTTTTTACTTATTTTGATAATGGTTATCATCTAGCTCAACTCCCTTTCTTACTTGAGGTTAATTTTCAGGCAATTTTTGTTAACACAATTACATTTAAATTGTAGTTTTAATCTAACGTCGAAAGCTAGTTAAGTCAGTTATGTATGTGTACGGTTATGTAAGTACAAACTATAAAGGTTAAAGTTTGTACATACATACAGATACAGATATATATAAAACACCCATCAGGTACATCACATCAAATAATATACGTCGCAGCCGCAAACCGCCAATTTGGAGCTGCGATCAAAGATGGAGACTGCTCTGCCTGCCAATGTATTTTAAAGGCAAGTTATACCATAGTTCTTACTACTGGTTACAGGATTGTGTGACACCTATGATTGTAAATACATTTTTAGTTGAAATAAATATGGATTAAATATTTTTTAATACATTGACTCCGTTATTTTACAGACAATATTTACATAAGTATTTTTATGGTTATTTAGAAATTCGTACAAACGAGCAATAACTCGTGTTCATTTTGCGGCAATACTCAAACCGCTATTTTCTGTCTAGATGTAACGACGCTGAAAGCTCGTGCTGCACGACGCAGATTGTCCAGAAAGCTCCTAGATGAATGTCCTCTGAAAGGGACAAAACTGGTCGGAGTACTTATTTATGAAAAAGCGGTCAAGTGCGAGTTGACTCGTGCACCGAGGCTTCCGTAGAAACTTGTTAAAACAAACTTAACTTTGCAGTTCGATCCCTAGAATGATGCTTATACACTGTTCATGAACGCACCGAAATAATAAGTTTGTTATTATTATTTGTTATTATACAAACTTATTATTTGCGGTTGGTTCATGCAAGTTGGGTCATCATTAAAAAAAAAGTGAATTTACTATTGTAAATTTCCTTTTTTTTAATTGTACTACATATTTACGGTTTTCAGGTTTTTCCTTTATAAGTGCATCCTTTATAAGACCATGCTTCTAGTCAAATTTCATTATTCTAGGTTAACGGGAGTACCCTTTAGGTTTTAATTAAAAAATATCGTGAAATCGCAAAATATGCAAAAATATGCGACGTAACGGTTAAATCTTTTGATATCTGATATCTGATATCTTTATCTTTATCTTATATCTTTTGACGGACAACAAAGTGATTCTGTAAGGGTTTCTTTTTCCTTTTGAGGTACGAATCCCTAAAAATAAACGCGACTTCATAGATTCTCTTGGTTAATTACATATTAACTGCTTGTGCTAATTTCTTAATGGCTGAGCAAACAGCCATCATTAATATTACAGATTAGAATGAGACCAAATAAACGACTGATTAATGCCGTGAAACCGTGCTTCGCTAACTAAGATATTTCTCCAAGAATGCGGTAATTCTAAGTTCACGTTAATATTACTTGTAGTTAACATATTCATAGCGTTGTACATCAGCTTCCGGCACATTTTAAGGTTCGTATAACGTTAATAATTATAGTCCTTCGATGTAATATTTGAGTATTTGTGTAGCTCCTACCTTTGATATGTATGATAATTATTATTGATCATCATCATCATCATCATCATCAGCCTGTATCAGTCCACTGCTGGACATAGGCCTCTCCCAAGATGCGCCACTGAGCCCGATCTTCGGCTCTTCTCTTCCAGTCACTGCCCACCGCTTTGCGTATGTCGTCGCTCCACCTGGTCACAGCACGTCCTACGCTACGTTTGCCGATTCGCGGTCTCCACTCTAGGACATGTCTGCCCAACGGTTATCAGTCCTGCGGCAGATATGACCAGCCCACTGCCACTTCAGCTTGCTAATCCGTTGAGCTATGTCGATAACTTTAGTTCTCTGGCGAATTACTTCGTTCCGGATTCGATTATTATTGATAAAGTTTGTGAATTATTATTTCTTGTAATTACTTATTTCACGAAAAGCGTAGGTAGTTAATTCATGTCAATGCAGCTTTTTTATATATCTTACAACTCAGGTAATTCGTTGGACGATTCAAATAGATATTTTTTGGTTGAAACGTGTATTTTTAACTTTTTATCAAGATCTAATAGACGTAACAATATATTCTTAAGTGTGTAGAAACTTACAGATTTTATTTTTTTATATCTGATAGGCTATAAATGGCTAACGTTTGATCACTATCTCGCCTAGTGGTAAGCGATGATGTGGTCGAGATGGGGAACACGTTAGGCCTAGAATGGTCTGATAAGGGCTGTCCTACTGGAACAACGTAAAGTTATAGAGACAGATTTTCTCCTTGATGATGGTAAGCTAATTTCAGCACGTCAGGCGGAACATCGATATAAAGCTAGCACCCATGCTAGGATTTGAATCGGCGACATCCAGACTATGGGTCGTCAACTTTCGCGGCATTTGAAGACCCTTTTAAAGATTTTACGTGATAATATTTAAAAATAGCATATAAATTATTCTTACACGTATTATTATGTTTAGGTAAGTTGTATCTTTTATTTTGTGCTTAGTTTCTTCCCGGGGCTATGCGCTCGTAGATTTCAATGTTACTTTAAAATAGAAAATTTAAAACAGGATATGTATAAGTTAGGGAGTGGCCCTCTATTTTTCACCCCTAGGGGACGAATGTCCAGAATATATGTATGTATATTATATTCAGAAATGGTGCAGACAGGACTATGTATTTCTGAAATAGTGGTTGGCAGCAAATCAAAACCATTTTGGTTATTAATAACACCACTCACCAATATTATAAATGCGAAAGTCAGTTTATTTATTTCTTCGTTTGGGCCTTCTTCACGGTCAAACGGCTGAACCAATTTAGCTCAAATTTTTACAGGAATAGCCAATACTATGGATACTTTTTTAACGTAGGCGATGCCGCTGGGTACAGCTAGTACCTTTATAATGAGAGAATTGCATCATCATAATAATCAGCCGGTAGCAGGCCACTGCTGGCCGTAGGCTTCTCCCTAGACACGCCACTGAGCCCGATCTTCGGCCCTTCTTTTCCAGTCACTTCCCAGCGCTTTGCGTATGTCACAGGACGTCCTACGCTACGTTTGGCATAGGCATAGCATAGTGATATAAAATAGAATAAATAATAACAATATCTAAATAGATTTTTGCTATATATATTTAGAATATTTTGTATATGTAGCAAAAATATTCAGCATACAGTGAAAACCTTCAGTGAAACCTTACATACTTACGTAATAAAGCTATGTTCAACTACTTCAGCACTACTCGGCCTGCAGTGGAAATCCTCTCAACGGCCACTGGTATCCAATTAGTGTAGATCCCAAATACTTGGTTAATTTACCTTTGATTGGCTTTAGTATGCACCTTCATTGGTATACAATGAAATGCCGGTATAGATAATATTAATGAAATTACGTCTATGATATTGGAGGAGTTCTATTTTAAGAAACAGACACCTACAACTAGATCTGGATATTCATTTACTAAGTGGATAGTGACGATGTAATATTCTTCTCTGGAAGAAGATATTGTATCCAATACAATATCTTAATATATCTTACAATACAATATAAGCTTACAAGCTTATGGATGCGAATTAAATTTGGTCCCCAAAAGTACTAAGTAACTTCTATTAATAATAACTACTCTGCCATATCCATGTTTCTCGAAGCTACTCGAATACCGTGTAGTCCACTGGACGCGTACTGAAACCCGTAAACAGGAATATCGAGTAGGCTGTATAGCTTTGTACAATGCCTCGTCTACACGTGTTCCGTGGTCACTGTCCACAGACCTAGAAAAGGTTAGAACGCGCTTAAGAAATATCAGCTTAAGATCGTTTAAAAAACTAAAAGAACCGACATCAAATGCCACGCTAGTCACGCAAGTTTGAGTTGTTTATCTCCATATCTCTGGAGATACTCATCTCTATGAAATATAAATACGACCACCTGAATACCCTTTCAAACAGAAGAAATAATTTTTCAAATCGGTCCAGGCGTCTTTGAGAATCGGTGAAAAATTATACATATACATAAAAATAAACATTCAGACAAATTGAGAACCACCTGCTTTTTGAAGTCGATTAATAACTTAAATGTATAAGGAAATAAGAGCCTGCACATACTGGCGGAGAGCAAGGTAGGGCATTATGCATTTGCTAACGAAAATTCTTACGTATCCAATGGTAGCAAAATATGAAAGACCAACTCCAAAGGCCAACGTTTATCAGCGGACGGCAGGACAGGACGCGGCATCGAGGAGGATTTGACGCCGGCTAGCAAACTTTGAAATCTACATATCTAGTTACCATATTAGATACATACGAATTTACGTTGTTAAGTTCACCAAAGTACGCTCGCCTTAATTTAATGAAATTATTAAAATATGTTTGAAACGATGCTACAGAGCAGATAATAATATACTACGTAATCTATGATATGTATTATGTGTGTGTATATGTATAAGTATGATTTTTAAGTATATTTCATATATATGTTAACACATATAGCTGCTCACCCCCGCAATATTATAATTTATTTAAATTTAAATTCTAAATCCTGTCCATCCAAAGGTTGTCTGGTAGAGATCGCTCTAAGCGATAAGACCGCCCGATGTACTACCGTTATCTTATGTTCTTCTGTTACTTTTGTTTGTTTTTTTTCTTGGTGTGCAATAAAGTATTATTCATTCATTAGACTTATCAATCCAAACAACAGAGATTAAATATTGTTTACCAAAATACACAAATAGAGGACGTGGACACGTGTACATTTTTAGGTATTACCATTGACAAAAACTACAATTGGAAGAGCCACACACAAAACCTATGTGATAAGCTTGATCGTTTCGTATACGCAATACGGCAATTGCGCATGTTAGTATCGAGAAATTCAGCATTAACGGCTTATCACGGTTACGTATCGTCGATTCTAACGTACGGACTTATTTTGTGGGGCAACTCTGTGGATATTAATAGAGTATTCATAATACAAAAGAAGTGTGTCCGGGCAATATGCGGAGCCTGGTTTACCGATAGTTGTCGACCAATTTTTAAAGAGTTTTTTATATTACCCTTACCGTGTATGTACATCATGGAACTATGTATCTTTGTAAAACGGTACCCAGATATCTTTGAAAAGGAATCGCGTACTGAGGGTAGAAAATGCAGACAATATAATAGATTGTACTTACCTGATTGCCATTTGGATATTGTTAAAAAAAATGTGTTTGCAATGTCTATTAAAATTTTCAATCATTTACCGAGATCTATACAAATGTTACCTAGTAATCTATTTAAAAAACAATTAAAATCATTACTATTGTCGAAATGCTTTTATAGTGTCAATGAATATTTTGAACATAAATTTGACAAATAATCTTATTAATAATTACTCACAAGCGATAATCCTAATTTATTTTTTGTTATATAATTTGAATTTAGCGCTTTGACATTTGTTTATTTTATTTTACTATTTAAAATTCAAAGAAACTGAGCAATAGTTGCAGACATGTTGCACACTCTGAAAGAGAGTAGATTGTAAGGATCTTTTTTTTAATATGACCAACTATGTATCTACCTACATTCTAAGCAATAAATAAATTGAAATTGAAATTGAAATTAATACGCGCTGTTTATCGAGAATATCTTACTTTTACTGAAGGAATTTTAGAAATTAACTGATTTATACTGAGCAGTGTTGCTCACCTAAAAAACAACTTACTAAAATATTCTGGACTTATCAAAAGACTTATTTTTGTCATATCTCCAAGGTGGTCCCATTTAAATTTTATTAAGATCTGATAAGTATCGTAAACTATCTTAATTATTGTATTTATTTACCTTGTCTATCTGCACGTTTAGTAAGTCTACAATAATGCAGCGATTCATTTCGTAGGCATAGCATGTCGATACGGTAGACGTCACGGGCAACCACTAGTGCACTCGTAGTCCGTTGTCCAGATATAGAAGGCATTTTGTATGTAAATCTAAGTGGTTTAAGTATTTTCACTGAATTCACCATTATTGGTTGAAAGTTCAGAAATAAGTGTTATTTTCCCTTACAAATTATTTTTAAAGGAGTTTTCATATTAAATAAACAAAAATAAATTTTATAAATTACTGATAGTAAACTATAACCACGAAGCTTCACCGGCGTTAAAAAGTATCGTAAATTATTGTAAGTACATAATATATATTGTCTGATTTCACCATAATGTCTATGCTTATGCCTCTGCCAAATTTCAGCTGAATCGGTCATACCGCTTGACCGCGAAAACTGAATTTCGCATTCATAGTAGGTATGCTTTTTCTCTAATTTCAGGTGTATTAAAACTTTATATTTCACAAGTGGTGGGAGCATTATATAGATGTTTCGCCTGAATTTCTACCAAAAAGTACCTTACTACCATCAAGGAAAAAATCTGCTGCCGTAACCTTACGGTGTTCAAGCAGCACCCTTGTGAGTCAGAGTATTCTCCTGGCGTGTTCACCATCTTAGACCACGTCATCGTCATGCCACAAGGCGAGATAATAGTCAAACGCTAGCCTATCAAATGAAAAAAAAAAAAACTAAAATATTGCACATCTCTTCACTGTGCCCTTTACTTTACCTTTCACTGTTACACTGAAAGATTTTGTATCTTGTTTTCACAGTTTTACAAAAAATATTTTCTGATTCTAATTCGATTTTGACTATCCAAAGGTTTAGAAGAGATCGGCTATAGCAATAAGTAATACCATGGACTTGAATGTGAGTCTTTGATTATAAACTCGTCATATTATCAAATAAAAGAGTATTCGTATTCTTTTCTATTCTGTAAAGTATTAAAATAAGGATCTGATCGTATAATATGATTAATATGTAAATAATAATGTAGTGATAAAAATTATCGATATTTAACGTATCGACGTTTTAAAACAGAATCGATAATTATCGAGTTAAAAATATCCGCAAATTTCCGCATTATTATTCATTCATATTCCCAAAACATTATTGTGTACTAATCTATCTATAAACAGTTAATCTATGATTCATTTCAATTCATTCAAATCTGTGATTCATTTTAAAGGTAAGATTATAGACAAAAAAAACATTCATTTGCTTTTGTTTTCTCTAAAGTATTAGGGCCAATTTAACCAGTTCCTGATAGCGCTAATATAAAGAAATCGATAATTATCGAGTTAAAAATATCCGCAAATTTCCGCATTATTATTCATTCATATTCCCAAAACATTATTGTGTACTAATCTATCTATAAACAGTTAATCTATGATTCATTTCAATTCATTCAAATCTGTGATTCATTTTAAAGGTAAGATTATAGACAAAAAAAACATTCATTTGCTTTTGTTTTCTCTAAAGTATTAGGGCCAATTTAACCAGTTCCTGATAGCGCTAATATGAAGAAATCTGACAGATTTTGACAGCTTTTATATGGCGTCATGTATCAGATAACTATCTGACGCATTTTCAGGAACCGGTGAAACTGGCCCTTACTGTTTTACTCCAATTCATAAAGATTGTAGCGGGATTTTTAAAGGTAAACGATGGGCGAAGACCCTTTAAGATGTATCTAGTAACATTAGATACGAAACCAGGGTTGGAAGTCTCTACATTGATAGCGATGCGTCTTGTCATCGCAAACGTCTGCTAGAATGAGATGCAGCTAGATATTTGTTATCTGCATCTCTTTTCGTATGGACGATTATCGCTCGAAATTCATCGCTAAGCATGTAGAGACTGCCGGCCCAGAGTTGCGTTAAAAATCGATAATCTAAAATAAATATCGAACATCAATCATCGCGATTAAAAATATCGAGGATATGTATAAGGCTTGGAAAAGTTATCGGTATTTTTTCTTGTCCTTGTCCTATTTGTCGGTAGTCGGCGGGTAGGCATGATTTTCACGCTACCGTGCCCGCCCAGCGGGGTAGAATTTTAGATGTACGCCATTTTATTTTTGCAGGTTATGAGAAATATGTTTTAACGCAGAATTTTCTATGTTGGTGCTAGTTATTGTATTTGAAAGTTCAGTTTTCAGATTTTAAGCACCAATTAATTTTTCGCTGTCAAAAGTCAACATTTTGGTTATAGAAAAACGTTATTTTGTACCACGGCGCAATTATAAACCTGAATAGCGAGGTAAAGTTAGTACGTCTACATTCCTCATACGCACTGCCTAGGAATGGAATTCCTTGCCTGAGTCTATGTTTCCCGATAACTACCACCTGGGGGTCTTCAAGTCACAAGTGAATAGGTATCTTCTAGACAAGCGTGCTACATCTTGGACCACATCGTCACTTAACATCAGGTGAGATATAGTGGTCTATCGCTTGCCTATATAACATAAAAAAAACATTAAACATTTTCGTCGATATATTTTATCAATATGATAAGGATGGTATTTACCAAATCTGATCCATGGTTGTCTGGAAGAGATCGTTTAAAGCGGTAAGACCGCCTATTGTCATATTTGGTCATATAAATAGATTAATTTCTGCTTGTTACATTCAAAGGGACTTTTTTGCAGTGATATTGAAAACCCATTGTAATTATGTAAACGCTGAAACATGAAATAACTTGTGAAATGTATGTTTGCAAATTTTGCAATAGACTAAAATTGTAAAGCTTTTAAAAATTTTCTTTTCTATTAAACATTTATTACATGGCCTTTCATTATTAATATAAAAAAATATAAAAACAATACTATTAATAGAAAAATCTTTGATTGATTTACAAATTTAATCATTGTTTAAAAAATAACGTAAAATTAATGCATTAGCGAGGCATTATAAATAAAATATTAAGTTTCTTTCAGTGTTATCTCCGCTTTATATTTTATATATGTAAAGATTTGTCGTCCAGTGGGACTCGAACCCGCGCCTGTTTGGGTAACACACCCAAACGCTTAAACCAACATAGCCATGGACGACTCCCACTGAAGCGACTAAACTTGGATTGCATTTTTAACCAATCATGCATTGGTGGTGCCATCTGCTATAACTGTTTAGAAGTAATTGCTCGGATGAAACCATTACAATTTTCAGATCCGATGAGTGATATTGCACTGCTTAATTCAAATATTACGTTGCGTTCAGTGTAATCGACACTTTATATTTTTCTACATTATTCTATACAATCCAAAGTTTCGCCGTCCAGCGTCCAGAAATGTTTAATTGTATAAAATAATCAAAAGCTATATTATCAGCGAGTAAAATGGGCCATATTTAATAGTCAGTTTGACCGTGAAACAAACAAATAAACAAACGGCTAGACCGATTTAGCTGAAATTTTATAAAGAGATAGCCGCTATAGGATACTTTTTAAAGCGCGCGAAGCCGCGGGGCACAGCAAGTCAAACATATTTAGAAAATCATATCACGATTTCGATGCAATTCCGCATGAGGGCGCGATGTGGATTCGCAGTATTCGCACGAATATCGGGATAGTTTGGACCTCTGCCAGTTATCAGACAGGAGGGAACTCAATTTCATGCATTTGTGTTATTTTAATGGATTTTACAGCTTAAGCTCTTCCTTATGAAAATAACTTGGTTATGATTTAGTTTATCTAAATCCGCGACGGAACGGAGAAGGTATAATCGTTTAGGGTGAGAGGTAGTTTGTGCAAAATAATCCAATTATGGTCCTTTGATAGGTGTCATAGCGTTAAATGGTCACCGTGATCGTTCGTGTTTCTTTCAAAATGTAGGTATTTGTAATTCAATGCAGATCTGTGGTGATGTGATAGAACCATAATCTGAATTCAAGCAAAGATCTATATTTAGAGTTTTGGTGCGAAAAAGTGTGTGTGCTCTCATTGTATATTTTTTTCTAAAACAATTGTGTTCTTCCGCGAGTTAATGTGTAATAAATCAAAGAAGAATCAAGAAACAAAGATTAATATACGCACATATACATGTCAAAATCATATATCATAAAATAAATCATAACCAATTATCAAGTAAACATAGCAAAAGCAGAAATTTAACGCATTGAATGAAAAAAAAAACAAAAGTAATGAACCATTCAGCTGTCATCCAATCGTTTACGTCAGACTATTAAAAAATATTAATGTGGTACCAATCATAAATTTAACTGTGTGTTTCAGTACTTAAGACAATTTTTATATAAAAAAAATAATAAAAAAAGTGAAATAGTGAAACACAACTTAAAGAAACGCAGATATAGATTATTATTTGCATATAATCATCATAAGCCCATATTAGTCTATAGCTGGATATATTCCGGCATTTCGGGCATATTCCTTCCAAGACAGAAAGCCAGACATAAAGCCAAGGCTTGAAGGCAGTGACTGGAAAAGAAGAGCCGAAGATCGGGCTCAGTGGCGCATCTTGGGAGAGGCCTACGTCCAGCAGTGGACTAACACCGGCTGATGACGATGATAATGGATATATTCCTCTCTTAAGGTACGAAATGATAAGCTCAATGTCTTATCAATCAGTTTTCTTTTAAAACTATGTAACAAAATGGGGAACAACTTTTTTTTGGCGATACAATTTGTGCAACAATTAGTCGGGGAAAACTCACTTTACTTAATAAATAAGTTAACAAAATAACACATATACAGAATATAAGTAGCCTAGTAGTGTTTATTATCAACGCGATTATACATTGGGTTTTGGCTTTTTATCAGTGACCATGATGGCTTACAACTTTATATGGCTTATCTATGATTTCTAGACATAATAACTGGCTTAAAAAATGCCGTTCATAACACTACTTATACTCCAAACAATGCTTGATCAGATTTCTCCATGAGAGATGCAAATCAGAAACAATCTGTCATAACACTAAATTTAACCACATACAAAATGTATGAGCCTCTTTAATTGCCTATTCTGTAGTCCAGCAAAATTATACATTCACGCCCCGAGCGGGCCGCGGTCGGCATAACTAGTGTAGCTTGATACAAAGCAAACATTAGCTCGGCCATGCATTATTGTCAAGCACAGAGCACGACCTTCTATATACGCATCTAAAAACATAACCCAATCGTCCAAAACCTACTCTATCTTCGTAACAAAAAGTTTAAAATCGTTCGTGTTTGCTGTGGAAATATCGCGTTTGCAGACTAGCTGGTTTTGTACATGCATCGAGTTGGGAAGTCCAACACGCGCCGATGGTTAGAGTCGGCTGTGACAAAGATTGGAGTTGGCTATGGTTGGCTTTATTAATAACAGTGAGTTTTCCGGTTGTGTGGGCCTACGTGGAAATTGCGACGGTGACAGTAGCGCTTTGATTTTGATGACGAACGATGGATAGTTAGTTTTGGAAACTGACTTTCGTGTAATAGGTTGAGTTCATTCTACGGTATGGTTTAGTGTATGTATGATTCAGTTGAATTAGTTCACACACGAAGTTTGAACTTTCATAAATTAATAAAAACTCCATACAATTTGCGAAATGTTTAGAGTGGTAAAGAATTCACTTACCTACTGATATTTTCTTTCTTGCTATTGGTTTATTTTGCTTTGATTGATGACTTGTCATTGACGATACAAAACGTTACTTTGATAAATTGCGTCCTTAGTTTTCATAGTGCAACATTTGACAAAACCGACAGCCGTGGCGTCATCGAAGTTCGTCCGTTCTCGCGCCATTATATAAAGTATGACTTCAAAGTCATAATTAATATTACACAAGAAAAATAATAATAATAATAATAAAATAAAATAATAATAATAAATTGAACACAAGAAATGCGGTCAACCGCATTTCTTGTGTTCAATTAACGGATTTAATATACTTGTGTGCTCTACTACATGTAGTACTTTTATTGACTTTTAAGTGACAGTAAAAATTAAAATATCTTCATCCTTTAACGCCATAAATTCAAATACAGAGGGTTCCTGTTAAAGATCACCCGGAGATATCTAGGCTTTTAGCGAGAAGTGACGGTGTATATTTATAATGTAAGCAGTGCATGTAATGTAGCTATGTACATATATATTAAATAAAACATTGATAGCATCAAAATATTTTTTATTTTACTCATCCTCTTTAACCTTACATTAACCGAACATGAGCTCCTAAAACATGGAACCTAACTTATCGTCTCGTTTTAAACTGCCATTAAAAGAGCCTATTTTTACTCTTCCTGTGGATTTTCCCAGCCGGTGGTCAATTACCATGCTTGAAGGATGCAGGTGGGTATCCGCTCGTCAAGTTTGCACTTTACGCCGATTAGGCCTATGTGAACCGGCCCTTTGTCCGGCCGTTGACTTTACAAAGATATTTTTATATTGACGAGTAAACAGTGTAGTTGTTCTAAGGTTGAGCTTTTTAAGTAAAAAATATTCAAACAAGAATTGGGATTTGGCCTAAATTACATTGTCACTGAACTTATCATCAACGCCAATCAACGCCAGTATTATAAATGCGAAAGTGAAATTGTTTATTTGTTTGCTTGTTTGTTTGCGACTCCTTTTCGGTCAAACGGCTGGACTGATTTAGCTGAAATCTTTTACAGGGAAAGCCAGTTCTATAGATTAGGCTATAGGACACTGTTTAAAGCGGACGAAGCCGCGGGGCACAGCTAGTATGAACATATATGAACATATATAAATAAACATAAGATAAGTAGGTAAGTACGCCAAATTTCAGCTGAACCAGCAATTGCTTGAAAAGGGTTTGCAAATTATGAAACAATCAACAAATTTAATAAATAATATCGTTTAAAAACTAAAAAACAACCGACTTCAATGCCGCGCTATTCATTTTCAGTACCAATTTTGAGATGTTTATCTCAATATCTCTGGAGATACTTATCATACCTCGATAAAATTACCATGGTACCACACTTGGGATATCTCCTTTCGAACAAAAAAAGAATAATCGAAATCGGTTCATAAACGACGAAGTTATCCGCGAACAAACATAAAAAAAATATTCATTTTCAGTACCAATTTTGAGATGTTTATCTCAATATCTCTGGAGATACTTATCATACCTCGATAAAATTACCATGGTACTACACTTGGGATATCTCCTTTCGAACAAAAAAAGAATAATCGAAATCGGTTCATAAACGACGAAGTTATCCGCGAACAAACATAAAAAAAAAAAAAAAAAAAAATATATATACGGTCGAATTGAGAAACCTCCTCCTTTTTTTGAAGTCGGTTAAAAATAAACGTTCATAAAAAACGAACTAAAACGAAAAAATAAAATATATTTATTTATCCCACACATAATATACAAAACTTACACTCGATAAAAAGATAAAGCTGCGAACACAAAAATAAACAAACTATATCCACAACAATTGATTTGAACTACGGTAATTATCTACTTATTTCGTGAAACAGTCAGTATCTCAAATACAAAGGAGTCGAAGAGTCAATATTTTGAATTATTTTCAAACGTCTTCTTAATAAAAGTATTCTAGTCATAAGAATAATTAAGATAGTTTAAAAACTAAAACAACCGACTTCCATGCCCCGCGAGTAAATTTCAGTAGCAAGTTTGAGACGTTTATCGTCATATCTCTGGAGATACCACTTTGAAAACGTACCCTACCGATTACAAAAAGAATAATTCGAATCGGTTCACAATTGACGGAGTAATCGCGTAACATACACACACAAAAAAAAAAAAGTTGAATTGAATACCTCCTTCTTTATGGAAGTCGGTCGAAAATACAATAAGTGTAATACATCAATGTATACATTAAGTATGCAAATGTTCATTTCTAAAGAAAATGGCACATCGCAATCCAAATACCTTCATCTATATCGAGCAGCAGCGTTCCTTGCATAGCTTGCTAATCCACAATGTGAATCCATCGGAATATTGGCAACATCACGCTCTACCGTCGGCGTAAATCCAATCAGTGGGCCGAAGAGATGGCAACCATGCACCTACTACCTACAGCGTGCAAGCTACGTGTGCTCGCATGCCGAATGCATCGTCGCAGTAGGGCTGCGACGGCAATATTGTTCATTCATTCACCAAAGTTTTTTCAGTTAAGGTACGAACACAACGTGGCATCCTGCGTCCGCGTGCGCGTTTGCGATCTGATTTACAATCGTTTTCTGATCGCCGCAGATTGTGTTTGGTGGGAACTAGTCGGTACAAATACTACTGCGCTATCTGATTGCCGCCTAGATCGCGCACGCAGGACGCCGCGGTGTAGTCGTACGTTTACGTCCTGCATGATAGTAGGGCACTATCTAGTGTCTGCAAAACATCCTAATGTGTTTCTCTTAAGGAGCTGTTTCTATGCATATGAGTGCAATCCTCAATCACATCGTTACTTACCGACATATTTACGGTGAGATAGGGATCGAGCGCTAGCCAATAAAAAACGAAAAGTATAAAACACGTTTAAAAGTATATCACAGCAAGTGGAATTACAGAGCGTGTGAAACTTAACGTCTAATATCTAATCATAGGGTAGGGCGTGGTAAGTACACTGGCGATAATTATTTTGCCAATCCAGGATTTTACATGCCACAGTAGCTGTTATAGTATATAACAAAAAAACAAATAAATTCAATAAAGAGCTTATGCTCTTTATTGAATTTATTTGTTTATTGTAATTTTTTGTAATATGTATTTCGACGACTTAAACAACCTAGCAAATAGTTAACTAACTTACCTATCCTTTTTTTTATATCGCAAAGGCTAGCGTTTGACTACTGACTTACCTGTCGGTAAGTGATGATGCGGGCGAGGATGATAGCACGCTATGCCTAGAATGGGAACTGGCTCTCAAGGACTGATGCCGGAACACATTAGATGCTTAGTAGTAAATAGTGTCCTACCAGCATGCAGACCACCACCAGCTTGGCAGTAGTTGAAATATTCATGCCTAGAAAACTTGAAAGCGACAGCCCTAACAGAGAGCGAGGCAGTACCGTGGCGAAGTCATTAGCAGTAATGGCTGATCCACTCCACGCCGAGCTTAGTGTGGTTGTTTGTATGTACTATTCTGTGTATGTACTATAATATTTACATCCAAGTTCTGGTATTGGTAAATCTTTGTCTTACAAAGCCGACAAGATAGAAAATTACTTTCTCATAATCTAGTAAAATTGTGGATGTGCCGTGCCTATTATTAGTTTAATAGATAAATCAGGGTAGGTATACTATGAAGTTTCAAACGAAGTGAGCACACACTATTTGAGATTATGATGCGTGATGTTTGGTGCCAGTCAGTTTTGAAGGCTGGATGCAATATTTCATCATTCATCGTTAGCAGCGGACAAATGTTGATTCGTCCACAGCTGGACAATAGGCCTCTCGTATGGCACGCCACTGAGCTCGATATTCAGCTCAATGTTTCCAACTGCTATCAGCCTGCTTGCGTTTATCATCGCTCCACCTAGCTGGAGGGCGTCCTACGCTTCGTTTACCGACCCGTGATCTCCACTGTAGAACACGTCTACCCCAACGGTTATCGGTTCTACTATAGATGTAACCAGCCTACTGCCACTTCAGTTTGCTAATCTTTTGAGCTATGTCGATAACTCTGGTTCTCTGTCGGATGACTTCATTTCGAAGTCGATCATTCAGAGATACTCCGAGCAACCCTTCCTACAGCTCGCTGAGCAACTTTGAATCGGTGGATCAGTCGCACCGTCAGTGTCCACGTCTCGGCTCCGTATATATTACTGGGGCCTTATTCAGTATGGCCATTTTAAAGTCTTACCGTGCCGTGTTACGTTATCTCCGCGTTATGGTAATCTCTATGCCAATTAAAACGCGATAGGGTAAGGTTATGAGCGCGTTTTGAGCTGTCAAAATATCGTGACATATGAGGACGTGTAACGCGCGCGTTTTGTATAATTTACTTATCGTGTGGCACACAGAATACAAATTTTCAATAACGTGACGTGGCGCGTTAAGGAACGCGTTATGTCATTGGTCATACTGAATAAGGCCCCTGGTAGGACAGGACGCATTAGGCTTTGTGGTATCGGCGATGAAAAGACTAGACGTAGTTGTCTGAATGCTGCCTATCCTGACTGTATGGATGGAATATTTGCTCTACGTAAATTGGAGTACATGCAGTTGTCCAGCATCATAAAAATATCCACACCATTATCAGTACGAAATGTTCTCCTCCTTTTAAAATAAATAATAGTGTTCATAGGCGACGGTGACGACTTCCTATCAGGTGGGCCACTTGCTTGTTTGCTACTTATATCATGAAAAATGTCGAAAAAAAATGGAAATCATAATTTCGATGACATTGGGATAAAAAATATTTTCTATAAATTTTCCCACATAAGGCTGTAGTGGCTATCTAAAGGTCTATTCATACCAAAACTGCCCCGCACACACAAAAGCCTGGCGGAGGCTATAGGCCCTGTATACAACAAATCAATCTCCGTAATGGTACTCCCAGTACGTAGTCGTTGGTACAGTTAGTTGCAGCAATTTCTTTACAAAAACATTTATTTACAAATTGCAGCTACTGCTGAAAGACAAGTAGTTAACTAGAATCATCACCAATAATATAAAAGTCACAGACTATTAGAAAGTCAGTTTTTTAATTTGTTTGTATGGTACCTTTTTACGGCAAGTGGCCGGACTGATTTGCCTGATATATTACACAATCATAGGTAATAGGGTAGAATAGGATGCCATTTAACGCAAATGAAGCCGGGAGGAGTAGCTAGTCTTCTTAATATAAGACTTAGACATAATAACGAAACAAGATCTAGTGTAGGGTCTGCACGCCATCTAATATTGCAATGTAAGCCGATACTAACAATGTAATTATAAAGTAATTAAAACAATAATATAAAGAATAAAATTATACTTCAGTAATGTAGTATCATAGAGAGTACTGTTATTTAAATTGGAATGCTTAATTATTTTGTATTTACATTACTATTTGTAGAATAAATTATTATGTATAAATTTAAGATCATTATGATTGTCTGTGTCGTGCTTGTACTATTCATTATTCTGTGGTCGTGCCTAAGAATGAACAAATTTAAACTGTGCACATATCCCCGGGTTTCTCCACTCTGCATCCTATTCATTGGCAACGTAGGCTGCTACTCTTATGTTATTTTCTTTTGTTTTCTTTTTAATTGTGTAGTTTTTAGCTGAATAAAGGTACGGACACACCGCAGCGTCCTGCGTACGCGATCTAGGCGGCGATCAGATAGCGCAGTAGTATTTGTACCGACTGGTTCACACCAAACGCGGTCAGAAAACAATTGAAAAGTATTGACATCGCGCCCGCAGATCGCAAGACGCCGCGGTGTGGCCGTACCTTAACGGTATTTCTTTCTTTCCTTCTTTCTTTCTTTCTTTCCTCCTTTCATACTCTACGAACTAATTGGCGATGTCTTTGTAAAGTGTTCATGAAGTAACATTTTAGGAACGGTTTGCTAACTTAGCTTGTACTATTCATTATTCTGTGACTTAAGTGAGTTATCATCATTGATTGTGACTGGTATGTATGTATTTTTTTGTAAGATGTGTTGAATGAAAGTTCCTATTGCAGCTGACTGTACCGCCAGGTCGCATTGTACATCTGAATACAGCCTCATTACCGGTAATGGCTGCAACGCACTATTCTGTCTCTGACTGTACCTAGTGTAGTCTATTGAAAATCAGTGGTTAAACGCAATTAGAATTTAATGTGATATTCTGCATTTGTTCTGTGGAAAATAGTAGAAAATATAAAAAAAAAAACAAATACAATTAATTTTATCACTGGAAATATAACGTAGTATTAACACAATAAAATACTTCTGATAAAAAAAAAACATTTAAAAACATATGTGTATGAATTTAGCTGTAATGTATGTGTTCTATATTAATAAATTATCTAATTAATATGCTACCATCTTCGACTGCATCATCCATAGTGGTCAGACGAAAAATAAAATTTCTTTAGTCAAACTATGACATAAAAAATAATATAATAAAACATTGTGCCACAGGTAAGGCTTGTGTCCAGCTGTGGACAGAGATAGGCTGATGATGATGATGGCTAAATGATTTTGTTATTTTCATAAACAATTTCTTTTTGGATCTAAAGTCAAAACATAGCTTTGATTTAATTTATTTTCAAATATACTGATTTTTGTTTTAAATTAAACGAATGTAATATATTTTGATAATATTGAATAAAACACTTTTGATCTATTAATATAAATATCGTATTTATATCATAGATATATAGATAAACACTTTATTGATCATCAGTAACAAAAAGAAAATACTTAGAACTATATAGAACACATTATTTTAAACAGCAGTGTCAATGGGCGGTCTTATCACTCAAAGCGATCTCTTTCAGACAACCATGCACGGAATGGATTACACATAATAGAAGACGGTGGTTTCTCAAGTAAGTATAATAATAACTATAAAACACAATTTCAATATCTTGTATATGCAGAAATGATATATGTATTACCACAAGTACAAGTATTACACGTAAATATACACATATTACTTAGATAGATAAATTACATATTACCTAGAGAAAAACAGTTTTCTAATTATATTACGTATAATGATATAGTTAACGTTTAGCTTCGATACTAAGATATTTTATTGGAATACATTACATTCAACATTTTCTCTAACAACTTCGTCTCAGAAAAAATTGTAGACCGGTCAAGTATAAGACAAACTCAATTTCTTCCAAAATTTCACCTTCAAGCTTTAAGTATGCGATATAAAACAATATGGTGTAAGAGGGTTCAAATCTCCATACGAACCCCGCTTAACTGCTGGGGGGAGATGAGGGGAGAGTTACCCAACTACGGTCATAACCGTATTTTACCCGCGTCATAAAAACTAAGAAACATTGTGCCGCAAAATTATAATAAGATATCTTTTTAAGGAGTCTCGGAGATATTGTAAACGGAATTTTGGGTAAGAGAGAAACTTTGTGGCTTCTTCCGTGGTACGTAGTATTATTATCTGTTCCGTGGTAGAGAGTAGACTACCTACTATGTCCTATATGAAATATGGAATATGGAATCCTATATGGAATAGCCAGTAGGCTATCGTTATGTAAAATTTGAGCCAAATAGATCGAAGTGATCGACTTCTGTTTTGTCCCGTGTATTTTGTTTATAAATATGAATTCGCGACAATATATCTCGTATCCGTGAAAAATGTTGTACCTCTAGAAACACGCAATGATAGTTTGATTTTTTTTTCATTCTTACGTGGCATTTGCTTGTCATCGGGACTTGGTTGGAAAAACGCCGGGGCGGGTCCGAGATTAGTAATTGTTTTAAACGATAATTTAATTGATATAAATTGTGTTTAATCGAAATTGAATTTAGTTTGCGGATGTGGGGGACGGGACACCCTTGAGTGCGAATATTGTGTATAAGGTAGGTTGAAAAAGCGTAGTTTTACATAGCAGCCGTCATAAAAAAAGGTTTGTTGATCACATATATTACCTAAACTACTAAGGATGTAAGGAAGCACTAATACCACCTCAATGCTCCCAGCCAACCTCACCTGCCCGTGGTGCATCCTGCTGACCAACAAGCGAGGCTCTGGCGACCGACAAATGGAGGTATAATCATTTCAAAATGTGGGGTAGCTAAATACTACAGGCCGGTGACGGGCAGCAGCGTCACCGGTGCGAGAAGCTACGTCCTGCGATCGCCAACCCGCCTGCCCAGCGTGGTGATTAGGGCATATCCGTCTCAATGAGCCGAAGATCGGGCTCAGTTGTGTATCTTGGGAGAGGCCTACGTCCAGCAGTGGACTAACACAGGCTGATTATGATGATGATAATTACCTAAACTATAAACCGTGTAGCGCGATAATGTCTTACGTCTTGCCGTCACTCTGATGATCAAATTTTCTATTGCGTGTCTCATCCCAGAGTGAGCTGGTGAATTGTAGATTTATATATCTTTATTGGAATGTAGCCAATATCTATGCTGCTTCTTAAAAATAGGTAAATATTTTAAAATCACATATTAATGTCAAGATTTGGTGAAATCCTTTCTAGGACATACACGCCTCGAAAATAAAAGATTACTATTGTACAAATAATTATAGGTTATATTATAGGCAAACTTTACTTTACCATTACTTATTATAAATAATAAAAATAAAGATTATTAGATTTTCTATGTACTACTTGAAAAAAGAGTTGAAACCACTACAAAAAAGAGAGTAAAAAAGAGACCAAACTACAATGAATAAGTTCTGACGCCAAAAAAAAAAAAAAAACAAAGAAAAATAACCATTTGTATGCCATCGATCACCACCAATAAATAACCACCGGTACACCTTACGCCGAAAATAGTTGAAAATATTCACTTAATCTCCCCTACCCTCCCCCACATGCAAATCGACCGCACCCCATTCACCCCACTCTACCCTACGACATTATAAAGAATGAGACGAGACCCTTCAAGATATAGTTTCTAAGTTTGGGACTTTATAATTTAATATAACGTAAAATACCGACTTCAAACGCCGCGCTAGTCATTAACCGACTGCAAAAAGGAGGAGATTTTCAGTTTGTCGGTATAGTTTCTTTTTATTAATTTCTTGTTAATGTAAACATACATTTTTTATGTCAATTGTGGATAGATTTTTTTTTATTCGAAAGTGTACACTCCTGGGGTGGTCCCATTGAAAATGCATGTAGATCTGATCAGAATTTCCAGAGATATGAAGATAAACACCTCAAAGTTGCCACTACGTAACTTTATTTATTTAGCACTAGCTGCACCCCGCGGCTATCAAAAAGATATCAACTTTTATATAACTTTGTCATTAAAAAGCTTTTAATAATGTCTATGTTATTGTTATTTATTGTTATGACCTTGCCACGAATATCGGACATTATTCATGAATTGATACGATACACATAAATCGATGCAAAACCTATTTCGATGTCCGAAAAACATTTCTCCGAATTTCCATAGTGCTAAACTTTTCACATATTTCTAGACGCGACATCAATTTCTGCACAACCAATCATAAATAACCATCTGATTTACATAACAACACATTGTTAGCCCCGATTCCTTATATATCCTTATATTGTCATCTTATATAATCCAACTATCTTAAAGAAAATTGGCGTCCGTCCCTCTCTAATTCATACATCTATTCTTTTCTAGCTCGCGTCGAAACCTATCCAAGCGGTCCGATGGGCGGAGCTCGAAACAAAACCAGATAAGTTAGAGCTGGGGAAATTTATACAATGCCTCGGTTTTGCTGTGATTTCTGTGGGCAGAGATTTCTGCGGGAGATCATGGACACTGGTCGGTCTATATATCGCCTGACTGCACATTGGCTGATTCAGACCACGCCTCCCTGGAAAATGCATTTTCAAGATTGCTATGCAGATGGTATTCAGTAAGAATGGGCGTTGGAAACTTGCTCGTCGGGCTTGGAAGTGAAATGCCTCTTTTTAGGCTAATGGCACTTCTTGTTTGGAAGTTCTGAATGGGACGGCTTTAGAGGATTGAAAATATGGTACGGGAATAATTAACTGAGAACTGTATACGGTCTACAAGCTTGTATGAAGTTTGTAATCGTATGATAATGACGTTGAAATTGTAACTACATACCTACGTTAAATACGTGTCCCAACTTGTACAGAAATTACTGTTCATGGCAAAAAATCTGTCAATCTAATTTGTTTTGCTTACGTTTTTCCTCGATATTGTTTGGTGGTAGTACTAACTGCCTAGGCCAGTGCCAGCGCTTTATCAATTAATATGATAACTTACACTTAACCGTAAATACAGTGTTTATCAGCTTGAAGGGTAAAATGTACAGCAAAATTACAGAGCCTAGCAAAAGGCGAAGTGATGCGCAAAATTTTTTTTTTTTTCTTTTAATTTTAGTTATAACTTTAAATATGGTAAGTAATTAGTGCGTGCTTATATATAGTGATATTATATTACTTGTAATAAAATAGGAAAATCAACGTTTAACAAAATAGCATAGGTATTCTAACGTTAATCGGATTCATTCGAATTCGGAAGCCTCATTTGTTAATTTCGAATAATACGGTCGTGGCGTGGCATAGATGGTATGGTATGGTATGGTATGGATGTGACAACCCTTGGAATCACTGATTTTTCGAATTGAAGTTAATTCGAAAAATCTGTGAAAATGTTGACATTTTCCGAACGGAGCGTCGCGAACTACAAAGAGACAAGACGAAGAAAAAGCAATTTTTGAATTAAAATTTGTTTTCTGAAAATCAAAACAAAAGTTTTTTTGGAGAACGTTTTGCTTGTCTTGTTGTCTAGTTACAGTTAAAAAATAATTTTAAAAAGAATGGTAGGTATATATCATCAAAATGTATGTAGTAGCTATTTTATGCAGAAAATAGACTTATCGAAGTTTACTCGTAATTAAAACACACAAAGCTTCCTCAATTTTGCAATGCACTCAAATACAAACCAAGAAATCGATCTATCAGTTGCACAAATCACAATCTCATCGACACATGCACAATACTTCGCCAATAAGGGCTGGCATAACCACTGGGGCGTGAACACAAATCGCGTTAGCTTATTGTACTGCGCGCATCTGTCCGGCTTATGAAGTTATGCTTCAACAGACCTATTCGTTGTATATGGAAATATGCGATGGAATTAGTTGTGAAATAGGTCGCTTAAAACTGAAGGCAGTGGATAATGTGCTCCTTGTTTATTTGATATATAATATTGTGTTTGAGATTTCAGGTATTTTTAAACGCATCTGTAATTTTTTTACTTAATTTATAATGTTACCTACTAAGATATTTTTGTAATTTTAGCTTTGTATTGGTACCTATACTGTGAGCGTAACAAGTACTTCTTGTTGTAAGTAAATAAATAAATAAATAGCCATCTATTACAAGAGATAATCGCAGACATAACGTTATTGAATATGTAGTGATAAAGTTTTAATTATATTATACCATCGATATGAGTCTCTTTCGTTTAAATAATGGTATGACCACCATTGGCTACGCCTGAGCAAAATGTCAGGTACCTATACCTACATACAAAAATACATTCATACATATAAAAATAAGCTATTGAAATGTCACAGGCGGTAGGGACATTATATCGATGTACCGCATGACCGCCGTCAAGGAGAACATCTACTGCCGTAAGTAACCTCACGGTGTTCCGGTAGCACACAGCCCTTCAGAGTCAGACCATTCTAGGCCTTGTGTGTTTACCATCTTCGTCCACATTACTGCTTACTACCAGGCGAGACAGTGGTCGAACGTCTGCCTATCAGATATAGAAACAAATAATAACTTTTTCAGCACATTTACTAAAAAAAGGCATTTACGAAGCCTGTATACACTGTTCGAAAGTTAAAAATTACGCACCATACAACGGAGCACCACGCGTATCCTTTGCGATTTTTTTTTTACTTCCGTAAAACCTACATAAGAATTGCACCAAAGAGTTTCATATTTCGAAAATAAATAAGATTAATGTTAGAACCTCCTTGAAAGCGTTTGTCTCACTTTAATACTAAAAAGTAAATGAGACGAAAGATGTAGTTCTAATTTTTAATACACGTGGCGCCAATTCAATATTAGAAACGTCAAAGTCGTCAAAGATTGTTTCGACGTTTGTTTTATTACCAATTGTAGTGTTTTCTCGAAAATTTGCTGAAAAATGTTGTATGACACACGTGCGGATGTTGGTTTTAATAAACTCGTGACTATGGTAAACGCTCGACTTCGTCTCGGGCTTACATTCGTCTTCTCGTTTGTTTCAAATCCAACTTACCGCACTAGTAACATAAATAACTATTTTGTTAAAATCCTATAGGCTAAATTTCGAAATATTGATACTGATTGGTTGATAATACAATCTAGCTTGAACTTACAATATTTCTGTTCAACAAGCGGTACGCCACAACTTTAGCCTCAAGATCAGATGTCCGATTCTTGTTTTTCTTTTTTTTTCTTTCAAATCCGTTCAGGCGTGATTGAGTAATAAGCAAACATAAACACATTTACAATTGTAATGTGTCACTAGAGGTAGGTATATAAAAACTAACTTATTGATATCACACTGCCAAAGTAAGCTGACTAAGAATCTTCGACGAGACGTCCAGTGAAATTACAGGGCATGTGAGACTTATCATCTTTATGTCTCAAGGTAACAGGCGTAGTGCAGTAACATTTAAAATACTGTATATCAAGAATTTTGCATGGTTTTTTATCTGTAAGAGAGGTAGACGTCATTGTTCACCATCAGGCGCGAGTCGTGTTTGACCTGTTCTCTTACCTGCCTAAAATGTTGAATAAAAAAGTTTGAAGATTATAATAACCTAGTTAAGTCAAAGCGTATAGAATTAATCACTTGCCACGACCCCACCTAATGTAAAGTGACCGTGAAATTTAATATGGAATTGTGATTATTTAATTATTTAGGATCGTTTAAAAAACTAAAAGCATCGACTTCAAACGTCGCGCTAGTCATTTTCAGTACCAAGTTTGAGGTGTTATCTCCATATCTCTGGAGATACGGAACACATCTCGATGAAACTTAAATGAGACCTGGAGAGCCACCCTCTCAAACAAAAAAAAGAATTTAACAAATCGGTTCAGGCATCTACGAGTACTTAATCGGTGAACATACATTAAAAAAATGCGACGAATTGAGAACAGGAGGTTTTCCCAATTCGTGGGCTTTTTTTTAAGTTCTTTTTTGTGAAGTCAGTTACAAATGGGAGGTGGTCATGAGAAGAGGCGCTGGAGAACATACTTTAACAATCATTTTAATATCTAATCTATCATCCAAACCCTTTAACTATCTCAGAATAACGAAGAATACTAATAACACTTTTCTATCTGAAATTCAAACCAAGATTAATCTATAAGCAAAAAAAATGGACAAGAAGAAATCTTTCATTTCCCCGCAACGCCGGGTGAATAGGAGTAAAACGGGCAATGCGATGGGATTGAAGTTCAACGGAGCGAGCGGAGCCGCGTGATGAGCATTGTATAGGTATTGTATGTATTGTTATTGAGATTCACAAGATGTGGTTCACGTGAAATTGGTATGGAATTAACGATCTTCGTTTATTTGCGTTGCAAGGTAGATAGAATACCTATATGTGTACTTAATAATTAAGAACTATCTTAATTATTAAAAAAACTAAAACAACCGACTTCCAAGCCCCGCGAGTCAATTTCAGTAGCAAGTTTGAGACATTTACCGTCATATCTCTGAAGATACTTGTCAGATCTCGATGAAATTACAATGGGACGACTTCGGGAATCTATCCTTTCGATTAAAAAAGAATCATTCGAATCCGTTCACAATTGACAGAGTAATCGCGTAACAAACAATAAAAAAAAAAACATACAGACGAACAGAGAACCTCCTTCTTTTTGGAAGTGGTTGTAAACAACTAACTTCCATGCCGCGCGGTCGGTTGGAGGCATTTATCATAATATCTCTGGAGATAATAACCAGAACTCAATTTTTCAAATTCTGGAATAAGAGTTAGGTTAGGTTAGGAGTTCAACAAAGAGACATTCTGGGTTAAGACTGGAGCAGGGCTTAAAATATCGTTCTTTAATATCTATTTTTCAACCAACTTCCAAAAAGGAGGAAGTTCTCATTTCGTCTGTATGTTTTTTGTATGTATGCTACGCGATTACTTTGCTAATTGTTTACCGATTCGAATTATTCTTTTTTTAACGACTTCAAAAAAAGGAGGAGGTTTCTCAATTCGACCATATATATGTTTTTTTTTTATTGGTATGGTACAATTGCAAGGTTGTCCCATTGTAATTTCATTGATAAAGAAAAAGTATTTCTAGAGATACGGAAATTTGAGGTTTTTTACCTCAAATTTAGTACTGAAAATGACTAGAGCGAATTTTTATCCTTCTGTAGCGTGGTGTAACATTTCTGTCACAAGCTGAGTATTAAATTTTTCAAAAAACACGTATATTCTTATTTCTTTCGATTAACATAATAATATTTTTTCACTACTTATTTTATTTTTTAACATGTCTGTTTTTTTCGTTTTGTATATGATCTTTAATTATTTTGGTACCAAGTTGAGCGGAACATCGATAAATGCTCCTACCACCTGAGAGTACACAATTTTACGACCACAAACTATTTTAGCGTTAATAAAATACAAAAATGAGGTTTGGCCCAGATCTACCAGTAAAAGTTTACAAAGCATATTATTATTTTTAACCGACTTCAAAAAAGAAGGTTTCTAAATTCGACCGTATATACATTTTTTTTATGCTTGTTCGCGGATAACTTTGTCGTTTATGAACCGATTTTGATAATTATTTTTTGTTGGAAAGGAGATATTCCAACGGTGGTACATTGTAATTTCATCGAGATCTTATTATTATTTTCAGAGATATAGAGATAAACACCTCAAACTTACTGTACTTACTCAAACAGTAGGTACTGCAAATAAAAAGCGCGGTATCTGAAGTCGGTTCTTTTATTAACCGACTTCAAAAAAGGAGGAGGTTTCTCAATTCGACCGTATATATATATATATATTTTTATTTTTTTTTTATGTTTGTTCGCGGATAACTTCGTCGTTTATGAACCGATTTCGATTATTCTTTTTTTGTTCGAAAGGAGATATCCCAAGTGTAGTACCATGGTAATTTTATCGAGGTATGATAAGTATCTTCAGAGATATTGAGATAAACATCTCAAAATTGGTACTGAAAATGAATAGCGCGGCATTGAAGTCGGTTGTTTTTTAGTTTTTAAACGATATTATCTTATATACGATCTTATTTCATAACAGCTGTAAAAGGCATTTACAATCTAACCTGATGGAAAGTGACAGTGTGATCGAAAGTGCATAGGCAAACGCCTAGAAGATGGCAACTTGCAGACAATGACCTATTTAATTTTGACTTAAAAACATATAGCTACTCAAGTTATGGTTATAGTTTAAAATACCAGAATTAATATAAATGGGGTTTTTATATCAATAGCTGCAGAGCTCCCTTCGAACTCATTATAAAATCCAACTGCAGTGACGTGGCACGCGCCCTTCGGAAGCGGATGGGCGCTATCCATTACACGCCTATCAGGCTCTAAATCTGCGATGGTAATGGCGGACGGTCCCGTTTTGCTCGACTGCGACGAAGCTGAAATAGGATTATTATGTTATGTGTATAATTATTACAGAAGAACGATAGACTCCCTCGAAACGTATGTAGCTCGCAAATATCGACTTAAGTGACGTGTCAATAGTGGAATTATTATCTCCTAGCCATAGAACTCTTTCTTAGTGGTTAGACTTTGTTGGTTTAACTGGAAGCTCAACAGGGCTTTGTCAATTGTTCTTCCGTGAAACATTTTTGGTCTGAATAATTACGGGTTGTGTGAGACTAAATATACCTGTATTATTCACAAACATGTATGAGGTGTTAAGGTACGGACACACCGCAGCGTCCTGCGTTCGCGATGTAGGCGGCGATCAGATAGCGCAGTAGTATTTGTACCAACTGGTTCACACCAAACGCGATCAGAAAACAATTGAAAAGTACTTAGACCACGCCCGCAGATTGCAGGACGCCGCGTTGTGGCCGTACCTAAACACTGCTTGCGAACGTAAAGTTATTCAAACCAAAACATTATTTAAAATACTTTAGTAAAGTCCACGACTATGTGTTTTTTAAAAGCTTTTTGAATTATCAATGTCACATGGTGACTGGGTGCAGCGCAGTATGATCAGTATCATTTATCAGTGGCAGACGTCATCACTTACTATCAGGTGACTATCTAGCAGTTCGATAATCAACATTCCGTTTTTCGGGTTCCGTGCCCAAAGGGTAAAACAGGACCCCATTACTGAGACTCCGCTGTCCGTCTGTCTGTCTGTCTGTCTGTCTGTCTGTCTGTCTGTCTGTCTGTCTGTCTGTCTGTCTGTCTGTCTGTCTGTCTGTCTGTCTGTCCGTCTGTCACCAGGCTATAGCTCATTAACCGTGATAGTTAGGTGAAATTTTCACAGATGGTGTATTTCTGTTGCCGCTAGAACAACAAATACTAAAAATAAAATAAAGTTAAAAATTAAAGGGGGTCCATACAAAAAAACGTGTTTTTAAACGACACCTATCTAATTAGTTTCGGCAAAATGACATAGATGGCGGTAGTAAACGAGTCCCGTCTTTCTAGATCGCGACCAAACCAAATATTCTTGGTAATATCAATTAATCAAATATATGAGGTTGAAACTCTGTTATATTTCGTATTGTACAGAACCCTCCCTAAGTGTGCGATAAGAGACGCGATGCTGACTCGCACTTGGCCAGTTTTATTATTATGCTAGATAGGCAAGCGTTTGACCACTATAATCTTATCTAGGTAGAATTGTGGAAGAATCTAGCTTGTTCTGATACTTTTTTTTATAATGATTTATCTACTGGATGCAGATATCTCACAACCATTACAATCTAGCCTTATAACAACTAGGCTAATAAGTAATTTGATTTTGACTTAATTTTCTATTAGAATATTACTAAGAATGTGTCCATTAACACTTTTCTTAATGTCTCTATTAAGGGGAAGACACTTTGTTCTTGTGCTCTTTTTATAGCGTTCACTATCACTACACTTTGTTTACTTGATAAAGTATCACTAAAGTAACTCGAAGGGTTTGACCCTTTTTAGTCTTCTCACTATTTCCGTGTTGTCGAGGAGCTGGATGGCTTCGACATTCACGTGATGGTGAAGTCTGCGATCGTGAACTTCAGCAAACTGTTTGATTGTTTTAGCGACGTGCTCCACTTTTAGGTCCCGGTGAAGATCGTCATTTCTGATGTACTTACCACGGTGTCCGTACAATACTCCTGAGTACTTTACGTACGTAAGTTCTGATACCTAATATAAATACAATTAAACCTATTTGATTCCGCATCGGAGGTTGGCTATTTTAACCGACTTACAAAAAGAGGTCTCAATTAGTTTTTTTATGTTTGTTACGCGATTACTCCGCCAATTGTGAACCGAAATAAATGTTTTTTTTTTAATTAGTAGGGTACATCTGTACGGTGGTCCTATATTACAATTCATTAAGATCTAATGAGTATCTCCAGAGATATAGGTGATAAACATCTCAAACATGCTACTGAAACAGACTCACGTGGCATGTGAAGTCTGTTTTTGAATAATCAATGTCAATTAATTAATCAATATTAACCGACTTCAAAAAGGAGGTTTCTCAATTTGATCGTAATATAAATATTTTTTAAACTTTGTTGTTTATGAACCGATTTTCATGATTATTATTTGTTGGAAAGAGAGATTCCTTAAATGGTACCATAGTAATTTCATCGAGATCTGATAAGTATCTCCGAAGATATGGAGATAAAAACCTCAAACTTGGTACTGAAAATTAATAGCCTGCTTCAAATGCAGGCTATTAATTTTCTGTCTGTCTGTCTGTCTGTCTATCCGTCCGTATGTCACAGCCATTTTATTCCGAAACTATTAGGACTACAGAATTGAAACTTGGTAGGTAGATGTATTCTGTAAACCGCTTTCCGATTTTTATACAAAAATAAAAAATATAAAAGTTTAAGGGGGGCATCCCGTACATGGAACTGGAACAAAAAAATTTTTTTTTCTTCAAATCTACACGTATGGATAGGTCTTTAAAAATGACATTGAGGTTCCTAAAATCAGTTTTTCTCAAAGTCAATCATTTAAAAGATAGGCGCGTCTAAAGTGGTAAAATGTGTGTCCCCCCCCCCCCCCCCCCCCTCCAACTTCTAAAGTAAGGGAGTGAAAAATGTAGAAAAAATATATTCTGTAGATCTCAATAAAAACTTTCAACGAAAATTGGTTTGAACGATATACAGTCAGCAGTTGCTGAGATATAGCGAACGCAAATATAACTTTGTTTTTCATACAAACACTATAAAAAACAAAGTTATTTTTGTAATTGCGAAAAATCATAGTTATAGAATACTCTACTGTTTTACGGAACCCTACGAGTGCGAGTCCGACTTGTACTTGGCCAGTTTATTTAATATGAAGTATTTCTTACGGCATGTAAACTCTGACATATTGTCAGTCGATATACATATAACAGCCATACTTCAAAATACAATATCTCGTATACATAGTCGTGGTAATAAATTCTACCACCCGGAAACACATCACCATTGCGCCATAATAAAACCCTCGCATTTATCTCCAAATTTTAAAGTCCGGGGTTCGAACTCCGCCATTGTCATTCAAATAACCGTCGGCAGACTATACCGATTTAAATAATTATTATAGTGAGCATTGCTATGGTTTGTATGTGTTTTGGTAGCTATGTTTTTATATACCCTAGTTTTGATAAAAAGTTTCTTGAAAGGTACCTACGGGTAGAACTAACTAACACACTCTAAAAGCGCTTACACTTTACAGTGTAAGCGCTTTTAATAATAATAAAAAGCGCTTACATTGAAGAGTGTAAGCGCTTTTTATTATTATTCAGCAGACTATACCGATTTAAATAATAATTCTAGTGAGTATTGCTATGGTTTGTATGTGTTTGGGTAGCTATGTTTTTATATACCCTAGTTTTGATAGAAAGTTTCTTGAAAGGTATCTACCGGTAAAACTAACTAACACACTCTAAAAGCGCTAACACTCTTAAGTGTAAGCGCTTTTAATAATAATAAAAAGCGCTTACACTCTTAAGTGTAGCGCTTTTAGAGCGCAAGGCATAAGATTATATTATAAGTTGTTTATCAGTAGGCGTATAGTTATATTTTATTCTTATTTAAGCCTTGGCGTACACGGGCCACCGGCCACAAGCCGCCACCGGCATATTTCCTATAGTTTTCATACATTTTATATGGACTCGCCGCACACGGTTGACGCCGGTGGCCGCCACACGCTACATAATAAATGTATGAAAACTATAGGAAATATGCCGGTGGCGGCGTTTTGTGGTTGTGGCCCGTGGCCCGTGTGCCTATACCACAGAATACTTAATAGTACTATGCACCTACACGTCAAATGTTGTGTGACCTAGGCTGAATATACTTAAATAGCACAATTGTTTTTTTATGATGACTAAGCTAAAATTTTAAAAATATTAACCTAACCAACAAAATTTTTCAATGGCTTAGAAACTGCTAACTAACTTATTAGCAGGCTTAGTATACCTGTATACTAGTGAAGTCTCAAGGCTTCTCTCACGAGGATTAAGTAGTTACAGAGTTTCATCGTAATTAGTGTAGTAACAAAAACGAACTTGTCAACGGTGAAAGTGTTAACTTTTTGATAATATATACCCTTTAAATGCAGAAAACTTAAGTAAGTATATGAGCTGATCATTAATAGACAATCATGCTTTTTTTTGCATTTTAAATAAAGACATAAATCAAAGTATTTTAATATGTATAATTTTTAACAATCAATATCATCCAACAGTGAACCATGAATATTTATGGAATTTTAAAATATCATAAAACGCAGTTAAAAAACGTTCCCCATTGTAAACGTCACATATAATACACCATTCAAAATATGTATTTTATATCAATATGAATGATATGACACTTTGAAGGCGTAACGAATTATTTTACTTCAAAATACTACCATTTAATGCAGTCGTGAAAACTACGTTAACATCAAAAATGTATTTTATTCCCTTAGCTTTAAGGTATACTTAATTTTTGTCATGTATGTCTCAATGCCCGGATAATTTTGGTTGCGTGTATTATATCTTATTGTGTTTTTAACACTTCGCCCTCGTTGAAGTGTGGGGTGTAGGTAGGGGTAGTTTGCACCCTTACTGATTAGCGTTCTTAATCTATGGGGGATGTTAGAACGTTGCAATACAAAAGATGAACCAGTTTTTAGAACAATCATTCTCAAATATTTTTAATATAATATGTAGATAGGTACCTATAGCAGATTTATCCCTAAATATTCAATCACAAGAACTAAATGTTATTTACTTATTTTTTTACTTTATGTCTCCAACATACGTCAATAGAGACACACTTACAATATTATTGTAAGTACCTACTTCTATCGCAATACTACTTCACCATTTTCTGTTATAGTTTTGTTTATACTAGGATCTGAACTAATTAACTGATACTTAAACCGGTCTCAGTATTTACCATTTATACTACCTGTAATTGCGGAAATGCTTGCATCGCGTGTCTTGAACGTAAAAACAGTAAAGTGCAAGTTGGACTCTGGAGAAAGCTGCAAGCTAAAACGAGTGCCCGTGTTCCTATTTAAATGCTATAGCGCTTTATTTTGTGATCATAAAAAACTTAAAACTAAAAAAACGTTGCTTTTGTCTTTATGATGTCAACGCTAAACGTTGACAGCATAAAGTACACAGCTGTAATAATAAAACAAGTGGACTGTACACCGACAAAAATAAATAAAAGAATACTTGTTACAATTGTTTTGTTGTATCATACCATCCAGTTATTCAATAATATTTCGTATGTTTATTTAACATCTTAAACAGTGTCTAATGAACAGCAAGCCGCAGGGTACATAAGCAGCTTATTTGTTGACATGTAGATACATTTTATTTGCTGACATGTTCATCTTATTACGTCATTGAAGTTTTGCACAATCAACATGTGCGAGGGACAAGATAAATGGACGATTAAATGATTGGTAATCTTGTTAAAAGGTTTATTTTTAACTTTTAAATTGTCATACATTCTGTCTCTCTGTCTGTTTTGTAAGCTTTGACAGCTAAATAGGTGGATTGGTACGTAGTACTATTAAGTATTCTGTGGGATCGGACCGATTTGACTGAAATTTTGCAAAGAGACTTTAAAAAGAGAAACTGTAATGGTATAGATAGAATATTAGGACTAATAGGAATAATAGGAATAATAGGACTGCGAAGATAATTTAACGCGGGCGAAGCCGCGGTATGCAGCAAGGTAAAATATAATGCTATTTTTTTGGTGTTTTTTCTTTCAATAAATTGCTAATTGCGTGAGTAAGCAGTTTTTTTTACTTTATTTTATTTAATGGAGTTGTATAACTAACATGTCAGTCTTATTGTGCCCACACAACACATAAACATAGAAAAACCTTTACTACACAACATATGAGTCTATAAATACTATACATTGAAGGTCACTTGAATCGAGAAACAAATTCAAACTGCATATGAGCTGGCCTCTGATGTTGGTTCAGACACAGAATAATGAATAGTACAAGTGGTTCAGATAATGTTTTATAAAAATCTGCCCACGGAGTAAGCAGTTGGAATTGTTACTTTCAGAACTAGACTTAAATTGTTTGTAACTTTTCCAGAAATAGCGAAATTTCTAAAAATCTAGGTCAATAAATTATTTAAAGTTTGCAATAAAAATTGTGTACGTTTTTACGCACACAACTTAAAATTGATAATTATTTGGTTCGGAACCAAAAAACTTTTGAAATGTGGAGAAACGGCAGACAGTTTAAAAATTGATATATTTTCAAAAATATTCAATTATAAACACATAGTAAATAACGAGAGCGACAGAATAAGGTACGGAAACTCGCCACGCCGCAACAACTCAATAACCCAGAACTAAAACTACCGATTAAGTACATTCTAACTAAATGGTTCAACTTATTGTCTTCTCAATGTAAGACACGTGCATACACACGTGTCTATTTGAACACGAATACTAAATATCCTGCGCGACCGCAATATTTTCCAAATACCCGCTAAATCGCGTACGGATGCTCACGACATTAGGCGGCTGGCGCGCGCCGGAAGTGGACGCCATCTATTGCGGGCGGCGGGAACTTCCGGTGGAGGTGGGAGGGACAATGACGTGAGGTGATGCTATAAAGCCTCCCAGATTGGTGTAATTTATGTCTTTATATGATATCTAATTAATTTTCTCAAAGAATTCATTATTTGCAAATATTAATTTAAATGACGAGACAAAAAAACTTAAAAAAAGAGAGTAGGAGGTATTCTGTATGAAATGACAATAACATAATGATTTTTCCTTAGACCTACGATGATATTTCGCTAAGCTATGATTTTTTTCCGCTTACATAAATCGATGTTCCGTATGACTTGTTACAAAAACGTAGCTTTCCACCGTAAAGGAGAAAATCTGCCGCCATAACCTTACGGTGTTTCGGCAGCACAGCCCTTCAGAGTCATATCATTCTTTGCATGTTCATCATCTTCGATCACATCATCGCTTAGGACCAGGCGAGATAGTAAACAAACATATTATGATCATAATATATAACATAAAATAATAAACATATATAAAAAAAAAACAAGAGAAAAAGAAGCTACATTATGCTGTAGCTTAGAATACAATAGAATATAACACTGTATAATCAATCGAAAAGAACTTATATTTTACAAACTATGGTATTATCGCATAAAGCTATATTTTTCAGTCAAGCTTAGGTGTAATTTTAATATGATGGTCGATTTGGTACACAGATTGATTAAATTGTATGTTAATAATGCGTTTACGTTATTAATTCAAAGTCCATAAACGGCCTCATCAATATCCACACTAAAAAGTCATCATCAACAAATAAACTTAACTACCTATTCAGTAACTACAACAATGCGATCTCGATTCGACACGGCTCGAGAAATTCGATTCATCCTTAGAAAATGTAAAAACCGCAAATTCGATGCGCACCGATCGCGCTGCACCCACGACTCGAACAAGTGCAGAAATTACATCATTACATATGAAGACGAATAAAAATGGTTCTTTAAATTAAGGGAGTAAGGTCTGGAATTTTGTGTAGATGTAATCGTTTAGAATACGGTGTATGAATTTAAAAATAATAATTCGTCATCGCTCAGTCCCTCTGTCTTTTTGAAGCAGTGTTGCGTGATTTCACGTTACGGTCGTATGTTGATTTTGATGTGTAGTGCGTTTCCATTGTACACTCTGTAAATAATTATACAGTGTACCTCATTATAATCTGCCTGAGTCAGTCCACTGCTGGACGTAGGCCTCTCCCAAGATACGCAACTGAGCCCGATCTTCAGCTCATTGGGAGGGGTATGCCTTAATCGCCACGCTGGACAGGCCGGTTGGCCATCGCAAGACGTAGCTCCTCGCACCGGTGACGCTGCTGTCCGTCACCTGCCTTTAGTATTTAGCTACGTTATAATTTGAAATGGTTATACCGCCATTTTTCGGTCGTCAGAGCCGCAGGAGTTTGTTAGTCAGCAGGATGCACCACGGGCAGGTGAGGTTGGCTGGGAGCACTGAGGTGGTATTTGTGCTCCCTTACTTACCAGTGTACAGTGTACCTATTTCATGGACACTAAAAAATTGCGACCGTGATATCTAAATAAAGACTTTATTAGCAGATATAAGTAGTAGTATAAGTTTTAAAGACTTTGAGGTCCCATATTCACGATGACGTTAACATAAGTTACGAATGTTATTGCTCAGCGGGCCACGGTTGGCTAATCAAAAAAATCTTATTCGTTATCAACAAGCACGGTAACGTTAAATAGATAACATTTCATTGCGTGTAACTAGCTAGCATGCCGTCGAACAATGGGACCAGCACAACTATGGCGACATCCACGCGTGAATTTAAACCTCGCCCCGGGTGTTAGGAAACTGTGATTTGTGGTTATTTACCGCGGTTGTTAACTTTCCATTTTCGAGAGCCACTCGTGCGGAATCCGCGACGATTTTGAATCGAATTGCGTTTTTAATTTTCTGAATACGTACGTGGGCGCCTAAATGGTGCAACAATAGGACTTATTGTGATGAATTCGGCTCAGCCCGTGGAAGTAATGTGGAAATTCGTTATTTTACATTGTTTAGCAATGCGGGGCGGGTATTGTGTTGTTAGCGCGGTGAGAGTTGGTTCAAAATTAAAAATACTGTCGAATTCATTTTTACAACATTTTCAGATGCTGACATCTGAATTCTTACATCTTAATGTATGATTTTAATACCGTGGCATTGGAATGAGCTGGAAATGATGATGATGGTGATGATAAAGAATTGGATGAAAATTGACATTTCGATAGGTCTATGAATATTAAAGCAATAAGGCGTCCACTGCGTCCAACATTTTTTGTCAAATTACGCGCGTAATTTGAAAATGCAAAATGAAATGCATATTTATGGCACAAACTTAACGATTGAATAAACATTTTGAGAAATTTTTAAGTGTGCTAATTAATAGCTATAGAATCTAATTGACACACTTTTCAAAAATGGGTGTAATTATTGTCATTACATTTTTATAACCTTTAACTTGCCGTGTTAGTATGTATGTTTAAGTGAGTCAAATCTTAGAAACTAATGAGAACCGCTTTCTGACGTTTGATTGGACTCAAATTTTTAATATAATTGCGTATCTTCGGTGACAATGTAATCATATGGTACCGTCGAGCTGACCTGATGATGGATTCAGGCTGTAGGGAGTGGAACTCCGTAATGGCAAATAGTAGGGCAGTCAAATTTGGGCTTATTATACATAATTGTTTTTATAGTGTTAAAGAGTTTATAATGTACTGCAGCCAAATCAACATGTAATTCTTATTGTATTATTGATGCTTGTTACGTATTATTTTTAAAAAAAATTGCGCGTCTGCATGCAGGCTGAATACGATGACTTACACATTTATTTAAGACCAAACATTTGTAAACTGTATTCTTGCAAATGAATGATTTGATTAATTGATATTTGTATTGTTAACCACTACTCATTCCACATGATAACGTCTTTACAAAAGCTTGTGTTTAAAAAAGTTACTTACATGCTCTAGCATTCAGACTATAATATTATAAAGACGTTCGTAGCTCTGACACTCTGTTGGTTTGTTACCTAATTATGCCTAAACGGACAATCCGATCTTACTTAAATTTAACAAAGAAATACTTTAAAGCATTCGGATAAGCATAAGCTACTTTTGTGAAAATTAATTCATGATTTTTACACATAGCTTAAATATCTCAGATCACATAAATGTCATTGACAGAGCTTTACAGTGATAAAATTCTTAGTTTACGAAAACGAAGTCGCGGGTCTCAGTAATTACTTCAAATATTGTTCTGATTTATACTTGACATCACAAAATATACTAGTTATTTCATAGAACTCAATGCGTTGCTTCTATTTTCAGATTGAAGAATTTTCAAACTTAACAGAAGTAATATTTATGTAAAACCCTCCACCCCTTCGACTCAATTAACAAATTTTCGAAAACGCTTAACGCGATCTCGAAAACTAATTCGAAAATTGAATAATCCAATCAACAACTCCTCCGAGTTTTCGTATTCTGGGCCAAGAAGGAAGGATTTGTGAGCAAAAAACCCTTTTGTCCAAATAAAGCGGAGCGAGCGAATGTCACGGGTGTAGCCTGCTGTGACATCCTCATTGGGAATTCTGTCCCGGATGTCGCTAAACTCACTAAGTGCGGGAAACGCTACGTTCTTTTATATTGTTTTATAAAATGCTTTTATTAGTTTCACTTGTAAGTAACCAACTAACGAACAATGTTATAAAATCTCATTTACCACATTATCGTGTTTTATTCGTATTTTAGGGTTCCGTAACGAACGGAAGCCTATTTATTACTGAAACTTTACAATCTGTCCGTCCGTCTTTTTGCCTTTTACAGGATAAGTATCTATTTAACCGTAAAAGGTAGGTACTTGAAATTTTCACTGAACTTGAAACTTTGTATTATTAGGAGCTATAACAACAAAATATAAAACAAAACAAAATTAAATAATAATAAAGGGGGTCCACATACAAGAAACGTATCTTTTCGCCAAATTTTGTTTAATATTATTGTACTGTGGTACGGAACCCTACGTGTGCGAGTACGTCTTACACTTTTATTTATGAAAGGCCACTTTATTTATAAAAACTATAACATTTTTTAAATCAAGCAATTGATAATGACGATTATGATGATGATTGTTGCTCATTGTTTTCAAAATTGCCATATTGAAACTTCAAACTAAAAGAATAGTTATTGTTTTGATTTTAAACTTAGGTGCTAATAAGTGATAAAGGGTTAGGGGAAATTGGTAGCTTTACCCTACATGTCATTGTTTTAAAGTATAAGGCATGGTGAAAGCTCAGTCTTATTATTTTTTTTATGCAGTATGGCTACATCGTACAAAATAAAACCGGTCAAGTGCGAGTTGGACTCGCGCACTGAGGTTCCCGTACAAACTGGTCAAACTAGGTTAAAGTACAAACTTAACTTTGTACTTCGATTACTTGGTATTGCACCAACCACAAAAATTAAGTTTGTGATAGTAAATTTACCTTTTTTGTTATTAAACTACATATTTACGGTTTTTAGATTTATTCCTTTATAAGTGCCTCGAGACCTTGCGTCTTGCCAAATTTCATGATTCTAGGTCTACGGTCCGGTTGGCCTAGAATTGTCAATTTTGGTTAAGAGCAACAGTTTCTTACAGCACAAGTAAAGGAAAATGTTCGAAAATAAAAATTGTTGAAAATTAAGGTAAATTTTGGTACTATCAAGTTTTCACTAAAGTCTAAATTTGCCCATATCTTTTTGTAGTATTGATGCAGGACCTAGTTTTTTATACACCTAATAGGGACTATAGACCTCTATAGATATCTGAAATAAATTTCGACTTGCTAAGTCCACCCGTTCCTGAGAAAATCGGTGGTGACACACGGACAGACACACAGACGGACAAGAGACAAGATCTTATAAGGGTCCCTTTTTTACCTTATCCTAAAAACTACTCTAACTTTAAGGTTATTCAAAATACCTAAATTTGTTATTACTAATTCACTACTTAGCGTATTAAAAACGTTGTAGTTTACCAACCGAGTGAGTAATAAGCTACAGAAGTAAAATTTGCATAGCGCGCCCCAAGAAACTGGCGGAGACTTTAAATCTAGTGAATTTACTAAATCTAGGCTTGAACTGATTCAACGTTGGTCCCAGACGGCTTCTGTGGCCAAAGAATAAAACTTTACTCATATTTAAATGCAGACTTGGGAGTATACGATAATTTTATCGTGTCGGTAACGTTATATGAAGTAAAATTTTGTCATATATACAGACAATTATATGTTATACTAGTATAAATCTTTCAGGTAATCGTGTTACATCTTTTTTTAAATTATTTATAGGCTAGCGTTTGAACACTAACTCACCTGTTGGTAAGTGATGATGCGGTCGAAGATGGTAAGCACGCTAGACCTAGAATTGGAATTGAATCTTCGACCACCTCTAAACTTAATTGAGTTTGAAGTAATAATAGGGTAAACTGATCCGGGAAAAAAAAAAATTTTCTTCGACTCCTTTATTTTTGCCTACTGTACAATGTTTAAATGCTCAGAATGAATGAAATGAATGAAATGCTAACTCATTATACTTACATTAAATAACAAATAATAACAACAGCAGTGTTGGCATTTTTTTGTGGTAGGTCTTCTGCTTTTTATATATATATATGTTACTTAAATATATACATAAATATCTTATAAGCTAGCGTTTGCCCACTATCTCACTTGTTGGTAAGTGATGATGCAGTCGAAGATAGCACGCTAGGCGTAGAATGGAAACTGGCTCTATATCATATCATATCTCTATATCATAAAAAAAAGTGAAAGTATTATAGTGCAATGGGGGGTTTCGTCGCTTAAAGCGATCTATTCCAGACAATCTTTCGATAGATTGGAGAGTACGAACATTTCCATGGGAATTAGTACAAAGTCAAGCTTAATTCAAAATTTTAAATCAGAACGAATTTATTGATCTCTATCAATCTCTATTGATACATCTATGTTCGTATTCTTTGCAACCTTTAAGCCTGTTACCTCAATATTTGTTCTGTTGAGACGCAGACAAATTGATTCCAAAATTCAATTTGTATTACCGAGTGAAGTTGAAACTGTTTGTTGTAAAAATATTTGTTTTGTTGCATTTGAATAATTTGTAGACTGCAAAATATATTTTCCTGTGATAACAGGACAAGCAAAATCCTTGCGTGATGGGAAGTGATGATAACTGCCAATAAAGATACTGTGGCAAGCAAAACTCTGAGTTGAACTTTGGGAGTCACTGCACTGTGCCTATTATCTTCTTTAGGTGCTTCTTGCGCCCTGTTATTTCACTTGAATTAACTTTACTTTAAATAAAACTGAAATATTACAGAAATAATTTCATCATAATTAAATTTTTTAAACACAATCTTTTTGTTCTATGTAATGAAAAATACAAATAATAACAATATATACTAGCCCAAATTCGACTGTCTCACCATTGTCTCGCCATTATAGAGTTCCAGTCCCTATAGTCCAGATCCAACCTCAGGTCAGCTCGATGGTAATGGTACCATTGCACACATAAAGTACATAAGTATATACTTAATATACCAAATTTAAGTCCAAATCGAACTTCAGGAAGTGATTCTAATTTAGCTTACAAGATTTGACCTACACAAACATACACACACTCATAATATACTAACAAGGCTCGTTACATAAAAGCTTGCTAAAAGACAAAAAAAAACAATAAGGGAAATAAAGCAAAGGAAATGGGAAAGCCAGTGTAGCTCTACAACTTTCAGAAATATGACTTTGGGTGTGGTTCTCTGTTCGATGTTCAGAGATACGAGTAGTCAGTGACCGGATCAGCAAATTCGTATTTGTGTCAATGGCTTCCTCTTTCTGTCTATATTGATATACTGTCAATCTCAGTACTTTTCAATTGTTTTCTGATCGCATTTGGTGTGAACCAGTCAGTACAGATACTACTGCGCTATCTGATCGCAGCCTAGATCGCGCACGCAAGACGCTGCGGCGTGTCCGTACCTTAAGTCTCCTTTTAAATTTTAATCTATCTTTCGCAAGTCATACAAGTAACACTTTACTTTTTTTGAACTGTTTTAGGTCAGAGCATTTAACCAACGAAGCGTAAGTTTTAAATTTTTGACAAACCCTTTTTGATTGTTTTTATTACTCTCTGCATAAAATTGTACTTTTTGTATACCTTTGAGAACCACTGTCATCCGGGTCACAGAGTCGAAACAAAGAAGATTAGGTACACGTGTGACTTTTTGAATTTTAATTTGCCCTACGTGTTCCTATATTTAATTTTTTTCGTTTGAGCTTTGTTTCTGAGGCTCATTAACCTTTGTTTGTGTATGATATTTGGTAGTATATTTTTTGTTGCTGGTGGATTTTTAAAGGTTTTCGAAAACAGTAGGAAAAGGTAAAAATTCTTTGTTTTTAATAGCCAGTAAACAACACCAATATTATAAATGCGAATGTCGGTTTGTAAATTAGTTTGTTTCTAACCTCTATACTGTCAAACAGCTTGACCAATTTGCTTGGAACTTAGCACGGGCATAATTAATAAGGTAGAATTGGATGTTGTAACTCGGACGATGCCGCGGGTCACAGCTAGTTTATTTAATAAATGAAACAAAACTATCTGGGCCTCATAGAAACCTTAGAAGTAACAAAATCATTATTTTGTAAAATATCAAACAATCCACCGGCTATCAATTCAGAAGTCCACAAATAAATATGACATTAATAAAGTTACATCAAAACCCCAAAATAATAAATGCTACCCGGCGGGCTCGCAATCAGTCGTAATGGGATCAAAATAAAAATCAAATTATTCGTTGCATAGGACTAAGGGTCCAGCCCAGCCCTTCGCGCTACGGTCTCTAATTATAATCGCTTGTAAGTTTGTTTGCTGAACTGAGAGCTAAGGCTAAAGCCAATTCTTGTTCATATTTTATATCTGGTAAGTAATTTCGTAAGATCGTAGTGCTTGTTCGACTTTTATATTTTTTGAGGACATACAAGCATTTTATCTATGTCTCAACCGATGTTTATAGTATATTTTATAGGCTAGCTATATATTATCTCATCTGTAGGTAAGTGATGCAGTCAAGGATGGTAGCACGCTAGGCCTAGAATAGGAACTGGCTCTCAAGCACAGCTGCCGGAACACATCAGATGTTTGGCGACAGTTGAGGGTGACTTGAGGGTGGCGGACACTAGACAAAGTCTAAGAGTAACCTGTTATTTTAGCACCAAATGGTTTTACTGATGAGCATAAACATTTAAGCCGTGATTGAGAAGTTGTATGTAAGCATATTTATTGATTTTATTTTTATATTGATACATCACCGTCCGTCACAGTCTCGTTTTCTACTTTACTGTTCGGTTGTCCGCTCTTTGCAGTTTTTCTTTTCACATTATTTCTGTTCTTTTGGTGATAAAGAGTTTATCTATGTACTCGTATCTATCTAAGAAAGGACAAGTAAATTACTTACACTAATTGAATTACAAGCCCAAGTAATACTTAGTAAAACAAATGAATACATTGAAAGAAATCAATAAACGACTGTGAAATTTTTTATGGGTTTTTACTTGTGCTAAATTGCATATTTACAAAACTTCAACTATGAAGGTAAATTTAAAAAAGCAAAAGCTTATCTAAAGACAACATTTCATCTCAAATTCGCCTTTTCGAGATACGCGAAACAAATTTATATAAATACAAAAATTGCTCATTAAATATATACAAGATTTTTTGGATTATTCATAGATCGTCATCATCCAATAAAGCTTTTTATCCCGTATAGAATAGGAATTGAATTATATCATACTCTACCGCATTCATTATGATCGAATCAATAAAAACGCTTTGCCAGCCCGTTCGAATATAATGAATTTATACAGAAATCTGGCTCTCTACGCGCATACAACAGATCTAAAGTTATACTGGAATATCCAATATCTTGGTTAGACCAATGGCATGCATCAGGGAAGGATGTTTGAAAGAAACAGTATGTAGCATCAACGCAGGATAAAAGAGACGAACTGGATTGAAAGAGTAGAGAGTAGAAAAGCTCCAACATTACGGGTCTAGGCAAAAAAATAATAATTTAGGTACCAATAAAGACATTTACTAGCCATGTTGCGACAAACTTTTACTCAGTCAGGGCAATAGTTTTTTTCCTAAATAAAAAATAGTAATTTTTTACTTGTATATTATTTTAATACAGATCGCGAACGCACGCGCGGACGCAAGACGCTGCGGTGTGGTCGTACCTTAACTATTGATGTGCCGGATCCCGCCTACCAGAGAGACGGTAGCGCATTCTTCTCAGAAACTCGGTGTTAACTCGGCCTTCAATCCACTTCTTATGTCTCTATTTGAGTTTAATGTAAGCCAGAGCGAACAGGAACAAAACCACTAGCACCAGGAATACGGATATCAGGATGTTATTGGCTTTCATATGGTATTCGCTTTCAGAGAGCCCAGAGACACCTCTTTATCTTCTGTCTTTGAGTAGATATCTTAATCTTCTGTCTCTTGCCCATCTTACACCGGGATTTTTTTTCAGCAAACGAAACACTTGTACTATATTCCGACGACGGCGACCAAGTACATAGCTGAATTTACTTCATAATTATTAAAAGTCTAACTTGGTTATGGTCGCATTGTTAGCACTCTTCGCCATGAGGTGCGGGTGTACCGTGGAATAATGAAAAGACGTGTGTCTTGCGCAACGGTTACTATATTAATCACTTGATTCAATTACAGATTACAGATTATGTATTACTAATGCTTACACGTACATACACCACCACACTATAATTTACACTTAAACACAGAATAATATTAATAGTAGGTATCAAGGTACGGACACATCGCAGCATCCTGCGTGCGCGATCTAGGCGGCGATCAGAAAACAATTGAAAAGTACTTAGATCGCGCCTGCAGAGCGCAGGACGCCGCGGTGTGGCCGTACCTTTAGTAACTAAAAAAATAATGGCATAGTTTCCTTCTTGTCGAAATAATGCTTAATAAATATACAATGTAATGAGGCGTTTACAGAAATAAATAAGATTGTTTAAAAAACTAAAAAGAACCGACTTCAATGCCGCGCTATTAATTTTCAGTACCAATTGTAAGGTGTTTATCTCCATATCTCTGGAGATACTTATCAAACCTCGATAAAAATACCAAGGTACCACACTTAGAATATTTCCTTTCCAACAAAAAAAGAATAACAAAAATTGGTTCATAAACGACGAAGTTATCCGCGAACAAACATAAAAAAAAAACATATATACGGTCGAATTGAGAAACCTCCTCCTTCTTTTGAAGTCGGTTAAACAAGAACAAACCGATTTCTCTGTCATTATCATTGCATTTTTAACAGAAGGAAGAATTTTCGAATACGATAAAATAAGATAAATAATAATAAAATGTACTTCGTTGAGAAGGGGTCAATTTTCGGTACACGGCCAGTAATTTTCAAAATTCAAACTATAAGCTATCGTGCTTGATTTTTACATCACCAATTATTACAAAATACGTAGAATTAATGTCAGCGTATATTTCATTACTTAGAAATTCAAGCATGAAATTTTATAATTATTTGTTTTGCTAACAACTGGTCGAGTACTGAAAATTTACTCCTTCACTGAAAATAGTTTTTTTTAAACCTCATTATATGATTTTATGCTCGTAAAACATTGTCAAAATAAACAAAATTAATAACATCGTAAGTATGTTCTATCTATTCATTACTCACTTAGCTTCACCTTGTACTATTATTTATTATGTGGCTTACCGAAATACGGTAAGTACATAATGTGAAATATCTATGGGCATTATTATTCTTTCAGGGCACGGTGTGCTTTGAATCATCCTTCATCGCGTATCAATAAAAATACTTTAGTATATCTAGTATAACAGTTCTCAAACTACCCTGAGGGGTGGTAAAGACAATGTGGAACTAGCAGTTGTAATCAGGTTAGCGAACAATTTACGACTCCTACCATGCGTGGGATATGAAGCCGCGGGCTACCACAAATTGATTTTTTGAGTTGCATTGCAATTTGTTTTGATTGCTTGCAAGCTGAGTTGCTATCAGTTTAAATTGCTTTTGTCGTGTGCAACTTTATAATATAATCCCCTTCTCTGCCTATTTATGCCGATTATGACCGCGAATTGGTAAAAGTAGCGAAGGAGGACCTCAGACTAGGTGGAGTATTGATTTTCGGAGGTGGCTGGCAAGAGCTGGATGAAAGTAGCCGAGGAACGTGCTCAGTGGCGTATTATTGCTGAGGCCTAAGTCATCGCAACTACTAAGACGGACGGTCAATTCCACTAGGAATATGATTTGTACCGCGATCAGCATGCATTTTATTTAGTTATTGTTGTTAATTATTACACAAATTTCGACAAAAATTGTCTGAAGCATATTTGGGTGCATGTATAAGTACGGTTAGCAACCCAACATTACCATCAGGGAATTACTTTTTCTTAGTAGTATGACGTCGGCGATTGGATGAGAGCTGAATTAGACGCATTGGGTAAATAAAAATCATGGAATTCGCGTCATCGTCACCGAACGCTTTCCATGAGCTATATGTACACTGTGTATATATATGTGTACCTTTTGGGTGAACAAAAAGCGTGAAACTCGCGTCATCGTCACCGCGCGCTTTCCATGAGCTATATGTACACTGTGTATATATATGTGTACCTTTTGGGTGAACAAAAAGCGTGAAACTCGCGTCATCGTCACCGCGCGCTTTCCATAAGCTAATGTATACGGTGTATCTCGACGCGAACCAATTTACAAGTTACTTAGTTTTTTATTTCTATAGGCAGTCCCCAAAGACTGACCCGCATTTTTTTTTCTATATTAAAACGATAAATTATGTTTTTAAACTGCCTCTAAATAAACTAAATAAATGCTTGATTTTTTAGAACTACCACTCCTCAATGAAAAACTATGTAACGGAAAACTTTTTTTTTAATATCTTATTGGCTAGCGTTTGACCACTATCTCACCGGTTGGTAAGTGATGATGTGGTCGAAGATGGTTAACACGCTAGGCCTAGAATGGGGCTAAATGATACCTGGAATACAGTTTGGTTACTAATTCAGGTGCCAAAGGACAATCAATTGAACAATGAAATCAGCTAGCTATATAACCATAACAGTGAAATAAGTTCTTTAATGTAACTAATAAGTAAACGTAAACAATTCCAATACTAGTGTCAGTGACCACGAAAATTTATATTCTTGAATGTGTTATATATTAATTTTCTCCCACTTGTTCAGCAACTGCGTACTAAACACTCTCCATAAATCCGTGAAGCAGTTCCATACCCCTAATATAATTGTATCTGACAACACAATAAAAAGGCAATGTCATACCTCATTACCGTCAAAAAGTGCGACAAATCCTCTACGATTGAGTCGTAAGTCTGCAGTTGTCCGCGTCAACATAGCTTGCTAATGTTAGAACAGCGAACCTAATATTTCCGGTATAATTACATGAATAATGAAAAACATACTCTGTAACCGCTATCACTGCGTTTCGATCTAAAATGACAAAATAATGTACATATGTACTTGTAAGTTTAAAAAATAATATTAACTACACCATTACATATTTATTTAAAGAGACAAACATTAGAACTAAATCTTACTTGATAGAATATTGATTCATTCTTGCCTGAAAGATTTGAAGAGGCACAGTAAATAATGTAATAATATACCGTGGAAGAAGATAATTAAACTGACAGCTCAAATTTTCATTTGCGACACATTTCTATTGCTTTTTTAAAATTAACAAAAGATTTTTTTTATGCTCTTTAAGCAAGCGAGTGACCACTATCTCACCTGATGTTAAGTGACGATGTGGTCCAAGATGTAGCATGCTTGCCTAGAATATACCTATTCACTCGCGACTTTTGAAGACCCTTAGTGGTAGTTATCAGGAATACCGGATACCGGTTTTATCGAGTATTTATTCAAACGCAAACCCTGCTTCGCTGCAGCTTTCCTAGTACTCACAAGTCCTACGGCTGCGACCCATCGCCGTGATCCGCGACGCGTGGCTGCCACGTGTTGCGACGTCGCTGTCGCGCGTCTGCCGCCGACAGAACATCGTTAATTATGGAACGTAATGAGTTTGTATTTGTTGCGTTTGGGACTTTCAGTTACAAGTTGATATCTTGTTCATGCAATTAAGTTTAGTTAGCAGACTTATTTTCCTCAAAATGCTGAAAGTTAATTTTAATAAACACCAATATTATAAATGCGAAAGTCAGTTTATTTATTTGTTTGGGACTTCTTTACGGTCAAATAGCTGGACTAATCTAGCTGAAATTTTGTATAGGGATAGCTTGTACTATGGATTAGGCTATAAGATAATTCATAACGCGGGCGAAGCCGCGAGGCACAGCTGGTGAATGATATTTTTAGTAAAAATTGCCATGTTAAACCTGTATTAGGCTAATGATGATAATAAGAACAAACTGAGTAAAGCCGATTTCTAGTTGGTCTTGTAATATTAACACAAAATAATTGTAATATTATGTTTCTTGAAGTGTTCCATACACACTTAATACTTTAATAAATTGTAATATTCATTTTATTGAATAATTGATATTATCCAGGGGTCGCGGGATCGAGCCCCGTCGGTACGATAAAATGTTGGATTGTGTATATATACAAAATAAGTGTGTTAAGGAAAATATTTTCTGATACTTAAGCTATTTTGTCTTATTCCAGCTGACAGGATTTTTGAAGATAGCTGAAATGCAATAAGAACTTTCAATGTCACCTACTTTTAAGTAAATTGGAGAAAGATTATGTCAAAGAGCTTGAAGACTATTAGGTATTTATTCTGTTATTCTGTGCTTAAAGTCCATACACTTTATTAACCACAATGAGTATTTTTTCTTTTATTTGAAACAGGACAACCTTGATGCTCGCCTGACGGTAAGCGATAACGTCTACCTATTACGGATACAGGAGTATGCAAAGTTCTGGATAGACATCATTTTGCATGTTACTGCACTGCACCTGTCACGTTAAGTTGTTCGTTAGCTCGTTACATATGGGCTAGTTTCACTGGTTTCTGATAGCTATTAGAAACTTATCTGAAAGATTTTTGATAACTTTTATATGGCGGCATATGTTAGATAGATCTGAAAATCTATCGGGAAAATCGGGAACCAGTGGAATGGTCCTAAGTCTCAAATGCCCTGTAATTGGACTTGATACTTTGCCATACCCAAATCAAACCAAAAATACTCCTATTTTACGGCTGAATAACTGACAAAGTGGTGGTTTAAAGTGGTTGACTTTCTTTCGAACAGTAATTTATAACTTAAATTAGTTCAATACCTATTTTTTGTAGTACTAGGTACTCGTACTATGTATCAATTTAAAAATATTATAAAATTCAATTTGATAAAAATGCAGACTCCGAACATAAATTAAAAATCTCTCAATTAACTCCGAACTCCCCGGAGCCCATTTTGAGCACAATCACAACATTCCCACATTCTCATAAATGTCATACAAAATAACACAATAACTTTATTATACAAATGAAATATCATATTCGTCTGGCACGCGACTTCTAATGGGTTAATACGTGTATTAGCTAACAAAAGATATAAAAAATCCCGGGGTATTTTTATACTGGACATAAAAATCCCGGCGCTATAACGTTGATATTATAATCAAAATATGAAATGATATTTCTGGGGTGCGACACCCTTGAACGACCCCCTGTTTGTTTAACTGATTTTAGTGAATTGTTAATTCATTGTTTGTGTGAATTGAAGGATTATATTTTAAGCTGATACTGATATAAGAGTTCATTAAATTTATATATTAATTAAAACTAAATATTATAACCAGGGGGCGCTCAAATTGCGAGTGTACAGGTATCTTCTAGGTAAGCGTGCTACATAGTCGATCACATCACCACTTAGCATTAGGTGAGATAGTAATCAAGCGCTTACCTAAATTTAAAAAAAAGTTGTAAGTTAACCAGCTCTTTTCGATCGACCAAAATAAGCAGCTCTTTTCATTTTGATCCGCTTTTAAAAAACGATGATTTTGTTTAGGGCAACAATATATTTATCTACAAGCTGTCGAAAATCATTCGTGTAGCGCGACATGTCGATTTTGAGGGTTTTCTCGATATTTAATTCGATTTTAAATGAGCATGCAGCCTGAAGAAACCCTGCCTTTTTACCATAAAAAGGAATGATGTTGTATTGATCACCGTATCTACATTATGTACACACCTTAAGTACTTACTCGTTCCGGCGCACAAGTTGTGAAAAAGTCGGATATGACGCTAAAGCTATAGCGTAGGACTAGTATCTCTTCTGTGGTTATAGCGTGCATTTTATTTTTCGGCTGTGCCGAAGGTTCAACTTTCAGACCATGATTACGAGTATAGGCCTAAAATGTAGTACACTATTTGAATCAATAAATTGAAAATGTTACTTATACAAATAGGTATATAAAACTACGTTTTTATAGAAAATATTTAACAGAAATCATCATCATAATCAACCGGTGTCAGTCCACAGCTGGTAATCAGCCTCTCCCAAAATACGCCACTGAGCTCGATCTTCGTTTAATTCTTCATTTAACAGAAATAAATAATCAAAAATATATATTTCAGTTAAAAACCCCTGCTCCAAACATTTAAATCGCCTAGAACCCAACTCTCCCACAATAAAGAGCTTCCATTGTGCGGCCAAGTCGCCACCAGACGCCACTCCTGTTCGCACGAAATAAAAATTCGATAAAAAACGCAGTTCAACACGTGCCGACGCATTATTTGATAACCGTCGGGGGCGGTATTAAGCTATTGAGGGCAACCTTAATTTTATAATCAGTAACATTCAAGCAATATACTACCTAGCTGCGATTGGAATAGCGGTTAGATTCAAATGCTTACTACAGGAGAGCAATAGAAAACTAACACAAGCAATTTTAGTATGAAATGCATTTGCGTTAGGGCTTAATTTTGTAGAGTTGTGAATGTAATCTTCTATGAGCAGGGTTGTCAAGACTATTTATTGGTGGGAAAAGCCGCGTGTCAGTTCTAACACTAGTTTTAATATTTTGCGTCGCGTGTGCGCCACGCGCGCGCCTTTGGTAAAAAACTGGACGATCGTAATTCGCGTTTTATTGCGACATTCTTCTTGTTAAATGTTGTGGCGATTTTTTGTAGCAAGTATGCGGTCGCGCTTATCTGTCATTAGCTGTAATGACTGGTTCTGAATGGATCAGTGAAGGTTTGAATTGGTTTAAATGTAGATAATAATAGTGAAAAATGCTCTATTGATGTAAAGAAAAATGTTTACAGCTTATTGTATAACTTATGCACACTTAGTGGCACTTTACAGCATTCTGTTCCTAATGTTTAATAGCAAAAATATTGTATATTATTTGGTTTTCACAATCATATTAAGGAGCTAAATCTAACTTGCGTGGACTACTAACATCACAGTGTACTGCAGCTTTATTCGCTCATCATCACTATCTACATCAGATTATACAGGTCCACAAGTAAACCGCTCTAACTGCACGCCACTTGATCTTCGGCTACTCTTATCCAGGTCTTGGCGCAATCATCGCTCTACCTAAGCATGACCTAGGCTGAGAGAAGGGCGTACTCTGCATAAAACCGGTATAACACCTTTTTTTTCATATCTTTTTTTTGTACCTCATTAGCTAGGTGACCAGATGAGGATAGGTTTGACCATTATCTCGCTTAGTGGTAAGTGATGATGTGGTAGAAGATGGTTAAAACGCTAAGCCTAGAATACTCTGACTCTCAAGGCGTAGGACTATTATCTTTTCTGTGCTCAAGGGCTGTGTGTTGCTGGAACACAGTAAAGTTATAGAGGCAGATTTTTTTTTTTTTGATGCTTGTAAGCTACTTTTTGGTAGCAAGTCAGACGGAATATAGATATAGTATACTCCTGCCAACTGTGGAAATTAAATCACTTATGTGGAATATCTACTGTATCAAACACAACTACCAACTTACTTACAAAATAATATTATTTTTATTACCACAGAATTTTTTATCGGAACATAAATTTTTGCATGTATCTGTTCCTGCTGATGACATTATTTTCTAAATTTATGTTTGGAAGTGCAGAGTACTATCTAAAATGTTTACCACGAGAGCTGGACGTAACTTCTAACGCCATCTGTTATTGAATAGCGGAAGCACAGTAATACCACTTTTCGATACTCATGACCCGATTTTTTTAAAATAAATAATAATGGTTTTTGTATAATTATTAGTATTGTTTTTTTAAGTGTTACTTTACTTTAATTTTTTTCAAACTCGGTATTGGCGAGAGATATAAAAGAGAATATAATATAAAACACCTTATTGAACCAACCTTGAGCAATGAAACAATGCTTACATTACGATATTTATACAATAATGCAACAATAGGCAGTCTTATCGCCAAACGCGATATCTTTTTAGTTGTTTAAAGTTTTAATAGTAGTTTTAAAAACAAAGTAGTCCCTAACATTTGAACTTATATGAGTGTGCTGTAAAACGGATCTTATGTGATTAGGCTTACGATATTTGCAGGTCTAAAATATTGTGATATAATGAAAAAAAAAAAAATATATATAAATAGATATTTTTTAACAGCAACACAATTAATGAAAATGTTTCATGCTGGTGTTATCCAAAGCATATTTTTAGTTGTGTTTGTAATTTAATTAGTAGAAAGTGTACGTAGGTACTCTTGGTACTCTAGTACCTTTATTTCAGATTGTAATTAAAGCAGAATAGCCAACAGATAGCTTCTTACCAGGTGAGGCCTATGTCCAGCAGTGGACAGTATGTCTGTCCACCTATGTCTGTCTGCCTTCCTGCCTAGTAGCCTATCGTTTAATGATGATGATGAAGCTTCTCACTAAAGGACTTATTTGCAGTTCAGCTGTCTCCGTGTTATTTATATTATTTGTGCACTACCATATTCAAATAAAACGTAATCATTTTCTAATTCTGTTTTCGCTATTAAGTAGATTTATTTAAGTAAATTAGGTCTTCTTTCTTCAACACCACCTAAAATCCTGGCTACGCAGCTACATATAATTTCTTAAAATGCTGCTCTTATGAACAGTTAATCTAAAACAATTATTGTTCTATTTATTATTTGGACAACAAAATCATCAAGAAAACAAAACGCTACGTTTACCGCCATCTATCGTCGATTTTCCTAACCACTCTCCCTCGCTAGGCTAAAGGGCCTATTTCCGTCCACGTGCCGATAACAATGGGAACGTGAAAAGAACGATATCGCAACGATATAATGCACGGCATCGTTACGTCATAATCGGGTGTTTACACTGGAGACCGGAAATTGCCTTTTTTGCGAATATGATAAGTATTGTTAGAATTTTAGGGAGAAATTTATTGATATCTAGAGATACATCTAGAGATGATGGATAAAAGATGATTGACAAAACAGATTTATAAGACGAGTGTAAACGGGCCAGCTGGTAGAGGCCGACCTAGGCAAATGTATCACGACGGAAACGTTTTAAGGGGAGGCCAAGTCAAAAGTACCTATAACCGGCGAGCATGTATAAAGGCGCTCATGATAGTGGAAGAACCGAAAGAGGTAAGTATGTCAGGATCGGAGCATATGGAAAGAAGTAGTCTCTGCCTTACCCAACGAGGAAAAGGTATGATTTTATGTATATATGTATGTATTTATCGATAACCAAACCAGCACCTACACTTTAGTTTTCAGAGAAGAGATATAAATAAATATCTATTAGGTATGTTAGAAGCTACTGTTTTTTTGCTAACAAACAAACAAGAATTTGTTTCCACTATTTCAACTACTATTTGAACCATTGAGGGCCCGGTGGCGTAATCGGGAGAACGGTCGGCTTTGATGCCGTGGTACCGAGTTCAAACCCCGCCGAGCCCCAATGGATTTTTCTATAGAAAAAATTATGTGCGCTTCTCACAGTGGCCCTCCGGTGAAGGACAACAACCCCCGCATGGTGGTAGGACACTACCTAGTATCCGCCTGGTCAGCTACCACCCTCAAGTTAGAAAATCTGTCGCCAAACATCTAATGTGTTCCGGCAGCTATCGTTGAGAGCCAGTTCCCATTCTAGGCCTAGCGTGCTTAACATCTTCGACCGCATCATCACTTACCAACAGGTGAGATAGTGGTCAAACACTAGTATACAAGGTATAAAAATAACTATTATGTTTCTTGAAGTGGTACATGCTATATTTTTGTACATTGTTACACACAATCAAAAATTTTATCGCACCGACTGGATTTGAACCCGCACCGGGCATCTCCTTGAGAAACATGCCCAGGTTTTACAATCATATGCTCTGACCAATTAACCGTCAAAACCGTTTAATTGACCGTCGGTACGATGAAATTGTGGATTGTGTGTGACAATACTATTTGAAGTATTGATAGGAATACTGGGAATGAGTCCTTTGATCACTATCTCACCTGATGACAAATGACTATGCAGTGTTGGTTAGTATAGTGTTTGTCAGGAACTGGAAGACTGAACTAAGACGAGATGCTGGATAACGGATATTTCGTCCAATGCAGATTTGTGTGACATCATTTTTTGAAGCAGATAACATCGTTTATCATCAGGCAATTGTTTTTCCTGTCCTATTACTAAATATCTTAAAAAAAACCAGCCAAGTGCAAGTAAGACTCGTGCACCGAGAGTTTCGTGCAAACTTGTCAAACTAGGTTAAAGAAAAAACTTAGCTTTGCCGTTTAATCTATGACTTATATTTATATTTTTCGCAAATCATAAGTTTGTAATGGTACCTACATTTTTGTTAGCTTTTCTGGTTGTTAACTGCACAACATACGGTTTTTCTTTACATGTGATGTAAGCACTGAAAAGAAAAACCGATTTAATTTATTCATGTGCTGTAAGTAAGCAACCATGCTTCTTGCCAAATTTCATGTTTCTAAATCGCGCGAACCTTACATGTTACCTTGTAGGTTTTAATTATCTTGAAAATTTGCAAAATATGCTAAAATATGCGACAAAACCGATAATGTCTTTCTATCACGTTGACTTTTTTACAGCTGGAAGAGATCGTAGACCCGAGTATCTAATGTAAATGTCAACTTGATACCTCTACACGTTCCTGAGAAATCTCGACAGACGGACGGACGGACAACAAAGTGATCCTATAAGGGTTCCCTTTTTTAGGGATTCGCAGCCAAATGGAAAAAAAGGGAACCCTAATAGAATCGTCAGTCTGTCTGTCCGTCCATATGTCACCAGTCACAGCCACTTAATTCCGAAACTATTAGGACTACACAGTTGAAACTTGGTAAGTGGATGTATTATGTGAACCGCTTTACGATTTTCATACAAAAATCTAATACTATAAGAATCTTTGTCTGGGCATACTGACTGACTGACTGACTGACTGACTGACTGACAGACAACGCACAGCCTAAACTGCTGGTCGTAGAGACTTGAAATTTGGAGGGTATATTTGTCTTAGTGCGTAAGTGTGTATATACAAAGAAAGGATTTTAAAAATTCACCCTTTTAGAGGATGAAATGGGGGTTCAAAGTTTGTATCGAGAAACAAGTATTTTCTATTCGAAACTTCACACAAGTGCTTCAGTAAAAAAATAAGTATATACGAGTTTCAGGCTTTTTCAAAATTCCTAAAAGCAAAAAAACCCCTAATGAGTGAAATGGGGTAACAAAGTCTGAAAACCAATATTGTTTTGGGTTGCGCTGAAATTTGGCATGCAGATAGTTACTACGATGTTAGGTCCCTCTGAAAAATGATTTTCTGAAATTCACCCTTTAAGGGGATGAAATGAGGGTTTAAACTTTATATGGAGAAACCAGATAAGATAGTATTTTCTATTCGAAACTTCACACAAGTACTTTAGTATATAGATAAGTAAATACTATAATATATCATAATACGTTTCTCAGGCTTTTTCAAGATTCCACCCCAAGAAGGTGAAGTGGGGTAATAAAGTCTGAAATCAATATTGTTTCGGATTGCGCTGAAATTTGGCATGCAGATAGTTGTTTTGACGTAGGTATCCGTTAAGAAAGGATTTTTTAAAATTCACTCTTTTAGGGGATGAAGCGAGGTGCAAAGTTTGGATAGTCTTTTTATTCCAAACTTCACACAAGTACTTCAGTAAATAAATAATTAAATATGAGTTTCAGGCTATTTCAAAATGCCACTCCAAAGATGGTGAAGTGGGGTAACAAAGTCTAAAATCAATATCGTGTCGGATTGCGCTGAAATTTAGAACGCAGATAGTTATTATGACGTAGGTATCCGATAAGAAAGGATTTTCCAATGTCACCTCTTAAGGAGACGGAACGGGGATTCAAAGATTGTATGGCAAAACAAGATGAGATAGTCTGTTTTATTTGAAACTTTACTTAAGTACTTATAAATAAATAAGTAAATAGGTGTTGCAGGATTTTTCGAAATAGGGTAGGTAACAAAGTCGGAAAATCAATATAGTATTTCGGGTTTTACAAATATAAATCCCTATTTCCCTTAGTCACGTGATAACTTGAAAACGGATGAACCGATTTGGCTTATTCTTTTTTGATGTCTTTTATGATAGAAAGGTTTTTTTACAAAAGAAACGTTATAAGTAAATAAAAGAAGTTTAAAACGCGGGCGAAGCCGCGGGGCACCTTTAGTAAAAAAATAAAAGTTTAAGGGTGGGCTCCCCATACATGGAATCTCTTATCCGCGCACTATGGCCACACTAAGAGCCTAGTCAACAGGCGACCTAAGGTGGATGACCCCCGTATGATACCCCCGTATCAAACCAGTTCAGTTTTGTCGCTCGGCGTTAGCGCGGTATAAACTCAATTCTTCATACAAATTTATAAATTCACCACTTATATCTGTTCTTATTTATTTCATGCACACCCCTTCTTGTATTCAACACCTCCAATCTCAAGAGCGGAATATCTAGTAAAAATATCTAATCCTCGTCCAATGTTTGCAACACCTGAAATACTTCTAATCGCTACAACAGTCCGCGCGTCCGCACTTCTTCAGCCGCTGCGTCCGCCACAGGCCCTAGTCACCGCGCGTTCTGTGTGGACGAAAAAAGAAACAGTTTTTTCTGACTAATAGTATTATGTACAGTCACGGAATGAAAAGGTTCGTCACCTTAGAGTCGGTTTTCGCTTGCAATAGTACCACAGTTCTGTTCTAGTATTCCAAGAATCAATTATGCCAACATACCAGTGCAAGAAACAGTCCTGCTAACATTTAAATAAATATGACGTTTGCAATCGAATAAAGCGTCATACACACTAGCCGGTGTGGACCATTGTTTTCTATACATCACAAACTGACCGCGGAATGACCGCCACTGCAAATGTGCATGATGCTTTAAGGTTTTGCTTATTTTTGTCATCCCGTCAATGTTACAAAACAACCATGGAGAATGGACTCTAGGTAGCGAATGGACTCTAGGTAGAAGGAGAGCGATCTTTCTAACAAAGCTTGTCTAAAAAAGTTCTGAAAATCTGTCGCAGAGTAGTACTCAGGCCCGTCGGTTCAATGCCTGTGTCGCTAGTGAAGTATATCGATGGAAGAAAGCGTAAATGTCGTATCTAAAATTTGAAAAAACAATTTTTGAGTGAACCGTTGACAACCTAGAAACAAATCAATTGTGTATCATTAATTTTTTTCATCATAGAAAGACTAGATACACTATTCGACGCGGCTTTTTTTTCTGTACAACAATATAGTAAAAATTCATTCAGGCAAATTTTGAGATACGACATTTCCGCTTTCTGCCGTCGATATACTTCACTAGCGACACAGGCATTGAACCGACGGGCCTGAGTACTACTCTGCGACAGATTTTCAGAACTTTTTAAGACGTCAGTTTCCTATCCTTCTGTCTTTATCCGTGAAAACAAAAATAAAACGGCAACTATAAAATTATATTGACAGATCGACAATAGTTTTAAAGGAAATAATAATGACAGGTTGAACCAACAAGAAGGTTTTAGTTCTAACCTATAGGAGTTAACAATTTTTTGAAAAGATAAAAAAAGAATTATCAAAATCAGACTACTCTGTTAATGTCATGCGTGGTCACACATAAAAAAACAAAAATATACACGCTGACTTGATAACCTCCTCCAAATTTTTTCGTCGGTTAATAAATAAATAGTCAATAAACTTTCATCTAAATAATTTTGAACTTTATTAAGGAACAGTTAAACATTAATTTCTCTAACTCAGTCTATTCTGTAACGAAGTTTTAAAATATGTGGTTGCGATACGTTGAAAGAATCATTTTGAAAATCGGCGAACCTTTTCATTCCGTGAGTGTATATAAATGCAGTTTTTGCCCTTGTTGGAATCAATAATTAGAGTATTCTAGGCCTAGCGTGTTCACCATCTTCGACCTATATATATATACTATATATGTTTGGTATAAACCACACATATAATATGTATAAAAATTAATCCCAATGTCCCTTGGTCACGGCAACACGCGTGAACGGCTTCACCGATTTCGCTAATTCTTTTTTTGTCGTGTTTTTTATCGTCAGGAGATACAGGAGAAAAAAATATTTAAATAAATGAAAGTTGTTTTTAACGCAGGCGAAGCCGCGGGGCACAGCTAGTATAGTACAAAAAAGGCGTGATAAACGCTAGGCTATAATAAGATAATGTAATAAAAATATATGGCTATTGAAATAGGCTGCTACTATTAAAAAATATTTATATTCTAGGAAATAATATACATTTCACATAGTATAAATTTATTCAAACAACAGTCACTTTGTAAACTTAAAATAATCTACGCTTAAAGCTAAATAAATCAAACAACTATTCTCTTGACTGACTAAAACTAAACAAACAAAAACTTTTATAATATAAGAAATAAAATTTTGCTTTGCGTCACTTTGCGGCTCGTATAGTAAGAATAATAGTAGACGGTGACTTTTCTCCTTCACTTCGTTTTCTACTTATTTCTTATATACAGTGTGGAAATTAAACTCAGGCCCTGGAGGGAAACTACTTTAAATCCTTAAGCTAGCTCATTTTACTTAAAGGAGACATTCCTTTATTTTTGAAAAGAAACAAATCTGCATTAAAAGATTTTTTAAAACTCGCTTGCTTCGCCCGGGACTCGAACCAACTAAAATTTAAAAAAATAAACACTCTTTATTTTAATATACTAATCGGTAGTATTAATATTCAGGATAAAGTTTCTCTAACAAACATTAGGTCTTAAAAATAAAAATAATCGTTAAATCTAACATCAACTTTATTTTACTATCAATTTTGTAACACTTAAATTATTTTACTGATAAATTGTTCGAAATGAGCCCCGTCGTTCCGGCTACACAACATTAGTCGATGAAACTTGCTATGAAACCGTTCAAGAGTTAGCTCTTGAATTGGATGGATTGCGATAGAAAATGTTATTAGGGGCATACACCACAACACTTTGCTGAAGGCTACAAGAAATGAATTTCAACGGCGACTAATGTTGTGTACCGATTAGTATATTAAAATAAAGAGTGTTTATTTTTTTTAATTTTAGTTGGTTCGAGTCCCGGGCGGAGCAAGCGAGTTTTAAATAATCTTTTAATGCAGATTTGTTTCTTTTCAAAAATAAAGGAATGTCTCCTTTAAGTAAAATGAGCTAGCTTAAGGATTTAAAGTAGTTTCCCTCCAGGGCCTGAGTTTAATTTCCACACTGTATAATTAATACCTTCCCATAATTATACAGGTACTTTCTATGACAGTTAAGCTACGACCTACGTACCTTTGTCGGTTTTATAAATACCTACGGTTTCTAGACTGTTTTCCTACAGAATTTTGTGAGCCGCAATATAAGAAGCTTATTCAGAATCGGACAACGGGATGCCTTCCTGAAAAAGAGATCGTCATTTATATTATGATTCTATTTTAAACTTTCATTTGCGAAGGTATGTAGTTGAGTAATTAAACGAATATTCGCAAACAATTTCACCCAGTAGCACAGAATAATAAATAGTACCCAGTAGCGAATTTGACAAAATTTCACAATGGATGAAATATCGTGTATTGCAAGATAATTAATATTTCAACAAAAAACAATTGTTGACTTTAATTTTAATTCTGTATTTTGAAATATCCGTGGAGGCATGGTAAACTGTCATGGCTTCGTAAATGACGCAACACGCAGGTAAACAAGCTGTCAAATGTATGAAAATTTTAGGGGAAGTGGCGTTATAGTTATTTATAGTGCGGTAAGTTGGTTTTTACAAGTAAAACGAATCACGAATGTACTATCTATATACTGTACTATAGTCATAAGTTGTAAATATACCAATATCCGCACGTATGTCATACGTTTTTCAACACATTTGCGAGAAAACAGTACAATCGGTAATGAAACAAACTTCGTTGTTTCTAATATGAATATGGCGCGAATTTGCAAATGGTGAAAATTTGAACTTTACCTTTCGTCTCATTTTCTCTTTAGTATTAAAGTGAGACAAATGTATTTAGCAAAAGCGCTTTCAAGAAAGTTCAATCATTTAGCTTATTTATAATCGCAATATGAAACTCCTTGGTAGAATTCTTATGATTTTTTTATAGAAATGAAAAGAACTTAAAGGATACACACGGTGGCACACAACGGACAGTGCGGTAAAGTGGGTACTAAAGTGAGAGTGCCTATTTGACCACACGCTCCGTTGTATGGTGCGTAATTTTTTACTTTCGAACAATGTATACAAGCTTCGTAAATGCATTTTTTGAGCAAATGTGTTAAAAATTGTTTTTCCTCGGAAACACCATCATTGATAGTGTTTGTAGTCTTAGTAGCGAAGATTTTTTTAATATGATATAGGCTAGCGTTTGACCACTATCTCACCTGTTGGTAAATGATGATACGGTCGAGGATGGTAGCTTGCTAGGCCTAGAATGGGAACTTGCTCTAAAGGATAGCTACCGGAACACATTAAGATGTTTGGCGACAGATTTTATAACTTGAGGATGGTAGCTAGCCAGGCAAGGGGGTTTCTTAACGATGATTTGCTTCACCGGAGGGCCACTATGAAAAGCGCACATACATTTTTCGATAGAAAAATCCATTGCTGCACGACGGGGATCGAACTCGGTACCTCTGGCGTCAAACCCGACCATTATCCCACTACACCACTGGGCTCTCGCATGATGAAAAATGCTATGTAATTTCATACATCATACGAATATATTGGAAATTATTATGTATTTTTAAACATGTATAGGTATAGCTTTTAAAACCCTCGCGTGATGGTAGGATTGGTAGGAAATTATTTAGTGCCCGCGTTGCTAGTCTTGCCACCCTCAAGTTGTAAAATCTGTCGCAAAAACATCTTATGCAATGTGTTCTCCTGTAATCCTTGAGAGCCATTTCCCATTTTAGACCTAGCTACCATCCTCGATCGCACCATCACTTACCAACAGGTGAGATAGTGGTCAAACGCTAGCCTATCTGAAATAAAAATATTGTTAATTTACATTTAGATCATCGTAAGGTCATTTCATATTGATATTCAAATAAAAAGCATAATTGCTTCAAAATTTTGGTACCTACTAAAAATTTTTAGGAACGTAATGAACATACCAATTTATTGCACTTATAGAATGATTAAACATGGTTAACCCTTCCTTTTTTTTTGTCGTAGCTGGACAAAAAGCGGTTTTATTTACCTCAAATTCTCCAATAAATATATCAGAATCGTCGGACGGTGGAGGGTGGTCTACGATGTCAACTGCGGTCACTTGAGGTCCTAAGAAACATTATAATAAAGCAAAATGTAACAAATACATCAACAATCATATCGTAAAGTTCTGTTAATTAATAAGTAAGATTATATTAAAGTAATTTCGTAGTATCGATCGGATCGTACTGCGGCTTAGTTGGTCAGAGCACCTGGCCACGTTCCAATGCCGTCGGTACGATGAAATTTTGGATTGTGTTTAACAATGTCCAGAAATATAAAGTGTAACAATTCAAAAGAAACATAAGTAGGAAAATAGAAGCATAATAACCGACTTTATGTATGTACAACTAAAGTAGAATAAAAAAAGTTTTATTACGATACAGATGTCTTAACAAAATAATGCTTACAAATATAATGCTTTTTTTTACTTTTGATTGACCAAGGAGTTTTTGGTTCATGTTTTTCACTCATTATTCACAACGTGAACGTTAAGATAACGTCGACATGGAATGTTATAAAACATGTTATAATAACACGTTATAATATCATATTTATAGCATACCGTGTCCACATTATCTGAAACATATTAAATAACAATGCTATAACATGTTATGTTACATAGTATGTACGCACACTTACACACGCTAAAACTATCATTGAGCATTGGTCTCTAGCCAGCCGGGCGGGCGGCACTCATTGACCAATTGTTATGCGTTTGTTGGGATAGTCAATGTATGTACAGTTTACAACAGTATAGTAACAGTGACTAAATCAGTCACTGTTACTGAACACATCTAAGTTTACTTACTTAGATGTGTTCAGTAACAGTGACTATCTATTAGTATCTATTTATTTTTTCGGTAATTTCAATATAGTGGTGTCTAGTAAATACGTTTGCTGAAAAGAATAAACAAACTTAAAAGATTATCTAGGTTCCGTACAACAGGAACAGCTTATCAATAGGAAATGGAATACTTGGCAGTGATATAATGTGTCTCACCTAAAGGCATGCACTCTATGGGTTCGAACAGGTCCAGTGGAATTAAGTCTAACGGAGGCGACGGTGGTGGAGGCAAAGAACAGCTTGATGATGCAACCGACCCTGGAACATTTAAAGGAAATACGAGTAAGCAAGGCCCAATTCGTAGTCTTTAAACCAATCGGAACAATGCATTGGCGTCGCCTTTTTGCTCGGTAGTTTACAAAATCGGGGCCTAGGCGACATGTCATTTACTTAAACATCAAAAGGCAGACAAGTTTTGGTGTAGCCAGCCATGATCAAAATGACCAACGTTATGCGAAGTTAGGTTCTGGTATGCAAGTATTTTTACTTAATTGTCGTTTAAATTTGATCTGTTTTCTTTTGTAAAGAATTAGAATTTTAGCACGAAATATATTCTCTGTCTTGAGGATATAGAAAACGTTGGTAGCGTAATAATCCATTGTCTGTAATAGACAATTGGACATCCCGAGAAGAATAAATAATGAGTTGAAATAGGATAAGAAAGTTTATTATAGCAAGGTACATACGATGCCAAAAATAATTAAATGGATTCCGAAGGTTCTGTTCTCCGACCGATCTACATTTACTATGTATTAATGGTGGGACCTCAAAAATATTTTTTGTTGGCTTTTTTATTTAGACCATGGTTGTCGGTCGACAGAAGGTTTTTGGAAGATGGATTGGGGTAGTTGCACTTTTAGGAAGGGGTAAAATCAGCAGTTCAGACAAGCACGATTCCATCTGAGACCGCATCTTCACTTTACATCAGATGAGATGTCGGTCATTTGGCAGATCAAACAGTCAGTCAGTAATAATAAGTTCCTGATAATACTTACAGTCCTTGGATAAAGTGGTATGGTAGGCTCGATGGGGTTCCTCCACAGAGAGATGCAGTCTTCCTCCAGGCTTGATCTTGGGGATAACTGTAGCCACAACTGGTACCCTGATCTGGACGGCGCCTACCACTTCTGAATGAGGTTCTTTAATGTTCTTCTGCAGTTCACATAAACAAAGATTGTTTGTATTCATTTATTATTGGGATTAAGATTTCAAGAAGTTTTGTTTTAGTAGGACGTCTCATCAACCACTGCCTTGATTGCAATGGACTTCTTATCAAATTGTATCTTTGTAGGCTCATAGGCTTACACTAGATATCAGACTCTGACCTTGCCAGTGCGGTCGAGGGACACCTAGCTAGGTCACTCAAACTTAATTGGTTTAAAAAAGAGTTTATTTACATATTTTGCCTATCTCCCAAAATATATGAAAAACTTTCTTGAGATCATTCTAGTATTCAAACCTAAATGGGTGTTGCGAAGAGCTTTGTTCTTTAAATGAAACCAGTTCGATAAGCATCCAAAAGTTTCTGTAAAATTGACAATTTTCTTGCTGACGGTAAATTTGTTCTAATTCTGTGATTGCAGGACAAAATAAAAGACCATCTCCTAACATAGTTTTCCCTTTTGGACCTGTTTCAAAAATCCACCCTCTGGAGAGGAAATTGTTGTAAGTACCTGAGCAGAATTTTCATTTTCTTCCTTTTTGACCTCAATCTTTCCGCCGCTCCTCAAATCTTCAGCCGTTGCTGGGACCAGCATCTGATACAAACAATTTAAATATTCTGCTATAGTTCATAAACACTCATTATTCAAACGTTCAGTAATTAGTTAGTCAAATATTTTATATTTTAAGTTTTTTTTAAATAGATATACCAAACAAGCATGCGGCCCACCTGATGGTAAGTGGTTACCGTCGCCTATTAACACCTGCAATACCAGGGGCAATACTGGTGCGTCGCTGCTCTTTTGAAAGAGAAATTTGTTAACTCTCCTTTTGAAGCAGCTCAGATCAGCCTCCTGCGGGAAAACATCTGCAGGAAGATTATTTCACATCACGCACGTACGCGGAAAGAACAAACGCCTAAAACCCGTTGTGTGGGAGGATCACGTGTCCATAATATATAAGTTGAGTATTTAGTAATTTTTTACATCATTATTATTTTGTTGCTCCGGTGGCAGTAATGTCCATAGGTAGGTTGTTTACAGCGCTTGGGCATGATGATGGAGGCGCTGGTTTGAATACCGCTAGACGGAATTTTGGATTGTATATTAGTTCTGTGGTTACAGAACCAGCTTCCAGTTTCTTCTACAAGACTACACTATTCAAATCTTGATCAGCTGCTTCAACGATCATGCTAACGTTATACCAGCGGTTAAATCTTATTGTAATGATTTTTGATGTGAAAATTTCTTTAGCGGCGTTGTGCACTTTTCTTGGGATGTGTAAAAAATGTTAAACCTCGCGTCAAGTCACGTGTCCTGATCGAAAATTCGTAAGACGGAGCGCAGGGCGCTTGCGCGAAGTGTCATTCCAAAATATAAAGAAATGACGTGTTCAAGTTTTCACTTCTGCTGGAACTCCCGGAGTGCAACTTGTTGTTATTTTTTGTATCAATAATAGACTAGCGTTTGACCACTATCTCACCTAGGAGGTAAACGATGATGTGGTTGATGATGATGCACACGCTTGGTCTAGAATGGTCTGACTCTCAAGGGCTGTGTGCTGCCGAAACACTGTAATTTGGTTGGTTATGGCGGCCGATTTTTTTCTTGATGATGGTAAGTTTTTTTTTGGTAGCAAGTCAAGTGGAACGTCTCTATAGTGCTCCTATCACCTGTATTGTTTAGAATCAGCGTTTTTTAGTCCATTTTGTACTTGACAAGAGTTTAATTAGAGATGCGTTATAAAAGGAAAAAGGAACCCTTATAGGATAACTTTATTCTCCGTTTGTCTGTCCGTCTTTCCGTCTGTCCGTCTATCCGTCTGTACGTCTGCCCGTCTGCCCGTCTGCCCGTCTGTCCGTCTGTCCGTCTGTCCGTCTGTCCGTCTGTCCGTCTGTCCGTCTGTCCGTCTGTCCGTCTGTCCGTCTGTCCGTCTGTCCGTCTGTCCGTCTGTCCGTCTGTCCGTCTGTCCGTCTGTCCGTCTGTCCGTCTGTCCGTCTGTCCGTCTGTCCGTCTGTCCGTCTGTCCGTCTGTCCGTCTGTCCGTCTGTCCGTCTGTCCGTCTGTCCGTCTGTCCGTCTGTCCGTCTGTCCGTCTGTCCGTCTGTCCGTCTGTCTGTTTGTCCGTCTGTCCGTCTGTCCGTCTGTCCGTAAGATATAAAAAATTTAAAAATCTCGACGATACTATTCACAAGTTACTTAATTACAAGTTCAAGAAAATCTGTCGCTAAACATCTTATGTGTTTCGGCAGCTATCCTTGAGAGCCAGTTCCCATTCTAGGCCTAGCGTGTTTACCATCTTCGACCGCATCATCACTTACCAACAGGTGAGATAGTGGTCAAACACTAGCCTATAAGATATTTTTTTTAAATCACTTCTATCGGCAGTCCCCAAAAACTGCCCCGCATGCTCTATTTTATTAGAACCTAGAACTCCTTAGTAAATACTACCGAGTTCTAGGCGTAGTACTGTCATCGAACGCATCGTCACTTACCAACAGGCAAGTGGTAAACAATAGCCTCCATTAAAAAATAAGTTACTTTGTGGACAAACACTTGCCACAAAAAAAAACAGTTCATATGTGTACCTGTTTCCCCCCAGGAAGCGAAGTATCCACCACCTTCACAAGCACAGGAGTTCCATCATCAGGCTTCAACAATGCGAAGGGAGTCTGCTTAGTCGCCGTCGCCACTTCCATGTGATAAGTCTTGATAGCATCCACCACTACCCCACTCATCAAGTTCCAAGGTTCGGATGAAGATTCGGGAGACATCGAAGAAAGTTCCCAAGATACAGGCTTGTGCCAGCCAGACGGGGTGATATCTACTGATGAGGATACCTCACAGTTTGAGATTTGAGATCTGAAATAAAGATTTCTTTTCAACATACATACATACATACAATCACGCCTTTTTCCCGTTGGGGTAGGCAGAGACTACTTCTTTCCACATGCTACGATCCTGACATACCTCCTTCTCTTCTTCCACTTTCATGAGCGTCTTCATACATGCTCGCCGGTTATAGGTACTTTTGACTTGGCCTTTTTTTAAAAAGTCTCCGATCTGGTCGTGATACGTTCGCCTAGGTCGGCCTCTACCAACTGGCCCATTCACACACGTCTTATAAATCTGTTTCGTCAATCTTCTTCATCCATCCTCTCTAGATGTCCAAACCATCTAAGCATCCCTTTCTCTATCTTTGTCACTACATCTTCTACCACACCACAACATTCCCTTATCACGCTGTTCTCCAACTTATCCATCAGAGTCACTCCGATCATACTTCTCAAACTTCTCATTTCTACAGCATTCATTTTACTTTCATGTTTCTTCTGCCATACCCAGCATTCACTACCATACATGAGTGTGGGAACCAACACTCCCCTATGTACAGCCAGTTGTGCTTTTTTAGACACGTTCTGACTTCTCATAAAGTTATGTAGTGCCCCACTCACTTGGTTTCCAGCCAAAACTCTTCGCTCAATATCACTTTCATACTTACCATCTCTCGTAAACTTAGAACCCAGGTACACAAACTCTTTCACATGTTCCACTCTTTCTCCTTCAATCGTCACATAACAATCAGTCATTCTTTCTTCTCTTTCAAAAACCATTACTTTGGTCTTGCTTACATTCACTTTCATCCCTTTGCTTTTTAAGGCGTCATGTATAATATTAACCATTCTTTGCAACTCCTCCTCCGATGATGCTAATATCACCTGATCATCAGCGTATAGGAGGCATTTGATGGTTAAATCATTCATTCTTAATCCGTACACACTTTCTTTCAGATCTGTCAAGCAATTGTCTATGAATAGGTTGAACAGCACTGGCGATGCTACACATCCCTGTCTAAAACCTTTTTCGATGTTAAACCAGTCTGTGTACGCTCCGTTTATTCTGACCATAGAAATAGGAATAATAAGGTAGTAGAAATGTCAAAAATCGCCAATTACTTACAAAACGCTTGTCACCACCTCGCCGCGCATTCTCCCCACCCATGCCATCACTACTACATACGCATATATTAAAACGCAGAGCCACGCGCACTTAAACAGCCCCACACTTAAAATTCTGCTCTGTGATTAGTTCTAACACATTCACAAACGGTTGTCTGTGAACTTACCAATGCGTTACACATTCAATTCTGCACTGTGATTAGTTCTAGCACATTCACAAACGGTTGTCTGTGAACTTACTTATACATCGAAAACAGTAATTTATTTCAGGACCAGTTTTCAATTTTCCGGTTAGTAACCGGTACATAACGTTCTTACGATTATTTTGTTAGGAGCGCGAGGGTTATAAAAACCTCATTAACAACCTTTGGTAGTCCGGTTTATTCCGCGAGCCCGTGTCACGTGTCTATCGTTCGATGCAAGACGCACGGCGCGAGCCAGCTTGCGTGGAGAAGGAAACGCGTATCTTTATATTTTATTCTAGCCAAATCAGTCAATCAAACAAGCTTCGACATCGTCTGTCTGTCTGTCTGTCTAGTCCCTTTATCGCAGGGACCCACAAATTCTTGTTGTTTAAAGAAAAAACAAGTTGAAACTTATATCAAGTACTTGGATCTACGGTATGTTTTGGGTGAGAACAAAACAAAACCGTAAGTCAACGCGATCAAAAGATATGACCGTTTAAGTTGCATTTTTGGCATATTTTGCGAATTCACAATGGAATTAAAACATATAGGATACTAAATTGTTAAACACAATCCAAAATTTCATGGTACCAACGGGACTTGAACCCGCAACCTCCGGAATAACATGTTCCGGTGCTTTGCCAATTAAGCCATGGTGCGAAGTAACGTTACGACGAAATTAGTGGATTGCATTTGTTAACCCAATTATGCATTGGTGGCGCCATCTATGACTACTTATTACGTAAGTTAATCATTCGGAAGAAATCATTACAGTTTTCAAATCCGACGAGAGATGTTGCACTGCGTAAATCAAATATTATGTTTCTTTGAAGTGTTACACACCTTATATTTTTGTAAATTGTTAAACACAATCCAAAATTTCATCGTACCAACGGGACTTGAACCCGCAACCTCCGGAATAACATGTTCCGGTGCTTTGCCAATTAAGCCATGGTGTGAAGTAACGTTACGACGAAATTAGTGGATCGCATTTGTTAAATATAGGATACTTCCCGTTGGCCTAAAATCATGAAATTTGGCATGAAACAAGGTCTAGAGAAAAAAATCTGAAAACAGTAAAAATTTGTTTTAAGACCAAACATTAAACGAATTTACTATACCAATATAGATAACTTATTATTTGCGGTTGCAGTGTCCAGGCATCAGTCTAGGGCTCAAACTGCAAAGTTAAGTTTGTCTTTTAACCTACGAGTAGTTTGAGCACTTGGTACGGAAGCCTCGGTGGGCGAGTCCAACTCAACTTAGCTAGTTTTTTTAAAGAACACAATGACCACACTCTTGCTCCACGTCTTAGGAGTTCTCCCCGAAAAGAGGAAGAAATTGAAAATGTGTCATCCAAAGTCTTAAAATTTGAACTCTGTAAATATTTCGCTTTTATTATATTAGTAGGCAGTATGACTTTATCGTTTTTGTACCGAATTTTGAAAGAAGCTAACCAAGTAATACATTTTCAATAGAAACTGTATCACCCTGTTTAACCATTTAAGGAAATGATTTCCAAAAATAATATTATCTGTATAATTAGTCAAAACAAACATTGATGAATTTTCTACGATTTTCCATTCCAGCCAACATTTCTACAATAAATATAAAACTGGTACGAGCATACGTATACCGGTTTTTCGAACGAAACCACTTGAAAACCCTTATTTGCATGTATCGCTCTAAATAGAGGCTGAGGTAGAACTAAACTTAAAAGAAAAGGTTTTAGGCATGTAAGAGGGAACGCGGGTTGCATTTTTACATACAAATGTATTTGATATTTTGTAGAAATTAATTTTGCTCCAGAAGCATTTTCCAGGGAGGAAACGGGGGAATGCATTTGTATAGAAAAGTGCACCCCGCGTCCCCTCTTAAGGCGTAACCGGTTTGCAAATTTTTCCGGTTACGAAGACTTGATTTATTTGACATAGACAGCTAGTGCTGGACAAATCTCAAAACTAAAAAGTTGTCGATATTTCAAATAGCAGGGCGCAATCCTATTTGTAAATATATAATTTTATTATTAATTTAAATACTTCAACAGGGTTTAATTATAGCTACGTATACGAACAAATTTTTCCGTAGTAGGTTTATTTGCGACAAAACAGCTGGTTTTTCTTCTTACTTCCTGCAAATAGTGATATTTATTTCGTTTTTAAGTACCATACAATAAGCTGTATCAAGCATTCGAATAGAACATGCAGAGGTAGATATTTTAATTTTATTTCTGGACCATATAAAATTTGTAATTTTAAATGCTTTGTTATGTTTTTTATGGTAACAGGACAAGCACGACGCTCGCCTGATGGTAAGCGATGATGTTTACCTATTACAGATATAGCGACATGCAAAATGCTGGACTCCCAGAATTTTACATGTCACTGCACTGCGCCTGTTACCTTGAGACATAAAAATGTTGAGACTCACATGCCCTGTAATTAATTTCACTGGACACCTTGCCATTTCAACCGAAAAACATTCCTATTTCACGGCTGAAAATTAGTTGGCAAAGTGGTGGTACCGCCCCAGGCGGACTAGCAGAAGTCCTACCACTACAAAATGTATTAGCTAAATTTAAAAACAAACATCATACATGTTTATTAAACGATGCATTTATTGTAAGTGTTACTGAACAGTGTATTTTTTTTTTTTTTTTTTTTTTTTTAAAGATTACTCGCAATGTGGGTTGCACATTACTAGTATTATTGTTAACCCCTCCAACTAAGCTAAATATGCTTGTGTCTGGAGTGGGTTCACGTCAATAGTGCAATGGGTGGGGTGGGATTCGAACTCACGACCTCTCGATTGCCAGTCCGACACCCTATCCATTGGGCTATTGCCGCATAAATTCAATTATACGTAGTATTATTATCTTTTCTATGATTATACACAAAACATTTAATTTAATTTTGAAAAAAAAAAACTGGTGCTATGCGATTTATAATTAACCACATAGCGCCTGTCTTCTATAATTTACTAAATTAAGTAAATATAAAATATAAAAATATAGGCATTCACTAAAAAACTGGCCAAGAGGGTTCCGTAACACGTAGTATTCCATAACTTCGGCCGGCGGTCGCCATTTCTCAAAAACTGCTGACCGTATCTCGTTCAAACCAATTTTCGTTGTTAGTTTTTATTGAGATCTACAGCATATATTTTTTTTAGATTTTTCACTCCTATACTTTAAAAGTTAGAGGGGGGGGGGGGGATACACATTTTACCACTTTAGACGCTTGTATCTTTTAAGTGATTGACTTTGAGAAAAAATGATTTTAGGAACCTCAATGTCATTTTTAAAGACCTATCCACAGACATACCACACGTATAGGTGATGAAAAAAATTTTTTTTTGTTCCATTTCCATTTTCCATGTATGGGATGCCCCCCCTTTAACTTTAATATTTTTTGATTTTGTACAAAAATCGGAAAGCGGTTCACAGAATACATCTACCTACCAAGTTTCAATTCCGTAGTCTTAATAATTTCGGAATAAAATGGCTGTGACATACGGACGGACAGACAGACAGACAGACAGACAGACAGACAGACATGGCGAATCTATAAGGGTTCCGTTTTTTGCCATTAGGGTTCCGTAGCCGAATGGCAAAAAACGGAACCCTTATAGATTCGTCATGTCTGTCTGTCTGTCTGTCTGTCCGTCCGTATGTCACAGCCATTTTATTCCGAAACTGTTCGGACTACAGTATTGAAACTTGGTAGGTAGATGTATTCTAACCGCTTTCCGATTTTTATACAAAATTAAAAAATATAAAAGTTTAAGGGGGGGCATCCCATACATGGAACTGAAACAAAATTTTTTTTTTTCTTCAAACCTATACGTGTGAGGTGTCTATGGATAGGTCTTTAAAAATGACATTGAGCTTCCTAAAATCACTTTTTCTCAAAGTCAATCATTTGAAAGATAGGCGCGTCTAAAGTGGTAAAATGTGTGTGTCCCCCCCCCCCCCCCCTCCTCTAACTTTTAAAGTATAGGAGTGAAAAATCTAAAAAAAATATATGCTGTAGATCTCAATAAAAACTAACAACGAAAATTGGTTTGAACGAGATACGGTCAGCAGTTTTTGAGAAATGGCGACCGCAAAGAAAACTTTGTTTTTCATAGTGTTTGTATGAATTTTGTAGTTGCGAAAAATCATAGTTATGGAATACTTACTACTGTGTTACGGAACCCTACGAGTGCGAGTCTGACTTGCACTTGGCCAGTTTATTTACACTCACACATACCTACCACTCACACTCAGTCACACAAATTTTTAGTAAAACAGTTTCAGATTGTACAGCCCCATGAAATGAAGAAATTTGTTTAAAAGTTGCCTTTTTTGGACTTGTTGCACCGCATTTTTGGCAAAGTGATGAAGACAAATATTCATGTACCTCTCCAATACCCATTTTATTAAATGAATGATATGATTATCGAGTGGAGACTGAACATACTAATGATAGTAAATAGTATTTTCAAATATTTTAAGTCCAAGAAAATTACCCATGGTTTTTGTAACAAAGTGAGGTTTAAATGTTTTTTTTAATTAACTTATTGTCCGAATACATTTTTCTGAGTAAGGATTCACTTATTTTGCAAATTGTGATGACATCTGCGCTCGGCACAATGAGACATCCGTTTTCTTTCAAATGTAGGAATTTAATTTGATCGTTGTTATTACGGACCCTGTTAATGCTGCAATACACGGCTCACACTTAATCTTTTTTAATAAGTTATGAACGACAGACCCTGCTACGTACACTACCACTTGTGACCCGAACTCAGACATATTACTTACATCGTAACTCGACATCACGTCAATAAAAATAGTTTTAGTGTCAGTATCTTCGTCATTGTTGTCGACATGATATGGAGCCACTGTTGTAATATTTGTTTGATCTACAGCTGAAGAACAACTAAGGATTGATATTTTTTCAAGGGCTACACAATTTCCGCTACCAAAATATTTTAGTTCAACATGTGAAATATTTTTTTTGTAAATTGACATAAATTATCTCGCTGTGGGTTATTATTAAAACCTCCGTGTGCTCTAATGTGACCAAACGTGAGTTCGATATGGTCTTGCGATAACTTGTATAAATGTTGTAACTTGTATTGCTGGTAAATAATTAATCTTCTTCTCATTTTCTATAAGTCTAATGTACATTTCGCTTAAACTTTTTGTCTTCGTGAAGAAAGATTGACAAAACAGATTTATAAGACGAGTATGAATGGGCCAGCCGGTAGAGCGGCTTCTATCGGCTGGCCCATTCACACTCGTCTCATAAATCTATTTCGTCTAATCTTTCTTCATCCATCCTCTCTAGATGTCCAAACCATCTAAGCATCCCTTTCCCTATCTTTGTCACTACATCTTCCAGTACACCACAACATTCCCTTATCACGCTGTTCTCCACCTTATCTATCAGAGTCACTCCAATCATACTTCTCAAACTTCTCATTTCTACAGCATTAATTTTACTTTCATGCTTTTTCTGCCATACCCAGCATTCACTACCATACATGAGTGTGGGAACCAACACTCCCCTATGTACAGCCAGTCGTGCTTTTTTAGACACGTTCATTCATTCCTTAAATTATTATTAATGTTATGTATTAATTTTCACAACTCACAACTTTATAAATAAAAAAAACTTTCGATTTAAACTTTCATGCCCCATTGCACTACCTACCTTAAATACATTTTAGAAGCAAAAAATATTGATGATATGTTACATTGAATGTTATAACTATGTATTTGTCTTAGCAAAGAATATCATATTAATATTATAACTATTATTTTCATCGATACATAACAATTTTATCGATAACTATTGACGAAGTATAACCGTACAATCACATCACTAGCTTACGACAACCGCACGCGCGTCGCTTGCGGCCGCACCATGTCATGCTCGCTAATCTTGCGAGCATGACGATATCGTTTGTATCTCATTACATTGTTACGTACGCTTGTACCGCTCTGGATGTTGAAGAACATATGCAGCAATGGTATGCAAAATGACGATAAAACAAATAGATTATTATTCTCGTAGTAAATAATTTTTTCCAGCATATTTAATTAAAAAACAGCATTAGAATTAAAAAAATACACTTATCAATAAAATGTAATCCTCTTATTTATGTAATTAAACGTTGTCGAAGAGTTTCCACAGTTAGATATGCTGCAACACACCATTTTTGTAGGTGTTTCACGTCCGCCGTTTCGAACAATACTGACAGCTAATTTTGGGCAGTTTCCGCACAGTTGTGGCTGTCAAGTCACAAGTGCGGCGACAATTTACGTAGAGTATGTGACTTCTAATACCTTATTATTCCTATTTCTGTGATTCTGACACAAGCACTGGAACCCTCATAGAGTGATTTCAGTGCTCGTATCAAACTGCCGCCCACCCCATACATAGACAATATTGACCACAATTCATTCCTCACCACTCTGTCATAGGCCTTTTCCAAGTCTACGAATGCGCAATAGACCTTTTGGTGTTTCGCCAAACATTTTTCGGCTATGCTTCGTAAAGAAAAGACCTGATTCATGCATCCCATTCCTCTCCTGAAACCCGCTTGTACATCCCACATTTTCTTATCAGTTTCATTCGTCACTCTTGTAATCAGTACCTTTGCATACAATTTTCCGATGACGCTGAGTAAGCTAATGCCGCGATAGTTTTTGCAGTCTTGCTGTGATCCCTTTCCTTTGTATAGCGGCACAATGACGGCTTTGCACCAGTCTTCTGGAACAATTCTGTTCCTCCAGCAAAGGTTAAAAAGGCGATACAGCTGACTCGCTACCACACCTTGTCCAGCCCTCAGCATCTCGACCGAAATCCTGTCATACCCTGCAGCCTTACCCGATTTCATACTTTTCAACGCTGTCATTATCTCTTCCATGACGATATTACTTTCATCGCCATCTTCATTGGTGTTACCAGTTGTCACTGGCACATGCATATCTTCCTTTTCAAATAAACTTTCAAAATATTCCTTCCATCTCTTTAGAACGCATTCCTCTCCTCTCACAATAATGCCATCCTGATTTCTGACTTTGTCTAGTTGAGAGGTATTAAGATTTCTTTTCAACCGACTGCCTAAAAAGAAAGAGGTACTTAATTTTTCTGTTTTTTTTTATGTATGTTACACAATTACTCCGTAAATAGGCTACTTTACTAAAAAAAATTTTTAAGATCATTTAATATATATTTACATTAAGTTTTAGGTATAACTTGTTTTATTATTAAGTCACATTCTTGTTTGTCTGTATGACTGTTAGTGGTTCCGGTTGGAATATCGCAACTTAAATTTCGAGCACTTCCCTAGCTATCCGTCTGAGACTTTCAAGGTAACTAGCTCACAACTCATAGCATCATCACTTAACATCAGGTGAGATAGTGGTCAAATGCTACCCAGTACGGTGTAAAAAAAGGGTAGTGAGATAGAGCAAAAATAATAAACAAAACATAAGGTTTTTACCAACTTCAAAAAAGGAGGAGGTTTCTTAATTCGAGCTTATATATATTTTTTTTATGTTGGTTCGCGGATAACTTCGTCGTTTATGAACCAATTTAGATTTTTTTTATTGGAGACGAGATATCCCAAGTGTGGAACCATAGTAATTTCATCGAGGTCTGATAAGTATCTCCAGAGATATTTTATGGAGATTAACACCTCAAACTTGGTACTGATAATTTAAAGGGTGGCATTTGAAGTCGGTTCTTTTAGTTTTTAAGCGATCTTATTAAAGTATCTCTTTAAATCTATATAAATATCAGTTAACTTACCTGTTATTGTCAAGTTTCGGCTCTGGCGCGGGCCGTGGTCGAGGTATGATATTTCTACGAACCACGTTCCCAGTTCCATCTTCAGGATGTGCCTGGGAGAAACAAACTCTTATTTTATATTTATAGTTGTAGTGAGTTTGAATTATAATTATAAAAGTACCGACTAATTATACTTTACTATTATATACTACTGCTCACATACTACTACTATTTGCTATCGACTGTCTCGACCCAGGTTTCGTGCATTTCCGATGCACTTCCTCGGGGGTTTACGCAGCAATATCGTGATAACTCAAATGTTTTTACATGTATTGTTTTTAGGGTTCCGTACCTCAAAAGGTAAAAAAAGGAACCCTTATAAGATCACTTTCTTGTCCGTCTGTCTGTCTGTCTGCCCGTCTGTCTGTCCGTCTGTCCGTCTGTCTGTCCGTCTGTCCGTCTGTCCGTGTGTCACCACTGATTTTATCAGGAACGGGTGGACCTAGCAAGTTGAATTTTTATACCTGACACTGAGGTCTATAGTCCCTATTGGGTGTATAAAAATCAAAGTCTTGAGTCAACACAATAAAAATGATATGGGCAAATTTAGATTTTCGCGAAAACTTGTTAGTACCAAAATGTAGGGGAAAGTGGTTACCCTTCGTACACTTTTTAGATTTTATTTTTTTACTTTATGATTAATTGTCGAATTTATCTACTTTATGTACCTAAGTGTAACAAATATATTGTAGTTTGTCAAAAAAAAGTCCGAAACTATTATGTCAAAAGATTAAAGTGTTACAGCCATTTTTCTACGATAACATATTTGTACGAATGTACCCCACGCATGGGGTACATTCGTACAGTAGGTGGGGTACTTTCGTACGCCATGGGGTAGATTCATACAGGGTAAATAAAAAGCCAATTTAAGTAGTTACATTTGTATTAATTATTATAAAAAAAAAATTATCAAAGAACTAACCTAGTATGTGAGTTGGCTCATAGTCGATAAATCTAGCTTTAGAACAATAACAAATAAAATCGTTCTACTTCTACTATATTTTATGTCATAATATACGACAACCGTCCTTGTATTACATCATCAATTGCTAAATTTATGGACTCTTCATCCACTTCCTGAGTACGCGTACCCTTTTTTTTGTATTTCCGCACCATGATTCTGCAATAAATATTAATTATAAGGTTGACTTATTAAAAATATTTCATTTTGTTAGAAGTAGAATACTTCATAAAAGAAAAAATATGTTATTGTGCCTTTAAAATTATCGTGCAGACGATAATTTTAAAGGGTAATATTTTATTTTACTATATTTTATGTCATAATAATTGAATTTTGATATATTGGTGGTTAATAAAATCTAAAGGGGAGAATTCGTACGCGTACGAATGTGCCCCCTGTCTGGCTGTCCGAATGCACCCCATGCCTTTGCACAAAATTAAAATACAACTTTATAAAAATTCTAATTTAGTTTGAGAAATATAACAATTAAAGCTCAAAATAAACAATATTAACATTCATCCATCATCAACATTTTGTCAAAAACATAACAATTCTACTTACAATTTCGAACTAAACATAGGTAAAAAATTTACTCACCGCGCGGCAAAACACCTTACGCCTTGTCAGCTGACACACCGTAGTGCGACTGGCGCGACACTCCGCTAGCACCATGGCGGCCGGTATGCCTATGCACACAAGCAAAGGCGTGTTTGTGTGCCGTTTAGTTTTTCTGTTATACTAACTGTACGAATGTGCCCCGCGTACGAATGGTGACCACTTTCCCTACTTTAATTTTCAAATTTTTTTATTTTTCGGAATTGTTTCTTTACTTGTGCTGTAAGACCTTGCTTTTAATCAAAATTGACAATTCTAGGTCAACCGGAAGTACCGTATAGGTTTTGGGTCGAAAACCTATAAAGTACTTCCCGTTGACCTAGAATCATGAAATTTGGCAAGAAGCAAAGTCTTACAGCACAAATTAAGGAAAAAATCCAAAAAATAAAAAAAAGTTGAAAATCTAAGGGTGTCCCCATACATACATAGTTTGCTCTAATTAAGGCAGACAACCTCTGAGTTATATGAGCGCTGATACAATTTAGAGGTCTAGCTTAATTGGTTGGTACGGAAGCCTCGGTGGGCGAGTTCAACTCGACTAAGCCGGTTTTATTTTATTTAGTTATGGTTACCAACCACGTTTAACTTACATTCAACTTTACTGTGCACGAAGCGCAAAACCGGCCCGATAGAGTTAGAGACCGACACTTGAACGGAGTTTGTCCCTTTCTTTTGTATGGACCAATGGATATGGATATCTACTATACATATAGTAAAGTACATATATAGCAATGGCAGGTTGTTAGAAAAAGATACACACTCCCATCTAAGTTCCTTTCGTTTGGGCTGTTTTGATCTATAAATGCATAACAATTACAACCTTATGTCAAGAGCATACGGATTAAATTGAATTTGTCAAAAGATCTGCTGTACACGATCCTTATACATGGTAAATCCATGATGGTTAGAATTTCAGACTGCTGCAGCACCATTAAAACACATTAACATATGAATATTCTTATTCAAAAATTATTTGCTTGTAAAAGTTCAATCTATTAGTAAATATGGTATGGGACGCTACTTGCTCCGACACTATGCCACCGTCACATCCTCCGGGAACACAGAAAAAGGCTGGCGTGACCGCAGAAGCAGCTGAGAACCTCAAGACGCGGAAATATAGTAGTTTAGATAGCTGCTACCTAGTTATGCCTTTAGGGGTTGAGACACTAGGACCGTGGGGACCGGGTGCACACAGTATTTTTAAAAATCTCTCCGGACGTCTGGTTGAAATGACACAGGACCAAAATGCTGGCATATATTTAGCCCAGAGACTGAGCATCCCAATTCGACGGAGGAATGTAGCCATCACTTTAGGAACTGAGATTAATCAAACAACAGATGAATCTTAGAAAGAAGTGGAGTACCTTATTCTTATGGCACACTAGATTGGATTGCTGATTGAACCCCTTCATGCATATGTTGCAGCGGTATGGACGCTCATTGGTGTGAGTGAACAGATGGTTGCGTAAGTTGCCTGAAAATAACTTTCTACGTTAGATGTTTATTTGTAATTAAGGTAAACGTGTGCTTGATAACGATCTTAACTGGTGAATTGTGATTATGGTAATTATAGCCGCTAATACCCAACACCTGATGAAATGTGGAGTTATGACTAAGTTTTAGAATATATAAGGGAAACCTAGTTTAAATTTAACCATTCACAGATTACAATACAGATGTAGGAAGTTGCGATTGAAATCAACGACTTTAATGTAGACTGCAAAATAACTGTTCAGTGACGCGTTTTTACAAAAATGTAAGCGACGAATACGATGTCAGTGACAGAGAAATAAGTTCGTTATTAAGGGTTTCAAGGGTACCAAAGGAACCCTATTACTAAGACTTCGCTGTCTGTCCGTCCGTCCGTCTGTCCATATTTCACAGGGCTGTATCTTCTTAACTGCAATAGGTAGATACTTGATATTTTCACGAAGTATGATATTACTTTGGAGGATTTCACGACAAATACTAAAAACAGAATAAGTTAAAAACACATAATAAATTTTCGTCAATTAGGTTGCAATATGCGACCTGTACGCGGGAACAGACTGACAGACCGACATAATATTTTTTTGGCCAATCTCGGAACTGATACGCTTCACTCGCTCGGTCAAAAACCTGTAATAATTATTACTATTATAAGTGAGGAATAATTTAATTCAAAAGGATTTTCATCAACCTCATTATAGACCGAATCATACATAAGAATATGTCAATACACACCACCAAACTCTGTCTTCGGTTATTATTCTCTTCCAGTTTTATGAGTTTGGCCCATCTTGCCACACTTGCGTCTAATAAATATCACGTATCAAAATACAAAACCAAAGGATTTTAGGAACAAAGAATGGAAATTGTAACCTTTTTGATGGAATCCTTTAGGACATAGATGGCATCTATAAGGTTTCTCGTCCAAATGTGTCTTTCGATGAGAGATCAAGGTTGACACTCGGTTAAAGGTCTTTTTGCATACCTGGGTAGGAAAGGAAAGGATTTAAAGGTATATTTCTTCAGAAGTAGGAAATGAAAGGTCTCGAAAATATTTTTACTGAATTCTTCTTCTATTGAGACAGTACCATCACTTTGTACAGTTCTCAATAATGCGACAAAATTCTTACAATAGTTTGGCGTTGCAGAGCTACAAATTTCATGTATTTAACATTTTGTCGCTATTTTATTGCAAACAGACTACTTGACCTTGAAATTTGACCACTATCTCAGCTGACGTTAATTGACGATGTCTATAACTGCATAAAAGATAGCTTGATCTCTGCGGCAGTGACATTTACATAGAAGATTGACATTTTTAGAGTTGGGATAGTGGTGGAAAAAATCGATTATCAAACAATGTTGTAATGAAATCGAATTAGTAGTTGTAGGTGAGAATTAAAATCAAATTTCTCACCTACAACTACTACTATTTAAGATATAGTATGTAAACATAAATAATATTAATTTAATAAATTATAATAATGTAACGATAGTATTTATCGACGTTTTTCACTATTACCGATGCTAATGTAACATACTATTGGGTTTAATTTAATTACATATATAAAAATTTATAAATTAAGTTTTATTTAAAATATCGTTCGTATAAACTATCTATATTTTAAATAAAACTATCTAAAACTCTGTGGTCGCGATCATTCGTCGCCCATCACTAATCGGCATGCCCATAAAGTATGACATTGACAGGTACGGACTGTACTATTAAGAAATTTAGTACTTCATAGGCGTGATTTTTCTGACAGCTGTCACAGAGATCAAGCTATATTTTATGGATTATAGTATGGTATTTATCTTCTTGTTCTATGTGTATCAATGTTTCTTGTGTATCTGGAATTGCAAGATTATAGCTAGATGAGGCGCTGGATCACTGAAATTTGTCTTATCCATACAGAGTAACCAAAAAAGTCAGAGTAAAGGTCTAAACTGGTAAAATACAATCTCTAAATGACAAACATCTAATGTGTTCCGGCAGTTGACTTTGAGAGCCAATTCCGATTCTAGGCCTAGCGTGCTACCATCCTCGACCGCATAATGACCTGCCAACAGACAAGTTCTCCTCTACGATATATATTGCAAATATATATTAAATTAAAAAATAGACACCTGGCTCCATCATCAGATCAGTTCTTAGATACCAACGTTATAGTATTGTCATCCGAATTGTCAATAGGTACAAAGTTTCATTTCGATACGACAATGAGAAGTAGGTTAAAGTTGACTGTAAAATCTTTTTTTATGATATAAGGTAAAAGTACAAGCACGACGCTTGCCTGATGGTAAGCGATGAAGTCTACCTATTACAGATACAGCGGCATGCAAAGTTCTGGAGATCCAGAATTTTGCACATCACTACACTGCGCCTGTTATCCGGAGACAAAGATCTTTTAAGTCTCATATGCCCTGTGATTTCACCGGTTTGTTACAAGTGAAGCTGCTGAAAGCGTGTTAAACAGCAAAATGTGACTTACCTCGCAGGAGTAAGGTCTATCGGAAGAATGTATAGCCTTATGTTGGCTAAGAGTAGACAGCTGTCGGAAGCTCTTCCCGCAAGCTGAGCAATGATAGTTCCTCTCATCAGTGTGTGTGGGAAGGTGACGCATTAACGTGTACTGATGCTGGAATTCTCTTCCACCTTGATTGACAAGACTCTATTTTATATTATGTAAAAAAATCTTCAAACTTAGTATTTACTGCTGCCTCCATAACTGAAGATCTAGATTGGAACTAATATAATTAAATAAGTTTAAAGACTTTAATCTATAGTGCTGCATTTGATCCCTAAGTTCCTAATGGGTGACCACTATTGGTAATCTTTGGCCAGCACGAACCACACACCGGACAAAGACATGTCGCCAATCGGAATCAAAATGGAAGACGGGTTGTAATTTGGGTTAAGGATAGTTACGCTAAAAGCAAAGTCAGTTGTCCCGCGCTTTGTCTCATCTCACTCCCTTCTTTCATTACCAGGCAAGCACGATATTATATTTGATCGCACCTTTACTTTACATCAAGTGAGATAACGGTCGAGTGTTTGTAAGACAGACATTAAAAATATTGATTATAAATCACCGACTATTATACTCAGTACTATAGGCACCAACAGGCTTTAACAAGTTCATTATCATCATCATCAGCCGGTATCAGTCCACTGCTGGACGTAGGCCTCTCCCAAGATGCGCCACTGAGCCCGATCTTCGGCTCTTCTTATTACTTTACAATACATCATTGGGAGGGATATGCCCTAATCACTCGCTGTGCGGGCGGGTCAGCGATCGCAGGATCGCCAATAAAAAAAACAAATGATTGATGGGAAATAGATAACACTTGATCACTCTCTCACCTGGTGCTATGTAACTATGTACAATGCAAATAAGGATCCGGGCTTGTTTATCTGAAAGTAAGTCAAAGTATTCTAGGCCTAGCGGGTTCACCAACTTCGACCACATCATCGCTTACCAACAGACAAGATAGTGGTCAAACGCTAGCCTATAAGATATTAAAAAAAAGAAGACGGCAATGAGACAAGGCGCCCTGCATAGCCGAGAGTTTCGAGTATAGCCCAATCCATATATCGCGAAAAATCTTCAAAATCATGATACAAGACAGTAAATGTACTTACAAATTCCACATTCCCAAAGCTTCACAGTTTTGCCATTTCTCTTCACGTATATCACGAAATGGCATCGAGATCGAGGGTCTTTTTTGTCTACCTTACATGCGCTTGACCCACTTTTGGACTCTAAAACAAGATACAATTATCCATTACGTCTTCTTTGGAATCTTGAGATGAACAAATTATATGTAGTTATGTAACTACTGTAGGTAATATTTGAGGATTTTCTTGAATTATTTCTACAACATACTAGAACCTGAAACTATCATAAAATAAAAAGGCAGACAGATTCGTGCCGAACACCCGAGTGAACGCAAGTTCAGTAATACTAAATGTTTGAGTAATACGCTTCCGCGCTCAGTTTGTTTGCTACCAAGCGGCAGCAGGGTTGGACGCTTCCGTGCAGTATTACTTCGCAGCGTTGCTTACTTAGTAATCATGCCGTATTGACTATGCCAGACTGAGCGCGGAAACTAATTACTCAAGAATTTAGTATTACTGAACTTGCGGTCACTCGGGTGTTCGGTATGAATCTGTCTGCCTTTTTTATGATAGTCTGAGACTAGAACATACTTGATTCAGAATTCACAGATGAAGTGGAAGTAACTTGCTGTGAGTCTCCGTAGGAGTTTTCAGTGTATTTGGTTCGTAGAGCAGAACTCAAAGTATCAGCTTCCTGTAATTTAAACAAACGTGTTAGGTGCACTAGGGTAACACTGGACGTTCGCATTTATATGTATTGATGTTTAGATACATTGAAAATAAGGTTTGATTAACTTAAAAGACATATTTTAAATTCGTATAGGCGAAGACAAAAGATACATTGTTTGGGCATTTAGTACCTTATTCTATAGTGATGGTAAGCAGATGATCAGCCCGTTTCTATCCACTGCTGGTCATAAGCCTCACCTATGGCACGCCACTAACAATAACTAAAAAAGCGTGCTACATCATCGATCGCATCGTCACTTAACATCAGGTGAGAAAGCGCTCAAGCGCTTACTTATATAGTATAAAATGTATGTATTCGTTCTGAGTGTATGTATGTTATGTATGTGTGTATGTTATGAGTAATAAGTAGGTAACGTAGGTATAGAACGCTCTCTAGCTAGATGGAGCGATTATATATGCAAGCTGCCAGTCGGCAGCAGTTGGAAATAAAGAGCTGAACATCGAGCTCAGTGACGTGCTATAGGTGAGGCCTATGTCCAGCAGTGAGCAGAGATAGGCAGATGATATGATGATAATGTAAGGCATCCTTGTACACGTGTACCATGACGTATGGTTTCGAGGCAAGGAAGCTCTGCAAAGACTTGGAGTTACACTAAGAGCCAAGGAAAGTGCCATGTACTGTATCAGATTACAAGATCGAATTATCAATATTGAAATTGGCCGTTGAACAAAAGTTCGAGATATTGGGAAGAACGTCATGAAATTAAAGTGGAACTGGGCAGGACACTTGGACAGATGAAGTGATGACAGTTTGGAGTATATAACGCAATAGACGAAGCATCACGGCCACGACTACCCAGAAAACACAATAGCGCGAGTCTCTTATCTAGAGTTTATTTCCATATCTCTGGCGATCATCAGATCTGAAGAATATCTCCAGGTTCTTTATACCCTACATAACCCTAAGTACATAAAGAACCACCTTTTTATAAGGTATGAAGACAAACACGACGCTCGCCTGATGGTAAGCGATGACGTCTAATAGAACCTATTACAGATACAGTGGTATGTAAAATTCTGGATGGACAGAATTTTTGTATGTCTGCACTGCGCCTGTTGCCTCGAGACATAAAAAATGTTAAGTGACATGCCGAGTCCACACCAAGCGAAAGAAGGCGAACAGATGGTAAATTATATATGGATGGTAAAGTATATAACACTATCTCTTTCTATTCAGTTCGTTTTGCCACGGTGTGTACTTCACATTGCATGCCCTGTAATTTTACTGGACACATTGCTATTTAAAAGCAAAAAACATTCCTATTTCACGGCTGAATTAATTGGCAAAGTGGTGGTACTGCCCTAGGCAAACTAGCTAAAGTCCTGCCAGCTCATTAAATTGCGCACTTTCCCAAGTGCAGGGTTAAAATACCTTTAGGACTATAAAATAAACCTTGAAAATACCTTCATGTCAGTCTTGAAAGCGGAATCTATTTGTTCCCCGAACGTGGTCTGGCCTGTAGTTCCGAATCCCGGTTCAGAAACGAGCGACGCGATGTTTCCATCTTCCTCTGTCCATACAAACCTGGCCTGATGCTCAAAGCCCTCGGAGAAGAAACCGTCACGGAAGGGAGACCGGGATTCATCCGGCTATGAAACATTTTTAAGATAATAGTATATAGGCTAGTTAGTATATATATATATATATATATATATTTTATAAATATACTTTAAGCTATATTGTAGTATTTAGTAATAGCATTTTTTTTTATAATTTATAGGCTAGCGTTTGACCACTATCTCACCTGTTGGTAAGTGATGATGCGGTCGAAGATGGTAAGCACGCTAGGCCTAGAATGGGGACTGGCTCTCAAGGATGGCTGCCGGAACACATTAGATGTTTGGTGACAGATATTCTAACTTGAGGGTGGTAGCTTGAGGGTGGTAGCTGGCCAGGCGGACACTAGGTAGTGTCCTACCACCATGCGGGGGTTGTTGGTTTCTTAACCCTTAGTAGCCTGATTTACGAAAGTGATTTATTTTTAATATTACTGTTTGCTTGAGGGTCTAGATGAAGGGAAAAATAGCTAAAAAAAACAATATTTATTTTACATATTTCTTTATAAAAATACGTACAGCCAACCTATAAAAAAAAAACTAATAGTAATGTGAACATTCGGTTTAAAAGATTGGTATCAAAATTGAAACTCTAGGTTATGCACGGCACGGCACGGCACGGCGGTTTGAACTCGGTACCACGGCATCAAAGCCGACCGTTCTCCCGATTACGCCACCGGGCCCTCATCATTTTACTCTTGACTTATAATTCTGTTATAAATAAATATGTGATATGATATTAATGTTTGACCACTAGTAAGTACAGCTGCCGGAACAAATTAAATATTTTGTGACAGACTTTACAACCTTAGTGCAGCAGCTAGTCAGGCGAACTCTAAGTAGGCAGTTCCCTATATATAGTGATATTATTGACACAGCATTAGCGTCCTTGTAGCTCTTGATAGGCAGTATTTATTAACCGACTTCACAAAAAAGGAGGAGGTTATCAATTCGTCGGAAACCTTTTTTTTAATGTATGTTCACCGATTACTCGGAGATGCCGGAGATGAACCGATTTGGAAAATTCTTTGTTTTTGTTTCAAAGGATACTTTTCCCAGGTGGTCCCATTTAATTTTTCAAGAAATCGGTCGAGCGCTTTTTAATTTATTAATATTTGTATTACGATGCATTTCTATACCTCGATATGACATAATACTGATTACTAGCTACTTGGACTAGCGCGACGTTTGAAGTCGGTTCTTTTAGTTTTTTTTTAATGATGAGATGATTAAATTATTTAACTATTATCTCGATCGACATGCTATAGGTGTTCCCTGGGTGGTGTTCAAAGAGCACAGTTTTTCCAGTAGGTGTAGTAGTTCCAGTAGGCGCGCGTAGTATTATTATCTTTTCTATGGCCGCGATGTCTTGTTGTTTTACGGCTTGAGAGTCAGAGTACTCTATTCTAAACCGTGTTTGCCATCTTTGACCATATCATAACTTAGCACCTGGTGAGATAGTGGTCAAAGGCTAGAGCCTCAAGCGATGACGTCGGCCTTTAACAAATACTGTGACACGCAATTTTGAATGACAGCATTTTGCGCGTAACTGTACCTACAGCGCCCGTTACCTTGAGAATTATGATGGTGATGATATTTAAGTCTGACATAGACTGCAATTTCACTGGATACGTCATATACAACCATAGTCAATTTCAATACGGAAAACTTACGTCATTTTTACTAGAACTCGGCACCAAATGAAGCCCCAAATCCTTTCTGTTGAGTTTGTCAGCCAAACACACTTCCCGAATGCTGAAACAGAAATTCGAATTGTTTGAATCTAGTGCTGCTATGATATAAACTTAGATAATTTACTTGTCTAAATTATCTAAGGATATAAATAGCCTAAACATTCGGAGATAATTAAGCCGCCAAAGATTTTGTCTCCGAGTAGACTCTTTGACTAAAGGTACCGCATCCACACCTTGAGACAATAGACCACAGAAGAGAATCAAAAGAACGCTGTGATAAATTCTACTTGCCTTAAAAAAAACAACTGCTTTACGACTTAATTTCTTGACAAAACAGTATGCAAACAATTTTTGTTTTCATTAAAAGCCGTATCGTATTTACAAAAGTGTGGCGTAGAACAATGAACTTCGAATACGAACGAGCTAAATCGTGATGGCCACGCCTTGAAGGCCTATTTCTCTCAAATAAGCGAAGATCGCTTACCTTATTATCTCATCTCCAGGTCTCATGAAGCCGCCTTCCGGTATTTCTTTTGTTTCCTTGTCGGGAAACATTGTTTATTTGCCGCAATATTCAATTATTTTTTGAACAAAAACGTCTATTTTTTTGCGCGACGGTTTCTCTTGTTATTTTTGTTTCTATGACAATCACGTTCTAAATTTCCTTTTTTTTCATCTAGGTATATGACAGTCATAAAGTTATATAGAGTTTGCTTTACGACCTCTTTCGAAATTCATGAAAAGGTCAATGTGCTTTTTGGCGCGTCATGATGATTTTTAGGCTATGCACGTTATGTTTATTTACCCAATATCGATCGATCGATGATATATTTATTTTAGATGAAAATTATTTTCATTTTATTAAAATTATATTACTATCCCTTATTTGATGACAGTTAAAAAAATTATGAGCTAAAATTTAGTAAAGTCTACTAGACATATTTACTTTACTCGGACTAGACTATGATTTGAACTTGACCTGCCGGACTATCCTTAATTATTCGAAAGCCAATTCGAATTCGGAAACTGCCTTTACTTCGACTTGGATCTTTACAATTCACAATGCTCCGATCGGTATCAGTGATTCTAATTGGAAAGGTTTCCGCGACAAAATAGCTCACGGATTTATCAACATACAAATTAAATAAAAAATAAACTGGCCAAGTGTGAGTCGGACCCGCACAAGTAGGGTTCCGATGAAACAAAATTTTCCGGAAAAATAAAGTACAAAGTACATCGATAATATAAATACCGTGTCAATACTAAACATGCTTATTTACTACAACGCCATCTAACGAATGTCTAACGAACTTCTAACGCCAACTAAGTGATCGTTAACACTAGAGATGCGCCGTATAGTGGTTTCACCGAATTACCGAATACCGAATATTATTCGGTTTAACCTTTACCGAAATAGATATTCGGTTGAATTATTCGGTTTACCATTGCATTGTTTTGCCGCGTAAACAAGTTCTAGCATGTGCGCTACGTGCCGCTGCTGGTAAGATTAGGAACTTGTATGGATTTAATTGAGGTTTATAAAAAAATTGATTTTTAGTTTAAAAATAAATGATGATTTAAAGTTTAAAAATAAATATTGTTGCGAAGTTTAAATTAAATGTTGATTTAAGGCTTAAAATAAATGTTGACTATACCTACTAACTATGGGTTAAGAATTAAATATGTTTTCTTTGACTTATAATATAACATAAGTCTTATATTAGAAGTTTTGTCTTTTAGTTCTGCGCCTTGGCTACATGAGCCAAGATAATATCGTTTAAAAACTAAAAATAACCGACTTCAATGCCGCGCTATTCATTTTCAGTACCAATTTTGAGATGTTTATCTCAATATCTCTGGAGATACTTATCATACCTCGATAAAATTACCATGGTACCACACTTGGGATATCTCCTTTCGAACAAAAAAAGAATAATCGAAATCGGTTCATTAACGACGAAGTTATCCGCGAACAAACATAAAAAAAAAAAAAAAAAAAATATACGGTCGAATTGAGAAACCTCCTCCTTTTTTTGAAGTCGGTTAAAAATAGAAATGCTTGAACCGAATATATTTGGCAACAAAACCGAATAATTTGGCGGAATACAAATAATGGAAAAGATGCCGAATACGCTGAATACCGAATACCAAACGAATATTCAGCGCATCTCTAGTTAACACAAAAAACCAGTGTTTTTCAACGTGTGGGTCGCGCCACTCGCGAACCCCTGGGGGGTCGCAAAGCCTCTATAAGGGAGTCGCGAAGCCTCAGTAAAAGAAAAAAACAAAGTTTGAAAACATACTTTTAAAGAAAATATTAATTAAAGAGTGAGTAAAGTAGGAGTTTTGACTGAGAGTGCTTATAATTTTTGGTTTAAAAGAAAATATGTAATTTGTTTCTTGTAGGCCACACGAACGAAACCGCGGGTAGAAGCTTTAAATATAACAAAATACAAATTATAAACAGTGCAAGTAAGTCGATTTTTTTTCATATTAGTATGAATGGGGGTCGCGTCGCGTCATGAAAAAGGTTGAGAAAACTGGTAAACAATCGTACATAGATGGCGCTATAGTAAAAACACGTTTTTTGTATGGGGACCCCCTTTAATTCTTAATTTTGATCTGTTTTTAGTATTTGTTGTTATAGCGGCAACAGAAATACATCATCTGTGAAAATTTCAATCGTCTATCTATCACGGTTCATGAGATACAGCCTGGTGACAGACGGACAGACAGACAGACAGACAGACAGACAGACAGACAGACAGACAGACAGACGGACATCGGAGTCTCAGTAATAGGGTTCCGTTGGTACCCTTTGGGTTCGGAACCCTAAAAAAGAAGCTTCAGAATCCGAATAGGTTTACGAATGATTGAGAATTAGAGCGCTAAAATGTAACTTTGACTCGACTTTACGACTTGGCTTAAAAAAAACAGTTTGGCTAAGTACACTAATCGTGTAGAGCCATAACGAAATAAAAATATAACTAAATAAAATACAAAACCGTGTGACTGATAACACACAAAACAACGAAAGATTTTTGGCGGGAACGTGGAAAAGTGTGTGTGATCTCATTGTATTTTTTCCTAAAACTTGTGTTCTTCCGCGTGTTAATGTGTAATAAATGTGGATTATTAACCATTGAGTGCCGGTGAATGTGTGCGAGTGTAGGGAAACAGCACAATGATGAAAAATATGCTATTTACGTTCTCACCAAAATTCCACTGAAAATCTTCAGTAAACACCACATCTTTACTGAAGGTATGACTTATACTTGAAAACTGACCTGAAATGTGACTTTGACCCATCACTACGACTAAAATTCTTACAAACTTGAAAAATTGCAATACTTGACACTGGCTAAATACACTAATCGTGTAGAGCCATAAAGAAACTAAAAAAAAAAAAAAAAAAAAAACAGCGAAAAAACATACAGACGAATTGAGAACCTATTTAGAAGCCGATTGAAAAAAAAAGAAGTTCAACAAAAGATCTTTTCAGCGGCAAACGACGAGAAAGATAAAATTTTCGTACAAAAGGTACAAAAATTTTAATTCTGTTTCTTTCTAGTGGTTTGTTACGTTTAAGTAGTCTGCTCATTTCGTTGTTGAGTCTTTTGAAGAGCACTCTTGTCCACTCGAGACTTTATGTTGAAGAAATGTTATATTCTCATTTATTTTATAGACCCTTAGACCGAATAACTTTATGATAATATTATACTCGTATACTTACTTAATCTGTATAATATAAAAGGCAAACGTTACTGACTGACTGACTGATCTATCAACGCACAGCTCAAACCAATCACTCAAACCACCACCACGGATTAGGGTGAAATTCGGCATGCAGTTAGTTATTATGACGTAGGTGTCCGCTAAGAAAGATTTTTTTAAATTCACCCCTTATGGGGATTTTGATTGATTTATTGTTTTTCCTGGCGTCTTTTCATGATGGAAAGGTTATTACGAAAGACATTTTAAAGTAAATTAAAGAAGTTTTAACGCGGGCAAAATCGTAGGGCGCAAGCTGCTATAATATACGTAGATAGTTAAAGATTTTCTTCTAGTTAGTTGCAGAAAAGCTTTTGACCGCATCTCTTGTAATGATGAGTACGCGATCTAAGGTACCATCTCCACGAGCGGGAGAATCGATGGCCACGTACCTATTTCTAGAAGGTGTCTACCTTCTAAGAGAAAATGCAATGTTATCGCGATGTTTCACTATTCAGTCTCATTTTAAATCCAATCTATTTTGTTACCTGTTGTATGTAGCGATGCAACTTATACCTACTTATTGTAATTTTTCCAATTACACATCTATGAAAGGATAGGCAAAATTGAAGAAATTGTGTAAACTAATTTTGACTTCTTCGCACCATTTTAATATGGACCTCATAACTTAAGGAAATAAAATTGACAGAAATGTTATTTCCTTAAAATTTTCTTTTTTTTTGTATTGGCCTCGCAAACTTTATGCAGTTAGAGTTAGTCTATGAGGTTTTTCGTAAGTTTTTAAAATTATTATAAAAGTATTGACTTTTCTAGTAAAATAATAATTCTACCATAGCGTAAAGGGTTGAGCTGAAAAACACACGTTTGTTAAACAAACGGCGAAAGGTAAAAATATTTAACTACCAAAGTAAAAGAAATCATAGGTATCTCATAAACTATCCAAAATGGTAGAACATACATGACGGTTACATAGATGCGCAATAAGGTCCTCTACCACCCTGCTTCGTTATATCCATCGGTACTGAATCAGCCTGTAGGTATAGTATTCCAATTCCTAGACAAGCACGATTCCATCTAAGACCACACCTTCACTAAAATCAGGTGAGATAGAGTAGCTCACGGAATAATAAATAAGTAACTACCTAAGTATTCTAAATTCAAAATGACGTTTCCGAATTCGAATACGTCCGATTGAAATGAGAATAACTATGCAGATCCCGACCCGAATTCCGAACGTATGACAGTGGCTGAAATTCGTAAAAATTACAATCTTATGTAGATTGTAATTATGGCTGTATTAGTGAAGCATCCGAACTACTGAAGCTGCGAAGCTACGCTTTATATACTAAAGCTATTATATATACTAATATAATATTATGCTAAGATATATATGTATGTACCTATAATACTACGTAGTATTATTATCTGTTCTGTGGCTGAGCTCTGAAACTGAAGAATTTAACGTCACACCACTAAACTTAGCTTTCAAAGATAGAAGTAAAATGAAAACACGTGCCACATTTCTATCCAATAAAGGGCACGATCTTACGCCTCAAGTAACAGACGGCGGTATGTCATTGATTAAAGAGCATGTGATTTAATTGAAATACCTTCGTCTATCACATATTAAATGTAAGTGGCTTTGAAATGCCTACAATAAGTACTTACACTCTACCCACGAATCGTGGAACACTTCTAATAATAAAGACAAGGAAAAAAGTAAAACCACGTAAAACACTAGAGAACAGAATTATAATCCATCATCCTAGGAACAGAACCTTAACTAGCGGTGCCACCTACCGATATTTCACGATACTAATTAGATAAGTAGCTTACAAAGTTTAGTAAAACATATGCTCATTAACTTCGTCACTTAGAACAATATTGAAATTAGCGCCATCTTTGACAGTTCTTATGAACCACATAGTAAATGGGTCATCGTGTAAACGCCAGCGACATCTTGTATAATTTAGTTAGGTAAAGTTTGAAGGTTAAAAGCTGACATAATACAGAAGAAGGCTCGAGCTTAACGTAGTTAAGCAATTGCTCAATAGATGGCAGCTAAATCATTTTGAAATTAGTAGTGTTGGCGGGAACGTGAAAATATGCTTTTGTTCAAAATTATAAAATAAATCAATTTATATAATTTTGATTATTTTAAAGTTATATAAGTACATAATAATAATCAATGTTGTGTTCTCACTATGTAAATATTTTTCTCTGCCGAATGTTACTTAAATGTTGCATGTGCACCAAATGGTGCAACAATGAAAAGATAGTCACGTCTATGAAAAACCGCTACAAAACTAGAAGGTTGATATAAATCAAATAAAATAATTCATGATCGTACAAAACGAAAAAACCGACTTCACATGCCGCTACAGTCAAAGTACTGGCTAGTTATAATCATGTCATCAAAGTATACAAATTTGCTTAAATTGTTTATCTCCATATCTCCGGATATAATTGTCAGATCTCAATAAAATTTGAATGGGACCAAACGGGAGGCATAATATCTCAAACAACCCAAAAAATGTTTTAATTGGTTAATATTTGACGAAGTTCTGAAGTAAAAAAACATTAAAAAATTACAGTCGAATTTAGAACCTCCTCCTTTTTTTGTGAAGTCGAATTATAATATTTACGCTAAATATGATGACAATGGGCTAAATTATGAGATTAGAAGAAAAAATATTTTATTTTTGCATAGGTAAAGCTGAGACGGAATAAGAAGAGGTAAAGAAAACAGTTAGGTACTATTTCCCCTAGTGGTGGGGTTGAATTGAATGTAATCGATGCAATTTTAATGAATCGATTGTAATCGCTTAGATTTAAAATAATTTTACATCAAACAATAAATAATAGCCTTGCATTTGAAAATATGAACTATTTATTCCTACTTGTAATGGAAATTATCACAATTTTGAAGTTCATAATACAAAAGATTTCTTAAAAATCAAATAGAATAGGTAAATAAAATAATAAATTGTTTATACTGTACCTAATATGTGCCATATAGATTGGCACTAAAGTGCGTTGGCCTTTCAGTGGTCTAGCAGCGGTGACAAACCTTTTATGACTGTGATTATAATTAGGTTTTCTTATTACTTAGCGGTGTGTTCTAATTTTTATTTGGCACTAAAATATCCAAAATGTTTTTTCTGAAACATGTAGACATATTTATTTGAGATGGAGTCTGCATTAATATATTGGGTTTAATGTAAGATTAATGTGTGTTGGAAAATAAATACACAAAATATACTTCATATGATTTATTTTATATTGTTAGTATATTTAATTATATAATTGCCATCACTTAATTCTTGCCGAAATTAATTTATAAAATAAATAAATGTATTATTGCCGGAGGTGACGCATCTCTGTTGCCTGACGTAAAAACATGTTCCAGGTAAATTGACATAACTCGCGTTTTGTATGATTTCAGGAAGTAGTTTTGTAAGTATTATGTAAGCTGATGTAATGGTTATTTTTTTTAATTAAATGTAGAAAAATTACAAAGAGAGATGTTCGTTAATAATCAATAAAATTAAGTATAACATAGAACACTCTTAGCGCATTAAAATCCCTTTTTACAATAAAAACGGATAAAAAATATCGAGATCATGAAAATACGACATTAAATATATCAAATGTGTTATAGTAATATGAAGAATTGTAATAAACATCAATGATAAATAGATATTTTTGGTTTTCATTTTGGCAAAATTATAAGTTACATCTTTTTTTCTTAGCGGCTGACGAGAGGTCGATGCACTTTAGTGCCAATCTATATGGCACATTATAGTATTATTATTCGTCGAATTCTAGTTATCGTGAGTACCTAAACAAATTTTCAAAGTTATTTAATCCCGACTGATGACAGCTATACTAACATTTTTCCATTTTCTTACCTAGCCTAGTCTGATAGGATAGGATTATAGGATGCAAGGAAGATAAAGCTGTATTCACACGCTACATATCTCATTCTTATTAAACTCTACTAGCACTCGATCTTAGTCTGTTTGACAGCACGCCATCCTTAGATAGTGGCTGTTTTCCATTCTACTACTTTTATACAAGTGAATAGAGGTAACTCTCATTATTAGGATGAGTTTTTTTAAGAAAAGCACTTCAGTGTCCCTGCTCGTTTGGAAGTGGAAAACAGCAGCGAGACGAGGCGTCGGACAATAAGAGTACCTATGCATGATTTAAAAAAAACTGTTTCACTGATTACATCCATATATCTTACATAGTATAAAAATATTAAATACTACTGAAGTGTTCAAATTAAACTACAAAAACAATAGTTTTAGCAACAAAAAAATATGAGGAGTTTAAAACGCCGCAATATTTTCGTGCGCCTTGGTGACTTCAGAACATACCACTTTGTAACCACAGATTAAACATACATATATCTTTGTCATAGTAATAGCATAGTTTTACAATGCAATAGCATTGTATACATATATACAAATATGTACACAATATATACATATATTATTAGTATATGGCATCGTATATAGTTATATTTATAGTACAATCGCCTCTTTTTATTTTTGTTTGTTACCTCAGACAGAACTCCGTATCCGTCTATTACTAATGACATTACCGTGATCACCTAGGTATTAAAATACGGGCATTCTAAGGATTCATTTTATTCGATAAGAATCTTCTCTAGGTATATAACAGAAGTTATAGATCTAAGCCGTTTTCCGATCGTTTACTAAGATACCGATGTATTGCAGAATCATACGATATTTTTGCTGTTTGCATTTGAATAGAGGTTATTGTGTTGCGAGATTTTAAATGTCATGTTCATTTGTATAACAAAATCAATGCATCCGTAAGTGCAACCTAAATGTGTAACTATACATATAAATTACTTTAATCGGTCTTAGTCACAATAGGCTAAGTATATAAAAATATATACTTACATGTAATCTTAGTGAAGATATAATCTATGTAGTACTTATGAGTATGTATATATATGTATGCATATATGTGTATGTATCTTATGTATGTGTATCTTATGTATGTATTTGATATTTATGTATATAATGATATATTATGTAATTATTATGTAATTACTTAGTTATAAGTTTTTTTTAATTGTTTCTTATAGATTGTAGATTGAATATTGAATAGATATATCATATTCGTATGTATGTATAAGTATATATAAGATATAATTCTCGTATGATATATATATATATATATATATGTATATATTGGGTATCTGTGTATATATTTGGGTGTATGTGAGTATATATGTATATGATATGTGTATGTATATGTATAACTTATATAATAGCTTAATATTTTGTTTTATTTTCATACTATTTTTTTGTTTTCTTTTTTTCTAATAATATTTTTAATTTCAAATTTTAGCAACACCACCTACCTATGAAAATCTATTTTCTATTCCTCTCCATACCGGTTGTCTGGAAGAAATCGCTTTTAGCGATAAGACCGCCATTTGTACTCATTCTTATAATTTGTGTCTGTTTCTCGAGGTATATGTCTATGCTGTTTCTATCTGTTATATGTTCTTGGTCTGCAAATAAAGAGTTATTGTATTGTATTGTATTGATAACTGTAGATTGATGTTTTGTACTACGCACTGCACTACCAGCCAATTCTTACTACGATACTGTACATCCAATGTAATACCATAGACTTTAAGTGGTTTATATGCTAATGTTTACTTTGCTGGTATTCAATAAAGAGTATTTCTCTTCTATTCTATTATATTCTACTATTAATTATTCTGTGATATAGCTTTCTACCTGCCTACCTCAGTGCAGTGTTTAAATATGCTTAATCTTTAAGCATATTTAAAGTTCATAATTATGAAGATGGAGTGCAAAAAGATGTTGCAAGAAGTTTACAAAACGAAAAAGTAGTCATTTTGGTACCAAATTTGAGGTTTTTATCTTCATATATCTGGAGATACTCATCACTCTCTGCTCTCATCAGATTAAGATTAAAATTACAATGGGATCATACGCAAATTATTATATCTACTCTCTAAAGCAAAAAATAATTTTCCAAATCAGTAAGAAAAGATGGAGTTCTGAGGTAACAAATACAAAAAATAGTCGAATTGAGAAACGCCATTTTGTGATGTCGGTTAACGAGAAGAGAAGATTTTATACACACAAGTGATGTTGTACCTACTTACCGCATTGAAAATATGCCACCTAATTAAATATTTATGATCATATTCATCATTATCAGCCAATTTCCGTCCACTGTTGGACATAGGCCTCTCCCATGGCATGCCACTGAGCTCGATCTTCAGCTATTCGTTTCCAACCGCTGCCAGCCAGCTTGCGTATATCATCGCTCCATCTAGTTGGAGGGCGTCCCACACTACGTTTGCCGAGCCGTAGTCTCCACTCTAGAACTCGTTTACCCCAACGGTTATCGGTTCTGCGACAGATGTGACCGGCCCACTGCCATTTCAGCTTGCTAATTCTCTGAGCTATGTCGATTACTTTGGTTCTCTGACGGATGACTTCGTTTCGAATTCGATCCTTCAGAGAAACTCCGAGCATAGCCCTCTCCATAGCTCGCTGAGCGACTTTGAATTGATGAACTAGTCGCACTGTCAGTGTCCACGTCTCGGCTCCGTAGGTAATAACAGGTAGGACGCACTCGTTAAAGACTTTCGTCTTCAGGCTTTGTGGTATGGGCGATGTAAAGACTCGACGAAGTTTTCCGAATGCTGCCCATCCAAGCTGTATCCTTCTGCGAGCTTCCTTCTCGAAGTTGTTTCTGCCCAATTGCAAGATTTGCCCAAGGTAGACATATTCGTCAACAACTTCGAGAGGGACTTCATTTAAGGCAATCGGTTCCGGAATAACATGTTCGTTGAACATGATCTTGGTCTTATCCAAGTTCATCCGGAGACCGATGCGTGCAGAAGAATCAGCGAGGGTGGTCAGCATGTATTGCAGGTCCTGCACGGTTTCAGCCATGATGACGACCATGAGAGGTAATTGCCATTGACATTTATGCCCCGTCCTTTCCAGTTCAGCGTTTTGAACATATCCTCTAGAGCGTTTGTGAATAATTTGGGGGAAATAACGTCTCCTTGTCTCACTCCTCGATGTAAGTGGATATGTTCAGTCTGCTGATTTTGTACTTGGACGGTCATAGTCGCGGCGTCATATAGACCTCTCAACACTTGGACGTATCGCCAATCAACTTGGCACCGTTGCAGAGACTCCAGAACAGACCAGGTTTCAATGGAGTCAAAGGCTTTCTCATAGTCCACAAACGCTAAGCACAGGGGCTGGTTATACTCTTCAGTCTTCTGTATAACCTGCCGCACTGTGTGGATGTGGTCTATGGTGCCGTATCCTCCTCGAAACCCAGCCTGCTCGGGGGGTTGAAATTCGTCGAGCCTACGCGCGAGACGATTTGTGATGACTCTAGAAAACAACTTATAGACATGGCTTAAGAGCGAGATAGGTCGATAGTTCTTCAAAAAGGTTTTGTCTCCCTTTTTGAAGAACATAACAACCACACTCTTACTCCATGCCTTCGGAGTTCTCCCCGAAAAGAGGACGGAATTGAAAATACGCTGAAGCTGTAGTAGCGTAGGAGTTCCACCGGCTTTTAAGAGCTCCGTTGTAATTCCATCCTCTCCGGGGGCTTTTCCGTTTTTAAGCTGCCTGAGAGCCATCACAATTTCATCTAGGCTGATTTCTGGCAAATCTTCGGTGTAGTGGCGGGTCAGAGTGGCTCTAGGATCCTCGATGCCGGGTTGGGAAAGGGACGCTTGTGAGGTGTATAATTGGCTGTAGAAGTCTTTTACTTCCCTAAGAATCTCCGGCTTAGAAGCGACGACACTCCCGCTAGAAGTGGTCAACTTCGTCAGATGGCTTCGGCCCAGCTGTTGGACAAAGACTTTTGACCCCCGGTTTTGCTCGATCGCTGCTTTAATTGAGCGTGTGTTGGAGCTCCGGAGGTCACGTCGTACCAATTTAAAAATCTTTTTATTTAGGGTCCGTTGATCTGACGAAGTGACTGCAGGGTTATCACGTCGCTTTTGTATTAGCTGCAGAGATTCCTCTGAAAGCTTGGACTTCTTGCCAGCACCTCGCGTCTCACAGAATTTTGTCCCTTCCTCCCTGAGGATGTCCACCACATGGTCGAGATCCTGGTCAACGTCAATTGTGGTTTCCAGTGCAGCAAATCGGTTTTCCAGTTTCAGCTGGAACGTTTCAGACCCGACCACGGATTGTAGCATATTGGGTCGGAGCGTGGACTTCATTAGACGAACACGTTCAAGTTTGCAGTCAATATCTAGAGAGCCTCGGACTAGTCGGTGATCACTGCCGGTTTTAAACCTAGTGATCACTGAGACATCCCTAAATATGCTCTTTTTGTCCGTCATAATGAAGTCGATCTCATTTTTGGCCATAGCGTCGGGGCTTTGCCACGTCCACTTCCGCTGGGGATCTTTCTGGAAGAAAGAGTTCATCAGAAAAAGCCCCTCTTTTTCTAGGAAGTTGACGAGCATTTGCCCCCTATGATTTCTGCTTCCCAATCCGTGTGGTCCTACTACCGATTCGCCGCTTGTTTGTACTCCCACTTTTGCGTTGAGATCCCCCATGACAACGTTGAAGTGGGCCTTTTGGGTTCTGTGCAAGGCTTTGGAAATGTCCTCGTACATTTCCTCCACTTCATCGTCCCAGTGTGCCGAAGTCGGTGCGTATACTTGGATAACCTTGAGGTTATACCTCTCGGTGAGTTTAATCACAAGATACGCTACCCTTGTCGACACACTGGAGATTTCTAAAACGTTATCAGAGAGGATCCTGTGGACCAAGAACCCGACGCCACCTTGGGATGGTAGTTCTCCCTCTCTGAAATACATAAGATGGCCTGATTCTAGGGTAACGGTGTCCTCCCTCTCTCTTCCGACTTCACATAACCCCAGAATATGCCATCTTATGTTTTTCAGCTCTTCCTCCAGAAGTGCCAAGTGTGTATCGAGCCGTAGCGTGCGTCCGTTAAATGTAGCCAGGGTCAGTCGGTTTTGGCGGCCTTCCGTCGCCCGGGGATTCTTAGCACCCCCTGCCCCGCCGTTACCGTAACCGCCGCCTTGGTCAGGAATAGCGGGGCGACCGGGAACTGGGGGCCGTTGTGTGGTTGTGTCTGCCATGAAGGGTTTGCCCAAATAATCACCACGCGCTGGGCATTCGGGTTGGGTGATCGCAGGACGTAGCTTCTCGCACCGGTGACGCTGCTGCCCGTCACCGGCCTGTGGTATTTAGCTACGTCTTTCTGAATGGATATCCCGCCATTTGTCGGTCGCCAGAGCCTCGTTCGCTGATCGGCAGGATGCACCACGTGCAGGAGAGGTTGGCTGAGAGCAGGTGGAATTATGCTCCCTTACATCCCCTATGCTCCCTTACATCCCTTATGCTCCCTTACATCCCCTATGCTCCCATACATCCCTTATGCTCCCTTACATCCCTGATCATATTAGCTTAACTATTTTATTATACATAGTACTTAACTGAAATGTAAACAAAAATACTTTTTATGTAATGGTGGGCAAACAGACAGCCAGCCTAATGGTAAGCGGTTACCGTCGCCTATCGACAACTGCAACACCAGCAGGGCTAGCATGGCCTTACCCCCGGGGGAAAGACAACATTATTTCCCTGTTTTTCGCCACTGACAGGAGATCAACACAGCAATATAAACGCTTGGTGAAGTTTAACCCCGAGTTTTGATTTTGTTTCGTATTAAAAAGTTTAAAAAGGAATTGATAAAAAATCAGCGGAAGTTTATAATTGTTGAAAAACTTTACTTATAATTTGCCTGCTCCACCAAACAAAACACGGATAGGTGGACAGACGAAACAAAACCAAACTCGGGGTTAAACTTCACCAAGCGTTTAAATTGTTGTGTTGATCTCCTGTCAGTGGCGAAAAACAGGGAAATAATTTTGTCTTTCCCCCGGGGATAAGGCCATGCTAGCCCTGCAGCAGGGGTGGAAGTCTCTACATTGATAGCGATGCGTCTTGTCATCGCAAACGTCTGCTAGAAGGAGATGCAGCTAGACAGTTGTATATTGCATCTCTTTTCTTAGCGACTATCATCGGTAGAAATTCATCGCTATTCATGTAGAGACTACCGGCCCAGGTGTGCTGTTGATGCATTGCCGACCAATAAGCTATTTGTACCCTTTCGTTCTGCGTGTGCAATCTAGGCGGCGATCAGATAGCGCAGTAGTATTTGTACCGACTGGTTCACACTAAACGCGATCTACGGCGATCAGAAAACAATAGAAATTCCTTAAGTGGTACCTCAAAAGATCCCATCCTCATCCTGTAGCTCTAGCTACAGGATAAAGATGGGATCTTGGGAAGATCGCGGCGGGCAGTTCATTCCATTTCTTACAGATACACGGCAAAAATCCTCGGAAGGTGGTACGATTTCCACACAAAAGTATAATTTATAATGCACAAATATAAGAAAATGGAGCAAAAAATAACACTTAAATCACATCTATTGGTCTTATATAATTACTTATATTTATTGACCGAGCGAGCGTAGCGAGCGAAGCGTCTCAGTTTCGACTAGGCCACAAATGCTTTTGTACGGATGTTTGTCTTCATCTATTCTTGCCTACAATTTGCATTTTGCAACTGATTTTGATGAAAATTTGGTACATTTTCTTGATTTATTTGAGAGTTTTTGTCGATATTTTTTTTTATTGGGGAGAAAATAGGGAAATTGTGGGAAAAGGGGAGAAGTTTGCTGTAAAATTATTTATCAAAGGATTTCAGTAAAATTGCAAAGGCTTACTAAAGACTTCATTCTATACAAGATGTTTCGAAAAAAAAATTCAAAAAGTAGGAGTGGAGGAGGGAAATGAGGGGGAGTTTACTGTAGCGTCATTTATCGACGGATTTCAAATTTGAGAAGCACACTAAGAAATTCATTCTACATAAGATGTGGCGAAATAATTTCCAAGAAGAGGGAGGGGAGGGAAGAAACGAGTGAAGTTTGCTGTAGCGTTATATATAGACGATTTCAATATAAGGGCACGCGAGGTCTACTGTTCTCATAGAACTACTAGTTATTAGTCTTTTCACATTGAAAATATAATAAAGGCGGCAATAGCCCATTGGTTAAGGTGTGGGACTGGCGATCGAGAGGTCGTGAGTTCGATCCCCATTGCACTATTGACGTGAACCCACTGCAGACACAAGCATGTTTAGCTTAGTTGGAGGGGTTAACAAGAATACTAGCTACTAAAACTAAAACTAAAACTACTAAAAAAAAAAGTGATTTGATTGAATAGTTTGTGCATTGTATTTTTGTATAGAAATCGTACCCCTTTAAAACGGATAGTGCGAGTGTTAAAACGTAGCGTAACGTAATCTAAAGTCTGAACTTAAATTAAATTCCATGATATCATCCCTACGTCAATCATTTATTTATTATAGGTAATGAGTATTCTAAACCTAGCGTATTTACCATATTCGACCACAATATTGCTACCCATCAGGCGAGATAGTGGTCAAATGCAATCCCAGCCTAAAAGATATAAAAAGTCATCAATAGGTACGTTGTCTACCTTTATATATATTCTGCTGTTATGTGGTGTCTATTATAGTGATTAATTTACAGTCTATACAGTAGGGATATACAGTGTTTCTAGTATACGAGTATCTTTCTAACAATTTCATGTCTTATAATACTTATTGCTATGCCCTACCATATACCTATCCATAATGTCTAATGGAATTCCCATAACGCTTGACAAATCAGCTGTTCCGTTCCTTGATGACGTCACGGAACGATAATGTCTGTGATTGGTTCGCACGTGACATTCGGTTTTGCGGGAACAGTGCGAGTCAAGATAAATTGAACATTTTACGTTTTTAAAACTGTATGTAATAAATGTGATAATGTAAGAACACTTTCATAAGAAGATCAGCAGGGCTATTCACAATCATTCGAAAACAAATTCGGGATCGGATACTGCCTCTCTTTTACTAAGTTTCTTTAAGTGATATGTACACTTTATAAATATTTTGTATATTATTATTTATACAATCCAAAAATTTACCATCCAGCGCTATGACCAAGTAGTAAAATTAGCTATGGACGATTCCCACCGGAGCGATGAAACTTCTGGATTGCTTAACCAATTATGCATTGGTGGCGCCATCTGCAATTACAGTTTAAAAGTAAATGCTCGGAAAAAATCTGAAATTTTGGATTGTATATTATGAAGAATAATAATGCCTCTCCTTTCTCTCAGTTCTTTGCAATTCACAAATTTCCGATCAGAAATTTACTAGTTTGAAAAATCTGTGATCCTACTCGCAAAGATTTAAAAAACGACTAGCTCACGGATTTATCAATATTTAAAATAACTTGTCCAAATTCGAATGTATCTGCTGATTAAAATTAGAAAACCTATGCTGTTCTTATATATAAAATAAAACTATAGTCTCCAATCTCTTTATACATATAGAGAGATTATCTATTACTATATTTTTATTTTTCTGTCTGGAACCGAAAAAGTATTTTGCCAAAAAAAAATGCTATTTGCCGGTAAACAAAAACCATAAAAGTTTTTTTTTAATATTTATTAGAAAATGTATTTCTGCTTTAATTTGTCAGCTTGCGCGTTTCTGCCTTTTTAGGGTTCCGTAGCCAAATGGCAAAAAACGGAACCCTTATAGATTCGTCATGTCTGTCTGTCTGTCTGTCCGTCCGTCCGTATGTCACAGCCATTTTATTCGGAAACTGTTAAAACTAAAGAATTGAAACTTGGTAGGTAGATGTATTCTGTGAACCGCTTTACGATTTTTATACAAAAATAAAAAATATAAAAGCTTAAGGGTTTTTTTTTCTTTCAGTTGTATCCTTATGTATCCCACATGTCACTGAAACAAAAATTTTTTTTTTTCTTTAAACCTATACGTGGGTGTCTATGGATAGGTATTTAAAAATGACATTGAGGTTCCTAAAATCATTTTTTCTCAAAGTCAATCATTTGAAAAGTAGGCGCGTGTAAAGTGGTAAAATGTGTGGTGCCACCCCCCCCCCCCCCCCACCCCCTCTAACTTTCAAAGTATGTAGTGAAAAATCTAAAAAATATATTTATGCTGTAGATCTCAATAAAAACTAACAACGAAAATTGGTTTGAACGTGATACAGTCAGCAGTTTTTGATATAGCGACCGCAAAGTTAACTTTGTTTTCTTAGAAACACTATGAAAAACAAAGTTAATTTTTTATTTGCGAAAATTCATAGTTATAGAATATTTTACTGTGTTACGGAACCCTATGAGTGCGAGTTCGACTTGCACTTGGCCAGTTTATTTATTCATCATCATCATTATCAGCCGGTATCAGTCCACTGCTGGACGTAGGCCTCCCCCAAGACACGCCACTGAGCCCGGTCTTCGGCTTTTTGTTTCCAGTCACTGCCCACCGCTTTGCGAATGTCGTCGCTCCACCTAGTCACAGGGCGTCCTACTCTACGTTTGCCGATTCGCGGTCTCCACTCTAGAACCAGTCTGCCCCAACGGTTATCGGTCCTACGGCAGATATGACCAGCCCACTGCCACTTCAATTTGCTAATCCGCTGAGCTATTCGATCACTTTAGTTCTCTGGCGAATTACTTCGTTCCGAATTCGATCCCGCAGAGAAACACCGAGCATAGCTCTCTCCATAGCTCGCTGAGCGACTTTAAACTGGTGGACTAGTCGAACCGTGAGTGTCCACGTCTCGGCTCCGTATGTCATGACAGGTAGGACGCACTGATTAAAGACTTTTGTCTTTAGGCACTGTGGTATAGGCGACGAGAAGACTCGACGGAGTTTCCCAAATGCTGCCCAGCCCAGCTGAATTCTTCTCTGGATTTCCTTCTCGAAGTTGTGTTTGCCTAGTTGGAGCGTTTGCCCTAGGTAAACATACTGCGTGACAACTACGAGTGGGATTCCATCTACGGCAATCGGTTCCGAAACAACGTGCTCGTTGTACATGACTTTGGTTTTATCCAAATTCATCCGGAGACCGATGCGACGAGAAGAATCAGCTAGGTCATTCAACATCCTTTGTAGGTCCTGCAGCGTCTCTGCCATAATGACGATGTCATCTGCGAATCTTAAGTGAGAGATGTACTTGCCGTTAATGTTGATGCCACAATCTTTCCAGTCCAGCATCTTAAACATATCCTCTAAGGCATTAGTGAACAGTTTCGGGGATATGACGTCCCCGTGTCTCACTCCTTGACGCAGTTGAATATGTTTAGTACGCTGGTTCTGTACTTGTACTGACATCGTTGCGGCATTATATAGACATTTCATCACTTGGATATATCGCCAGTCGACTTGGCAACGCTGCAGGGACTCAAGAACCGACCAGGTTTCGATTGAGTCGAAGGCCTTCTCATAGTCCACAAATGCTATGCACAGGGGCCGATTGTACTCTTCGGTCTTCTGTACAATCTGCCGCACCGTGTGGGTGTGGTCTATGTGTGCCGTAACCGCTTCGAAACCCGGCCTGTTCCGGAGGTTGAAACTCGTCGAGTCTTCGCGGAAGACGGTTCGTGATGACCCTTGAAAACAGCTTGTAGACATGGCTCAGAATCGAAATCGGGCGGTAGTTTTTCAATAGAGTTTTATCTCCTTTTTTGAAAAACAAAACCACCATGCTTCTGTTCCATGCCTGTGGAGTTCTACCAGTGAAGAGAACAGAATTGAAGAGCTGTTGCAGCTGGCTTACAGCTGGAGCTCCTCCAGCTTTTAGAAGCTCCGTTGTGATTCCGTCCTCACCTGGGGTTTTTCCATTTTTGAGCTGTCTAAGGGCCATCACGATCTCATCTCGGCTGACTTCGGGCAGGTCTTCTGTGAAGTGGCGGGTTAAGGTGGCTCTGCAATCCTCAGTATCAGGTTCGCGCCTTGAAGCATGCGATGCGTAGAGCTTGCTGTAGAAGTCTTCAACTTCCGACAGAATCTCCGGCTTGGATGCGACGACGTTCCCTGTTGATGTTGTCAGCTTTGTGAGGTGGCTTCTACCTAGAGGCTGGACGAACACTTTCGACCCCCGATTCTGCTCAATTGATTCTGTAATCAAGAGCGTGTTAGAGGATCGGAGGTCGCGTCGTACCAGCTTCTTAATAGTTTTGTTGCGCACCTGGTTAATTGATAAAGCTGACAATGGGTCTGTTCGTCTCTCTTCCATTAGTTGAAGTGTTTCTGCCGAAAGCTTGGACTTTTTGCCCGTTCGCTTGCTCTCGCAAAACTTCGTCCCTTCTTCCCTGAGGATTTCCACCACTTCTAATCGATTTTCCAATTTTAATTGGAATGTTTCAGACCCAACAACGGTTTGGAGTAGGTTTGGTCGGAGCGTGGACTTCATCAATCGGAATCTCTCGGCTTTGAAGTCGATATCCAGAGAGCCCCGCACAAGTCGGTGCTCACTTCCAGTATTGAACCTAGTGATCACAGAGACGTCTCTGAATATGCGCCGTTTGTCCGTAATGATGAAGTCAATCTCGTTTTTAGTCACAGTGTCGGAGTGTCGGAGCTTTGCCACGTCCACTTCCTTTGGGGCTTTTTCTTGAAGAACGAGTTCATCAAGAAAAGCCCCTCTTTCTCGAGGAAATTGACGAGCATTTGCTCCCTGTGATTTCTACTCCCAAATCCGTGTGGTCCTAGAGTCGATTCACTGCAGGTCTGTACTCCCACTTTGGCGTTAAAGTCTCCTATGACAACGTTGTAGTGAGCCTTAGTGGTGGTATGTAAGGCTCTGGAGATGTCTTCGTACATACTTTCCACCTTTTCATCCAAGTGTGCTGAGGTCGGTGCGTAGACCTGAATAACCTTGAGGCTGTACCTCTTGGTTAACCTTATTATAAGGTACGCAACTCTGGTCGACACACTGGAGATTTCTACAACGTTGTCACTGAGAGCCTTGTTGACCAGAAACCCGACGCCACCTTGGGATGGCTGGTCACCTTCTCTGTAATACATAAGATGGCCTGATTCTAGAGTTATGGTGTCCTCTCCCTGTCTTCGGACTTCACATAACCCCAGAATGTGCCATCTTATGTGTCCCAGCTCTTCCTCCAGCTGCGTCAGATGCTCATCCAGCCGAATCGTGCGTCCATTAAACGTAGCGAGGGTCAGTTTCTTTTGGCGGCCTACCGTAACCCGGGGATTCTTAGCACCCCCTGCCCTGCCGTTACCATGACCGCCGCCGTGGTCAGGAATAGCAGGGCGGCCGGGAACTGGGGGCCGCGGCTTCTTGTGACTTTCCATGATGGGTGGGGGGATGCCCTAATCGCCACGCTGGGCAGGCGTGTTGGCGATCGCAGGACGTAGCTTCTCGCACCGGTGACGCTGCTGCCCGTCACCGGCCTGTAGTATTTAGCTACGCCATCATTTTGAAACGGTTATACCGCCATTTGTCGGTCGCCAGAGCCTCGTTGGTTTGTCAGCAGGATGCACCACGGGCAGGTGAGGTTGGCTGGGAGCACTGAGGTGGTATTTGTTCTCCCTTACATCCCTGTTCTCCCTTACATCCCGTTTAATTATTATTTTGTTATAATTGACGGTGTATCAATATTTTGCACTGCACTGTTGGGCAGAATGTCCGCAGGTTATGAGAAAGCGTCACATCTCATCCCATTATCGTGATCCGACAATAATTTTGTTTCTATCACTAGACTCGCGGAACAATTTACTAGATTTGTCTCTGCTAGTTTCAGTGGACGGTTTCATGCAGTATTGTTGCAAGAGTTCAGAGGATATTAGGATTTAAGCCATTTTTTAATTAAAGGCATATCATTTTATTATACCTTACCAGTAGGCAACAATGCGGCATTAGGTTGATATTATGCTTGTCTGAAACAAGAAGAAGGAAATAACACGAGGCTATTTAAGTCATAATCATAATCTACAAAGCGACATTATCCTTATTTCCAATACTCGCATGATAATTAGCGTAGCGATTGGTGAAATATTTTAATAAGATAGGTGTTGACACAGTAGAAATCGTACATTAAATGATAATGATGAGTCAAGGACTAGGGATGAGGGTACCTAGCTAACATTATCTCCAACATGAGGTAACTGAATATAGATTCCAAAGGCTAGCACCCACCGGAGCCGACAGGGCAGAGCATTATCTCTTGTTATCATTAGATAGGTACGCATTTTATCATCTTTCTACCATTATCCCACTTAAGTGGGGTCGGGGCGACATGTGATTCTCTTCCATTTGGGTCTATCCGCAGTAATTTCCGCATCCACTCCCTTTACATCAATATCTTCCATCCCCACTTTCTTCGGTCTTCCTCTTTCTTATAGCCTTTTATGTCCATTACCATTCTAGTCACGTGGACTTCACTTCTTCTCATAATATGTCCAAACCAGGCTAGTCTATTTCTTCATAACTTTTCTGAAACTGGTGCCTATTTCAGGCTTCCCCTTACATACTCATTCCAATTTTATCCATTCTTGTGACTCCAAACATCCATCTTTACATTTCATTTCCCAAACTTTCATACTATGAGACATACACTTTATTCCTCTATAGTTATTACAAACTATCACCTTTATTCTTGAAAATAGGCACCAGTGAACTGTTGCCCCATTCCTCAAGGATATTCTCCTCTTGTAACAACTTGTTGAAGAATAAAGTCAGTCACATGCATCCATCCAATTTCAAAAACTTCCATACTTCCTCGAGTATTCCATCTGGTCTTCCCGCCTTATTATTTTTCATGCTTTGCAGTTGCACTGCCTTCCGAACTTAGTCAAGAGAGATTAGTTACGTACAGATTTACGGTGTTAAATTTTAAATGTCCTGCTCCACTGTCAGCCGCCGATGTGTTCTGGCGCTAGCCATAAGTCATACTTACATACAATTTTGAGACATTGAACAAGACTGCAACTTCCAACCTGAATGCCAAGCAATTGGGATTTTTGGAATTATTTCTGTCTACCTACAAAGTTTGGTTCACTGTTGAATATTGACATCCACATATCAATAGCAATCCAATCTTGTTACGAATATGATTGTCACACGATTACCCCCACGGATTACCCCTCATTTTCTCCGATGTGTTTTCTCTCGCTCACACACTCATCCATTGTTGTTCCATTAAGTGTTCTGTCTCGCTTACACTCTCATTGAAATATTGAGGTGCGTTGCAGGTCATTATAGAAATGGCGACAATCAAAGTTAATGCATTCCATGGTATGTGTCGTGAGTGATTTTGCAAGGTAATTGTTTCATCAATCATCAATCATAACATAACGTAATGTGTTTAGGATTGCTTTTCAGTCTAATGCTTCGATATGGGGAATGTTGTGCCTTAGTATCATAGATTAATATTAGTAAGTATTATGTTAACCGACTTCAAACAATGTAAGGAGGAAATTCTCAATCCGGATATTTATATATTATACTAGACGTGCCCCGCGGCTTCGCCCGCATTAAAAACTTCTTTTGTTTACTTAAAACTTTTCTTTTTTAAAAACGATTCTATCATTAAATACATCACATACGAATTAGCCAAATCGGTTCACCCGTTTTCATGTTATCGCGTGACTAAGGCAATTCGGGATTAATATTTATAAAAACCGAAAACCCAAATTTTCAGACTTTGTTACCTACCCCAATACAAAAAATCCTACAAAACGTACTTTATCTCATCTTATTTCGCCATACAAACTTTGAATCCCCGTTCCGTATCCGGGAGGAATTTTTAGAAAATCCTTTCTGAGCGGATACCAACGTCGTAATAATTATCTGCATTCTAAATTTCAAATTCAAATTTCAAATTTCAGCGCAATCCGAAACAATATTGATTTTTAGACTTTGTTACCCCAGTTTATCCTCTTAGGGTGGCATTTTGAAAAAGTCTGAAACTCGTATTTACTTATTTATTTACAGAAGTACATGTTGTGTTGTGAAAAGTGTGTGAAATGTTGAATAAAATGAGTATCCAAACTTTGAACCCCCGCTTTATTCCCTTGAAGAGTGAATTTTGAAAAATTCTTTCTTAGCGGATACCTATGTCAAAATAACTATCTGCATGCCAAATTTCAGCGCAATCCAAAACAATATTGATTTCACACTTTGTTACCACATTTCACCCTCTTAAGGGTGTAATTAATAAAAAACATGAAACACGTATTTTCCTAATTGTTTTACTGGAGCACTTGTATGAAGTTTTGAATAGAAAATACTATCTAATCTTGTTTCTCCATACAAACTTTGAACCCCCGTTTCATCCCTTTCAGGGGTGAATTTTGGAAAATCCTTTCTCAGAGGGAACTAAAGTCGTAATAACTATCTGCATGACAACTTTCAGCGCAATCCGAAACAATATTGATTTTCACATTTTGTTACCCCATTTCACCCTCTTAGGAGTTTAATTTAAAAAAAAACCTGAAACTCGCATTTACTTATTTTGTTACTGAAGCACTTGTGTGAAGTTTTGGATAGAAAAGACTATCTAATCTTGTTTCTCCATACAAACTTTGAACCCCCATTTCATCCCCTTCAGGGGTGAATTTTGAAAAATCCTTTTTCAGAGGTAACTAACGTTGTAATAACTATCTGCATGCCAAATTTCAGCGCGATCCGAAAAAATATTGATTTTCACACTTTGTTACCCCATTTCACCCTCTTAGGGGTGGAATTAAAAAAAAACCTGAAACACGTATTTACTTATTTTTGTACTGAAGCACTTGTGTGAAGTTTCGGATAGAAAAGACTAAGAAAGCTAGACTAGAAAGGTTCTTAAAAGACACTCACATCCAACACGTCAACTTAGCGAGCATTCCAGATACAAACCAGCCAGACAAGAGTTGCCTAAGATAAAGACCGTGTTCGCCACACGCCTAGCACCATATGTGCATATTTTCACATTTAATGCCGTAAGCAGAGAGTTGGAAACCCGAGACTCCAATTTTTGGGAAGCAAAATGCAAAATAAAGCGCTGGTTGCAATCCCTGACTTATGAGGAAACAGAAAGACTTGTGAAAGTCATTGATAAGTAATTTGTTGAAACTAGCGCAAAATAAATGAATGTATATCAGCTACGAGTACAAACAAACTATCACACATACATGAACAAACACACACACACACAAACACACACAAACACACACACGCACACACACACACACACACACACACACACACACACACAGTTTATTATTGTTTGTAATTAATATAATACGGAATTCAGTCATCCATTCAAAGTTATTATACATTAATAACTTAACTGATAATTATATTGGAATATTCATTTTAAATTCATTGCTAATAATTATTTACCTAAAACAATTCAATAAATAGTTTTAGGAATTAAGTTTAAAGATTAATGAAATAAGGATCTAACCTAGTTAAACACAACAGCATGTGTATAGGTAATAATTAAAGTATTGTAAATTTGATTCTACAATTTTATAATCTATAGAGAATATTATGTTTATAGTACAGTGTTCCTGTTCTAATTATTTTAAATAGTAATCTATAATTTATTGAAATGCTATTATAAGTAACCTAATTTAATTACGATAAATAGTATCTGATTCTATATACAACATTGATAGTACTGATTTGAAATAAAGAAACTTAAGGTATTCTAACTAAAAACAAGGCGTAAACGCTAACTAATGATAGTTAATAATTATAATACCCAAAATAATAATAATTATAACAAATATAAACGCATCTACAAATATGAGTTTTCTGGATTTTTTCTGCAAACAAAATGTGATAGACAAACCAGATACACAACATATTTTTATTATGGCGTAATTAACAAACAGCAAATGAAGATTGCTAGATGTATTATGAAACGATACAATATTCTCGATTCGTAATGTACATAACCAGCGCAGAAACCTTTTTGATTTAACCCGAGATGCAGGGCGTCCAAGATACAGGCCTAGCCTAGTTTGGAGCCCACCGAAAACAATTAGTGGTTCATAGTAAAGCACTGTAATGTAATTATTTTATAATTAATTAAGATAATTAAGCTAACCAATTTATTATAATCACGAATAATCTGTATGCATGATGCATGGAAATAAAAATTCATTTCATTTCATTTCATTTCATTTCATTTCATTTCATTTCATTTCATTTGTTTCTCCATACAAACTTTGAACCCCCTTTTCATCCCCTTAAGGGGTGAATTTTGGAAAATCCTTTCTTAGTACACCCCTACGTACTAAGACAAATATACCCTCTAAATTTCAAGTCTCTACGACCAGCGGTTTAGGCTGTGCGTTGTCTGTCAGTCAGTCAGTCAGTCAGGCAGTCAGCATGTCAGGACAAAGATTCTTATAGTATTAGAAGATGGTTGAAATAACTTACCTAAAGTGAATTTTAATCGGAATTACACCCATTTTTTAAAAGTGTCTCAATTAGATTCTATATCAATATTAACCCTGCTTGAGTCCTTTAATTTATTGAGCTGAGTCTCACATGCCATGCAAAAAAACGAGTTAAAAACATTTGTTAGATTAAACGTTAAAAGCTGTAAATCTAATCAACAATAATAAAATTCTAAAATAAATTCTCCCATATCAATATCGAATATCAACAAAAACAAAATGAAACCCGTATTATTAATTCTATTTGTTCTTACCGTCCAATCAGAATGGTATTACAAATCAACCTCCCATGGCACTAGTTATTAAACATTACATTCTAAGCGCGAGTTATACAGACAATTTAGTAGAACAAATTATAAACTTGTGGTCTAAGTGATAGAAAGTTGCTATAATATTATTTCATTTTATTTTTTTAAGGGATTCATTGCCCTCAGAAAAATACCGTGGGAACGAAAAAATGTGCACGTCCTCATTGTATTTTTTTCTAAACCCTTGTCATCTTCCGTGGGTTCATGTTTTTTTATGATATAGAGTGGTAAACAAGCTATGTGTAATAAATGTGGAAACTGTAAATATTATGTTTATTTGTAAAGCGTATTACGAGGTTTGTGATTATAAAAGCAATGCATTATAACTGCAAGATAAATGAACGCTATAATCTTTAAAAAAACTACAATTACCATTAAACCAGTAAACTACTAACGTGATAAGGTCGAATTTAATCTATAAATAACTATTGTCGATCTTAGCTTAGCGCATGTTTTATAATAAAGTATTCCTTAATAGTTCTGTTTGCCTGCACGTATATCAGACAAAACAAAATACTAATATACTTGTACTATTATTTATTCTGTGATAGTAACACAAAGGCAATCAAAGAAATATTAATAATATATCTGTGAAGGCAATATATGAAGCAAAAGGTTTATGACGTAATCGAAGGCCTGGTAGTCTCTACAGCCTACGAACTTATATTTTATTCGTAGTCTACAGCCAATCGCCGATCTCTTGTACCAAACGCCACGAAGACGCGTACGAAAACTCAGCGGGGCGCGATCCCTGACAGTAACAGACATACGGTTAACCTTTAGATTGAGACGTGAACCATCGTATAATGGCCGAGTATCTTATGAGAATTCGTGACAATAGTGTTTTGCTTCTCCAGGGGTCAGAGAGTTGCAGATTGTTCAGAACAGGTTAACGTCTGAGAATTCATATGTGAGTCTGATGATTTGTAGCTGTCATGTTGTGATGTGATATATTCAAATGTATTCCATTCCGTCTTACTACTGGTATTTGACTGTCCTGCCAAAAGGAAAGTAACAATATATCCGGTGGTCGATGTCAGAGCATTTACCTATTGAAATAAAATTATGTGGTAATTTTTCGATAAAATTGACGAAATCTCAGGAAAGTCAGTCAAACTATTTGACTTTGAAGAGGTCACAAACTTTCGAATAAAAGAAGAATTTTAAAATTCGGTCCACAATATCGACATCGGTGAACACCTATAAAAATACAAACTGTGGAACAAAGAACCTCCTCTTTTTTTAAGTTTAAATGTAGGCAATTAGCGTAAAAATCCTCATAAAAGCTTTCGTATTAGGAAGTCGGCAACAACTTGTCACCCACTTTATCGAGATCGCGTAAACTTGTAGGTTTATACAATTTCACGGCAACTGATTAAATTCTGAAATTACCTACTTTGTCAATAATTACCGCCGTCGGGATCTGGTTTTCAACAAAGGTAGAAAAGAAAGTCCGAAAACGTTACTTTGTCTTACTTTTCATAATAATTTCTTCTTTAATTCTCGCCATTAAGGGCCTCACCAGATAACGCAACCTGTAATTTTGAACAATGTTCGCAATAACGGTCTTGTAATTGGCAATACCTTAAAACAGAGGCATTAAATTAGGCCACATAACAAACGGGTTCTTTAAAATAAAGCAGCACGCAAACAATAAGACACGATCTGTTCAGTTCCGGAATGTCACACCTGAGCAATTAAACTGACTGCATGATCTCGCCGGGGTTGAACACAAAGTAATATTTTAGTAACGTTACATATACACTATTATCTATGACATCATCACTATGCTATCATTATCGAAATAAATGAATAGTAGGTGGCTTAGTCTGTGGAAACAGAATTACAGATTTTTCCAAAGTAGTTGGGAACTTGATAGGCTCTGTCAAACCAATAGACCTTTCAGGTCTGATAGAGCTTCTGATAGAGCTCTGATTGAGCTTCATGGCTTTAACATAAGACAATTAGTGAAGTGAACTTTCTAGAAATAATTTAAGATCGTTTACATAACTAAAAAAATCTACTTCAAATACCGTACTATATAGTAATTTTCAGTACCTACCAAGTTTGAGGTATTTATCTCCATATATCTTGAGATACTCATAATATCTGAATAAAATCACAATGAAACCAAACGGAAAGTATTCTATCAAATAAAAATGTTTTCAACTTAATCAATAAATGACGGAGTTCTGACTGTTTTGAGGTAGCAAATATAAAAATTTAAAAAAAAAACAATCGAAGTGACTCTTCCTTCCATTGAAAATATTCTAGTTCAGTTTAGTTAGTTCCTTCATTACGTTAAAGGTCCTCTGAAGATTTTTCAGTCTTTTTCTGAAGTATTTTATTTGATATGTGTTTGGCGTATTGGCGTGTTGTTCAGCTCGAATGTATTTCAAATAAACCGCCACATTTACAAATATTTATTCTAAAAAGCTGATGATATGTTCACATTTTTTTATATAGATTCAATTATTAAAATACTATTCCAACTGATTGCTAATGATCATTTAGCTGTAGTTAAATACATTGTTAAGGTGTATCCATTTAAGAAACAAAAAAAAGGTGATTTTGAAGGTATGACCCAAATTATTAGACCGGCTCGAAAAATAAATCATCTTTTGAAAGTATTTATGAAGCTATACAATCTGGTGGTCATTTAGGGCTCTATCCAGATCCGAGCTACGCTATACTAAACTAAAGTATTATGGCAGCGATTTTCGATATATATACTGGTTATCTTCGCACTTCGGAAGTATGAAATTAATTCTTGATTTTTGGGTTTTAGTTTGGTTATATCATTGTAATTGTAATACACCTATGGTATGTGACCAGTAAAGGTACGGCCACACCGCGGCGTCCTGCGATTTGCGGGCAATCAGTACTTTTCAATTGTTTTCTGATTGCGTTTGGTGTGAACCAGTCAGTACAAATACTACTGCGCTATCTGATTGCCGCCTAGATCGCGCACGCAGGACGCTGTGTGTCCGTACCTTTAGTAATATACATTTTTTTTAATTTTTTAAATGTCATATAGGCTGGCGTTTGACTACTATCTCACCTGTTGGTAAGTGATGATGCGGTCGAAGATGGTAAGCATGCTAGGCCTAGAATGGGAACTGGCCCTCAATGATAGCTGCCGGAACACATTAGATGTTTTGGCGACAGATTTTCTAACTTGAGGGTGGTAGCTGGCTAGGCGGACACTAGATAGTGTCCTACTACCATGCGGGGGTTGTTGGTTTCTTAACGATGTTTTTCCTTCACCGGAGAGCCACTGTGAAAAGCGCACATAAATTTATATACTACTAGCTGTTACCCGCGGCTTCGCCCGCGATATTTGAGTCTTTATGACCTTTGAGGTCAAGATCAATGATCTGTTAGACCAAGGTCTATATATCTTCTGTAATAAACGCTAACTATGTTGATGGTTATGCTAAGTTGTAACTAAATAGAAGTATGACCCATTCTGATCTAAAAAGGTAGTAAACAGTAACGTTTAAACGCAAACAAATCTAAAATATGACTCCCAAAGTAAATAAAACGTAAATAAAACATTATAGATCACCATAAGTTCGAATTCGATATCATATGTTGTTAAAGTCTTGATCATTATGGTTAGGTATATCAAGTTGTGCTGTTTAAGTGTTCGACTCAGTCTGATGCATGAGGCTGGTAAAACACAAATGTTCCTAAGGTATTTCCTACAAATGCGGGAGCGCAGCGATCGCGAATATTTTTACGTCTTTTTATGACCCTGAATGTTTCATGACCTAATAATCAGATCACTATAGACGACTCTAAGATCGAACTCGATATCCTCTGTTGTTAAAGTCATCGATCATTATGGTTAAGGTATACAAAAATAAGCTCTTTATATGTGTGACATAGCCTGAACCTTGTATCTGTTATTAAAACACAAAAGTTTCTGAAATCTTTTCCAAGAAGTACATAAAGCGAATGGTTGCGCAAACGCAGCGAACGAAAACTTTTATGACTTTTTATGGCCCTGTCAGTTTTTTTAACTAAATATAAAGTCACTTTAGACGACTCTAAGGTCGAAATGGATATCTTCTATAGTAAAAGTAAGTTATCATTATGATTACGCAGTTTTGTTGTTTAAATGTTTTACTCAGTCTGATGCATGAAGCTGTTTAAACACAAAGTTCATGAAAAAATCTTATAAAGAAGGTAAGGTGAATGGCTGCGTGAGCGTAGCGAGCGCTACTATTGCGCGAACGAAGCGAGCGCGAAAAATTTTTTAAGACTTTATATGACCCTCACAGTTTTATGACCTAATAATCAAGTCATTATAGATAACTCTTAGGTGAACTCGATATCATCTGTTGTTAAAGTCTTTAATCAATATGGTTAGGTATATCAAGTTTTGCTGTTGAGGTGTTCGACTCAGTCTGATTCATGAGGCTGTTAAAACACAAAAGTTCATGAAATATTTCGTACAAAGAAGATAAGGTGAATGGCTGCGCGAGCGTAGCGAGCGCTACTATTGCGCGAGCGAAGCGAGCGCGAAATTTTTTTACGACTTTTTATGACCCTGACAATTTTATGACCTTATAATCAAGTCATTATAGATAACCCTAAAGCTAAACTCGATATCATCTGTTGTTAAAGTCTTTAATCATTATGGTTATGTATATCAAGTTTTGTTATTTAATTGTTAGAATCAGTCTGATGCATGAGGCTGTTAAAATACAAAAGTGTAATATTTCTTACAAAGAAGATAAGGTGAATGGCTGCGCGAGCGCAGCGAGCGCTTCTAATGGGCGAGCGAAGCGAGCGCGAAATGTTTTTACAACTTTTTATGACCCTGACAGTTTTATGACCTTATAATCAAGTCATTATAGATAAATCCTAAGGTCGAACTCGATATCATCTGTTGTTAAAATCTTTAATCAATATGGTTAGGTATATTGCCTGAAATAAATTGATTTATTATTCATGTATTTATTTACTTTTCTTAAATTTAGGTTTTTTATAATATTCCATATAAAAATAATAAAGAAAATAACTATAAAAACATAATTAATCTAAAAAACCTAAATCTAGGATGCCGCCGGCAGCGGGGCAGGACCCAAACTACCGGTGGTTAGGGCTGCAGAGAGAGGAACCTCCTGACGATGCGTGCCGTGTCAAGAATTATTATTATTATATCAAGTTGTGCTGCTTAAGTGTTCGACTCAGTTTGATGCATGAGGCTGGTCAAACACAAATGTTCCTAAAGTATTTCTTACAAATTAGATAAGGCGAATGGTTGCAAACGCAGTAAGTGCGAATTTTTTTTACGACTTCTTATGACCCTGACAGTTTTATGACCTATGTATAATCAAATCACTATAGACTATTCTAAGATCGAATTTGATATCCTCTGTTGTTAAAGTGTGTTGAGGAATACAAAGTTGTGCTGTTTAATGTTAAATGTTGGACTCAGCCTGATGCATGAAGCTTTTAAAAACCAAAATTCCTGAAATATTTCCTAAAACAAATATATTCCTTTATAAGACGAATGGTCACGCGAGCGCAGCGGGTGAAAATTTTTATGACTTTTTATGACGCTGACAGTTTTATGACCTAATAATTAAGTCACCCTAAGGTTTCACTCGATATCCTCTGTTGATAAATTCTTAAATCATTATGGTTAGGTATATAAACTTGCGCAGTTTAAGTGTTTGTCTCAGTTTGATGCATGAGGCTGTTAAAACACAAAAGTTCCTGAACTATCTTCCACAAATTAGATAGGCGAATAGTTGCGCGAACGCAGCGAGCGAAAACATTTTATTTCTTTTTATGACCCTGAAAGTTTTATGACCTAATAATCAAATCACTGTAGACGACTCTAAGATTGAACTCAATATCCTGTGTAGTTAATGTTATTTATCATTATGGTTAGGTATACAAAGTTGTGCTGTTTAAATTTATGACTCAGTTCGATGCACAAGGCTGATAAAACAATAACGTTAATATTTCCTAAAAAGTTCTATTGACTATCTTTGTACAAAATCACAGTTGATTCGTTCAATTCGTTTAGATGATATGACGTCACACATTAACAAAGTTCAATAAAAAAAATTTGGACATCCAGAGTCGATTGTCAAAAAAACGTATTTTATGTCCTACATTGTCCCATTTTCCATCTTTGCACAAAATTTCAGCTGATTCGGTCAAGCCATTTATTTATTCGAGAAGATATCTTATATTTACAAAATTTAATTAAAAATATCTGGACCCCCTGACTCGACAGCTAGAAAAAAGTATCTTATATCCTATTCTGCCCTATGAACTGTCTTTGTAAAAAAATCAGATAAATCGGTAAAGCCGTTTGACCCTGAAGGAGTCCCAAACAAACAAATAAACAATCTGACTTTCGCTTTTATAATATTGGTGTTAATTGGTGTTGATTTTTTTGCAGAAGTAATTTTTTGAAGTTTCGAATAAAGATCTAATCTTGTTTCTCCATACAAACTTTCAACCCCTGTTTCATCCCCTTTAGGGGTGTATTTAGAAAATCCTTTCTAAGCGCACACCTTCGTCGTAATTACTATCTGCACGCTAAATTTCAGCAAAATCTGAAACAATATTGATTTTCAGACTTTGTTACCCCATTTTACCTCTTAGGGGTGGAATTAAAAAATAACCATAAACACCTATTTACTTCCAGAAGTACTTTTGTGAAGTTACAAATAAATAAGACTAATCGTATCTTCTAAACTTTTAACCCCCGTTTCATCTCCAGAAGGGACGAATTTTAAAATATGTTTTCTTACCGGATACCTACGCTATAATACCTACCTGCACGCGAAATTTCAGCAAAATCCGAAACAATATTGATTTTTAGACTTTGTAATCCCACTTTACCCTCTTAAGGGTGGCATTTAAAAAAAATCTGAAACACATATTTCATTATTTGTTTACAGAAGTACTTGCGTGAAGTTTCGAATTAAATAAACTATCTCATTTTGTTTTTCCATATAAACTATGAGGCCTGTTTCATCTCCTTAAGGGGAGAATTTTGAAAAATCCTTTTTTAGCGGTAACCTACCTCATAATATACCTATATGCATGCTCAATTTCAGCGCAATCTGAACAATATCGATTATCCGACTTTGTTATCCCGTTTCACCCTCTTAGGGGTGGAATTTCAAAAAAGCCTGAAACACATATTTTTCGAATAAAATAGACAAATTAATTTCTTTTCTCCGTACAAACTTTGAACCCCTGGTTCATCCCCTTAAGGGGTTAATTTTGAAAAATACATTCTTAGCGGATACCTACGTCATTATAACTATCTGCATGCCAAATTTCAGTGCAATCCGTTTAGTGGTTTGAGCTGTGCGTTGATAGATCAGTCAGTCAGTCAGTCAGTCAGTAACGTTTGCCTTTTATATATACAGAAGACTAAAATAGTACTAGAATAATAATGTTAAATACTACTAGAAGTGCCCTGTTACTTCAATCAGCTAAAACTTTCTTTCACTTAACCCCGTCATGTATAGACAAAAATCATTGATACTTCAAAATTATTTATTTTATTTTTTAGCTTATTTCGAAATGGTCTCATTTTTGTATAGATCTGATGAATACCTCCAGAGATATGAAGATCGCCTCAAACTAGGTACTGAAAATGACTGGCGCAGCATTTGAAGTCGAATTTTTATGTTTTTAAATCTGATTGCCTGAACAAAGTAACGTTTTTCTTTAAACTGATTAGGTTTTTCAAGATCTATAAGTCTAAGATCTGTAAGCAGTATTCGTTTTTTAGATACTTATTTATATCTTCCCTCTTTTACTTACTATCTTAGCATCTATGTGGGACACAATCACAACAGCGCAGTGGCGGCAGGTGGTGTTAATTTAAAGCTCAAAATGTGAAGCGCAGACGCAGGTACAATTTGTAAAGCGATTGGCTCTCCTTGGCTTATTGTTTTGAAATTGTTGCAATATATCACGCATTATCTTTTACTTTTAAATGAAGTAAGTATTACTATTATTATGTTTGATTAGATACTAGCATCGAATTATTACCTAGATACTATAGTTCTAGTTTTTAGCTTGATTTTTTCTTGTGTATATACACAATTCCTATCTATATCTATATAGATAGGAATACACAATTCCTATCTATATCTATATAGATAGGAATAAATTCAACCACAATAATTTAATATAATATTAATTTATTATCATATTATTCCGATCTCTGCGCGTAATCCTAAAGTTTAATGAGAAGATTATAGAACATTTAGTGAAATATGAACAAAAGATAGATGTAAGTACCTACACTGAGACTATCTATAATATCAGATCTTCCCGCTGAGTTATTGATCAATTCCATTCTGAAATGTAATTAGCACATAAAAATATTGCTGTATACATATGTCAACGCTCTCCTTTTACTACATTTTGGTATATAATAGCAATTTACTCTCGGATTTATTAGGTATATTTCATCCCAATCACAACCACAACACACAACCACAATCCCAACTAATAACTAGTTAGGAAAAATGGAACTCAATAAAGCATTTTGTTCCAATCGGATCAACTATAACTAGTAGTAAATTAATACAACTAATATAACTAATAAAACTAGAAGTAGTAAATAGTCGGTCAGATAATTATATTGGTTTTGATAAGGAGAGTAGCTGTCAAAACACCTAATAGATGTCTCCCAAGACCAAAGAGCGGGCGCTTACCTCGCATAAGTTTCGCCATTTAAAGAGGTAATGTTGCCAGCTTTTTGAGTACTCTACCTGCAGACAGCCTTATACATTCTTTTTATTTGTAGTTTGTAAATATACAGCTAGGAATAAAAACATATATATTGGTGATATTTTATTACTAGGTAACTGACAATAAATATAGCTTCATATCTCAAATGCGTAGCCATGGCTGTCGATTTGTTCAATCGGCTCATAAACAACAATTTAATTGTTAACGCACAAACAAACGAGGCAACAAAGGACGGGATTTGTGAACACTTGATGTTTCTTCTTCTTTTTTCAGTATCACACCCATTTGCATACAACGCGGAGAATGTAGATTTGATAATATTTAGACCAGCCCAGGTGATTTGTGCTTTTTTAATTAAACTATTATTTATTTTATTACACACTAAGTCACATCATAACATAAGAAGCAAAATGCTTGCCTGATGAGAAACAGTGATGTCTGCTTATAACTTATTTATTTTTATTCATTTCAGAACAGAATTAATAATATACAAGACATATAATTTATGTAGTCTTAATTGGTAAATGAAAGGACAATAACAACTACGAAGTTACTGTGGTACGCAAAACTCTGGTTTGCTTGAATTTCTCACATCTCTGAACCATATTGTAGTGGTTTTTATAACGTATAGGCTAGCATTTGACCACTATCTCACCTGTTGGTTGGTAAGTGATGATGCGGTCAAAGATGGTAGCAGTCTAGGGCCTAGTATGGGAACTGTCTTTCAAGGACAGCTGCCGGAACACATTAGATGTTTGACGACAGATTTTCTAACTTGAGGATTGTCACTGGCCAGGCGGACACAAAATAGTTTTCTACCATTATGCATATATACATAATGTTTTTTGTCATTTTTTTTCCTATACCTGCTGATTAGTTTAACATGAGCAAAAATATACATAATAGTGCCCTGTCTTTATGTTCTTTTACCTCGATATTGATTTAAGTATGGTGAGAGTTGATGAGTGCTGTTGCGGTTTTGAGTTGTTGCGGTCCTTGTTACCGTTGTTTATGGCGACTAAAACAAACATGAATGTGATGAGAAACGAGTGGTCTGATCGTTGTGATTTGTACTAATTGTAAGTACTGTAGTAAGTTAAAAGGTACACACACAATATATCTTAATTCAGTAAGCGTAAGCCGTTTAAATTCATGATTAGCTAGTTGCATTACCCGTTTTTCACGTTGTAAAAGGTAGCCTGTGTGATATTTGATATACTTTGATTTATTGTGGTGAGTCCTAGTAGTTCTTTGAAAACAGTACACCTCGCGTGCTCTTATAACCGTGGAATAACCGAACCGCCACTTTTCCTTTTCCCTGGCTTAACAAAGCCATTTTAGAGTTTGGGATATAAGTTTTAGCGATTACTCGCGTTCCTTTGGTTGCAACATTTTGTGTAGAATGAAGTCCGTAGTGTGTCTTTCCAATTTGACTGAAATCCGTCGACAAATAATGCTACAGTATACTTATCTCCTTTCCTTCTCCATTTTCCCCCCTAATCATAGAATAAATAATAGTATAACCCCGATTAAAAAAAACGACATCGACAAAAATTCTTAAATAAATCAAGAAATACGTGTGCCAATTTTCGTCAAAATCGGTTGGAAAATGCGACCTGTAGGCGATAACAGACAAACTGACAAACAGACATCCGTACCGTACAAAAGCATTTTTGGCCAATCTCGAACTAATAAGCTTCGCTCGCTTCGCACGCTCTGTCAATAAAACATGTCATAAGAAGTTTGAGAATTATGATTGGAGTGACTCTGATGGATAAGGTGGAGAACAGCGTTATAAGGGAATGTTGTGGTGTGGTAGATGATGTAGTGACAAAGATAGAGAAAGAGATGCTTAGATGGTTTGGAGATCTAGAGAGGATGGATGAAGATAGATTGACGAAACAAATTTATGAGACGAGTGTGAATGGGACCTAGGCGAACGACCAGATGGGAGACGTTTTAAAGAAAGGCCAAGTACCTATAACCGGCCAGCATGTATGAAGGCGTTCAGGAAAGTGGAAGAAGCGACAGAGGTATGTCAGGATTGTAGTATGTGGAAAGAAGTAGTCTGCCTACCCCAACGGGAAAAAGATGTGATTGTATGTATGCATAATTTAATCGAGTTCTGATAAGTATCTCCAGAGATATGGAGATAAATATCTCAAACTTAGTTCTAAAACTGACTAACGCAGCATTTGAAGTATTTATTTATTTATTTTGTAAACGATCTTAAATTATTTTCCTTAATTGCCTCATTTCAATTATTTGTGGCCTAATAAACGTCTTATAAACTGAGGTTACGTATATTTCATTTGTTATTTATTATAATAATTTGTTATTAATTTTAGTTCGTGATTTCAGCCTATAAATCTGTGCCTAGGCGTTGCTGAACAGGTGTAGTCGATTTAAGTCTATGAAATATAGATATCGCCTAGGATACCTAGTTCTAAGGTGTTTTGTTTTAACAAGTGTTCTAGTTTATGATGTATCTATGTATTTGAGTTAATAATTCTATAGTTCATTTCGTTTAGTATTTTTGGCTTGGCAAGTAAATTCATTTTAGTCACCACAGACGTAGGACTATTATCTTTTCTGTGCCACCGAGTCGAGCAATTCTGAAAGCAAAAAAAATAAAATTAAATAAGTAAGTCAACTAAATAAGTCATAATTAAAAAATATTTTTTATAAACAAGTTTTTACGTATTCCACCAGACCAGAGTTAATTTATACAAATCCAGCTAGCCCAAATCGGGTTTATTATGTGAAGTTTAGAGGTTCCTAAGGCCACCATCTACTCCATCATCAGACGAGATCGATAGGTAAATAAAATCTTGTTTAAAATAAACAATAGTTTAAAAAAACTAAAAAACACGCTTTTTATAGAAAACCGAACTAAAAAATAGAAAATAAATTTTAATAAATTTAAATTAAGAATAGTGTTAAAAACTTCAATAAATAGAAATTAATAATAGTGTCAATAAAAAAAAAATATTAAAAAAAAAGCATGAGGTGCATGGTGTCAATAGTTATAAATATTTTATTGACAGATATGAGTAGAGTGATTATCATTTTGATAATATCTTAAAAGCACCCCACGCTTCTTTTAAAATATTTTTTTTTTATTCACACTATTATTAATTTATATTTATTGAAATTTTTAACACTATTCTTAATTTAAATTTATTAAAATTTATTTTCTATTTTTGAGTTCGGTTTTCTATAAAAAGCGTGTTTTTAGTTTTTTTTAACTATTATTTATTTTTTACTTTTTAGTAGAAAAATTGAATAATTTTTTATCAAATTAGTGTATTGTCATCGGTCCTCGATAAATCTACAAAGTTTGAACGAAATCTGGCCGTTTAAAGTGGGTCAAAATCGCGCCCAAAGAAGTCGGTTACAAACATACAAACATACAGGTGAAGCTAATAAAAAGCTAATAAAAAAACAGGATCAAGCAGGAGCCTTCAATATGGATGAAGTAGTTTGAGAAAGTCTGTGACTAGAATTCTTGTTTTTTTTTTTAATCTAACACAAACAGATTCTATATGATACTGTATTTTCATTTACCATTTGGTGAGATAGTGGTCTAGTAGGTACTCGTCTGTCTCAATATAACAAAATAAACCAGCCAAGTGCAAGTAGAACTCGCACACGAAGTGTTCCGTATTAGTGTACAAATTTATAATATATTATAAGAACAAGCAAAAAATGCTAAAAAATACGTTTCTGGTATTAACCCCAGTCCCCACTCCACTCCACATTTAATAACATTTTTAAATGTGTTTTCATAGCAACCAGAGTAATACAAACTTTGTGGCAATTTGAAACGTAAAGTGTCTACTACGGTTCATAATTAATTCACACGTTTCTTATAATGAGGAGCCTTTTAATTTTTAACTTATTTTACTTTATTCTTATTGTTTGTTGTTATAACGGCAAAAGTAATGCATACTTTGTACAAATTTTAAGACAACTTATTACGTCAACCACGAAAGTACTAGGGTACTGTTGGGTTTCGTACCCAAATGTTGATTTGGGTACGAAACCCTAAAAACAAATGTGAAATCTTCGCAAATATTTATTTCCCCCTACACATTGTCTACACAAAGGCTAGAAATTATCACACACTTAAACTAAAGGCTGTAAATAAGCAAGAAATTTTCACTATTCTTTGGGCTGTTCTTTTGAGGTCTTTCGACCTCTTTGCTAGTGAAGTATGTGACAAAGCACTTAAATTGAATGACCATGTCTTTCGTTAGTCATTATTGTTTTAGACTGGTTTTAGAGAGCTTTGGGTACTTAAAGTCGACGATAGGATATGAAAATTGACGTCAAGCTTTTCATGGTTTTGTATTGTGAAGCAAAATCAAATTGGTATTTTAGAATTTCAAAACATACTAGCGAACTCGACAGACGTTGTCCTGCCCGATCGCAACGCCATCTGCCGGGTCTAAAAAAGTTAAAAGAACCGACATCAAATTTTTATTTTATTTTTTAAAAGATTACTTGCAATACGGGTTGCACATTACTAGTATTCTTGTGTCTGGAGTGGGTTCACGTCAATAGTGCAATGGGTGGGGTGGGGATCGAACTCACGACCTCTCCATTGGGCTATTGCCGCCTTAATGTATAAGGCGGTGGTTAAGGTGAAAAATGCCGGGCTAGTTATTTTCAGTACCAAGTTTGAAGTGTTTATCTCCATATTTCTGGAGATACTCGTCAGATCTCGATGAAATTTAAACAAAAACACCTAGAAAATATTCCTTTCCAAACAAAAGATGAATTTTCAAAATCGGTCCTGGATTCTTTGGGTAATCCGTAAACATACATAAAAAAATATAATATATACAGTGGAACATAGAACGGCCTCCTTTTTTGAAATCGTTTAAAAAATCATCGTAATAGGTCCCAGTCCACCCGTTTGGAATTTTCAGTGAATTAAACACGTTCAAATATACAAAGAAGAATGTATGATACGAGGTAGATATTATATTATGAATGATACCTACAAAATTGGTCTACTCGTACCTACCTACACGAAGATACATAACAACGTAACATACTATTTTGAAAACTTATCTGTTAAGCTTAGCGTTGGCTTGGTGATAATCGATGATGGTGAAGATGGTGAACATGGACGCAATTATAGGCCAAGTATGGTTTGACACTCCAGGGCTGGGGCCTTATTCAGTATGACCAATGAGATAACGTTCCTTAACGCGCCACGTTACGTTATTGAAAAATTGTATTCTGTATGCCACACGATAGGTAAATTATACAAAACACGCGCGTTACACGTCCTCATATGTCACGATATCTCAAAACGCGCTCATAACCTTACCCTACTGCGTTACCGAACTTGAAATTGGCATAGAGAATACCATAACGCGGAGATAACGTAACACGGCAAGGTAAGACTTTAAAATGGTCATACTGAATAAGGCCCCTGAGCTGCCGGAACCCCGGTTATGGCAACAGATTTTTGCTTTATCAAAATCGGCCCATACGTTTGGTCTCTAGACATTCATAAAGGAACAAACAAACGTATAAACTTACTGATAAAAACATTAGAATACCATCCCTACGATCGCGCAGTCGGGTAAGAAGGATACCCGAGGATAACCGAAATAAACTCAAACGTCACATTTCTTCTTAACGAAATTCCCATCTTACCCCTAACCTCCAGCCCTAAATACCGCGATTGTGTGAGTGAGTGCCAATCGGTTTCATTTCCGGCACCCGCCACAATCAACCTGTTTATTCGCTCCTATCAAGGCATTTCCGACAGTGCATCACTTCTGACTTTGCTAAACAGTGCCTGTGTAGGATTACTTAGGTATACTGCTCTATTAATCTACGTCAATAGAACTTGCTTTGCTTTGTATAGCTTGTATCTTTTATTTCTGACATACAAGCACTTGACCGCTATCACACCTGCGGTGTTAGATGTAATCGTGCTATTCCGAGACGAGACGCTGAAAAACTGGCTTTACCAGTTCACAGAGCGCAACTATTCCGTTCCGACCCATCTTCCATTCTGGCTGGCGCCGAAGATCGCGCCGATTGATGATACATATCTGTGTCCAATGGAAGGTTCAAGCTTGGCTGAAGCATACCACCAGTTGTGTTCACCCATTAAGTACTAACTACGGAATATATTACTAAATACCCTACTCTCCTACTATAATGTCATGAATGTAAGTTTCTTACTCTTTTGAGCAAAAACTAGTCCGCGGAATTGGATGAAATCTTGCATACAGATACTTTATAACCTGGATAAACACTAACTACTTTTGCAGTTACTTTTTAACAGAAGTACGCTTATAGAAGCTTAAAGTAAGTTTCACATGTTACGCCATGGTGCGCCAGTCATATTTTACAGTTGCGACATCGAGGGTTTCTCTGAAATTACCTATCAGATCTTATTAAAACCCTACAAAATAAACTGGCTAAGTGCGAGTCGAACTCACACATGTAGGGTTCTGTACCACAGTAGGTACAATATTTAATAAGATAAGATTTTTTTGTGTGGGTCAATTGTTGGAAGCTAAATTAGAACCACTTCCTGTCGTTCGATTAAATTTGGTGTATCATCACCGTCATTATCAGTCTATCATATTCCACTGCTGGATATAAGCCTGTCCAATTGAACACCAATGAGCACGACTTTCGGTTACTCTCATCCAGTTTTTTTCAGCTGCCTTGCGAAGATCATCTTTCCATCTATAGTGTGAGGGTTTCCTACACTAAGTTTGCCGATCCACAGTCTTCACTCATTTTGCGATTTTTCGCACCCCAAAATTTCTGATTGACAACTGAGCATTCATCAGAATTTAACTTTTGTTGGCATTTCAACAGATTTCGTATGAACAATCGATTTCCTTTATTTCCGAAATAGAATTGGCGCAATCATGGGGAAATTGACAATATTTTGTATTGCACGTCTTTCATTGACTTACATTATTGATGAGCATTAGGGTACTTCGAGAGGGGCGGGACTGAATATAATGAAATTGACTGACGTGGGTGTTTTCTTTCACAGCTCTTCCAATATAAACTCTTTTTACGAGTATGACATGTTTTTCATTGGAAACAGAAAGATCAGCATTGGTTCATTGGTTCGATCAGTCTTGAAAAGTCGATGTGATTAGTATTCTTAAGTATAAGATATTTACAGCTGTGATTTCTTAGTAGTAAATACATGTTTTTGTATTATTATTATCACATATCAGAAATTTAAGTTGACGAAATTCGACGAAGCGTCAAATTGATAATTTATGATCGTAAAAAACGAAAACACAGACTTCACATGCCGCGATAGTGAAAATATCCACTAGCCATAATAATGTTATCGAGGTATCAAATTTGTTTATATTATTTATCTCCATATCTCCGGAGATAATTATAAGATCTCGATAAAAATTGAATGGCACCAAACGGGAGGCATAATCTAAAAAAAAAAAGAATTTTTCGATTTGACGGAGTTCTGAGGTAGATAACAAACATAAAAAATAAAACTGGCCAAGTGCGAGTCAGCATCGCGTCTCTTATCGCACAGTTAGGGAGGGTTTCGTACAATACGAAACATAACAGAGTTTCAACCTCATATATTTGATTAATTGATATTACCAAGAATATCGACCCCTCTGGGATGAAACATAGTAAAAGCCAAATGGCGATTTTTTAGTACGGCCAAAAAACGAAAATGGTAAAGTTTATATCTGGTATATCTTTTGATTTATTTAATCTGTAATAAACCACTATAGCTCATTAAGCTTAGGTTTTCGAGTTGTTTGCTAAAAAGAAACTCAAAATAACGTACATTCATTAGTTCCAGAGATGGCATGGCTTTTACTACAAAAATAAAAGTTGTAAATGGCTTCTACGACATTTTTCTTCTACTTGGCGACTGTAACCTTTTTTTTATTAAGTGGTATAAGATGTCACAATTTGTTTTATCAATGAGATTATCGAATTAAAAGACAATTGTAACAAGAAGAAAGTGTAATTTAGTGTAGTAAATGCAAAACCCATTTATGACCAAAATCATATAATTTAAATGTTTTTCATTATATAAAAGTAATATTGTACTTTTTCTGACAAACACTAATAAAATTATCAAACTAAAATCAATATAACCTCTAAACTATGCAAAATAGGCAGTAAATCGAACCTAATAATAAAAAAAAACTAATTTTCTGTTTTATTAAACTACGAGATACAACTGCGCACTGTGCCCACACGAAAACAGGTAAGTATTCAACAAAAACATAGCTTAAAATAAATTGATATCGTAAAGTAATCATCATCATCAGCATATCCCTATCCACTGCTGGACATAGATCTCACCTATGGCACGCCACTGAGCTCGATCTTCAGCTTATTGTTTCCAGCCGCTGCCAGCTAGCTTGCGTATATCATCGCTCCATTTAGCTGGAGGGCGCCCTACACTACATTTGGCGAGACGTGGTCTCCAGTCTGGAACCAATAACTGTTGGAGTAAACTCCAACGTTTATTAGTTCTACGACAGATGTGACCAGCCCACTGCCACTTTAGCTTGCTAATCCATTGAGCTATGTCGATAACTTGGGTTCTCTAATGGATGACTTCATTTTGAATTCGATCCTTCAACAAGACTCCGAGCATAGCCTCCTCCATAGCTCGCTGAGCGACTTGAAATTGGTGAAATAGTTGCACTGTCAGAGTTCACGTCTCGGCCCCGTAAGTTAGAACAGGTGGACGCACTTGTTAAAGACTTTCGCCTTTAGGGTTTGTGACGGCAAGACTCGACGAAGTTGTCCAAATGCTACCCATCTCAGCTGTATCATTCTGCGAGCTTCCTTCTCGAAGTTATTTCTACCCAATTGCAAGATTTGGCTTAGGTAGATAGAAGTATCCGTGAACAATTTCGAGAAGAACTCCATTTAAAGCAGTCAGGTTCGGAATAACATGTTCGTTGAATATGATCTTGGTTTCATCCAAGTTCATACGGAGACCGATGCGTGGAGAAGAATCAGCTAGAGTGATCAGCATGTATTACAAGTCCTGCGCGGTTCCAGCCATGATGATGATATTGTCCGTAAAAATCAAGTGTGAGAGGTGCTCGCCGTTTATATGCCCCATCCTTTCCAATTTAGCGTCTTAAACATATCCTCCAACCACAAAAAATACTGTAAAAAGCGATAATGATCATTTCGGAAGCCATTTAAGGTATGGACAGGATAGGCAGTACTCATCTAGATAGTAAAAAGTATGAACTAATAACTGAGTATAAGACTTTCGGCATCGATAGCGCTTACCAAGACTATAACCGTCTTAAAAGCCGAAACAAACGGACTGTTACTGTCTGCACAAGCAGTGTCCATAAATCAGTCTTAATTCGAAAATGATCAAGATAGAGTCAGTATAAAATTTGTCACTGATAGTGCAGCCACTTTATACATACTCAGGAGACCTACAACAAGATCAAAAGTAGTGGCAAAATGCCACGGTACTCTGTAAACACTGGCAACCGAGTATAACGTTAAGGTAAGATGGACGAAAAGCCTTGCATCATGTGCTAGCAATATCACGGCTGACATACTCGCTACAGAAAGAATGACACAACAGGTAAGCGACGATGTGATGAACCATTGTAGACCGCTAGCAATGGAAGTCAGAGACCTATTACGTTGTCATACCGAAAATGAGCAGCAAAAGTTGTGGGACAGTGTGGACATAACAAGCTGTAAATATACAAAAGCAGCTTTTCCGAATTTAGACGGCAAAGTTACAAACAGACTGCTAATATTACAAAGACGTGATATTCGTATACTACATAGTAGGCCTCAACACGGAATACTGTAATCTAAATTATCACCTCTACATAATTGGCGCCACAGATAGTCGTCCTCTGTGTCAAGGCTGCATACTTGAAAATGAGACCGTGACACATGGGATCTCACAGTGCCCGGTCTTGAATGAGATAAGAGCCACAGCCAAGTTATACGACCGAGACACAGATGAAGAATACCAGCCGCGGCAACCACAACGATAAGTATAAACAGTATCACTATTACTATCATCATCATCGCTATCTGCCTTAGCACTGCCACTACACACAAACTCATCCACAGCTTGCAAGGCTTGGCAGCGGCTGGAAACAAAGAACTAAAGATCAAGCTTAGTTGCGTACCATAGGTGAGACCTATGTCCAGCAGCAGACAGAGATAGGCTGATGATGATGCTGATGATTGTATTAAGACATTGATTTGTTTAAAGCTATGGTATTGTTAAATACTTACCTGTTTTCGTGTGTGCACAATGCGCAGTTTTATCTCGTACTTTAATAAAACAGAAGATTAGAAGATTTTCATTACTAGGTTCAATTTACTGCCTATTTGGCATAGTTTATTGGTTGTGTTGATTTTATTCTGATAATTTTATTAGTGTTTGTCAGAAAAAGTACAATATTACATTTATATAATGAAAAATATTAAAATAATATGATTTTGGTCATTAATGTGTCATTTACAACACTAAATAACACTTTCCTCTTATTAAAAATTGTCTTTTAATTCGATAATCCCTGTGATAAAACCAATTATTAAGTCTTATGCAACTTAATAAAAAAATGGTTACAGTTACCAAGCTGAATAATGGCCTTTTGTTTCTACGTTTAGTCCTGAAGGGGTCGATATAATGTCTTTTATTACACTTTCATGCAGATTAAATATTTGTATAGATGACCTGAGAAAAATGTGTATAAGCCGTAATAAGCCAAATAAAAAAGCGTCATGCTCTTTAAGACCAAAGTTAGCATTACTTTTCAATAGTCTCTTAGTAATAAAATGGTCGTACAAGCCATATTTTTAAAAGTCGTGGATTTTACGACGTAAATTGATATCGTTTATTTCTAATTTTTTACTTCAAAAATTGACGTGAAAGCCATATTTGATAATCTTGTGTCTTTTATTACAAAAAGTTAAAAAGTATTATTTCCTTACATTGTATTATATTATGTCGTATTAACCATGAAACAAAAAAATATGTCTCTTACTTCAGAAATTTGAAAATTTTCTTTAAAAGTTGCTCATTACGACATTTTAAAACAAGAAACTCGGGTTAACAGAGGGATTCGTAGCGTGTCGTAAAAGACATTTTTATTCGAATATACAGATCGATAGAGCGCGCGATTCTGACTAAGAAACCGCTGAAAACAGATTTTGGTCAAAATGGCTTTTACGACGTTTCATCCCAGAGGGGTCGATATGTGGTTTGGTCGCGATCTAGAAAGACGGGGCGGGGCTCGTTTACTAGCGCCATCTATGTCATTTTGCCGAAACTAATTAGATAGATGGCGTTTAAAAACACGTTTTTTGTATGGGGACCCCCTTTAATTTTTAACTTTATTTTGTTTTTAGTATTTGTTGTTCTAGCGGCAACAGAAATACACCATCTGTGAAAATGTCAACTGTCTAACTATCACGGTTAATGAGCTAAAGCCTGGTGACAGACGGACAGATAGACAGACAGACAGACAGACAGACAGACAGACAGACAGACAGACAGACATACAGACGGACAGCGGAGTCTTAGTAATAGGGTCCCGTTTTACCCTTTGGGTACGGAACCCTAAAAACAACCGGAGTGAAAACTTGAACACGTCATTTTTGAATATTTTGGAATGACAGCTCGCGCAAGCGTCATGCGCGCTCCGTCTTACGCATTTTCGATCAGGAAACGTGACCTGACGCGAGTTTAACATTTTTTACACATTACAAGAAAAGTTCACAACGCCTCTAAAGTAGTTTTCCCTTCAAAAAACAAACAGTCAAATTGAGAACCTTCTCCTTTTTGGTAAAGTCGGTTAAAAAAGTGGAAGTAAAAATGGCCTATAACATAAGGATGCAGTGATTAACTCTCCGATTTAACCACCGTCAAGTTCTACAGTAGAAACCTCCCACTACACTCTACCACCTTAAGAATACTTTGTATTCGTCTAACACGTTATCTAGCGCTCGTAGTATGGGAATTACATACTTACCTTTGGCCACATGAGTAAAGAAAAGTTTCTTTACTCATGTGCTTTGGTGGTTCGTATGATGGACGTTTCAGAAATCACTTTGTGCGAGTGAATGGTATGTCCACTATGTTATAGCGTTGCAGGTGGTGCATATCATTATGTCTGGTTATCTGATGGTAGAAAGGGGATGGTCAAATTAATTTCGTCAATTTGGGTACCAAACGCACTGCTAACCTAATTTTTTTGTTACAAAACCGAATTAGCTACTTTCCATAAGTGAATACTCTGAAGCCTCTTGTTTACTTAAGTTCATATTTTCCGATTTATAAAATGTTTTACTCTTCTCTCCATTAAGCTCTGAACGAAAGGCGAACGCTTATGATTTTTCGCATTAAGCTCGCCTTTCCAGCTGGTATTTTACAGATCCACCCAGAAAGGTAGAAACAATACGAATACTGTTGCTCGATACGGTTGAAGTACAAAGTAAACTGCTAAGCTTGTGGCTATTTTTAATGGCTACTGATGGGTACAATCACGCTCATTAATATTCTTGATAAACTAAAACAAAATGGCGGGACGTCTCGATGGCGGGTTTTTATAGGGTTACCTCGAAATATTACGTACCTATTTAATTAATTTTTATTGTGAAATAACTACCAATACTAGAAGTATGATTTGATAAGTTGAAAAGTAATTTCTAGGTGTTTGTAGCATTTTACCTAAAAACTACATACTTTTTTTTTTTTTAATATATTGAGGCTTATTTTTAATTTTATTCCTACCCTCAGTTTAGATGATTGTTTAATAAAAAATACAGAGAGATCTACCGGTTCCTGATAGAATTCCTGAATACTTTTATCTCAATAAAATACTTCAAAATAAGAATTAGCCAAATCGGTCAACCCGTTTTGAAGTATTGACATGACCAAGAGAAATAGGGATTCATTTTTATAAAACTCAATAAGCCAAATTGATTTTCAGACTTTTACACCCTTTTAGAGGGAGGAATTTCGAAAAAGCCTGAAACACGTTTTTGCTTATTTATTTACAGAAGTATATGTGTGAAGTTTTGAATAAAAAAATCTTGTTTCTCCATACAAACTTTCATCCCGTTTCATCACCGATTTCATCATAAGGGATGAATTTTGGAAAATACTTAAAGTGTAGAGTATACTTACTACTATTTGGTACAATCCAGATAAGTTTCAACTTCTATTTAGTTTAACCGGTGAAACCAGCCCTAACAAATTTTTTAATCTGCACCATTCGAATTGATAAAATTGAAAATGAACACAAAAGTTGTTTTTTATTACGTTATAATGTTTTTATAACTTTCTTTAATTATTATTCGAAATTATATTTCGTATTTTGCCCAACCCTACCACCACAGAGTAGCAATTAAAACAAGTTTAAAATCTCGTTTAGCTGACAAATTGCAATAAATAAGAATACTTAAATCTTAACTACATGGTTTAGACACGGTGCTTGCTTCAGCGATATAATTTATGCAACATTATTATAACTTTCAACTTAATGGATTTCACATGATGTATTAGAATTGATTGACAGTTAACTCCTAACTAGTTTACTCGTGGATAAATGAATAGAGAGAAAACCGTAGATGCTGAAAATAGAAGCCAATCCGAAATGCATTCTTCAAAGAGCAACAAAAATTGTTCGTAATAAAATTACGGATATAATGATTTTACAGTTAAACTGCTCAAGTTTTCGCTAAGTAATGGAATTTGTAAAACATTACAGTATTGACATATAAAAAACTTTACGCTTAAGCTACATTTACAAAATATAAGGTATTCAAAGACAAAGACACAATAAAACAAAAACATTCAAATACCACAGTCTAATAATAGACTTGTAAATAGACTCATCAAGAACACCTCAGCTCAACAATTAAAATGATAAACGTGCTGAATATAAATTATCAACTAGTGTCACAGAATAAATAGTAGTACACGTACTAGTGTTGAAGATTGTGCTCACGCTATTCACTTGTTACAGAATGTAATTAAGTGTAAATAGAGCCAAGATAAAAATAACGACGGTAAAAATAACGTAGTAGATAAAGACAAGTAACGGTATTTTTTTTATTATTATTTTGTTTGAGAAATGGGTTTTTTGTTACATTCCACATTATTTTATGCTGGCTGCAGATAAAAGTTTTATTAACTATAAGCTTATTGTATGAAATGCTGACCGTTCAGTTGCATATTTTTTGTTCAGTTAGGCAAATGTGACCAAAATGACTATCATAATCAGAGGCGAGAAGTATGAAATCTGACTTTAGTCCATTCTTCTTGGCTTTGACAACTACATATCCTAACCTGTCTTCCGCGCTGGCTAATATCACCAAAAATTATGTCGGAACTTGGCAAATTGGTGACATGCGTGTATTTAGAAGACATTGTTTTTCGTAATATTATGTAATAAGGACCTAATTTAGTTACATAATAAAAATTCTTTAAATGTATTGCAGTTTTGTTATACTTAGTGGTGAAATAACAATATAATTTAAGTATATCTTTACATAACTCCATTGTCGCCATTGTTATTACCAAGACACCAATAAAATCGTTTCCCATCATCAATCACGTCACAAACAAAAACTGGTCATGCGGAACTGTATCAAACCAAAAATAAATCAAATCGACCCAAAAAATCTGCGCTTTCGGCAAATTTCGACCATTATCGGATCGGCACTGCAAAAAGAATAATTTGGGGCAATGTAGGGCTGCCGAATGAAAATTGTAATAATTTAATAATTAAAGAAATGTCGATTGCTGCAATGAGTTAATTTATCCTGGCAACACATTTTTAATTACTTTTTGTAATTTCTATTGTTCCAGCAAGAATAGAAAAGAATATCATAAATTCACTTCGAAATGTTGGACATAAGATATTACATGTTACCACATTACAATTGAAATCCTAAAATTACAATCAGATAATGCACTTAATTTTTTGTTAATTATTTTAACGAATCAATTATAAATGTTACAAATTTCATAATAAAGTAGTTACGCAATGTCATCAAGATATTCCAAAATATAAAATTAGAAATAAAAATAAAATAGAGCTTTGTCAATTTAAAACAAAATATGTACATGTATTAGTAAACATCAAGTATATTCACTTGCTTACACTGTACATTTAATTATATTCGCCATTGTTTATTTTTTTGCTAATACCGTGGTATTATAATCTTTTCTATGCTAATACTTTAATTTTGTAGGGTTTTTTTATATCTGTTAGGCTAACGTTGCACCACAATATCGCTTGGTGATAAGCGATGATGTAGCCAAGGATGGTGAACACGCACGGTTATCGTAGTAAATAATTGAAATAAAGGTTTTTTTTTAAATACTTATTACGTTTTTAATTTTATTTTATTTTATTAGTTTTTTATATTTAATATTGGTTATTTAAATAATATGTTATTCACATATTAATTTATTGTTCTTAATATATTATCTTTTTCCCCTAGTGACAGTCACAGCCCTAATGAAACATTAACGTATTTTTTCCTCCCGGGTCCCGTAAGGCCGAACTTGTTGATTGTAATTGTTGTATTCATTGTTCTCGTGAAAGATAAAAGCCGCAACAAGCTTTTGTGTTTAATTAAAATTTTGCTCAGTTCATGGGAATTCTTCGCCGTTCTTAATGATATATGAAGTACTTTTAAAAAGAATGCGAGCAAGGTTTTTGGGTGAGTGAGACGCACGATTTTGGCATAACTGAGGTTGAAATAACGGTATACGGAAATACGGTATAATACAAGGAGTTTTATTTGCATAAAATACATAATATCGGAAAAAAAACTTTTATATAAGCTTTTTCGTAGGCAGCGATTTACATTTGCCTGTTGAGGTGTTTTGTTTCAAAAAGAAGACAACAACAAGATTAGATAGTCTTTTTTACTCGTAACTTCAAACAAGTACTTAAGTAAATAATACGTGTTTTAGGCTTTTTCAAAGTTCTATCCCTAAAAGGAGTAACAAAGTCTGAAAATCAGTATGGTTTTTCGGGTTTTATAAAAATGAATTCTTATTTCCCTTAGTTACGCAATAACTTAAAAACGGGTGGACCGATTTGGCTTAGTCTTTTTAAACGTGTTTTTATGATAGAAAGGCTTTTACGAAAGACAAGTTTTAACGCGGGCGAAGCCACGGGGAACTTATAGTCTAAATATACATGAGGCACACAGCATTATTAAAATTAGTTGGCAAATGCTGCTGTCTAATGATGCATAAAATACCTATAATAGTTCCCATTCTACGACCGCACCGTCACCAACAAATGAGATAGAGGACAAACGCTAGTCTATACTATATATCTATAGTATATTTCTATAGTATTCATTCGAATATATTACCTCGTTAATATTCACCAATATACTTAATGCGAAAGTAAGTTTGTGTATCTATACGGCTCAACCAGTTGAGCTAAAATTTTGCACAGGACTAGTGAATAATGTAGATAAAGCGGGCAAAGCCACGGGCGTATCTAGTTCCTCATAAAAAGTCAATAATTAGGTTGTGTTAAAGAAATAGCTTCAAATAATATCACCAATAATGAGTGATATTATTATTTACAATTATTGTTAAACCGAATAAGGCGTTTATGCGAAGAATTGCGCATAGAACTTGTTGAATCATTGGTATTATCTAATTAAACTACATGGACGTCGTTTATGGCCCTCGACTTTTAACGCGAACTCAAAGACTCATACAAAGAGTCCAGAACGCATGTGCGCGCTTTTGCTTTTATATTCCGTTCAGAGCCCATGTTTACGTAGTAACTATTATATAATCTGTGCCCATGTGACACCATTTTTAAACAAACATTCAATATTAAAAATGAAGCATAGAAGAAAGTTATATTTAGCTTGTCTTCTATATAGTATACTTAAATACGAGGAGCCTTCGTATCTCTTCCAGAAGCTTTCATGGTACTCTAGTCGCCAATCAGTCGATGCCCGTCAGTGCGTACCACGGCTCTCCACTCAAGCTCACAGGACGACTACTTTTCGTTGCACTTTCAGGTATCAGGCTACAAAATGCTGGAACAATATTCCGCCACCTATTAGAGACCTGCCAAATGCTGACTGTTTTAAATTCAAACTTTGAAAAATGTTGTATGCCCACCAAATTGGAGAAGAAATTCTCCTGCACGATACCAGTGCTTTTTAAGACCACATCTATGACTGTATACTCGCTTAGCCTCATTATTGTATTTTATGTTCACTCTTCATTGCATTATTTATTATTATACTCTTAAATCTATATATTATACTTAAGACATGTCATGTCATATCATCGTATGTTCGTCATGTTTATAACTAATTTTGCCTCCGGTTCTATTCCTATGTTTATGTTTGTCATTTTCAGTATTTAATATAATTAATTAGCATGGTGTTAGCCGTAAGGTGACGTCACCGAGCGGCCCCACCGGAAGACCAGCGTTAGTTCTGATACTAACATTATCACAGATTATATAATAGTTACTACGTAAACATTATGCTGAGTTGGGGCCGATTGGTGACGTAGGTTACCAATAAACATTTTTTATTTCATTTCATTTATGTCATTGTCTAGAAAAATAAGTTATTTTTGGTTAACCATGAAGAGTTTTTCTATTTTTTATTCTATTCAAATGCTTTCCAGATAGATGCAAATGTTATACAATATGTTCTCATTACATTAATTCATAAAATAGTACAAAAACTTGCGTGCACTAACTGGCATCGATCTTATAAACTTAAAAATCATCAACTCAAAAATCAACACATAAGACTTTATGCTCGCCCACCATTGTCATTAATTACTGCCTAATAAGTACCACATGTGTGGTGCCTTTCCAATACAACCACATTAATTAGCGTCATTCAAAACTAATTTACAAATACGATAATGATACATTACAAATCATTTTAACTGTTTATTAAACGGTCTTAGCATGGCATCGGTAGCGTCGAGAGTCGCCGAAGGCGTTCGGTAAATTGTCGGGAACTGTTAGACTGGTTTCTCAACGGCCACTTATGTTTCTTACGGGATGGTGGTCGATAAAAAAAACCTATTCTCTACAATAATGTAATGTCACTTTGAGGCGTTACTATAGAACATAGTAACGCTCAAGATTTTTCATCTTTTATAAAAACTTTACCCTTATTTTTATCATCGTTAATTAAAATGTTTGGTATGTAATGTTATTTTTTCTACATACCATAAGGGGTCAACGGTCAAATCGAAATTTGGAAAGTCTAATTATGCATTTTACCCTAATATAGGTATCAGTCAATGGTAGTACGATTAAGTAATGATTAAGATGGTTTAAAAGCTAATAATTTAATTTCATTCGCTTGCAGGTTTAAGTTGGTTAGTAATCTCAAGAGATCTCTGTAGATACTCATCAGATCTCAATTAATTATACAATGGGACCAAACGTGAAGTATGTGAAAAAAAAAAGAATTTTTACAAATCGGTTTATAAATAACGGAGTTCTGAAGTAACACATATATTATAAAAAAAATAAAAAACAAAGATCCTGTTCCTTTTTTAAAGTCTATTAAAAATATAGATTTTAAAGTTAGCTAAAAATACGCTTTTCTGTGCTTAGCTTCTATCACAGTTATTATAACAATATGATTACATGTTCAGAATAACAATATTAATTAGTCTATCTACGTGCTTAATATTTAATTAATAAAACACACTTTAAGACATAATATAATGTCATTAACGCTACAATTAGAAATAAAGGTAGTGTGATTTATATTTTCTAAATGCCCCTAGCACAGTTTTATAATATGATTGTAAAACTGTGCCCCTAGTGTGGTGGCTGATGGGAACAAAACTCACGCTCAAACTAGCTCGAGGCTTTCAGTTTGATAGACATAAATTGTTCTTGAAGTATGAAAGCCGCAGTAATTACCCCGTTGTTGAAAGTTTGTTGACATGTTATTGCTAATATTTTGTTGGACGCATTATATCAATCTATATTGTGGTTGTACAATCTAAGGTGTGTAGTCTAGACTCCCTATGTTGAGTGATGACGATGGCTAAGAAAATATATAAATGATATTATTTTTATATCCAACAAAATAATTTCAATATATTTTTGGTTTTCTCACACAAAGTTATAAATACAGCGTACAAGCATCTCCTAATTAGTTTTAAAGGCAAGGTCTACAGTTTCGCTAGTATTACCCTAATTACTGCAAATCCTGTTTTGTTTTCTATTAGGTACCTACGTAATAAAATAATTAATACTCTCTTTAATATTACGACAGAATCTAATCTTACATGAAATCTAGACTCATAAAGGTAAGAATGAGCATCAAGAATAGAGAACTACTATAAAACTACAGTTGGAATAAAATTAAAAGCTCTGACATACCGACAAAAAAAATGGATAAGCTTGCTCGTGATAATTGTTTGTATGTTTTGTGAAGTACCGAGTTATTATAAGTATGATTAATCATTAATCCAACAAAATGAGCAGCCCCCTTAGACAAAATACAATTATTATTAGCGTTCACGCCCAACGCAACTTTAAAATTAATGTGAATCACATTTATTTCTCCACAACATATGTCATCGTGATGTCATTCCTACACATTTGAAGTAACATTTGGCGTGAACGCTAACAGAAATTGTATTTGTTTAAGGGGGCTGATGGCAGTTGGAGGATCCGCTTAAAGATCGAAATCGGAGAGCTAATAATAATTTTGGACTCTACCAGAAACCAACATTATTGAAGAAATGAAAATCCATAAATCTATGAGCTTTTATATCCATATACTCTAAGTTTAATGGCTTGGTCATATACAGTGTATGGAAGAGAATCGTGAAGTGAGGAGGGCTGGGCTTACTCTTCCAATTTTCAGAAATAAATAAAAAAATACGTGGGACGATCAACTGGTAGGCGGTCAGTAGGAAGATCTAAATACATATAGAAGGACGAACTCCAAAAAGATCTGTAAGTACCTACTGCAGATGAAAAATTGGAAGGAGTTCTCACAGGTTAGAGATAAGTGGCACATTTTAGTCGGAGGCCAAAACCCACTCCGGGTCGATTAACTATTTTTATGTAAATATTTTTTAATTATTAAAAAAAGGGCGAACATTTTTGATTTTGGAGTTTAATTTTTAAAATGTTCACCAAAATCTTGCTCCGTGTGTCACATTCTCGCCGACAGAAGATGGCGTAAAAAACTCATTTTATTTGTCTCGAGGACAGTTATACTTTCATAGGACAATTAAAGTCGAGATGCACTTTAAGGTACCGCCTGGATAGCCTATTTTTAGCTTTATAGTGACATTGAGCCTAGACATAGGAACACTTTTGATTTCCATTATTATTTCTACTTTATTTATTCTCTCCATCTAGGGAGGTAAGTTTGCACGGGCCAAAGCCAAGTGCTATGAAAGTGATAAAAATTTCCTCACAATCCTACAGGTATTTAATATTACTGCTTTTTGGAGAAGTTTGTAAATGTTTGTGTTTAAATCAAGCATTTCTAGATTACTGAGCAAATTTTTAGGTATGACTCCGGTCGTGGACAGTATGATGGGTATAGTTCTGACTGTACGAATTTGCCACTGTGTTTTTAGTTCGATGGATAAATCAGTATATTTGGCTATTTTTTCTGAATGTGTCGTCTGTAGATTATGCGTGTTACATATTGCTATGTCGATTATGAGAGCAGCTTTGTTGATTTTATCTAAAACAGTTATATCTGGTCTATTGAAATGTATGGTCTTATCAGTAATTATGGTTCTGTCCCAATAAAGTTTGTATCGGTAATTTTCAATGACAGATTCAGGTTTATATTTGTAATATGGTACTTTGTCAGAAATAAGGTTGTAGGTAAAGGCTAGATTTTGATGGATGATCGCAGCTACCTGGTCGTGTCGATGTTTGTAATCTGTTTGGACTATTGCTTTACATGCTCCGGTAATGTGTTGTATGGTTTCAGAACAACTGCAACATCTCCTACATGTATCAGAAATGTTTGGTGCGTGTATTATGTACTTCTGGTAGTTTCGGGTATTAATCACTTGGTCTTGAATAGCCAGCATAAAAGCTTCAGTTTCAGGGAAGAGTTCACCACTTTGCAACCACGCGTTCGACGCTGTCATGTCGACATGTGCCTGTTGCAAGTCGTGGCGGTGTCTTCCATGTAAAGACTTCTGCTCCCATGCTGCTATTTTATCTTTAGGGTTAGTCACTATTTCGTTGCGTTGTGGGTTTGTGTTGGAGAGATTCAAAGGTGTAAATCGCTTATCATTTAGAGTTATTGCTTGATGTAAGGTTGATGTTTCAGCGCGGGTTATAAAGAATTCCCGAAGTGTTGATATTTGCTTATTGTGTAAATTAGTGATATCTATTATTCCTCTACCTCCCTCTGATCGTGGTAATGTCATTCGCTGGACACATGAGCGCGGGTGATGTTTGCGGTGGTTTGTCATTGATGTATTCACAATGCGTTGGAGCTTTTGCAGGTCAGTTTGTGTCCACGAAACAATGCCAAATGTGTATGTTAGTACAGGTATTGCAAATGTGTTAAGAGCTTTTACTAGATTGCGTCCGGTAAGTTGTGATTTTAGGATAGAGTTAAGCCTGTATCGGAATTTCCGTGTAACATCAGTTTTTGTTTGAGTGTGTGAAATTTGGTGAGCCTGTTGAAAACCTAAATATTTATAAAATGTGTTATGATCAAGTGACTCTATAGTTTCACCTGAATTGAGGGTGTATGGTTGAAGTTTGATTGTTTGATCTGCCATGGTGAATGTTTTACATTTATCTATTCCAAATTGCATTTTTATATCATCCGAGAATTTTTGTGTAATATCTGCTAATCGATGTAGTGATTGGGTGTCATTACTATAAAGTTTAATGTCGTCCATGTACATGAGATGAGTAAGTGTTTGTGTGTTGTGATTATATGAGATGTTTAGGCCTGCTCCAGACTTATTTAATAATTGAGATAAAGGATTTAAGGCAAGACAAAACCACAAGGGGCTGAGAGCATCTCCTTGGAATATTCCGCGTTTTATTGCTATTTCTTCAGATTCCATAGATCCAGTGTTACTTTTAATTTTAAGTTTAGTTCGCCAGTGCTGCATTGTGCATTCTAAAAATGTTATCAATGTGGGATGTATTTTATAGTGGTGGAGTATGTATAGTAACCAGCTGTGAGGTACAGAGTCATAGGCTTTCCGGTAGTCAATATACATAGTGTGAAGATCTTTTTTGTTCGCAAGTGCCTGTTTCATAGCTATTGAATCTATAATTAGTTGCTCCTTACACCCCTGACTGAATTTTCTGCAGCCTTTTTGTTCTTCAGCTAAAATATTATTTTTTCTAATGTGTTTATCAATTAGTTGTGATATACATGACGTCATTATTTTATAAATTGTTTGTAAACAGGTGATAGGACGGTATTTGGCTGGGTTGGAGACGTCATTGTCTTTAGGGATCATGTGTGTAATGCCTTGTGTTATGAAGTGTGGTGTTATATCAGGTGATTGAATGAATTCATTTATATGTTTATGAAGAATAGGGTGAGCTGCTGTAAATTTTTTGTACCAGTAATTGTGGATATGGTCTGAGCCAGGTGTCTTCCAGTTATGTGTTTTTTTTAATACGTCAATGAATACATCCACCGGCACATATTCAAATTCCATTTGATCACAGTTTTCTACTTGTTCATTATTTGAAAGTAGCTGTTCAGAGTTTTGGTTGTGACTGGTTTCATTTTCCCATATATGAGCCCAGAATGCGTGAAATGTTTCGGGTGATGGAAAAGATTGATCATTATTTGTGGTGTTTTGTGTCTGTGTAGTGATATTTCTGTAGAACTGCTTTTCGTTTGTATTAAATTGTATATTCTGTTGTTTTCTCAAAGTGCAGTTTGTAAATCTCCGGAGTCGGCTAGACGTAGCACTCAGTTTTTGTTTTAGACTATCTAAAAACTCGTTATCTGTCAAATTTGGTTCTTCGTATCTTGAGTGGGTTTTATATTTATGCTTGATGTATTGTATATTGGCTATAAGTGCACTGTTCCTAATACCTGCTATGTACTGTGTTAAGCGTCCTATATCTTTTCTAAGATGTTCTACCTTGAGTTGTAATCTCTTTTGCCATGCCGGTTTATAATTTCGCCGTTCCGGAGCAGGCATAGATATTTCTTTGATTTTGCTGCCATTACAGATTGCCGCAGTGTAGGCTGCAGAGTATATAATAGTTTGGTTAGTGATAAAATCATTATCAGATTTAAGGTGTCTTGGTAAAATATGAGTATTAAGATATTTAACAATATAATAAAATTTCTTGGATGTGTTTTGTCTCGGTATGTAGGGTCTGCTAGTAGGATAAGAGTTTCGGTATTTACCATATATGGTGCTAAAGGTCTCACAAATTGTTTTATCTAGGTCTGGAGAGCTTCTGTGATTTAATGTAGTCCCATCATTATTATTTAAAGTCTGGTTATTTTGTGAATCCCTTGCGATACTAAAATTGTTACTATTGGTTAATGTACTATTTAGTGTTGCACTGTCCGTTAAGTTATATTCAGAATTACTTTCATTGTTGTTTTGGGTCTGAGCTGTGAGTTCTTGTTCAATCTCTAGTCTAATTGCCTGTAATTTTTCGTTTGAGATCAGTTTATTGTGTACAATTACTCGACGTTGGTCAGCGATGCGTTGTTCCGAAATGTGCGATAAGTTTGGGAATTTGCTTAAAATGGTCAAGTGCAATTGTTTACGGTATGCTGTCTTATTTCGTTCTAATTGTGTTATTCTATAGTATGTTTTTATGATTTCTTCGTTAACATCATCACTCCATCTCATCCTTGTTTGTGATGTTGGTTGGGGTGTATCATTCGTTTGAGTGTTGACGGTTAAATTTTGTTGGTTTGTGTCTCGTAAAAAATCTTCTTGTACGTTTTGTCTTATGTCATCTAACGTTTTGTCAGTTATTAGTTTGTTTCTTACAATGGCTCTGCGTTGATCACCTACTCTCTGTTTTGATACATCCATGTTTGGAAATTTTTCTGTAAATTTTTGATGAAGTTGATTTAGATAAGTTTTGGTATTGCTTTCGTTTTTGGTTATGATTAAGTATGTGCGCCAGATGAATTCGTTCATTTCACTTGTCCATTTCTTTCGTGCGCGAGTTTTACTAGCAATGGGTGCAAGTTCTGGGGCTAGTGCCTCTTGCACAACATTATCTGGTATTGATAAACTGGAAGTGGGGCTGATTGAGTGAATGTGTCTTGTAAAAGACATTGGAGACGAGGGTGGCGAATCAAACAGAGTTTGCGTAGAAGATGGGGATGTCGGTGATATTTCGTGTCTTTGACCGTCGTCTATTATTTCCTCTTGTACTGTTGATGCATCTGATATCTGACATCGTCGTTGTGGTCTTAAATTGTATCTCTTGTTTTGTCCCATAGGCTTACTTATGGTCCTATCATTATCCGTTTCAATAAAATGTTCATCGTCCTTATTCTTAGCGTTATTCGTTTGATGGTTAGAGATTCCCGCCCGGAGATTCTTATCTCCCCTGGAACCATGAGGTATCCGCTTACCATCATCGGCGTTCCTCATGGCACCCCCGGGCACTTGAGGAGTGGGCAAAGGCTTCATTATCATACCGTTAAATGATTATTATAGCATTGTCTGAAGGAGGATTCATAATGTTTATACGCCTGGAATTTACTAAGTGATAAAACGGTCTGATATAATAAAATGGTTAATAATGGTAATGATATTAAAAATTAATGGTTTGGACATCTAGAGTGGATGATGAGGAAAGATTGCCGTAACAGATTTATGAGACGAGTGTGAATGGGCCAGTTGGTAAAGGCCGACCTAGGCAAACGTATCACGACCAGATCGGAGACGTTTTAAAGAAAGGCCAAGTCAAAAGTACTAGGTACCTATAACCGGCATGTATCAAGGCGCTCATGAAAGTGGAAGAAGTGAAGGAGGTATGTCAGGATCGTAGCATGTGGAAAGAAGTAGTCTGCCTACCCCAACGGGAAAAAGGCGTGATTGTATGTATGTATGGATAATAAAATGTATTAACTTAGATTCTATTTAAAGGACGATTTTAATAAAAAGGCAACGCAATTATTGCTTTTGTAGGTATACTAAACAGATCTCTCTATATCTCTAGAGATTGCTGTTATTAAAATGTGTATTTATTACATTTTATCTTATGGTTATTCTAAAAATTATCTACTTTTTCCATTGTTGCAACCTGATAATTTTGTGGTGTAGTAAGTAGTAAAGTATATTATCAATGTGTAATCACAAATTAATTCAATCTTAAAGCAGCATCTGATTGTTTTACTACTTCTAAGTTCTTAACTAGGCTATACAATTTGATAAAAGGACAAAGTGTTGTTTTTAAACGCATTTTAAATTTTATACAAAACCCTAAATTGGCGTCCTATTATCGTCAACCCATACATATATTTGGTACTACTAGTAGATATTTAAAGATATAAGTGTCCTAAAAGTCCTAATAAACAGTTTCAAATAAATAATGAGCAAATCATCAATTCGAACCGAAATTCAACAAACCTCTTTAAATGCTTAATGTAAAATACCACACATTTTCCTGACAAAGCCTACCTTTCAAGTAAACTTAACCTAACACATGGCTTTAATCAGCAATTACTCAGAACGACAAGCCGCATCAATCGTTTAGTCAAAACAAACAATGAAATATCGTCAAGAATTACCAACGATTGTCGGTAGGCGGCGGTAAGCAGTGGAATTTAATCTGCAAGATGATAGTCGGGTATATTAATCGTTCCTGACCATATTCTTAATTGGATGAGGTAGCGCGGCGCAAATCTGAAATGCCTTAAAGTTCAGGCTATTTGTTTTGTTAACAAAACGAAGTAGACGCCTCTTAGGAAGCTGGTTATCTTGAATGCGTTGATCCGGTTCCATTTGTACAGATGTGAGGGTCTGATAAAGGACACTACTTCATCGGAAGCTATTTGCGTATTCATAGTTTGATCTAGTGGGAAGACTTCTGCTATTTTAGTCTGGGACGGTACTACTACTTTGTTGTTCTGTACATAATGACGGTTAATTACAAATTACTATAAACAAAAAAAAAATCGATACTGTTTGCCTTTGAAACGAACTTACTGCATCAATTAGACAAGCCAAGTCTCCGCAAGTCTTTAAAAAAAAAGGTATTATGTCCTCATTGATATGTATTCATCCTGTAGTATTATATTAGTAGTATTATATTATACGTATGTGTATAGAATAATATATATGTAATGGTTATATAATATGCTTGTATGTATATAATGTATGTGTATATGTAGTGTATGTATTTAATGTATTATATATTGTCATTATAACTTTGTAGCTGTACACCCCCCTGCAACATTTATATTATAAATCCTGTACATTCAAAGGTTGTCTGTTAGAGATCGCTCCAAGCGATAAGACCGCCCACTGTATTACCATTGTTTCCTTATGAAATATTTTCAGCATGTTTTATTTTGGTGTACAATAAATAATCATTCTATTCTATTCTATTCTATACTACGTTTTCCGGTTTGGTAGGCAGTGTCTATTAAGCAGGGTCATGAAATTTAACATCTAAATGTCTCAAGGTACCTGACTCAGCGTACTGACGCGCAAAATACTGGACAATCAAGGTGAGCCCTGTTTGAAAGCCCCGTTGGTGTAAAGGATAGATGGCTGGGGCTTATAAGATGGTTGCCGGTTCAAATTTTAGCACAGGAGTTCGTCCACGGGTGGTAGCAGCATATAATATCGATGTTGCGTCTGACTTACTACCAAAAAGTAGCTTCCCTCAATCAAGGCGAAAATGTGCCGCCCAGGCAGCACACAGCCTTTTAAAGTCAGAGTAATCTTGGCCTAGCATGTTCGTAATCTTCGATCACATCATCGCTTACCACCAGGCGAGTTAGTGGTCAAACGCTAAGCTACCTACTAAATATAAAAAAATATTATCAACTTGTCATGTTATCTTTTATTACAAACTAGATGCAACCCACGGCGTTGCCCGCGACAATCGCTCACTCTATGTATTGCTGAAAGAAAAACAACGGGTTGCACTCCGGGAGTGCCGGCAAAAGTGAAAACTTGAACACGTCATTTTTGAATATTTTGGAATGACACCTCGCGCATGCACCCTGCGATCCGTCTTACGAATTTTCGATCAAGACACGTGACCTGACGCGAGTTTATTTTTTTTTAATTATCCTAAGAAAAGAGCACAACGCCGCTAAAGAAAAATTCACTTCAAAAAGCAAAAGAGTAGATTAATATATAAATTTTACTGTAATAACATTGAAACAAAACTGACATTTTATAATCATTCAAAACAAACTAACAAAGTGCGCTTTCCACATCAGAAATAGGAAAAACTCGTTCCACTCATCAATCAAAAAAGTCGTAGCGATCGGAAAACAAGGAAAGTCGCGTCGCAGCCGCATTCTAACCCCGACACGGAACCGACAACGGTTATCCAGCCTACCTGCCCGACCACAATGGCATCTAGAATCGTATAAAAATATCAAGTCGCTTCACTATGCCTTATATGCAGTACAATGGTAGACGTGCATTGCGGGACAGCGGATTGAGAACGTAAAGAGGATAGTTTGCAGCTTTGAACTCTCTTGAGTGACTTGTATTGATTTATTATATGTATATCCATTCTTAACATTTTAAAAACGTTGGCAACTCTGTCACTCTGTCTGCTTGTTACCCAATCACGCCAAAACGGACGATACGATCTTACTAACATTTTACAAGCAGATACTTAATGGCACCGGTGACCTCTCGCTAAGATAATATAGATAATTAGATACCCATTGGTGTTATTTAGTCTTCCGTTGTCTGACGTTGTTATCGACATGAAACTACGGTGCTTGAAGATAGTGTATACACGTGACCCCTTCAAGCCTCAAGGCCCTACTGAACCTACCTTACCATTTCAATACAATTAATACAGTTTATGTATGCTGATAATTTCTTTCTTTGGTATACTGGTATGTGAAGATGGTACAAGTTTACTCAACTTCCATCTTAATACGGATTTAGGCCAGTATTATAGATCGATACTCAAAAACAGATCAACCCTCAGCACAGAACTTGGTTAGATAGATGCGATTCAATTACGATTTAATTAATCAAAATGGCCTTATTCGCTAAGACCACGCTTGAGCTTTTTTTTATAAAACCGGCCTAAAAAATTACTAAAACCATATGTTACTTAGCTTAGTAAAACAAAGTAATATCGACTTGATGGATTTTTCTACATCATCATCATAATCACCTGATATCAGTCCACGGCTGGACATAGGCCTCTCCCAAGATACGCCACTGAGCCCGATCTTCGACTCTTCTTTTTCAGTCACTGAATTTGTACATTTGTACAATGCCAAATAATTGTCCTATGTTTGTTCCGGATTCCGTAACTCTTGCAATAGAAAAAAAAAACGTTTTGGGTTGGTGGTAACTTAAATTGCTATCAAGTAAACCTACGTACCAAGATTTTTCCATACTCTTTAAATTGCAACATTGCAACCGCGAAACCTGTCAAGTTACATTCTCAGCGATTGCGTGTTGCAGAGAAATGTGAAAATCACTATTTATTGTCTAAGTGACGAGCCATAAATCCATGGACAACTTGACTCTACCATTGTCCACCATCTTGATTTTATTGGTTAGCTTATATTGAATACCGCCTTCGCAATTGTTGAGATAAGAGCGTTTGCATCATGTTCTGTGTATTTAAATTTCAATTTGTTTGTGAATGTTTCTGTAAACAAATGTTACGGTATTTGTTAAATATTTTCTTTAGATGGAAAAGGTTGTGGAAAATAGAAGGTAGTTATTGTAAAGCTATATTGTGCGCATGTAAGTGTTATTATAAGGCCTTTTGCACATTATAAGATATTTTCTTGTGTCTTGTGTGTCTTATGAGACATGAGAAGTTCAGTCGCATTGATAGTTTTATATGAGACCATACATATTACGAGATATTTTTTCTTATGTCTGATAAGACACGCGCATGCTAGTCGTCCGTGTTTGTCTCGTGCATATTGTTAGACATTCCTTGTCTCTCATAGACGAGATAATATCTTATAATGTGCGAAAGGCCTAAAGCTAAGTAAATTGTGCGCATGTAAGTAAATATAAGTAGTTCTAATTATGTTATCTCTGATAGAGAGGATAAAATAGAATAAACAGAGAGATAACCTAGATTAAACAAAATAAGTGAATAACCATGTCACTACCTTCAAATGACAATATACACCATATCTAGATAGATAGATAGATAGATAAACACTTTAGTACACCATACAAATTAAAAGTAAAAAATGGTAAATAAAACAATGTGGCAACTGGCGGTCTTATCGCTTAAAGCGATCTCTTCCAGACAACCTTAGGGTGGAAAGGAATAGATTAGCATACATGACGGTATAGGTGTAGAAAACATAATAAAAAATAAATAAATAAAATAAAATAATAGGTAAGTACATAATTACAAAGGTACATATAATTTATGTAATTTAATACATACATAGCAATATAATACATGTATAATGTCATACAATACATATTATATATATTCATATATACATATAATACAATATACACATATTTCATAAAAGAGAATTGTGATCAAAAGCAATAGCAGTTCAGGAGAGATAGTGGGCCTTGACGCGATCTTTAAACGTAGTAAGAGTCTGTTAGCGTTTAATTTCCAATGGAAGCGCATTCCAAAGCCTGACAGCTTGCACTGCAAATGAGTTGTCATAGAAAGAGCTATGGTGGCTAGGCATGGACAGTGTATGATTCTCTGATGACCGTAAAGATAAGGCATTGGAGGTGTGAAGGAATTGGAACATATGTTTGAGATAAGGTGGAGAAGTAGGATGAAATAGGATATTGAAGAGAAGGGACAGGATATGTGCATTCCGGCGAAGGCGAATTGGAATTATCTATCAACATGTGACAATATAGTGTAGGTAATTAAACCGAAAAAAAAATCTGTGATTAAGTAGTTTTGACCTGCATTATGAACATTTCATTCACTTCATATTGTTCCTACCCTTATTCGGTATAGTTAAGTAGTGTTTTATGATATAAGGTAATAGGATAAGCACCGCCCGCCTGATGTTAAACGATGACGTCTACCTAGAAGATGTCTATAGAATAAATTAAAAATTTACCGCAATGCGCGCATTTCTATGACGCTTCCATACTTCATAGAATATGCGTGCGGTAGAATAAACGCACGACGACCGCAGTGCGCGCTCGCACTTACAGACACAGTGGCATCTCACTGCACTGCGTCTATTACCTCGCATATGCCATGTAATTTTGGTGGACACATTGCCATTCAAACCGAAACATATTCCTATTTCACGGCTGAAATAATTGGCAAAGAAGTGGTAGCGCCCCAAGCGGACTAGCAGAAGTCCTACTACTACAAAAATATGCTGCAAAGTCGGTGCAATATGTCATCTTCTAAAAAATAAATCCTATTCAATTCTATTAGCTATGATTTCCGTATCTAATCCTTCCACAATCATATAACCCTTAACCAAGTCCAATCTACACTTTCTTCGGGTTTTCTCTTTCTCTCAAGCCATTCACTTTCGTATTCATCGCCTTTCTAGTTATTTGGTGTTTATTCCTTCTCATAATTTATGTCCATAGGTACCACCCTAGATTGTTTTTTAACTTTCAGTCACAGATAACACTTTCATTTTTCCTCTTAAATCTCATTTCAAAATTTAACCAGTCTCGTAAAAGTCGTAAATAAACACATCCATCTCAACAGCGGCAGAATATTGTGTTGATTTCGCTGCATGAAAATTAAATGATCATTTTACTCAGCTTCATATTGGCCTCAAACTCAAACTTAATTCAGACAGTCTGGTAAATTCAACATCCATTCTCATAAGGTGTATTAAAGGCATCGATATAAAAGTATTACGTAAGTTCATTAAAGGACATAGTTTTTATATTGTTATTACCTATTTTACGCTTTTACGCGATTCGCCAACATCTATAAGCACTACGAACAAATAAAATCATCAGATCATTCAGATATGCTTATAATTATATTCCATGACAATGGGTTAGCTCTAACCTTTTAAGTAGGTATTCTGTTCTCTAACACAGGTCCCCGTAGTTGTGGCCAGTAAAGTAAGGGCAGCCAATATACGGACAATGGCCAATTAACGCCACCCGCAATTAAATCACGTGAACGCGAGTATGCAATATACAGAGATGAGATGATTTTTAGGAAACAGTCACAGTTATAAAATAGCAATGGTAATTTTATTCAGGTATCGAATTTGCTAAAAATAATACTCCGTCTACGTTTACTAGGCAAAATATTATTTCAATGTGTGACATCAAAAAGTTGTTCATAGTATGTCATAGATGGCGCTAAAATAAAAATAAATAGTTCTGAACAGAAATTCTAGGTGGCGCGTCGATCGTAATGTCAGTTACGTTAAAACTCGCAAGCGTTTGTCGCACGGTTTTGGTAACCCAATCGCGGTACGTTTGTAATATTATCATCATTATAGTCCCACAAAAGCTGGACATAGGCCTCTTCCTATTTGTATTTTTCAAGTCCTTCGTACATATTTGTACCGAGGGACTAATAAAAATGTTTAAAATTGATTAACTGTGAAAATTGCCAACTTTGAACTTCATAATTTAGTTGAGTCCCTCCGTAAGCTGAGAGTCTGAGACAAATAATAAAGAAAAGAAGTGTTTTATTTACTTATCTAAACAATTTTCAGTTAACAGTTCCATACTGATCCAGGATTCCGGAATTAGTTCCAAGTTCCAACGAAATTACGAAATTAACTGGTGTAATAAATGCAATAATTAGATAATATAATAGGTACCTATTATGTATATTTATTTTCATATTACACTGCCTGGCATTACAATAGAAATTAAAAATATTCCGGACTCTTACCGTATTTATTACCTACCTATTTTTAGTTTCTAGGCACCATAATTTGTTTTCTAATCAACACAGCTAACCAATATAATTTATTACACCTATTTTTTAGAGAATCGTGATAATATTTGAATTTTATTTTAAGTTGCCGACAGCTTTATACATTGCTCTGGCAACTCCCACGTAATCCCAGAGTATTGTTCCTTGCTAACTTAATGTTAAAGATAATAATACCTTATATTAACAAGCTTTGAAGACAATGCATAAACCATAATGAAGTTTGCATTGTTCCAAATTTACAAACTTAACTAGCAAAAAAGTCATAATGTTATCTATGACTTTCCTTTTTTATTACTAAGAAAAAATAAAAAATCGTTAACTTATTTTTGTTGAGTACTTACCAACATTTTCGCTACAGAACCTTGATTTGTAAATAGGTTTATTTATACTTTTACCTAATAAAATTAATAAATTAAAATGGCCTCTACTCAAAATTATTTTCTCGGTACCTAGTTACCTAAAACTTGGGTTGTGCTGTGTGGTATATTCTTAGTACTACCTAATCCAGACAAAAAGCGTTATAAATGGCAATTGAAAAAAAGATTAATTGATTTGGAATTATGTATATTCATTGATGGACATCTGATTACGAGTTTATTAATTATACTAGATTAGACTCATTGTTATTTTAATTATTTTTTTCTTTTGTTATATTGTGATTATGTCACTTTGATAACTTATACGTAGAATAATACTTTGTGTATTTTTTCTTTTTAACCGACTTCAAAAAAAGGAGGAGGTTTCTCAATTCGACCGTATATATTTTTTTTTTGTTGTTGTTGTTTGTTCGCAGATAACTTCGTCGTTTATGAACCGATTTTGATTATTCTTTTTTTGTTCGAAAGGAGATATCCCAAGTGTGGTACCGTGGTAATTTTATTGAGGTCTGATAAGTATCTCCAGAGATATTGAGATAAACATCTCAAAATTGGTACTGAAAATGAATAGCGCGGCATTGAAGTCGGTTCTTTTTTAGTTTTTAAACGATATTATTGGTAAATTGATTAAGATTGTACATGTACAAAGTCATACTACATAATGTTTGAAGTATCTGAGTGTGTGTAAAACGCATATGGACAAAAAATACGATACCATACAATACAATTGCTGAGCCAATATCAGCTAAAAGGACCGATACAATGTTTCTAATAAATTCACTGCCCTAAGGCATATCTAACGATGTCATTCGAGATAATCTCTTCAAGCTAACAATAAGGAAGGCATGACAAAAAACCGTAATAGTTTCCAGCGAGCTCTGAAACCAGGCCTTTCTTTGAAACTAAAATCATAATAATTAAACCCTACAATAACACGAACTGTCTTGCATATTTTACAAAAAGAATATCTCCAACACGCTCGAGTTTTATGCAACCATAGCTTGCTCCGAATCAGTAAGATCGCGTCATCTTCTTATGTAGGCGTCAATGTAGCGCGTTCAATTTAAAATAGTTTTTTTTAATGGTTGTGAATGTTGTGATGGTGAAGTAAAGTGTCAGGACCAGAAACCTGTTAGGTAAATTATCAGCGTGGAATCAGTGGGCAAGGAACACCTGCCGACCTGTCTTTGCAAGTGCATTAGGTAGGCATTGTTGTATAATGTATTACTACATTACTGGGAATATGATACTGCATGGTTGCTTGTCTTTTGTTTTCAATCACTTGCCTATCCACACTGTATTATTTTATTATTTTTCGGTTGATGTCTATTCTATTGTTTTTACCTTCCATAAATTTCTAATATTTGTAATTTTCAACGACCTATTTAAGATTACCTATTATTATTATAGACCTAAATAATAAACAAACATATACATTAAAGTAGACCTCCATCAAAAGCCAACTAGCGAGTGTAGTGGAACTATTTTTGAAGTTGACATTTCTTTAGCGGCGTTCTGAACTTTTTGGGATGGGTAAAAATGTTAAACTCGCGTCAGGACCTCACGTCGTAGCTCACGTCAGGATACGTGATATGATCGAAAATTGAAAGACAAAGGGAGAGTAGACACTTTTTTTGGGATGGGTAAAACATGTTAAACTCGCGTCAGGACACGTGACCTGATCGAAAATTCGTAAAACGAAGGGAGAGTAGACCAAATGCACAACGTTAATGTTCAAGTTTTCACTTCTGCCGGCATTCCCGTAGTGCAACCGGTTGTTTTTTTTTAATGAAAACGGCTCATTAACTTTGTTAACTAGACAATAACTGATATACCGGAAATCAGAATCGTACACAGCCATACATTTTTAAAACAAACAATATATTAGACCAGCCCCTCGAGATTTTTCAATCAGCCACACAGCGTGATGTCCAATTAAAACTCTATTTAACGAACTAGAATATACTCCTCTGTAATCGAATATGTTAAAAAATATGTTAAATTAACTCCAGAGTATAATGAATTGAATTATACATATGTAATTAATTATATGTTATCTTAGAAATACAACTATTCGTATTGTTAGATTAAGTGGAGTGAAACACGAACGGAGTATTTTGAGAATTGTACTTATTTACGGTTTTATTTGATTTAAGAGTGTAAGTATCTTCCTTCCTATACATATACCTAGTGTATTTTGTGTTTCTTCATAAAAGCATCGCAATATTGTTCCTTGTGCTTCTTGTCTTTTCGGGATCGATATTATATTTTAATAGCAATGCCATGGCACGCGCTTTTTCGAAATGAAATGTGGCCTGAATTAAGTTAGTATTAATTCAAGGCACAAGCTATTTCCATTCCGAATCAGCATTAAATTATTCTACTGTCGTAAATTTTCAATTATTATGGTTTGAAAACAGGAATTTAATGTAATTTACGCGGTGTCGATTCAGTGACCGACATAACTGTATCTCGATTTCTTTCTGGAATTTCTTCTTTCAGGATCTTGAGTGCGGAGCGCTCTGCGACAAATCTTAGTGCAATTATTCTCCTCATTAAGTCTACATCTCGTCAAGAGACAAAACTCGCGTCGAAAGACTAATTAAATTTCCTGGTGTGTATCGACACACCGATACGTCCCTCGTCAGCGCAGTTCTGGTGCTATTTTCAGATTAAGTTTACAAGTAAAATGGCAAGAGTTCAATAAATGACCGACTACTAACTTCAAGTCTTTATTTATTCTACTAAGTACTACGCCCTACTGAAATATAGATTACTGACCATCCTTATCCTTTCCAAAAGTATTGCATTAGGCTTATTACATTAATCTAGAGTTCGAAAGTAAAGCGAAGAAAATCAAGTTATAACTTGACTTGTTGAGTGTTCATTAAATGTTTAAAGTTTCATAATTAGCTGTTCACGAATCAATGGCACGTAATGAAGTTTAGTATGTAGATGGGTTTTAGCATAAGAAAGAGTAAGTATTAAGCAATGAATATTAATTTTGTTAGAATACGTAATGGGCGTGAGAAATAGTAAGCGTAATAACCTGTTTTAAGGTAAGGCCTTTCCTGTTTCTCTTTACACCTCTGCATTTAATACTTACTAATTTGCTGACGTCCAAATATTGAGATTATATCGAATAAAGATTTAAGTAAAGTGAGACTGTATTTCCTTACATCATAAAGGGTAGCGTTTGACCACTATCTCACCTGTTAGTAATTGACGATGTGATCGAGGATGGTCGGACGGTTGCCGGAATACAATTATACTTGATGGATTTTTGAGATGGGTCCGTACGTTTAGGCATCTCTTCCGCTGTATCTACAGTAAAATGTTCTACCTCTGACCCTCCGCTTGCTTTGACCGGCCAGCCGGGGTGGGAATTTCAAGAGCTAAGGACCTAAGCTCCAGGGTGGAAGTGTTAAAGGCATAAAGCCGCTAGTAGCGTTTAGTGAAATTGCAGCACATCTCTCAGGAATCTATCTCTCCACACCTTAAGCCATCCACGCCAATATTGCCCCTCGGCGCCAATATAACAGCCTTTCTGGGGGCCCATTTAGTGAATGGCAAGTCACCATCCGCCTAAATATTTTGTAATGAAGCATAATTGGCGGGTGCCGGACTTCATTACATAGACCAGATCGCTGACCATTAAACATTCGTAACAATAGAACATAATATTTTAGTAACATTCATAAAGGGCTAGTTTACTTTTCCATACCATGTCAATAGTGATATAATTGTATTCTATTAAAAAGGCCTCCTGTTGGCTCGAGCTCTATTACCTTACCATATACATAAAAAAAATTACTTTCGAATTGAGGACCTCCTCCTTATTTTTGGAAGTCGGTTAAAAAACATAACATTACTTACTTTAATTACATGCTACTTTACCTTACCATATACATAAAAAAAATACTTCCGAATTGAGGACCTCCTCCTTATTTTTGGAAGTCGGTTAAAAAACATAACATTACGTACTTTAATTACATGCTACTTTATGTATATTGTATTTTTTCAGACCAGTTCCACCATAGAAGAAAACAAATAGATTAGATTACTATTTACTTTTTCTCGATTCAATTAACTTACAGCAGTGACTTGACAAGTTTTAATGAGAGAGCCCTTGCCTAGGCAAGGTGTGCTCCCGAATAAAAATACACTTTTCATCAGGTGAGATAGTTTAGTCAAGTATCTTCGACCACATCATACTGTTCAAAGAATCGGAGCCGAAGTCCCGCAAGTACTGTGCAACAAACGATAGCGTGTGTTAAGGGTATACAACGCCATCTAGTGAGTAATGTAAGAAAATAGCACATGGACACATTAATAATACTAAGTTTATAATAATTGTACTATTCATTATTCTGTGATAGTAGGGAAGTAAACATAAGTACTCTTAAGTTACTCTTTTTAACCTACTTTAATTTTTTTTTAATATTCTGACGTAAACGATTGGATGACAGCTGAATGGTTCATTACTTTTTTTTTTCTAATTCAAAGCGTTAAATTCTGCTTTTGCTATGTTTACTTGTTAATTGGTTATGATTTATTTTATGATTTATGATTTTGACGTGTATATGTGCGTATATTTATACTGCCTACATACTGAATAAATGCTTTGATTCTTGATTCTTGATTCTTGACTCATTCCATAATTATTAATTCTTAACTTTTGTATCGCTTTAAATACCAGCTTAAATGTTCCGAGTCACATATGTAATTACGTAACGATACGAATAGGTACCTACTGTAGTTATTTGTTAGACCTTCGCGAAAAAAATACTGAACGGCTATAGATAAAGTTTACCGTACATGTTTTTTTTAAAAACGCCTCATTATGAATCTTCTTTTGTGAAGGCAGTCCAAAAATAAAACAATATCATCTCATGAACCAGTAGAATGTTATCAACAAACAAAGCAAAAGCTGTTTCCATTTGAAGATGTAATAAAAGGCGCAAATGAAATCGCACACTTAGTCGTATCTACGAGATGTAGACAGACAAAGTGGGCTTAAAGGTGAGTGCATATTATTTGTTAAAATATTTACTAAGTATAATTTAAAATCGTTTAATAAACTAAACGAACCGACTTCGAACATTGCGCTAGTCAAAGTAGCCAGTAGATGAAGTAACAATTACATAATCTATGCCAGTAAGTAAAGTGCCAGCCAAGCAGTAAGTCGTCGAGATAAGTAAATGCGTCGTAATACAAATGTTGGTATATTAAAAACGTATCGGCCGATTTCGTTAAAATTTAAATGGGACCACCTGGGAAGGGTACACTTTGAAACAAAAAAAGAATTTTCCAAATCGGTTCAGGCATCTTCGAGTAATCGGTGAACATACATGTACCCTTTGAAACAAAAAAGAATTTTGCAAATCGGTTCAGGCATATTCGAGTAATCGGTGAACATGCATAAAAAAAAAAACCGGCTAAGTCGAGTTGAACTCGTACACCGAGGCTTCCGTACCAACCAATTAAGCTAGACCTCTAAATTGTATCATCATCATCATCATCAGCATGTATCAGTCCACTGCTGGACGTAGGCCTCTCCCAAGATGCGCCACTGAGCCCGATCTTCAGCTCTTCTCTTCCAGTCACTGCCTACCGCTTTGCGTATGTCGTCGCTCCACCTGGTCACAGGACGGCCTACGCTACGTTTGCCGATTCGCGGTCTCCACTCTAAGACAAGTCTACCCCAACGGTTATCAGTCCTGCGACAGATATGACCAGCCCACTGCCACTTCAGCTTGCTAATCCGTTGAGTTATGTCGATAACTTTAGTTCTCTGGCGAATTACTTCGTTCCGGATTCGATCCCGCAGAGTAATACCGAGCATAGCTCTCTCCATAGCCTACTGAGCGTGGACCAGTCGGACTGTGAGTGTCCACTCTCGGCTCCGTATGTCATTACAGGTAGGACGCCCTGGATAAAGACTTTTGTCTTTAGACACTGCGGTATAGGCGACGAGAAGACTCGACGGAGTTTTCCGAATGCTGCCCAGCCCAGCTGAATTCTTCTCTGAATTTCCTTCTCGAAGTTATGTTTGCCTAGTTGGAGCGTCTGCCCTAGGTAAACATATTTAGTGACAACTTCGAGTGGGATTCCATCTACGGCAATCGGTTCCGGAACAACGTGCTCGTTGTACATGACTTTGGTTTTATCCAAATTCATCCGGAGATAAATTAAAAAATAGTATAAACATTCGAATTGCGAACCTCCTCCTTTTTTAAGTCGGTTAAAAAAATAGACATTTATTAATCTCGATGCATTTATTATAAGTATTAGTAGGATATTTCTATTTCCTGATCCTTTAATATAATATATAATATCCTATAATATAAAATATTATGTTTCTTTGAAGTGTCTCACACTTTTTTTTTATATTTTTGTGAATTGTTAAACACAATCCAAAATTTCATCGTACCGACGGGACTCGAACCCGCACCCCCCGGATTACACGTCCAGGTGCTCTGCCAATTAAGCCACGGTTCGATACATCGATACGACGAAATTAGTGGATTGCATTTTGTTAACCCAATTATGCATTGGTGGCGCCATCTATGACTACTTATTACGTAAGTTAATCATTCGGAAGAAATCATTACAGTTTTCAAATCCGACGAGAGATGTTGCACTACGTAAATCAAATATTATGTTTCTTTGAAGTGTCTCACACTTTTTTTTATATTTTTGTAAATTGTTAAACACAATCCAAAATTTCATCGTACCGACGGGACTCGAACCCGCACCCCCCGGATTACATAAAAATATAAAAAAAAGTGTGAGACACTTCAAAGAAACATAATATTTGATTTACGCAGTGCAACATCTCTCGTCGGATTTGAAAACTGTAATGATTTCTTCCGAATGATTAACTTACGTAATAAGTAGTCATAGATGGCGCCACCAATGCATAATTGGGTTAACAAAATGCAATCCACTAATTTCGTCGTATCGATGTATCGAACCGTGGCTTAATTGGCAGAGCACCTGGACGTGTAATCCGGGGGGTGCGGGTTCGAGTCCCGTCGGTACGATGAAATTTTGGATTGTGTTTAACAATTTACAAAAATCCTATAATATAATAATTTAATAAGTCAGCAAGAAAAATAAAGTAGCAAATATTAATATTTCTGTAGCAAGTATAGTAATTTTGCGTACCTACTACAGTATCTGTTATAGGCAAACATCACTGTTTTCCATAAGGCGAACATACCTGCAATAAAAGGGTACCTCTGCCAAACTGCTTAACGTAATATTAATCAATTTCTTTGTAACCGACTTTCTCACTCGACTTTGACTCAATTCGACTGTATGTTTTATTTGTGTTTTCTTACCTCAGAGTTCTTTTTCGTTTCGTCCCCTTAAAATTAAACTTAAATATTTAATTAAAAAAACACTGAAAATTACTAGCACGGCATTTGAAGTCTGTTTTTTTCATTTTGTAAACGATCTCAAGTTATTTTGCTGCAGTATGCACCAGCCTAGCTATGTACAATGCAAGAACAGGCGTACACTAATATTTGCGAATAATCCACAAACAGGTAATACTATACGGGGAGTGGGAACGGAGATAAAGAAAATATCAAGACTATTATAGCCCGTCGCATGCACGTCGCTCTACGAAGAGGTTAGTATGGACATGGTCTTCATTAACTATAGCAATTAGTTTATCAATTTTAATAAAATGTACTCCATAGATAGATAAAACAGCTAAACTCTTTATTGCCACCCCAGAAATAAAAATGTGTGTAACTTATGACCTACAGTAGCTTAAATTAAACTGTTAAAATGGGCGAATTGAAAAAAAGTTGAAATATTAAAATGAATCTGACAGTGATCTCTTCCAGACAATTGGTGTATGGAAAGATTCAGGGAACAGTTGTTTTATTCTACTGTTTGATTTTATTAACAACAAGACAGTCTTACTAAAGACCACACATGACTTTCCATTTCTCGTTGAACATTTGATCATGGTCGTCCTACTAAAGACCAAATATCAAGCAATGTATTGAACTAAATACACCGATAATTGTGCCAGAATTCGTCAAACTCACTAGGGCATATCTCGTTTCAGTTGGAGATTCAAGTCAAGACTTACGTCTATCTTCACTGATGGCGCTTTGGTACTATCTACGAGTTACATGACGGTGCTCGCGCGAGACACATAATCCAGAAAACAAGTTAAGATATTTTATGCCGAATGGAAATACAAAGTCTCAGAACAGATAATAATACTACGCTGTCGTACTAATTTTAGCACAATTTTAGCCTTAGATCGCATCGTCTTGTAAATAATGTAAGAGCTATCTAGATGCTTTTCGGCTAGAGTCTTATCCACTCCATTCTGTCCTTCCATCCGGCTGTATCTTTTGTAGTATCGCATCCTAGGCTGTCATACCTCGAGCCTTAGCGAATTAACACCGGAGTTAGTGGCGTTATGTGGTGAGGCTTTGTGGAGCCGCCGTGTTGTTATGTGGGTTATAGCTATGAATTGTTTGTAATTATTGCGGGTAGATAGAACATTGCTGGTGTACACACAGACGTGATAAGATGAACATTTTGCATTGCTTCTCTTTCCAAAGTGATTAGAAATAGAAATTGGTACACACAGACAACCGGGTGACAAAACGGTAGTCTTCAAATCGCGAGTGAACAGGTATCACCTGGGGAAGCACACTATATCGTAAATAGCATCGTCATTTAACATCATGTCTACTACTCACCCAGCTCTTGAGAGCCACCCCCTAGACAAAATCCATTTTTTTTCATTGTAGATAAGCAAGCGTTTGACCACTATCTCACCTGATGTTAAGTGAAGATATGATCGATGATGTAGCACGCTTGCCTAGAAGATGTGACCTGATGACCTGTTCACTTGCGATGTAAAGACCCCCGGATTGTACTTAAAAGGAAACACAGACTCCGGCAGGGAATTCCATTCCTTTGCGTATGATAAATGTTGATGCAAAGCGCTTTGTGCAACAAAATGGAATATCAACCATGTACCTATCGGTGGCGTATATCCGTGCGTCTGGTAGTACGATCGTAAAAGGGGGACGGTGGAATTAATTCGTGCAGTTGGAAGGCACACTCCCCGAAATGTATCCGATAAAAAAACCGATAGACTGCCGACTTTGCGGCGATGCTCTAGGCTCTGAAGCCTTTTGCTTACAAGATTTGTGTCGTTTAAGAGCTAATTTCAGTTTACATTCACGCTAACGCAACTTCAAGATGTATGGGAATGACAACTTTATTGCGGAAAAAAATAATGTCATTCTATACATTTTGAACTTGCGTTAGCGTGACTGGAGACACAAATTGAATTTGGTTTAGGAGGCTTGGTCAATATGATCGCTACACTTTCTCGCGCCACGATAATAACAATTACCGTGCCCTCGTACACAAACAACACTATGAGGCAACTTTGTTGCCCATGAGACGCATAGTGTCATTAAAACCAATAAAATATTGACATTACTCGTGTCAAATCTACCGATAAGCGTTCGTCAAATCATCATGAATACGGCCGTTAGTACCTTCCTACGTTGCTACTAGTTAGTACCTACTTACATATTAGGGTTAGGTAGTTTAGTTAGGCGATTTTTTAATAATTTTGACTTACTGAATATCTTACTGTGAAATGTAACAATATACTTCAGTAACCATTCAATTATTCAACGTTTCCTTATTAAGTGTAAAGAGACGGCATGCAGTATGTGAACCAGGATGAAGCTGCTTTGTACGGAACTTGTTCTAACTGCTGTACTAGCTAATAGGTGGAAAGTTGACCTTTGTGAGGGCAAGCTTTACAAGCTGTGTACGCGTGATGTGCATTGTGCATTTTTTGTGAGAATTCTATAAAAATGAACTTCAAAGTATCATACTCGTACCTACGTTATGTATCTATTTACGTTAAGTCATATTTTTCTTGCTCGTAGACCGCTACGTACAGGATCTCAAGAACTTCGTCTGTTAGTCAGTGTGGTCAGTTCAGATATATTTATATGACTTAGCGGCTGGCTTACTTTATTTTATTATGCTTGACAGACAAGCATTATATGTACACTATCTCACCTGGAGTAAAGTTATGTATGATGCGGTTTAAGGCTAAGCGCGCACATGGCTTCGGTGCGTTTTGGTGCGGTGCGTTATTCTACCGCACGGTAGAATATTCAACATACTTCACAGAGTATGCGTGCCGTAGAATAAACGCACAGCAACCGCAGTGCGCGTGAGGCTTAATATAGAATTGTGCCTAAACTAATATCGAATTCACACCAGACGAATTTAGTTGTTCAACTTCATATGGATGTGCACACGTTACGAGTAAATACTAGTATTTATTCGATACTTTTCTATCGATTAACCCTTGATGGGTTAATCGATTTAATAGCTTATAATAAATAGCCCAGTTTAAATATTCTTCCAAATGTCATCATTGAGAAACCATATAAGTACTTTTTATCTATACCTATTCAGTATCGGTTTCAAAGTTATACTTGGAATCAAAAGAATAAATTATATTAAAAAATATTTTTAAAAACAAGCTTTTATCTGGGACAATGAACTAAAATGTTAAAAATAAATTCTAGTAAGTATTTGGCGTGTAGGTACTTACCTATATGCTTAAAAGTTTGAAGCACTACCCGTTTTTCAGGCTAGGTAATTACTATACTTCAGTGCCTCAAGCTTTTAAAAATATAGGTAAGTACCTACACGCCAAATACTTACTAGAATTTATTTTTAACATTTTAGTTCATTGTCCCAGATAAAAGCTTGTTTTTAAAAATATTTTTTACTATAATTTATTTTTAACTTTTTAGTAGGTAGGTATACCGACTACCTACCTACTACCTAAGTATTTAAGAGAAGATTTTTTTACACCCAATAGGCACAATAGATCTCAGTATCAGGTATAAATTTCAACTTGCTAGGTCCACCCGTTCCTGAGAAAATCAGAGGTGACACACGGACAGACAGACGGACAGACAGACGGACAGACAGACGGACAGACAGACGGACAGAAAGACGGACAGACAGACAGACAGACAGACGGACAAGAAAGTGATCTTATAAGGGTACCTTTTTTGTACCTTTTGAGGTACGGAACCCTAAAAAGGTGGAACGGACTAAAGTCAGTTGTCCAGCCTCATCCCATAACGACATCACAACACACGAATTTAGGTTTAACTTTCTAGGGATGTATTTTTACAAGCTTTTATTTAACATGCAATAATATGTATGTGTGTATGTATGTATGTCACTATGTTTGTTCGGGACTATTCATTATTCTGTGGTTCGGGTGGAATCTTGGAAGCTAAATTAGACCCACTTCCCGATGGATTCAAATTTGGACTTGATTGGACTCAAATTTGGTGTACTTATGTATCTTCGGTGACAATACAATGATATGGTACCATGGAGCTGGTCTGTTGATGGAGACGGAAGGTGGCAACGGCATCTCTGTGATAAAACAACATAACCCCACGGAATTTGGGCTCGATTGATTTGTATTGATGAGAACTTTACGCCTAGATGATATCCAGGGTCTGATGATGAAGCTGGAAGGTGGCCACGGCATCTCTGTGATAAATCAACATAACCTTACCGAGTTTGGGCTCGATTGATTCGTCTTGAAGAGAACTTTTCTCCTAGATGATATCCAAGGTGTGATGATGAAGCTGGAAGGTGGTCACGGCATCTCTGTGATAAATCAACGTAACTCTACCGAGTTTGGGCTCGATTGATTCGTCTTGATAGCAAGGATCTGATGATGAAGCTGTTAGGTGGCCATGGCATTTCTGTTATAGAGCAACATAGCCCCACCAAGTCGATTGATTTTACTTGAAGAGCACTTTACCCATAATCACATCAAATATCCGTGGAATATTTTAAAACATCATGCCTTCTCTTAAATACTTAGGTAGTAGGTAGGTAGTCGGTATACCTACCTACTAAAAAGTTAAAAATAAATTATAGTAAAAAATATTTTTAAAAACAAGCTTTTATCTGGGACAATGAACTAAAATGTTAAAAATAAATTCTAGTAAGTATTTGGCGTGTAGGTACTTACCTATATGCTTAAAAGTTTGAAGCACTACCCGTTTTTCAGGCTAGGTAATTACTATACTTCAGTGCCTCAAGCTTTTAAAAATATAGGTAAGTACCTACACGCCAAATACTTACTAGAATTTATTTTTAACATTTTAGTTCATTGTCCCAGATAAAAGCTTGTTTTTAAAAATATTTTTTACTATAATTTATTTTTAACTTTTTAGTAGGTAGGTATACCGACTACCTACCTACTACCTAAGTATTTAAGAGAAGGCATGATGTTTTAAAATATTCCACGGATATTTGATGTGATTATGGGTAAAGTGCTCTTCAAGTAAAATCAATCGACTTGGTGGGGCTATGTTGCTCTATAACAGAAATGCCATGGCCACCTAACAGCTTCATCATCAGATCCTTGCTATCAAGACGAATCAATCGAGCCCAAACTCGGTAGAGTTACGTTGATTTATCACAGAGATGCCGTGACCACCTTCCAGCTTCATCATCACACCTTGGATATCATCTAGGAGAAAAGTTCTCTTCAAGACGAATCAATCGAGCCCAAACTCGGTAAGGTTATGTTGATTTATCACAGAGATGCCGTGGCCACCTTCCAGCTTCATCATCAGACCCTGGATATCATCTAGGCGTAAAGTTCTCATCAATACAAATCAATCGAGCCCAAATTCCGTGGGGTTATGTTGTTTTATCACAGAGATGCCGTTGCCACCTTCCGTCTCCATCAACAGACCAGCTCCATGGTACCATATCATTGTATTGTCACCGAAGATACATAAGTACACCAAATTTGAGTCCAATCAAGTCCAAATTTGAATCCATCGGGAAGTGGGTCTAATTTAGCTTCCAAGATTCCACCCGAACCACAGAATAATGAATAGTCCCGAACAAACATAGTGACATACATACATACACACATACATATTATTGCATGTTAAATAAAAGCTTGTAAAAATACATCCCTAGAAAGTTAAACCTAAATTCGTGTGTTGTGATGTCGTTATGGGATGAGGCTGGACAACTGACTTTAGTCCGTTCCACCTTTTTAGGGTTCCGTACCTCAAAAGGTACAAAAAAGGTACCCTTATAAGATCACTTTCTTGTCCGTCTGTCTGTCTGTCTGTCTGTCCGTCTTTCTGTCCGTCTGTCTGTCCGTCTGTCTGTCCGTCTGTCTGTCCGTCTGTCTGTCCGTGTGTCACCTCTGATTTTCTCAGGAACGGGTGGACCTAGCAAGTTGAAATTTATACCTGATACTGAGATCTATTGTGCCTATTGGGTGTATAAAAATCAAGGTCTTGACCTTGAGTCGACACTATAAAAAGATATGGGCAAATTTTGATTTTCGCGAAAACTTGTTAGTACCAAAATGTACCTTAATTTTCAACTTATTTTATTTTTCGAAATGTTTCCTTTACTTGTGCTCTAAGACCTTGCTTATAACCAAAATTGACAATTCTAGGTAAACCGGAAGTACCCTATAGGTTTTGGGTCGAAAACCTATAGGGTACTTCCCGTTGACCTAGAATCATGAAATTTGACGAGAAGCAAGGTCTTAAGGTCAGCACAAATAAAGGAAAAATTTCAAAAGATAAAAAAAGTTGAAAATTAAAGGGTATCCCCATACATACATAGTGTGTGCCAATTAATGTAAACCTCTGAGTTATAATGAGCGCTGATACAATTTAGAGGTCTAGCTTAATTGGTTGGTATGGAAGCCTCGGTGGGCGAGTTCAACTCGACTTAGCCGGTTTTATTTTACACGGGGAAACCCGCACAGTTACTACTCCATCGCAGGGGCAATGAAGTGCTCAAACTATTTCTGAATCCAACAGACTAAAACCCCAGTGCACTTGCCGTGGCTACGGGAATGCTTGCGCCAACGACATTAACTCGTCCGCGGCCACGACGGTGGCGGCCCTTCTAGAGTTTCCCCCCAGCCACGAGTCCCCGGGTTTTAGTTTGAGAGCCCGGTGGCGTAATCGGGAGAACGGTTGGCTTTGATGCCAGAGGTACCGAGTTCAAACCGCTGTTTACGTAGTAACTATTATATAATCTGTGCCGCTGTGTACCAATGGATTATTCTATCGAAAAATGTATGTGCGCTTTTCACAGTGGCCGTCGGGTTAAGGAAAAACATCGCTAAGAAACCAACAACCCCCGCATGGTGGTAGGACACTATCTAGTGTCCGCCTGGCCAGCTACCACCCTCAAGTTAGAAAATCTGTCGCCAAGCATCTAATGTGTTCCGGCAGCTATCCTTGAGAGCCAGTTCCCATTCTAGGTTTAGCGTGCTTACCATCTTCGACCGCATCATCACTTACCAACAGGTGAGATAGTGGTCAAACGCTAGCCTATCAGATATTTAAAAAAAAAGTCTGGTGGAGTTGGAAATATCACTACTGAGATGAGTCCAATACAAACGCAACTACCTTAAACGATTAAGGTAGTTGCGTTTGTATTCGAATACTATTTTGTAAGATATATCAAGACTTGTAAAATTGGGTAAAGTGGACCCTCCCAGACGATAGGCATACGATATACCTGATGGTATCTGAGATAAAGGTAGCTCAAATTGTAATCAGTATTGAATTAATTTTATATGGTGAAAGCACCTGCTGCTATTATTTAATTGGTGTGGTTTAAATATTATCTGTGTTGATAGATAAGATAACGTACTGATATGAACTCGTTGTTAGTTATACCTACGTTATACAGGGTGACTGGTTAAATATTGTACATACTGAAGGGTGTTTAGTACTCGAGTCTAATACCGAATATGTAATAAAACTTTTTAACAAAAAAATTAAACCATTGAAACCACCAATTGAAAAAACTGAAAATCTAAAAATAATAAACCTTTTTATTTAACCCTTATAAATACGAAGTTTTTAAACTACTGTTACTAGTATACCTAAGTATCATCATCATTATCAGCCAATTTCCGTCCACTGCTGGACATAGGCCTCTTCCAGGCACGCCACTGAGCTCGATCTTCAGCTATTCGTTTCCAACCGCTGCCAGCCAGCTTGCGTAAATCATCGCTCCACCTAGCTGGAGGGCGTTCTATACTACGTTTGCCGAGCCGTGGTCTCCACTCTAGAACTCGTCTACCCCAACGATTATCGGTTCTACGACAGATGTGACCAGCCCACTGCCATTTTAGCTTGCTAATCCTTTGAGCTATATTGATAACTTTGGTTCTCTGACGGATGACTTCGTTTCGAATTCGATCCTTCAGAGAAACTCCGAGAATAGCCCTCTCCATAGCTCGCTGAGCAACTTTGAATTGTTGAACTAGTCGCACCGTCAGTGTCCACGTCTCGGCTCCCTAAGTAATAACAGGTAGGATGCACTCATTAAAGACTTTCGTCTTTAGGCTAGCTTTGTAATTGTTTTGAGTTTTTAACTAAACATTATTACTAAGTTCTTAAACTAATGTAAGTATGTACTTATACCTAAGAATTTGATCTAGGTACTTAATTAGATTTTATTTCTTAAAAAAAAAATTATTTACGGACACCCACGCATATATGTCGTAGTTCATTGTTTACAAACAACGATTTGCCAAACTCGTGACCTATATGACAACAATCCCGCGCACAGCGCACCACACACCCAAGCTTACGTAGTAACTATTATATAATCTGCGCCCAAGCCTTACAAATCGGTCGGTCGGAATATGATTTGGTTACATAAAGCAGGTCGATAAAAACAAAATTTACTCATCAATAATTTAAAAAAATGTTGCTTAGTAGATTAATAAAATTAATATAATCAAGTTCTTACTTTAGTAAAACTTATTGCAATCTGAATTTAAAGATAATCATGAGTTCTACCTAAAACCACAGATTAATCAAGAACACCACAGTCAAAATTAAATCTGGAACACATCCTAGGCTCTACAGTCTACACTCTAACAAAAGTTTCAAAATAAAGTATATTTCAGAATGCAGGAGTCGTCGAATTAAAACAATTAACCCTCGACCGGCGCTGTGACGGTAGACCGACTAATGAGTTGTTAGTGCCGCGCCGTGTCCAGGATGACCACATGCAATATGCTGTAACCTACGACTGTTGTCGATATAATGTATCGATATCGATACTTCTTTGTTAGAAGCCGGTATTTTATCTGATCAAATGTGACCATACAATGTGTGATAAGACAAGCCTCTAAGTTTGGAAGGCGCAAATGTCTTACAGCTTCAGGTGAAATCGATTAATACTATATTAATATGTAACATTTTTTGTAATATTTACACACATTACATTACCCATAGAACGATAATAACGATATATACATATCTAAACCGTATAATGGAGAGGATCGTGAATAAAAACATCTCTATAATATCGTTCGCGAAAGTAAATAGAAGAAGTAAATTACAGTATCGACGCAGTTATACCTTAATATTTTATTTATATAAATATTGTGGTATCGATACTAAATCGTCACATCACTAGCAGTCAACGTGGCGAGCAGTTGGACGATCGGATGCGTACACCACAACGACCACGGTAATTGGTTTGCTCTACCATCCGATTTTTATCTCCAATTATTGAGTTTTAGCGCCAATTAAATATTTATCTTGCTTCCGGTGGAAACCGCTTAGCTTCGATACAATCGTTTCGTACTAGAAATGGACGATGGTTCACTTAATAGAGCCTAATATGTAGAGCTTTAAGTTAATTGCGTGGCTAGTTTGTTTCCGATGCTCCTTTCATGTGCCGCCTCTTAATAATTAATTATTACGAATTTGGATATTCAATTAAGATAATGAGATGATATAGGTTGATGTCAGAGGCCTTTGCCTGCAGAAACAATGTTGCTGCAAATTTACATTGCTTATTTAAGTTTTGTATAATCATGAAACACTGATATTATTTGTTATGTTGGAAAAACGAAAATTTTACGTATTGTGCCATGACGATTAGTGATCGACATTTCTTTTTTTTATCATATAGGCTAGCGTTTGACCTCTATCTGACCTGTTGGTAAGTGATGATGCGGCTGGAAATGACAGCACGCTAGGCCTAGAATGGGAAATGGCTCTCAAGGATAGCTGCCGGAACACTTTAGATGTTTGGCGACAGATTTTTCTAACTTGAGGGCGATAGCTGGCCAGACGGACACTAAGTAGGTATATAGTGTCCTAACACCACGTGTTCTTAACGATGTTTTTCCTTAACCGGAGGACCACTGTGAAAAGCGCACATAAAATTGTCTGTAGAAAAAGCATTGGTAATCGGCGAGGATTGAACTCGGTACCTCTGGCGTCAAAGCCGACCATTCTCTCTCTACACCATTGGACCCTCAAAATAATAAGGTTTCAGCTTTATCCGGAAGCCCTTACCAGGATCTCAAGTGCGGCTGCACGTCAAAATAGTTTAACATGACAAAATTAACATGAGTTTTACATTTGGTTTTACCTCCGTATTCGCAAACAACACTATGACGTCTTACAGTCAAATAGGTACCTTATTGTGCAAAATACATTGTTGACATTCTTGTGTCAAATCCACCGCTATGCGTCACTCAAAATCTTTATGTACCTAAGTATATGGTCACTAGGGTTACTGTTCAAATTCGAGTCACATGATGTCCTTATCGATAGAATATAGAAACATGCGGTTAGTATACATGTCTTTTTATAAAAAAGACGAAACGTAAATCTTAGTGTTAGGCTCAAGGCCTCCCTCCCTTTCTTCCACGTCTCGCGATTTTGGGCTATTGTGGTCCAATCTATACTAATATTATGAAGAGAGAACATTTGTATTTTTGTATGTTTGTAATGATTTGGCTCAAAAACTACTGGACCGATTTAAAAAATTCTTTCACTAATATATAGAATGGACTTTCGGAATGAAAATAGGCTATATATTATCTCGTTTAAATCAAAGGTACATTCGTGGAGACCTAATTTGCAACCTAAGTCGACTAAAAAACGGTCGAAAAAACACGTTTCTTACAAACGCTGCTCAATTGCAAATAGATAGAAGAATATTTTCTATGAAAGAGTTGTACAACTTAATAAGACCTACAAAAAAGTCCGCAACAGCATATGTCTATCTCTTAAGGTTGACTCACAACCATCGTAACCATCTTTAATTTTTTGTTAAAAAATATTACATAACTTCCAAGGCTAATTTCAAGCATATAGTATTAATCCTTATCCAAATAATTATTACGTTATTTAGCTTGGCCACATATTATAGATTAAAATTGTCCTTTACAGTATATAATTCAAATGAAAACTCTAGAAGATATCACGGATTTCACATACACGCATCGCAAAATTAATAAAATATTTGCAGTGAAACCACAGAATAGGTCATAGTTACTACGAAAATATTATTATAAGCTTAGCTTTTCTGTAGATCCCCACCGATCGCAATCAATTTGAAGTCATATTATTATACTATATTAGTATAATAATATGATCTATTGTATAAAATAATAATGATCTATATATATAATATAATATTTTAAACCACCCCGACTGATCTATGTATAATCTTTTAATTAAAAGCATTCCAATGACTCTAAACACGACATTTAAAATCTGAGCTGTAAGTTGGTGAGGATTTGAGTATTCTGTAGAGTCCAGGAGATGTCCCAGCATCCGGTCAATGCTTCCATGTTCTTACAATATCGTTGAAGAAGAAGATTTTCGAATTGATCAGACCTACGAAAGTTGATTTCATAGCGCAATTAACTAGAAAAAAGCTCATAGTTTTATAACGATTGAACGAATTTTCATGAATCAAAGCTACTACTAGAACACTCTCGATAAAGACTATCAAACAAAAAAAAAATCAATAATAAAATCAAAATCGCTTCATCCGGTTGGGTGCTAAGATGCTACAGACAGACACAGATACACACGTTAAACGTATAATACTCCTTCTTTGATCCCATGATTTGATTGATTTTGATTCAATGATCCCACTACCTCTGTACGAAAACCCATGATTCATGAATGCACATAAATCATTCATTGGTAGGTATATAGCTAGGATTAAAACCAACGACCGTCGGGTCAGAATCAGGGTAACTATCCTTTACGCCATAGGGCCGTCCAATATCACTACGTAAGTATTATAAATCAAAGTCCATCACTGCGTCTGTCTGTCTGTTCGCAATAATCTCAATAGCTACTGAACGGATCATCACGCGGAAGTTTAGGTGCATAATTCGTTAAGGTTTTGTGTAAATTGGTTGAAATATGACGATGATTGTTAAATGTGTTAATATTTTATATTTGATGCAACAAACAGATGCAAATTTTGTAGGCATATATGTTCTACCCGTGCGAAGCCGGGGCGGGCTGCTAGTCTTTTATATGTGAGTCCAGATCGTCTCGCCATTTCCGTCGAGGTCTGCCGCGAAACCTTCGGCCCTTATTGGGAATAATCCACTCAGTAGACGTCTTGTCCCAGAGTACTTGTACTATTAATTATTCTGTGCACGTCTATTACTTGTATTTTGGTGTTTGAGCGCAGTATGGTGTTTCTTTTTCGATCTGTTAATTTTACTCCAAGGAAATTTATTGCGCTCAATTGCCCGCTGGCAAACCTCGAGGGTGGACCTCTGAAGAGCAGTCAAAGACCATATTTGGGTTCCGTAGTTGAGGACGCAAAGTATATAATATGCCAATTTTCGCTTTAGGCAAAGAGGGAGTGTACCCTTCATAAGAGATTTCATCGACCAATAGCTCTTCTAATACGATATGGAGATAAATATCTCAAACTTGCTAATGAAAATGACTAGAGCGGCGTGTGAAGTCGGTATATTAGTTTTTTAAACGATCTTAAATAATTTGTTATCCACTTAGCCGTACGTTCTAATTTAAAATACGTTTTATTGAGTCATCATTTCTCTATTAAAAGTGAATTTCACATATTCGTAATGGTTCGAATTTTTTTTTCCATTTAAACGTTATCAGACGTTTATAATATGTCGGTGAATATCAATTAAGACGAACAAACTAAACAAAAATATCCATTATTTTATGCAAAATAATACAAAAATAATGCTCAAATTTATACATAAAGGTCCACACCGCGGCGTCCTGCGATCTGCGGGCGCGATTTCAGTACTTTTCAATTGTTTTCTGATCGCGTTTGGTGTGAACCATGCCACAAATACTACTCGACGTCATAGCAATGACGTCGATGGCGCTACCTGATCGCCGCCTAGATCGCGCCGCAGGACGCTGCCGTGTGTCCGTACCTTTAATATTTCTAAAATTTAAAGAAAAATAAATTATTTTCACAACAACAATACAAAAAAAAAAAAACAAAATCAGAATATAATCGAAACACTGGAGGTGACACTCTTCGTTCAAATACATACAAAATGAGCAGCATCGTGTAACAGATACAATCGCGTGAATATTACGAATATCAGATGAGAATCTGTCCTTACTTTTGGTACTAGAATCTATACCTACTCTATATTTTGGTTCGTATGTAAGCTGCTGTCCGCTCCGTCGACAAGTTTTGGCGGGAACGTGGAAAAGTGACGTGTGCTATTGTGGTGCTCTCTTTTTTTAGGGTTCCGTAGCCGAATAGCAAAAAACGGAACCCTTATAGATTCGCCATGTCTGTCTGTCTGTCTGTCTGTCTGTCCGTCCGTATGTCACAGCCATTTTATTCCGAAACTATTAGGACTACAGAATTGAAACTTGGTAGGTAGATGTATTCTGTAAACCGCTTTCCGATTTTTATACAAAAATTTAAAATATAAAAGTTTAAGGGGGGCATCCCATACAGGGAACTAAAACAAAAAAAAAATTTTTTCGTCAAATCTATACGTGTGGGGTATCTATGGATAGGTCTTTAAAAATGACATTGAAAATCATTTTTTCTCAAAGTCAATCATTTCAAAGATAGGCGCGTCTAAAGTGGAAAAATGTGTGTCCCCCCCCCCCCTCTAACTTCTAAAAATCTAGAAAAAATATATTCTGTAGATCTCAATAAAAACTTTCAACGAAAATTGGTTTAAACGAGATACAGTCAGCAGTTGTTGAGATATAGCGACCGCAAGTATAACTTTGTTTTTCATACAAACACTATGAAAAACAAAGTTATTTTTAATACAGTTGCTCAAAAAGTGGCGTATTGCAGGGACGTATAGCGTTCGGGATGTGGGCTATTACACACTCGTGCTTTTTTTTTACCTTTCCCGAACTCGTGCGTTCTCTTTCCCAACTGTCAAAATAATGTCTATTAAAAAGAAAAACCAACCATGAAGTTTTAACTAAAAAAAATCATAGAAGTTTTTATGATTCATGCAAATACGTATATTTCTAAAAAGAAGCTACTAATTTGTTTCAATATCAGATTTAATGATTTGATTGAGTGAGATAGGTTTGGTTTCATTTCATTAAATTTCATTTTCATTTCATATCAATAAAAAAATTCTACTGAAGACTTGGCTGTATGGGCATAGTTCCCTTTGCCTACCGGAATGGGTGAAGAAAAAAAAACTCTGCTTATATTCTACGGTTGGCGCCATTTTACAGAAATGTTCTATGCGAGTTTAGTTGTTTGTTGCAGAAAATGAGTAATTTCGACCCTAGTTTTTTTTAATTAACACCACCGGAACTCAGTATAATTGCACAAAATGCTTCGGAGAACATTTTACCGGAAAAGTCAAAAAGTCGCTACGTAGATATCTACATACGACGAATTTATTGCGTGGAGAGAAATGTTAAGTTAGTTGAGTTTATTGTGTTTTTATTATTTTATTAAATTTCTTCATTTTTTCGCAACTGTATTAAAAATAGTCGTTCAGTACACGTGCGGAACCGTCATTGCAACTTGTTCCGACTGTCAACCCTCGCCTTCGGCTGCGCCTCGGCTCGGGTAGACATTTGTCGGAACTCTTTGCAATGACAGCCTTTCCGCGCTTTTAATGAAATATACTACTTTGTAGTTGCGAAAAATCAAATTTATAGAATACTCTACTGTGTTACGGAACCCTACGAGTGCGAGTCCGACTTGCACTTGGCCAGTTTATTCCTTTGTAAAATTCGTATTTTCCGCGAGGTAATGTGTCATACATTATTTATTTATTCTGTTCTGTCATACATAATATGGTACGCTCACAAGTCTACAATGCTCACGTTGTGTCTTGCCAAAGCCAAAAAAATTGCTAGTGTTTTGTAGCTAGTGTTTTGTGACAATTTGTAGTGCCTACCTCAAATGTGTTGTATGTGCATCAGGTATCTTGCAAGAACCATTTTAAAATCTGTAGGTAAATGTTTTTGCCCACTTTTAAAACACCAGGCGAAGGTCCAAGCCATGAGCCAGGTTTCTTAGGAGCTTATCTTATAACTAACTGTCTGGTAACATACCTACTATAGATAAGCTACTTTAGTAAGCCGACCTTTATTACAGGTAGAAGAGTTAGTTTTGTCAAAAGATTAATCGATTTACTATAATCGTATAACAATCGATTTTACCATAATTATGTGAGAACAAATACTGTCCATTACACCGGAACATAATAAATCCACAGCTGAATTTCCATTACACACACTTAAATCTCTAACCCAAACATTGACTACGTAATTATCACACAAATGGTCATTTCTTTCCCTCCATCAAAACGCTTTATAGAGTCACCCGTGAAAAAGCACGCAATTCGATTTTACGATCGAGAGGGTATCGAGAAACAGAAGTATCGATTAAACGTTGGAACATTCGAAGCTCGCGTGAACGATGCCATCGACTCAGAGTCGAATCGAATACATTATCTGTGGAGGAATTCACAGTCGCATAATTTGTACCAATAATCGTGGATTAGGTGATGTGAGATAAACAATAGCGCATACTTGGAACAAAGGGTTTTGAATAAACTTTTGTTTTGCAACTGTAGTAGACTATTGTCGAAGAATTCTTGAGCGCGCTCTACACTCTCGGCATAGAAAAAATAATAATACTACGTACTCTCGGTGCGAATAGCCGCGAAAGCCATGAATCGCGAGGTTTAGCACATTCAAAACAACATGAAAAAATATATACTTCTCAGAAGACATTTTTATAGAGCACTTATAGATCCTTTATTTGGTTCCGGCATAATACACATACAATATCTATTAAGCCAATGCTATATATGTATTGGTAATATTTCCGAATAGTTCCATCAACATTTTCTTAACACTTTGTCCTTTTGCCTATTCGCTTTAACCTTTAGTGCTGGCCATTTTCAATATCGATTCTTCGTATTCACAGGAATCGATTCATATTTACGATTATGCATTTGATATTTAATCAAGGAACAAAGCATACGGCTGGCACTGTTAGATGTTTTGCAATGCTTACTATTCCATCTTAAATCGTGTCTTTTGAATTAGACTTTACTGGCTTGCGATAGAGGCTAGGCTAAATATTGATTTGAGTGAGAATTTTTTGCCGAGTGCTGGTTTTGCCAAGAGCTTGTTTTGCCAAGAGCACTACGAAGGGTTCCGTAGCTCATATTTGAAGACCTCAATAAAGTTATTATTATGACACTTTATACTACATTTGTCACTGTAATCTTTAACATGGTTATAAGATATCTTCAACAACTCACTGATTAAAACTTATTTATAATGAAACCGTCATATAGGCACCGGAATTTGCAAAGCGAATTACCTGACGATGTGGTCGAGGATGGTTACACGCTAGGCATAGAATGAAACTGATAAGATTCTAACTATGTTAGTGTTCATAACCAAGACATTATGATGCAGTATCAGAACTAGCCGTTTTAATGTGTTCTATATGTAACTAAATATAAACCGCAATCACACGAGTTTTTTACGCGTTTCTTTCGCTTTCGGAACCCTAAAACTTACTACGTTTAATAGTGATGTGCCATAAAGACTCAATAGAAAATACGCGTTAGATTCTGTATGATATTCTGGCATTGAGCTTGAAGTACAGTGGTATAAACATTTAATTGCAAATAAACCTATTGTGTGGAGAGGCACCTTTATGTTTGTGCGAAAAGGCTGTTACAAGTAGCAATCCACACAATACTTTATGGTTATTGCGCTAGGTTGAAGAAACACTCAATTATTATGTGTTAAAATTTTTGCAATGGTTATGGATATGAAAGTCATAATACAAGTTTGAGATGTGATTGCGACTTTTAGATGTTTCGTGGTGCTTGAAGAAAAGAATAGCTTTTATGTTCATAAATGTATTAATCCGAAATAAATCTGATGATATTGCACAGATTTTGGTGAAAGGACTTATTCACAATGATTTAACAGTGAAATCACATGAGTAAAGAAGGTTTACTCATGTGGTGAAATAGAAGATCTAGTGCCACTACAAGGCATGTGATGCTAGGAACACACCGGGCCAAACGAACGACAAGGAACGCTGAATAGAGGAAGATCGCTCCTCGTTCGCTTGGTCTGGACCCAGAATTAGACTCAATATCTAGATTTTATAATTGTTATTATGCATAGAAGAAATAGGCAATAAAATCATTAAATTAGTTTTTATTAACTAGATATTTAAAATGTAGAACTACACAACATAAAAACACTTTTATAGTACGAAACTCTTTTAAAGCTACTTACGAATGTCTGTAAGATATCGCTTTAAGCGATAAGACCGCCCATTGATGCTATTATATTGAACTGCATAGTTTTTGATTACTTTTGTTTTATTGGTGAGAGTTTATCTATCTATGTAACTTACCGAATAAACCTACGATGCAATACAAACCTTATTTGACCCTTGACAAAATATAACACAAATAAAACACACAGAACCAAAGATTAAGTACATACGAAGGCAACTAAAATAAACTACTTAAAAACATTACGCCGTAAAATGTCAGAAAGCCTCAGAGTCACATAGTGTGGAAAATTAATTTGACACTTACGCGTCTAAACCGAAATCTAATCTTATATCAGAACCACAATGCTATCTTAATGGTTTACTTACAATCTTTTCAATCGAATGAATTAGAATAAACACCTCTTAATGCATCGATTTTATCGACTATCGATATTTCGTTTCACATTCCTAATTTTAAAGGAGTTCTTTGAGTGCTTTTGTGTACTTAAGGTTACTTTTATAACTATGAAAATGAAGCCTAAATATTTGAAATTGTCAAATGAAGTTTAGGTAGTAAATTTAATATCTTATCATTTCGAATTCTCAAAGTTGATTTTAAATAAAGTGTGGAGAAAATGTCTAAAAATGTCCAATGAAATGATTATTGATTTTAAATCGTTGGTTATTAATTTTAAGTATGCTATTATCGGATCTTAAGATCGATCGGTAGTCTCTAAGTAAGATATCTAAGTTATTTTTAATTTTCATAATGCAGGCTGTTCCATCTGCTTGGATCATATAGTATGAGTATCATATAAAAATTTAGGTACTTTATATTGAGCTATTTAAATACATATTTAAATAGCTTAATATAAAGTACCTAATATCGTAGTAATATGTAGGTACCTATTTTTTAAGTACGTTAAGCTCTTTGTACAATTATTTAGTACTATTCTGTGATTCAGGGAAATACTTGAAATACAGATAGATAGATAGATAGATAGATAACACTTTATTTGCACACCACTTATAAAATAAACATTGAACATATACAAATGAAAAATACTTAAGCTATGTAACGCAAAGGGCGGTCTTATCGCTTAAAGCGATTTCTTCCAGACAACCAAACAGAGAAAGATATTTCGAGACTGTAACGGACGGTGGTGTATCGATTTTATATCTTAAATATCTTTATAAATATATATATATATATATATATATATATATATATATATATATATATATTATATCTACTTATAACACATACATACTAATAATACTTATATAAGCATTAAACATAATTATTATCCTATTTACACAATTACATACACATAATTCAAAATACACAATGATCTAATTATCAGTTACACGACCAAAAACATAACAGATTCAGTACCTAGTTCTGAAGAGATATATAAAATGTTGTTAATCTTTCCTTAAACGTAAGGGGAGATGGAGATTGCCTTATTTTGACTGGGATACTGTTCCACAGTCGTGCAGCCTGTACGGTGAAAGATTTGTCGAAGAAGGTAGTCGAATGCGTAGGAATTTGTATGGAAAGATTTTCAGATGACCTCAACGTAAGTGAGTGCTGTGAGTGTAGATACTTAAAGTTGTCTTTGAGGTAATGGGGAGTAGCGGGATTAAAAAGAATGCTATAAAGAAGAGAGAGGATGTGAGTATTCCGGCGGGAACGTATAGGAAGCCACTTGAGCTTGTGTCGAAAATAGGAGACATGGTCATATTTGCGCAAACCAAATATGAACCTAAGGCAGAAGTTCTGAAGCCGCTCAAGCTTATTTAGTTGGTCCTCTGTTAAATCTAGATAGCAGGCGTCAGCATAATCAAGAATAGGAAGCAATAGTGATTGTGCTAACGCAACTTTGGTAGCAGTTGGGAGAAAACTTTGGAGACGTTTTAATGCGCCTGCAGAAGCAAAAATCTTACGCCTAACAGCTTCTAACTGTGGACCCCATGACAGCGTTTCATCAATTATAAGTCCAAGATTCTTTACTTGTGTGCTGTATGGAACCGATATGTCATTAAAAATAACTACAGGGAGTGTGCTGCGGTCGAGCTTGCATAACATGCGGGAACTGCCTACGATTATGACTTGGGTTTTGGTAGGATTCACCTGAAGTCCAAAGGCTTTGCTCCACGTAGCTATGCGTCTTAAATCTTCGTTAATTGTGTTAACACAACCGAGTAACTGATCTGGGTGTGCTTGAGAGTATATTTGTAAATCGTCAGCATATAGGTGGTAGGGAGAAGAGAGGTTAGAAGAAATAGAATTTATGAAAATGGAAAAAAATTGAGGAGATAGAACGCCGCCCTGCGGGACGCCAGCTGAAGTGCTACACCATGAAGAAAACGAATCTTCAAGGCGAACCCTCTGCCGACGCCCAAACAGGTATGAACGAAAGAACTCAATGACGGAGGAAGATATATTAAGAGAGCGAAGCAGCTCTAAGAGAATGTCGAGATCGACGGTATTAAACGCATTACTGAAATCGAGTAGAGCTAGTACGGTTAGCTTACCATTCTCCATTCCGGCACGAATGTCGTCCGTGATTTTTACTAAAGCAGTAACAGTACTATGCCCAGGACGGAAACCAGACTGGAACGGGTTAAAAAGACAGTTCCTGTTAAGAAAAATATTTAACTGGGAGTGTATCAGCCGTTCCAGAACTTTAGAAAGGAATGGAAGGATGGATATGGGACGATACTCGGTATAGGTTTTAGGATTTGGTTTTTTTGGGGCGTCTTTCCATGAAGTTGGAAAAACACCACATAAGATAGAGTAGTTAAGGATGTGGGTAAGGACAGGTAGAATGAGGTCAAGGATAGGGACAACCATGTTGCGACTAATACCATCGACCCCAATAGCATTCGATGCAATCGATAGTACGCTTCTCTTAACTTCTCCCTCCGTAAAATGAGTGAAGGTGAAAGAAGGGTAAGTAGGGGGCGATGAAGAGGAGAGATGAGAGAGAGTGTTTGTTTTAATAGAGACATCGATAGAAGATGAGGTAGAGAAATGTTGATTTAGAGAGTCTAGGTTCAAATTTTGGGAAACAGAATTTTGTTTGGGCTTGCCAATTCCTAATGTACGTAAAAATCTCCATACTTTAGATGGATCATTATCACTATCAGATTCACGAATGTGTCGGCGTTGAGCATCCCTACACACCATATTGCTGCGATTACGATATTTGTGATACCTATTTTTATTGCTGTCTGTCGGATTACACTTGTATTTTGTCTTGGCAACCGCCTTTTTGTGCATAAGTGTCTTTATTTCGGGTGTTAACCAAGGAGCTGGGAGATGTTTTACCTTTATCGCTCTCATTGGTGATGACACTCATGTCATAAAGGCGCAGTAACGTAGAATTAAAGAAATTTATTTTATTATCAATTGAATCAGCTTCCTCTAATAAGGACCAATCGACATTTACAACGTCTGTACGAAGATTGTCTAAGTTCATGTTACCAAAGTTGCGTTGAAGAAGAATTTGAGATTTGAGTTTAGGAGGACGGACTTTGTAAGAAAGGAAGATTAGATCGTGATAAGAAAAAGTATCTGCCGAGCATTGACCATGCTTGGCAACATGGTCACAAGAGGAAACGATAATCAAGTCAAGAAGTGAAGGTGTAGTATTAGGAAAGTAGTGGGTGGCGTTAAGAGGGAGAAGGTGCAAATTGCTTGATCTTATCACAGATTCTAACGTAGAAGAACGATAGTCCTTTTTGAGGAGACAAGTGTTAAAGTCACCCATAATAATGGTGTGACTATAACATGGCATGACATCCTCTAGAAAATTTTCGAAAGCAGAAAAAAGTTTATACGAGAAGATGGGCTATAGTAGACTCCGAGTAGAATTTTTGTATGAGAGAGAATGATTTCAATAAAGAGATGCTCGCCAGCGTTCGAAGGGGGTGGTTGTGCAGACATATTAATTATTGTGAAAGGAATGTATGCTCGAAGATATATTGCTACACCTCCACCACCACAACTAGTGCGGTCGTTGCGTATAAGTTGATAACCAGGAAGAGGGTAAAGATGGGAAGGAAGACATGGCTTGAGCCAAGACTCGGAGACTAAAATAGCGTGAATGTTATTTAGATGTTCAAAAGTAGCCAGCATATCTGAGAAGTGAGCCGGAATACTCTGCATATTTAAATGAATAACGTTGAGGTTTTTAGGCACATCCGAAAAATGAGCTTCTAATGCATCAAAGAGTGTCGGAATGCTAACAAAACTATCATCACTACTAGTCGAGGAAGAAAAAGATACATAATTATCACTGTCACTATCAGTTTCAAATAAGTTCAACATAATTAGGTAATGTGTATTATATATAAATATATATACTAAATAATGATATAAAAAATATACTAAATAACTACGATTTAAATATATTATATATATAATATATATATATATATATATATATATATATATATATATATATATATATATATATATATATATATACATATACCTATGTAATAAATATTCAGATATTCGACAAATGAACTAAATTTTCGATAAATTCTATAAAAAAAAAAAATAAAAAAAAATACCAGAAAATTAAGCATTGCAACGAGAATAATCTAATTTATCTTGCTACCAACAAAATAAACAAGAAGAGAATAATAATAATAAATTTTCGATGCACAGTAAAACTAGCACGTAAGTACAGAAAAATAATCATACAAAACACATAGTAGCAACGCCAGAGCCCATTATAAGAAAAAAAAATTATATAATCTTTGACAAGAAGCTTACACGTTTGACTTCTACACTATTGACAGCTAAACGTCAACATCATTTATTTTTTCTTTGTTGAACTACACTCATTTTTTGAAGCCTTTGTTGTTTGACACCTGGAATAAGGGCTGGCAAATCTCAAGGTCTGTCAAGGGGCAATATTATGGGGATATTCAACCGGAGGTTCCAACGAGGCCGTGGTTTTCTAAATATCGCATGGCAGATAAAAATACCACCTCCACTATTTGTCGACTCCGCTTAAATCACTGTTGTTCTCCAGTTTTCCTGTCTAAAATAAGGATTAGAAATAGCTCGATCTGTGAATGCGGTCTAGACGAAGGAAACGTGAACCACTTGTTTTTCAGTTGTCCTAATATGCGCTTCTCTCTTTATGACTTTCTTCCTCCTCAAATATCTCGTCCAGTCTCTTTTAAACATCTTCTTTCTCTCATTTTCACCCGCTTTACTGGTTCTTTATGTAAATATATTGAAATTAATAAAATTAAGTTGTAAATATTATGTATATATATATTCCTACCTACTCATTTCCATGTTTTATTATAATTTTCTTGTAAATATTCAAATCAAATTCTTTTTGTCTAATTTTTTTTAATTTTCATCCATACTGTAACTAGTTTTGTAGAATTGATTCCGCAGAAAAATTTTATTTGTTATCTGTGTTTATAAAAAGCGTCCTAAGGTCTTTCCAGTTTCCACTCGACTAAACCAACTAAACTTGACATTGGCGAAATTGTGGTGGTATTATCGCAAAAGCCAAAAACAAAGAAATAATAATAATACACTCATTTTGTGCGAAATCAGAAGTGTTAATTATATTATTAATATTAATTATAAATAAAAACGGTACCTACCACAAAGAAAAGAAATGAGTAGCTACCTAACTACAGTTGCTAATTACCATTATAATAGTTCACGCAAGCCCCAATGTCTATTGGAATTATGCAAAACACGAGATAACAACGTTGATGAATGACTTTTACGTCTTCTTCGGTGCCCGCTTAGATTTCGCCTCAGTCTTTGTCTTTTTGGCTACTACCGAGCTCTTAACGGGACTACCAGGCTTCGGAATCTCATCGAGGTCTCTCATGCAGGTTGCGCTGTGACGCAAGCCCTCGCCGTCCAACACATAAATAACTCCGTCGCGGGACCAGCATTTGGACATTCCGTAGCGTTCACGGGCAGCCATAAAGGTGTCATGCCGCGTTTAGGTCAAAAATTCTGACACTGTTGTTCCTGAACCCTAGAGTTTTGTCTTTGAGAACCAGATCTTCTCCCGCAAAGTTAAGTCATTCAGCTTAACAAGAACAGGTCTTGGCCTATCAGGACCCGCAAAGCGACCCATGCGATGGCAGCGTGCTATGCATCTCTCAGAAATATCAGTAATTTTGAGCTGCTCAGTGATTGATTTTAATATGACCGCAACAGTGTCCTCCTTTTTGTCCTCGGGCAGCCCATGAAAAAGCAGCATTTTACGCCGCGATCTCGTCTCAATGTTATCAACGCTTCTGTCTAGCAGCTCAATTTGAGCCTGCAGTGAACGCAGTGAGGTTAAAACAAACATCTTAAAAGCGGGAAACTCTGATGGAATGTTGTCACTTGAATTAGCTGCACCACTGGGATTATTCGTGCAACAGTGAAAAAAGCAACGTGAAACAGAACTATGAAGTGGTTGACATTTGTTTAGGACCGCTAAAAATATCTCAAGTTTTATTAGGACGGATAAAGTATCGTATTATGTGACGGTGGAAAATGCTGTGGACGACAAAGCCTTAGGAGACCAATGCAAAAGCAGGCTGAGGTGATCAAGAAACATTTATGTAAGCCCCTGCGGTAGGTACATAAGCCCCCATGGTCGAGTGTAACTGAAGATACCTACCAAGATTTATGATGACATATACGGAATCCTTCGAGTGCAAATCTGAGAATTCCGAATCGTACACGTCCGGGTTTATTGTCTACTAGCAGCCCGCCCCGGCTTCGCACGAGTAGAACATATATGCCAACAAAATTTGCATCAGTTTGTTGCATCAAATATAAAATATTAACATATTTAACAATCATCGTCATATTTCAACCAATTTACACAAAACCTTAACGAATTATGCACCTAAACCTTCCTCATAAACACTCTGGCTATTGGTGAAAACCGCATGATAATCCGTTCAGTAGCTATTGAGATTATTGCGAACAGACAGACAGACGCAGTGATGGACTTTGTTTTATAATACTTACGTAGTGATATTGGACGGCCCTTTGGCGTAAAGGATAGTTACCTTGATTCTGACCCGACGGTCGTTGGTTCTAATCCTAGCTATATACCCACCAATGAAAGTGTTATGTGCATTCATGAATCATGGGTTTTCGAACATGGAAGCATTGACCTGATGCTGGAACATCTCCCGTACTCTACAGAATACTCAAATCCACAAGAACTTACAGCTCATATTTTAAATGTCGTGTTTAGAGTCATTGGAATGCTATTATTGAAAAGATTATACATATATAAGTCGGGGTGGTTTATATATAGATCATAACTATATTATACAATAGAATTTTATACAGTAAAAATATATTATTATATACTATATTGATGCTATATTGACTTCAAATTGATTGTGATCGGTGAGGATCTACAGCATGGCTAAGCTTATAATAATATTTTTGTAGTAACTATGACCTAATCTGTGGTTTCACTGCAAATATTTTAATAATTTTGCGATGCGTGTATGTGAAATCCGTGATATCTTCTAGAGTTTTCATTTAATTTATATACTGTAAAGGACAATTTTAATCTATAATATGTGACCAAGCTAATTAACGTAATTATTTGGATAAGGATTAATACTATATACTTGAAAATAGCCTTGGAAGTTATGTAATATTTTTTAACAAAAAAATTAAGATTAAAATGGTTACTGTGAGTCAACCTTAAGAGATAGACATATGCTGTTGCAAACTTTTTTGTAGGTCTTATTAAGTTGTACAACTCTTCTATAGAAAATATTCTTCCATCTATTTTCAATTGAGCAGCGTTCGTAAGAAACGTGTTTTTTCGACCGTTTTGTAGTCGACTTAGGTTGCAAATTAGGTCTCCACGAATGTACCTTTGATTTAAACGAGATAATATATAGCCTATTTTCATTCCGAAAGTCCATTCTATATATTAGTGAAAGAATTTTTTAAATCGGTCCAGTAGTTTTTGAGCCAAATCATTACAAACATACAAAAATACAAATGTTCTCTCTTTATAATATTAGTATAGATTTATCATAGAAATTTAAATTTTGTTCATTATTTTCAACCGACTTCCAATTCATCTGTATGTTTTTTTCTTGTTTTTTTTTGTATTATGTTACGCGATTACTCCGTTAATTAAGAACCGATTCGAATGATTATTTATTTATTTATTTTATACATTTGCACACAAAACTTGTACACGGAGGACTTAATGCTAGAATAGCGTTTTCTACCAGTCATCCTGGAGGTGCAGAGAAAATAGTAGTGAAAGAAGAACAAAGAGAGGCGATTATTTCATAATGAATAGAACACATAAATCTTCATAATTATTACACTAGGTACTTAGTTTCTAATATATAACATACAAATAAATATTAAGTATCATATTATACAATTACATACTGAAATAAAATTAATATACATATTGTATATACAAACATATATATTTATATAGAAAAAAAACATTTATAAAGAAATATACACATACACTCACATATAACTACATATCATAAAAGTATCGGTAGTATCTATGCATATTTTATGTACTATGCGTAAAATTGTAAATGGTGATTAGACGTTGTGTATTTAGATTGTTTTACCTGTAAGTTTTCCGAATATAATAGAATGAAATATAATCAAAGAGCAGTTTGGTAAAATTTCTTATAAAAGTGTTCACGAGTTTTTAACTTGAATATTGTTTTGGAATTCGCTTGCCTAATATCCATTAAATATACCAGGTAGCTTATTTCAAAGCTTTACAGCCTTTACGGAGAAGGATTTTTCTAAAAAGGAAGAAGAGTGGTTAGGAATAGATAAAATCAAATTATCATCGGACCTAAGATGACGTTCGTGGGTATCGCAGAGTAATTTAAACTCTACTTGCAGATATTTAGGACGGTTTGGATTTATTAAAACCGAAAAGAGTAGGCAGAGAGTTCTCACGTTTCTTCGCTTCCGTATTGGAAGCCACTTCAGTTTCGCTCGGTATGCAGAAATGTGGCCGTATTTGCGTAAGCAGAAAATAAATCTGATACAAGTGTTCAGAAGGCGATCTAGCTTATTGAGTAGGTCTGAATTAAGATCCGAAGACTTTAATCGGTAGGGTACGTTTTCGAGGTGGTCCCATTGTAATTTCATCGAGATCTGATAAGTATCTCCAGAGATATTACGAAAAACGTCTCAAACTTACTACTGAAACTAACTCGCGGGGCATGGAAGTCGGTTGTTTTAGTTTTTACACTATCCTTGCTTTTTAAACAATTATGAGTAATTGTTATTCTTATAAACAAAGTGGATAAAAATGGTGTTAATTACAGAACTACAAGAAAAGTCACTCACAATTATTATATAACAGGAAATGTTAATTTAAAATAACACGACGAATTACACTCTTAATTTATCTAAAATTTACATAATTGCGTTTTGTGGGTTTACTCGTGAGTTGTGGCCAGTTGTTTACAATATCTATCAACATAGATTTACATTAAATTATCGGTCAATTTGCATTTACAATTATATTAAAGACATAAGGTTTATTACTTGAAGAAAAAAAGTACGGTTTTTATGTTCTGTAGTAATATTATACTTGCTTTATCCCGAAGCTTCGTCCACGTCATATATTTTTTTACATCGTTTTTTATTATTACGGTTGACCATTATCTCGCCCGGTGGTAAGCGATGATGTGGTCGAAGATGGTGAACACGCTAGGCCTAGAATGCTTTGACTTTTCTCGCTGCGAGATCACCGTAAGGTTATCGCGGCTGATTTTCTCCTTGATGGTGGTAAGCAATTTTTCGGCGGCATGTCAGGTGAAACATCGATATATCAATCAATCAATTATTTATTTGCTATAAATAAGGTCACAAAGGTAAAATACATTATAACAATAGGTCCTCTTATTTATACCCTTTCGGGCGTGCAAATGTTATTTACAATTCGTTACAATACTATTGATAATTATAATATGTTCTCACCGTCTAATCAACCATTCCATGTTTATGTTGCCCTTACCAGCTGTGGAGCCATCCATAAAAGCAGGCTAGACTTTAAACCAGCAACCTTCCAGCACAGAATCAATAATAGTACTTACAAGCATTTTTTAAGCTTTTCTTTATGTGATGTAATCCTACTACTTCTTTTTTTATAAAATATGTTATAACTAGACTAGCGTTTGACCACTATCTTACCTGTTGATAAGTGATGATGCGGCCGAAGATGGTAAGCACGCTAGGCCTAGAATGGGAACTGGCTCTCAAGGATAGCTGCCGGAACACATTAGATGTTTGGCGACAGATTTTCTAACTTGAGGGTGGTAGCTAGCCAGGCGGACACTAGCTAGTGTCCTACCACCATGCGGCGGTTGTTGGTTTCTTAACGATGGTTTTCCATCGGAGGGCCACTGTGAAAAGCGCACATACATTTTTCGATAGAAAAATCCATTGGTGCACGGCGGGGTTTGAACTCGGTACCACTGGCATCAAAGCCGACCGATCGCCCGATTGCGCCACTGGGCCCTTACTTCACACTCACCTCCACCATATTGGTTACCTACCTATGTAAAAATTCGGTTAGTCGATTCGGTCAAGCCGTTGTACCGTAAAGAAGTAGGTACTTAATAAACAAACATTACGTACACGCTGACTTTCGAATTTATAATACTTGTGGGTTAGGTTAGGTGAGTAGGATTCTTGTGGGTTAGGTTAGGTGAATAGGCACGCTCTGTCTGCAGTGCATGCTGACTATAGTTATCGTATTGGCTAGCGCGTGACCACCTGTTGGTAAATTATGATGTGGTTGAAGATGAAGCACGCTAGGCCTAGTTTGGCAACTGGGTATCAAGGACAGTTGCCGGAACACATTAGATGTTTGTTGACAGATTTTCTAACTTGAGGGTGGCAGCTGGCAAAGTAGACACTAGACAGTGGAATTGTCCACTGTCTAGTGTCAGGAAGTGGTAGACAGCAGTGAGATAAGGCGTAGTGTCCACGCAAAGGTTGTCTGGAACTGGAAGAGATTGATTCAAGTGATAATGCGGCCCACTGTACAACTCGCTAGGTGTAGATAAAAAAAAACGTACTTATTTTATTATTTGTTTATAGCCTAGGTTTATATGTTTTGAGTAAATCTGATCAAGAAATAAAATTATATTTATAATATAATATAAGTATAGAAACTATCACCCAATTTAACTCCTTTTTGCCTTCTCTCTCCTTTAGGGAATGATTTTCGAAAATAAGATTAGTCTGTCTTATTCCAGAACTTACAATTTTGTGACTAGGGTAAAAAAATCAAAACCTACAAAGTATTTAACACCAACAAATATAAAGCACAGATAAAATATTCAAAGATCTACCGCCAAGAAGACTCGTTCAATCTTCTGCCTTGATTGATGACGTAAAGAGCGAATGGATGACCGAACGAAATCGATTTAGTGAGCAATGGCTCCCATTTGCATATGTATGGAACTGAAATGGGACTCTTTATAAAATATCTGTTAAATTTAACCTCGGTTTGCCTTTGTCGCGTTCAATTTCAGATTAACTAATGCTGATGGATATAAACTATCTTTAGAGTGGTAGTAGTACAGAACGAAATTATTTAACATAGTTAAAAAAACAAAATCTTATAGGCTAGCGTTTTGACCACTATCTCGCTTGGTGGTAAGTGATGATGTGGCCGGAGATAGTGAAGTGACCCTCAGGGGTTGTGTGCTGCCGGAACACCGAACACGTTATTCCGTCTTCTATTATCTATCTACTGCTGTCTGAACCTTCGAGTAGCTTATACCTGATAGGTCGATATGACTTTGTTCACTGTTGTCACGGCAGAAGCCTTACGTTTAGAAAAAAAATCATGTTAGTTCCTGGAGACTCAACAGATGGCTTTCAAAGTGAATGCAAATGTCTGTACTTGCAAATGTACATTGTACATCTGACAACACTCATGGGTTATTTTCATTATTTTTTTAACCGACTTCCAAAAAAGGATTCTACTCAATTCGACCGTATATATATATATATATATATATATATATATAGGTATATATATATACCTATATATAAATATATTTTATTTTTATGTTGGAAAGGAGATATCCCAGGGGGGGGGTACCATAGTAAATTCATCTGATTGGTATCTCTAGAGATATGGAGATAAACACCTCAAACTTGGTACTGAAAATTAATAGCATTTGAGGTCGGTTATTTTAGTTTTATAAACGATTTTATAGAATTACTAGCTGTTACCCGCGGCTTCGCCCGCGTTATTTGTGTCTTTATGACCATTGAGGTCTAGATCGATGATCTCTTAGGCCAAGTCATCATAGATGACCCTCAAAGTCGAACTCAATATCCTCTATTGTTAAAGTCATTAATCATTTTGGTTAGGTATACGAAGTTGTGCTGTTTGAATGTTTGACTCAACACAACAGTTCCTGAAACATTTCTTCTTACCCGCGGCTTCGCCCGCGTTATTTGTGTCTTTATGACCATTGATGTCTAGATTGATGATCTCTTAGGCCAAGTCACCGTAGATGACTCTCGAAGTCAAACTCAAAGCGAAAATTTTGTACGACTTTTTATGACCCTGACAGTTGTTATGACCTACTAAGTCAACACCGATGACACAAAGGTTAAACTTGATATCCACTTATTTTAAGGTTAATCATTATTGTGATTGTTGAAGGTTGTACTGTTTAAATTTATAAAATCGTTTTGATGCATGTGGCTATTAGAATACAAAAAATGCAAAAATATTACCTACAAAGTAGATAAAACAAAGGTTTGCGCGAGAGCAGCGAGCGCGAAAATGTCTACGTCATTTTATGACCTTGACATTTTTTATGACCTACTTAGTTAACACTGATGACGCAAAGGTTAAACTTGATATCCTCTTATTTTAAAGTAATCATTATGATGATTGAAGGTTGTACTGTTTCAATTTATGGCCTCGTTTTGATGCATGTGGCTATTAAAATACAAAAAATGCTGAAATATTTCCTACAAAGTATATAAAACAAAGGTATGCGCGAGCATAGCGAGTGCTATTAATGCGCGAGCGAAGCGAGCGCCAAAATTTTTACGTCATTTTATGACCCTGACAGTTTTTATGACCAACGAAGTTAACACTGATGACATAAAGGTTAAACTTGATATCCTCTTATTTTAAGGTTAATAATCATAATGATTATTGAAGGTTGTACTGTTTCAATTTATGGCCTCGTTTTGAAACATTAGGCTATTAAATTAAAAAAATGCTGAAATATTACCTGCAAAGTAGACAAAACAAATGTTTGCCGAAGCGCAGCGAGCGCGAAAAATGTTATGTCTTTTTATGACCCTGACAGGTTCTATGACCTACTAAGTCAAGACCGATGACACAAAGGGTAAACTTGATATCCACTTATTTTAAGGTTAAAAATAATTATGATTGTTGATGGTTGTACTGTTTCAATTTGTAAACTCGTTTTGATACATGTGGCTATTAAAATACAAAAAATGCTGAAATATTATCGACAAAGTAGGTAAAACAAAGGTTTTCGCGAGCGCAGCGAGCGCGAAAATTTTTACGTCATTTTATGACCCTGACAGTTTTTATGACCTCCTAAGTCAACACCGATGACCCTACGGTTATATCAACTTATTTTAAGGTAAAAAATCATTATGATTATTGAAGGTTGTACTGTTTCAATTTATGGACTCGTTCTGCTAGGCTATTCTGCAAGTTATCTCGACAGCGGAATCCGCGGTGAGATTCGAACTTCGTACTTTGAAATTCAACCGTATCACGTTCGCAATACGGTTGAATTACGTAGTACTAAATTCAAATATCACCGCGGATTCCATTGTCGAGATAGCTTACAGAATAGCCTAGCTGATGCATGTGGCTATTAATATACAAAAGTTGCTGAAATGTTTCCTGCAAAGTAGACAAAACAAATGTTTGCGGAAGTGCAGCGAGCGCTATCACTGCGCGAGCGAAGCGAGCGCGAAAAACATTGATGTCTTTTTATAACCCTGACAGTTTTTATGACCTACTAAGTCAAGATTGATGACACAAAGGTTAAACTTGATATCCACTTATTTTAAGGAAAAAAATCATTATGATTGTTGAAGGTTGTACTGTTTCAATTTGTAAACTCGTTTTGATACACGTGGCTATTAAAATACAAAAAATGCTGAAATATTATCTACCAAGTAGGTAAAACAAAGGTTTTCGCGAGCGCGAAAATTTTTACGTCATTTTATGACCCTGACCCAGTTTTTATGACCTACTAAGTCAACACCGATGACCCTACGGTTAAACTTGATATCCACTTATTTTAAGGTAAAAAATCATTATGATTATTGAAGGTTGTACTGTTTCAATTTATGGCCTCGTATTGATGCATGTGGCTATTAATATACAAATGTTGCTGAAATTTTTCCTACAAAGTAGACAAAACAAATGATTGCGCGAGCGCAGCGAGCGCTATCACTGCGCGAGCGAAGCGAGCGCGAATAAATTTTATGTCTTTTTATGACCCTGACAGTTTTTATGACTTACTAAGTCAAGACCGATGACACAAAGGTTACACTTGATATCCACTTATTTTAAGGTAAAAAATCATTATGATTGTTGAAGGTTGTACTGTTTCAATTTGTGAACTCGTTTTGATACATGTGGCTATTAAAATACAAAAAATGCTGAAATATTATCTACAAAGTAAGTGAAACAAAGGTTTTCGCAAGCGCAGCGAGCGCGAAAATTTTTACGTCATTTTATGACCCTGACAGTTCTTATGACCTACTAAGTCAACACCGATGACCCTACGGTTAAACTTGATATCCACTTATTTTAAGGTAAAAAATCATAATGATTATTTAAGGTTGTACTGTTTCAATTTATGGACTCGTTCTGATGCATGTGGCTATTAATATACAAATGTTGCTGAAATGTTTCCTGCAAAGTAGACAAAACAATGTTTGCGGAAGCGTAGCGAGCGCTATCACTGCGCGAGCGAAGCGAGCGCGAAAAACATTGATGTCTTTTTATGACCCTGACAGTTTTTATGACCTACTAAGTCAACACCGATGACCCTTAGGTTAAATGTGGCTGTTAAAACACGAATGCTTTTGAAATACTTCCCACAAAGCAGATTGGGCGAAGCACGTTGGGTGAAACAAAGCCATCGCGTAAATTTTGATGACTTTTAATGACCCTGACAGTTTTATGGCCTAATTAAGGCATTTATTAAGTTTAGTCATTATCCATGAACCTAAGGTCAAACTTATGATATGATTATGCAAACTCTATATAAAGTTAGGAAAAAATATAGGCCCCACACTTTACTGCCGAAAAAATGTATTCTTTTTCCTTTTATGCCCTATTAAATGTAAGTGTACAAAATTTCATGTGAATCGGTCAAGCCGTTTGGCCAAAAAGAGACCACACATTTACAAAATTCTATAAAAAAAATATAGACAACCGAAATTTCCACCCAAAAAAAAGTATTCGTTGCCCTTCTATGTCTTTTTGACTGTCTGTCTACAAAATTTCAGCTTAAATGGTTAACCCGTTTGACCGAGAGTAGGACACACATTCACAAAGTTCAATTTAAAAATTCTTGGCACCTGGACTCGACTGCCAGAAAAAAAGTATCCTATGTGATTCTATGCAATATGAACTGTAATATACATAAAATTTCAGCTGAATCGGTCAAGCTGTTTAGCTGATAAGAGGCCATACATTCACAAAATTCAATAAAAAAAATCTAAACACTCGATAGCCAAAAAAAAAAGTATCCGATATCCTATTCTGCTCTATGAACTGTCTTTATACAACATTTCAGGCAAATTAGTCAAGCCGTTTATTCCAGAAGAGGTCTTATATTTACAAAATTCAATTAAAAATATTTGTACCACCTGACTTGATAGCCAGAAAAAAAGTATTCTATATCCTATTCTGCCCTATGACATGTATTCATACAAAATTTCAGGCAAATTGGTCACGCCGTTTATTCGAGAAGAAGTCTTATATCTACAAAATTCAATTAAAAATATCTGGACCCCCTAACTCGATAGCCACAAAAAAAAGTATCCTATATCCTATTCTAGCCTATGAACTGTCTTCATACTATATTTCAGGCAAATCGGTCAAGCCGTTTATTCGAGAAGAGATCTTATATTTACAAAATTCAATTAAACATATTTGTACCACCTGACTCGATAGCCAGAAAAAAGAATTCTGTATCCTATGACATGTATTCATACAAAATTTGAGGCAAATTGTTCAAGCCGTTTATTCGAGAAGAAGTCTTATATTTACAAAATTCAATTAAAAATATCTGGACCCCCTAACTCTATAGCCAAAAAAAAAAGTATCCTATATCCTATTCTACCCTATAAACTGTCTTCATACTACATTTCAGGCAAATCGGTCAAGCCGTTTATTTGAGAAGAGATCTTATATATACAAAATTCAATTTAAAATATTTGGACCCCCTCACTCGATAGCAAGAAAAAAAATATTAATTATTCTTTTCTGCCTTATGAACTGTCTTTATACAACATTTCAGGTAAATCGGTCAAGCCGATTATTCGAAAAGAGGTCCTTTAGTTACAAAATTCAATTCATAATATCTGGACCCCCTGACTCGATAGCCAAAAACAAAGTATCCTATATCCTATTCTGCCTTATGTTCTATCTTTGTACAAAATTTCAGCCAAATCGGTCAAGCCGTTTGACCGTGAAGAAGTCCCAAACAAACAAACAAACAAATAAACAAACTGACTTTCGCATTTATAATATTGGTGTTAAACAAAATTTCAGCCAAATCGGTCCAGCCGTTTGACCGTGAAGAAGTCCCAAACAAACAAACAAACAAATAAACAAACTGACTTTCGCATTTATAATATTGGTGTTGATGTCTATACTGCTTGAAAGCAGTTGCATACATTTCTAACATTAGTGATTTTCAACGATTTATTATCGTTTAAAAACTAATAAACAAACATAGACATCAAAGTAGGTTGCATAAAAAGCCACCTAGCGAGGGAAGTGAAACTATTTTTGAAAAAATAAATAGGAGCCGATTTGTATTTCCTTTTAAATACCATTTTGCCTTCAGTTTCTCTACTTTTGACTATGTAGTCTAAGGTGAAATCTCACTTGCCTGACAATAGAAGAGGGCAATGAGAAGAGGCTTTAGACATCCTAAAACGCAACTATTCCAATCAGTTCCAAACATGGCCGGTTCCAAACATCAAAAATTTTGGAACCGAGTAAACCAATCGGTGACACATATTTGTCCAATAATTATTTTGAGCCAGCATTTATCAGCACCGCGTCTCAAGTGAGGGTGACATATCGATATGAGACAAACAGTAAAAAACCGGCCAAGTCGAGTTGAACTCGCCCACCGAGGCTTCCGTACCAACGTTGGTATGTACTAATTAAGCTAAACCTCTAAATTGTATCAGCGCTCATATAACTCAGAGGTCTACCTTAATTGGCGTAAACTATGTAGGTATGTATGGGGGGGGGGGGGGGCACCCTATAATTTTCAACTTTTTTATATATTGGATTTTTTCCTTAATTTGTGCTGTAAGACCTTGCTTCTTGCCAAATTTCATGATTCTAGGTCAACGGGAAGTACCCTATAGGTTTTCGACCCAAAACCTATAGGGTACTTCCGGTTGACCTAGAATTGTCAATTTTGATTAAAAGCAAGGTCTTACAGCACAAGTAAAGGAATAATTCCTAAAAATCAAAAAAGTTGAAAATTAAGGTACATTTTGGTACTAACAAGTTTTCGCGAAAATCTAAATTTGCCCATATCTTTTTATTGTGTTGACTCAAGACCTTGATTTGTTTACACATATTTTATCATATATATTATATTTATTTGTATATACATAATATTGACTATAAACTTCTAGTAACTTGCTAGGCCCACCCGTTCCTGAGAAAATCAGTGGTGACACACGGACAGACAGACAGACAGACGGACAAGAAAGTGATCTTATAAGGGTTCCTTTTTTTACCTTTTGATGTACGGAACCCTAAAAAAAGTGCAAAAAAAATCATGTTCTTACGTAGTCTGATAATGGCTCTCTCTGCCAGTAGCAATTCCGTTTGTTTACACGATAAATGCGCCCACACATAACTGCGCATACGCTGAAATTGGCGATCCAAACAATAGCAGTGCGTAATGCAGGTACACAATCAGGCAGGTGGACAATAGCTCTGTCCGTAGGCTGGCGGTCACGCGCGTCCGCCGATCATTGCTATTACTATCTGTACCCACTGCGACCGATGCCTGTACCCTCAGTACGAGTTTTCATACCAAACTCGATATCGTATATTGAACAAATTTTGTGTGAAAGACAGTACAGCGCCTCTAATGGTTTTCACACTTCACTAAATTTAGACCAATCAGGGAGCCAGAATAAGTCGAAAACTAGGTGAGATCTGTCAAAAGCGTTTACGATGAAAATTCGTAGTAAGGGTAATGGGTACTAAGGGTACACAAATGTTATTTATTTTAGTAACTAAGCCAACACAACACTGCATTGTTACAGCTTATGATAGTTATAATCGTATTTAATAAATTAAAAACTAAACAGTAAGGGTATGTAATATGTATAGTGTTAAGGTAAGCTTGTACCTAATCGATTCCAGATCGGTACCTTCCCTTCAAACTGGTTAAAAAACAGTATTGGAAACATGATTTTTGATGACAGCAAATTTAAATTTTCAATATGATTGATTAGCTGTGTACTTATAAATTTTACGGACAAAAAATACGCCTAGTAACGGCCAAAGCCTACCACCAGAGGCCACCCATTTAGCTTTACCACTTAGATACACACCCACTTAGAAGAACACCCATTCAGATTTATTTTATGTGGTTGAAGATGGTGACCACGTTATGCCTAGAATGGACCGACTTACGGTATGCTGCCGGAACGGCGTAAACTTATGGCGGTAGATTTTCTGCTGATGGTGGTAAGATCACCACCACCAGCAGAAAATCTAAATCTTTGTAGCGATTTAGGCGGAACATCGATATAATGCTCCTACTATACCGCCTGTGGACGAGTACCCGTGCTAAGACCACTAGTTAACCGGCGACCACTAGTTTTTCGCCACATTTTATGTAGAATGAAGTCCTTAGTAAGCCTCTCAAATTTAATTGAAATCCGTCGATAAATGACGCTACAGCAAACTTCCCCCTTTCCCCCCCTCAACTCCCCCTTTTTGAATTTTGTTTCGCAACAGCTTGTGTAGAATAAAGTCCTTAGTGTGCCTTTCTAATTTGACTGACATCCGTTGATAAATGACGCTACAGCAAACTTCCCCCTTTCCCCCCCTCAACTCCCCCTTTTTGAATTTTGTTTCGCAACATCTTGTGTAGAATAAAGTCCTTAGTGTGCCTTTCTAATATGACTGAAATCCGTTAATAAATAACGCTACAGCAAACTTCTCCCCTTTCCACCCCTATTTTCCCCCCAATCAAAAAAACGAGATCGACGTAGTGTGTTACACTCTTACAAATCTAGGAACACGTGTTTTTTTATGGTAAAAGGTAACACAACAAGCACGACGCTCGCCTGATGGTAAATTATAACGTCTACCTATTACAGATACAGCGGCATGCACTGCACTGCGCCTGTTACCTTGAGACATAAAGATAAAAGTCTCAGATGCCCTGTAATTTTACTGGACACCTTGCCCTTTCAACCGAAAAACATTCCTATTTCACGGCTGAAAATTAATTGGCAAAGTGGTGGTGTGACGTGTGCCATTGTTCGATAAAATGAGTTGAAAAATGCGACTTTTGCAAAGAATTTTTGGCCTAGTCAAAAGTAATACGCTTCGCTCGCCACGCTCGCTCTGTTAATTATGAAATTATTCAAATTCAGTGAAATATTTGTAAATCTAAACCTTTAATATGCGGACCGAAATGATTTTGATGATATTTGGTACCAAATTGAAATGATTATGAACTAAACAATTTTTTTTCTGGTATTTTGAACAAAGAAATGTAACAAATGCATAAAACTGTTAATATGGAATTATGAACTGGTCAGGTATAAAATCGTGTCCAGTGCGTAGGTGCCATTATTGAGATTGCCCTTCGATTTTACTGCGTGTGGCCGGCGATTGTTTACATTTACTGGTTATTGTAGATACGGTTTATGTAGTAAACTTGTCCTGGGATAAATTGCGCTTTGTCTCCTCGTCGGTACTAAATAAATATTACTTTAGATAAAGTTTTCTTTTAAAAGTTTAGTAGGTCTACAAGACGATAAGGGACTACTACGAGTATTATATACATATATACCAAAGAGCGCATAATCAGTCACTTTCTCTATGTCAAGCATCATGTCAAGAGTTGGTAATTTTCTACAAGTTACCATTTCATGGTTCCGTGCCATTAAAAAAAAGCATACTTTGTTGTCCGGCTGTCTGTCTGTCCGTCTGTCCGTCTGTCCTTCTGTCCGTCTGTTCGTTTGTCATGACCCTTTTTCTCAGGAACGCGTAAAAGTGTCAATTGAAACTTATATCAATATCGGGTCTACAGTATCTTTTAGCTGTAAAAAAATGAAACTTGTAAGTCAACGCGATCAAAAGATATGACCGTAGCAAATTTTCGCATATTTCGCGTTTCAAATGATAACCAAAACCTTTAGGCACAGAATAAATAAAAGTACAAGTATTATACTCGATAAAAATATTGATTGTAAGACTTGTGAATAAGTACTACATCTTAACAAAATACGATACTTGAACATTACAATACTACTCACGGCACAATAACTCAACCAATACATATCAAAGTCCAAGGAAACTTTCATAACAAAAACCACCGGAACTCTCAACCAGCTTCCAAGAGGCTAATTTATATAATGCCATAGAATTTATTGATCAAACGGGTCGGCAACAACTGCTACTATAAAATTGTATCGAAGAAAGTTAAACAAGCAAAACTCGTCGATAATTATTGTATACATACGTACACGGTTTGTGGCTGTAAATAGTTTACTGAGAACTAAGAAATCAGGAGATAAGGTTTTGGAGTAGTTAGTTAAGGCACGTGTATAAATGGGATTTGTAACGTAAATATGAATTCGAGTTGTAACACACAATGATGCATACTACCACAAACGAACTAAAAAAGCAAAGGAGTATGAAATCCTAAAGGCTTAAATAAAACATATTATTAGGTCCTATCCTACCATAGGATTATGTTATGGTAGACCTCCATGACACTTTGGAAGAAGCATAGATAGAGTCGAGCTTCATCCATAGTGCATTCATTGTAGGTAAAAAGCAATTCAAAATTATGAATGTTTGTCTGCATGTCCTTTATAGAATCGTAAACTACGCATCTGATCAAGTGCCTCAAGTGGTGATCTTTGGCAAAGTTGTTGTGCATTAGCCAAAGTATTCTGAGTTGGTACGACCAATTTTCAACAGATGGCGCCACTGTCATTCCAATGTAAATAGAGAGCGAGTGAATGTAGGTACATACAGTCCCGCGACACTGCATACATAATTAAATAACTTAGAATTATGAACGTACTTTGTACCAACCAACACTGCAAAAAAAATTATAAGCATAATACAACAGATTATAACAGTTACTATAAGATATAATAGTTACTGCGTAAATAATACTTTCCGTTGTTAGGTTGGCTACACAGTGCTTTCATAATTCGAGTATCAACAATGTAGGTAAGTGCCAACTTTTATAACGGAGTAGAGTGATTCAGTACTCTGTGGGCACATAGATAAAGCTTTTCCGGGCAGGACGACGTCTGAAAGCTAGTTAAAAAAATTAAAAAACACTAACTATTATGGCAGATGGGCTTAAATAAACGATAGAGTGGGTACCAAAAGACACTACGGCGCCACGGTGTCTTTTACTAGTTTTACTAAGTAAAACTGTGACTAAACTATTAACTTTATTCGTGAATTTGAAACGTGTTTCAATAGTCATCTCAAGTCATGAGTAAGCTCGAAGCAAGCGTTCGCCGTGCCGCGTGTATCGCAATTTTATAACTAAGCTAAACTCGGATGATACAATATTACAAACAAATGTTACAAGTCAGTCCCGCCTTTAATCAGAAATACGTAGGTTGTATTATAACTTATCTGTTCTGATTTTAGTCTCAAAAGAATATCTGCAATTTCTACGATCTCCGCCAGTTTCTTAACATCGGAATGGAACTAGTCTATACGACACTTGTCCATTGACAATCTAATTGCGATCGATTATGTTTATAGAGCTGTTAGTACACGTATCCGGTGGAAGATGAAATATGTGGGATGAGAAGCGACGATCAAATAGATAATGTTAAAGCTTAATTAGAAAATAATATTAATAGGAGACGCTTTAATATAACCGTAATAATTGAGACGCTAGATGTCGTCGATTTATAAAGCGATTATAATAGATAATCTGATAATGGTCTGGGAATCTAATTTAGTCTGTAATGTGAAGTGGAGATGCGATTGACGTTTTTATTTTCATATTATTTATAATAATTAAATAACGTTATAAATTGCCATAATTAAGTTTTTCTTAATCATTTAACCACTTTATGTTTTATACCTACTTCTAAACAGGAATGTGACGTGACATACGCAATGTCGATGTAACGTTTCAGTCTCTTTCGGAAGCTTTCTTTAGGATCTAGAGCGCAGGGCGCTCGCCAATTATACGCGTCATCGCTGAACTTTTATTGACTTTTAAATTCTAGATTTGTAGTAAAATTATTTTCATATCAAAATATAGCAAAACAAATTATAGATAAATACAGATAGATGGGTTTATTTACACAAGTAAATGATTATTTAAATAAATCTTTATACGTACAAAGAATTTTATTTATTTATACATCATCATAAACGTAGTATCTATGCATACTAAGGCTTGAAATAATAGCTTTTCCTTTTAAGAAAACATAGATACTATTAGTTTTACTGATATATTTTTTTAAAAATGACTTACGATGGTATTTAAAAATAAGGATAGTTACTGAATATGTATAACGAGTAAGTATATAGTTTTTGCCAAGTTCGAGTTCTCACAACAACATTATGTTTAGGAAGGTACTTCCTGCAAATTACTATAAAAATTTAACTTTAAAGTCTTATTCTTCTTCATTGTCAATGACATTTGTCGTGGTAAATGAAATGTATTTTCCATACATTTTCACGATGCGTGTAGCATGAACGCTAACAGAAATTGAATTTTGTCTAGGGGATCTGTACTATATTAAGGAGGTTTTATCATCTCTATATAAATACAAAATTGCTTACAATGTACACGCAACCAACGATTACCTCTGCCTGTAGGACAACTGACAAATAAACAGGATCCTGCCAGTAGTTACATAATTTATTATTCACCATCTTGCCTCTTGTTGTGAAGGAAATTGTAGTGTAGATGAACCTTTATTACTCGCCCGAGATAAACTTGATTGGAATTATTTAATTCCTGTCAGTAACAGAACTATAATGAACGAACAATTGAGATACTGGATTTATGAAGAAAAGTAATATATTCTTAAGTTATGTCTTAACTTTAGGGCTTCAGTGTAAATACGTTAGTTTTTATTTTTTCAAAGAGGCATACCAAATCGTTATCTATACCTATATACCATTTTAAAATCCATTGTGAGGTAACGCCAGAGCTGCAGAAAGTTAACGGGTGCTCCGCTGTACACTAATGGATTTTTCAATCGAAAAATGTATTTGCGCATATCATAGTGGCCCTTCGTTGATGAAATAAATAATAAAGATAGTTTGATAAAAATTAAAATAACCGACTTTCATGCCGCGCGAGTCAGTTTCAGTAGCAAGTTTGAGACGTTTGTCCTCATATCTCTGGAGATACTTATCAGATTCAAATCAAATTACAATGGGATCACCTAGGAAGTTACACCCTTTGGAACTAAACATTTTTTTTTTAAATCGGTTCATAATAATTGGCGAAAATATCGATAAACAAAACATACAGACGAACATAGAACCTCCTCCTTTTCGGTAGTCGGTTAAAACATCGTTAAGATATTCATATTCATACAGGCATGGTGGTAGGACACTGTCTAGTGTTCTCCTGGCCAGCTACCACCCTCATATTGGAAAATCCGTGGCCAAAATATTCCTTTTGTGTTCGTGCAGCTGTCTTGAAGAGTCAGTTCCCATCTAGGCCTATGGTGCTACATCATCCTCTACCGCTTCATTACTCACCAACAAGTTAGATATTGGTCAAACGCTAGCCTATCAAAATGATAAAAAAAAGTTAAGTGGGAGTGGAATAGAAACATACCAAGATTAAAATAAACTTATATTCAGAGGATTGTTTTACGTGTAATCTCCACGCAGTATGTTTTTAATCTTCCTATACTCCATATCCGGTGTTATATATTAATTCATGTGAACCGTGACAAAACTATAGAATTTAAAATGTATTAACTGCTCTGTAATTATAGTAGTGCAAAACCCGTCACATTGCGTGTACAATAATTTTATCTTGCAGGAAAACTGGCGCCGCGGCTTTGTCATATCACTTGAATAGACAAGTTGGTATTTTACTGGCTTAAGCATAGGTCTGCTAACGAAGTTTCTACTTGTGGTATTCATTCATTTATGTCTTATTTTTTTATGCGTAGGTATTGATTGTGAAAATTGCGCTTTGTGGATTGGATTGAAGTCTGTTGTCTGGTGCCTCGTCTACTGCCACCGTTCATAAAGTAAAAGAATAATGAGATTCTAATAATTCTAGAGAGAATAATTTCTAGGAAGAATAATGGGTAGTAGTCAAGTGTTTATTTGAATTTCTCTATTGAATTTTGCTGTCAAAAATTACCTTACTCCAATCAAGGAGAAAATATGTATCCACCATATCACGGTGATTCGGCAGCACACAGCCCTTGAGAGTATTCCAGGTGGCGTGTTCACCATCTTTGAACATATCATCGCTTACCACCAGGACTAAAAAAAAAAGAAAATATTTGCTTAGTACAACACCTGGAAGAGACGTAAAGTTTTTTTTTTTGTTTAATTGCATGCTCAATAAGAATCAATACAATTAATAGTATGTTTTTTGTTCTTAATTGGTAAAGAAATGTAATATCCTCTTATATTATGAATAGCTTTATTTTTGTGATCTCTTTAATAGTATTTTGCATTAGTACCCAATAATTTGCAGGAATAATTATAGATGTTTAAAAAAATAATGAACAATTACTTTTTTTTAGGTTATCATCATGGAGGGATATATATGTAGTACGTAGTACGTTCATATCGATGGTTCTCATGGCTATTTTACCATGTTTATAGGGTTCCATACCTCAAAAGGTAAAAAAGAAACTCTTATAAGATCACTTTCTTGTCCGTCTGTATGTCTGTCTCTCCGTGTATCACCACCGATTTTCTCAGGAACGAGTGACCCTAGCAAGTTGAAATTTATACCAGATACTAAAATTTATAGTCTCTATTAGGTGTAATAAAATCAAGGTCCTGAGTCAACACGATAAAAAGATATGGGCAAATTTAGATTTTCACAAAAACTTGTGAGTACCAAAATTTACCCTAATTATCTTCTTTTTTTATTTTTTGGAATTTTCCTTTACTTGTGCTGTAAGACCTTGCTTTTAACCAAAATTGACAGTTCTAGGTCAACTGGATGTACCCTATAGGTATTGGGTCGAAAATCTATAGGGTACTCTAGGAGGAATCAAAAAGTAGTGAGAATGAGATAGAATATAATGACTATTGATAAGTTAATAATTCTTTTTTCTACATTGTTTATCTACATCTCCGAGTCTCTCTACACACCGAGTCCAGCGCTTTTCCAAGGCTTCAATCTCTTTCAAAAAAAAAGTTTTGTCTTGGTCCTGCAAAAAGCTCTCCACGGCATCCATCACCTCGTTATCGTCTTCGTACCTGTTTCCCCTTAAGTATTTTTTCAATATGGGGAACAGATAAAAATCCCTAGGCGCCAGATCTGGTGAATTAAGAGGGGTGGTCAACCAATTTGAAGCCAGCTTGCTAAATGGCAGCCATCGCAACTGCCGACATGTGCGCGGGTGCGTTGTCGCGATGAAACAACACGCCCTTTCGAAGATTTCTTCTCCTTTTCTCTTTGATGGCATTCCTCAACTTGGGAATTAAAGCTGCATAATATTGGCCTGTAATAGTGGTTCCACGCTCCAGGTAATTAATCAACAATATCTCTTCTGAGTCCCAAAATATTGAGGCCATAACTTTGCCAGCCGATGCCACGGCACGAAACTTCTTCGGGGTCGGTGATGATGGCCGTTTCCATTGCAAAGATTGCTGTTTTATCTCGGGATCAAAATGATGTTTCGTCCATTGTTACGAAACGAGACAAAAAGTTTTTAGAATCTTCTTGAAACTTGTCCAACAATATCTTCGAAATGTCAAGTCGATTTTGTTTCTGACTGTCGGCTAACATTCTCGGCACCATTGCGGAGACTTTTCTCATATTCGAAGATTGTTTCAATATCTTTTGTTTATTAAATGCATCGGTATAAATTTCATACTACTTACATGCGCATGGTCCTCACGCATACAGCGACGGGACGAACACGAGTCAATAAAATCATCTTACTTGTATGTACATATTTCATATTTCCTTTTTGCAATATTATTTTTATATCACATAGGCTAGCGTTTGACCATTATCTCACCTGTTGCTAAGTGATTGTGCGGTCGAGGATGTTAGCACACAAAATTATGCAAGATGTTTGGGCTCGTATTGATATTCGTAATCACAGAAATATGTAGGTCGTAACGGAAGAGATGGGAAATTGTCACATCTCCCATCTCTTCCGTGAACATAAAGGAGGTTTTATTAACTCTGTAGAAATATGTCAAGTAGAACTGGCCCGAACAGTAGTCCGTTGTTATTACGGACCCGCGTACTTACGGCGTGCGTTGACTCCTTTTAATAGTAGATTGCGTACTAGTGGATCAACTGGCAGGTTTACATGGTGCCTAGGAAAATATTCTCCTAGATTTTATTCTAAATCGTAGTGTCTAAGCTGCTGCTTTCAAGCTGCGTTCAAAAGTTATACTGCCATGATATAAATTAAAATTTCATAATTTTGTTGCTAATTGCAATAATATTTAATAAACAATTTTTGGGCCCGCAGGGTCAAGAAGCTGTTTTGTAAAGGAGCTGTCCAGACGTCTGATAGATGTCTCCCACGACCAAAGAGCTGCTGGCGACCTCGGGCAACGAATTAGTCTCGCTATTCTATGATATACGCAAGCTGGCTGGTAGCGGTTGGAAAAGAATAACTGAAGATCAATAGCTCAGTGTCGTTCCATAGGATAGGCCTATGTCCAGCAGTGGACGAATACTAGCTGTTAATGATGATGATGATTCAAAGAGGTAGTGTCACTAGCTTTTTAGGTACCCTACCAGCGAACAGCGACCTTAATTCAGTTTTTATTTGTAGATTTTAAATAGTCTGATAATAGTTTTAGAAGTAGTTTATATATAGTAATAAAATTATTTTAAAACTATAAATAAACTTATTTTTTATTCATTAATAATAAGTTTATATATAGATAATAAAATTTAATTTTATATTAAATAAAAAATATATACCTATATGGTATTGGCAACAAAACATATCAGCCCAAATTTTTTGATTGTCAGTTATTCTCATGAAAGTTGTAATCGATAGGTAGAAAATAAACATCTGTGGAATGCACTGGATGCTTATTGATTTCAAAGTCTTTGCTCAGTTGAAGTTTAGATGTCATATTTTTTATCACTTCAGACATTAGCTAGAGATAGCAATACATGGCTATGATGTTTTATAATGTTTAATAAGTATTACTTACTGTGTTTACACAGAACCTGGCAGTAGAAATAATGCATTTAGAGCCAAAAAGGAATAAGTATAAATAGCTAGTTTTGGCTTCGTAGACCGTCGTCTTGAAGTGCATTAAATATAAATTATATTAACAAATAATTGCGTGATAAATATTTATAGATCAATAACTTTTAATATTTACAGAAAAATACAATACAATATAATAAAAAACTCTTTATTACAAACCAATGACATACCTATTACAAAAATAAAAAATACGCGGTATTACAATGGGCGATCTTATCGCTATTAGCGAGCTCTACCAGACACGGTGGTGTACAATAATAAATGTATATATATACACTTATTATTGTACATTAGCTTATTATCAGATACAAAATCAAATGGTAGAATAATATAAATGACTCAAACAAATATACTACACATATAAAACATACTTTATATCAATAAAATACATACATTACAATACATACCAATAAATAAATAATATACGTCGGCCAACGTATTAAGCCTAGCTTTTTGACAACATTACCGGCAGGTAGCGACCTAGGTTCTGTCTTTTATTTGTAGTATAGATATTATTATTGTAGTTTATATAATTTTGATATTGTACTTTCAATAGTTTAAATGCTAGTTTATGTATGGTTACACAAGCTAGAGATAATGAGTTTTCAACTTGTTTTATATAAGCTTATACTTTAATAGCTTATCCTTTAATATAAGTAGTTACCTAAATATACCTAATATATCTTCATGTGTTCATATGTTTATTTAATTTCGAACCGATTTTTGATAACTTTTGAGGGCCCGGTGGCGTAATCGGAAGAACGGTCGGCTATAATGCCAGAGGTAAGGAGCTTAATCCCGCCGTGCACCAAGTATTTTCCTCGAAAGAATTATGTGCGCTTTTCACAGTGGCCCTCGGGTGAAGGAAATACATCGTGAAGAAAACAACAACCCCCGCATGGTTGAAGGACACTATCTAGTGGCCAGGTACCGCCCTCAAGTTAGAAAATCTGTCGCCAAAACATCTAATGTGTTCCGGCAACTATCCTTTCAGCAAGAGCCAGTTCCCATTCTAGGCCTAGTGTATGGTAGTTCGTTATACGTGGCACTTAACTAAAAGTGGGCGGTCCATTCAATGAAGTACGACGTTATTGTAGTAAATTTTACATGAAAAAACATTACTTAACTTCATGGGCGTGCGAAAAGACAAGAACAAGAGATCAATACAAGGTAGGTTAATAGGTTATATAAAGATATAGTTTATAGTTTCTAGAACGTCCAAGTAGAGCCATGTAAGCTCTAGCAATAAGGAAAAGATTGGCACATCTCGGCTACCGTTGCCCCGGGCACAGTCTTAGGTAATCTCACTTATTATGTACGTATTAACTTACGTAGCAAGAACCTTGTCTGTTTGAATCCTTAGAACTATAGCTATCGGCAACTCTTTATGGTTTTCTGGACTAAGCCTTTCAGTTTGCTAATTAAACAATTTATGGGTAAATTTTAGATGTAACATGAACCGAAGAAGTATAAGGTACCTAACTACCTAATGTTTTTTAACCGACTTCACAAAAAAGGAGGAGGTTCTCAATTCGTCTGTATGTTTTTTTTTTTGTGTATGTTACGCGATTTCTCCGTCAATTGTGAACGGATTCAAATGATTCTTTTTTTAATAGGTAGGATACGTTTCCGAGGTAGTCCCATTTTAATTTTATCGAGATCTGATAAGTATCTCCAGAGATAAATACCTCAAACATAGGAGAATGTACTGGTTTTAGTAGAAGAGTCCCAAGAAGATTATACACAATGGAGGTTGCTATTGCATATACTTTTGAAGACTAAAAAATATGACCTTGAATAATGTTTTTACATCTTTCTTCTCGTTGATTTTGGTTTTTGACAGATATTCTTACGGTAACTGCGAGCGAGATAGAAATAAAGGTGGGGATAATTAATATTTTTTAATTATTTTTTATATCTTATAGGCTAGCGTTTGACCACTATCTCACCTGTTGCTAAGTGATGATGCGGTCGAAGATAGAGAAATGGACTAGAATGGGAACTGGCTCTCAAGGATAGCTGCCTGAACACATTAGATGTTTGGCGACAGATTTTCTAACTTGAGGGTGGTAGCTGGCCAGGCGGACACTAGATATGTCCTACCACCATGCGGGGGTTGTTGGTTTCTTAACGATGTTTTCTTTCACTGGAGGGCAACTGTGAGAAGCGCACATATATTTTTCGATGGAAAAATTCATTGGTGCACGGCGGTTTGAACTCGGTACCACGGCATCAAAGCCGACTGTTCTCCCAATTACGCCACCGGGCCCTCAATAAATAATTATATATTAATAATTATAATAAATAATTATATATAAATATAAATAATTTGTCTTCACAGGAATGTTCTACCGGGCAAAGTTTTCTTAGGGTGCAAACTTTTTTAAACATACCTAAGATTTTTTGACATGACATGACGTTTGGCGAAGATGGCGGCCATTTCAGTCAAATTTGGAATTATTATTGTAATAAAATAGACAATTAATTATCGTGTGTGTCAGATGCTTTAATTGCACAGGGCCATTTTGGACATTGTCCTTTGATACCTTGATGACATCATTATTACTAGTGAATATTTTCACTATAGCGCGGAATTTAAAGTCAATTTTTTTAGGGTTCCGAATCCAAAGGGTACCAAATGAACACTTTCTGAGACTTTGTTGTCCGTTCGTCCGTCCATCCGTCCATCCGTCCGTGTGTCTATACATATGTGCGCACTTTACAGATCTGTATCTTCTTAACCGTTATATGTACATACTTGAAATTCTCAAAAAGTATATATCCGTCAGTGTATAACGGCCCAGACACGAAATTTAATAGATGCATGTAATTTAATTAAAACTTGTTTTGCACTAAAAAGGTTAAAATAAGTTATTTTTCAAAAAAAATAAAACCGACTTCATAACCACAAACAGGCACTCAAAAGCGAAAAATAAATTACTTAAAATTATTATAAGCGCTACCCACTTATCTATTTGAAGTCGGTGCTAGCCAAGTCTATTGGATAGTAGATAGATACTATGTATGTAGTAGTAGTAAGTAGGTACATGTAGGTTACTAAGTAGGTAGATACATGTAGGTATTATCTATCTACTACCTATTAGACTTGGCTGGCACCGACTTTAAATAGATAAGTGGGTAGCGCTTATAATAATTTTAAGTAATTTATTTTTCGCTTTTGAGTGCATGTTTGTGGTTATGAAGTCGGTTTTATTTTTTTTGAAAAATAACTTATCCTATCAATATTTAGTCTTAAAAATTGGGCCTTTTTACAAGCTTTTATTTACCTTCCCTCGTTAGTATGTATGCATGTTTTGAGGGCCCAGTGGTGACATGGGAGAATCGGTTGTGGGCGTTGACGCCAGAGGTACCGAGTTCAATCCCCGCCGTACACCAATGGATTTTTCTATCGAAAAATTTATGTGAGCTTTTCACAGTGCCCCTCCGGTAAAAGAAAAATTGAAGAAACCCCCAACCCCCGCATAGTGGTAGGCCAAGCGGACACTATCTAGTGTCCGCTTGGCCAGCTACCACCCTCAAGTTATAAAGAAACATCTAATGTGTTCCGGCAGCTATCCTTGAGAGCCAGTTCCCATTCTAGGCTTAACGTGCTACCATCTTCGACCGCATCATCACTTACTAACAGGTGAGATAGTGGTCAAACGCTAGCCTTATGATATTTAAAAAAAATTGTTTTGGTTAAATAATGAATGCTAAATTAAATTATTAATTTACTTCCCGACGTTCGATTGGTCATCTATTATATCTTCGGTGATAATGTAGCAATATGGTACCATCGAGCCGACTTGATGATGGAGTCGGGCTGTAGGGACTGGATCTCCGTAAGGTGTAATGCCAAATGGTAATTTAAATTGTCTGAAGTACTGAAACACACAGGTCCGTGTATGATTGGCAACCCTACTTTCATATTTTTTAATAGTCTGACATCAACGATTGGGTGACAGCTGAATGGTTCATTAAGTACTTTTGTTTTTTTTTTTTAAATTCAAAGCGTTAAATTATACTTTTGCAATGTTTACTTGATAATTGATTTTGATTATTTTCCGATTTTTACGTGTATATGTGCGTACATTAATACTGCCTACTGGATAAATGGTTTGATTTATTTAATTTGATTTGGTGGGACAGTACAATTTAAGCTAGTATGTACTGTTATCATTAGTATTTTATATTACACATGATAAACTCTTTATAAAGCTTGTGTGCAAAAATATTTTAAACTTTTACCTTATATCTTATCTCTACAAAATATCGATTAAAAGTGTTATCGCTTATCTCAGATCGATCATTTCTAACTAGCTTAACTAGCTACTTGTACCGTAAACTATCTTATACTATCTTTACTGACTATAAACCTAACCGTGTAAACCGTTATAAAATCTTAATTTACATACAAATGAATTCTTTACGTGCAATCTGTTGAACAAGACCACTTTGATACTAAATCACTGTAATAGTCAGGTTTAGATATTATAATAATGGGATATCCAACGGATAATAATCGAGAATACTTTGAGTGATTGGTTAATTTCTTTTTGCATTTTCAACCGACTTCCATAAAGGAGGAGGTTCTCACTTAGTCTGTGTGCTTTTGTTGATAGTTATGCGATTACTTTGCCTATTGTAAACCGATTCAAATGATATTTTTTTACGGTAGGGTACATATTTTCTCACTTTCTGTCGGAATTCGTCGGATTCTGTCGGAGGTTGAAGGCAAGCACTACGCATCGCATGCTTCAAGGCCCGTACCCGATACTGAGGATTCTAGAGCCGCCCTAACCCGCCACTTCACTGAAGATCTGCCCGAAATTAGCCGAGACGAGATCGTGATGGCCCTTAAACAGCTCACAAATGGAAAAGCCCTAGGAGAAGACGGAATCACAACAGAGCTTCTTAAAGCCGGAGGAGCTCCAGCAGTTCAACAGCTTCAACAGCTCTTTAATTCCGTTCTTTTCACTGGGAGAACTCCACAGGCATGGAACAGAAGCCTGGTGGTTTTGTTTTTCAAAAAAGGAGACAAAACCCTCTTGAAAAACTACCGCCCGATTTCGCTTCTGAGCAGCCATGCCAGCCATGTCTACAAGCTGTTTTCAAGGGTCATCACGAACCGTCTAGCACGGAGACTTGATGAGTTCCAACCTCTGGAACAGGCCGGGTTTCGAAGCGGTTACGGCACTAAAGAAGAGATTATAAATGTAGTTATATCATATAAGGAATTGATTTGTTTGCTATGATTTTTGTTTTGCTAGTGATTTTACGTTATTCGCCAACCCTCTGTGTATAACCAATCCGTAATTAGGTTGTCTGGAAGAAATCGCTTTATGCGATAAGACCGCCGATTGTAAAACCGATTTTTGTTTTATTGTTACTTTAACTTTAAGTTCTTTTGGTTTACAATAAAGAGTTAATCTATCTATCTACCTATCTAAAGACCACATCCACACAATGCGGCAGATTGTACAGAAGACCGAAGAGTACCATCGGCCCCTGTGCTTCGCATTCGTGGACTATGAGAAGGCCTTCGACTCAATCGAAACCTGGTCCGTTCTCGAGTCCTTGCAGCGTTGCCAAGTCGACTTGCGTTACATTGAAGTGATGAGATGTCTGTATAATGCCGCGACGATGACTATACAAGTACAGAACCAGCGAACTAAACATGTCCACCTGCGTCGAGGAGTGAGACAGGGGGACGTCAAATCCCCGAAAATGTTCACTAACGCCTTGGAGGATATGTTGAAGATGCTAGACTGGAAAGATTCTGGTATTAACATCAACGGCAAGTACATCTCTCACTTACGATTCGCAGATGACATCGTCATTATGGCAGAGACGCTGCAGGACCTACAAAGGATGTTGAATGGTCTAGCTGATTCTTCTCGTTGCATTGGTCTCCGGATGAATTTGGATAAAACCAAAGTCATGTACAACGAGCACGTTGTTCCGGAACCGATTGCCGTAGATGGAATCCCACTCGAAGTTGTAACGCAGTATGTATACCTAGGGAAAACGCTCCAACTAGGCAAACACAACTTCGAGAAGGAAATCCAGAGGAGAATTCAGCTGGGCTGGGCAGCATTCGGAAAACTCCGTCGAGTCTTCTCGTCGCCTACATCGCAGTGTCTAAAGAAAAAAGTCTTTAACCAGTGCGTCCTACCTGTAATGACATACGGAGCCGAGACGTGGACACTCACAGTTCGACTGGTACACCAATTTAAAGTCGCTCAGCGAGCTATGGAGAGAGCTATGCTCGGTATTTCTCTGCGGGATCGAATCCGGAACGAAGTTATTCGCCAGAGAACTAAAGTAATCGAGATAGCTCAACGGATTAGTAAGCTGAAGTGGCAGTGGGCTGGTCATATCTGCCGCAGGACTGATAACCGTTGGGGTAGACTTGTCCTTGAGTGGAGACCGCGAAACGGCAAACGTAGCGTAGGACGTCCTGTGACCAGGTGGAGCGACGACATACGCAAAGCGGTGGGCAGTGACTGGAAAGAAAGAGCCGAAGATCCGGCTCAGTGGCGCACCTTGGGAGAGGCCTACGTCCAGCAGTGGACGGACACCGGCTGATAATGATGATGATGATGACATTTCTTACATGGTCTTATTGTAACTTCATCGAGATATGATGATTATCTCCAGAGATATAAAAATAAAAATTGTCAACACACAGCTGTTGAACGAATGCGTGTGGTATACGTGAAATAAGTGAATATGCGGTCAATAACATACGTCCCATTCGCTTGTTTTTTTTTTAAATTAAATTCTATAAATACAATAACTTAAACGTATTTTCGATCGCTTTAAACATTATTATCCTAAAAGGTACCGTTCTGTTTTGCTATCGATCTCACAAAGGATTTATGGTAGTTGAGATAAATACAATCTAGATCAACAATGCCTAGCTACCGAGATTGTTGCAATATTCTACAGCACAGCGATGCTCAAACTGTCAACCATACTCCACGGTAATATTTATATTACAGAGCTTACTCGTTATGGATTTATTTACAACAAGCTAATTAATTGTATTGAGATCCCAGCGTAAAGTGTATATGGCTTCACTTCTAAGCCAGAAGTCGCCGGTTCAAATCCTCGCATGGGTATTTGTTCACAGGTGGTAGGAGCACATACATATCGATGTTCCGCCTGACTATCTACCAACATACTACTGCTGCCGAATCCCTACCGGTGTTCCGGCAGCACAGCCCTTGAAAGAAAGATCAGATCATTCTAGGCCTAGCGTGTTCACTATCCTTGACTACATTATCCCTTCTTATTAGGTAAGAAAAAGATTGAGTTTATTCTGTCTTTAATAAAACTGGCCAAATTCGTGTCAGAGTCGCGTCTCGCATCGCGCAGACGCACACTTTGGAACTCCGTACTACAATACTATACGAATCATAAAAGAGTTTCAAGGACATTTTGTTTTATATACAAGTTCACAGAGAATCTCGACACCGCGATGTAGAAAGACGGGGCTCGTTTACTAGCGCCATCTATGTCATTTTGCCGAAACTAATTAGAAAGATTGTTAGCTTGACAAACACGAAAGAGTTGTTAACACCCAGATGACACCTAGATACATAGATAGATGGCGTTATACTAAAAAATACGTTTTGTGTGTGGGGACCCTCTTTAATTTTTTACTTTATTTTGTTTTTAGTATTTGTTGTTCTAGCGGCAACAGAAATACACCATCTGTGAAAATGTCAACTGTCTAACTATTACGGTTAATGAGATACAGCCTGGAGAAAGACGGACAGATAGACAGACAGACAGACGTAAAGCGGAGTCTTAGTAATAATAAGTAAAGAATAAAGTTTGTAAACCTGTTGCATTGACGGACTTAGAGACAAAACGCACAGGTCTCCTATCAACCTATCCTATGCAAAGTGATTGCGAAAACAGCTTTGTCAGATCAACACAATGCAGGAAATTGCATAGCTTGTTATAGCCCCTGTTTTGACACAGTAGAAAAGATTCAGTAATTAAACTAGAGAACAAAATAAAGTCTAATTAATGTTACCTGCATGATGAAGAAATATGAAAGAGTCTTATCTCTTTCGCTTTCTACCTAATTTCAGATCTTTTTCATTGCTTTAATTCAAAGCATAACCGCTTACGCACTATCTTAGAATAATATTCCAAGAGACTTAATATTATCAATATATACAATATTTCTAGCGTATGCTCATTTGTTAACTTAATTGTACGGTGTCTCAGAACCCCGAGACAAATAAATTTCTTAACATCAAAATATATGAGAATATTTTTATTTTTCCACAACAAATGCCAACAAATGTCTAGGTATGTCATTTCCATACAATTTGAAGTTGCATTTGGCGTAAATGGTAACGTAACTTTTTTTCTACACAAAACATTTATGTCGGTCCTAGGGGTTAGAAGGGCTACTCTAAAGTAGAAGAGTCTAAAAGTAAGTAGAGTTCAATTGGGTATTACGCCCATTTTTGAAAAGTGTCTCAACTGGATTCTATAGTGATACTATGAACCTCTAAAAAATTCACAAAAATGTTATTCAGTCGAAATGCGTTTATATTTTGCATTTTCAAATATCGCGCGTAATTTGACGAAAACGCTGGACGCTGTGGATGCCATATTACTTTGTGGTCATGACGTCAGTGTGTAAATAAATGTAGTTATATGATAGTTCACAGTTGACATTTCTAAGTTTCCTTAGTCTTATGACGTAATAACATGGCGACTACTATCTAGTGGTGTTATAAAACAGATTGAAATAGCTGAAACCTTTGAATTAAATTTTACAATTTTAAAATTTAGTTTTTATATGAACTAAAACTAACGTTTTCCGATTACTTTTTGCCTAAGCTATCTCAATAATATATTTTTAGATTTTTCTCATACAGAGTAAAATACCCTATTGCACGAATTAATTCCGCCATCCCCTTTTTTTCATCGCACTACGCACAGACAGACATGCGCTATCGATACATGGTTGATATTTCATTCTGTCACATAAAACGCGTTGCATCCACATTCATCATACGCACAGAGAAAGAATGGATTCCCATGCATATCACGTATAAAAAAAAGTAGAAAACTTTAACGTACACAAAATTGTACGTAGTTATCCTACTGTAATCTCTGTGTCTCTATAATGCAATCGACGCTAGATAATGAATGAGAATCGGTGTGAATGAACCTTGCAGAAACAGGCTCTATGAATGAAGTATGCACTTCCAACTGTTCATAAACACTGGATATTAAAAATAAAATGTTACGTACTTTTACGTACAGGGTGGAATCTTTGAGACGGGACGTAAGGGCAGGTACCTAAACCGAAACAGATCTAGGGGTACGGGAAAAAAGTTCTTACATTCGTTTTTGGCACATTTTGATTAGCATTGATGATCGATTTGATAAGTAGTACAGTCAGCAAGAAAATTGGCAGTTTTAGGAAAAATGTCTTTGATACTGATCTGGCATTATTGGCTCAAACTTATCCAAAAAAACCCTTCTAAAATGTTCTTGGACGTACCTATTTGTTTACTCGTTTTTAGGGTTCCGTAGCCGATTGGCAAATAACGGAACGATTGTCTGTCTGTCTTTGTGTTTGTCCGTTTGTATGTCACAGCTACATTATTCCGAAACTATTAAGACTACGAAGTTGAAAACATGGTAGGTTGGTACCCCCCACACGTAGAACTAAAACTAAAAAGAAATGTTTATCAAAGCTAAGCTAAGCTAAGATAAGTACGTGCCGTAATACGTGGGTGATACTATAGATAGGTCTTAAAAAATGACATTGAGGATTCTAAGACCATTTTTTCTCAAAGTCAATCATTTGAAAGATAGACACTTCTAAAGTGGTAAAATGTGTGTCCCCTACCCCCCTCTAACTTTTAAAGTAAGGTAGTAAATATTCTAATAAAAAAATATATGCTGCAGATCTTAATAAACAATTACAAGCAAATTTTTTTCAACGAGATATATTCAGCAGTTATTGAGATATAATAGCAACCGCAAATATAACTTTGTTTTTAATGCAAAGTACTTAAAAACAAAGGAAATTTTGTGGCAGCGAAAAATTATAGTTATAAAATACTCTATTGTTTTACGGAACCCTATGAGTGCGAGTCCGACTTGCACTTATCCAGTTTATTGAAGTTTATGACTGAACTTAAATCAAGGTGAGTATGGAACAAATCAATGTCTGAAAAGATACATGTCTATGTTTTCGCAATAACTATCTGAGCGTTTTTATATCAATAATTAGATGTGCCCCACGGCTTCGCCCGAGTAAGAAAGTACTTGTAAAAAGTTACAAATAATATATTGTATTTTCACTCAAGTATATCTGCGTGCCAAACCTTTGAGTAGTTTTTTGTGTATAAGCAAACAAGTTTTCAGACTAATAATATTAGTAGGATGCTTCTGTTACTGCAGTTTTGTACGATCGCTTACAATATTTATATTATCCGACAAACTTTATTATCACAAGCTCAACCCTTACATTTTTGTCTTAACAATCATTACCAGCCAATAAACAACTAACCCTAAAATACCCCCTCACGATTTAGCGCGCTTAACGATCCGCATCATCAAGAAAAATATCATTATAAGTCATACATCAAGCGTCATTAAGAAAATCAGAAGCTCGGTTGTAAAGCACGTCAGATAGCCAGATGCTGAGATAAGGCTGTGTAACCCTGCAGCTCGTAACTCAGCATCGCCTTGAGGCTGCGTGTTGATTCCTTTGTACGCATAAATCGAGAACTAACTTACTGTGTGAAGGCTGCAGGACAAAAGGTGCAGTTGTAGTCCGGGAGATAAGGTGCGATTTAGTTACTTACCAATTTTTGGTTAAACTTTACGTGAGATACCCCCTACAAGCAAATAATACTACTATTACAGCCGGAATACTCATATTCTTTCTCTTCTCTATAACATTCTATTCAATATTTCTACTCCGCGATATCTTAAAGGACGCTTTAACTTCCTCCACAATTCTAACTCTCTTTCTCTAAGGTCATCAGAAAACTTAACCCTGAACTTTCCCGCACATGGTTCCAGTTTTTATGATAAGGCTTTTACTGTCCAGGCTGTTAGGCTCTGGAACTCTCTTCCCGAACCTGTGAAATCTTCACAATCCCTTCATATTTTCAAGAGCCGTATAAAGCTTATCTTTCATTATAAATAGTGTTAAGCTGCTTCTGTCTGTTCTGTCAATCTATTTAAAATTTATAGAATGCGTGTTTAGGAATTTATGTAAGTAATCTGTGTTTATTGTTGTAGGTAAGTAGGTATGATTATGTTAGTTTAGGTATAATATGTTATTGTTATTCTTTTCATTTTAATTTAAATTAGGCGCACCCTGCATTAGGCTACTATTTCGATCCTATCCATACAAAGGTTTGTCTGGGAGAGATCGCTGTTAGCGATAAGACCGCCCATTGTTACACGTTAAATTTAAGCTGTAAAAGTTATATGTGTCTGTATCTTTGGTGTCGCAATAAAGAGTTCATCTATCTATCATCTATCTAATACTACTAACTTATAAAAAAGCATTCGTCAGTTAATTTGTCGAAGTGTTATTAAAAGTAAGTGTTAATATTTTTTGGGCGTTTTGTAAAAAACATGATTAACTTCTTTAAGGGAGCTTAAAGAAGTTAATCATGTTAAATTCAAATTAATCATGAGCGTAATCATGTTTTTCTTTTATGTAAGTGTTTGACCACTATCTCACTTGTGGTGAGTGACAATGTGGTCTCCATCTTCGGCCACATTGATTTGAATTTGTGGCATAAATAAAATAAACATATTCGTGGCATTCTAGGTCTAGCGTGATGTTGGTGGCACGCTAGACCTAGAACGTCACGAATATTCTTCTATGTGTATTAAAAGGTTTCATTTAAATAGTAAAAGTAGGAAAAAATTCATGTAAACTAAGAGTTGCAGTAATTCAATACTTTTTAAGTCACCTGATGATGACGGGATGCCAAAAATATTACCAAGTACATCGACAACCACATCACCAAGAGGTGATATCAATCAGGCGTCAGATTGAAATGCGTTTGATAAAACAATTAGTTGCAATAGTAATTTCAAGTTGCGTCGACTCGAAAAATTCAGGACTGAACTCGAAAAATCAAAGTGACTAGTTACTAAATCTTCCACCACATCTATCAAACATCAAGACGAATATTGAGTATTATGAGAAGAAATTACTGACGATAGAAATAGAATAACTAATAACAACAACGGCTTAAACCTGCAAAAACCTTTATGGAATTTAGAATTGTAAATCGATATTAATAAAGTTATAATTGCCTTGGTATGGTTGTATAGATAAGTGCGAGAAAACAGGTTGCTTGCTTGGGGCATCGTTTAGGCGACTGTAGACTGCAATGTGGCATTAGATTTACTTATACTAGAAATGTTATAAGAACAAGCTTGGATTAACTATTCGTGTCATTTGAATACACCTGCTTTTTTTTTAAAGTACAATTTTTTATAGTACAATTATAGAATCGCACTTGGATTCGAAAAATGCCTTTCTATAACCATTTTTCTCAAAATCATTCGAAAGATGGGAACGTCTAAAAAAATTTTCCCCTCCCCCTCTGTAAAGTAGGGGATTGAAAAATCTAATGATGACTATAAACCTATGACGATAAACGTCTCAAACTTGCTACTGAAACTGACTCGCGTGGCATGGAAGTCGGTTAGTTTTTAAACTATGCTTAATTATTATTAAAATGTTTTAGAATCGCGTCATTTAATGTATATTAAGCAGTAAATAATTTAAGATCATTCACAAAACCAAATAAACCGACCTTAAATTCCGCGCTCATCATTAACCAAGTTTGAGGGGTTTATCGCCATATCTCTTTATTTTTTATGATAATAGGTAACAGGACAAGCACGACGCTCGCCTGATGGTAAGCGATGACGTTTACCTGTTACAGATACAGCGAATTCTGGACTGCCAGAGTTTTGCATGTTACTGCACTGCGCCTGTTACCTTGATATATAAGGAACTTGAGTCTCACAATCCCTATAATTTTAATAGATGATATCTCTGGAGATACTCATCTCATCTCTACAGATCTCGATAAAAATACAATGGGACCTAACGGAAAGTATAAACAAAAAAATATTTTCGAAATCGGTTAATTGTATTTAAGATCGGTTAATACAATTAGATATAAGATTTCATAGCTAGCATAACTACCACATCTTCCTAGCCTTTTACAACATCTTTGTTGCTTTGTATTATTAAATAAATAAAAAATAGAAAACATAAAGATAAGCAATCGAATTGAGAACCTCCTCCTTTTTGTTGTGAAGTCGGTTAAAAACTGGCCAAACTCGTAATCTTATCCGTGTATTCACTTTGCTAGTCTCTCGCCCAATTAAACAGTTAATTTCTTTTTCATTGTGTAATTACGATATAATTTACGACCTTGCATGATAATAATATGATTTGTGGCCCTAAACTTGCATGGGAACTCGTGAAACCAATTTATTGCTTTGTCAAGGAAATCTGCTAGTTTAAAAATATTTATGTGATTTTTATGGGTGATGTGAGATTTATTATTAGTATTGTTAAAGTTTGATTAAGTATCACAATATCATTGGTATCCAATGATTTTCACTTAAGAATGGTTTTGTCCAACTAATGATGCTTGAATTTTTGCCAGCCAGTGGAATTGTTTGTTTTAGACAATTGTATTATTTTAAACCAGTTTTAAAATTGTAAAATGTTGTATGCAATAATATACAAGTAATGAATCAAAGAATCAAAGCATTTATTCAGTATGTTGGCAGTATTAATATACGCACATACAGGGTGTCGGCTTTCATATGATCCAAACGAAAACCGTCGACGGAGGACTCCAAGGGCTACCCAAAGAACCCCCATGTTTGTTACGCGAAAATCTATAGTTTCCGAGAAAATTGCGTTTTACTTGTGTCACCGAAATTTTGCAATTTATTTAAATTTTCTTCCAAACTATAAAGGCCAGAACCCTAGTTTTTTTTTGTGAAACTATGAAAAATGAATAGGTCTTTCAGGGTAATTTTTTTTTTATTTACGCTTATTATTTTCCGAGAAAAAAAATAAGACGTCACCTTTTTTTATCTAGACGATATTTGAACTTTTACTTTGGGCAGGCTTTTCTCCAAAAAAACACAGATTAAAAAAAGTTACAACCGATTTTAAAACCTTGTCTGTTTTATGGACCTACTACTTACCAAATTTCATACGGCTACGACAAGAGGTTCAGGTCTAAAAACATAATTAACGAAATATAATGGATTTCAATATTCAAATCTGAAATACACTCTAGTAATCTCTTTTTAACAGAATTAACTCATATAAAGAAAATAAGTAGTAATAAATGCCCAAAATCTTTAAGAGTAATAATAGAGAATTTAGTTTGAAAAATATTGACAGTTTTCGTAGCCTCTCTTTTGTCATTTTTATAATAAAAGTTCAAAGTTACAGCTAAGTGATCACTTTTTTTTATTTTTCTTCTTAGATTAGTTTTCTTCTGCTATAATTCTTTTAGTTTGGTGTTTAATAAAATTAATTAACCGACTTCACAAAAAAGGAGGAGGTTCTCAATTCGTCTGAATGTTTTTTTTTTTTTTTTTGTTTGTTTGTATGTTACGCGATTTCTCCATTAATTGTGAACGGATTCAAATGATTCTTTTTTTAATAGGTAGGATACGTTTCCGAGGTGGTCCCATTTTAATTTTATCGAGATCTCATTAGTATCACCAGAGATATGGAGATAAATACCTCAAACATAGGAGAATGTACTAGTTTTAGTAGAAGAGTCCCAAGAAGATTATACACAATGGAGGTGCATATAAGATATTCATACGGTAACTGTGAGCGAGATAGAAATAAAGGTGGGGATAATTTTTTTTTATATCTTATAGGCAAGCGTTTGACCACTATCTCACCTGTTGCTAAGTGATGATGCGGTCGAAGAAAGAGAAGTGGACAAGAATGGGAACTGGCTCTCAAGGATAGCTGCCGGAACACATTAGATGTTTGGCGACAGATTTTCTGACTTGAGGGTGGTAGCTGGCCAGGCGGACACTAGATATGTTCTACCACCATACGGGGGTTATTGGTTTCTTAACGATGTTTTCCTTCACCGGAGGGCCACTGTGAGAAGCGCACATATATTTTTCGATAGAAAAATTCATTGGTGCACGGCGGTTTGAACTCGGTACCACGGCATCAAAGCCGACCGTTCACCCAATTACGCCACCGGGCCCTCAATAAATAATTATATATTAATAATTATAATAAATAATTATATATAAATATAAATAATTTGTCTTCACAGGAATGTTCTACCGGGCAAAGTCTTGTTAGGGTGCAAACATTTTTAAACATACCTAATATTTTTTGACATGACATGACATTTGGCGAAGATGGCGGCCATTTCAGTCCCGCGACACTGCATACATAATTAAATAACTCAAAATTATGAACGTACTTTGTACCAATCAACACAGCAAAAAAAAATTATAAGCATAAAACCACATATTACATAATAGTTACTACGTAAATAATACTTTCCGTTGTTAGGTTGGCTACACAGTGCTTTCATAATTCGGGTATCCACAATATAGGGAAGTGCCTCTTATAACGTAGTAGAGTGATTCAGTACTCTGTAGGCCATATGGCGGCAATTAATGTTAATAATCGCAAATAATACTTTTTAATATTCATTTTCGAATACAACTAATCCGTGTTATAAAAGTATTTGGAATGATTGTAATAAAATAGACAATTAATGATCGTGTGTGTCAGATGCTTTAATTGTACAGGGCCATTTTTGGACATTGTCCTTTGATACCTTGATGACATCATTATTACTAGTGAATATTTTCACTTTAGCGCGGCATTTAAAGTCAATTTTTTTTGGGTTCCGAACCCAAAGGCTACCAAATGAATACTTTCTGAGACTTTGTTGTCTGTTCGTCCGTCCGTCCGTCCGTCCGTGTGTCTATATGTGCGCACTTTACAGATCTGTATCTTCTTAACCGTTATAGGTACATACTTGAAATTTTCAAAAAGTATATATCCGTTAGTGTATAACGGCCCAGACACGAAATTTAATAGATGCATATAATTTCATCAAAACTTTTTTTGCACTAAATAGGGTAAAATAAGTTAATTTAAAAAAAAAATAAAACCGACTTCATAACCACAAAAAGGCACTCAAAAGCGAAAAATAATTTACTTTAAATTATTATAAGCGTTACCCACTTCTCTATTTGAAGTCGGTGCCAGCCAAGTCTATTGGATATTAGATAGATACTATGTATGTAGTAGTAGTAAGTAGGTAGATACATGTAGGTATTATCTATCTACTACCTATTAGACTTGGCTGGCACCGACTTCAAATAGAGAAGTGGGTAACGCTTATAATAATTTAAAGTAAATTATTTTTCGCTTTTGAGTGCCTTTTTGTGGTTATGAAGTCGGTTTTATTTTTTTTTTAAATTAACTTATTTAAGTGATGCACATCATGGTCGATCACCACGTCATCACTTATCATCAAGTGAGATAGTGGTCAAACACTTATCTATTACGTAAATTAAACACCAAAAATAAATAATTTGAAGAAATGAGTTATTACTGTTTCAGAAGAAATAATTTGAATATTGAAATCCTTTCTATTTCGTTAATTATGTTTTTAGACCTGAACCTCTTCTCGTAACCGTATGAAATTTGGCAAGTAGTAGGTCCATAAAACAGACAAGTTTTTATAATCGGTTGTAACTTTTTTTATTCTGTGTTTTTTTGGAGAAAAGCCTGCCCAAAGTAAATGTTTAAATATCGTCTAGATAAAAAAATGTGACGTCTTATTTTTTTTCTCGGAAAATAATAAGCCTAATAAAAAAAAAATAAGTTTACCCTGAAAGACCCATTCATTATTCATAGTTTCACAAAAAAACTAGGGCTCTGACCTTTATAGTTTGGGAGAAAATTTAAATAAATTGCAAAATTTCGGTGACTCACTCGAAAACAAGTAAAACGCAATTTTCTCGGAAACTATAGATTTTCGCGGAACATACATGGGGGCTATTTGGGTAGCCCTTGGAGCCCTCCGTCGACGGTTTTCGTTTGGACCATATAAATCTTAAAATAAATCATAACCAATTGTAAAGTAAACATAGCAAAAGCAGATTTTTAACGCTTTGAATTAAAAAAAAAACAAAAGTAATGAACCATTCAGCTGTCATCCAATCGTTTACGTCAGATAGATAGATAGATAAAAAATCCTTTATTGTTACACCTCATATTTTAAAACTAGAAGTGTCCCGCGGCTTCGCCCGCGTTAAAACCTTTTTTTATTCACTTAAAACTTTTCTTTTGTAAAAACGATTCTATCATTAAATACATCAAATAAGAATTAGCCAAATCGGTTCACCCGTTTTCATGTTATCGCGTGAATAAGGCAATCGGGATTCATATTTATAAAACCCTAAATTTACTGACTTTGTTACCTACCCCATTTCGAAAAATCCTACAACACGTACTTTATCCCATCTTGTTTCGCCATACAAACTTTGAATCCCCGTTCCGTATCCGGGAGGAATTTCCAGAAAATCATTTCTGAGCGGATACCTAAGTCAAAATAATTATCTGCATGCCAAATTTCACCGCAATCCGAAACAATATTGATTTCAGACTTTGTTACCCCACTTCACCCTTTTAGGGGTGGAATTTCGAAAAAGCCTGAAACACCTATTTACTTACTTAAGTATTTGTGTAAATTTCGAATATAAAAGACTATCTAATATTGTTTTTCCATACAAACTTTGAGCCCCCGTTTCATCCCCTTCAGGGGTGAATTTTGGAAAATCCTTTCTCAGAGGGAACTAACGTCGTAATAACTATCTGCATGCCAAATTTCAGCGGAATCCGAAACAATATTGATTTTCACACTTTGTTACCCCATTGCACCCACTTAGGGGGGGAATTTCAAAAAAACCTGAAACACGTATTTACTTATTTTAATACTGAAGCACTTATGTGAAGTTTCGGATAGAAAATACTATCTAATCTTGTATTTCCATACAAACATTGAACCCCCGTTTTATCCCTTTCAGGGGTGCATTTTGGAAAATCATTTCTTAGTACTCCCCTACGTACTAAGACAAATATACCCTCCAAATTTCAAGTCTCTACGACCAGCGGTTTAGGCTGTGCGTTGTCTGTCAGTGAGTCAGTCAGTCAGTATGTCAGGACAAAGATTCTTATAGTATTAGATATAACATACAAATCATTAATTTTATTAGTGTTACAATGGGCGGCCCTATCGCTGAAGCGATTTCTTCCAGGTAACCTTTGGATGGAGAGGACTTATAGAAAAGAAGACAATAGACGGCTATCAGACTATTAAAAAAAAATTAATTGTGTTAAAAACCAACAATACAATAATGAATATACAATGCCCCTGAATAAGTATACAAGCAATTTAGTATAACAGCTTTTCTGGTAAAAAATCCAGAGGAAGACTCAAAACAGTAAGGTGGTATTAGAGGATATGAGTGAACGCGAGTTCACAAAATCTGACCTTGGTTTAACTCTATAACCTTTTAAGGATAGAGCAAAGTGAAAAGAGCCGGAAAGCTGATTTACAGTTACTACATGGGTAAAAGTTTTTTTACTCATGTGACACCACCATATGGGATAAATAGCTAGAAAAAAATAGAGGGAGAGAGAGAGAGAGAGAGAGAGAGAGAGAGATAGCGAGAAGTGTTATCAATGTTAACAATCGATGTATATGCTCTGTTTAACGTATGCATGATGCATTATGCAAAAAACATGTTTTTGGTGTTCCAAATTGATAATCTCTACAATTTTGTTAGTCAGTGAATGAAAGTAAAATTGGTTTGCCAACTAAACGGTAGATAGGTTGAAATAGTTGCGTCCTCACTTAACATCAGATGAGACAGAGGTCAAATGATGTCTCTCTCTGTCTATAATCAAATAAATGAATATGACTAAGAAGGTATGTCATAAAAAAATTAAATATCAAATAGTTTCTACTCTACCAATATTAATGGTACCATAAACCAGCCCTCAAAAATATTACAAAATAAAAATAATTATATTTTCATGAATATTAACATCACATGTAATAAATTAATAATGAGCTTAATGGATAATGGATCGAGTTTTTTGCAAAACCGTTTCATGCGATACATTATTGGCGATACGCAGTTATTTGTCGAGAACTCGCACCTGTTTTTGAAACGCAAGATTTCAATATATTGTGGTGTTTTTATTTGGCTACTATTGGTTTTCGAAAGCATAATATTTGGTTGTTGTTGCTGATTTATACATACTTATACATCATGATAACCATATAGCCTATATTAGTCCACTGCTAGACATAGGCCTCTGCAAACTGCACGCTTCTAAGCACGATCCTCGGCTTAACTTATCAATCGGCTAAAATCATATTACCGTGTCACTAACTACACGTAAAATAACGCAGCGTCTGCCTGCGTCAAGAAATTTACACAGAACGCTTTGCCGTGGACGTCGCGTATTGTGGGTACCAATTTGGTTTTCAATCTCTACACAAGTAGTACCTGCAAAAATGTCTGCGTATCGCTCGCGGCCTATGCCGAAAATAACAATAATTTTTGAAATTTATTCTGATGATCGCCCTTTTGTTTCCAGCGTAATGAGCGGGTACACTGGCCGAATTTAAAATGCCATTACGTGCATGAGGAGAAATTTAGTGCTTACCAAGTGCTTGCCACTTATTATCGATCGCTGGACCACAGATAATATACCAGTTACTATGGATCGAAGACTTAAGATCGAGTTTGAGACAATTACGAGAACCCGAGGTATAATATGTAATTTGTTACGATAACGCTTTACATATTTTATTGCGATTTTTTGATAGACAATAACTGTATTTACGTTAATGTGAGAGAATTATAGCAACAGCGCTGACCTTATTTACGACTTGCTTGCACACGCAAAATTATCATGCATACTACATACTACAAAGATATGAAAATCTTTGTCTGAAACTGTTTTAACGACTTTAATTCAGTGAAAAGATATAATAGATAGAAATAGATAGAAACACTTTATTGAACACCTTATTAAAAGAAACAGAGTATTACTTAACAACTAATTATAATAGTGTAACAACAGGCGGTCTTATCGCTGAAAGCGATCTCTTCCAGACAACCTTTAGATGGAGAAATATGTAAATAGATACGGCGGTGTACTGTGTATAAGTAAATAAGACATAAGCTATTAAAGGATACTAAATTAATACAAAGAAAATAATAATAATTACTTTGATACATATACATAATAAATTAAATAATACATATATATATATATAATATATATATGGATATACATATATATAACATATTATTAGGAGTGTATATAACAAACGAGTGTATATAATATATCTTCTATGGATGCATACCATCTTCTCAGACCACATCGTCACATAATATATATTTTTAGGGTTCCGTACCTCAAAAGGTAAAAAAAGGAACCCTTATAAGATCACTTTCTTGTCCGTCTGTCCGTCTGTCCGTCTGTCCGTCTGGCTGTCTGTCTGTCTGGCTGTCTGTCTATCTGGCTGTCTGTCTGTCCGTCCGTCTGGCTGTTCGTCTGTCTGTCTGTCCGTCTGTCTTCTCAGGAACGGGTGGACCTAGCAAGTTGAAATGTATACCAGATACTGAAGTCTATAGTCCCTATTAGGTGTACAGAAATCAAGGTCCTGAGTCAATACGATAAAAAGATATGGGCAAATTTTAATTTTCGCGACAACTTGTAAGTGCCAAAATTTACCTTAATTTTCAACTTTTTTTTATTTTTCGGATTTTTCCTTTATTTGTGCTGTAAGACCTTGTTTTTGACCAAAATTGACAATTCTAGGTCAACCGGAAATACCCTATAGGTTTTGGGTCGAAAACCTACTTCCCGTTGACCTAGAATCATGAAATTTGCCAAGAAGCTAGGTCTTACAGCACAAATAAAGGAATAATTCCAAAAGTAAAAAAAGTTGAAAATATACACATAGTTTACGCCAATTAAGATAAACCTCTGATATATTAGCGCTTATACAATTTAGAGGTCTAGCTTAATTGGTACCTACCAACGTTGGTACGGAAGCCTCGGTGGGCGAGTCCAACTCGACTTGGCCGGTTTTTATTTAATATCTTATAGGCTAGCGATTGACCACTATCTCACCTGTTGGTAAGCAATGATGCGGTCAAAGATGATAAGCACGCTGGCCTAGAATGGGAACTGGCTCTCAAGGTTAGCTGCCGGAACACATTAGATGTTTTGGCGACAGATTTTCTAACTTGAGGGCGGTATCTGGAAAGGCGGACACTAGATAGTGTCCTTCCACCATGCGGGGGTTGTTGGTTTCTTAGCGATGTTCTTCCTTCACCGTAATATTGGGAAAGATGGTGGTAGAACGCTTGTTAATATTGACGTCTTTTTTTAACATGGCCACTGCTTGCAATGCAATCATCATGTATTTACAAGAAAGAAGTCTTCATTTCAAATTGTTGATACTTTTCAAGTTAATCATTTCGATGGGAGTTCAAGTTATTAAAACTGTGAGCAAATCAGGTAACTAACTATGTATTAAAAGCTATATGATATAATTCTAACAAATTTTTTTACCATCCAAATAACAGACCAAAAGAACTCGTTTTGTAGGAGCATCTAAATACCGTTAAAACTCAAAATCTTCAAAATTTCCAACAAGTTCAAGTCCAAAATGTACAAGAAATAAATTACCATTTACATTGTGAACATAATCGAATGAACCCATAAACTTCATTTGGTTCCATCATCGTAACGGTAAATCTAAAACGAATACAATTAAACGATTTTCCATTCGGTTAACTTAATAATAACCTTCCTAAATAACAATAATTATCTGAGTAATTCAAAAACTCGGCCATTATTGTAATTTACGAATAAACTGCAATTATAAGACAATATCGTAAAGAACGCGTTAATATTTAATGATGGGAATTAATTTGGACTAATAAAAGTTTGTGGTAATTATGTTGTATTTCTGAGTGATTATTTGATGTCCAATTTCTCTTTGGGACCACCTCAGATGGTAGCTGTTTGGATTTGTCACGTACTCTCTCTTCTTATAGGTCGAGGAAAAATATTAAAGTTGCAGATAAATTTGCCTAATATTTTTCAAGAAAAAGGAGAGTTTATTTTTATCTACATATATCTATTTTCTGAAGTCTGCCGTCAATCTAATTTTGGAAATATGGTTCACGATGATTCGTCCTTCCACCTTCGGTCTACCAAAAAACACTGGGTAGAATTCTTGAGGTCTTCGTTTCTATTAGGCAGCATCTTACTGCTTCTAAATATATTATTTTATTATTTCCTTCACTCTCCATATCAACGTGAAGGTTAACTACTGACCTACCACTCAGTCATGAAGTTGCATTACTTTATGCTGAAACTTCATGCAGGAATTTTAAAACCCAGTCCATGAGTCTATTCAAATACCTAACAAGACAAAATAAGCGTATCTTGTTTCGTCGTAAATAAAACTAGCAATATGTAATTTTAGAAATTAAAATTCTATAAACGCAAAATAACTTGAGGTCTAGAGAGAAACCATGAAGTGTAAGAATAATTTAAATGTTATCACTAAAGCATTTTTAACGTCTTAAATATTTCGTCCACCGAAAAATTACCCTCGTATCCAATAATATACATAGGGCTCGGCGCACGCGGCGAATACAAATGTTTATTATGGCGGAGGAAAAAGTAGCGGGCATTGTGGATCGCCCGCGGCGATGCGGTGTACAGCCGAGAGAGGGAACAGGACAAGATGTGGAGATGTCTTGCTGTCACTCTCATATTCTTGTACCACAGAGTCTTCAAGCATTTACCAATGGAGATGTTAACGCAAAGCGTACCCCTCTGCTGGCCATATAGCCATTATTGGCCATATGAGCGTGCGTAACTACGCTGTATTTTTAATACTGTGTGCGTGTTTCAAGCTACTGTACGGGATCTTAAAGTGAGTGATTTGTGTGTGTGCAATGCGTGTTTACCTCGTCCCCCGTAAGTATCTACAGAAAAAAATGTTTGTGGATTATATCTCCATTGGTAAATGCTCGAAGCCACAGAGTAGGTAGATATGCTACGCATTATAGGTTTATTTATATTCGCATTTCGCATTACTTCGCATTATATAAAATTGTGAAATTTAGTTTGTACTTTTTGTACTTTTTAAATTAGTTTGTAAATTTAGTTTGTTTGTTTGTACATGTAATTATTATTATTTTTATTTGTTGCAATTAGCTTTTTTTATATTCGTTATTTCTATTGTTATTCTATTTATATTGTTTTTTTCACCTATTGTGTTAATTAGTGTAAGTGGTTATCTGCCGTTCTAATTATCAATAAATAAATAAATTAAATACGCATTGTTGTACTTCATGAATCACTTATCTGCAGGTCAAAAATAACTAGACGAGGTTGAATATGGGGCGAATTACCTATTTGAAAGTAGCATGCCATTGTGCTGCCTCATCGTCTGGACTGGCTAAATGTATTGATAAAACTTAGCAAATTACTCAGAAAGATGTCCTTACTCAACATAGCTTGCTTGCTAGCATGAGCTTATACTACCAACGAAATTCCCCGGGAATCGCATACAGTAGCGTTTGACAATCCTACAGATTGAGTGTAATTTTATCTATACTAATATTATAAAGAGAGAACATTTGTATTTTTGTATATTTGTATTTTTGTATTTTTGTATTTTAGTATGTTTGTAATGATTTGGCTCAAAAACTACTGAACCGATTTAAAAAATTCTTTCACTAATACATGGAATGGACTTTTGGAATGAAAATAAGCTATATATTATTCCGTTTAAATCAAAGGTACATTCGTGGAGACCTAATTTGCAACCTCCGCGACAGCATATGTCTATCTCTTAAAGTTGACTCACAGTAACCATTTTAATCTTAAAATGTTTGTTAAAAAATATTACATACCATACCAAGGCTATTTTCAAGTATATAGTATTAATCCTTATCCAAATAAGTACGTTAATTAGCTTGGCCACATAATATAGATTAAAATTGTCCTTTACAGTATATAATTCAAATGAAAACTCTAGAAGATATCACGAATTTCACAAACACGCATCGCAAAATTAATAAAATATTTGCAGTGAAACCACAGATTAGGTCATAGTTACTACGAAAATATTATTATAAGCTTAGCTATGCTGTATATCCCCACCGATCACAATCAATTTGAAGTCAATATAGTATAATAATATGATCTATTGTATAAATATCTAAAATATCTAAAATAATATACATCTATATATATAATAATATAATATAATATTTTAAACCACCCCGACTGATCTATGTATAATCTTTTCATTAAAAGCATTCCAATTACTCTAAACTCGACATTTAAAATCTGAGCTGTAAGTTGGTGAGGATTTGAGTATTCTGTAGAGTCCAGGGGATGTCCCAGCATCAGGTCAATGTTCCATGTTCTTACAATATCGTTGAAGAAGAAGATTTTCGAATTGATCCGACCTATGAAAGTTGATTTCATAGCGCAATTAACTACAAAAAAGCTAATAGTTTTAAAACGATTGAACGAATTTTCATGAATCAAAGCTAAGAAAACTCTCGATGAAGACATCTATCAAACATAAAGAAACTATCAATAATAAAAACAAAATCGGTTCATCCGGTTAGGTGTCCGTGATGCTACAGACAGACACACAGATGCACACGTTAAACGTATATTAACCCTACATTTTGCGTCGGGGAACACGTAAGGTTACGGCGGCAGATGTTCGCCTTGGTGGTAAGCTACTTTTTGGTAGATTTAATTATCCCATTACCACTGTATGAAAACTCATGATTCATGAATGCACATAAAACTTTATAATATCGCTATTTTTAAATAAAGCTAGAATTAAAACCAACGACCGTCGGGTCAGAACCAGGGTAACTATCCTTTACGCCAAAGGGCCGTCCAATATCACTACGTAAGTATTATAAAACAAAGTCCATCACTGCGTCTGTCTGTCTGTTCGCAATAATCTCAATAGCTACTGAACGGATTATCATGCGGTTTTCACCAATAGCCAGAGTGTTTTTGAGGAAGTTTTAGGTGCATAATTCGTTAAGGTTTTGTGTAAATTGGATGAAATATGACGATGATTGTGAAATATGTTCATATTTTATATTCGATGCAACAAACTGATGCAAATTTTGTAGGCATATATGTTCTACCCGTGCGAAGCCGGGCGGACTGCAAGTCTCTTAATAATATTGTTGAGAGATGAAATGACACTTAGTCTGTACACTATATAGTCTAAGGTTTGTTGTTTCCCGCAATGGTCATCTCATCATCGTCTTAGTTATGAAAACCATTTGTCTTCAAGTAGCTGATCATGGCATTTTTCAATTGGACTATATATATATATATTTATATATCTATAATAATTAAAATACAGTATAATATAAGACATTTTTTTGCAAGTTCAACTGAATAATTGTCTCCAAGGAGAAAACCAGTTTATGTCTATAGCTTTGAAAAAGAATATTTACAACAAACATAATTACTTGGAATAGTTACCTAGACATCTAACAGGCACATGACTAAAGAAGAATAAAATGAAATGATCTCTCACCGTTTCCACACCTTTCCCTGTTCACCTGTCGTCTCTTGCGCTTTGGGCGTGCATTGTCCAGTACAAATGTGATCAAATTATAAAGAGTGGCGCGCGCCCGCGGCAGCGCTCCCGCTCAGGCGCGAATAATCTCGATCCAGCGCACGTATTATTGAGAATTATCTGGTAATGCCCGGTTTCAACCCAATATTACTGGTATTGATGTGTACAGATAAAACTAAGTAAGCAATGGAAGAAATGCGGACGAATTTTAAGTATACTAATTTTGATTAAATTGACGAGTGTTACCCTGCATATACGTATTTGGAGCTGGTTTGATTTTATTGGGTTATATGTTTGTAATAATTCCGGCTAATATGTATTTTTACATTCAATCAGCAATGATTTATTTCGTCTTGTATTTAACACAATGTGAATATCTATCTTTTTTTAACAGTATCCTTCCCTGGAGGACTACTGTGTAATGTGCACATAAATATTTCGTTGGAAAAATCCATTAGTGCGTGCGTGCGTTTCGTACCTATATAATACACATAGGCTGAGTGGCTACTTGCCAAGGCCTATGATCAGCTATTGTTGGCCACCTGCAGGCCTTTTGAATGGACTACGATTGTTGTTACTAGAACAAACAATCATGAGAGGTGACCTTTTTTAAGTCTAGTATCATCAGAATGTGTACCGTGCCAATTACCACTTTAAAGCTCAGAAAGCTATGGAGAGAGCTATGCTCGGTATTTCTCAGCGGGATCGAATCCGGAACGAAGTAATTCTCCAGAGAACTAAAGTTATCAACATAGCTCAACGGATTAGTAAGCTGAAGTGGCAGTGGGCTGGTCATATCTGCCGCAGGACTGATAACCGTTGAGGTAGACTTGTTCTTGAGTGGAGACCGCGAATCAGCAAACGTAGCGTAGGACGTCCTCTGACCAGGTGGAAAGACGACATACGCAAAGCAGTGGGCAGTGACTGAAAAAGATAAACCGAAGATCGGGCTCAGTGGCGCACCTTGAGAGAACCCTACGCCCAGCAGTGGACGGACACCGGCTGATAATGATGATGATGATCATCAGAATGTGTACCGTGAGGGGACCGTGCGCCGTGGTTGAAGAATGATTTGCAAATTTTGATAGATAACTTACATTTATCATACATTTACCTACGAACACTTTTAAAGCAAATCCTTGTTTTTTTGTTTAAATTTAATTTTTTTGAGTCTGGGATCTGCGATGTACAACTAGTCAACTACCTTAACCTTACCGCTAAACGGGCAACCCTGTGTTGCTCGTTTGTATTGCCAACACAACCTGACAATGATGTATTGTAGATACAAGTCAAAGGTTCGATTCTATTTAACATTCTGTAATTTGTTTTCTAAATACTAAACGTAAACTATGGTAACCATGTGATATATTGCCATGTTTTCGAGCTGTAGTTAGACAATTTTTTATAACGCTTAAACGATGTATTATTACGGGCCATTGAGCGGGTCATTTACATATTTCGATACTCATGTGTATTAATCACCTAATGTGTATTTTGATGCCGTCTGTATCACTTATACATAACGTGACCAGACGTCCCGTTTTGAACGGGACCGTCCCTTATTTAGGTAATCTGTCCCGGTGTCCCCAAAGAAATCTGTGGGACGAATAATTGTCCCGTTTTTCAAAACCTTGCGAAAATTAAGCCAACCGGTTTAGTTAGATTACCTAGCAACGCGTCACCGCGATGCAGACTGGTACGCAGACAGGCGATATGATTGGATTATTTGATACTAATTTCTTTATTAGCCAATAGCAACGCCAATTTCTCGATAATCCTTTTTTTTGCTAGAGGCAAATAGCCGCGACAATAGGCAATAATAAATTTGTTCATTAGCCAATAGCTCCGCGAATTTCTCGTTTGTTAGGGTTCCGTACCTCAAAAGGTAAAAAAAGGAACCCTTATAAGATCACTTTCTTGTCCGTCTGTCTGTATGTCTGTCTGTCTGTCTGTCTGTCCGTCTGTCTGTCTGTCCGTCTGTCTGTCCGTCTGTCTGTCCGTCTGTCTGTCCGTCTGTCTGTCCGTGTGTCACCACTGATATTCTCAGGAACGGGTGGACCTAGCAAGTTAAAATTTATACTTGATACTGTGGTCTATAGTCCCTATTGGGTGAATAAAAATCAAGGTCTTGAGTCAACACAATAAAAAGATATGGGCAAATTTAGATTTTCGCGAAAACTTGTTAGTTCCAAAATGTACCTTCATTTTCAACTTTTTTTATTTTTCGGATTTTTTTCTTTACTTGTGCTCTAAGACCTTGCTTATAACCAAAATTGATTATTCTAGGTAAACCAGAAGTACCCTATAGGTTTTGGGTCGAAAACCTATAGGGTACTTCCCGTTGACCTAGAATCATGAAATTTGGCAAGAAGCAAGGTCTCATAGCACAAATAAAAGCAAAAATAAAAAAAAAGTGTAAAATTAAAGGGTGTCCCCGTACATACATAGTTTGCGCCAATTAAGGTAGACAGACCTCTGAGTTATATGAGCGCTGATACAATTTAGAGGTCTACCTTAATTGGTTGGTACGGAAGCCTCGGTGGGCGAGTTCAACTCGACTTAGCCGGTTTTTTTTTTAGTAATGTCCCGTTTTGAGTGAAAAAATAAATGGTCACGTTACTTATACACGGTCGATATCTTAGTTCATACCTAATTTATTAATTAAAATAAATTTACTTAAAAATAAGTAAAATACAACTGTAGAAGTACCTACAAGTATTTACAAGACCAAATTCACAGCGAAAATCTACCATTCATTTCCACATATCCGCAATCATTTTTAAAGAGTACCTAACGACACCACAGAATAATTGATAGTACTGAAAACATCTTGGGATAAATCAGAAAAAGACACAACCCCACTTCACGTGTACATTGTATTATATGTGTACACGTGTTGAACATTTTCAAGATTTTATTTTACCACTATATCGGCGTGAATAATACGTAACATTATATACCAAATTACATAATTGAAATACATTTGAGTACACTAATGATGATAATGATAATGATATATAAAGATGGACTACAAAATTATATATATATATACTTGACCATTATCTCGCCTAGTGGTAAGCGATGATGCGGTCGAAGATGATGAACACGCTATGCCTAGAATACTCTGACTCTCAAGAGCCGTGTGCTGCCGGAACTCCGTAAGGTTATGGCAATGGTTATGGCGAAAGATTTTTTCCGTCATAGTAGTAAGCTACTTTTTGGTAGCAAGTCAATAGAATATCGATTTAATATGCTCCACCCCAACCACAAGTAGTAAATATTTTGTTGCCTGAAATATGCCACGTTTAATAATAACTACGTATGTAATACTTACCTATACATACAATGATTATAAAACAGGCTTCGAATTGACTCATCTCTCAAAATAATAGTATTGCAAATTACTCGTATGTATACGTATATATGTATATATACATTTATCATCAAAGAATCGTTTAATAAAGACATCGGTAGCGCCGGCGCAATTGAAACGGCGAGTAAAAAATAATCGATTTAGAATAGCGATTTAATTCGAAAACGTTAATCGATTTTGTAAAACATTTTAATTGTAAGACAGTCGCATATGCAGATTAGCTTTTCATATAAAAATCGATGGCTTCTAATATATTATGATCTAATACAAAATAGTGATATAAAATGTAATACCGAATATCATCGATATATAAAAGGTAGATACGGTATGTATGCGGTACATGAGTACCGCATACATACCGTTACGTGGCATAAGAATGATCTTATGCCACGTAAACATAATGGAACTTGAAACAACTACATGAAAACACGAATTTCTAATCTCGAGCTTGATGTGCATGAAGAACAGAGGAAGGCATTGTTGCTAATTATTTAAATGGATCTGCGATAATTGCACATGTAATTCTAAACGGGCTACACAAACGCCAGTTCGAGTCGAGTGCGACTAAGGTGAAATAAGGTTTGCAAACCCAATTCATACGGTCCTCATTGAGGAGCGGGATCCTTCCTTTTTAGGGTTCCGTACCCAAAGGGTAAGACGGGACCCTATTACTAAGACTCCGCTGTCCGTCTGTCTGTCTGTCCGTCTGTCTCCAGGCAGTATCTCATTAACCGTGATAGTTAGATAGTTGAAATTTTCACAGATGGTGTATTTCTGTTGCCGCTAGAACAACAATTAATACTAAAAACAATAAAAAGTTAAAAATTAAAGCACGTAAAAAAAATGTGTTTTTTAGTACAACGCCATTCATGTTTCTTAAATTTTATAATTCGTTTCAGCAAAATGACAAAGATGGCGCTAGTAAACGAGCCCCGTCTTTCTAGATCGCGCTATTAGGATTCTCCGTGAATAGTCAAAGTCAAGTCAAAGCATTTATTCAGTATATGGGCAAATTAAAAATTAGCACTTACACACGTCAAATAACATTAAATAGATCATATTCAACAAAAAATATAGATTTAACAGAAACATAACGCTTTGAATTTACAAAAAAAAAAACAAAGGTATTGAGCCATTCAGCTTTCATCTAGACGTCGAACGTCACACTTAAAACACATGTTTAATTCCCCTTATTAATGTAGGGTTGCCAACCGTACCATTACGTGCACCCGCAACCCAGTGCATGTTTCAGTACTTCAGACAATTTTTATCCAAAAAATTGTGAAATAATGAAACATAATAGATAAATAAAACGCAGACTAATTGCAGTACAAATCATGTTCCGAATGGAACTGATTGTCCGACTATCAGCCGCATAATACCGTCGTAACAGGCAACCCTAGATCTGCAAACAAAAGATGAAAACTGATTGACTGTTGAATCTACTGGTGTTTCGGAAGTACTCCCATCAGAGAAGAAACACCAAGAAACTCTATGGGGCTTGTCACTTATTTTAATTCATTTTTTTTAAGTCATATTAAATAAATGTTTAATGTACAATAAGTAATTCTATTATCATACAATTTATATTATATCTTGGAGCTTGGGGCATTCAGGCCAAGCATTTTTGTCATTCATATAGTCATTTATTGTATAGTACGATTTCTTCATTAAATTGGATTTTACAAAGGTTTTAAATCTGCTTATAGACAGTTGATCAATATCTTTAGGAAGTTTATTATAAAATCGTATACAGTTCCCCAGAAAAGAACCACTAACTTTCCACAACCTGAATTGAGGTAGAATTAATCTATTTTTGTGTCTTGTATTGAAATTATGTACATCGGACCTCTTATCATACTCATTCAAATTTTTGCGTACATACATAATATTTTCATATATATATTGACATGCCACTGTGAGAATTTTAATCTCCTTAAATTTTTCACGAAGTGAGTCTCGCGACTTCATGGTATATATAGATCGAATAGCTCTTTTTTGTAAAACAACTATAGATTGGATTTCGGCGGCTTTCCCCCACAATAAAATGCCATAGGACATTATACTATGGAAGTAGCTAAAGTAAACCAATCTAGCAGTGGATTCGTCAGTCAAGTTTCTGATTTTACGTACTGCGTATGCAGCGGAGCTCAATCTACCTGCCAGAGCCGATATTTGAGAACCCCATTGTAGTTTTGAATCCAGGGTGATGCCCAAGAATGTAGCGGATTCAACAAATTCTATCGGTACATCGTTTATTAATATCCTGCTATTAATAACACCCTTTCTTACATTTGGCAGCGAGAATTTAATACATTTAGTTTTTTTGGCGTTCAGTAATAAGTTATTGGTTGTAAACCAATTCAAAACCTGTGCGATTGTTTTGTTAACATCGTCAAATCCAGGCGCAATCCTATCTATTTTGAATATTAAGGATGTATCATCCGCGAACCAAACAATGTCACATAAGTTTTGCACAAAAGACGGCAAGTCATTAATATAAACTAGAAATAAAAATGGTCCTAAGATCGATCCCTGCGGAACTCCCATTTTTACGAGGGATCCAGATGACCTGACGCCACTGACCTCAACCATCTGTATTCTATTACTGAGGTAGGATGAGACCAGATCAAGTGCTTTTCCGTTAACGCCGTAGTGTTTTAATTTGCAAATTAGCGTTTTGTGACAGACGCAATCAAACGCTTTAGATAAGTCACAGAAAACGCCGATAGCATCTTGTGCTTTCTCCCAGGCATCAAATATATGTTTAAGAAGATCTACTCCAGCATCAGTAGTAGAACGCCCCTTAGTGAAACCATATTGTTTGTGATTTAAAAGATGATTAATATTAAAATGTGCCAAAAGCTGGTCTAATATAACTTTTTCAAAAACTTTACTGAGCGCCGGTAATATAGAGATTGGTCTATAGTTTGAAGGGTCATTTTTGTTCACTGATTTGTATAGGGGAATTAATTTACTTTTTTTCATTACATCAGGAAAGACACCTTCATCGACGCATCTGTTAAAAATAAACGCTAAGTGAGGGCTAATTGCATTAATAATATAACTAAGTACTTTGGTTGACATACCCCACAGATCCTCGGTTTTCTTTTGATTGAGCATTTTAAAAGTTTTGATAATTGATATTGAAGTTATGTGTCTGAACTCAAACATAGAGTCACATACATTCACACACTTCGATAGTAAAACAAAAGCATCCTTAGGGGAAGAGTTTAAAGGCTGAGTAGTAATAGGTACTTGTGAGAAGTACTCAACAAATGTGTTAGCGACATCATTATTATCTATGATTAATTTATTATTAACTTTTAACATAATTTTACCATCCCTCTGCTTAATTTTTCCAGTTTCTGTATTAATGACTTTCCATGTTGATTTTATTTTGTCATCGGCATGCTTAATTTTTCTACTTAGATGCAGTGATTTTGCTGTCTGACAAACAACTTTAAAAGTTTTTGAATACAATTTTAAGTGATTTATGAATTTAGTATTATGTAAATTAATGGTTTTTTGTGAGTACAAGTTATACAAATTGTTTCTACTTTTATAAATACCAGGAGTTGCCCAGTCATCGAAACGAACCTTCGCACCCTTTCTAACCATTTTAATTTTAAAAATATCATTGAACTCTGCATCTAACATTTGAAATAAAGCACTGCATAGGTCATCAGGATCCTCAGAAAATCTTAGGTTCATTAATTGCTTGTCAATGATATCCACAAACTGTTCAACCCGTTTGGTGGTAATGGGCCTGTAAAAATGTTCTTGGCCTTTGATGGATAATTTACATGAAAAAGTGACACTTTGTCCCAGATGGTCCGAGCCAAGTTTATCAAAAATTGCAATTTTTTCGGGTTCACAGTTGCAGAACACATTGTCCAAGCAGGTAGCTGACGAGCTAGTGATTCTTGTTGGCTGATTAAAAAGATGCTTCAGATTGAAGCTTAGAAATAATTTTTTTAATTTGTCGCTGAGCGGAGACTGCTCAATTAAATTAACATTGAAATCGCCACAAACTATTAAAGATTTAGAGGTGTTGAAGACTTAAATTTGCTCATTACTTCTTCCATAATTGTTTCAAACATTTTATAATCAGCCGATGGAGGTCTGTAAACACAGATGACTATATGTTGCCCTAGCTCTATACAAGATAATTCAACACATCGTTCCACAGACAAAGCTACTATGTCTTTACGCTCTTTAAAGTTACAATTTTCAGTTACATATATTAGTGAGCCACCACGAATTGCCTTTTGTCTAATGAATGTGCTGGCAATTGTATAATTTTTTAATATTGGTAACAAAGTACCTTTCACAAACCAGTGTTCAGTAATACACATTATGTCAACTTTATAATAATTGAGAAATAATTCTAACTCTAAGGCTTTGCTGGAGAGACCTTGTATATTCTGATGAAAAATGTTGATTGAGTCAGGCCTCCCCATTGTCTTAGACATTAGTTTAAACTAACTAAGTCTACTACGCTACAATTACCCTGCATAGTAACACCACTACGTTGGGGCTCGTCTTTGTGATCTGTTACAATATGTAAAACAGGGTCATAAATATTGTATGCTAATAACTTAGCAATGGTCGACTTATTAGTCTTATTGAGATACAAAGTATCCTTTGTCACTATTACTTTACTAATAAATTTGTTGGTTTCAAAATACAAAAAGTCGCTGAAGCGACACGTCAAATTGTACAGTGCCAAGTTCAATTTATGAGCATGCTCATTATAAGAGCAACTACTTGTTTTAAGATACGGGAATGAACAAACTATTATTTTACTAATGCCTCTGCTGGCAATGTCTGACAAAAGTTTAATTAGAATATTAATATCAGCTTTTTTAACGTTTGTGCTATTACCTAGCTGCAATACAATAGTACAATTTTTGTGATACTGAAAGCTGCATATTTTTTACATAAATCTGTAATTGATAAATTAGGGCAGCAATTGTTATAAACATTTTGGTTCAATCTATTGTCTAATAAGCTACCCATACCTACTCCCATTTCATCGCTGAACACAATGGTCTCTCTAGCAGGCTCCGGCAGTTGTAAAGGACTGCCTGAGTCCACCTCGGAGGCACCAGTGCACTGTAACGATGACACTACTTCCTGCCTAACCAAGTCAGTCTGTGCACGTAAACTTGCAGTATTAGCTGTACTTGGTGAGCTGCTATCCTCTTGGTAGCATTCACTCTGCACACCACAGATAGGAACCCCAATTAAAACTTTTGAGACGCACATTTCTTGTTTTAATAATTCAGCCTTTTCTTTAAATTCTATTAATTCTTTGTTACTGCGATCTAACATCTCTAGGCAATGCTGTAATTCTTTACTTAAGTCGATGTTTTTCTTACAAGTCTTTAAATTTATTTTTTTGATATGGTTAATTTTTTGTAATTTATGCGTATTTTTCCTAATGATTTTCTTATACTTAATGTACTTTTTAATCTTATTGGAACCCATCATAGAGACATTAGTAGAACCTGAGCCGATGAACTCTGTATATAGATCCAAAGTGTTGTCTTGATTAGTATTATTTTGCAATACAGGAGATGTCGTCATTTCTTCTAGTTTATCTTTTGTAAATGAAAGCTCTTGCTCCAAATCCCGGATATAGGTCAGTGTACGTTCGAATAGTTCTTGGTTTTGTGCATGTACATCCACTGTTTCTAGAAGCCTGTCACGCTGGTCTCTCAGGTCTTCCAGAGCAATGTCATACTCGGCCAATTGGTGTTTGAGGTCTGCGTTCTTCTCCAACATCTTTGCCATGTCAGATTCATGATCCTGAAGTTCTTGCAGCAAATCTTTTTTGGAGTCCTTGCAAGTTTTCAGTTCCAGGAGAGCCGCCTTCAATTTGGCCTCAATATCCATTCTACGGGTAGTCATTGTGGCTGATATTGTCTCTGCAAACCAGGAAGGAGTACTTTACTTTCAAGCTAGCCAATACAGTTTATATGTGACTGATAATTGATACTAGTAAGACAATGGGTTATTAACAAGTTTAACAATATCTCTTTGTTTAAATTTTATATTTATTGATATTTTATATTAGGAAGTCAGTGATAAAGTGATTATATAGTTAATATTCAATCAAAATTATAAGACCTGCCATGAAAAGTACTGTATAGACAGTGTATTCTTTATAATGTGAAGTTTGTATTATTTACATATATAAACATTATTTCTACACTAAAACTGTTAGTTTAACCTTTAATAATACAGTAGAACTGGAGATTATAATAATATACCGAATATGTTCTTGGTAATATCAATTAATCAAATATGAGGCTGAAAGAAACTCGTATTGTACTGTAGTGCGGAACCCTCTCTAAGTGTGCGATGCGAGACGCGACTCTGACTCACACTGGGCCAGTTTAATTTATATATATTGATGCTGAATATTAATAATTAATTGAATAGTATAGTTCTTTTTCTAATAAAGTTAATCTGGCTTCTTTAAAACAGACTATTCTGTCGTTATCGATGTCGATATTCCTATGTTAGATGGATGACGAGTTCTGTAGAGCTGCTGTATTAATGCATAAGTGTAACTTTATGACTGTGCTTATAATATTAAAATTGTAAAGTCAAAGTTCTCAGTTGAATGTTATCATAATCATCAGACTATATTAGTGCACTGCTGGACATTATGTCTCCCCAATAGCACGCCTTTGAGCAAGATCTTCGCTTCGGCTACTTTCTTTCAGCTCTTTCCAGTCGCCTTTCGAATATTATCGCTCCACCTAGCCTGTAAGGGTCCTTAGATTATTCATCATCATCATCATCAGCCTGTCAGTCCACTGCTAGACGTAGGCCTCTCCCAAGATGCGCCACTGAGCCCAATCTTCGGCTTTCCTCTTCCAGTCACTACCCACCGCTTTGCGTATGTCGTTGCTTCACCTGGTCACAGGACGTCCTACTCTACGTTTGCCGATTTACGGTCTCCACTCTAGGACAAGTCTACCCCAACGGTTATCAGTCCTGCTTACATTATTACGTATGCCGATCTGCAGACTCCACTCAAGAACTTTTTTTATTCCAACAGTTGACGGTCGGTCAGTAGAATGTCATCATCATCAGCCTATTTTCGTCCACTGCTGGACATAGGCCTCACCTATGGCACGCCACTGAGCTGGATCTTTAGTTCTTTGTTTCCATACGGTGCCAGCCAGCTTGCGTATATCATCGCTCCACCTAGCTGGAGGGCGCCCTACACTCCGTTTACCGAGCCGTGGTCTCCACTCTAGAACGCGTCTACCCCAACGGTTATTGTTTCTACGACAGATGTGACCAGCCCACTGCCACTTCAGCTTGCTAATCCTTTGAGTTACGTCGATAACTTTGGTTCTTTGACGGATGACCTCGTTTCGAATTCGATCCCTCAGAGATACTCCGAGCATAGCCCTTTCCATAGCTCGTTGAGCGACTTTAAATTGGTGAACCAGTCGCACTGTCAGTGTCCACGTCTCGGCTCTGTAAGTAATAACAGATAGGACGCACTCGTTAAAGACTTTCGTCTTTAGGATTTGTGGTATGGGCGATGAAAAGACTCGACGAAGTTTTCCAAATGCTGCCCATCCCAGCTGTATCCTTCCGCGAGCTTCCTTCTCGAAGTTGTCGAATGTAAAGAAAGTCAATTATTGTCACAACTATAATAAAAGTAAAGTAACCTAGTACCTGCTGTCAAATATCGATTTGTTATAAGTTGCGGATAAAATAATGTGGGTAGTAGGAATATGTCTTGGATCCTCAATATTCGACAATGGACTGATATAAATATCTTAGAAGACCTGTACAGGCCCTGAACCAAGAAGAAGTTGGAAGGACAACTGCCGATCTTCATTACGGATAGGCTAATAAGACCTATCGGCTAATGCCTTCTAATGGAGAAAAAGAAGATGTAGGCAACCTGCAACCATCATCTCTTTTTTTGTAACTTCCTTTTTCAATCAAGAGAAATCATGAAAGTATTTTTTCATTGTCTTGCATAAATTAGTCAAAAATAACAAAACAAACTTACAACAATTTACCATGGTACAATATTATACAATCAGAACAAACGTGGATGCATCATATTGCTACGAGTGGCGTTCGGTAGCGCAACTTAATTGGTCCCTGATATTTATTGTTGAGATGAACATATCAACGACCGACTGGGACATAAGTCAGCTCCCGTACATCGACGGGACTACATTTTGTATCGAGTAGCGAGTGCACGATAACTGGGAATATGGAAGGGGTAGAGTCGACTTCAGGACTTAATTCTTTATTTAATCTCTTTTTTTATTACAAAAATGGGTAGCGCTTGATCACTACCTCACCTGAGGTTAACTGACGATGCGGTCGATGATGTAGTGCACTTACCGATAAGATACCTCACAGGCGACTTGAAGACCCCTAAGTTGTATCGAATCGGAAACACAGACTCAGGTAGAGAATTCCATTGCTTGGCAGTACGTATGATAAAATATTTGCAAAGATGTATTGATAACGCTATGCGTTGCAATGCATTGCGGAATGCCCTGCTCCAACACTGCTTCCGCACAACACTGCCTTAAACGGAGGTGACTACTCGATGTCCACGCGCGGACATCTAGCAGGCCACCACTGTCTGCTATTTTGTGTTGTCTATGTAAAGTGTATCTACAGAGGACGTACGTCCTAAGGCTCACATTTTAATGATAATTAATATGCCGGGTGGGAGTGGGGTCGTGTAAGTGGGCGACGACCTTAACTTTCTTTTAACTTCTATTTTTAATTATATTCTAATACGGGACTTATCGCGCTAAAAACATAATTTTATTTACCTCGACGTTTTGATCAAGTTGCATTGACACGAGAAGACTGAAGTTGTGGGTATCAGCATTGTTATGATTAAGAGTAGTTTGAAACTACCCTCATTTGATCTTAATCGGAGTTGCCATTGCGACACACAATACTGACGACATCGGCAGATTTTCGTTGATTTAAGCTTCGACTGGAACACTTGCTAATCACTAGATTCCAAGTCGTGGCCAATCTAAAACCATCCTCCCGGTTGAAATTCAGATGTTTTTTTTATTTCAACCGCTTCCCGTACAATACGAGAGTAATAGTAACGTTCGGTGGAGAGAATTTTAGGGTCGTGAAGTTCAATCCAGTAATTAGGTCCCGAATCTAGCAACTGCTCGGCGATGGCGGACTTATTAGCCTGGCGGTTTTTTACAGCTGCAATATGTTCTTTGACTCTTTCTGCGATTGTGCGCTTTGTTTGTCTAATATACGATTTTCCGCGGCTGCAATCAACTTTGTACACACCAGGTGTTTGAAAGGGTATCACATCTTTTGGTGAACGGACCTGCGCTGCTACCTTCGAAAAAGGGGTGAAAACTGTCCTAATAGAGTATTTTTGGAACACAGCTCCGACTTTGTCCGTCACTCCCTCCACGTATGGCATGAATGCCATTTTAGCGCAATAAGTCCCATATTACAATATAATTATGTGTGTAAATCGCGAAAGTTTAAACATAACTACTTATTTCTATTTTTATCAATTATCACAGAATACTTAATAGTACTACATAATTCGCTAGGTTTCATATTTCAAAGTAGTTTCTGGATAATTGATTATTATAGTACTGTTATATATTCTGTGTTATACATATTACTGATGAATTTCAAGCAAAGTTCCTAATTTGTCGTATTTAGGCGTGGATTTAAGTAACACAAAAAAGTATGAAGTCATTCGCACGGTTCACACTGTTCACACCATAGAATAACTATACTCCTACCGGAGGTTCACACTGTCTTCATATTGTTTTGGTATGATACCCAAAGTAGCTAGGTAGCTGGAAATCAGTTGAATATGACTCAAGTGAATTGTTCAACATCTACAGCAAGTATATCAGGACCATTGATAAGTACATTTCCAATATATAAAGAAGTACTAATAGATTTTGACTATAAAGCATGACGGCCTCAAGTGCTGGTCTATCTCCACAGAAACAAAAAGCCTCCACCAAAAAATATCTAACGAACACTACTCCATTCTAGAACAGAGTCAGAAGATAGCAATTTAACGAAGCGGCATCAGAGCGACGTCTTCATTTATATCAGAAACAAAAGTAAAACGAACGGAAAGGATTACAATATCAATTTAGGAAAGTGAACCTCATGATTTATTGTTATGTTACATGTAAATATTACTGTTTGGATCGTTTTGCATGCGCTAATTACTTCGTGGAAAGGTGCTGTAAATCAGGAATATGAACTCGAATTCCCATTCCTATATTTTATTATGCTATGCCTGCAGTTTAAACGTATGTAAAGTTGTATAGTTTTCTTTGCCTTAAGTAATTAAAACACAGACATAAACATTAAATTTGTTATGATTATTTGGCTAATTAGAGCATTTTATTGATAACTTTACTAAATAGTTAGTTAATATATCTCTCTAGGGGTCGGCAACCTTTGAGTCGGAAGAGTAAAAAATTACAATTTACAAAATTACAAAGTTTTTGAAGATCCACACATTTTTTTCTTGCCAACAATAAATAGTACTAGCAAATAAAGTTTTTGAAAAAATAAAACGAATCTATTTATTCATATATAAGTAGTGTATTTCACAGTAAATTATATAATATATCGATTCCGAACTTTTTTTATAAGAAATAAATAATATTTGCGTATGGAATTAAGGTACGGTCTCACCGCAGCATCCTGAATGCGCGATCTAGGCGGCGATCAGATAGCGCAGTAGTATTTGTACCGACTGATTCACACCAAACGCGATCGAAAAGTACTGAGATTGCGCCCGCAGATCGTATGACGCCGTAACAGTTTTACAATATGATTGTGATAGATAGATATAGTGACGACGCGGGGTGGCCGTACCTTTAAAGAGTGTAAACGGCAGCTTCACATCCAAAGAGCCGCAGTTTGCAGACCCATGTTGTAGGTAAAAGGTAGTAAGTACCAAAATTCTCTATTATTTTATTTTATTTGAGCTGCAGTAAGGTTTTTTGTTAATGATCGAGGAAAAATCACATGGCACATACACAACTATTTTTTCTAACATTAGGTGATTAAAACAATTTAGGATCGTTTAAAAACTAAAAGAACCGTCATCAAACGTCGCGGTAGTAATTTTCAGCACTAAGTTTGAGGTGTTTATTGTCATATATCTCTGGATCTAAGTGGGACCACATGTGAAATATACTCTAAATACCCTTTAGAATAAAAAAAATTCAAATCGGTTTAGGCGTTTTCGAGAAATCGGTGAACATACATTAAAAAAAGATTCCGACGAATTGAGAACATCCTTCTTTTTTGTGAAGTCGGTTAATATGAACATTAATAGTATAATACTCTGTAATGGTTTTAATACTCTTTAATGGTTTTGGCAGATCTGGTTAAAGGTGAACGCGCACTTATCCGAGCCGAACGCGTTGAACGAGTCGTACGAAACGAGTTTTAGAATGCTGTATATGAAATCTCATTAAACCTCGCACACTTCCACGCGTCGAATCGTCCGAATATTTATTAATATTATTAATTTTTCATTGATATTCCTTGACTTCGATTCGTTCGACGCGTTCGGCTCGGATAAGTGTGCCTTCACCTTTAAACATATAAAAATGGAGAATCATACACAGTCAGTACTATTAAATATACTGTGACACTGTTTCAAATCGAGTGTGGCAGTAGGCATGTTTTCATTCAAGTAAACATTTTTTGGTGAAATAATTGCTTCTTTCTCCTTAATTGCCCTTATAGATTCCTCAAACAAATACAATACCTGAAACTGGCTAAAATATTATGACTACATAATTCAGTAAACAAGAGAACTAATAGATATCTCTTTAGAAGAAATTAATGACAATTTACTCCTGTCATCGCCAAAATAATCCAACGATTAACACCTAAGTTATTTTATTGGTTTATTTTTAATGAAATGTAATCTTAATTTTTATGCAACTATAGGAACTAAAACAATTTCAAGTAGCAATTTAAACCATAAACTAAAGATAAATGTGTATTTTTATGCTGCAAATTATACGATGTATGATTTTATTGTTGTTATAAAAACTTTATTAATAGGTATTTCGACTATAAAAATTATACTAATGGACTGTTTGTGTTATGTATATATACAATACACATACTCAACATGTTATGATGTTTATTAAAACCAAAACTTTTATTTCCAGTTTGCAATATTGACAGCTCAAATTATATAAAAATATGCGGTACTTTACAAAAAAATTATCTACGATATTATATAAATAGATTATTATAAAAGATAGACAAGCTAGCAAGCGTTGAGTAAGAAGGCGTTTTCTTTAAAATTAATACTTGTTAATTATTATGTTTCTTTTAAGTGTTACACACTTTATATTATTTGTACATTGTTACACACAATCCAAAATGTCATCGTACCGACGGGATTTGAACCCGTGGCTCCTGGGAAACATCCCTTGGCGCTCTAACCAATTAAGCCACAGTACGGTTCTAATGGATTGTGTTTGCAAATACTTGTTAGTTCCTGGACAGGATCAACAGATGGATTATAAAATGGGCGCAAGGTTTGACACAGAGATACTGAGAGAGAATCTCACAAGCCTCATGTATTATTTTCATTCGTTTTCGATTGATGTCTATACAGCTCTAATTCCATAAATTTCTGATATTTGTAATTTTCGACGGCTTTTGCAGGAAAAAAATAATAACCATCTGCCCAGATGACTCACAAAAGTCCGACCACTAAACAAATAACTTACAAAAAAGTGATAAAATGTTGTGATTAAATTCAATAACTGGAACATTTATAAAATTTCATACGTAAGGTAACAATTTCTGTACCGCATTCCTTTTAAAGTCATTATGATTCAACGGCATGTAATTGAAACTATTTTCGCGCGCGCAGTTAGTGCGCTCCGTCTGTGCTACTGGTTTTTGTGTGGTCCAATTTGTGAGCAGAAGGTCTGATGATTAATATATTTAAATAGCGGCTCTCCGCTGCTTCGTCCGCATTGAAGAGTATCCCATGTCTTAATCCAGGTAATATACTAAATGTATGCCAAATGTATCCAAATCCGCTGTTTGTTTACAATAAGAACTTACATGTAGGTAAGAGGTTTTATTAAACCTCTTACCTACATGGTAAGAGGTTTTATTTAGCGCAGATAATAACAAATACGTCAATAATATTTATATATACTAGTCTATACTAATATACTTTTACTAATATACTAATAATATTATAATTTAAGATCGTTTATAAAACTAAACGAACCGACTTCAAACGTCGCGCTAGTCCAAGTAGCCAGTAGTTAGTAGCATGACATCGAGGTATATAAATGCATCGTAATACAAATTTTGATATATTAAAAACGGCTTCGATTTCGTTAATATTTAAATGGGAACACCTGGGAAGGGTTCCCTTTGAAGCCAAAAAAATATATTTCCAAATCGGTTCAGACGTCTTCGAGTAATCGGCGTACATATATATATATATATATATATATATATATATATATATAAAGATTTCGACGAATTGAGTACCTCCTCCTCTTTTTAGTGAAGTTGGTGAAGAAGTTGGATAAAGAGAGAACATTTGTGATTTTGTGTTTTTGTATGTCTGTATTGATTTGGCTCAAAAACTAATGGACTGATTTTGAAAATACTTTACTGACTCAACATTTGGCAATATCCGACATTTTACACCAGTCTGCGTAATTACAGAAAAATAAATATATATACTGTTAAAACTGTGTACAGATGAAGTCTTAGAATAAACTTGGAATCTGGTATAGTTTTATTACGACTGTTTGTTATATTATGGTTGGCGCTCTATCAATTTGATTTAAAGTTTTGATCATTTTAAAATCATTTTTATAGCCTAATTCAAACATTCAGCCAACGTTTTAGCAAAGTTTTGAAGAATCTTACATTCGCTATCAGCCGCAAATGTGCAAGGGTTGTCAAAAAAACAAGGGGCTAATAATATTAAGGGACAAACATTGTTATTGATTTTGAATAAATAAAAGATCTAGAACATCTCACAGAGATATTTAACACAATGTAGTACACCTTTTTACATAAATAAAATAATCTATAATCGCGTGATCAGTGTTGAAGCTGTGGTTGAAGTATCCGTAGCCTGTGCCACAGTATACTTAATAATACTACGTACCTGTGCGCGAAGCGTAGATCGCTAAGTTTTTTCCACTTCCTTTCAGTTAACAGTTAACATTTTTAGCCATTGTTGGTAGAAAAGTACATTGTTACGTTTTTTGATGTTTACTGTAGATGTTTGATGTTTACGATACGAAAGAAAGCTTCGATGCGACGTACAAAACTATTACTCGGAATCACCAAAAACCTTGCAATTTGATTGCGCTCGACATAGTCCCCGATTTTTACTAGGTAAATTAGTAACATCCATAAGAGTAGAAAGTGGGATATTTTATACACGTGTGATCATTATTCACTTCTCAATTTTTTTTAAATGTACGAGTTTTAAGGAATAATCAATCCTTTATCTTTAGTCGAAACTCGTTAAAATATCTTGAACAAGTTGCGATAATAAACGTATTTTTTAATTTTTTTATGTTTCTGCACATTTTTTGCATTTGCCTTTGAAGGTTTTTGTTTTAGGTTTCTGGCGTCTACTGGTTCATTAACAATTGGTATGTTTTTTAGCTTTTTGGTTGGCACTGGGGTTATAGAAATTGCCGCACTGCAAGGCATATGATTGAAATTACGTAGAGTTATGGATTCGTTCTGCATTCCTATTATACTATAAAAATGCTTGTAATTCTTACGTTCCATATTGATCTTCTTATGTTTGCTTACAATACATTTTATCATGTTTTCTGAGAACGCATTACGTTTGCCTTTCGCGGGATCATTATTGTCAGCAACAGTAATTTCCTTACTGTATTCAGCTCGATTATGGTCGTTGATAATGTCCATTGCTTTCGGGGTAATACTGTATTCCGGAAGATGGTCGGTGTGCATTAATTTCTCCTTGAGGTCTTTCTTTGCGGGGGCGGTAGACATCTGCTGATAATTGTTTTCCTGTGGATACATAGTGATCGCTGATAGTTGACGATTATTATTCAATTTACGGATTCTAGGAGCATCAATTAAATTTGGTGTTTTGTTGACGTTTATTTGGACGAAATTCGTTTTAGTCTCACTTTGATATTCGTCTTTGTTGAATTTCGACCGCATTTGATTCGGAAGAATCCTGTTAGGAGAGGGTTCAGCTCGCGGTAACTTTTCATTCAGTGTCTGTAAATATTCATTGAATTGATTTGTACGTTTTTCCCTTTGCTTAATGGTCTTCTTGTTGTGCTGTGTTTGGAAACTTTTTTTGTTTCTGAATTCGTTGTGCCGCGTTTCCGTAGATTTTTCATCATCAGTCAATGCTGTATTTTCCAAAACATGCACAATTGGGTCTACTTTTGTGTTTTGGAAATGATTACCAGCCATCTTGTCGTAGGTAAAGGTAAGGTAATGTCGTCGATGCATCTCGCGGAACCCTGAGTTCATGGAACCTTTTGAGCTCTTGACCGCCACGTAACCGAATTTCTGATTGTTGTGTTTCAATAAGAGAGCGTAGATCGGAGATATAGCACATATTATCACACCTATGAGAACCTTCATCTTGGCAAACCTCACAATAAAACTGAGACATTGTCAGTATGCGACCGATGTTTTTATAATGTTTCAATCTGCAACAACGAATGTTTATTTACTTTTGAACAATGCAACCAAAATAAACATTATAAACATGACATTCTATACATTGCTTGTAGATTTACTCAGTCTAAGACTTCTAAAAACCGAAAAACCAGAAACTGCGTTCGGCTCGCAAGAAGCATTAATGACCAAAACCTATTTACTTTCTTGAAAGATGATTCAGTGCATAACAGAGATTACATACAAGCTTATAATAGTAAAGCATACTCAAAATTAAAGCGGATGCTGAACTAAAGATTTACTTGCGTTATACGAGATTTAGAAGCGGCTGTTACTTTAGAAACTCCAAAATTAATAATTTCACAAATTGCACCTATTGAAAAAACAGTGCTTGTGAAGAAACCAAAATAAAACAAACATACATTTTTCAATACCTTTTACGAAGACAATTTTCAGACTAAAATTAACAAAGTAAGATCAGTGAACGCAGACCTTGGAGATGATGAAGATCCAGACTTCAATTTAGATGATAAAGATAATATTACGATATACTAATGGACAATGTGTCATGTAAGTATATAACATACTTACTCAACATATTATGATGTTCATTAAAACTTAAACTTCTGTTCCCAGTTAACAGTATTCAAGTTTAGATAAAATAAAAATATGCGGCACTTTTCAAAATTTAAAAGATGGACAAGTTAGCAAGAATTGAGTAAGAATGCGTTTTCTTTATAAACAATTCTTGTTAGTTATGAGGTTACTTCTAAGTATCACACACTTTATATTACTTGTACGTTATTACGCACAATCCAAAATTTCATCGTAGCGACGGGATTTGAACCCGTGCCTCATGGGAAAAATGTTCTGGTTAGTTCCTGGAGACTCAACAGGTGGCCTATAAAATCAACGCAATGGTCTGACACAGACTGTATAGGTAAATCTGTCAAGCCTCATGTTTTCTTTTCATTCGTTTTCGATTGATGTCTATACCACTGTAATTCCATATTTTTCTAAGATTTGTTATCTTCGACGGCTTTTGCAGTAAAAAATTATAAATATTTTCACTAAAAAATAATAAACAAAGTTCCTTTGACGCTTTTGACGGTAACATCTCAGAAGAATCGCATCAAAAACGGATTATTGACAGCCCAGATGGACTATTAAAAGTCCGACAACTAAACATATAACTCACAATTTTTTTTTATTAAATCTTGTGATTCGGGATTGGGAGTGGAAATCGTTTGGGTCTAAGACCCAAACTCCAGTCCAGGGTAGAAGTGTTCAAGGCATAACACGCCAGTAGCGTTTATTGACAGTACAGCATACCTCTCAATACCCTAAGCAATGCCAGGCCTAACGCTACGCTATGAGACATAAAAAAAACTATAATACATTTTTCAGTAATTGCTCTAAGTTTATACCTCGTCCGCGAAGTAAATAAAAAGTCAGTCTTCGCAATGATCAGGTGGTCCAGTATGCAGCTAGGCTATTCTGTAATTTATCTCGACAGCGGAATCCGCGGTGAGATTCGAATTTCGTACTACGAAATTCAATCTTATCACATTCGTAATACGGTTGAATTTCGTAATACGAAATTCAAATCTCACCGCGGATTCCGCTGTCGAAATAGCTTACAGAATAGCCTGGCAGGTCGTTGCACCAACATTTGGCAATATGCGACATTTTCGACCAGTCTGCGTAATTGGTGAAGACTTAGAATAAACCTGGAATCTATCTACATTGCTTTATTACGTTTGCTTACTATATTATTATGGTTTGCGCTCTGTAAATTTGTTTTAAGGTATTGCAAATTTTTTTAAATAATTTTTAAGAGACTAATTTATATCACCCGTGACCTGGTGGCGCTTAAAGGAAAGAAACGGGAGTTCAAAGTTTGTATGGAGAAACAAGATTAGAAAGTATTTATTTAATACGAAACATCACACAAATACTTCTGCAAATGAATAAGTAAATGTGTTTTAGGATTTTTCGAAATTCCTAAAGAGAGTGTAATAATAACAACGTCTGAAAATCAATATTGTATTTTGGGTTTTATAAAAATGAATAATCCCTAGTTCCCTTGGTCACGCCACAACTTAAAAACGCTTATTAATTTTTGATATGTTTTTATGAAAAAAAGTTTGTTAAGAAAAAAATGTTAAATAAATGGAAGAAATTTTAAACGCCGGCTAAGCCGCGGGGAATTGCTAGTCAAAACATATAGGGTACTTTACCTCGAATCATCAAATTTGACAAGAAACAAGGCCTTACAGTAATAAAGAAACAAATCTGAAAACCGTAAAAATGTTATTGTAATTAATAGTAATAAAATGAATGCTTTGTATGTTATTTTTTAAGTAATGTGGTGTGACAATAAAGCATTTTCTATCTATGTAATTAAATAATAAAATAAAAGCTTTTTTTTTGCGGTTGTTACATCAACATCACAGCGTCTAGGGATCAAACTGCAAAGTTAAGTTTGTCCTTTAACCAAGTTTAACAAGTTTGTACGGAATCCTCGGTGCGCGAGTCCAACTCGCACTTGGACGGGTTTTTTTAATATCTTATAGGCTAGCAATTGACTATATCTATCTATACTATCTCTATCTACTATCTATACTATATCTATCTCTACTATCTCGGCTGGGGCTAAGCGATGATGTGATCGAAGATGGTGAACACCTTCGATAGGCTTAGGATACTCTGACATGTGCAGAGCAAAGGTCTCAAGTCTCTCTAATGCTATGTGTGTATTTAATTTGGTAGGTGTACATAAACTTCGTTACAGGTTTACTCTCACACCAAAAAAAGATCAATTGAAATTAAAAAAACAAGATTATTATTATTAAATTATTTATTTTTAATATATAAATGCAATACAAGGTGTAAAATGTTAATTACTATAGAGCTTAGTATTAATAATATTAGCTCACGAGTTTTGCCCACGCAATTATTATTTACCTTCTTTCCTCTTTCTTTCAGTTGATTATTTAAATCAACAACGTCAGAAGAACAAAGAAAGCTTCAATGCGATGTACAAAATGATTACTTTGTATTGATTTAACCTCAGAATCACCAAATACCTTGCGATTTTATTGTTCGCGTCGTTGTTTCCAATTCCTATTAGTTTAATTAACATCCATAGGAGCAGAAAGTACAATATTTTATGCACGTGTTATAATAAGGCATTGCTAAATTTTTTTAAATGTACGAGTTGTAAGAAATAATCTATCATTACATTCTAGTCGAAACTTGTTAGAATATCTTAAATAAGTTGCGATAATATACGTATTTTTCAACTTTTTTATGTCTCTGCACTTTATTAGCATTTTCCTTCGAAGGTTTTTGTTGTAGTTTTCTGGCGTCTACAAGTTCATTAACAAAAGGTATGTTTTTTAGCTTTTTGGGTGGCACTGTGGTTATGGAAACTGCCGCACGACAAGGCATATGATTGACATTACGTGAAGTTATGGATTCGTCCTGCATTCCTACTATATTATGAAACTGCTTGTAAGTTTTACGTTCCATGTTGATTTTATTATGTTTGCTTACAATACATTTTCTCATGTTTTCTGAGAACGCATTACGTTTGGCTTTTACGGGATCTTTAATGTCGGCAATAGTAATTTCCTTATTGTATTCAGCTCGATTATGGTTGTTGATAATGTCCATTGCTTTAGGGGTAATACTGTATTCCGGAAGATGGTCGGTGTGTATGAATTCCTTCTTCGGGTCTTTCTTTGCGAGAGCAGTAGACTTTTGCTGATAATAGTTTTCTTGTCTATACATAGTGATCGCTGATAATTGACGATTGTTATTCAATTTACGGATTCTAGGAGCATGAAGTAAATTTCGTGTTTTGTTGAAGTTAATCTTGTCGAAATTTGTTTTAGTCTCTTGATAGTCGTCTTGGTTGAATTTCAACCGCATCTGATTCTGAAGAATCCTGTTAAGAGAGGCTTCAGCTCGCGATACCTTTTTATTCAGTGTCTGTAAATATTTATTGAGTTGATTTGTACGTTTTTCCCTTTGCTTAATAGTCTCCTTGGTGTGCTGTGTTTGTAAACTTTTTGAATTCCCGTCATCGTTGTGCCACGTTTCTGTAGAATGTTTTTCCTCAGGTAATGCTGTATATCTTAAAATATGCACAATCGGGTCTACTTTCGTGTTTCTGAAATGAGGACCAACCATCTTGTAGGTAAAGGCCAGGTAATTTCGTCGATGCATCTCACGGAACCCTGAGTTTATGAAACCTTTTGAGCTCTGGACCGCCACGTAACCGGATTTCTGATTGTTGTGTTTCAATAAGAGAGCGTAGATCGGAGATATAGCACATATTATTACACCTATGAGTATTTTCATCTTGGCAAACCTCACAATGAAACTGAGACAGTGTCAGTATGCGACCGATGTTTTTATAATGATTCAATCTGCAACAACGAATGTTTATTTACGTTTGGACAATGCAAGTAAAATAAACATTATAAACATGACATTCTATACATTGCTTGTAGATTTACTCAGTCTAAGACTTCTACAAACCGTAAAACCAGAACCTGCGGTTTGGCTTGCAAGAAGCATTAATGACCAAAACCTATTTACTTTCATGAAAGATGATTTAGTGCATTACAGAGATTACATATAGCTTATAATAGTAAAACCTACTCAAAATTGAACTGGATCCCGGAAAGAAGATTCACTGGTACGATACGAGAGTTAAAAGCGGCTTTTACTGCAGAACCGCCACAATTCACAATTTCGAAAAATGTTCTATCGAAGAAATAGTTCTTGTGAAAAAAACCTATACCAACATTTTGCGATATTGATTATGAAGACGATTTTCAGACTAAAATTAATAAAGCATGATTGGTAGTCGCAGACTTTGGAGACGATGAAAATCAAGACTGCAATAAAGACGATTACGAGTACATGCGTTGAGAAGGCGTTTTCTTTAAAAACAAGACTTGTTAGTTATAATGTTACTTTTAAGTATTGCACACTTCATATTACTTGTACATTATTACACACAATCCAAAATGTCATCGTAGCGAAGGGATTCGATCCCGAGCCTCCTGGGAAACATCCCCTAGCGCTCTAACCAATTAATCCACAGGACGATACTATTAATACGACGAAACAAATCGATTGCATTTGAAAATAACTGTTAGTTATTTATTATATTTTATATTTTTAGTCTGCTGTTTGACCAGCATATCACCTGGTATAGAATATATAAAGTTTCTTGAGACTCATCAGATGGCCTATAAAATGAACGCAATGGCTAGCGCTAGTAGCGTTCATTGAAATAACAACATACCTATCAACACCCTAAGCAATCCACGCTGATGTTGCCCCTCGGCACCAATATAACGGCCCGCATTTATGGGGGGGCCCATTGACGAGGGATAAGTCATCACGCGCTTATATATTTAGTTATGAGGTATAATTGGCGGGTGCTGTACCTCACTCCATAGAACAAGTCATTAATTCGCAGCATAGCCTTGATAGCCATGCCAGGCCCAATGTTAACCTATAACATATAAAAAATCTATAATACATTTCTCAAAAATCGCTCTTAGTTTAAACCTCGTCCGCGAAGCAAACAAACAGTCAGTCATCGCATAGATCAGGTGAAGAAATATGCAGGTCTTTGCACCAACGTTTGGCAATATGCGACATTTTAGCCCAGTCTGTAATCCATCTATATTGCTTTATTAGGTTTGAGTATTATATTATGGTTTGCGTTCTGTCAATTTGTTTTAAAGTTTTGATCATTTTTTTAAAGCCATTTCTTTATAGCCTAACTGATATCACCCGTGACTACTTGTACTATTATTTATTCTGTGCCGTGACCAAAGGGCTGGCGTTTTAGAAGATGAAACGGGACTTCAAAGTTTGTATTGAGAAACAAGTATAGATAGTATTTTAGGCTTTTTGGAAATGTCACCTCTAAAGAGAGTGAAATTGAGGTAACAAAGTCTGAAAATCAATATGGTGTTTTGGGTCTTATAAAATTAATAATCCTCATTTCCTTTGCTCACACTACAACAGAACTTTAAAATAGCTTAACTGATTTGGCTAATACTTTTTGATATAACTTTATGATAAAAGGTTGTTAACAAAGAACATTTTTAAATAAATTAATAAAGTTTTAAGCATGGGCGAAGCCGTAGAACACTACTAGTCTAAACATATAAGATACTTTCCGTTGACCTCGAATCATAAAATTTAACAAGAAACAAGTTCTTACAGCACTTATAAATAAATCTGAAAACCGTAAAAATGTAATTGTAACACTGATAAAATGAATGCTTTGTATGGTATTTTTTAGTAATGAGGTGTGACAATGAAGAATATTTTAAACAACAAAATAAAATTGAATGTATTATTTTCGGTTGTTACATCAACATCACAGCGTCTAGGAATCGAACTGCAAAGTTAAGTTTGTCCTTGAACCAAGTTTGACAAGTTTGTACGGTATTCTCGGTGTGCGAGTCCAACTCGCACGTGGCCGGTTTTTTAAAATATCTTATAGGCTAGCAATTGACCACTATCTCGGCTGGGGCTTAGCGATGATGTGATCGAAGATGGTGAACACGCTAGGCTTAGGATACTCTGACCTGTGCAGAGCAAAGGTATCAAGGCTTTCAAATGCTGTGTGCGTACCTAATGTCGTAGGTTTTCTTTTAACTTTGTTACAGGTACACACTCATACCAAAAAAGGTCAATTGAAATCAAAAGTACAAGAGTATTGTTGTTACATTATTTATTCTTATTACATAAATGCAATACATGGTGTAAAATCTTAATTAATATCAACCTATGTATTCATGATAGGTATTATCTGACGATTTTAGTCAACGCATTTAATATTTACCCATCATTCTTTCCTCTTTCTTTTAATTAACAGTTGATATTTTAAACCAAAAACGTTAGGATGCGGTTTTTGATTTTACCGATACAAAAGAAAGCTTCGATGCGATGTACAAAATGATTATTGAGTATTGATTTAACCTCGAAATCACCAAACACCTTGCGATTTTATTGTTCCCGAAGTAGTTCCCGATTTCTATTAGGTTAATTAACATCCATAGGAGCAAAATGTACAATATTTCATACACGTGTTATAGTTATGCATTGCAAAAAATGTATAGGTGTTTACAAGTTGTAAGGAATAATCTATCTTTATATTATAGTCAAAACTTATTAGAATATCTTGAACAAGTTGCGATAATATACGTATTTTTTAATTTTTTTATTTATTTGCACTTTTTTAGCATTTGTATTCGAAGGTTTTTGTTGTAGGTTTCTGGCGTCTACAAGTTCATAAACGATAGGTATGTTTTTTATCTTTTTGGTTGGCACTGGGGTTATAGAAATTGCCGTACGGCCAGACGGATGGGTTTAACGTCGAAAAAGGTGTAAGACAGGGCTATGTCGCATTGCCAGTGCTAAAGAAGCACGACTGGCTGTGCATAGGGGAGAATTGGATCCCACACTCTTGTATGGTAGTGGATGCTGGGTATGGCAGAAGAAGCATGAAAGTAAAATTAATGCTATAGAAATGAGAAGTTTGAGAAGTATGCATCAAATTCTCTTTCTTTGAGGTCATCAGAGAACCTGCTCCTTGACACTCCAGCACATAGTACAAATTTCTATGACTCCTCTTTTACTGTCCAAGCCGTGCGCCTATGGAATGAGCTGCCAATTTTCATAAGACGTGCACAGTCCGTAAATAGCTTCAAGGAACATGTACGTAAATTTTATCTCTCTTCTATTATTTAACCTAATATTAAATATTTCGCAATATTTATATCTATTAATATGTATATGTAAGTTTATATTGTGGCATATGTATGCTTATTATATTATAATATGTAACCGTCTATGTAGTCTATAAGCAATATTGATTAAGAGTTTTTAGATTTCCTTATATAAATAACACCACCGTCCAATGTTCATTTTATAATGTTATGTCCATCCAAAGGTTGTCTGGAAGAAATCGCTTTTGGCGATAAGACCGCCCATTGTACCTTATTTTAATTAGTTAAGTCCTATCTTAAGATCTTTTTGCAATTGGTGTCAATAAAGAGTATTTGTATTGTATTGTATTGTATGCTTGGAGAAACTCTGTTAGATAAGGTGGAGAACAGCGTGATAAGGGAATGTTGTGGTGTGGTAGAAGATATAGTGACAAAGATAGAGAAAGAGATGCTTAGATAGTTTGGACATCTAGAGAGGATGGATGAAGAATGACTGACGCAGCAGATTTATTAGACGAGTGTGAATGAGCCATCTGGTAGAGGCCGACCTAGGCGAACGTATCACGACTAGATCAGAGACGTTTTCAGGAAAAGCCAAGTAAAAAGTACCTTTAATCGGCGAGTATGTTTAAAGGCGCTTATGAAAGTGGACGAAGCGAAAGGGGTATGTCTGGATCGTAGCATGTAGAAAGAAGTAGTTTACTACCCCAACGGGAAAAAATCGTGATTGTATGAATGTATGTGCGATTATATTACAATATATATATATATGGATATATACACAATAATACAAATACAATTTATATATACAGGGATGTAAGGGAGCACACATACCATCTAAGTGCTCCCAGCCAACCTCACCTGCCCGTGGTGCATCCTGCTGACCAACGAACGGGGCTCTGGCGACCGACAAATGGCGGTATAACCATTTCAAATTATGGCGTAGCTAAATACTACAGGCCGGTGACGGGCAGCAGCGTCACCGGTGCGAGAAACTACGTCCTGCGATCGCCAACACGCCTGCCCAGCATGGCGATTAGGGCATATCCCTCCCAAGGGATGAAAGTAGTATGGAAAGTCACAATATGCCGCGGCCCCCAGTTCCCGGCCGCCCTGCTATTCCTGACCACGGCGGCGGTCACGGTAACGGCAGAGCAGGGGGTACTAAGAATCTCCGGGCTACGGTAGGCTGCCAAAACAAACTGACCCTCGCAACATATAATGGACGCACGATTCGGCTGGATGATCATCTGGCGCAGCTGGAGGAGGAGCTGGGACACATAAGATGGCATATTCTGGAGTAATGTGAAGTCCAAAGACAGGGAGAGGACACCATAACTCTAGAATCGGGCCATCTTATGTATTACAGAGAAAGAGACCAGCCATCCCAAGGCGGCGTCGGGTTTCTGGTCAACAAGGTTCTCAGTGACAACGTTGTAGAAATCTCCAGTGTGTCGACCAGGGTAGCGTACCTCATAATTAGGTTAACCGAGAGGTACAGCCTCAAGGTTATCCAGGTTTACGCACCGACCTCGGCACACTTGGACGAAGACGTGGAGAACATGTATGAAGACATCTCTAGAGCTCTACATAACACCTCTAAGGCCACTACAACGTTGTCATGGGAGACTTTAACGCCAAAGTGGGAGTACAGACCTGCAGTGAATCGACAATAGAACCACACGGATTTGGCAGTAGGAATCACAGGGGGCAAACGCTTGTCAACTTTCTCGAGAAAGAGGGGCTTTTCTTGATGAACTCGTTCTTCAAGAAACAGCCCCAAAGGAAATAGACGTGGCAAAGCCCCGACACTGTGACTAAAAATGAGATCGACTTCATCATTACGGACAAACGGCGCATATTCAGAGACATCTCAGTGATCACTAGTTCAATACTGGAAGTGATCACCGACTTGTACGAGGCACTCTGGATATCGACTTCAAAGCCGAAAGATCCCGATTAATGAAGTCTACGCTCCGACCAAACCTACTCCAAGCCGTTGTTGGATCCGAAACATTCCAATTAAAATTGGAAAATCGATTCGCTGCCTTGGAAACCACAGATGACGTAGACCAGAAACTCGAAGAAGTGGTGGAAATCCTCAGGGATGAAGGGACGAATTTTTGCGAGAGCAAGCGTACGGGTAAAAAGTCCAAACTTTCGGCAGAAACACTTCGACTAATGGAAGAGAGACGAACAGACCCTTTGTCAGCCTTGTCAATTAATCAGGTGCGCAACAAAACCATTAAAAAGCTGGTACGACAAGACCTCCGATCCTCTAACACGCTCTATATTAAAGGATCAATTGAGCAGAATCGGGGGTCGAAAGTGTTCGCCCAGCCTCTGGGTAGAAGCCACCTCACAAAGCTGACAACGTCAACGGGGAACGTCGTCGCATCCAAATCGGAGATTCTGTCAGAAGTTGAAGACTTCTACGGCAAGCTCTACGCATCGCATTCTTCAAGGCCCGTACCCGATACTGAGGATTGTAGAGCCACCTTGACCCGCCACTTCACAGAAGACCTGCCCGAAGTCAGCCGAGATGAGATCGTGATGGCTCTTAAACAGCTTAAAAATGGAAAGGCCCCAGGTGAAGACGGAATCACAACGGAACTTCTAAAAGCTGGAGGAGCCCCAGCTGTAAGCCAGCTGCAACAGATCTTCAATTCTGTTCTCTTCACTGGGAGAACTCCACAGGCATGGAACAGGATCATGGTGGTTTTGTTTTACAAAAAAGGAGACAAAACCCTCATGAAAAACTACCGCCCGATTTCGCTTCTGAGCCATGTCTACAAACTGTTTTCAAGGGTCATCACGAACTGTCTTGCGCGAAGACTCAACGAGTTCCAACCTCCGGAACAGGCCGGATTTCGAAGCGGTTACGGCACCATGGACCACATCCACACAGTGCGGCAGATTGTACAGAAGACCGAAGAGTACAATCGGCCCCTGTGCTTAGCGTTTGTGGACTATGAGAAGACCTTCGAGTCAATCGAAACCTGGTCTGTTCTGGAGTCCTTGCAGCGTTGCCAAGTCGATTGGCGATATATCGAAGTGATGAGATGTCTGTATAATGCTGCAACGATGAGTGTACAAGTACAGAACCAGCGTACTAATCATATCCACCTGCGTCGAGGAGTGAAACAGGGGGACGTCATATCCCCGAAACTGTTCACTAACGCCTTGGAGGATATGTTTAAGACGCTGGACTGGAAAAATTGTGGCATCAACATCAACGGCAAGTACATCTCTCACTTACGATTCGCAGATGGCATCGTCATTATGGCAGAGACGCTGCAGGACTTACAGAGGATGTTGAATGGCCTAACTGATTCATCTCGTCGCATCGGTCTCCGGATGAATTTGGATAAAACCAAAGTCATGTACAACGAGCACGTTGTTCCGGAACCGATTGCCGTAGATGGAATCCCACTCGAAGTTGTCACTAAGTATGTTTACCTAGGGCAGACGCTCCAACTAGGCAAACATAACTTCGAAAAGGAAATCCAGAGAAAAATTCAGCTGGGCTGGGCAGCATTTGGAAAACTCCGTCGAGTCTTCTCGTCGCATATACAACAGTGCCTAAAGACAAAAGTCTTTAATCAGTGCGTCCTACCCGTCTTGACATACGGAGCCGAGACGTGGACACTCACGGTTCGACTGGTCCACCAATTTAAAGTCACTCAGCGAGCTATGGAAAGAGCTATGCTCGGTGTTTCTCTGCGGGATCGAATCCGGAACGAAGTAATTCGCCAGAGAACTAAAGTGATCGACATAGCTCATCGGATTAGCAAGCTGAAGTGGCAGTGGGCTGGTCAAATCTGCCGTAGGACCGATAACCGTTGGGGTAGACTGGTTCTAGAGTGGAGACCGCGAATCGGTAAACGTAGCGTAGGACGCCCTGTGACCAGGTGGAGCGACGACATTCGCAAAGCGGTGGGCAGTGACTGGAAACAAAGAACCGAAGATCGGGCTCAGTGGCATGACTTGGGAGAGGCCTATGTCCAGCAGTGGACTGATATTGGCTGATTATGATGATATATATATATATATAATATAATATACTTATTCAACATGGTATGATGTTCTTGAAACCAAAACTTTTGTTTCCAGTTTACAATATTCAAGTTTAAATAATATAAACATATGCAACACTTTACAAACATAATTTATATACAATGTTATATAAATAGATTATTATTTAAAATGGACAAGCTAGCAAGCATTGAGTAAGACGGCGTTTTCTTTAAAATGAATACTTGTTAGATTTTATGTTTCTTTTAAGTGAGTAACACTTTATATTATTTGTAAATTGTTACACACAATCCAAAATTTCATCGAAGCGTCGGGATTTGAACCCGTGGCTCCTGGGAAAAATGCCCTAGCGCATCTAACCAATTAAGCCACAGTACAATCCTATTAATACCACGAAACTAATGGATTGCATTTGCAAATACTTGTAAGTTCCTGGAGATTCAACACATGACCATAAAATGAACGAAATGGTTTGACACAGAGATATTGAATAGGTAAATATTGAAAGCTTCATGTTTTCTTTATTCGTTTTCGATTGATGTCTATACCTCTGTTATTCCATAAATTTCTAACATTTGTAATTTTCGACGGCTTTTGCAGTGAAAAAAATTATGTTTTTGCTAAAAAATTATATAAACAAAGTTCTTTTGACGGTTTTGAAAGTAAGTAACATCTTGAAGGTTTGCATCAAAAACGGCTTATTGGCCGCCCAGAAGGACTAACAAAAGTCGGACCACTAAACAAATAACTTACAAAAAAACTAATAAAATGTTGTGAATAGATTCAATAACTGGCACAACTAGGTAAACATTTTTATACGTAAGGTAACAATTTCTAGACCACATTTTCTTTCAAAGTCGTTCTGGTCTAGCGGCATGTAATTGAAACTATTTTTGCGCGCGCAGTTAGTGTGCTCCGTCTGTGCTACTGGTTTTTGTGTGGTCCAAGTTGTGAGCAGAAGATCTGGCGATTCATATATTTAAATAGCTGCTCCCCCCAGCTTCGTCCGCATTGAGGAGTATCCTATGTGTTAATCCAGGTTATATACTACCTGTATGCTAAATTTATCCAAATCCGCTGTTTGTTTACAATAGCTTACATGTAGTTAAGAGTTTTTGTTTGGGTACAGATAATATTAAATACGTAAATATTTTGTTATAAAAATGAAACCAAGATCTAAGAAAAGATAGTAAATATTTGAATAATAATTATAGTAAGGGACGGCTTTGAGGCGAGCCAACGGTGAATGGTTACACCGCTTACTCCTATCCCGTGATGGTTAAATGAGACACTCTAACTTACATCCGAGCCGGTAGTGTAAATCGTAAGAACTATGACCCAAGCACCAGTCCAGGGTGGAAGTGTTAAAGAGATCGCTCGGTGCCAATATAACGGCCCGCATTATGGAAGGCCCATTTAGGGGATAGCAAGTCATCAACTACCTATATTTTTAGTTATGAGGCATAATTGGCGGGTACCGTACCTCACCCTATAGAACAAGTAACTATTTCACAGCACAGCCCTTCAGAGCCATGCCAGGCCTATTGCTAGCCCATGAGACATTAAAAAAACTATAATACATTTTTCAGTAATCGCTCTAAGTTTATACCTCGCCCACGAGGCAAACAAACAGTCAGTCATCGCATTGATCAGGTGGTCCAGTATGCAGGTCGTTGTTGACGTTTGGCAATATGCGACATTTCAGACCAGTCTGCGTAATTGGTGAAGACTTAGCATAAACCTGGATTCTATCTGTATTGCTTTATTACTACGTTAGTTTATTATATTATGTTTTGCGCTCTGTCAATAGGGAATATGCATGATTTTTTTTAATACATTTATTTCACTGAATACATCCATTTAACACAGTAAAAAAATTAAATAATACTGAAAGTGTTCAAATTAAGCTACAAAGTATAGTTTTAGCATTGAAAAAATATGAGGTATCTAAAACGCTGCCAAATTTTCGCGCGCCTTTGTGACGTCACAGTGCACGACACGATCTCCACAGATTAAATATTTTTAATAGAAATACTACGTATTCGTACTACAGTGCAAACTATTTCTATAAAAAAGATTTAATCTGCGGAGACCGTGTGCTGCACTGTGACGTCACTTTCTAATTGACAAGTGGTGATGTGTTTAGCAAATTTAAATTTCCCACGCTATTTTTGTACACACAACACATGTAAGAGTTTTTATTTAATTTATAAAAAATGTTTAACAGACAAAACCAGAACAATAATTATTCGAAAATAAATGATTTGAAGTAAATTTATACCACATGCAAATTCCCTATTTGTTTTATTATAGATTTGACTCGCGCCAGCTTGAGCTGTCTCGCGTGGTTCATTCTATCAAGCGTTTCTATACCTTGTACTATTGTTCATAAGGTTTATATATGTAAATTAGTTTAGTTTTAGTTATTAAAAGTGATGGTTGCGTCGTTGCCAATTTAGTCTGCATTGAGCCTAAGGGGTCATCCCCAATCCCCATCCAACGGGAGTACAAAGTTTGTATTTTAGTTAAAGATAGTATTTTTCAACCGACTTCCAAAAGGGAGGAGGTTCTTAATTCGTCTGTTTGTTTTATTCTTGTATGTTATGTTACGCGATTACTCCGTCAATTGTGAACAAATCCGAATACTTTTTTAATGAATAAGTTACATTTCCGAGCTGTAGGGCTATTCTGTAAGCTAGTTTAATACATCTTGGAAGCGGAATCCACGGTGAGATTTAAAATTTCGTATTACGAAGTTCAACCGTATTACGATCGTATTAAGATTTGAATTTCGTAGTATGCAGTTCAAATCTCACCGTGGATCCCGCTTCAGAGATGTATTAAACTAGCATACAGAATAGCCCTACCGGTCCCATTGTATTTTCATCAAGATAATATGATAAGCATCATAATTCATAATTCTTTATTTGCCAAAATAGGGTAAATATGGTCATAAATAATTAAATTAGCTCTTTTAATGTACCTGTTACAGGCGTACAAATATCAAAACTGTTTTCACCGTCAAAAATCACAAATACAATAAAATTGAATAATTTAAATAAAATAAACTATATCATCATTCAAATATCAAAAACAATACATAAATTAAAATATTTAAATTTAGATGCTGTCAATGTCAATTAAGTGCAAAATAAAAATATTAATAATAAATATTTACTACTACACTGTAAAAACTGCGTTCAAGCAGCCATTTTGTTAATTTTTATTTTAACATTATTTAAATGTAATAAAAAATTGTGGCAGTTTGTTGTAAATATTAATTGCCATGCAGTATAAATTCTTGCCATAAATATTTAACTTACCATTAGGAAACATTAATCTATTTTTGTGTATAACTACGATGTTTTTTAGAAACAAACAGATTTGCTTAATGTACATGCAAGGTAATGGTAATATTTTGAGTGTTTTAAACAATGGTCGACCTACAACTTTCCCTATACTCAGCATTACATATAGCACGTATACATTTTTTTTGTGTTACGAACACCTTGAGCACGTCTAAACAGAAGTTCTAAAACAGAAGAGACATATTCGTGATACTGTCTTACGAGTTTGTCTCAGTGTATATAAAGCATATACAAATTTATCAATTTATTACATATATTTTCTATTTGGCATTTCCAGTTCATATTTCAATCCAATCAATGGGTTTGACAATAACCCAAAAAAATCATTTTATTCGACATTTCACACAAGTACTTCTGTAAATAAATAAGTAAATACGAGTTTCAGACTTATTCAAAATGCCACCCAAAGAGAGTGAACTGGGGTACATAAGTCTGAAAATCAATATTGTTTCGGATTGGGCTTTTTTGGGTTTTTCGGGTTTTATAAATATGAATCCTGATTTGTCTTAGTCACGCGATAACATGAAAACAGGTGAACCTATTTGGCTAATTCTTATTTGATGTCTTCAATGATAGAATCGTTTTTACAAAAGAAAAGTTTTAAGTAAATAAAAGGAGCTTTTAACGCGGGCGAAGCCGCGGGGGACTTCTAGTATATATATTAAAAAAATTACGTATATTACAGCCACTTGTAATGGATATTCTAACGAGTTTCGGCTATAATATAAAGAAAGATTACTTACACTTGTACACAACTTGTACCTTTACATTTTTAGCAATGCATAATTATAACTCGTGTATAAAATATTTTACTTTTTGCTCCTATTGATGTTAATTAACCTCATAGAAATCGGGAACCATGTCGGGAACAATAAAATCACAAGGTAATTTGGTGATTCCGATTCGCTGCGATGACAAAGTATTCATTTTGTACATCGTATCGAAGCTTTCTTTTGTATCGTAAACTTAAAAAACCGCATCTGACGTTGTTGGTTTAAAATATCAACTGTTAACTTAAAGAAAGAGAAATGAAAGATAGTTAAATAATAATTGCGTCGTCAAAACTCGTGAGATAATAGTATTAATACTTAGCTTGATATTCATTAAGATTTTACACCTCGCATTGCATTTATATAATAAGAATAAATAATGTAACAACAATAATCTTGTATTTTTAATTTAAATTGACCTTATTTTTGGTGTGAGAGTGTACCTGTAACAATGTTAATGTATACATACGGGATTAGATACAAACACAGCCCTGGAGAGACTGGTAAGACAAGGGGACGTTATTTCCCCCAAATTATTTATAAACGCTCTAGAGGATATGTTCAAGACGCTGAACTGGAAAGGACGGGGCATAAATATCAACGGCAAAAACCTTTCACACCTGAGATTGGACACAGGGACGATATCGTCATCATGTCTGAAACCGTGCAGGACTTGCAATACAGTCATGCTGACCACCCTTGCTGCACCCATTTGTATTCGAAGGTTTTTGTTGTAAGTTTCTGGCGTCTACAAGTTCATAAACGATAGGTTTTTAGCTTTTTGGTTGGCACTGGGGTTATAGAAATGTCCGCACGGAAGGCGTATGATTGACATTACGTAGATTTAGGGATTCGTCTTGCATTCCTATTATATTATAAAACTGCCCGTAACTTTTACGTTCCATGTTGATCTTCTTATGTTTGCTTACAATATATCTTTTCATGTTTTCTGAGAACGCATCACGTTTAGTTTTCGCGGGATTATTATTGTCGGTAATAGTAAATTTCTTATTGTATTCAGCTCGATTATGGTCGTTGATCATGTCCGTTGCTTTAGGGGTAATACTATATTCGGGAAGATGATCGGTGTGCATGAATTCCTCCTTCAGGTCTCTCTTTGCGGGAGCAGCAGACTTCTCGTGATAGTTGTTTTCATGTCGATACATAGTTTTCGCTGATAGTTGAAGATTGTTCTTCAATTTACGGATTCAAGGAGCATCAATTGAAATTGGTGTCTTGTTGACGAAATTTGTTTTAGTCTGTCTTTGATAGTCTTCAGGTTGAATTTCGACCGCATCTGATTCTGAAGAATCATGTTAGGAGAGTGTTTAGCTTATGATACCCTTTCGTTCAGCTTCTGTGAATATTTATTGAATCGATTTGTACATTTTTCTCTTTTCTCATTGGTCTTCTTGTTTTGTTGAGTTAAGGAACTTTTTTTATTTCCGACATCAATCCGACAGAAATGAGGACCAAACATCTTGTCGTAAGTAAAGGCCAGGTAATTTTGTCGATGTGTCTCTTGGAACCCAAGTTCACGAAACCTTTTGAGCTCTGGACTGCCATGTAACCGGATTTCTAATTGTTGTGGTTCAATAAGAGAGCGCAGATCGGAGATATAGCACATATTATCACACTTATGTAAACCTTCATCTTGGCAAACCTTACAATGAAACTGAGACAGTGTCAGTATGCGACCGATGTTTTTATGATCTTCTAATCTGTAACAACGAATGTTTATTTACTTTTAGACAATGCAAGCAAAATTAACTTTATAAACAGTACATTTCATTGTATGGAATGTCATATTTATAATGTTAATATATATAAATAAAAAAGCAATGTTAAACATTGCTTGTAGATTTACTCAGTCTCAGACATCCTTTCTAAGTGGACGGGCTGGGTGCACGCACGCTCGCCTTGAGCGTTCGGCGGGGCGTGGCGTGCAATGTTGACGAAAGCGTAACCATAACCATTCAAAGATATTATTGTAGAAATTCAACTTCAACCAGAATTATAGTTAACAACTTATGCCATATATGAAAACAGAATACATAATATTAATAAAAATAAAATAATTAATAATATTAAAAAAAGAATAATTAAATTAACTATAAATATTTTAACCACACATTTTCGTCTTCTATACTAATATTATAAAGAGAGAACATTTGCATTTTAGTATGTTTGTAATGAGTAAGCTCAAAAACTACTGAACGGATTTAAAAAATTCTTTCACTAATACATAGAATGGACTTTCGGAATAAAAATAGGCTATATATTATCCCGTTTAAATCAAAGGCACATTCGTGGAGACCTAATTTGCAACCTAATTCGGCAAAAAAAACGGTCGAAAAAACACGTTTCTTACGAACGCTGCTTAATTGAAAATAGATAGAAGAATATTTTCTATGCAAGAGTTGTACAACTTAATAAGACCTACAAAAAAGTCCGCGACAGCATATGTCTATCTCTTAAGGTTGACTCACAGTAACCATTTTAATCTTAAAATTTTTGTTAAAAAATATTACATAACTTCCAAGGCTATTTTTAAGTATATAGTATTAATCCTTATCCAAACATTTATGTTAATTAGCTTGGCCACATATTATAGATTAAAATTGTCCTTTACGGTATACAATTCCAATGAAAACTCTAAAAGCTATCACGAATTTCACATACACGCATCGCAAAATTAATAAAATATTTGCAGTGAAACCACAGATTAGGTAATAGTTACTACGAAAATATTATTATAAGCTTAGCTATGCTGTAGATCCCCACCGATCACAATCAATTTGAAGTCAATATAATATAATAATATGATCTATTGCATAAAATAATATTTATCTATATATATAATATAATATTTTAAACCACCCCGACTGATCTATGTATAATATTTTCATTAAAAGCATTCCAATGACTCTAAACACGACATCTAAAATCTGAGCTGTAAGTTGGTGAGGATTTCAGTATTCTGTAGAGTCCAGGAGATGTTCCAGCATCAGGTCAATGTTTCCATGTTCTTACAATATCATTGAAGAAGCAGAATTTTGAATTGATCAGACCTATGAAAGTTGATTTCATAGCGCAATTAACTAGAAAAAAGCTCATAGTTTTATAACGATTGAACGAATTTTCATGAATCAAAGCTAAGAAAACTCTCGATGAAGACATCTATCTATCAAACAAAAAAACTATCAATAATAAAAACAAAATCGGTTCATCCGGTTAGGTGCTAAGATGACAGACAGACACACAGATACACACGTTAAACGTATATTACCCCATCATTTTGCGTCGGGGAACGCGGAAGGTTACGGCGGCAGATGTTTCCTTGGTGGTAAGCTACTTTTGGGTAGATTTAATGATCCCACTGCCACTGTACGAAAACTCATGATTCATGAATGCACATAAAACTTTCATTGGTAGGTATATAGCTAGGATAAGAACCAACGACCATCGGGTCAGAATCAGGGTAACTATCCTTTATGCCAAAGGGCCGTCCGATATCACTACGTAAGTATTATAAAACAAAGTCCATTACTGCGTCTAATATTATGTTTCTTTGAAGTGTTTCACACTTTATATTTTTTGTAAATTGTTAAACACAATCCAAAATTTCATCGTACCGACGGGACTTGAACCCTGACCTTGACCTGAACTTGAATAACATGTTCCGGTGCTTTGCCAATTAAGCCACGGTGCGAAGTATCGTTACGACGAAATTAGTGGATTGCATTTTGTTAACCCAATTATGCATTGGTGGCGCCATCTATGACTACTTATTAGGTAAGTTAATCATTCGGAAGAATACATTACAGTTTTCAAATCCGACGAGAGATGTTGCACTGCGTAAATCAAATATTATGTTTCTTTGAAGTGTTTCACACTTTATATTTTTTGTAAATTGTTAAACACAATCCAAAATTTCATCGTACCGACGGGACTTGAACCCGCAACCTCCGGAATAACATGTTCCGGTGCTTTGCCAATTAAGCCACGGTGCGAAGTATCGTTACGACGAAATTAGTGGATTGCATTTTGTTAACCCAATTATGCATTGGTGGCGCCATCTATGACTACTTATTAGGTAAGTTAATCATTCGGAAGAATACATTACAGTTTTCAAATCCGACGAGAGATGTTGCACTGCGTAAATCAAATATTATGTTTCTTTGAAGTGTTTCACACTTTATATTTTTTGTAAATTGTTAAACACAATCCAAAATTTCATCGTACCGACGGGACTTGAACCCGCAACCTCCGGAATAACATGTTCCGGTGCTTTGCCAATTAAGCCACGGTGCGAAGTATCGTTACGAAGAAATTAGTGGATTGCATTTTGTTAACCCAATTATGCATTTCGTCGTAACGATACTTCGCACCGTGGCTTAATTGGCAAAGCACCGGAACATGCTATTCCGGAGGTTGCGGGTTCAAGTCCCGTCGGTACGATGAAATTTTGGATTGTGTTTAACAATTTACAAAAAATATAAAGTGTGAAACACTTCAAAGAAACATAATATTTGATTTACGCAGTGCAACATCTCTCGTCGGATTTGAAAACTGTAATGTATTCTTCCGAATGATTAACTTACCTAATAAGTAGTCATAGATGGCGCCACCAATGCATAATTGGGTTAACAAAATGCAATCCACTAATTTCGTCGTAACGATACTTCGCACCGTGGCTTAATTGGCAAAGCACCGGAACATGTTATTCCGGAGGTTGCGGGTTCAAGTCCCGTCGGTACGATGAAATTTTGGATTGTGTTTAACAATTTACAAAAAATATAAAGTGTGAAACACTTCAAAGAAACATAATATTTGATTTACGCAGTGCAACATCTCTCGTCGGATTTGAAAACTGTAATGTATTCTTCCGAATGATTAACTTACCTAATAAGTAGTCATAGATGGCGCCACCAATGCATAATTGGGTTAACAAAATGCAATCCACTAATTTCGTCGTAACGATACTTCGCACCGTGGCTTAATTGGCAAAGCACCGGAACATGTTATTCCGGAGGTTGCGGGTTCAAGTCCCGTCGGTACGATGAAATTTTGGATTGTGTTTAACAATTTACATTACTGCGTCTGTCTGTCTGTTCGCAATGATCTCAATAGTTACTGAACGGATTATCATGCGGTTTTCACCAATAGCCAGAGTGTTTATAAGGAAGGTTTAGGTGCATAATTCGTTAAGGTTTTGTGTAAATTGGATAAAATATGACGATGATTGTTAAATATGTTCATATTTAATATTCGATGCAACAAACTGATGCAAATTTTGTAGGCATATATATTCTACCCGTGCGAAGCCGGGGAGGGCTGCTAGTAATACATATAAGGCGAGGGAAGAGTATTAAATGTTGAAGAATGTAACAAAAGAGTTTGTGGATAAGAAAAAAGATAATGATAGAGATAAATTTGATAGGAGGTTATCTGATGACTTCCAGACCAAAATTAAGTTTTGTGGAGGTCCATAAGGTCAGTTTGAATGTATGTATGTACGATTATTTTACGAAATACTAATTGACTATGTGTTATATATAAATATAATATACTTATACAACATAGTACGATGTTCTTAAAACCAAATTTTTTGTTTCCAGTTTACAATATTCAAATTTAGATAAAATAATAATATGCGGCACTTTACAAAAAAATCATCATTTCTATCTAAGATATTATAAATGATGGACAAGCTAGCAAGCATTGAATAAGAAGGCGTTTTATTTAAAATAAATACTAGTTAGTTTTTGTTTCTCATTCGTTTTCAATTGATATCTATACCTCTCCAATTTCATAAATTTCTAAAATGTGTAATTATTAAATGTTAATAATTACATTTTTTGCTAAAAAATAATAATCAAAGTTCTTTTGACGCTTTTGACAATAACATCTCGGAAGGTTCGCATCAAAAACGACTTATTGACCGCCCAGAAGGACTAAAAAAAGGCCGAACTTACAAAAATACGGATTAAATTCAATAACTGGGACAATTAGATATTAAATTGCATACGTAAGGTAACAATTTCTGGAACACGTTTCTTTCAAAGACGTTATGATTCAACGGACATGCCGTTGAATCATAACTAAATTGAAACTATTTTGGCGCGAGCTGCGTTAGTGTGCTCCGTCTGTGCTACTGGTTTTTAGGGTTCCGTACGTAAAACGGGACCTTAAATTTTGCAAGAAGCAACGTCTTACAGCGCAAATAGAGGACAGATTCCAAAAAAATATAAAAAGTTTAAAATATATGCATGGCTTAATTGGCGCTTATCTTAAATAAGGCAAATAAATAAAATTGTGCTATTGTGGGATTTATTTCATACATAGTTGACCGAACTACAAATTAACTTTTTCCCTTAACCTAGTCTGAGAAGTTTGTACGGAAGCTTTGGTGGGCGAGTCCAACTCGACTTGGCCGGTTTTTTTAGATTTATCTGCGCTTTTTGGCCTTTGAAGGTTTTTGTTGTTAGTTTCCGGCGTCAGTAAGTTCATACACGATAGGTATGTTTTTTAGCTTTTTGTGTGGCAGTGGGGTTATCGAAATTGCCGCACGGCAAGGCATATGATTGACATTACGTTTTATAGAGTTATAGATTCGTCCTACATTCCTATTTTATCAACCGACTTCAAAGAGTAGGTTCTCAATTCGTCTGTATGTTTTATGAATTTATAAAACTGCTTCTAATTCTTATGCTCCATGTTGATCTTCTTATGTTTGCTTAGAATATATTTACTCGTTTTTTTTGAGAACGCATTACGTTTGGCTTTCGCGGGATTATTAATGTCGGCAATAGTAATTTTTTTATTGAATTCAGCTCGATTGTTGTCGTTATCCATTGTTTTAGTTAGGGTATGGTCGATGTGCATGAGTTCCTCTTTCAGGTCTCTCATTGCGGGGGCAGTAGACTTCTGCTGATAATTGTTTTCCTGTCGATACAGTGATCGCTGATTGTTGACGATTGCTATTCAATTTACGGATTCTAGGAGCATCAGTTGAAATTGGTGTCTTGTTGACGTTTATCTTGACAACATTTGTATAAGTCTTTCTTTGAATTTGGACTGCATCTGATTCTGATTTTTTCTTATGCAGAATTAGAATCATAATATTTATTGACCATTATTATAACATGTAAATTATATTAGGCACGTCAATCACATAATTATTAACAACTAGCTGTGCCCGCGACTTCGTCCGCGTGGAATAGTGTATTTGGGTAGCATTAATATATAATTAATAAGGCACATACGTATCCCAACTACACCGCACCGTACCACGCCACGCTAATCCCCCTTCCCCCTCCCCTCACTTACGCTCCCCTACCCCTTCCCTTCACTTCCACCTCCCTCCCCCTCCCCTTACTTCCCCCTCCCCTCCCCCTCACGTCCACTCCCCCAACCTCACCCTTTCTCCTTTCTCAGGCTCTAGATTATCTGTGTACCGTATTTCATTGTAATCCGTTCAGTAGAACATTCACATAAACCGTACATATTTCCATACAAAATTTCATCCCCTATTGTTATATTACATGAGCCTTGAGGGTAAAACTTTTACAAACTTTGAATGTCATAATTATTTATATCGAATCAACAGCCTAAAAAATAAGTTCAAGCTTCTAGCTCTTAAAATGACGATACTTCCATACAACATATCATCCCCCACTTCAACCCCTTACAACCCTTTTTCGCATTAAAAAGTAGCCTATGTCCTTTCTCAGGCTCTAGACTATCTGTGTACCAAATTTCATTGAAATCAGTTTAGTGGTTTTGGCGTGAAAGTGACACAGACAGACAGACATAGTTACTTTCGCATTTATAATATTATAATATATAATATATATATATATATATAAGTTAGGAAGTTAGGATTTGCATTAATTAGCATCTTATTGTAACTTATTATGTAAAAGATAACAAAATAAATAAAATAACACATCAACATTAGTAGTCATTTGTGCACGCAAGTTTCATGTCTGATGTTGAAGAAATTTTCATTCAGCTTCATTGTTATAAATTCATTAATACTATAAAAGGCATTTATTTGTAAAAAATAATTTAATTTTGATTTTGAAGTCAAGCATTGGTAATGTAGTTATACTAGTTGGTAATTTATTATACATGTTTAGTTTAATGTACTGTCCTTGTTTCTTCACCTTTTTAAATCTTTCTTTTGGTAGGTATAATTTATCTTTATTTCTAGTATTATATTTATAAATGTCAAATTTTGTACTTTATTTATCTATATTATTATAAATCTCCAAAACGCATTTGTATATGTATAAAGATATTACAGTTATTATTTGATTTCTTACAAAATATTTTTAGCACTTTCTTGTCTTCGTATTCCATTAATTATTCGTATCGATCTTTTTTGACATATCAGAACCCTATTGATCTCATCCCCATTGTCTCATGTCGTTATAGCGCCACTCAGAACTGAGCGAACATATGAGTAATATACTGACTAAAGCGTTTTTGTATCAATAAGTGGCTTTAGTTTCAGGAGAGCATATTTGGCACTGGCTAGTTTCTTATCATAGCTTGTCTATCTGAGGTGCATGACTCAAAATGTAGTATATCGTATATCCTAAAAACACATTTTATTTTACAGTTATTAGGTGATTCTTTACTTTTGCTTATAGTCTTCTTGTTTTGCTGTGTTTGGAAATATTTTCTATTTCTGACACCGTTGTGCCGCGTTTTCCTAAAATAAGCACAATTGGGTCTACTTTTGTGTTTCTGAAATGAGGATCAACCATCTTGTCGTAGGTATGGGCCAGGTAATTTCGTCGATGCATCTCGTGGAACCCTGAGTTCATGAAACCTTTTGAGCTCTGGACCGCCAAGTAGCCGGATTTCTCATTATTGTAGTTTAATAAGAGAGCGTAGATCGGAGATATAGCACATATTATCACATCTATGAGTATCTTCATCTTGGCAAACCTCACAATGAAACTGAGACATTGTCAGTATGCGACCGATGTTATTATAATAATCTTCCAATCTGCAACAACGAATGTTTATTTACTTTTGGACAATTAAAGCAAATATAACATTATAATAACCTTATGTTCCTACAAAATACTATGGAAGCAATAAAGTATTGATTATTGAGTATTATACACGACATTCCATACATTGCTTGTAGATTTACTCAGTCTAAGACATATTACTAATAATCTGTTATGCCAAATACATTTTATTTGACAGTACCTATTGTATTACCGCGGTAGGGTAAATTTTCTTACCACATATTTCTCAATTATCTTGCATTAGTAAGTAGAATTAGATAGAAATACATTGCATATAGAGAAATCATCAAGTCATAACATTGTGCCATGTGTTATGAAAATAAAATCTCTGCGGACCGAAGTATCATAAGACAGTAGATATTGGCTTGGATCACATTATGGGATTCCTTTATTCTGTTTTATAGTAATTGCTGGGCCGGGAGACGCTAATTTATTAATTAGTTATCATTCCTCACACACTAGTCACATCGATTTGATCGAGTCAAGAATTTATTATCTACCACTTAAAAAAATAAATGTAAAATGTTGCCAAAACGAGACCTGTACTGTCAAATATATAATATAATACTTAATCCCTAATTAGGAAGCAAGAGAGGTTCCGGTCCGCATATTTGCAGTGTTATAACACGGTTCGTAAAAATAATCGTGCATTGTAATCAGACGGTTCCGTAGTATTACTTCGCAGCGTTTATTTTCGTAGTAAAGATGCCGTAAGTACTGCGTCTGTCTTTCGATCTGTCTGCCTTTTTAGGGTTCCGTACCTCAAAAGGTAAAAAAGGAACCCTTATAAGATCATTTTCTTGTCCGTCTGTCTGTCTGTCCGTCTGTCTGTCCTTCTGTCCGTGTGTCACCACCAATTTTCTCAGGAACGGATGGACCTAGCAAGTTGAAATTTATACCAGATACTGAAGTCTATAGTTTCTATTGGGTGTATAAAAATCAATGTCCCGAGCCAGCACGATAAAAAGATATGGGCAAATTTAGATTTTCGCGAAAACTTGTGAGTACCAAAATTTACCTTAATTTTCAACTTTTTTTATTTTTCGGAACTTTTACTTTGCTTGTGTTGTAAGACCTTGCTTCTGACCAAAATTGACAATTCTAGGTCGACCGGAAGTACCCTATAGGTTTTGGGTCGAAAACCTATAGGGTACTTCCCGTTGACCTACAATCATAAAATTTGGCAAGAAGCAAGGTCTTATATCACAAATAAAGGAAAAATTCCAAAAAATAAAAAAAGTTGAAAATTTAAGGCTGTCCCCATACATACATAGTTTCAGCCAATTAAGATAGGCCTCTGATTTATATGAGCGCTCATATAATTAAGAGGTCTAGCTTAATTGGTCCATCAACGTTGGTACGGAAGCCTCGGTGGGCGAGTCTAATTCGACTCTGCCGGTTTTATTTTGAGTAGGTAGTCTGAGGTTTTTTATCTTAGATTAAGGAAATGATACAAAGCTAGATTGTAATGTAGGTAAGACAAAAAAAACCGGCCAAGTGCGAGGTGGACTAACGCTTTCGTACAATATATCGATATATCGTTCCCGTATTAGCGGATGAATCCAAAATTCTTTGCATTAGAATATATAAAAGTAAAAGTAGAAGATTTCGGCGGTTTACCGGAGCCATTCTTCTTGTTTGTTTTATTATTATGGAAACGCATCTGCAACGCACGACAGCTAGAACTAACAGAACATCGACGTCATAGCAAATGCTATTGAAACAGAACCACCGAGATCGGTGGCGGTGGACAAATGGCGATCTCCGTCACGTCATTTTTAAATCGGCCCGAAAAATCTCATTCTCGTTGACGTCCCGGTGTCGTCGTCTCTGGACAAACGCCGCCTTACTTATTACACTTACCTGACTAAAGAGTTAGGGACCCTGATTTAGTGTGGTGGTTGCCCTTATACTGGAACATTGAATATTACTGAAAATGCTGGCACTCGTGTGTACGTGTCCACTCCGTCTGCCTTTTTACAGTAGACTGAGTAAAAACACAATAACCGATGGAACGGCGCCGTGCGCCGGCAATGTGTGGATAAGATCAAATAAAGCCGGCACAACGGTCCGTCAAAATATCGGGACGATTTCTAGCGGTCGCGCCGATGTACGAAATATCGGCGGCCGGGATGACGGTGCCCAGTGGCGGTCATGCTGTGGACAAGCTGCCATACTATACATTATGTACCGCCACAAAATAATGAATAGTACAAGGTACCGCTACTTCGGCACCGTCATCTTGTTCTCGTTGACGTCCCGGTGCCGTCGTCTATGGACAAACGCTCTCATTGCAATACAATTATCATTGGTTGGTCAAAAAAAGCAAATGATAGGGGATACAGCAGACCTTGATTTATTGTAGAAACAAATTTTGCTCTAAAAGCATTTTCCAGGGAGGAAACGGGGGAATACATTTGTATGAAAAAGTGCACCCCGCGTTCGCTCATAACATAAAACAATACCCATTTTGGGCCCTGCATTAAAGCTTTCAATCATGCGGCTTCTTTCAAAAGTATTTTTAAAGAACAATATCTCCACTCCTCACGAATGCGATCAACGGTCACGAACGTAAGGAAAGATATATAAAAATAAACCTTTTAAAAGAATGATGATAAAAATGTACATATTAATAAAGCCTAGTTTACACGGAATTAGCAGCTAATGTACAGTGACTGTCACTTATAAAGTAGAGAAACGAATGAAGAAATATCGTGACTAATCACTGCTTAAACCTAGTGTAAAATTAACTGTAAATATGCCACCCAAGTGCTTTAATATTTGTAAAACTGGAACAAGTCATTGAAGTCATATATATGTCGCAGTGATGATTAAAATTGACAACCCCGCTCTATTTTCCAAGCCTTTTCGTTATGCACTTGTTAAAAATTATGTCACCTACTACACTTATATCAATGGATTTCCAGTCTGGGTTACCGCTTACACCTGAACGTGTAGGGAGAGAGGGTCAGGGCTAAGCCCTCTTCCATTGCATTCTTCCCCGCTCATTAATATTAGCGTGTCTTCTGGGAGGTCGAACTGCCGGCGGCCACTATACGCCGGTGCGATCAAGCCCTACCAAGTGATCCCCGTTCAGCAGCGGCTTCCAACAGTGACAGCGGATCCCTCCTAATGTCATCGGGGTCATCTAATAGATTTCGTGGATACTTAAAGCTATAAATATGAAATATATAAATATGATACTATAGATAATATTGCTATATAAAAGCTATGTAACGATTTGTACAGCTAATATAACGCTTTAATGGGCACAACTTAATTAGCCTTCAGCTGACGCTTAACCCCAGCAAGAGTTTGGTAACAAGTTGAAACGTCGAGTACCTAAACTTATGTTTATGTTATCTATCCTGTATTCGAAAAATTGTATTTTGAGGATCCACGATACGTAGAAAGAGCACTCTGTGACTAGTTTTTCTTTGTGTGCCAATTTTTATGCTCACTAATATTTTTTTTTAATAATATAGATTACTCGCAATGTGGGTTACACATTACTAGTATTCTTGCTAATCCCTCCAACTAAGCTAAATATGCTTGTGTCTGGAGTGGGTTCACGTCGATAGTGCAATGGTTGGGGTGGGGATCGAACTCATGACCTCTCGATCGCTAGTCCGACACCTTATCCATTGGGCTATTGCCGCCTTAATTATTATCTCTTCAACAAAGTGTTATCTATTACTTGTAACTTGTTGCTTACTATGTACTGTACGTTTAGTATTTACAACGAGTAATCTACTAGGGTCGTGTGAACCGGATATTAAACTATACGAACGGACACTGCAGAAAATAGATTAAAATTACAATTTCATGTACTCATAAATAATTAAAGATCTTGTAATTTTTATAGGTTTTTAATAGATTTATTTCTATTTGATTTTTAATAGGCGAAAAGAAACCGGGAGAAAACATTAATATTTTATTGTTTTTATATATTATCGCCAGTGGAACTAAAGTCTGGCTATCAATAAATACGCCATCAAGATAAAAGTGGGATATAGTCACAGCTATGTAAAATAAAAACTAGATAAAATTCATTCGATTTATTAAGATAATTTATAGGTACTTTACTACTACCTATAGATTTAGTAGGTAGCTCTGAGAATTTTAAAAATACTTTTGATTAAAATACATTACACCTTATGTATTGTGTTCACTATTTCCAATAAAAATGAAACCAGAATTAAATTATCATCATTTAAGGTCCGCGGCGTCCTGCGTGCGCGATCTAGGTGGCGATCAGATAGCGTAGTAGTATTTGTACCGACTTGTTCACACCAAACGCGATCTATGGCGATCAGAAAACAATAGAAATTCAAATCGCGAACGCGAAGAAAACTAAACAAATAATGTTTGAACCGTGGGTTTGCTCGATTAGTTTCCAGTCTTAATAATAAATCGTAATTAATAAAGTAGTTTAATTATCACTACATATTATAAAACAAAATCTCCCGCCGCGTCTGTCTGTCTCTTACGATAAACTCAAGAGCTTCTGTATGGATTTTCATAATGTGTTCTCCAATATAGAGAGTGATTCAAAATCAAAATCAAAATATATTTATTGTAAATGCTGTGTTCCATAAGATGGTATGTTTATATTTGTATCAACAGTATATGCCCTTTTTGGGCGAACAATAAAGCTCTCTGCTGAGCTAGGTTATAAAGTAAGAATTACTTAATAAACGTGTAATATGGATAATATTAGCAAAGACTTAAAATTATAATTACCTACCTATTAAATATATGAAGAGATCATTATAGACTTATTCTAATATACATAGGTATATTATTTACAACAACTTTTAATGTTCTGATTCTTATGTTACTGAAAATATTAAGTAGGTATAATAATAATATTCACGAGGAAGGTTTTGGTGTATAGTTCGTTAAGGTTTTTTGTAAATCGCAATTGAGTTCTAATATGACGATGATAATTTTCATACTCGACGCAACAAGCTTAGGCAAAAAATATAGATATGATTATATGCTCTACCCGTGCGACGCCGGGGTAGGTCGCTAGTTGTACTATAAATGTGTTACCTAGATATATTTTAAAATATTCATATTTAATAAAACTTATTGTAGTGTATACAAAACTAAAAATCACTAAAATATTAGTTTAATTTCATTGTAGCAACCCTGGACACAATACAGTTAGCAGCCCTACCATGTCTCGTCCAAGTGTTAATCGAGACGATTATCCCGATTGCCCGGTGGCTGTCCGCTGAAGAATTCTGCATCCTTTAATTGCACACTAACTGTCACCTAAGCTTTGTACTGGATGATACACTATCTTGGGTAATCGCAGACACTTGCATAATCTGCGGATCTTCGATCATGGTGTAAATTTTAGGTTGATCAGTGACGTAATTTAAAGTGAAGTTTTTTTATATCTGATAGGCTAGCGTTTGACCACTATCTCACTTGTTGGTAAGTCATGATGTGGTCGAAGACGGTAAGCACGCTAGGCCTAGAATAGGAACTGGCTCTCAAGGATAGGTGCCAGAACACATTAGATGTTTTGGGACAGATTTTATAACTTGAGGGTGGTTGGTAGCTGGTCAGGCGGACACTAGACAGTGTCCTACCATCATGCGGGGGTTGTTGGTTTCTTAACGGTGTTTATCCTTCACCGGGGGGCCACTGTGAAAAGCGCACATAATTTTTTCGATAGAAAAATCAATTGGTGCACGGCGGTTTGAACTCGGTACCTCTGGCATCAAAGCCAACCGTTCTCCTGATTACGCCACCGGGCCCTGTTGGCAGTACACTTGAATTTTTAAAGTAAAAACATAGTTAAAACTACTATTGTCACAGAATAAATAATAGTACGTACAAGTATTGTTGAATATGACTGAGCCCGGAGCCGTACCCGTTTCTTTACGCATGTGGCTGTACCGTAACCACAGATTATATAATAGTACTCCGTAACGCTCGGGTCACGTTTGGGTTAAGTCGGTTCGAGTAAGTTCCTAACAAAGCCGATAGATGCCGTTGTACCCCGTTAAAACACCCAAATATTTCATTTTTTTAAGTTTCCACTTCTAACATGCACTGCAGTCCTACGACTAACAGTAATTAAACAATAAGATCGTTTACAAAACTAAAAGAAGCGCCTTCAAATGCCACACAAGTATTTTTTATTCAGTACCATGTTTGAGGTGTTTTTTCCATATATCTCGAGGTATTACTTATCAGATATCGATGAAATTACAATGGTACCACCCTCGGAATATCTCCTTTACAAAGTCGAAGTTTTGATAAAGGCAGCTGTCATAACTTACCCTTATGTGAGCGTTTTGCTTGTCTTTCAAATTAAAATATATTTATTTATCTGTTCAATAAATAATTGAAATATTTGATCGTGGACGCGAACCTGAGGTAATGGGGTCTTGACTTGACTGATAAATTAAGTATTAAGTGACTGGTAAAACACTGTACATATTGAAGGACACGATAGTTAAGGGTCATATGTATATAAAAATTCATAAAAAATTCATAAGTCACCAATAAAAACATATAATAAAAAAAATAAGTTCAAAAACTAAAACCCGACTACTGAAAAATCACTCTAAAAAGTATGAAACAAGAAAATATTCTCATCTGAGATCGCTTTGTAAAAACTATTCAATATGTATCGTGCATTATATAAACAACTTACTTGTAATAAATATTTTATTGTATTTCATAAATATTCTTAGTGGTGCTCAGAGGATAGCCGTGGTCGTATGTTACTTTGCAGTCTGTTTTGTTTTGTTACGGTAGGTGACATACGACCACGGCTATCCTCTGAGCACCACTAAGAATATTTATGAAATACAATAAAATATTTTTTACAAGTAAGTTGTTTGTATAATACACGATACATACTGAATAGTTTGTACTTAGCGATCTCAGATGAGAATATTTTCTTGTTTCATACTTTTTAGAGTGATTTTTCAGCAGTCGGGTTTTAGTTTTTGATCTTATTTTTTATTTAAAGCATTTTGGGGTTTTTGCATAAGTGTATACATGTATACACGTCAACATACTTAAATACATACACAGCGAACAACAAACCCATAACCCTCCAAACTGCTTCTTTGTGACGCCGTGGGGTAAACATTAGTTTTCTTGACTTCGGCGGGATATATCTCGCTAACACTACGCCCGACAAAAATATGATGTACTAAACCTTATCTTCATTTTAAAATTACTATTTAACGATACCACACACGATGGGGTGGGGTGAAATATTTTTTTAGTTCTGGACCTCGGGCCCTGTAGAGGGCGCCACATTCAATTTGTTGTTACGTCATATACCCTATAACCAGCAGACAAATAAGACGTTGAACAACACCTCATTTGTCAAATTATGATAAGTAGTTTAGAAGTTATGAGGAAACAGATGAACATACATACAAACATACATACATACTTACATACATACATACCCACATACCGGTCAAAAACATAACCCTCCTTTTTGCTTCGCCGTAGTCGGGTAAAAAGAGAATATATTAAGCCTCAACGAAATTATTGTAGGGATATTCAGAAAATATGGTTACCGCGCGGGCGATAGCACGCTATCGAGTCCAGTAGGGCTATTCTGTAAGCTAGTTTACGCTTCTCGCAAGCGCGGTGAGATTCGAATTTTCGTATTACGAAATTCAACCGTATTACAATCGGATTTCGATTTTAATTCCGTAGAACGAAATTCAAATCTCACCGCGAATTCCAGTTGCGAGGTGCGTAAACTAACTCTAGCTTACAGAATAGCCCTACAGTCTTCAGAGTGCCGCAGCGGTCGGAAAACTCAGGACCGAGAGATTCGCGAGGGTAGCAGTAGCATAAGGCAAAAGTTATTTATTATAAAGTACCGAAGTTCCTACCTAGAGGTTGAGAAGTATTTATAATCAAGATAGTTTAAAAACTAAAACAACCGACTTCCATGCCCTGCGAGTAAGTTTCAGTAGCACGTTTAAGACGTTTATCATCAGATCTCGATGAAATTACACTGGGACCAGCTCGAAAATGTAACCTACCGATTGAAATAAGAATCATTCGAATCGGTTTACAATTGACGGAGTAATCGCGTAACATACATAAAAAAAAACCTACAGACGAATTGAGAACCTCCTTCTTTTTGGAAGTCGGTTGAAAAGTAACTATGTACGGAACTGTGCAGTATTCTGTAGTCTAAAACTAGATCCTCGCGTGATCTGCCACGCCATTAGTAATCTAAGTGGTCGCTTTGTCTTAGTTAGAAACTGGGTTTAGCTAAGGATTATTTAAAGCTTGGAGATTTCTTCACGATTTCAAGAGATAAACAAAGTGACAGTAACTTTGTTGTAATTAAGAATGTAGGTAAGGTGTAGGCCTTTAATAGACTATTTGTTTTGTTGTAATCGCTGATCTTTTTGGTCATTTAAAATTAAGAATGAATAAAAAGATTGTCTAATAAAGTGGACACATTCAATTTTTATTCATCAATCACCATGCAATCCGAAACAATATTGATTTCAGACTTTGTTGCCCTACTTCACCCTTTTAGGGTTAGTATTTCGAAAAATCCTGAAGCACGTATTTTCTTATTTATTTACTGAAGCACTTGTGTGAAGTTTCGAATAGAAAAAACTATCTAATCTTGTTTCTCCTTACAAACTTTGAACCCCTGTTTCATCCCCTTAAGGGGTGAATTTTAGAAAATTATTTCTCAGAGGGAACTAACGTCGTAATAACTATCTGCATGCCAAATTTCAGCACAATCCGAAACAATACTGATTTTCAGACTTTTTTACCCCATTTCACCCTTTAGGGGTGGAATAAAAAAATAACCTGAAACACGTATTTGCTTATTTTTGTACTGAAGCACTTGTGTGAAGTTTCGGATAGAAAAGACTATCTAATCTTGTTTCTCCATACAAACTTTGAACCCCCATTTCATCCCCTTAAAGGGTGAATTTTGAAAAATCCTTTCTTAGTACACCCCTCCGTACTAAGACAAATATACTTTTCAAATTTCAAGTCTCTACGACTAGCGGTTTAGGCTGTGCGTTGTCTGTCAGTGAGTCAGTCAGTATGTCAGGACATAGATTCTTATAGTATTAGAAGATAGCAGGTACTTGTTTTTACATTTTGGACAGTATGTTGTGTTGTCGTAAATCAATTGATAGTAAATCTAAAAATTGATACATTAAGCTACAAAAGATACACATTCAAAGCTTCCGAATCCATAATTCGCTTGCTACTTACATCAGTAATGCTCCATAAAATATGGTAACACAAAGAGCGTAACGACCTCCCAAAGGAACTGGGGACAGGAAGACCCCGGTAGGGGACACTGGGGCACTATAGACAATGGGACGAAATTACACCCGGCCAATTGAGTCGATGTAAACTTGATCCCCTCATTGTGTCCACAGCACAGAATAAATAATAGTATAGTTGATACGTAGGAGACTTGAGCGTAGTTGATACTTGGGAATATATTTTTTAACAATGGTAAATTTAAAAAAAATGTTTTATTGGATAAATTTTTTAACTAAAGAATAATATGAAATATACCTAAGTACCTAATCGTTTTTTTTATTATTTTTATTATAAATAGATGTACCTTTAGTTGTTTTTAAGACAACATAGGTCACCGTCAAGGATAGAGTTTGTAGAAAAAAAAATGATTTATCGGCTTGTGATCTAGAAAGTTATACTATTATATTTTATTCTGTGATCTTGGTAATAAAATACAGTGAGGTTACATAAGAAAAGAAAATAAACTGGCCAAGTGCAAGTCGTTCTCGCACTAGTAGGGTTTCGTACCACTCTACAGTATTTTATAAGATCGAGCAAAAAATACCACTATCATTTATCGCCGGCAAAAAATAATAATTAATAAACATTTTATTTCTTATAACGCCATCTAACGTCTAACAAAGGTGTTAGGGATCGACATTTCAATATAACGCCATCTATGGGACGTTTACCTAACTAAGCGTTCATAGATGGCGTGAAATGCCGAAAAAAACACGTTTCTTGTATGGGGACCTCTATTATTTTTAACTTCATTCAGTTTTTAGTATTTGTTGTTATAGAGGCAACAGAAATACATCATCTGTGAAAATTTCAACTGTCTAAGTATTACGGTTCATGAGATACAGTCTGGTGACAGACGGACAGACAGACAGACAGACAGACAGACGGACAGCGGAGTTTTAGTTATAGGGTCCCGTTTTACCCTTTGGGTACGTAACCCTAACAAATTGCTAGGACCGCTTTATAAGTCTACAACCACACAGTACAGTTGCGCAATTGCATGTAATTTAAGAAGTCATCGATGCTGTAGTAGAGTCAGTGCAAAAAGAGAACCGTGGTGGCTTTACGATGAACTAATATTCAAAGGTAAGGTAACTTATCATCTCCATCGCCCTATTTTAGTCCACTGCTGGACATAGGCCTCTCCAATTGCACGCCACTGAACAGGATTTTCGGCTACTCTCATCCAGCTCTTTCCAGCTGCCTTATGAAGATCACCTACCTAGTACCACCCAATAATGATAAGAGTAGGTACCTACCAAAGTCTCAATATTTTTTAGTCTTATTGGCTATTACAGCGCAATGTTGTCAACGCTTCCAAAACAGTAAATTAGAACCATCAAAAAGCGCGCGCATCAATTCTCAATTCTACGACGGTTTTCTTTTTTTACAGACTCTATCTATATATTTTTATTAAGCATGTTTTTTTTGCTGTATGCAGTGTAGATAGAAATAAATACATAATAACAAAATAAATCAATGTTAATGTCAATGTTTGCTAGATATACCGTGATACACTGACAGGTATATAACGTCATAGTAGATCCCTTTAGTTTAGCATCACTGAGTAAGTTCGTTAACTTTTTTAAACAGTGAACCGATAGTAACTTAATCATTATTTCATTACATGTTAGTTGACGATAAAGTATAAATTATAATATCGTGCTAAACTGGTGGAACAAATGGCAGTAAGGTCTGAGGCAAGACTGAACCTGGACAATAGATACTTGTCTAATCGACATAGCTTAACTCTCGAACCCGTCTGCCAAACTGCCTGATAATGCTAATATTAAGTTAATAACAGGAAAATGGCAAACGGATTGCGATTTATTATTGTTTTATGGTAGTGGTTTTGACCACTTGTGGTCATCAATTAAGTAGAACTTAAGGATCACGTTAAGGTAATAATATCAAAGTCTACGGACGAGGTAAAGAAATAATGCCTCACTCGATGATGATAATTACCTCTCCGCCATTCATCTTTCGTTCTTGCCCTTTAAATAATGTTAAAATATAAGTTTTTAAGTTTTCATGGTCACTGACACAATTACTAGTATTGTCTACGGGATATTTACCATGTTTTTTTTCTTATTTAACATGGTAAATATTCCGTAAACAATAAAAATAATAAAAATGGTAAAAGCTTTATTTTTTTATTATGTTCAAATATCAAAACATCTCAATCGCTCTAAATAGGTGCAATACTCGTCAATTTGTTCGCGTCGACGCGCTCCTATTTAGCACACTTTGTTCCGTGAGACTCTGATTACTAATGATGCTTTTGTATCTATATTTATCTCAGTGAATTATTTAATCTTATCAGTTATTCGAATTCTAAAATGGGTTGATTTTATTAACGGCGTTACTAAAAATATAGATACAAATAAATTTATGAAATGCCAGTTGTATCAAAATTAAGACGACATCAACAGTAATGCAGGATGACTAGGATGCCATTTTTTGGAATTCAAATAGAAAACATTATTAATGTAGTTTTACTTATAATTTATTTTAAACGGACGTACCTATTCCTGAAGATTGTAAATGCTGCTTGTATTATTATTTATTCCGTGCTAACGCATAACGATGGATTTAACACAAGTAAGTAAAATGTCATAATTTGGTTGTATGATTGACACTATGCGACATGATAATATTGTATATGTTGACAATATTTATTGACAGTGCTAACGACTGTGAAACCTCATAGTATTGTTTGTGAATAAAAGTTTGATTATTGAACGTTTTCTGAAAAGCACATTAATCGTCACATTACATGTCACATTAAGCAATCAATTTCGTATTACGAAATTCAACCGTATTACGACCGGGTTCCGCTGTCGAGATAGCTTACAGAATAGCCTAGCAGAAAACAACTGAAAAGTACTGAGATCGCGCCTGCAGATCGCAGGACACCGCGGTGTGGCCGTACCTTAACAGAGCTCTCATATTCATACCTTGAAGCTGCTAACGATTTAATTATAGCGTAGTGTATATTAACAATTTCTTATCAGTGAATAACCAGAAGTAGGAAAAGTAACAGTTTACTATCTCATATCCAGATTACTATCATTACACTATCAAACTATACACGGCTATTTAGAAGGATATATAGACTACATATGTGTGTAATTTCACCACTTGCTATTAAGTGCACTTGCTCGGTACACTTAAGTTGATTATTCAACTAACATAACATATATAAATATTAAAAATTATCTTTCATAATTTTTTGGGTTCCGTAACCCAAAAGGAAAAAGTTAACACATATAGGATCACTTTTTTGTCCGTCTGTCTGTTTGTCTGTCTGTCTGTCTGTCCGTCAGTCAAGACCAATTTTTCTCAGGAAAGCGTAGTGATGTCAAGTTTTAATAAACTTATCTATACTAATATTATAAAGAGAGAACATTTGTATTTTTGTATGTTTGTAATGATTTGGCTCAAAAACTACTGGACCGATTTAAAAAATTCTTTCACTAATATTTAGAATGGACTTTCGAAATGAAAATAGGCCCGTTAAAATCAAAGGTCCTTTTTGGAGACCTACTTCGCAACCTAAGTCGACAAAAAAACGGTCGAAAAAACACGTTTCTTACGAACGCTGCTCAATTGAAAACAGATGGAAGAATATTTTCTATAGAAGAGTTGTACAACTTAATAAGACCTACAAAAAAGTCCGCGACACCATATGTCTATCTCTTAAGGTTGACTCACAGTAACCAGTTTAATCTATAATTTTTTGTTAAAAAATATTACACAACTTCCAGGGCTATTTTAAAGTATATAGTATTCTTATCCAAATAATTCCGTTAATTAGCTTGGCCACATATTATAGATTAAAATTGTCCTTTACAGTATATAATACTAATGAAAACTCTAGAAGATATCACGGATTTCACATACACGCATCGCAAAATTAATAAAATATTTGCAGTCAAACCACAGAATAGGTCATAGTTACTACGAAAATATTATTATAAGCTTAGCTTTTCTCTAGATCCCTTCCGATCGCAATCAATTTGAAGTCAATATAGTATAATAATATGATCTATTGTATAAAATAATAATGATCTATATATATAATATAATATTTTAAACCACCCCGACTGATCTATGTATAATCTTTTCATTAAAAGCATTCCAATGACTCTAAACACGACATTTAAAATCTGAGCTGTAAGTTGGTGAGGATTTGAGTATTCTGTAGAGTCCAGGAGATGTCCCAGCATCAGGTCAATGCTTCCATGTTTTTACAATATCGTTGAAGAAGAAGATTTTCGAATTGATCAGACCTATTAAAGTTGATTAAAGCTCATAGTTTTATAACGATTGAACGAATTTTCATGAATCAAACATAAATCAAAGCTAAGAAAACTCTCGATGAAGACATCTATAAAAAAAAAACTATCAATAATAAAATCAAAATCGGTTCATCCGGTTGGGTGCTAAGATGCTACAGACTGACACACAGATACACACGTTAAACGTATAATACCCCTTCTTTGATCCCATGATTTGATTGATTTTGATTCAATGATCCCACTACCTCTGTACGAAAACCCATGATTCATGAATGCACATAAAACTTTCATTGGTAGATATATAGCTAGGATTAGAACCAACGACCGTCGGGTCAGAATCAGGGTAACTATAATCCTTTACGCCAAAGGGCCGTCCAATATCACTACGTAAGTATTATAAAACAAAGTCCATCACTGCGTCTGTCTGTCTGTTCGCAATAATCTCAATAGCTACTAAACGGATTATCATGCGGTTTTCAACAATAGCCAGAGTGTTTATGAGGAAGGTTTAAGTGCATAATTCGTTAAGGTTTTGTGTAAATTGGTTGAAATATGACGACGATTGTTAAATATGTTAATATTTTATATTTGATGCAACAAACTGATTCAAATATGTTCTACCCGTGCGAAGCCGGGTCGGGCTGCTAGTATCAAATACTTGGGTGTCTACGGTCTCTATTGGCTGTGAAAAAAAAAATCAAAAAAAATCAAACTAATATCACTATAATATCAAGTCGCATATTTTCGCATATTTTTTCACAAGGGAATCAAAACCTATAGGGCACTTCCCGTTGACCTAGAATCATGAAATTTGGTAAGAAGCAAGGTCTTGAAGCACTTTTAAAGGAATCCTTAATACAAAAAATATTTAATACAAAAAAATTCTATTACAAACTTATTATTTGCGGTTAGTGCAGTACATTTTCAATGGATCGAACTGCAAAGTTTAGTTTGTCTTTTAACCTTATTTGAAAAGTTGGTACGGAAGCCTCGGTGGGCGAGTCCAACTCGACCTGGCCGGCTTTATTTATGGTAGCAAGGCAGATGGAACATCAATATAATGTTCCTAACACCTGCGGATGAACGCCCGTGAATGGACGTAGAAAAATCCATTAGTACACGGCCAACGGGCTGTCCAAGTCGGATAGTAAATTAATAGAATTAGGAGGGCATTCAAAACCTAACATCTAGATATTTCAGGGTAACAAAAACAACGCAGTGACATCTAGTGCTCGAAAGCTTTGCGTGTCACAGAATGGCGTAATTAATCAATCTGACTGGTGGGTCAACTGGTTGGCGACCACGACTACGACACCGAAGGTCGTGGGTTCGATTCATATACAGGACAATTTTTTGTTATACATATAAAAATGTCTTACTTTTACTTTTTTTATAATTTAATTTAGCATTCAGTAAAATCGTAACTACGCTTTTCTAAACTTATGTAGCACTTATATTATCAACTAAAAGACGATTAAAAAAGTCATGAAGTAATTAGCTAATTATTAATAAGTTATTTATTTTATTGAATTAACCGCCAACACTTGTGAATTCACCATTACAATAAGTATCGCGTAAGTTAATCCTGTTTTCTATTTAAATGATACTTTCGAATCGCCACATTTGTCCAATCTTACTGTGTCACTTAGTTTCCAATTGTGACTTGTATCGAATGTGGATGGAAGTGTAATTAGATAATACGAGAATGATCGTCTCAAATACCTAAAATAAACTGGCCAAGCGCAAGTCGGACTCGCACTCGTAGGGTTCCCTAACACAGTTAAGTAGTCCATAACTATGATTTTTCGCAACTACAAAATAAACTTTGTTTTTCATAGTGTTTGTATAAAAAAACAAAGTTATCTTTGCGGACGCTATATCTCAAACTGCTGACTGTATCTCGTTCAAACCAATTTTCGTTGTTAGTTTTGATTGAGATCTACAGCATATATTTTTTTCAGATTTTGGGGCGGGGGACACAAATGATTGACTTTGAGATAAAATGATTTTAGGAACTTCAATGTCATTTTTAAAGACCTATCCATAGACACCCCACACGTATAGGTTCGAAGATTTTTTTTTTTGTTTCAATTCCATGTATTGGATGCCCCCCCCCCCCCTTAAACTTTTATATTTTTTATTTTTGTATAAAAATCGGAAAGCAATTCACAGAATACATCTACCTACTAAGTTTCAATACTGTAGTACTAACAGTTTCGGAATAAAATGGCTGTGACATACGGACGGACAGACAGACAGACAGAGATGACGAATCTATAAGGGTTCCGTTTTATGCCATTCGGCTACGGAACCCTAAAAATGACTTTAAATGCTGTGATAGTCAATTTCAGTATGAAGTTAGAGGAGTTTATCTCCATTCACTGGAGATGCTCATCAGACTTTTCCGAAATTTAAATGGGAACCTTTCGGAATAAACTTCATTCGGACAAAAAAAAATTTTGCACATATATATTATAGGCTTGCATTTGAGCACTATCTCGCCTGGTGGTAAGCAAATGATATGGTCAAAAATGGTGAATACGCTAGGCCTAGAAAACTATGAAGGAGATACCTCCTTGGGTATACACCCAAGACATACTTCAAAAAACATCTGAATTAAAAACATCCATTTTCGAAGTCCGTCAAAATCTCATGGATTTTGAGTCTGAGGTTGTGTTTTAGATTCAAATTTTACCACTCACTTTATATTGCGTTTACCTTCACTAGATGGCGTTAGCATGCAAATTGGCCCGCGGTAGCGTTTCATTTTGATATTCTTATAAGTTAAGTATCCAATTTTATTCTATGTTGACTGGTAATGTCTACTTGATGACAAAATGTGCTGACAAAACTGTTTGTAAACCTTATTATTTTATACAACAATTCTTCGGAGGGTTTATTTGCACATTTTGTACGGACGGAATAAAAACTTATTCCTTGATTTCCGTGGTATTTTATTTTGGAATCGTACAAGGTATATTAGTAGATGTCGCGTATAGCAGCAGGCCATGTGAATCAAGAAAAAATATTTTTGCAAACAAAACTGACATAAATGATAATATTATGGCTCTTATCTGTTACTGAATGTATAATAGGTATGTAATAGGTACTTTGTAGAGAGGAGTAAGTGTGCATAAGCGCGACATGGAGATTGATTTTCATAAATTAACCTATTTATAGCTTTATGAGAGCAATAAAATATACTACACATTTTTTATCATAAGCATGTACTAAAATTACCATGGTACTACATATAAAAATAGTACTGTTGAAATCGTGATAAAACGCTCTAAAGGGCGACTAACACTGCAAATCCAATAAAGGTCTTAATGACATAATAAAGAGATTCCAACTGAACTCAAAACACCAATCAGAACAAAACCAATATCATTGTAACTACAAAGTAGAACTTTGGAAGAAGGGATGGGATAGTTTCGTAGTGTTTATATATTATAATATAAAGTCGTCTCGTCTCGCCTTCTCCATTTAAAAAGTTTTATGTCTCAAGTTAAACATGCTCAGTGCCGTAACGTGCAAATTTCTGTCCATCCTGAATGTTAATCCATAATCTTTAATATTTTTTATTAATATTATTTTTATGATATTAGGTTACAGGACAAACACGACGCTCGCCTGATGGTAAGCGATGACGTCTACCTATTACAGATACAGTCCACTGCACCTGTTACCTTGAGACATAAAGCTGTTAAGTCTGAATTTCACTGGACTTTATGTTTAAATAGGTCATATGCTTAGTCATCACATCATCACTTACTATTTGGCGAGCGTCGTGCTTGTAGGTTATGTTGCCTTTTATCATAATTGTCCGCAGAAGTGTTAACTTAAAACTTTAGATCGTTTTTTTTACTTTTAAAAAATGTACTGAATTTAATTATATATTATCTGCGACACAAATACAATGGTTCACCTAGAAATCTGTTTAAGGTACGGCCACACCGCAGCATCCTGCGTGCGCGATCTAGGTGATGATCAGACAGCTCAGTAGTATTTGTACATTTTGTACCGACTGGTTCACACCAAACGCGATCTACGGCGATAGAAAACGGTTGCAAATCGGATCGCGAACGCGCACGCGGTCGCAGGAAGCCGCGGTGTGGTCGTACCTTTACCACTCTAGTAAGATAACTTCTAAGCTACAATAAAATACTCATTGCACGATAATAATATAACAAAATATTATAATATTCTTTTTATTTCTTCACAAAAATTGATAATATCAATTTTGCCAATATTTTAAAATAAAAGCTTTGTTTCTGTTGAGATTTGTCACATTTGCATGTCGGTGACGCAAACCCATTACTTTTGTCCCTTGTTACCAAAATAGTTCATCGCGGCTGAAGAATTTTTCACTTCAAAATTATACCTTAGACCTATTTTAGACCTATTAGACTAATAGATCATATTACCGGCAGTGGTCAATTAGTGCTTATCCACCCAAAATAAAATAAAAACTATGTGACTAAAACTTATTCTGTGACCAAAGTGACAAAACCTTCACGAAAACCAAAACATTACCATTTAAAATCCGATACACACACCACTAAACCTAACCTGTCTCAAGAAGGCCTAGATCACCATACATCTAGCTAATGAACAACACCTCCATCTCGCTACCTGCGAGCTCCAAGATAAATCCTGCCGATTGACAATCACCGTGAAACAAGGCTTTAACAGCGTTAACACAATTGCTGGTACTAATTTACCTCGCGGTGCCTTATACAGTGAGCTGAGTGCAAGAATCCGTACTTGATAGGCGTTTGTATGAGTGTAAGTTAAGTGTACGCTTTGACGAACGGGCGTCGACGCCAAATAGGGCTGCGGTGTGGTGAAAAATTTGCTCTTCAACCCCCTTAATTGGGTGTGGCGTTGTTTTAGGCTGTAATATACGGATGGGAGTTTTAGTGAGCTATGATAGACATTTTTTAAAGCTCGGCGTTTTGACTGAAGTTAGAGGAGTTCGTACAAATAAGAGAACTGTAGAGTATACTATTTTAATACTTTTTTCACTTTACTTCTCATATCCTCAGGTGAATAGATACTAGCGTAGAACCTAGATAATATCCTTGATCTAGTTCTAATATTCGTGTTCACATAAATGTGTAACTAGTCAATGAAAAGTACTCTTGCTGTTATATGTTATTCCAAATATTCATCACATTTAACACTAACTTTGTCAATTATGGAAAAGATTTGTAAAATTCTCTGTGCAGCTATTGTAGCTTGTGTACTACGGAGGGATCTGTGAACTGATTCTGTCGTGTGTTCTCTTCAAAACAGCATTTTATGTGACACTAAATTTGATAGTATTAATTAAAGCCAAATCCTTACGTAGTATATGTAGATGAGATAAAAAATAGGGATGAACATTTTCTAAATACATTAACAACATAATTACTCATCAATATACGATTTGTTACCTCTTCTTGCTGCACTAAAACATAATATTCGATATTTCTGACCGTGTCTGATTTCAACCGTTGCGCAAAGTATGTTCGCCCAACTTGTTCTGCAAAAACCTCGCAGATTTTTTCCTTCGTGTAACCCACTCACCAACATAGGGTTGTCAGTGATTTGTTGTTCCGACGTTTCTTTTAACTTTGCTCCTGATTGGGATGTATGAGGTGTTTGTGCGTGCATGTTTTTATTCTTTTTGTCACTAATGAGCGTTCATTTAGGGCTGCCGAAGACGTTTTATTGAAATGCAGGATCGTGAATAATAATGATCATCATAATTTTAATTTAATACTGAAGCTTTATTTTTCATGATATTCAAGGGTTTTTTTAAGCATCAAAGACGACCAGACAAGCTAAAGACTAACCTGATCGTAAGTAATTTTGTCTACCTATAACAGATTCAGCGGCACGAAAATCTCTAGCGCGGCATAATTTTTTTAAGATATGTAGATGTTGACGGTACAGTTAAATAATTATATTTTCTAGTATAACTCATTATATGATATTGCCTAGTATCAGTCCTCTCATATCTAGGGCTTAAGAACGAGCCGGAGACTTAACGTAGGATTAAAGCAGAGACCTAATAGCCCTGGGGTATCAGGTCGCTGGATTAAAGTGATGAGGTAGAGACAGTTGTCGTCGGCGTTTTAATGGCAAGGCTTAAGATATCTAATAAGATCGTAGTCTTTTCTATAGAGGTAAGATCACATAAGTATACCATTGGCGTAGGTTCTCATTTAATAAAAAAAATATTCTTTAATATTCTATAAAAATATTCTGTAATAAGACTACAAGATAACGAGAAAATAACGCTCGACTGACTTAGACCCAGGTCATTTACGTGTAAGAGCTTTGGGTTGGCAAAAAAAAGCGCGTCATTTCATTGCTCCCTGAGACTTCTTTCTACTCCTAGATTGAGTCTCACGCAAACTGTAGTTTTAGTGGTCACTTTGCTTTGAAAACTAAAAAATATATTTTTCTATTTTACGGTAGACTAAAATTAATACATATTAATAAAAGTTCAAAGATTTTTACATTGTAGGTATAAAACAAAGATTAATAATAAATGTTTACTTTCTTATTACCCACGACGTAACAGTATTATTATCTTTTTTATGACGGAACAGAGACTGTGTATGCGTTTGGAGGGAGAGGATGTTTGTTTGTTTATGTGTGCAAAACCATGTTGCCATTTTTCTCCAAAATCTACTAGTCCGATTTTGATGCAGTTTTCAGTTATGCGTTTGGGTGTAACTGGTGCATGATTTTAGATAGGTTTTACGGTGACAACTCACCAGGGGGCGCTGCAATAATCATCTTTTGGTGCAAATCGATGTTGCCATTTTTCTTTAAAACAACTAGTCCGATTTGATGCAGTTTTCAGTTATGGGTTTGTGTTTGATTGGTGCATGTTCTTAAATAGGAGTTACGGTGTAAACTTGCCAGGGGGCGCTGCAGTAAACATTTATTTGTGCAATCCCATGTTGCCATTTTTCTCCAAAACTAGTTCGATTATGTCTTTAAACGGCTCGTAATTAATCAGTGGTGATTGTTAGATAGATGTTATGCGTTAATTTTCTAAAGGACATTGTTGTGGGTGTTTATTAAAAATTTTAATTTTGTTACTTGTGTTGTTCTGCGTACCTAAACCGGGCGTAAGTAAATATTTTCAGATTATATACAATCCATCGTAAAACAACATATTTGTAACCAAGGTAGATTCTAAATTCGTGAAATAATAGACATGGCATATGTAAATGTCCGTTCGGATCTCCATACATCGATCTCCGACGTTGCCCGATACTAGGAAAGGAGCACGACGTTGTTGGTTTCCATTAAACTTACGTAAAGTACTAGGTGCTTAAAAGAGAAATTGGCTACTCATAAAATAATTTAAGACTGTTTTAAAAATAAAATAAAAAAGTTACATCAAATGCCGCGCTAGAAAAAAAATTAAAATCTGTTCAGATTGACAAAGAAACCGGTGAATATGTTTAAAAAAAAACATACGCAGACGATCTAAAAACCTCCTCCTTTTCGAAGTCGTTTAAAAAAGAAAGAAAACGATAAACCATGTGTCTCATGAATGATATTCCAAGCGAGCGGCATTGCAAATTTAGCATTTGCAATTAGATTTTTTGTTTGTGCCAATGTCTGCCATTTTGCTTCTCAAACCGAACATTATTTCTATTTAAACTGGTTAATAATGAACAAAGCGGTAGTACCGTTTCAGGCATACTACCACTTCCATTTCAAATCTATCGTAAAATGTACTCGTATATGTGCGCATTTCAGTAGCCCTCCAGTGAAGGAAAAAATCATAAAGGAGCCGGCTTATTAAGCTGACTGGATACAAATGTTCAGCACGCTTGTATCAATCTACTAAATGCCTTTGTCTAGTGTCCACCAGACCACCTACCACCCTCGAGTTAAAAAATCTGCCAAACATCTATGTGTTCTAACAGTTGTCCTTACTCAATCTTTTGCACCTAATTTTTGTTAAAGGTGCTCACCTAGAGCATTCGCCTGTAATGTAACATTTCAGATTTGATTTTGAGCATTACTTTGCAATACTCCTCTTTCCTGACTGACGAGCTCGGTAACTTGTACTATTCATTATTCAGTGGCTCGGTTCTCTTTCCCATCAATATTATGCTCGAATCTGTAACATTACAGGTTGCAAACTGTAATGCTCGTTTTACCTCCCTCGTTGATGCAATGCTCACCTCTGTAATGTTACATTACAGGCAAATGCTCCAGTTGAGGGATTATCTTTACAAGACGTCAATAAAGAGTAGGTAATTTGTATTGTATTGTATTAAACCGTCCGATCAACGGTTGAAACAGTACTCTAAGATTGTTTTACAGTGAGTACAATGGATAAGAACACCGCATACGACTCGTATGTGGGAATGTCTCTAGCATCGTCTTCTCAACAAGTTTTGAATAAGGCACGCCGGTGGTCAGATCTAGTCTAGTTTTTGTTATCCACTCGATTTGGTATGTCTTTGTGCCTCTCTCTTATTTCCTAGATTGTGCAGCGAGTGGTTCACATGATGTAGTCTCTAATGCAGTGTACACACCGGGTCGAACTAAAAAACGAACGCTTTATTAAGCGTTCGTTTTTTAGTTCTCTCCCCTCTCTTCCGATTGAGGGAGATTGAGTTATACGCCTGTATAGATGCGTTTTCTTCCATTCGCCATTCGTTCGCCTTCGTTCGTTTGCGGTGGACCCGGCATAAGAACTGGATTGGTACCTAACTGTCTTTTATTATCGTCATTATTAGCCTATTAAAGTCTACAGGATAAAAGCCTCTGCAGTTGAGCGCTACTGAGCACGACACTTAGTTACGCTGCCAACCTGGACAAAGTATAGTTTCTGCTGGCGTTCACACCAAACGCAACTTCATAATTTGAGACAGTAACATTTGTTGTGGAAAAAGAAATAGATTTTTGTCTGAGTGATCAGGAGTTTTTTTTTTTATAGATGACTCGCAAGGTGCCTTTTACATTACTAGTATTCTTGTTAACCCCTCCAACTAAGCTAAATATGCTTGTGTCTGGAGTGCGTTCACGTCAATAGTGCAATGGGTGGGGTGGGGATCGAACTCACGACCTCTTGATCGCCAGTCCGACACCTTATACATTGGGCTATTGCCGCCGCAGAGGTTAGAGAGATTTTATACCTATATCAGCTCTCTTGCTCTCTCTAGCAAAGTACCTTACCTTTAATTAAAAATGTATCAGACCTCGCTAATGGGATTGTCATTTGTCAGACAACTTGCGAAGATACATATTTACACGACTATGAGTGCGTACCGACTATAAAGTAACCAAGTTAAAGTTTTATTTTTTATGATATTATGCTACGATCGAGTAGGTGGAAAGAGCTTTCGTTTGCTGTTTTCCTGCAAAACTATGACATAGAATCTGTCAAAGAGGCATTTAAAGAATCTTGACAGGTCGGCTGTCGGCCAGCACATGAGTGACGCCGCTAGTGTTGCAGGTGTCAATAGGCGACGGTGACCTTTTTACCATCAGGTTGGCCGTCTGTTTTTATGCTATCTATTGCAAAAAAATATAAGTAGCAGATACAGGTAAATACATATGATAAAGTGAGATAAAAGCATATTTTAAAAACATTTTAATATCGTTACACGTGGCATACCTAATTTATCTATGAACATTGGATCAAATACACAAAACACCTAACCAGAGTTGTACTAGTATTTATTCTGTGACCAGAGTAAGAATTTTATCTTCATATGCCCATCTTAATTTTAAATTCATTTCATTTTCAACACATCGTTTTATCATTAAATTCTAAATTAAGGATATAAAAGTGTGTTCCAAACTAACACACCTTTTATAGTATAGAACCACATATTTCAATAATCCGAAGGTGAATCTAAAACTAAGACTTCTTAATTATGTTATCAGAGAAAAAAAATGTGTTTCCTATGCGCATATTGTCGGCTACGTTTCAACAGAAGCCATTAAAAACATATACGATAGGCATCTATATATCTTAAAGTCTATCGTATGTAGACGTAATGTATGTAATTAATTTTGTCTTAAGTTACACAAAATATTTGAGGCATTCGCAACTTTGGTCAAATGGGCAGACAATGATATTTATACAGAGATGCTAATACCGTAAATATATATTTTTTAAATATATGTAGTTAGGTTAGTATTTAACAATAACATAGCTTAAAACAAATCAATGTCTTAATACAATCATCATCATCATCATCAGCCTATCTCTGTCTGCTGCTGGACATAGGTCTCACCTATGGCACACAACTGAGCTCGATCTTTAGTTCTTTGTTTCCAGCCGCTGCCAAGCCTTGCAAGCTGTGGATGAGTTTGTGTGCCCGACGGTGCTGGCAGTGCTAAGGCAGATAGCAATGATGATTAAAGTAATAGTGATACTGTTTATACTTATCGTTGTGGCTGCCGCGGCTGGTATTCTTCATCTGTGTCTTGGTCGTATAACTTGGCTGTGGCTTTTATCTCATCCAAGACCGGGCACTGTGAGATCCCATGAGTCACGGTCTCATTTTCAAGCATGTAGCCTTGACACAGAGGACTATCTGTGGCGCCAATTATGTGGAGGTGATAATTTAGATAACGATGTTCCGTGATGAGGTCTACTATGTAGTATACGAATGTAACGGCTTTTTAATATTAGCAGTCTGTTTGCAACCTTGCCGTCAAAATTCGGAAAAGCTGCTTCTGTATGTTTACAGCTTGTCATCTCACTGTCCTACAAATGTTGCTGTTCGTTTTCGATATGACAATGTAATAGGTCTCCGACTTCCATTGCTAGCGGTCTACAAAGGTTCATCACGTCGTCGCTTACCTGTTGTGTCGTTCTTTCTGTAGTGAGTATGTCAGCAATGGATAGGGTGTCGGACTGGCGATCGAGAGGTCGTGAGTTCGATCCCCACCCCACCCATTGCACTATTGACGTGAACCTACTCCAGACACAAGCATATTTAGCTTAGTTGGAGGGGTTAACAAGAATACTATTAATGTGCAACCCACATTGCGAGTAATCTTTGCAAAAAAAAAATAAAAAAAAAAAAAAAAAATATATATTGCCAGCACACGATGCATGGCTTTTCATCCATCTTACCTTAACGTTATACTCAGTTGCCAGTGTTTGCAGAGTATCGTGGTATTTCGCCAGTACTTTTGATCTTGTTATAGGTCTCCTAAGTACGTATATAGTGGCTGCACTATCAGTGACAAAATCGATACTGACTTTATCTTGATCAAGAATGGAATTCCTTGCCGGTGTCTGTGTTTCCCGATAGCTACAACCCGGGGGTCTTCAAATCGCGAGTGAAAAGGTATTTACTAGGTAAGCGTGCTACATCGTTGACCGCATTGTCACTTAATATCAGGTGAGATAGTGTTCAAACGCTTGCCTATACAGCATTAATAATTAATTATAAATCATCTTCGAATAAAGATTGATTTATGGACACTGCTTGCGCAGACAGTAACAGTCCGATTGTTTCGGCTTGTAAGACGGTCATAGTCTTGGTTAGCGCTATCGATGCCGGGAGTCAAAGTTCTTGCAAGTAGTACCCGCAACATGCTCCTGTTTCATTTTTTGCAGCGGCAGCGTATACTTTGTCAGATGGCGGTGCCACTTTAGACCATTTATACTCAGTTATTAGTTCGTACTTTTTACCATCTAGATGAGTACTGTCTATCCTGTCCATGCCTTTAATGGCTTCCGAAATGATCATTGTCGCTTTTTACAGTATTTTGCAGTAGTTTGTGATCGGAGGATATGTTCAAGACGCTGAATTGGAAAGGATGGGGCATACATATAAACGGAGAGCACCTCTCACACTTGATGTTTGCCGACGATATCGTCATCGTGGCTGGAACCGCGCAGGACTTGTAAATACATGCTGACCACTCTTGCTGATTCTTCTGCGCGCATCGATCTCCGTATGAACTTGGATAAAACCAAGATCATATTCAACGAACTTGTTATTCCGGACACGATTGCTTGAAATAGAGTTCTCAAAGTTGTTCACGAATACGTCTATCTACCTAAGCCAAATCTTGCAATTCAGTAGAAGCAACTTCGAGAAGGAAGCTTGCAGAATAATACAGCTGGTATGGGCAGCATTTGGAAAACTTCATCAAGGCTTTTCATCGCCCATACCACAAAGCCTAAAGACGAAAGTCTTTAACGAGTGCGTTCACCTGTTATTACTTACGGAGCCGAGACGTGAACTCTGATAGTGCAACTGTTTCACCAATTCCACGTCGCTCAGCGAGCTATGGAGGAGGCTATGCTCGGAGTCTCGTTGAAGGATCGAAATCAAAATGAAGTTAATTGTAATTAGAGAACCCAAGTTATCAACGTAGCTCAATGGATTATCAAGCTAATGTAGCAGTGGGCTGGTCACATATATCGTAAAACGAATAACCGTTGGGGTCTACCTTACCAGTAATTGGTTCTAGACTGGAGACCACGTCTCGCCAAATGTAGTGTAGGGCGCCCTCCAGCTACATGGAGCGATGATATATGCAAGCTGGCTGGCGGATGGAAACAAAGAGCTAAAGATCGAGCTCAGTGGCGTGCCATAGGTGAGACCTATGTCCAGCAGTAGACAGGGATAAGCTGATGATGATGATTGCTTTAAGATATCAATTTGTTTTAAGCTATGTTTTTGTTGAATACTTACCTGTTTTCGTGTGTGCACAATGCGCACTTGTATCTCGTAGTTAAATAAAACAGAAAATTAGAATATTTTTATCACTAGGTTCGATTTACTGCCTATTTTGCATAGTTTAGAGGTTATATTGATTTTTAACCGACTTCCAAAAAAGGAGGAGGTTTCTCAATTCGACCGTATATATATTTTTTTTTTTTTTTTTTTTTTTATGTTTGTTCGCGGATAACTTCGTCGTTTATGAACCGATTTCGATTATTCTTTTTTTGTTCGAAAGAAGAGATCCCAAGTGTGGTACCATGGTAATTTTATCGAGGTATGATAAGTGTCTCCAGAGATATTGAGATAAACATTTCAAAATTGGTACTGAAAATGAATAGCGCGGCATTGAAGTCGGTTGTTTTTTAGTTTTTAAACGATATTATAGTTTGATAATTTTATTAGTGTTTGTCAGTAAAAGTACAATATTACTTTTGTATAATGAAAAACATTTAAATTATACGATTTTGGAAATGTGTTCTGAATTTTCCTACACTAAAAAACACATTCTTCCTTTTACAATTGTCTTTTAATTCGATAATCCATTTGATAAAACAAATTGTGACGTCTTATAAAAAAAGGTTACAGTAGCCAAGCAGAAGAAAAATGTCGTAGAAGCCATTTACAACTTTTATTTTTGTAGTAAAAGCCATGCCATCTCTGGAACTAATGAATGTAGGTTATTTTGAGTTTCTATTTAGCAAACAACTTGAAAACCTAAGCTTAATGAGCTATAGTGGTTTATTACATATTAAATAAATTAAAAGATATACCAGAATATACCAGGCTTTTATTACGTTTCATCCCAGAGGGGTCGATATTTCTGTTGGCTTTCACGCCAAATTGCCAAAATGCAATTATACATTATGAAGTTGCGTTAGGAGGAATTCAGTGGGAATGCTAACAGAAATGTATTTTGTTTATGCTTGCTTTAAATTGCCAAGCATAAAGTATTTTAACTAAATGGCAAAAGTTGTGATCCTAGTAAGATCGTAAGTGAGAGCTTATCATCGAACGTAATAGTTTTCTTGTAGTTGATTTTAGTGCGCCATGAAAGACACGAAAAGAATAGTTTTAATAAATTTTATTATGACTTTTCAGGCTTATGTATCAGCAGCGCTACTTGCAATATGATAACGGTTACAACATCTCTATATGCGTCTCCCACATTCACATTGTTTTCGTTAGCCCATCGTCCGTAATGACAATTTTTTCATCAGATTTCATCTGACACCGGTGTTTATTTATCAAACCTTCCCCGTACACGTTTATTAACCGGGCAATTTAATAATGAAACGATTATTCAAAGTTTTATCGCGTCGGCATCGCGCCTCTGGCCATATTTACTGTTACGTAGGACTGAATAAGGCTTGTCAGAATTCTTTCTTTATCGCCTTGAAATTGGGTGAGGTTGATGCAGATTGTAGACAGGTATCAGAAATATGTTATAGTTAAAAATAACTAATAAAACACGCTTGAACTAAAAAGACACCTGTCTCCATCATCAGACCCTTGTTACTAAGCCCTATATATGGGACTGGTCAAAACGAATCAAATGAGTCCAGAGTCAGGGGTTTTTCTAGTAGCCTCTGAAGAGTTCCACAATCTACCTTCTGGCTCCATCATCAGAACTGCCCCAAAATACGAAATTATAGTATCGTCATCCAAGCTACATAGGTATACATACAAAAAATAATTTCGATTGTATAATAAGAAGTAGGTGAAAGATTTACTTCTGAGATTTGAGTTCATTGTTTGTTAGTTCGTTACAAGTAAAGCTAATAAAATCATGTTAAAATAGAGCTCAGCAGATTGTTTAACAACCTTTTTATTATATAGAGCATTAATACAACAACAAGCAAGACGCGCGCTATAAGCACTATCGCACACGATACGTAAAGGTAACGGAACATCACCGTAGCAGAAGCAGCACCGGCACGTCGCCGCGGCTACGCCTAGGCTTCTTTACTCATGTGGCCTAGGTGACGCCACGCTTACGGCAAGGCGTTATCTGGAGAAAAGGCAACAAAGGTATGTTCAATCTTAACCTTATAATGTCATAAGAATTATTTTTTATGAATAGCTTGGAAAATAGGTTTGCACAAGTCTCTCCTGTTTTAATGTAACCTCTTGGGTTGACTGAGGGACGTAAGCGCGTGGATGACTGGCCGCAAGCGCGACTACGACGTGACGGCCACGGCGAGTTGACCACGCACTGCTTTACATTTGTGAGCTTGTCACGAGACGAGTCGATTTCATAACGTTCAAGCCATAGGCGTCTGCTTATAATAGAAACTGTAGAGTATATTATGTATGTAGAGACTAACGCAAAACTCTTGCTTTTCAGAATTTGCGTGTCTTTGCACTGCATCCGTTACATGGCGACATCTACATGTTGTCAAATCGGATAATTTATGACATTTACAGAAATGTGTCCTTAAACATGGCTTGAAATATCTGTCGACTTTTCCTTGATATGAAAAAAAAAGTTTTCAAGATTGAATAACTGAGATAGTGGTAGCATAGCCTCGATCGGACTAGCAAAAATCTAGTTTTACAACTAGTAGGTATATGGCTCAGTTTGGGGGTCATTGAGACCCACGGGAGTGTCATCGTTAAACACCTGCGTCTGAAGCTTTAGTTCTGCATGGGATCACTGGGTGATTCTTAATGGGTTACCAACGGTGGTAGGTCTTGGCCGTAGTTGAACCATCCACCGAATATAATCGCCAATCAGATCACAGTTCTTGAATGGTAGGTATACCTATCTACCAGCGTTCATTAAAATAGAATGCTTTTCAGAATTAGATTCAAACTGTCACTAAACTTTCTCATACCTCAACCTTGATGAATAATGTTTAAGGTGTTTTTATTGCAAGTTCTTTTTCACGTACTAAGGTTTTACTCAACAACCTCTCTTCAACACATTCAAGTACAGCCACTTTTTAACCGACTTCACAAAAAAGGAGGAGGTTCTCAATTCGTCTGTATGTTTTTTTTTTTTTTTTGTGTGTATGTTACGCGATTTCTCCATCAATTGTGAACGGATTCAAATGATTCTTTTTTTAATTGGTAGGATACGTTTCCGAGGTGGTCCCATTTTAATTTTATCGAGATCTGATTAGTATCACCAGAGATATGGAGATAAATACCCCAAACATAGGAGATTGTACTAGTTTTAGTAGAAGAGTCCCAAGAAGATTATACACAATGGAGGTTGCTATTGCATATAAGGTATTCTTACGGTAACTGTGAGCGAGATAGAAATAAAGGTGGGGAAATTTTTTTTGTAATATCTTATAGGCAAGCGTTTGACCACTATCTCACCTGTTGCTAAGTGATGATGCGGTCGAAGATAGAGAAGTGGACTAGAATGGGAACTGGCTCTCAAGGATAGCTGCCGGAACACATTAGATGTTTGGCGACAGATTTTCTGACATGAGGGTGGTAGCTGGCCAGGCGGACACTAGATATGTTCTACCACCATGCGGGGGTTATTGGTTTCTTAACGATGTTTTCCTTCACCGGAGGGCCACTGTGAGAAGCGCACATATATTTTTCGATAGAAAAATTCATTGGTGCACGGCGGTTTGAACTCGGTACCACGGCATCAAAGCCGACTGTTCTCCCAATTACGCCACCGGGCCCTCAATAAATAATTATATATTAATAATTATAATAAATAATTATGTATAAATATAAATAATTTGTCTTCACAGGAATGTTCTACCGGGCAAAGTCTTGTTAGAGTGCAAACTTTTTTAAACATACCTAATATTTTTTGACATGACATGACATTTGGCGAAGATGGCGGCCATTTCAGTCCCGCGACACTGCATACATAATTAAATAACTCAGAATCATGAACGTACTTTGTACCAATCAACACAGCAAAAAAAAATTATAAGCATAAAACCACATATTATATAATAGTTACTACGTAAATAATACTTTCCGTTGTTAGGTTGGCTACACAGTGCTTACATAATTCGGGTATCCACAATATAGGGAAGTGCCTCTTATAACGTAGTAGAGTGATTCAGTACCCTGTTGGCCATATGGCGGCAATTAATGTTAATAATCGCAAATAATACTTTTTTATATTCATTTTGGAATACAACTAGTCCGTGTTATAAAAGTATTTGGAATTATTGTAATAAAATAGACAATTAATTATCGTGTGTCAGATGCTTTTATTGCACAGGGCCATTTTGGACATTGTCCTATGAGACCTTGATGACATCATTATTACTAGTGAATATTTTCACTTTAGCGCGGCATTTAAAGTCAATTTTTTTAGGGTTCCGAACCCAAAGGCTACCAAATGAACAATTTCTGAGACTTTGTTGTCTGTTCGTCCGTCCGTCCGTCCGTCCGTGTGTCTATATGTGCGCACTTTACAGATCTGTATCTTCTTAACCGTTATAGGTACACACTTGAAATTTTCAAAAAGTATATATCCGTCAGTGTATAACGGCCCAGACACGAAATTAATAGATGCATGTAATTTCATTAAAACTTTTTTTGCACTAAAAAGGGTAAAATAAGTTATTTTTCAAAAAAAATAAAACCGACTTCATAACCACAAAAAGGCACTCAAAAGCGAAAAATAATTTACTTAAAATTATTATAAGCGTTACCCACGTCTCTATTTGAAGTCGGTGCCAGCCAAGTCTATTGGATATTAGATAGATGCTATGTATGTAGTAGTAGTAAGTAGGTACATGTAGGTTAGTAAGTAGGTAGATACATGTACTCGTAGGTATTATCTATCTACTACCTATTAGACTTGGCTGGCACCGACTTCAAATAGAGACGTGGGTAACGCTTATAATAATTTTAAGTAAATTATTTTTCGCTTTTGAGTGCCTTTTTGTGGTTATGAAGTCGGTTTTATTTTTTTTGAAAAATAACTTATGAAATGGAACATGAAACCCATCAAACACAGCTAGCAGCACAAAACATAACGACACTTAACAAGAAACAGTACTAGCTATTATCCAAGACAGAAGCCAGCTATCTGGTACTTGTTCTAGACTAAATAATAAATAATACGAGTTACATAACAGGTTTCATTAAGGCGGTACTAAATCAGGCTACCTGAGATGCGCTGCCGCAATGCAACATTATGATGTACCGACAGCAGAAATGTCACTTGTTTTTAGTTGTTGTCACTTGTTTTTAGTCGCTGCCACAAAAATCGCCTGATGACAGAGTGCAGTTAATTTTCAAATAAAATTACTAAATGTAAGCACTCGAAATTGTTGGATGATGATGAATGAAATACGTGCGCTGACGAGCATAGCGAGAAGGGAAACCGCGGCAGCGGTCGCGCGTCGCCAGAACCTACGCCATGACGTATAACTGAAGGTATAAAAGACCTTTAAACGGCTGAATATCATTCAGGCCGCTTTGACGTCGGTTTTTAGGGTTCCGTAGCCGAATGGCAAAAAACGGAACCATTATAGATTCGTCATGTCTGTCTGTCTGTCTGTCCGTCCGTATGTCACAGCTATTTTATTCCGAAACTATTAAGACTACAGAATTGAAACTTGGTAGGTAGTATTCTGTGAACCGCTTTCTAATTTTTATACAAACATAATAAATATAAAAGTTTAAGGCATCCCATACATGGAACTGAAACAAAAAAAAATTCTTCAACCCTATACGTGTGTCTGTGGGTGTCTATGGATAGGAATTTAAAAATAACATTGAGGTTTGTAAAACCATTTTTTCTCAAAGTCAATCATTTGAAAGATAGGCGCGTCTAAAGTGGTAAAATGTGTGCCCCCCCCCCTCTAACTTTTAAAGTAAGACAGTGAAAAATCTAGATAAAAACATATTCTGTAGATCTCAATAAAAACTTTCAACGAAAATTGGTTTGAACGGGATACAGTCAGCAGTTTTTGAGATATAGCGACCTCAAATATAGCTTTGTTTTTCATACAAACACTATGAAAAACAAAGTTAATTTTTTAGTTGCGAAAAATCATAGTTATAGAATACTTTACAGTGTTACGGAACCCTTCGAGTGCGAGTCCGACTTGCACTTGGCCAGTTTATTTTTTTCGTTTTTATACGATCTTAAATCATAGCTAGCCAGTTCACTAAAGGGAATAGACATAGCTAAAGCAAAGGATTCCAACCAATTTCAAAAAGTGCTTTTTGTGGAAATCCGTATCGACACTACCTGGTCTATCAGATAAGATAACAGTCAAGTTGTCAAAAAAATGTAAAAAACGTGGTAGGTGCCTAGGAATATAATCCTTTAGTATTTTGATGGAACTTAAGACGACCAGAGACTATTTTTCAGATTTCTACGTATTATTCAAATATGTTAAAAGTAACAAACAAGTTAACGGTCTATTGTTACATTCAATACAAAATTTCATCGTACCTACCGACGGGATTTAAACCCGCACCTCGTGGTGCTGGAGGTGTCACTCATTCGTTGTCACTCATCTTTCTAAACGAAAATAATAGCGACTTGTATGTTATGCATTGTCCAGCATACATTAATTCAACCGTTAAATAGAAATGTTTTTTTGGTTTGAATGAAAGTGTCCAGTGAAATTACAGGGCATGTAAGACTTAACATATTTATGCCCAGAGTTAATAAACGCAGTATCTGTAATAAGTAGACGTCATCGCTTACTATCAGACGAGCGTCGTGGTTGTCCTGTTACCTTATAACATAAAAACAAAATACACATGAGACGTTTTCATAATTGCTATATTATTGTCGTCGTATTACTTACGTTTTGGTCAGGACTATACATTGGCAACAGGACTATATTTAATAATATTAAAATAAAAACAAAATTGTAACTATCCCAATTTTTGGTAACTATTATGGCACACACGCCTTGAATTACGGATGGAGCCACTGCACCCTCAAATAAATTACAGAATATTAACAAAACCTTCAAAACTTCAGCTCGAAGCTGCTAAAAACAGTTCAAACAACAATTTTGCGAAGTTAAGGATCAATAAGGGCCCTCTAACAGTGTTAGTAATAATGAGTTGTTGAGTACTTCGGTACCACAGAGAGAATATTTGAAGCAAAATAATTGTGGTAATAAAGGAAGTTTGCCGTTAAGAGCGGCAAATTATTTTCTCAAGTTCTTGAGCTAACTCGGTTCATAATTTGTTTGGTAATAGATTGTTGAATATCTCTTTTAAAAGCTGGTTAACAATTGTATTTTTAACCGACTTCAGAATACTTCACAAAAAGGAGGAGGTTCTCAATTCGACTGTTTTTTTTAAATGTTTGTTACCTCAGAACTCCAAATTTCAAAAGTTATTTTTTTCGTTCGAGGGATTATGCCTCGCGATTGGTCCCATTCAAATTTTATCGAGGTATGACAATCATATCCGGAGATATAGAGATAAAAATCTCAAACACATTACATACCTTGACGACATGATACTACTGGCTATTTTGACTATCGCGGCATGCGAAGTCGGTTTTTTCGTTTTTTATTAAATTATTTTTCTTAAATTATACTACTTGTTTCCATGAATATTTTGAATATTGTCTATAGGGTTAAACATTGTTAATATCACGCTATAGGATTGTTTACGGTTAGTAGGTACTAGGCCACGCGCAGTGTAGGGTTCCGTAGTAGCCTGTTATTCAATGCAAGTCTTTACCCGTTATAAACAAGCAACTAGGTACTCCGTCTTTGTCACTTTAAAGAATTCATTCTAAGGATTTTGTAATAGGTACAAAATTATCCTACACCCAAGTTCAACCACTATTACTGCTAAACTAATAAAGTTATCTTAACCGCTATATTTTTTATTTGAAGTTCATGAAATGTTCTATTATCACGAATTTATCCAGATTTTTCAAGCCAGCAGTTTAGCTTTTAGAGAGGGGGGAGGCCCTACTGGAACAAAAATTTGCACTTTAAAATTTAATATTTCGTAAATGGAGCATTCAATCGAAAAATGGTATTAACAACCCCTAAATCATTTTAAAAGACCTATTCAACGATACCACACACGATGGGGTAGACGATGAAAATAAAATTCATCCCCACTTCTCATATAGGGGAGCTACCCTAAAAAAAATATTTTTCAAAATTTTATTTCAGCAATTTGTCGGCGTCATTTATTTACATACTCCTACAAAATTACAGCTTTCTAGTATTAACGGTCTCTTAGCAAAACTTCGGACAGACAGACAGACGGACATGACGAAACTATAAGGGTTCCTTGTCAGGACTACGGAACCCTAAAAACGAAGCTGTTTCTTTGTTTTATTAGTAACTAATAAAACCAAGAAATGGCTTCGTTTTTTTTTGCAGACCGTACTTGTTGTCTAATCATTTTTGCTATTTGTGTAGCACGGTAGAAGATGGTAATTAAAAGAATATATCCTCACGGTTGGCCCGAGGCTCGCATCCTTCCATCGCTGGCTTTTCCATCATGTCTCTTCATTATGATAATGCCTAGTAATAATATAGCAGGGGAAAGATATAAATGTAGTATTAGGTTTTTTATAGCTGGTAGATTACAATAGATTGTTACAAACAGTTTTTTTAACCGAAGTACCGATAACCGCTGGGGTAAACGAGTTTTTGAATGCCGCGGATTTGCAAACGTAGTGTAAGCTTGGGACTGGGTACCGAGAGTTATGATTTATTAATATTTTTAGGTTAGAAAATTGGTGATTCATCGATGTATATGTACTACGTACCAGATGACGCGTCGCGAACTAGCTCTACGTTCAAATAAAAAGCAGTGCTGAATCTACACCTCGCTTAGTTTAGCCGGTAGGAGTATAGTCATTCTATGGTTTAGCGTAAGAACTCCTCACGCCCGATCGCGCGCTGCTCGGCACGTAAGTCAGTTTATGATGGGCGCCTCTGGTTTACATGTACTTCGTTGGTGATGTTTAGTCCACTTTAGTCCAGTGTCGTCTGCCTTCACTCTAAAAAAGCTCATTAGCAAACTATTTTTTATTAACAGACTTCAAAAAAGGAGTAGGTTCTTAAGGAGTAGGGAATCTTTTTTTTAATATGTTCCCCGTTTAGGTACTCATACTCAATCATTCTTCTTTTATTATGTTTCTTTGAAGTTTTTTTAGTGCGAAGTATCGTTACGACGAAATTAGTGGATTGCATTTTGTTAACCCAATTATGCATTGGTGGTTTACAAAATGCAATCCACTAATTTCGTCGTAACGATACTTCGCACCGTGGTTTAATTGGCAAAGCACCGGAACATGTAATTCCGGAGGTTGCGGGTTCAAGTCCCGTCGGTACGATGAAATTTTGGATTGTGTTTAACAATTTACATTCTTCTTTTGTTTGAAAGAGCAATATACTTCCCAGGTGGTCCCATCTAAATTTCACCGACCTCTGATGAATATCTCCAGAGGTATGAAGATATATACCTTAAACTTGGTAGTGAAAATGACTAGCGCGGCATTTAAAGTCGGTTCTTTTAGTTTTAGTTTTCTAACAATCTTAAATTATATGTCCAGTTCATTATATATTTTTATCGTTGATCGAAGTTGTAGGATTTTGAGAATACAAACAAAATAATCATAGGATATTAGGCAGCTATATAGGTATAAAACTTTGCGATTTATTTTAGAAACAATAAGATACAGTAAGAACCTAAAAATAATTTAACAGGACTATCAGTATCTCGCAAATCATTTAATTTTTGTAATTTTTCAACACAATCTAAAAAGAATTGATTGTTCGGCATATCTATCAGCGATAACATCATAATTCGATTTCCCAATAATAAGAAAAATTATTTATTGAGACTTCTATTGTCATTGCTTTTAAACAACGTGGCAGACATCTGCAAAAAATAAAATAGGAAAGCCGGGGAGTAAGACTTTTAAGGTTTATATCGTTTAAGTAATATTTTATATCGTAAAGGCTAGCGTTTGTCATCACTATCCGTTCTACTTCACTATCTGCGTCTATCACCTGTAGGTAAGTGATGATGCGGTCGAGGATGGTAGCACGCTAGGCCTAGGATGGCAACTGAATCTTTAGAACAGCTGCTGGAACACATTAGATGTTTGGTAATAGTAATTTAATATAAGTATTAATATAATTTAATATAATTAAGTAATTTAATAATAATTTTCCAACTTGAGGGTGGTAAAGCTGGCCTGGTGCGCACTAAACAGTGTCCACCACCATGCAGGGTCTTGAGGGTTTCATAACGATGTTTTTCCTTCACTGAAGGGCAATTGTGAAATGCGCACATTATTAAAAAATAAAACATTAGTGCACAGCGGTGATTTGAATACAGTACGTTTGGCTTCAAAGCCGACCATGCCTCCACTGCGCCACTGTGTCCTTAAATATGATTTTATGATTTATCAGTGCTACATAATACCTACATACAATAATTATTTTTACGTGCCACATAAACACGCCCACCACAATAATCCTATGCAACAGGCTGTTACCCCATTCTTTCGCCATAAATAACCTGAGCAATAAATTAAGAGGTACAGCGCCATCTCTGGACCGTGTCGAGAAACAATAAATAATATTGTTAGTGGAGTCATGTGACCTCGCGTCTTTTGACCCCGGAAGGGTTAATCTTGCAGGGGTTGTTGGATAAATCATGTCTTGTTTGGTGAATTTAGGGTTAGCGAATTCTAAATAGCGTTGGTGTAAGTATCTATCAAAGTAAATTAAATGTATTTAGGTTCGAGTAAGACAAGATTCTTACATGAACGTACAATGTTGTTTGGGTCTTTCGGTTAGTATCTTTTTAATACAGTCTTGTACTAAAGTATGATTTTAAAAATATATTATAAATATCTAAAATCGTATTATTTATCGGTAATCAGTAAAATAAGCAATATCAAGAAATCAAGACGTAAATGACCCAAATATAAAAACATATTTTTAGCTCTACAGTGGCAACCCTAAAACCATAATAAGTCATTCAGTTGACACAGATGGCGCTGTACATCAAACCTCAGATTACTGTCCTACATGATTTATACGCGTCAACTATTTGTATGCAAAGTACCTCACCCTGTATTTAGCGCTAGATTTTTATGAATACCATTATTGTGGACGTAAATCATACGGGCAGGTTAATATGTTTATTAATTAATTTTGCTTATATTATAGTAGAGCAAAAATAATACGGAATGTTTTGAGGCATTTAATAAGTATGAAACAAATATACACTAATATGAGCACTCTTATAATTATCATATTAAAGTATTAGATGATGTAAATAGGCAATTGACGCTAACGGCAGTAACATTTAAAATGTTTTTAATATTTTTTGTTCTAACAGTTTAGTACTTGTCCGTCATCGCACCTGATTAAAGGCACAGAATAATAAATAGTACAAGTATTAAAGGTACGGACACACCGCAGCGTCCTGTGTGCGCGAGGCGGCGATCAGATAGCGCAGTAGTATTTGTAACGACTGGTTCACACCAAAACAATTGAAAAGTACTGACTGAGATCGCGCCCGCAGATCGCAGGACGTCGCGGTGTGGCCGTACCTTAAATGACTTATGATTAAATAATCGGTGAACATACATAATAAAAAAAGAAAACATTACATATATGAACTGAGAACCTCCTCCTGTTTGAAGTCGGTTAAACATTATTTTATCCTAGCTGTCACAGCGGTACTATATACCATATAACAAAAATCACACAAATTATCCTCTTTTTGTAATCGGTTAAAAATCACCAACAAAATGCCAACACATGACATGCCCCATCTAATAATAAATTCCCCGTGTCACATGGGGGCTGTTCCGCAATAATTCATAAATTGAGCCGATTAATTGATATGGCAAGGGTTACGTACCCCTATTATGACAAATGTATGAAGGGTTGGATGATCGCGATTTCATTGCACTTTTGACAGGTGTCATTGAATAGGTGCTCTTTTAATCGATGGTATGTTTCAGTGTTAAAATGTTGACACAAAAAAAATTTTGCTCCTTGTTTTTAGTTAAAATGGTGCTCTTTGTTGTTAGGCTTTTGAATGCCCGTTGGCGTAAGTAAAGGTATGGTCACACCGCGCCGTCCTGCAATCTGCGGCTTCGATCTCAGTACTTTTTAATTGTTTTTGGTTTTTGTGTCAGTCGGTACAAATACTACTGCGCTATCTGATCTCCGCCTAGATCGCGCACGCAGGACGCTGCGGTGTATCCTTATATCAAAGGTTGATCGCCGGTTATCGATTATATCGAAAATCTGCTGTCAAAACCTTACGGTGAGTTAGACCATTGTAGGCCTAGCGTGTTCACCATCCTAGACCACATGTTCTCATACCACCAGGCGAGATAGTGGTCATATGCATGCCTATATAAAAATAACTGCAGCTCTAGAATTACTTTTTATATAGCATGCAAATTATGTTTTGAAATTTTTGTCATTGTGCGAAAAACGTATTTTGGACAAGTATTATAGAACATTTTCCCCACCAAATAGTACCACTTCAAAAAAAACTTCAGTGCTCTAAGAGATTTATTGAAATTTGAACAGGGTGTAGTAGTTAAGGTACCTAATATCTAAATAATTAGGCATAATTAAATAATCTCCAACTAAATAACAAATGGGAATACATCAAAATGAAAGATCTAAAATGCGTATCACCCTCTCTGACGTCTTTACTGAATAATTAAACACTTTGTTAAATCAAAACTGAATTAAAACAAGCAAATTAGACATAATGCCCTCCAATGCTTAACGAATAGGGTCACAGAATAGCTGTTTAATAATGCAATACATTACAGGGTGCAGTCTCTACCACAGAAAATTAAACCATGATAAGACAAATTTAAAGTTCAATTTTGTAGTTTAGTTTTGATAAGAAAATCTCCCAACCTATGGGCAGAAAGTTAGCCCTTATATAGGTAGAAATAAAATTGAATTTTCCACGCGAAACCGAATGCCATGATAGATGAGTATTTTGCCATATGATACGACAGTTTAATTCGATTGTGATTATGTTTGAACTTTGTAGATTCATGTTGATGCTATTTTTGTTTTAAAATTACTGCTACTTTAGTATCTCAAATATAATGGTTCAAACAAAACATCTGTTTGTTTACATTAGCACATTAGTTCATGGATTTATATACTTTTTTGTGAATTCAAATTAATTCAACCAAATTGTCAATTTTCTTTGCGTTTCCTTTTGCATCCACGTACATCGTGTCCTTTGACCTCCAGCAGGTTGTGCAGGTTGTGTTGTGCCATTCTTTCCAGTAGGTCCGGTGATGGCCCCCATTGCCACATTCTTCGGGATCTCGATATGTCTTTTGGCACATTCTCACGAGTTATGCACAAGGTTTCTAGGTTATCAAACTCCAATGTCTTTAGGTACCGCGTTAGGTACAATGGATAATTGTAAAAAAGTCCATTGTTACACTGTACCCGCGATGTTCAAGCCCTTTTAATAAATCAAGTACCACTTTGGTACTTGATTTATTAAAAGGCCTATAGCCCCAAATCTACTCTACTATCTGCGAGGTCCTGAGCATGTCTCACGAGCACCACAAAACGCCTCAAATTCTCGTTCACCAAACAAGCGATCAACTTCTTCATCCATAGCCGTTTCGAGAGAATCGAAGATGTCACGTACCTACCGGTTCCTCTTACTCTTCGCTGTCTGGAATTTCCCTCCCGGTTTGGGCAGGTTGTACGTCAAACTCGTCGACAAAATCGCTATTCAAATTGCTGCCGTGACCCTCGCGCTCAGTAACCACTGCCGAGGAATTACGCTATCAGGCTGAATGAGAGTTCCGTGAGCGTGTAATCTAACTACGCCGGGAGCGTTGCGAATGCTTACTACAGCAGAAGAAGTTTTTTTTTGTAATTTGGAGGGACAATCAGGCAAGCGGCTCACCTGGTGCCACGGTAAGTGGTCACCGCCGCCTATTGACATCTGCAAAACCAGAGGTATTGCCGGTGTGTTGCCTACCCTTATTAGAGAGCACTCTCATCAATCTTCGTTCAAAGCTACTCAGATTATATGTTTATGGGAGGGTTCAGATGAGAGGTCATTCCACAACTTACAGGTACGTGAGAAGAACAATCGTGTGATATGAGTAGTATGTGAAGCCCACGTATCTATAATGGGCGGATGTGCATTTTGACGGTCTCGGAAATTTCAATGGTAGAAACGGGACGGAGGTATGATATTGAAAAGCTATGAGTTCCAAAGTGCCAGATGTGTAGAGTGGAGCAGGTCAGAAAATTTCCGGACCAGCATTTTCCGCATCCAGCGCCGCGCGTGGTCCATTATTTCATCGTCCGCCTCGTCGTCCGTAAGGTCCATTGTCTCCACTCGCTCCTCCACACGGGAACTGTAAGATGTAATGACGTGCTAAAGAAGATATTCTTAAACAATAATAAACACTACCACAGTCTGCCACCTAAAATAAAATATTCTCATTCTCATGCACTATAAATAAGTCAACGTTCATGGAACATAATTAAAATACATTTTATAACTTGACCAGACCCATTATGTCTTTACACATAACACTTATTATTTCAAATTAATCAACATAAACGTCACCAATGTTACGTTCAATTTTAAGTTTGCGTGTACTTGAATTAGAATAACTAAGTTATCTATCACACTTGGAAACTTTAAAGTCGTTTCACAGTTGATTAGTTTTATGTTTTGTCTAGAAATGGTCGGTGCTCGAGCGCCATTATTTTGCCTTAAAAAGTTACCAAGTCGGAGCCTGCATATAACGATTCAGCCGTTCTAGAATTGACCGTAGAGTTATGAAGATGTAGACGTGGACTTTGAATTTCAGATTTTATATATTTAAGTCACCCAGTCCCGATGATGGAATGTAATTAGCCGTGTGATACGTATTTATGATATAAGTCAGTATTTCAGGACATTGTTTCCCGTCACATTATCTACTATAATGGCGAGATTATTAAAGGTAAAGGAAATTAAAAATTAAAAAAATGTAAAGAAAATTATTTTTAGGAATTATTTAAATGAAAAGGAATTTAAATTATGTTTAAAGAAAGTTTTAATTAGTAAATCTTATTGTACTATCAATGATTTTTTTATCTGACATACAATTTTGGAATAATACAAATTATAGTAATTTTTTTAGCAGAAGTGGTCCTATATGAAATATTAATTTAATTTATATACAATTTGAATCTGTGATTATTGTTATTAATTTTATGTAAAAGTTTGTCATTCATAAGTGTACGATGTACCTAAATGAAAAAATAAATAAAATGAAATCAAACGATGCGTAATTTGAAATATCGCGTGGCCGACAAACACTTACGACCACACTCGAACACGCACGGTAGACCTATCTGAGCCAATCTGAGGTTTCACGCATGCCTCTGGATCTTACGGTGCGCCCGTGCGGTCTATGCTCTCCGTATGCTTTATTATTACACATTGTGGGATCTAGCCATTACGTACAGATTAGCACGTTTTCTTCACGTTACAATGACGCTTCGCTACACTAAGCTAGGCTTAATGTTCAAATGCTTCTAAAAAAATCTGTTATTGTTATCTGAATATTATTAATAGTAGGTTCTTATTATCTAAATTATTTTAACGTGTAAAAAATGTTTTTACTAAAGTATATAAAGCTTTTATATACATAACTGTCAATGGAAATTAATTATTGGTACAAACTATAAATCGGTATTGACGGATTCCAAAATAGTACAATTAAATAGAAAAATAATAATTATTAACACACTTGCATACGTGTTAAACTTAATAAAACTCTACTCAAAAATATACTAAACCTAAAGTTATTCAGAATTTATTATTTTGTCACCGCGATGGGGCAGATGGGGCAGGCAACGCGTTAGTATCGTATCTGGTAGTTCAGTTGTCAAAAGGCAGCGGGAACCACTTACCATCTGGTGGGCCGCTTGCTTGTTTGCCGCTTTTCAATTATCAGAAAAATCTACCAATTACCAAAGCCGTCTGTTCTGGCAACACTATCCATATGACGCAAGCCAGTTTTACTGATGACACAACAGTGTAACTCAACGGACCAGCAACTAAGTGTGTAACATGTCTTGTGCAGTAAATCGTAACTAAGTACCTCGTACACAACGTATTTGCATGAAGTATTTTCAAGTTACACTTTATAACATAGTTTTAAGGTGGTAATGAGAGATTTGCAAGATTCTTTCAAATTATAGCCTAAGCTATTGTTGCATGCGTCAACAGTTATGTTTTATTCTACTCAGTTGGCTATCCAGGTGTAACATTTTTGCCAAATCTATTACGCCGTTTGACCAAAGAGGTACAACTTTTTGGTGTTGATGCTGTTTATGATTACAGTAATAACCAAAGTTAATATACGTACATTTGGCTGTGGCTACATATGACTAGTGAAATTGTACTGACGCACAGAGAACAGAGAATGAAAGAGATGTCGTAGATACTTAATTCATGCTTTTGAATTAGGTAGCAACCACATCTCTTTTACCCATAGATATTATGAAATATTGCGTTTACAAGTCTTGCAAAAATAATTTTCTAGAGTCTGGACTGTGACAACAAATTGTCTGAGGGTTTTATATGTTTTCAAACTATATTTTTAAGCTAATTCATTCGCATTTTGGGCCTATAGTCCATCCGTCGAGGATGGATCATCGTCCAACAGGTGAGATAGTGGTGAAACACTAGCCTATATTACTACAGAAAAGCTATAGAGATTAGAGACAAAAGACTTTTACAAATCTATCTTTTCTGTAAAATTTATAGGCAACCGCTATTCCTGTATCCTTAAAAAGCAACCAATCAGGAAGCGCTCACATGTCAATCACCAATTACAGTGCAGTTTGTCCAACGTCAATCGACGCTGACCAATAGCTTGTCTGAATGTAAATCATTGTTCGGAATTCCAATTGTTTTCCGAGGAGTGAAGTTTAAGCGTCGATATTTTGCTATTGTTTGAAAACAAAATTACCTACGGATCAAATGGGTTATTATGAAAAGTAGGTAGCACTGATAATCCTTTGGTTCTGAATACAATAAAATACAACATAAACACTTTGTAATAATTATAATTAAATATTATATGAAATATGATAGAATAGAATGGATACAGAAATGACAACAGATAAACACAAACGCTCAGATTGATAAGGTATTGTATAAGGGTAATGGTATACCCACAGGAAGATGATGATTTTATGGATTAGCTCATATCTGCTATGTTATATAAATAAATATTTATACGTACGACAATCTATTGTCAGCTACAATGCTGTGACGGTAAAAAAAATAAGCAAAAAATGTCTCATAAAATGATTTAAATAAAAACTTTTGGTATCTGTAAAAACTGTACTTATTAAAATTATCGCAATATGTCAACTTCAGCGGCAAAAGGCGAGCCGACGTAGAAATATATACTACATATTATTCAGTTTTGCAGTTTTTCCTCTTTATATGTATTTATTTGCAACATGTTTTACATACATCGTATCTGTTGTAACTGCTTATAAAACAAGACTAATTAATTTCCTTTAAAACACAAGAAAGTGACCACATCGGCACACCTGTTGCCAACCTAATAGGTTTAGTATAGCCAACATAAAATGCTAATTAAGCATTAAATGGCCAATACTTCCTTTCAACGTTCTGTATATGAACGTACTGGTTCTTTTTTTGAATAAGATTGCCTATAACAATGTGCAAATTGACGGTATTTTGAAAATTGCATTCGATCTGCTTGTTTACTGCTAGTTTACGTACCGTGTAAATGTTTAGTCGGATTAGTTTGTTAAGAATTGGTAAATATGATAGAATGCTGTTTCATGTTTTGAGTTTATGACTTAGAATGAAATGTAAACCTCCGGGAAGGCGTAAAAATAATTCCGTCAGGTTTTTCAAAATCTCCGGGTACTTATTCCATTCCATGTTTGTGGCATTTTGTAATACTATTAATATCTATAAAATGCAACCGCATTATACAAATCCATGCGGTAACCCACAAATCCCAAAACTGTACAAATTTAAATCCAGTATTTTCATCCACACTTCTTTTATGTAAAAGCTGTCACTGTGCTTGTGGTCTGCCGCCGCAGTTTGTAGCCCGCAGTCGCCATCAAAATTGAATTTCTCAAGCCTTTTAAGATCAAACGCTACCGTTGCACAATATCAAGAAATCCTGAGAATTATACATTGTATTGAATTCGAGATCTATTAAATAAGTAGGCTTCTCAAGACTTCCTCATAGGGTTGCCAATAATTACCAACTGTTTCTGCTAGACAACTTTACTCCTACACTTTTATTATTGAAATTGAACTTTCTTTCTAGAGCAATAGGGCTGGTATTTTTATAAATAGGCGTAAAATAGAGGTGGTGGTTTCGTAATGAGAATCGGTCGTCTCATCCATCAGTTGATGCCAATTACAAGCGATCACGCGTTGAGCTCAAGTGGAAACCCTATTTCGTGTCTAGAGTTTTTTGTCGCCGAGAATCGGGCGAGTTATTATAAATATAAATGTAGGCTTTATATAACTGATTTTCTAAGATGTCTTGGCATTACAATTATTATTACGAAATATTATTACAGTTTTGTAATTAAAGATAATAATGTAGTTTTTTTTAAATAATTTACGTTTTAATCATTTGCCCTACAAGTCACACCAGGCTTAATATAATAATATATAAGTAATAATTTACATTAAGTATGTAGTTACGTGATATTTATATAATTACTGAATATTGTATCAAATTCAACGGAAATCTTCTTCAACATTCTGAGCGCGGAACGCTTGATGGAGCTTGGAAGACGGGTTGGGGCTTGCCCTAAGTACTTGTCTTTCCCTGTATGATATTAATGTGTCTCTTATTAGCCCACGGTGGCCTGGAAGAGATCGCTAATTACCGATAAGGCTGCCGATTGTACTGTAAACTGTTATCACTATTTTACCGAATACTAAGTTTTCTAAGTGCAATAAAGCGTACCTAGATAGAGTACGCTTTATTTACACCTAGGTATATCTATAACTTATTACTTACCATCTTACATTTTCAGACTAGCACAATTTGATCCTAGACCTCATCGTCACTTAACATCAGATAGTGTTCCAGAGAATGGCCTTCAAGCATAAAAAGAAGAAAAAAAGTTCTTCAATATTTTACTAACTAGGCCCGAAATAGGTTTCGGTTGAACAATCTCGACGCCCGTAAGAAGATTCTAGTGAATATGTTACATTATTTTAAATTATATTCTCCATACGTGAGTTCAGTCATGTCATACACATTAAACAAGCTCAATAAATCAGTAGTTACATATTCGATATCAATAACGCAATAAATCTATTAAGGCATTAACTCTGTCACTTAACTAGATAAAATACGTTTTTGACGGTGCATCTGATGACTTCTGACCCTGGACGAAACATAGGTGATAGGCGGAGCGAGAGCGATTTGCGGTGCTGTGTTATTAGCGTTGATCGTTTAATATTATCGTTTTTGTTAGCAAACAAAATGAACTATTATTGCTTGCGTAGCAGTTACACATAGTAAATAGTATAGGTAGTCTTCACAAGTAACTTATTATATATTTCGGAAACATTTTTGAGTTATATCTGATAGCATCCGGTATAAATTAAAATCTTCATAAAATCATTTAACAAATTGTTTGTTTCAAGAAAGTGCTTATTAGTGCTAGCGTTGATCGTTTAAAATGATGGTTTTTGTTAGCAAACCAAATTAACTATTTTTCTTTCGTAGATGTTACTACGCACTACGCAGTAAATAGTATAGCTTCGCCTCAAAGTGTTCACAAGTAACTTATTATATATTTCGTAAACATTTTAGAGTGATATCTGATAACAAAATGCCTTTATCTCTTAACTTGTTGACTCTAAAACAACTGCGGGTTAACTTTATTACATTATTATTGTATGCCCGAAATGGACAAACTGTTGGAACGATATTTTAAACTATGTACATAGTACACAGTTTTACACAATAAAATATATCTATTCTATTCATCCGGTATAAATCTATACCTTCATAAAATAATTAATAATTATCAGTTGTTTATTTCAAGGAAATGCTTATAAATAATTAGATTTTGAGCGTGTGGTTAAGGTCAATTTGCGTAATGTTAAATTGAGAAAAATATTCACCTTGACTTTTTACTAAACTTAAAACTAGCAACATAATTATCCAATCCCACCTGATGGAAATGGCAGAAAGATACATGCTGCACCAACCCCTCGCGGTGCAGCACGTAATTTTCTTCCATTCAGTTCTACCAGCTGTAACTACCGTGTACACTTCTCCAGCTAAGGTTGGTTAGAAAATTGTGAAAAAAATCTATGACAACTTTGAACAAGACCAGCTAGGCTATTCTGTAAGCTATCTCGACAGCGGAATCCGCGGTGAGATTCGAATTTTGTACTTTGAAATTCAATCGTATCACGTTCGCAATACGGTTGAATTTCGTAGTACAAAATTCAAATCTCACCGCGAATTCCGTTGTCGAGATAGCTTACAGAATAGCCTAGCTGAAGTATTTTAAAATTCAAGAATACGCATAGGCGAGATCTAAAATGTAATCCCAGCCTTTGCTAGGTCTTACCGATCATAAATCGGCGATCACTTGTCCAATCGCACAAAACGACCACAGCAAAGCTCTTTAATATTTTAAAACGCTTCACTTGACTACATAGCTCTCGCCCCACACCCCAGTGTGAAAACACCTAAGTTACGAACGAAGGTCGGCTCAAGCAAACTAGTGATATACGAGTTATTTGACGATATCATTCGTACTAAAATCGTGAGAGAATCGATTTTATTAGGAAATTATTTAAATTATATACTAGGATCGAGATAAGTACATTAACGATAACCGTTGTAGTTTCTACTTACCTGGGTTAACCTGATGTTTGTTTGTGATATTTTATTAGAATACGCTAGAAAATGTAATTGCATTTTAGTTGTAGCGATAATCTTTTATTATTATAACTGTAACTAAATATTAGCCGCCCTCCTACAGTTTGACTCACTTTAGTAAAGGTGAAAAAAAAAGATATTAATGAAAGGTATCATGATAATCTTTTCCAGAGGTTTAAGCTTTCTTTAAATATAATATATAGGTTAAACTAAATGAAGTGAATCTATTAAATATAGATATATTACCATAGTATGTTAAAGACTCAGTCGATTATTTAGAGTAATAATACTGTTTCACTAAGTGTAGTGTTAAGGTTTTTCCATAGTGTACCTAATATAATAATTATTAGTGGGCCTTTCAGATTTTCAGACTAGCTTCTTCGGAGTCACAAAATAACAAATGAAGTTTAAATTATGTAGTAATAAGCTAATTCTAGTAACATAATATAAGTGTGAGTAGACACTACTAGAGTTTTTAAAAGTGTGCTTAGAAAATGATGTAGTATTTTTTTAAACACCTTCATTCATCTTTATGGTTTTCACCTTCATTCCTTTTTAGGGTTCCGTAGTCCTGACAAGAAACCCTTATAGTTTCGTCACGTCCGTCTGTCTGTCTGTCTGTCTGTCTGTCCGAGATTTTTCTAATATTTTTTAAGATTTTTTTCTAAGATTTCTAAGAATTTACGTAATAATAAACTTTAAAGTGCAAATTTTTGTTCCAGTAGGGCGTCCCCCCCCCCCCCCTCTAAAAGCTAAACTACTGCCTTGAAAAATCTGGAAAAAATCGTGATAATGGCATTTCATTTCATGAACATATAAGGAAAATTATAGCAGTTAAGATAGCTTTATTAGTTTAGCAGTAATAGTCGTTGAACTTGGGTGTTGGATAATTTTGTACCAAATACAAAATCCTTACATTAAATAACAAGCTACTACGGAACCCTACATTGTGCGTGGCCCGACACGCACTTGGCCGGTTATTATTATCTCGACAGGCCGGCGGAATTACAAATTACAGCAGAAAATATCTTTGACAGTCTGGATTCATATTGAAAGGGAGAGGGTAGTTTATGGCCTTTGATAATATGTTTATAATCAAAGTTTATGGCCCTGAAAAAATAATTTCAGGATTTTCTAATCAGTCGGGGGCTGTATACAGTGTGGAAATTAAACTCAGGCCCTGGAGGGAAACTACTTTAAATCCTTAAGCTAGCTCATTTTACTTAAAGGAGACATTCCTTTATATTTGAAAAGAAACAAATCTGCAGTAAAAGATTTTTTAAAACTCGCTTGCTTCGCCCGGGACTCGAACCAACTAAAATTTAAAAAAATAAACACTCTTTATTTTATTATACTAATCGGTAGTATTAATATTCAGGATAAAGTTTCTCTAACAAACATTAGGTCTTAAAAATAAAAATAATCGTTAAATCTAACATCAACTTTATTTTACTATCAATTTTGTAACACTTAAATTATTTAACTGATAAATTGTTCGTAATGAGCCCCGTCGTTCCGGCTACACAACATTAGTCGCCGTTGAAATTCATTTCTTGTAGCCTTCAGCAAAGTGTTGTGGTGTATGCCCCTAATAACATTTTCTATCGCAATCCTTAGCTCTTGAACGGTTTCATAGCCCCATTGGTAAATAGTTTTAATAGTAAATCTATTTACGGCTTTCCCTCACAGACATCCCCAATACAAATACCCAATGATTACACAATACGTCAAAAAAAGAAAACAATTTCACAAAAGAAAAATGTGTCTCCCACAATCAATTACAAAGAAAACCTGTCAACAACTCCCCAAAGAAAACAGGTAAAACACAAACATAAAACTCAGAACAAAACATTGATTAATGACAAAATGCACTCGAAAACAAACTGTCGAACTTCTTCAAATTCCCAATACAAATGCCTTCACTAACCCCTCGAAAAATAATGGTTTCCTTTACAGTTTCACTTACCCTAACCACCAAATTTAAACACACAAATCTCAACTCTAACTTCAGCAAGCTAAAATTCATAATTGTTTGACGATTTATTTTAGGGTAAAGGTTACCAAAGTTGACACAAGATTTTCCTTCGCCTCGCGCGGTTTTGTTGCCTTTTTTTGTTGCGAGGAAAAGGAAGTGGCGTATAGGGACGTGTGTTTCCTTATTTTTTGTTAGGAAATTGTTTCGATGCCATTAAGCCGTTGACAGATCGCCTGTTGAGTAATGTGCTCGATTGTTGGGGTTTACAATGAGAGATGTATGGGGACGATTAGCGGAATGTTTGCCGAGATGTTCTTGAGGGGAAATAAAGAGAGAAAATCTTTGGAACAAGTCTATGTGTGCTTAGGGAAGGTTTAAAACAGCTAGAATGTTATGTTGGCGTGCAATCAGTGACAGAGAGTTTTCATTCTTTTAGCAAAATTTAAACGTCTCATAATTTAGAAGACATAATAAAGCACGGGCAGCAGTGCACTATAACTCAGATATTTTACAAAAAAGTCATAGTTAACAATAGACTTATACCCATTGAAACTACCTTTAGTAACAATGCGTCATAATAATTGTAATCAGTCGGTATCAGTCCACTGCTGGGCATAGGCCTCTTACAAGAAATGCCACTGAGCCCTTCGGCTCTTCTTTTCCAGTCACTGCCCAACGTATTGCGAATTTCGTCGCTTCATCTGGTCACAGCGCATCCTTATACGCTACGTTTGTCGATTCGCGGTCTCCACTCTAGAGCCAATCTACCCCGATGGTTATCGGTCTTGCAACTAATAAATATTCGTCCACTGCCACTTTACTTTGCTAAGTAATCCGTTGAGCTATGTCGATATTCACTGATGTCACTTTAAGTAGCGAATTTCTTTGTTCCGGATTCGATTCCTTAGAGATACCGAGCATACCTTTCTCCATAGCTCGCTGAGCGACTATAAATTGATGAAATAGTCGCACTGTGAGTGTCCACGTCTCCGCCATGACGGGTAGGACGCACTGATTAAAGACTTTTGTGTTTCGGCACTGCAGTGAAGGCAACGATTAGATTCGATGGAGTTTCCCAAATGCTGCCCAGTCCAGCTAAATCTTCTATGTATTATTTTCTCATTTTTTGTCAATAGTTGGAGCTGTCTGCCTTAGGTAAACATACTGCGTAAAAATTTGAATGGGATTCCATTCCATCTACAGCAATCGGTCTCGGAACAACGTGCTTGTTGTAAGTGACTTTGGTTTTGTCCAAATTAACATGTTATATTCATACACGCAAAGCACCGACGAACCACCCACACGCTTAGCGACTAGTGAAGGCGCCAAGTGCGCAGTGCGACCGGTTGCGAACATTCTACAACGTTCGTTTTACCACCGAATAATGAATAATAGTTTTACTAAGCTACTGGCTGTGACTTGCTAGGTTCTAGGCGCTAAGCAAGCTACCTGTAAGTCAGTCAGAAACTGCAGACGTAGCCTTATAAACATGCCACACATCAAGTATACAATTTTGCAAAATAATTCAAGATTTAAAACCACCCCTGACGAATTTATGCATAATCTGTTCATTGAGATCATTCAAATGAGCCCAAACACGACATCTCAGCTGTGCTATGGCTAGCTATAGTGAGGAGTTGAGTATTCTGCAGATTCCTGGACATGTCCCAGCATGAAGTCAATGCTATAATGTTCTTATAATTTCATACTATTAGTAAGAGGATACTGAATTTCGAATTGATCAGACTAATCAAAGTTGATCTCATAGCGTCTTTGACAGAAAAAAGCTCAGTCTTAAAACGGCTGATTAGATTTTGACAAATCAAAGCTAATAACACTATGGATTAAGACACCTATCAAACAAAAAAAACTAAATCAAAATTGGTTCATCCGTTTGGACGTTACGATGCCACAGACACACACACACACACACATACACAGATACACACGTCAAACTCATAACAACCCTCTTTTTGTCGGGGATTAAAAACTGAATACGGTAATTAAGTACAAAGTTTGAAGCAGAAAAACCTTACCTACTTTTAGTTTACTCAAGTCATATCAATACGGCATCTCCGTTCAATGGCATCACAATTTCCTCCCATCCCTTACAAAAATACCTATCACAAGTTATTACCTGGACGCGAGCCATGCTTTGAGTTCAGCTCCAAAAGCTGGTATGAGAGATTTTCTATATCCGCCCGCTTTCCTTTATGCTACGTGCAATTTTATCCAGAGCTACCGTTATGAACTTGCAATGATGATCTTAGGGAGGACAAGGCCTATATCACAGAGATTTTATTAGTGTTATATTTTGTTGCTACCAACAACAAAAAAAATAAAAAGAAATTGTTACTCGGAGGGTCCTAAACCGAACCCCAATTCTCTAGCAAATCTCAAAAGCTTAGCAATCAAAGTCGAACTAACGCGATGCCAAAGGTTATGATTGGCTTGTCAGCCATAGATATGCGAGTAGTGAGCTAAACAGCGGTTCGCTAACTTACAGAATTAAGGCCCTCTATTGGTAGGCTTGGTCACGCTTGTTGTTAAAGTGACTGGTAGCTTGGTGCACCGCTAGCGTCCTAGTGTAGGTATAATATAGGTATAGGCGTAAGACAGACGCTTTCGAATATTGATTAATTTTAAGGTATCTGAAGGATAAGTATCAAACTGGCATGCGTTAAATGCGACTAAGCATGCGTTTAATTAATTAACGTTCAACTAAGGTACATCTCTAATCTATTTTGATCTTACAATTTTTCATACAAAGTTATCAAACTCAGAATAATTTATGAATGCTGAATTAGATTATGCATAATTTAAGTTAAATTGTAAACTATTTAGGTAGTTTTAATGTTATGATTGTAATTTCATTCTTAGCTGTAATTTTAGGATTAAGATTATTCAAGTCCAGTTTGTTGTATATTTGTCCAGCTGCTGATCTCTTTTAATTCTGAACAGAATACTACCGTACTATGCGGGCTGAGGTAGAACCGTGCTTCTCTGGTTATGTATTTACGCCTGTATTTATTCATAAGAAGTAAACAATGTTGTCAAACCGTAGGCCGAGCTAGTAAAATAAAACGTTTAAATTCAAACAACTTAATAAGCGTCTTATCCACACTATGATGTCACCTGATCGGACATCATTTCCTTGGCTCCTTCAAGAAAATGCAGCTGACTAGAGAGTCTATCTATAACTTCTTCTATTAAATATGTTCTTATTTTTATTAATATCAAAGGATAACCTGTGTATGAGATGCTTGATTAATTTTGCTGTTATTCTTTTATAGACGTCACATACTTATTTAAGAAGTTATAGGTCATTAGCCTCAGAAATTAAAAGAATTTGTCTTAATTTCAAAGAAGTAATAAAACACATACAATTATTTTACAACGTAATATACGGTGTTCCGGTAGTACACAGCACTTGTGAGTTAGATTATTCTAGGCCTAGCGTGTTCATTATCCTCGACCACAATTGTTTACCACCAGATCTGGTCCTCTGGTCAGCACTGGGCAAACGCTAGCCTGTTAGATAGAGCCCCGTTGGCGTGAAGGATAGATTGCTTGACTTCTAAGCTAACGGTCACCGGTTCAAATAACAGTACGGGTATTTGTCTACTGCTACCATAAAGTAGCTACCACCATCAAGGAGAAATCTGGCGCCATAACCTTACGGTATCCCGGCAGCACATAGCCTTTTAGAATCAGAGTAATATTCTAGGCCAAGCGTCTTCATCATCGCTACCACCTACCACCAGGCGAGATAGTGGTCAAACGCTAGCCTAAAAGACATAAAATAATATATATCTATATAGTCATATTTTATTGGACTGTTATTTTGTTGTTACCCAAAACTTATCATTTGGAGATTTTAACCCGAAATCATCCTCAAGCTGGAAAATCCGTACGGTCATAGTTAAGTGTTCTGAAATTCAATTTTGATAACGCGGCGCTTAGGGAATAAAAAACCGGTCTTAATATTTTTTTTTTCTTTAAATCATCCTAATAAGCCCGCTACTGGATCCATTTCTCTACCTAGAGGCCCATAAATTGTGCAACTTACACCACCCGCGTGGGAAGACCAATTTAATTTGACACTCGAGTTAACGAAGCGATATTCTTGACGATAGAATGTATGTGGAACTAACGAAAATATGATGAAAGGTGGTGTTTTGACTATAAGTCTTGTACTTTTTATTGTTGATAGATTTTCCATGATCGCGGTTAGCTTTTGTTTAAAAATATACTTAGGTTTTTTGTGTAATACAGGAAAAGAATGCCCGCCTTATGGTTAGCGGTTACATACATACATTCATAAAATCTCGCCTTTTTCCCGTTGGGGTAGGCAGATACTACTTCTTTCCACATGCTACGATCTTAACACACGTCTTTTGCTTCTTCCACATTCATGAGCACCTTCATACATGCTCTCCGATCATAGGTACTTTTAACTTGGCCTTTCTTTAAACCGTATCCGAACTGGTCGTTGCCTAGGTTGGCCCCTACCGGATCGCCCATTAACACTCGTCTTATAAATCTGTTTCGTCAGTCTTTCTTCATCCATCCATCTAGATGTCCAAACAATCTAAGTATCCCTTTCTCTATCTTTGTCACTACATCTTCTACCACACCACAACATCCCCTTATCACCATTATCAAGAGGTTACAATATTTTTTAAAACATCAGTTAGAGTGGATTGCAACTCAACTTGACCATTCTTGTAACTTGTACTATTTATTATTCAGTGACTTGACTTGAAAGTGATTTAGACTTGACCTAACGACTTGCCTCAACTTAAAACTTGAAAATGTTTAATTGAGGCTTAATACAGTGATCTTGTGAAGCCATAATAAAATAAAAATTAAATAATCAATAACAATTTATGATCAAGAACTGGCTTTAACTTCAACTTGTCACTATGTCGTACCTACTTGTGTATGCAAGTATGACATCTTTAGCTTTATTAAATGTTGTTTCGAAAATTTGCTGAAATTATTCAAGCAGTTGGTTGCCTTATTTTAGCTAGATCTTAATTTCGGAAGAAGGTCGTCGATGCAAATAGTGGGACAGCATACATATACATGGGGCACACTAAAAGTTTTGCACTTCTAGCTAAACGGAACTATTTGAATTGCAAATGTTATAATTTTTGAAACGTTGCAACCTTCTTAGTAATAAAAAAAAACAATTGGCGGGAAATCATATGTCAGTTGTTTTTTATCACACATCAAAGTTCTACGTACGCAACAAAATTGAATTAAGTCGATAAAATTTTAGAGCGATGATTTTTTATGATTTTAAAAGTTTTCTCTCTCCGCAAGACTGTGCTGCTCGTCTTCAAAATGCTTTTGGGAGAGAAACACCTTGTTTGAGCACCGTGAGGCGATGATTTGCTGAATTTGAGAGAGGTTGAGTTTCTTTATATGACGAATTTCGTGAAGGGCGGCCTTCAACTGCCGTCAACGAAAATAATGTGTTTCTGTTAAGCGGCTAATTGAAGAAAACCCGCGGATTACCTATGAGACAATTCGAGGACTATAGGGGATTGGCAAGAGCCAAATTCCGAAAATTTTACACGAAGAATTGAAAGTTCGGAAACTTTGTTGTCGTTGGATCCCTCATGAACTGACAGCGAAGCAAAAGCGGGCTCGCGTGGATTGGTGCTCACAGATGCTACTGAAGTACGACCACGGACATTCTAATGCTGTTTATGATATTGTCACAGGAGACGAAACGTGGATTTATTGTTTTAAATCCGAAAAAAACAGCAATATTGTGAATGGGTGTTTGAAAATGAGAACAGGCCAACAAAAGTGAGGCAGGCGATAAACGTTGGTAAAAAAATGATCGCGTTTTTTTTCAGCTACGGGTCCCATCTTGAAGATCAAAAGAGTGTTAATGCCGAGTGGTATTTTACCATTTGTTTACCCAGGGTGTTAGAAAAAGTTCGCAAAAGACGACCAAAAAGCCGCGTTCTCCTACATCATGACAACGCTTTTTCACACACGGCCAACAAAACAAAGTCATTTTTAGCTTCCGAAAAAGTACAACTCGTCACCCATCCTGCGCATAGCCCCGACCTAGCACCCTGTTATTTCTGTATTTTTCCCAAAATCAAAGATTTGATGAGAGGTTTCACTTTTACCAACTCCGAAAAGGCAGTGATAGCGTTCAATCAGTACGTAGAAAACGCCTTCAGATCTGTGGTCCTCCTGATTTAAAATGGTTCGATCGCATGAAAAAATGTTAAAAATGTAAAGAAGAGTATTTTGAAAGCAATAATAGTTTGCTTATAACATGTTGTTTTTTTAAGTTACGCAAAACTTAGGCTGAGTTGCACCATCTTACTTTAACTATAACAAACGTCAAAAATCTGTCAAAATCCATATAAAAACACCGGTTAATAGTTATAGTTACGGTTAAAGTAAGATGGTGCAACTCAGCCTTATAGTGTGACCTACATATATATGCCTTTCACAGAAAGCCACAGAAAATGGTCGAATAATTATAACAGTGCAAAACTAAGGATAACAGCTTTGACAAATAAATATTGAGTCTCGCATGCATTACGGTACGGCCACACTGCGGCGTCCTGCGATCTGCGGGCGACCTCGGTACTTTTCAATTGTTTTCTGATCGCGTTTGGTGTGAACCAGTCGGTACAAATACTACTGCGCTATCTGATCGCCGCCTAGATCGCGCACGCAGGACGCTGCGGTGTGTTCGAACCTTTATAATTGTGTATATTTTTTTGTTTTTATTCAGTGTAGTACAGTGCACCTATATGCACCGAATATTTGTATGGTATAAAATTAATTCTGATGTTACTTTGTGGTAATGCATTACTGATAAAGATTTTTTAATATGTGGGTATTAAAACAGATACAACATAATATGTACGATATAATATAATACTATATGTATATGTCGCAGCGAACTAGCGTAATTAGCCATTCAACCAACAGCCTAGCGTCTTTGCTTTCAACTAGCGGCCGGAATGATATTCAGCCGTAGCGTTTGTTACAACATTTAATAAACTGGCTTAGTCTGACACTAAGGCAACACATTAGAGAACAGTGACCACCGCGTGACGTGCGCCGACGAGCGTAGTGAGAAGTGGAGCCGCGGCAGCGGCCGCGCGTTACCAGAACCGACGCCATGGCGTTTAAATGAAGGTACAGAAGACTTTCAAATGGCTGAAAATCATTCAGGCCGCTAGTTGAACGGCGCTGTTTAGTAAAGAGGCAAAGCTGTTGATTGAACGGCTAATTAAGCTAGGTGGCTGCGATATATACATGTAGTATTTTATTATATCGTATATATTATGTTGTATCTGTTTGAATACCTACATAATAAAAATCTTCATAAGTAATGAATGCATTACCACAAAGTAACGTCAGAATTAATTGTATACCATACAAATATTCGATTTCATTATCTAAAAAGCAAGACCATTTAAATAAATAGTCATCTATTACCAGCCAGTCGTTATAAAAATGAGAAATGCCACTATACATATAAAATGAACTTAAGGTGAAGTTCAACAGCTTAAAGCCGAAACATCATCTATTACTGTATCATTTAAACAAATAACATTGATAACTGGTCATAAATAACTTGGTGAATGTAACAAGTGCAATAAGTGTGATTGCGTAGAACTGGGAACCTGCTTCACACGCAATCTGTGGATTCTTAGATGTGTAATATGATAGTGAATGCGAACGGATCTGTCTGAAACTCTAATAATTTAAGATAGTTTAGAAAATGAAAAAAAAAACGTAAACCATCAACCAATCAGTTCAGTACCAAGTTTGAGGTGCTTATCTCCATATTTCTAGAGAGGTATCTATAGTATATTGTTATTATTTCCATGTCTGATAAGTATATATGACCTGGAAATAATAAAAATGGACCAAATTAAAAGCATACAAACAATTTAAACCAAATAAATTTTACAAATCAATTACCAAATGACGGTGTTATAAGGTAACAAATATGGAAAAAAAATTACAGGCGAATTGAGAACCTCCTACTTTGTTGTGAAGTCAGTTAAAAATGTTTTTTGTTCTCTCTTCTTAGGGTTTCGTAGTCCTGACAAGGTGCCCTTATAGTTTCATACTTCTCTCGACATAGGTTAGAGCCTTTTGTGGTGTAATATTTTACTTACGCTAATAAATTGACTTTTCCTTGAAAACGAGTCATTGTAATCCGTGTACGCACACATCATTAATATAAGCACAAATTACCAATATTCATACTAATACAAATCAATCTTAATCATAACTTGAACAAAAAAGGTACCTAGTATTTTCTTAGTAATAGATTTTTTGGTTCTCCAACGTGAACGAGTGAAGAAGTGAGAAGTGTGATTGCGTAGAACTGGGAATCTGCTTTACATGCGATCTGTGGATTCTTTGATGTGATAGTGAATTTTCCTAGTACATCACTGTTGGAAACGCTAACACAGTTTCACAGCCTCGCTATAATACACATCCTGCACTTATTTATCTACTGTTCTGTGATAGTTACCGAATTAGAGCTATAAGTTTCGATTCAGATTTTCTCTTTCTAAAAACTATCTATCAATATTTAACATTTTCTTTTTCTACAAACCATCATCAGTATTTTATATTTTAAACTGACATTACAAAAAAGAGGAGGTTCTCAATTAGACTGTTTTTTTTATGTTTGTTACCTCAGAACTCCGTCAAATCTTAACCGATTTGAAGATTTTTTTTTTGAGAGATCATGCCTGTTATATGGAGATAAACAATATAAGCAAATTTGTATACTTTGATGACATGATTATAACTAGCCAGTACTTTGACTATCGCGGCATGTGAAGTCCATTTTTTCGTTTTGTACGATAATAAATTATCTCTTTCAAAAACAGTCATCAAGATTTCCTCTAGTCTAGATATTACCCGTGATATTAGATCTACATGCAGACAAACAAACACCCAATATTTATTTCTAGCATAGATAGATCAGAGATAAACGGACACATTTTTCATAAATAAATTTAAATAGCCCATCGAGTACATGTAAATCTTATGGCAGGTCCACGGTAGCACGCGAGCTAATTAATATGGAGGGAGCTTTTATTTATAGCTCACGGAGTCTTCCAGTGTTGTATTACAAGGGATGATTTGTTGATTGTTTATTATAAGTGCTGATAATCATGATCATCTACCAATAGGTGTCTCCTTTTGGGAAAATGTGTTTTCAAATTAATTCCATTGAGGTCACTCTTCAGCGCGAACCTCCAGTTACCTTCTGTAAGCTTCGCAGCTGCTGTGAAATACAGTATGTTTTCTTTAATTGTCGTATATTTATAAGACTACATGACGTATACTTTTTCTTGGTCGCGTCACTCTTGACAGAGTGGTCGAGGTCGTAACGAACTTTCTGAAAGGCTTTTTGGCTGGACCGTGGAAAAGTGTTTGTGATCTCATTGTAGTTTTTCCTAAAACTTTTGTTCTTCGAGTTAATGTGCAATAAATGTGGATTATTAGCCATTAAGTGCCGGTGAATATGTGTGAGTGTAGGGAAACAGCACAATGTTGAAAAACATGCTATTTGCGCTCTCACCAAAATTCCACTGAAAATCTTCAGTAAACATCACATCTTTACTGAAGGTATGACTTAGACTAGACTTTTATTTGAAAACTGACCTTAAATGTGACTTTGACCCATCTCTACGACTAAAATTCATAAAAACTTGAAGAATTTCAATACTTGACACTTGCTAAATACACTAATCGTGTGGAGCCATAATAAAACTAAAAAAAAAAACTTTCTGAAAGACTAAAATGCAGCTCGCCTCGCGAGCTATCACCATGTAGCTCCCTGTCACGATACGAACGGCCATTTTAATTTCTCTGATCTATCACACGTGTAATCGACTATAGAACTTTGTGCTTTCTGCCCTGGGAAGTAGTACATTATATATAATATGTTACTTAAGAAGCAGACTGTTTAAGTAAATCAATTCTAATTTGTCTGTAAAATATTTTCTGTGATGAGTATTGTGTTGTGAGTGCATGCTGTTAAGCCGAAGCTTTACTTCTAGCCCCTCTTTTATTATGTACGAATAAAATAGTAAATAGCGATAATACATCAAATTAACCCTGAATGACATCGAGATAATATAATTTAAGATCGTTTAACAATCTAAAAGAAACTTCAAACGTCGCGCTAGTCAAAGTAGCCAGTAGACGTAGTAACTATTATATAATCTGTGCCAGTAGTTAGTGTCGTCCAGGGGCGGTAGTCTCTACATGAATAGCGATGAATTTCGAGCGATAATCGTCGATAAGAAAAGAGATGCAGATAACAACAGCTGTCTAGCTGCATCTCATTCTAGCAGACGTTTGCGATGACAAGACGCATCGCTATCAATGTAGAGACTTCCACCCCTGGTATATAAATATATCGTAATACAAAATGTTGATATATTAAAAACGGCTCGACCGATTTCGTTAAAATTGAAATGGGAAGGAAACCACCCGGGAAAGGTACCCTTTAAAACAAAATAAGAATTTTTCAAATCGGTTCAGACATCTCCGAGTAATCGGAAACATACATTAAAAAAAGGTTCCGACGAATTGAGAACCTCCTCCTTTTTTGTGAAGTCAGTTAAAAAGGATGGTACGGCTTTACTTTTGTTTTCTCAACTTGGTGGGGTTTCAAAATTAGGTAAACCTACTAGTCTGAAATATAATAATTAAGATAATTAATAAAATAATTAAGATAATAATTCAGTGTACTCCCGCACGGTAAGTGTTAATCTGTTCGTGGGTAAATTTAAGAAGGTTACCGATATGTATGAAACCATCGCTTTTTTGTAGTCATTCGAATTTGGTCGGATAACGGGCCGTTATTTACATGTTTTGTTTTTTGTTTATATCTACGTATATACGAAACATTTCAAGCTGAAAAGTTTCACTATGTTTTATGATAAATCGCACTAATTTTTGGTTTACACTCGCACATCTTGGGTTGAGCCGTTTTCTTGTATGTTGACGTCAAAGTTATGACACCGTCTTTTTCACTTTTAATAATATTATTCAATAACGCATGTATGTAGGCTTTTGAAACTTTTTATGGTTATTACAGGTGTCAAGGCGGAACGAATACAGTTTTCAGTAACCTTATACGTTTTCTCATTTAGGCGCAGCGAATTTTTTTCCGAATTTATAAAAAGCGCTATTACTTGGAAATTATAAATATTTTCTTAAATCTAGTTCTGTCACAAATTAGCACAAATTAAGAGCTACTCGTGTATGTTTATCCCATAAGCGTACATACACAGGTTTAAGAGATACACGATTCTGCAAAATGTTACCCCAGCAGGAAATGCAATATCTCAAAAACTTAAAGACGCACAAATTATATTTTCGGCGCATATTCTAGCACAAATATAAGCTCTCTGCCTATACACAATACTTCTCTCTCCGATCATTCGTTTAAAATTTTCTTGCTGGAACAACGTTACTCCAGCAGGAATCGTTTTTTGTGTTTTTTTCCTTAACGGCAAGACGCACAAATTTTTTATTCGGCGCACATTTACAGCAGACCTAGCACTAATTATACGTCCTACTCATATGACTGTAGGAGATACTTTCTTGCTGGGGTAACGTACACGCTTAAGAGCACGCCCGGTGAGCACAGATCTCACAGATACAATCAGTCAGTAGTTCTTGTAAGTAACTGATACCTTCAGTGACGAGCGCTTCACTAAATAAATTGTGATGTACTGGTGATTACGGTTCGGTAATAGTTTTATGGCGTTGACTTTGTTCTAAGTTACATTGCTTGAATTTCTTTATGATATTAGTCGATGATGGATCCGATTTATTTTTTATACCGAGGATGTTTTTCATGGAACTAATGACATTCGATCCTTTAAAGGTGTTTTGACAAAGGCAACCTCTGTTTTACCTTATATTTTAGACTCTAGAAAGAAAATACCTTCTTGAGAGATTACGAAGAAAAAGCAGGAAACTAAAACAATTCCAAATACATTTTTTGTAGCATCCAATGCCAACCTACCCTCAAAAAAACCGGTAAAACATATCGTAAAAGAAGCACGATGGAGCAAAAATAACTCGTTAAAAGTTTTTTTTTGATTAACTATTGCAATCTACATTACTTTCTTGTTTTTATTTGGTATTGACGAAAATTATTGATCTTAGAATGTTTGCGTAATCTCTTTGGCTTCGCATTCCACCCACATAAATTATGGATAGGTAGGATATCTAGTGTTCCCACAATAGCAGGCGTGTTATCTAGCAAACGCAGACAGACAGATAAACAAAACAACACTATCTAAATAGTCGTAGCGTAGAAAGCCACTTTAGAATACTGTCGTTCATTCGAAGATAATAATGAAGCTCGGTGCGAACTCGCTTTTATAGGGTGTTTTTTTATAAATACTTTCAGTTTGAAATGTATCTGTGATCAGCATGGGGTTATTTTTATTATAGATATAAGGAAGCACACATACCATCTATGTGCTCCCAGCCAACCTAACCTGCTCGTGGTTCATCCGGCTGACCAAACGAACGAGCTGACCGACAAATGGCGGGATAACATAGATGTATGTATATGTACTACGTATCAGATGTGGCGTCGCGAACTAGCTCTACGTTCAAATGAAAAGCAGTGCTGACTCTACATCTCGCTTAGTTTAGCGTAAGTACTCCTCACGCCCGATCGCGTGCCGCTCGGCACGTAAGTCAATTTATGATGGGCGCCTCTGGTTTACATGTACCTCGATGCGGGATAACGATTTAATATTTACTATGATGTAGCTAAATACTACAGGCCGGTGACGGGCAGCAGCGTTACCGGTGCAAGAAACTACGTCCTGCGATCGCCAACCCGCATGGGCCTGCCCAGCGTGGCATTTAAGGCAAAACCCCCCAAAACAATCTTGGGGGAGGCCTACGTCCAGCAGTGGACTGATACCTGCAAATAACTTCGAGCATTTATCAATGGAGATGTTAACGCAAGGCGTACCCTTCTGCTGGCCATTTAGCCATTATTGGCCATGAGCGTGCGTAACTACGCTGTATTTTTAATACTGTGTACGTGTTCAAAGCTAGTGTGCGGGATCGTTAAAGGGACTGATTTGTGTGTGTGCAATGCGTGTTTACTTCGTCCCCTGTAAGTATCGGCAGAAAAAAATGTTTGCGGATTACAACGTTAACATCTCCATTGGTAAATGCTCGAAGGCTGATAATGATGATAGATTTCCATCTATAATATAATAATAGGTCATAATAAATTATTCCTGGATCTCGAATGTGGGGCGCTCGCCCTCGCGTCCAGCCTCGCAAATTGACAATCGCTTCATCGATATCGCGTAAGTCACGTTAAATTCTCGTTATTAAATTAATAAGTTTAAAATGAACAACAGTTTTTATATTAAAAAGGTAAGTTACTCTAATTAGTACTTATTATTCCGAGCATGTGCTGAACCATACTATACCAATACGTACTGATCATTGTCATCTCCGCATAATTAGCAATTATTTATTTGTATCGTGAATTGACAATTATTTCAAGTTGTTGTTTCATTGGCATAATCTATAGTTGTAGAATAGGTCCTGTGTTTATGTTAATTTAGTTGGACCATGCCACTGCGTGAGACTGGTCAAGCGGACGGTTCTACAACAAAATTAATCGTTAGATTAGGTGGGTATCTATTGACTTGTTATGTTATTTTTAGGTCAAAAATTCAAACTCTCTGATCAATTCTAGTTATAAGCGTATGGTTGTTTGCTTATATGTACATATACGTTTATCTATTATGTGATGTCATATTGTCTTTTCAGTCTATAATTCGTTGCGTCCTACCTGTACAAGCGGAGCCGAGGCGTGGACAGTCACAGTTCGACTAATCCACCAATTTAAAGTCGCTCACTGAGCTATTGAGCTATGGCGTATCTCTGGAGATATTTATTACATGTTTATAACATTCAAAAGGACACCCCTTAGAGACAAATCTTACGAATCCAAAAATGAATCATTCCAATCAGTAGCAGCGGAGTAATCGCGTAATAAATATACAAAAAAAAACGTTCAGACGAATTGAGAACCTCTTCCATTTAGGGTTTGGAATTTTCCAAGGTTGCAAAGGTTGTTTGACTATTTGTTTGTTTTTTAGTTAAATTAAATAATTTTTTGGACACTATAAAAAGGTTAATTGTACTTTTTAAGTTAATAATATTTTTCCACAATCTGGAAAATAATGATATAGGTAATTATGTATTTGTATATAGCTTAGTACGTCTTATTTTAAATATTTGCTAAGATTCAATTAAGAATAAACAGTATTTTAAAACTGTTAGTTAACAAACCCACTGTTAATATCAATAATTAAGCTTTTGTTAAACCGCCTTGAGAACTAGAGGTATATCTCCGTAACCCCTGGCAGGACTAATGTTCGCGCCGGGCGTTGCTCGCAGCATTGTGCTTTTATTTGTATTTGCTAATGTATACCATCTCTAATTACACGCAACGCCTTCTAAATTGTTAGGGTTGTCAAAAATTAATTTTAGCATATACAGGACCTACTTTTTTTATATAGTGATAGTTGATTCATATAAACAAAATTAATATCAACAAATAGTAAGTATTCTATATCATGGTTCCATCTAGCTGGAGGGCGTCTCACACTACGTTTGCCAAGCCTTGGTCTTTACTCCTAGAACACGTCTTACCTTAATAGCTATCGGTACGACGACAGATGTAATGTGATTGTTATTACTAAAATATAATATTTAAGTATGTCACAGTATATACTACATATTAGCATACACTCTACAGCCTATTTAATCCCACTGATGGCTCTATAATAGGCCTCTCTCAAATGTTAAATATTGTCCTGTGTCTTTTTTCGTCAAATTCCACATTTTTTTGACCAAACCAAACCAACCAAAATTGGGTCCACGTTATTGCAAAAGGTGACCTTTAACAATATCGTGGACCCAACTTTCTGGTTGACCAAAGCTTCGTACTGTACAGCTGCCTCACTTGGCTACCATTCAGTGAGTGCCTCGCTTGACCTGTAGTTACACCGTATGGCCAAGTGTCCTGACCAACATAATACCTCCTAAACATCATACATATGAAGCTTACCGATAGCTTTTAACATCAAAGTGTGACTCGACAGCTATTCCTGAGTCAGTTCTCATTCTAGGCTTAGCGTGCTACAATCGTCGATAAAATCGTTACTTGCCAATAGGAGATAATAGTGATCAAACGGTAGCGTATAATATACTATCATCATCATTATCATAATTTGCAGCTCATTCTGGCCAACTGCATCAGTATAAGTCCCTAATAATGACATGGATTTTATAACAAAAAACTCTAAAATTGATATTTTTTATTTTCTACGTGGCAACCCTAGTATTTAACGCTGTGTAGCGAGAGTCCCCAGGCGTTGTTCCCGTTCCTAATTAGGACCAGTCAGGTGTTGGAATCCTTGTTTCTTTCTATTCTGGAACGTGTGCTTTTGTTGGGTTTACCTTAGGCCTGCATAATTAATTTTATTGTATAGCGGTAAGTGCCAGACTCGGAAAAAAAACTTTTATTGGTAAATTAGACTGTGAATGTATTATATATTTATTTTTGTATGATCGGCATATGACAGGTGATCCAATCTAAAAATCTCAACACAAGTAGGTACCATGTTTTTTTTATGATCGGATTTTATACCCAATATAGCTAAGACATTATTTAAATAATTAATAAAATAACATAAAGAACCGACGTAACAAGCAAAGAGGGTTGTTTTTTGTCTGCATTCTGAAGGATTACCTATGTTCCATATAGCATATCTCTGAAGAGATCGCCTAGGGACTTAACCATAATTGATGGAAATTGGATTTTTCTAGTACCTATTGGAAAACGATAGTAATCGTAGTAGTGAGTTGATCCTACTAGAAAATTAAGATGGTTTAAAAACTAAAACAACCGACTTCAATGCCCCGCGAGTCAATTTCAGTAGCAAATTTGAGACGTTTATCGTCATATCTCTGGAGATACTTATCAGATCTCGATGAAATTACAATGGGACTACCTTGGAAACGTACCCTACCGGTTACAAAAAAAGTCATTCGAATCGGTTCAGAATTGACAGAGTAATCGCGTAACATACACACAAAAAATTAAAAATAATAATTAAACAACAGGCGAATTGAGAACCTCCTCCTTTTTTGTGAAGTCGGTATAAAATGTAAGTTTAACCCTACGACATCTACCTAACTGTCAACACAATGCTTGAGGTCGGTGAAACAATTGGCGAAATCTCTTTATTATGAGAATGGTATGAGCCACAACATCAGCCGAATATAATAATTAAATTTAAAACTTAAAACTACCCCCGACTGATCCCTACCTATCTAATATACCTAATCAGTTCATTGAGACCATTTCAATGAGCCTAAGCACGACATCCCTGCTGTTTGTCGGTAGGGAGTAACTATTCTGCAGATTCCAAGAGATGCATCAGGTCCAGGTATACCTTGCAATATATTTTAAGTAACAGGATACTGAATTTTCTACGAGGCTATCCTCGTCAACAAGAAAAAGTCATAATCTTGAAACGGTTGAACGGATTTTCTAGAAACAAAGCTAAGAATACCCTCAATTAAATGACCTAAGTATCAAGCAAAATAAAAAATAATCAAAAATGGTTTATCCGTTTTGTAGTTACAATGCCACAGATAGACACAGAGATTTATCACAAATGTAAGGATACGTAATCGTCAAAATTAGTTATTTTCAAACGACTTCCAAATAGGAGGAGGTTCTCACTCAATTCATCTGTAATATGTTTATTTTATTATGTTTGTTTGCCGATTACTCCACCAATTGTAAGCTCATTTGAATTTTTTTTTCATACGTAGGTAGGGTTCATTTCCGTGGTGGTCCCATTAAAATTTTATCAAGATCTAATTAGCATCTCCATAGATATGAGGATAAACGTTTCAAACTTGCTAATGAAACTGAACCGCGCGGCATGGAAGTAGCACAGGAAGTAGTTTGTTTTTTAGTTTCTTACCTTAATTGTAACTAACTTGTAGAGACCTTAACATAGCAATCATTCGTAAACAATAATAGGGAGGCACTTTATTAGATGAAGAAGTCACACGATTTGACGACAAACATATAAAGTTACCACAGAACGATAAAAATCGTCGAATCACACTTTACAATGCCAAGCCGAGTCAAATTATCACAAATTATAACCACTTAGAAACTCGTGCGCGGACTAGCGTGACGCATTTTTTATTGTCTATTGTTTCTCTAATCCTTGTTTGTGATTGGCCGAAATTTGTATAGGAGGCGTTTGAGGCATTGTGATTGGTCGTCGAGATATGAATGCGAAATGATGATGGCTGCTCTATTGGCGTCGCAGAAGGTGTCATGGCATAAATTAAGTATAGCTATGATTTGTTACCTAAGTAGTTCGTTACTAGTTTTCAGAGGGGTTTAGTTATTTTTTAACCCCCGACACAAAAAGGGGTGTTATGAGTTTGATGTGTGTATATGTCTATGTCATCGTAGGGCCCAAACGGCTGAACCGATTTTGATTTTGTTTTTTTGTGTTTAGGTGTCTTAATAGAGAGTGTTGGATTCATAAAATTATGTTCAGTTGTTTTAAACCTATGAGCTTTTTTCTAGTTCATGATAACATGAAATTCACTTTCATAGTATAATCAATTCGAAAAAAGTCAAACTCAAAGCATTTAAGGCACGGCCACACCGCGGCGTCATGCGTCCTGCGTCCTGCGGGAGCGGGCGCGATCTCAGTAATTTTCAATTGTTTTCTGATCGCGTTTGGTGTGAACCAGTCGGTACAAATACTACTGCGCTATCTGATCGCCGCCAGATCACGCAAGCAGGACTTTGAGGTGTGTCCGTACCTTTATTCAGTATGTAGGCAGTACATATACAAATTCGGTATCCTCTTACTTCAACGATATTGTAAGAACATGGTAGGATTGACTTGATGCTGGGACCCTAGGATTTCCTGGAATCTGCAGAATACACAACTTAGCAATTTACACCAGAGGTGTCGAGTTTGAGCTCATTGCAATGGTCTCAAAAAACAGATTTTAATAGTGCACAAATCTGTTGGGGGTTAAGTTATAAATTTTGAATTAAAGTTTTATTTTTTTTTGCAAACAGCTGTGTACTTGCCTCAAGTATATCACAATATTACACGTTGAATGTTCAACGTGTGATAACGTGTGATAACGGCATACTTGAGGTACATCTCCACCAAGCTAAGTTTGCACTTCGCTGGAATGCTGCCCCCCGCATTTTTTTGTGTATATTTCAATGTAACTATGTATAATATAATGTTTAAAACAATAAATGCAAAGTAAAACTAACAAACATTTGTTTACTTTTTTAAAGTCATAGCGAATTCTTTTTTGCAGACCGTACCTAAGCGTCAGTGTGACCCTGTGACGTAATCGATGCGAGGTGCAAACTTAGCTTGGTCGAGTTGTAGGTAAGTACGCAGAAAGTTACATATCATAATGATAACGTGATTTTCTGGAAGTGGCAGACGGCAGTAAGTCGAGACGAATATTATAAACTGAATTTTATCGGTTAAATTTTGGTTCACATAGCGCAACTTTTGAACAGCAATTGTTCTTGATAGTATGATAGAAAAATATATTCTTTGCTTATTACGTAGGTACTCAATACAAATTTTGTGTGAGTATTCATTGTTCTACAAGGATTCCAATACAACACTACCTACAGTACTGATCACAGCTCACCGTATTACAAGTCGTGCGTGAAAACTTTATCCCAAATGGTAAAGAGGTTAAGTAATATTAAATGAAAGATGACTATGATTTTAACATTATTACTGTTTAATGAAGCGCTTTAATATTATTTTTAATTAGCCTACTCTGAATAATTAACCGTTAATTGCGTTTGGAGTAAAGTTATTGATTAGTTCGAATAAGATTATATATATAATCAAAATAACATTAAGAACGGTGGAACACAAAATTGAAATTATGAGTATGACTTGGGTCAGTTCAGACCTCGACACGACACGACGCGACGCGGCGCGCACTTATTAAGATAGTGATATAAAAAAGAACTTTATTTACTACACAAAAAGATACACATTTAATTGACTTAAGTCGGCGGCTTCAGGCTGCGCCGCGCTCAAAAACTTGGTATAGCTGACTTGGGTGACAAGACTGCCACGCTGAAATGGGACTGGGTGGGTCATACTTGACGAAATATATCCCGACAGGTAGGCTAAAACTGCCACGCAATGGGTGCCTAAAGGCGCCATCAACGTAGAGGAAGGCTCAAAAAGCGGTGGCGAGATGATATTGATCACCAATGCTGGCCACAAACGGCATTGGATAAGTGGATAAAAATTGAAGAAGACCTTTGCTTAGCAGTGTGACAAATAAGGTACCTAATTTTAAAAAAATGTAAATATCCTAATGATTACATACCTATCTCTATTAGGAAGTATCAGTGAACACGATAACTGAAAAGAACTCATGTTATGATAATATTTATTCAACCCTATCAACCTTTTTGCTAGCCCTGTATTCTGTTGTTCATATCAGACGTAGAGACATTTACAAAGTAAGAGTATTTACCCTCACCACAGGTACTTTGCTACTGCTTAAATACCATTAATTTATCTACCGTTGGCCTGCAGACCATTCAATCACAAACATACGCGCATAATCGCGCTGTGCGTTTCCCACGTGAGGTTCTAGAGTTGGGATTGTTGTCTAATGTAGAGATATGCTAGTCTACGTGAAGATGTCTCGTGTTTTTAAAGCTTCTGATAAGTATGCTCTTGAGCATGTTCTTATTTGTGGTTGTGACGATGCAAACTAATAACATAACAGGCTTCTGCAAAGTATAATACGCCACTGACTGAGCTCGGTCTTCGGCTCTATTGTCCAGTCACTGACCACCGTTCTGGTTATATCGTCGCTCCAACTGGTAACTGTGCATCCTACGCTACGTTTGCCAATTCACAGTATCCACTGCACTACCAATCAACCCAACTTTTTTACCGGTCCTGCAGCTGATATCATCACAAGCTAAAGCTAATAATATCACTAACCCACTGTCATTTTAGCTTGATAATTAGTTGAGATATGTCGATCACTTTAGTTCAACAAATTAATTGAACGAGCGAGCGCGAAGCGCGAGAGCAGCGAATTCGTTGAGCAAAAATTTTTTTTGTTTGTCTGCCCGGTTGTCCGGCTGTCCTCCTCTACAGGTCATATTTCTCAACCAATTCAAGTAAAATTTTTTGAGCAAATTTGTCAAGTATATGAAGTTTTGTCTTTTCAGATTTTAAAGTTTTTTTTAAATGTCGGAGATATGGGTTATGGGGGTTAAAAAGTAACCCTGTTTCACATCATCATCATTTTTATCAGCGTTTGGATTGATATTATAATATTCGGTTTTCAGTGACCTATAGCTTTTGTTCACTACTTTACTTGCAGATCGATAATTAAACTAGCGAGGTCCACTGCTCACAGAGTTTATACTAGTGTATCAAAATAATAGCCTGGCAAAAAGACCTATATAGTGAGACAAGGGGCAGTATTGTGTCTTTATTTTTATGTAGTCCGTGCTCATTGTAAATAAACTGGCCAAGTGCAAGTCGGACTCGCACTCGTAGGGTGCCGTACCACACTACAGTATTTTATAAGATCGAGCAAAAAATACCACTATTATTTTTCACCAGTAAATAATAATAATTTATCAAAACAGAGTTGTGAGCCGCGTGCTTATTTTTAGGGTTCCGTACCAAAAGGGTAAAACGGAACCCTATTACTAAGACTCCGCTGTCCGTCTGTCTGTCTGTCTGTCTGTCTGTCCGTCTGTCACCAGGCTGTATCTCATTAACCGTGATAGTTAGACAATTCAAATTTTCACAGATGGTGAATTACTGTTGCCGCTAGAACAACAAATACTAAAAACAAAATAAAGTTATAAATTAAAGTGGGTCCCCATACAAAAACGTGTTTTTAAAGGCCATCTATAAGACCCTCATAGTTGTCATCTGGGTGTTAACAACTCATTCGTGTTTGTTAAGCTAACAACCTTTCTAATTAGTTTCGGCAAAATGACATAGATGGCGCTAGTAAACGAGCCCCGTCTTTCTAGATCGAGACCAAACAAATATTCTTGGTAATATCAATTAATCAAATATAAGGATGAAACTCTGTTATGTTTCGTATTGTACGGAACCCTCCCTAAGTGTGCGATAAGAGACGCGATTCTGACTCGCACTTGCCCAGTTTTATTTATAACGCCATCTAACGCCTAACGAACGGTATCTAAGTGAAAATGAACACAAAGGTATTAGGGATCGGCATTTCAATATAACGCCATATATGGACGTTTAACTAAGCGTTCATAGATGGCGTTATATTGAAATACCGAAAAAAATAAGTTTCTTGTATGGGGACCCCCTATAATTTTAAACTTTATTCTGTTTTTGGTGTTTGTTGTTATAGCGGCAACAAAAATACATCATCTGTGAAAATTTCAACTGTCCAACTATCACGGTTCATGAGATACAGCCTGGTGACAGACGGACAAACAGACAGACAGACGGACAGCGGAGTCTTAGTAATAGGGTCCCGTTTTACCCTTTGGGTACGGAACCCTAAAAATGACAAACGTTATTGACAAAACCATGGCAACATTATCTGTGAACTTCAAACTCCAAGACACGTCTTCTAAATATTTACATTGGAACATGAACATTATTATTTATATATATTATTATTACGGGTGAGATAGTGGTCTAACGCTAGCCTATAAGATATACAAAAATATATTTGTGTGAATTAAAGTTTGTTTTTAGGGTTCCGTACCCAATGGGTAAAACGGGACCCTATTACTAAGACTCCGCTGTCCGTCTGTCTGTCTGCCTGTATGTCTGTCTGTCTGTCTGTCTGTCTGTCTGTCTCTCTGTCTGTCTGTCCGTCTGTCACCAGGCTGTATCTCATGAACTGTGATAGTTAGACAGTTGAAATTTTCACAGATGATGTATTTATGTTGCCGCTATAACAAAAAATACTAAAAACAGAATAAAGTTAAAGATAATAGGGGGTCCCCATACAAGAAACGTGTTTTTTTCGGCGTTTCACGCCATCTATGAACGCGTAGTCAGGTAAACTTCCCATAGATGGCGTTATATTGAAATGCCGATCGAATCGATGAATTGTTAAACGTTAGATGGCGTTATAAGAAATAAAATGTTATTAATTATTATTTTTTGCTCGAACTTATAAAATACTGCAGTGTGGTACGGAACCCTACGAGTGCGAGTCCAACATGCGCTTGGCCAGTTTATTTCATTCCACCAATAACAGTATATAAATTAAACTTGCAAACATAAATACCTACTTATGATTATGCATAAAACATAATTTTTTCCCCGATTTCTAATAAAGTATTTGTTAGTGCGATATTTCAAAACATATCTCATCGCACTGGAGTAGAACCGCAACTTCGAAGATGGCGGGCAGGTAATGCTAATGTCTATTGCTATGATATATCGGCGGCAATGGACTGACAGCGACGATTCCTACACGGCACAGTGTGTGCTCCCCGTTAGTAGTGTGGAACCGGCATGTTATTATTGGCGGCTTGATGGTTGGCTTGAAGGGCCAACGGCTTGAACGTTAATAGTAGATACCTATAGTTTTCTAACAATGTGGGTTAGACATTACTAGTAGTCTTATTAACCCCTCAAACTAAGCGAAACATGCTTGTGTCTAAAGTGGGTTCAAGTCAATAATGCAATGGGATTGGTCGAACTGCGAACCTCTCGATCGCCTGGCCGACACCTTAGCTACTGGGCCCCTTTTATTACCCGACTACGGCAATGCAAAAAGGCGGGTTATGTTTTTGACCGGTATGTGGGTATGTATGTTTGTATTTATGTTAATCTGTTCCCTCATAAACTACTTATCAAAGTTTGACAAATGAGGTGTTGTTGGACGCGTCTTATTTGTCTGCTGGTTATAGGCTATGTGACGTCACAACAAATTGAATGTGGCGCCCCCTAGAGGGGGCAAAATCCAGAACTAAAAAAAATGTCACCTGACCCCATCGTGTGTGGTATCGTATCGTTCGTGTGGGGTCCATCATCGTTGTGGGGCGTAACGTTGGCCTAATATATCCCGCCGAAGTCAAGAAAACTAATTTTTACCCCACAGCGTCGCAAAGAAGCAGTTTGGAGGGTTATGTGTTTTTCGATCACTGTGTATGTATGTGAGTATGTTGCCATGAATACATATATCCTAAAACCCTAAAATGCTTTAAATAAAAAATAAGTTCAAAAACTAAAACCCGACTACTGAAAAATCACACTCTAAAAAGTATGAAACACGAAATTATTCTCATCTGAGATCGCTATGTAAAAACTATTTAACATGTATCGTGTATTATACCTACTCGTATAAACAACTTACTTGTAATAAATATTTTATTGTATTTCATATATATACTTAGTGGTGCTCAGAGGATAGCCGTGGTCGTATGTCACCTACCGTAACAAAACACTCTGCAAAGTAACATACGACCACGGGTATCCACTGAACACCACTATGAATATATATGAAATAAAATAAAATATTTATTACAAGTAAGTTGTTTGTATAATACACGATAAATATTGAATAGTTTGTACTTAGCGACCTCAGATGAGAATATTATCTTGTTTCATACTTTTTAGAGCGTGATTTTTCAGTAGTCGGGTTTTAGTTTTTGAACTTATTTTTTATAGTATCATCTTAGATACTATATGATAATCATCTTTTATTATCAATGAAGTTTAGTCACACCAAAAAACCTGATTGTAAGCAATGAGGATTTTTTTATATCGGTTTATATTATTATTATTTACATTGGATTATTGTTGCTTATTTCGTTAATAGTACTATATCTCACCTGCTAGCAAGTGTCGCTGGGGTCTAAGTTGGCATTACGTTTAGAAGTCGAAGTCGGCACTAATAGAACTTAACTTTCAGTGTAGATAGAGAGAAGTTATACATTTTCAAGTTACATATACCGCTAAACATACCTAATACCAATACTTATAAACCTATCATTAACTGACTAAAAAAAGCAAAATATGGTGTTGTTCATTATTGGTCTTTAATTTGTTAAGTTACACTTAGCAACTTGCACTATATGTTATTTTACATTCACAGAAAAATTGTGCAATGGAATTGAAAATAATTGAATGCCTACCTGACCTAATTTGATTTGGAAATGCGCGTAGGTAGGCGAATTTTCATTTGTGATGATTTGATATTTGGGAAGCATCAGATACCTTCGACATCTCCTAAAGATATGGGGCGGTGCTATTCTTAAGCCTCCCATAATATTAATTTCTAACAGGTTTATAAACCAATTAATCCGATGCCACAATCTTTGCAACCAGTAATTATAATAACGTTCATATTACTGCACGTACCAATGATCAGATAAACGGCGGAATTGATTTGTCAATAATTGCTGATAGTAGGGTCAAAGTCTGACCCTTTTATGAAAGCTTGGGAAAACTGACGTAAAATTATTTGCCTCCAGTAATGTTCAAACGAAAGATATTTACGTGTGAATTCGTCGATAATGTAAGTTGGAGTAAATTTGTTATAGAAGAAAGACTTGAAAGGCGATGCTACGAAGGACCCTTAAATAATATCTTGTCAGAATCCACGTCGGCTCTTTGCTGTGCGGAGACAAGAGGCTGAAGGAGGTAGCTAGAACCGCCTTTTCAGAAGTACCAGCAATACCAGGCCTCCCTCACAAGCCCATATCTACAGCGCTTTATACCTAAACTTTCGAGCACCGCCGGCGCTAATATCCGCCAGTCGGTTGTCACTGCTCACGCGCGCGCAACGTGTATTATTCAAATGACGGGATAACTACGCATGCGTATGCTATATTAAAAACAGTTTATGTTTTCCATAGTCATTTTGCGGATTTGATAAAAAAACAAGCATAATATTTTTTTGTGCTAACGATACTAAAATGATAAGACGGCGTAAAATTCACTTTTTCGACTTAAAATTCGGCTCTTAGTTAGGGACTTTGATGTTATTTTGTGAGGTTAATTTTTATTAAAGAATTCGAAAATCTATTTTTTTATTTCATTGACTCAACCCTTCACTAATACACATCGTATCCGGCGCGCGCTGGTAATAACAACGCTAGGTCGAGCGCCTTAGACACATTTTTGCTTATATTGTCTGACAGTAGGCCAAAATAAGCGTTGGTATTTTATTTATGTATTGGAGTGAAATATTTGTTACGCAGTAACTATTATATAATCTGTGGCAATACTCCCATGTATTACGTCCACACATGGAGTATTGCTCGCACTTCTGGAACGGCGCTCCGAGCTACCCCCTCATGCTTTGAAAGCACACGTTGCTGACGCGGTGTGAAGGAATTGCAAGAATCTTATTTGTATAGGGACACGGCAGATGAAAAGAGCAAAGAAAACAATAGATATCCACCTTAATTGGCTAGAAAAAGTCAATAATATTCTTTACAAACGACCCGACTCACCCGACCAAATCCATCACGTCGCGTCGGTGCGGCGGCGTGTCGGACGCTAATCGGTTTACATGACCGATCGCGACTACTTCCACGCATCCGACGTCGGACGTTGTAATTATTTTATTTATGTTACAAATCGCTTCCTTTATGACCGTGACAGAGCAGATCGGGATTTGATTGCTGCGTCTAAAGTGTGTTCATAAGTGAGGTGGACGAATTGAGGTAAGGCGCTATCACACTTTGATAACCAATGCGTGGGGGGATTTGCGCGATGGTAAATTATAACATGAAGGTATAAACGCACCAAAGTGAAACGTGAAGCATGCATTTAGATATTAAATCTCACACGTACAAGAATAAAAAAATGTCACTGGCTGCTTTTACTATATTTAAATATGTTTTATTCCATGGTTGAAAAGAGGTTGCACCACCCCAGGTGGTAAGCAGAAGCAGTTGTTCAAAAATGTATTTCTGGACATATTCAAATTAATCACGAATATATTGAGACCAGTGCAACGTTCAGTCACCTTAATTAGGGTCAAAAGGCCTAAATACATCCCTGTATTCATTGGAAAGCTTCTTGAAGGGAAATTGTGTATGTTTACCCAAGATTTAGTACTTAGCAAGAAGCGTTACTCCTTCCCATGTGATTATGTACTGAAATAATGACTTTTCAGGTTATTATGAAACGTCTTGCTTCTATATGCTATCTCCGATCAACATACCGGAACTAGGCAAACCAACTAGCAATATGTATTATTTCGGAGATAGGATTTTTTATGATATGAGGTAACAGGAGAAGCACGACGTTCGCCTGATGGTGTGATGATGCCTATTACAGATAAAGCAGCATGCAAAAATCTGAGAACCAGAATTTGCAAGCAAGATGTTAAGTCTCACATACTACCCTGTAATTTCACTGGTTACATTGATATTCAAACGGAAAAAAATTTCTTTTCACGGCTGAATTGCAGTAGTTCTGCCCCAGGCGGACTAGCAATAGTATTACCACTATATATTCTAGAAACGGTTGACGCCTACCACCACCACTTATTTAGAATGAAAGAGGGATCACTTGTAAGTACTAGCCTACGGACGCTGGTACTATGACTTAATTCATGGGTAACAATGACCCCCCTAATGTTTATATGTCAGCCTGACCAGATGGTCTAGTGGTTAGTGAGCTTATTCAAGACAACAAAGTTCACGGGTTCGATTCCCACACGGGTAGTTTCTTTGTGTGATCCACAAATATTTTTTCTGAGTTTCGGTGTTATTGTGCCCGTTACTTGTATTGTATGTTTGTAAAGTCCCCCGCGACACAGGGCTTTCTAGTATTGCCCTTAAATAATTTAAGATCGTTTAAAAAACTATAATAACCGACTTTAAACGTCACGCTATCAAACTATTATATAATCTGTGGCAGTAGTAAGTAGTAAATCGTCGAGGTAAGTAAACGCAGCGTTATACAAATGTTGATAAATATACTAAAAACGGCTCGGCCAATTTCGTTTAAATTACTATAAGACCACCTCGGAAACGTACCTTATCCATTAAAAAAAGAATCATTCGAATCCGTTTACAATCGACGGAGTAATCGCTTTACATACACACAAAAAAACACACACAGACGAATTGAGAACCTCCTCCTTTTTTGTGAAGTCGGGTAAAAAATACAGGTGAATAGAGAACCACATCTTTTTGGTTTTTTTTTTTTACTGACGATAAGCAAGCGTTTGACCACTATCTAACCTGATGTTAAGTGAAGATGTGATCGACGATGTAGCACGCTTGCCTAGAAGATACCTGTTCACTCGCGATTTGAAGACCCCCGGATTGTACTTCACAGGAAACACAAATTCTGGCAGGGAATTCCATTCCTTTGCTGTGCGTATGATAAATGTTGATGCAAAGCGCTTTGTGCGACAGAATGGAATATCAACCATGTATCGATGGCGTATATCTGTGCGTCTGGTAGTACGATGGTAAAAGGGGGACGGTGGAATTAATTCGTGCAGTTGGTAGGCACACTCCCCGAAATGTATCCGATAAAAGACCGATAAACTGGCGACTTTGCGGCGATGCTCTAGGCTCTGAAGCCTTTTGCTTACTAGATTTTTGTCGTTAATGAGTTTCTTGGCTCTCCTATCAATAACTTCAAACGCCTCCAGCTGGTATTTGGCTGACCCATCTCACAGGTGAGAACAGTACTCCATACATGATCGGACTTGAGCTTGATACAAATTAAGCAGCTGTCCTGGTGTGAAGTACTGTCTCACCTTGGCCAAAACACCAAGCTTTTTTGAGGCCAATTGGGCTTTTGACTCAATATACGAGCCAAAGTTGAGTGTGGGTGTTAGCGAGATTCCAAGAAGCTCGAGGTGATCAGTTATCGGTACGGACACATTCCGGAAAGTAAGAGTCAGTTTTAACGGACTCCGTTTGGCGGAGAACAGACACGCCTGGGTCTTAGCTGCATTAAACTTGACCAGGTTGGCATCGCCCAATTCGGAGACAGCCTGTAAGGACAAGTTCAAGCGCTCGACCATCGCCTCCCTATAACACTGAATTTGTGCTACACTAGTACGTGCACTGGATGTATAGCTCTCTACAACGGTGCTGTCGTCTGCATACCCAAAGATACCGGGCTTTAGCAGATCGTTAATATGTGTATTGTAAAGTCGGTTAATAAGAATAATAAGTTATATGTATGTTAATAATAAATAATCTTATCCTGCTTGTGACAGAATTCAAATTACTAATACAGCCCCCTTAGATACAAAATACATTTCTGTTAGCACGCAGCAAGTCATTGTTCACGTCATTCCTATACGTTTTGATGTAGCGTTTGACGTGATTGCAAACAGAAATAGATTTTGACTAGGGGGTAAGGGGTAAGTTGTACTTAAAGTGTCTTCTTGGGTGCCATTTTTTATTATTATTATTTTAGAGCATATTAGCAATGTGGGTTACACATTTCTAATACCCTCTAACAAAGCTAAATATGCTTGTATCTTAAGTGGGAGTGGTCAATAGTGCAATAAGTAGGGATCGAACTCACGACCTCTCGATTCGATCGCTAGTCCAACGCCTTAGTCATTGGGCTATTGTAACACCGCTGGCTGACCACGTAGTACTTTCACTAGTTATGCGAAATCTATGCTCGTAAATAATCACTATATTAAATTATGCTGCTACCGTGTAGCAGAAAACGCGTCAGTCCGTCATTTTCAGCTGTAGCCTTAGGACAAGTCATTAGAAGCCCTTAGATATTCTAGACGTCGGGGGGACAACAGTCATTAAGCTGTTTTAGAAGCCTGAGGATATAATACTAGAAGTCGGATATTAGTATTACTGCAAGGCTGAAATACTAAGTAGACCACACACACAATTTTATTAAGATATTATATGACAAGCTTTATTGATTGAAAAGCAAAAAATATGATTAGCTGCTTCTCAAAACACCTACCCTATCTGTATTTATTCATGTGTCTCTAATAAGCCTGGTAGAAATCGCTGTTTAGAGATAAAGCTGCGGACTGTTGGTACTGTAATGTTAATAACTTCTGTAACCTATTCAGATTTATGAGACGAGTGTGAATGAGCCAGCCGGTAAAGGCCGACCTAGGCGAACGCATCACGACCAGATATGAGCCTTTTTAAAGAAAGGCCAAGTCAAAAGTACATATAACCGGCGAGCATATATTAAGGCGCTCGTGAAAGCATGTTGAAAGAAGTAGCCTCTGCCTACTCCAACGGGAAAAAGGCGTAATAGTATGTATGTACATGTGATCGATTCTAAGTGTGTAAATAGAATAAAGAATATTCCATCTATTTACATTAATATAGTAAGTATGTGTATTTTAGAGTAGAGACCACGGCTCTCGAAAAACGTAGTTTAGGACGCCCTCCAGCTAGATGGAGTGATATACGCAAGCTGGCTGGCAGCGGTTGGCAACAAAAAGCTGAAGATCGAGCTAAGTGGCGTGCCATAGGAGAGGCTTGTATCCAGTAGTGGACAGAGATAAGCTGATGATGATGACATTAATAAATATAAGATCGTTTCAAAAACTAAAACAACCGACTTCAAATGCCGCGCTATTATTTTTCAGTACCAATTTTGAAGTGTTTATCTCCATATCTCTGGAGATACTTATCAGACCTCAATGAAATTATCATGGTATCACACTTGGAATAATTTCTTTCCAACAACAAAAGAATAATCAAAATCGGTTCATAAACGACGAAGTTATCCGCGAAAAAACATAAAAATATATATATACCTATACGGTTGAATTGAGAAACATCCTTCTTTTTTTGTAGTCCGTTAAAAATGATGCCAATTTTTACACAGTTTAGAGCCAGTTTCACCGGTTCCTTATAAAGTTTCAGATAGTTGTCTGACATAATATAACGCCAAATTAAAGTTGTCAAAAATCTCTTTACTTTAGAACTCCGTCATTTAGAAATCGATGTTTACAAATAACGGAGTTTTGAGGTGACTAACACAAAAAAATACAGGCAAACTGAGAACCTCCTCCTTTTTTGTGGAGTTGGTTAATTACTCTTTGCATTTCGAAGCGTCCATGCTTGGCACTCAGTCATTATATGAACAATGATTTGACGCGTCCATAACAATGAATGAAGTATTCGCGTCGAAGACCGCACCTGCATTCGTTTGCACGCGATCTTAAGTTACGTTCACACTGGAATGTTTGTCTTATTAAACTTAATACTTTTTAGTACTACCTTTGCTTGTTTATTTTTGGTAAATCGTGTTTTTTGGAAATTCCAATAATAGTTTTACTCACAAAAGAAGGAACTCGAAAAAAAAGGGGAAAACATAATCGTCTTATCTGGACTCGAACCGGGGTCTTCTAATTACGGGAACGCCCGATATCCCACCGAGCTATCATGATCTTGTAGATGGTGGCGAAATTTGCCTTCGTATTCTAATGATATTCTGGCAGTTTTTATTGCCTGAAAATAAGGATAAAACAACGTTTTCTTATGAAATGAATGAATTAATGAATTCTATCAAAGGTAGTGCAGTTGAATAAACAAACTAACTGCTTAAAAATCGTGCCGAAAACTGAATGATTTGTGACATATCTAGTGTTGATAAGAGGTAACAAAAACGAGATACGTTTTAACTATTTTTATATCTGCTAGGCTAGCGTTTGATCACTATCTTGCTTATATTATGTTTTTTTGAAGTGTCTCACACTTTATATTTTTGTAAAATTGTTAAACACAATCCAAAATTTCATCGTACCGACGGTACTCGAACCCGCACCCCCCGGATTACACGTCCAGGTGCTCTGCCAATTAAGCCACGGTTCGATACATCGATACGACGAAATTAGTGGATTGCATTTTGTTAACCCAATTATGCATTGGTGGCGCCATCTATGACTACTTATTACGTAAGTTAATCATTCGGAAGAAATCATTACAGTTTTCAAATCCGACGAGAGATGTTGCACTGCGTAAATCAAATATTATGTTTCTTTGAATTGTCTCACACTTTATATTTTTGTAAAATTGTTAAACACAATCCAAAATTTCATCGTACCGACGGGACTCGAACCCGCACCCCCCAGATTACACGTCCAGGTGCTCTGCCAATTAAGCCACGGTTCGATACATCGGTACGACGAAATTAGTGGATTGCATTTCGTTAACCCAATTATGCATTGGTGGCGCCATCTATGACTACTTATTACGTAAGTTAATCATTCGGAAGAAATCATTACAGTTTTCAAACCCGACGAGAGATGTTGCACTGCGTAAATCAAATATTATGTTTCTTTGAAGTGTCTCACACTTTATATTTTTGTAAAATTGTTAAACACAATCCAAAATTTCATCATACCGACGGGACTCGAACCCGCACCCCCCGGATTACACGTCCAGGTGCTCTGCCAATTAAGCCACGGTTCGACCAATGCGCCACCAATGCATAATTGGGTTAACAAAATGCAATCCACTAATTTCGTCGTAGCGATGTATCAAACCGTGGCTTAATTGGCAGAGCACCTGGACGTGTACCTAATCCGGGGGGTGCGGGTTCGAGTCCCGTTGGTACGATGGACTTTTGGATTGTGTTTAACAATTTTACAAAAATATAAAGTGTGAGACACTTCAAAGAAACATAATATTTGATTTACGCAGTGCAACATCTCTCGTCGGATTTGAAAACTGTAATGATTTCTTCCGAATGATTAACTTACGTAATAAGTAGTCATAGATGGCGCCACCAATGCATAATTGGGTTAACAAAATGCAATCCACTAATTTCGTCGTATCGATGTATCGAACCGTGGCTTAATTGGCAGAGCACCTGGACGTGTAATCCGGGGGGTGCGGGTTCGAGTCCCGTCGGTACGATGAAATTTTGGATTGTGTTTAACAATTTTACAAAAATATAAAGTGTGAGACACTTCAAAGAAACATAATATTTGATTTACGCAGTGCAACATCTCTCGTCGGATTTAAAAACTGTAATGATTTTTTCTGAATGATTAACTTACGTAATAAGTAGTCATAGATGGCGCCACCAATGCATGATTGGGTTAACAAAATGCAATCCACTAATTTCGTCGTATCGATGTATCGAACCGTGGCTTAATTTGCAGAGCACCTGGACGTGTAATCCGGAGGGTGCGGGTTCGAGTCCCGTCGGTACGATGAAATTTTGGATTGTGTTTAACAATTTTACAAAAATATAAAGTGTGAGACAATTCAAAGAAACATAATATTTGATTTACGCAGTGCAACATCTCTCGTCGGGTTTGAAAACTGTAATGATTTCTTCCGAATGATTAACTTACGTAATAAGTAGTCATAGATGGCGCCACCAATGCATAATTGGGTTAACAAAATGCAATCCACTAATTTCGTCGTATCGATGTATCGAACCGTGGCTTAATTGGCAGAGCACCTGGACGTGTAATCCCGGGGGTGCGGGTTCGAGTCCCGTCGGTACGATGAAATTTTGGATTGTGTTTAACAATTTTACAAAAATATAAAGTGTGAGACATTTCATAGAAACATAATATTTGATTTACGCAGTGCAACATCTCTCGTCGGATTTGAAAACTGTAATGATTTCTTCCGAATGATTAACTTACGTAATAAGTAGTCATAGATGGCGCCACCAATGCATGATTGGGTTAACAAAATGCAATCCACTAATTTCGTCGTATCGATGTATCGAACCGTGGCTTAATTTGCAGAGCACCTGGACGTGTAATCCGGAGGGTGCGGCTTCGAGTCCCGTCGGTACGATGAAATTTTGGATTGTGTTTAACAATTTTACAAAAATATAAAGTGTGAGACACTTCAAAGAAACATAATATTTGATTTACGCAGTGCAACATCTCTCGTCGGATTTGAAAACTGTAATGATTTCTTCCGAATGATTAACTTACGTAATAAGTAGTCATAGATGGCGCCACTAATGCATGATTGGGTTAACAAAATGCAATCCACTAATTTCGTCGTATCGATGTATCGAACCGTGGTTTAATTTGCAGAGCACCTGGACGTGTAATCCGGAGGGTGCGGGTTCGAGTCCCGTCGGTACGATGAAATTTTGGATTGTGTTTAACAATTTTACAAAAATATAAAGTGTGAGACAATTCAAAGAAACATAATATTTGATTTACGCAGTGCAACATCTCTCGTCGGGTTTGAAAACTGTAATGATTTCTTCCGAATGATTAACTTACGTAATAAGTAGTCATAGATGGCGCCACCAATGCATAATTGGGTTAACAAAATGCAATCCACTAATTTCGTCGTATCGATGTATCGAACCGTGGCTTAATTGGCAGAGCACCTGGACGTGTAATCCGGGGGGTGCGGGTTCGAGTCCCGTCGGTACGATGAAATTTTGGATTGTGTTTAACAATTTTACCATCTTGCTTGGTGGTAAGTGATGATACGGTCAAGGATGGCGAACATGCTAAGCCTAGAATTGTCTGACTCTCAAGGGCTGTGTGCTGCCGGAACACCAAAAGGTTATATGTATATAGCTATAGTACCGAAAGGTTATATATTAATGGTGGTAGGAATATCTATATAATTTCCCTACCTACGGGTTATTATTATTAAGGGTTATAATGGTAGTCTAAACAAAACCTTAAATTAAGTTCTTAAGATCGGTGCAAGTCACCTGTGATTACTCGCGAACGGCCTCCGTTTAACCGATTCCTTTCTTTAAAACTGGACGTTCCTGTTTTAAAAACCCGCGCCATTATTCCCGCGTCTTCCTCATTTTGAATTTGGAATGGACAATGCCGAAGCCTTTCCGCGCGCATTTTATTTTTTCTCCACTTTTTTCCAGCCAGTGCAGAGACCAAATTAGGCCAGTTAAGTCATGCAACGCGGTTTGACACTGAAGACCAGTAGTCGGAGTATCAACGTCTTTTGTCGTGTGGCTTGCGGTTACCGTATAAGGAGGAAGAGAACAATTCGTTGCCTCGCTTGACTTTTAAAAGATTTTTTTCTGTAATTTTGTTACTGGCAAATTGAGAAAATTGGAGAAGGCTGCTAATTTCTCGGTCCACTTGTTCCTTAAAGGGCCCTCGACAATTGATAAGCACTTCTCATTTTGTCGGCCTGTAAAGCAGGCTGTAAATTAAATAGATTATACGGTCGGCAAAGTGACCGGTTCTTTTATTGTCATCGGTTGTTTTTAATCAAGATTGCATTTTACCACTTTTCGCCACCCGCGGCTTCTGTAATCAAATTCGTTCTTGTCATCAAAAACCGGGTTTATCGTTGTAAAATGTTTTACCTGTCTTCGGTTCTAATGTTCTCAAGTTAACTGACCCTAAGAATTGAGGCTAAAAGTAAGCTATTGGAAATGTTATTCTTATTTGAGATGTATTTAAAATCTTACTTTACCAAAACAATTCGAGCTTTTGTTACGTAGTACTATTAAGTATTCTGTGCTTTTGTTGCATACAATATATAACATGTTCCCATACAATTGTTTTACATTAAAAATATAAACATAGTAGATAGACATCAAGAGATGTTCTCATTCACATTCAGATATTAGAGATAACATATTAAAATGAAACCAATAAACATGCTTAATGACAGTCCCAAATTGTATACGAATTAAAATTAATAAAAAATATATCAAATATACATATATTTTTATTATATAATACTTTTCTCTACAACCTTTAGCTGCCTACATTACGGGAGAGCCAAATTCCAAAACGTCTCGATAAAAGGATTACAGATAACAATCAGTAATCACATTCCGACCACCAATACAGAAGCGAATCTAAAACAAAAGCTCACGATTAAAATCTTCCAACGATTTTTCATAAACAATAGCCATTAAAAAAGAGATTTTAATAACAGCAAAAAGTCCATACGCTATTGATAATACAAAAAATGCAATAATAAATTACGGAGTGGTCGGTAATAAACAGCGATTTGCTCCGGGCGACTTGGCCGGCTACCAGTGCCGTGATATGAGCGAGCGAAAAAAAAAGCGAGCGAGCGTAAAAAATACGCTTAATATAAAAGAAGGGTACTTTTAATGCACTGCCTTGAGGCGTTGGCGGACATTGTTTTCTGAATTGCGATTTTAAAATTGGAATGTTTTGTGTGCGATGTAGTCAATGTTGTTGATTAAGTTTTTTGACAAGCTTTTTTTATTCTGTCTTAATTTATTTTGGTTACAAGTTTGATTATAAAGATCGTAACTTATCTTTACCATCTACTGAAACAATATCTAATAAACAACACACAATCTGACACGGTGAATTAAAATATAAACTTGAAACTTAGCTCTGAAGCATATTTTAAATACAGGTATTTAATAAGCACTACAAAAGATTTTTGTCAAATTAGCCCTAAAATCAAGGAAGGCGATGAAAAATCGTAAAATTGAATGAATAATATAGGAAGAGGAACTCCAAGGAATAAAACAAGGTGGAAAATATGGTTGTAAGATGAGTTTGTATAGAAATGACTAAAGGTACGGACACACCGCAGCGTCCTGCGTGCTCGATTTAGGCGGCAATTAGATAGCGCAGTAGTATTTATACCGACTGGTTCACACCAAACGCGATCAGAAAACAATTGAAAAGTACCGAGATCGCGTTCGCAGATCGCAGGACGCCGCGGTGTGTCCGTACCTTTAATGGACAAAAATGACATGTTGCACCGTCCTTATCTGGGTAGGATAGGGGGTAGGAAAATGAAGATGCTCCCTTAGAGGCTTGATCAAGAAACAAAAGTTGTACCTATTGCGTAAACAACGCTTGTTCATAATAAATCTTAACAAGCACACACCGAACTTAAGTGTTTGTTGTTAATAAATGAGTATATTAGTTTGTATATTTACGAGCCGTACCAAATAGCATTTATCATATAAAACACAATAACGTAATGGATAACCGATAGTTTGTTGCTTAGTTAGGGCTTAGGTGTAACGATGCGCCTGCGTCGGCCCGTGAAAGTTTGGTAAAGTGAGGGATATACTGAGAGAAAGACAAAATAAAGTAGAATTCTTAGATAACAACTTTTGGACGAAAATATTGAATGTCTGTACGGCGTATCGACTGTTTTTCGTGTATTATATATAATTGTGATATTTGTTTTATTATGCTCCGAAAAAAAAATCTTCTAAAAGTTGCAGAGAAAGACTCTGATTAATGGGATGCGATGAATAATAAATCTTGGTGTAAGGGTGTCTACTCTTAAAAATAGTAGAGTACATAAGTAATATTATTTGTTTTACAGTAGAGTACTTATACAGTCAATAAGATGTCAATAAATATAACTAAGCTTGATTAAAAATAAATTATATTAGAATTAGTAGCACATAGTTCGTAGTGAGTGAGTGCCTAGTGCGAGTTTCTTTAAATTCGTTTACTTACTCGATTACGTTAAAATAAACGCAGATTTGTATGGAAATTAAAAACCGCCATCTAGTGTACATTACAGACAACATACGCAAATCCATCTCGTCATTAAGTACCTATGTTAAAAAAATCTAAAGAAACTCGCACTAGACACTGGTGTACGTTTTAGTCAAAATTACGTCAGCCGAATTTAGGGCAGCAGGCAAGCAAAAAGCCAGCGCGATGCCGTGATGGAGTTTGGCAAAAAATGTCAATATGACTATGTAAAGAGATGTGTATGAGACTGACCAGAACATAAGTAATACTACATGTTGGCGTACTGATCAGACACTTGACGATGATATGACTCATTTGTTTATAACGTTAATTTTGTATAATTTATTAATTTCTCACAAGTCACAACCACCAACGATGTTTGACATTGTTCTTCTTTTGTTTTTGTTATGCATTAATTTAACCGGCGCCTCGCAGTCGCTTCGATTTTGATAATGAGACGAATGAATAATTTTAATAAGCAGCACCCCAGTGTGACCTAGCCCGCACCTGACCACTTACAAATGTTGCTAGCAGGGGTCCCGACCGAGGCGCGCATTGTTGCTCGTTACCGCGACAAATCGCTGAGACCGGCGATCCGGTCTGTCGCGAGCCTTAGCTTTGTTAATTGGTCAGTGTGGGAATGGCTCTTGTTACATCGCTGGATTGTGGATTTGTCTTAGTTTCAAAACTACCTACTTGCTTGTTTAAACAACTATGTAATTACCTATATTATAGTTAAAGAGATTATAGCATTTCATTCCTTAGCGTCCGATGCTTGGTGATTTAATTCGCGCAAACCATTTTATTTCTATGCCAGACAAGTCCTTGACTTGTGTCTTACCTGATGTTTGGTGATGATGCGGTCTGAAATCTGATTTTGCTTGCCTGTAAAAGGTAGAAGACAGTGACATTCACTCTGGACAACTAACTGTCTTATACAAATGTATAAAGCACAACAATCTCAAAACGTCTTTTAAACTTACTGACAATGAACATCATTCCAGAACTCGGCGAAGCGATTGGCGACATGTCTTTGTTTGTGGTTCTTGGGTAATTAGGAACTCAACCGAAGCCTTCCACCACCAATGGTTTCTCATCAAGCTTTCACTACCCAGGGACCACGAGTATGGTTAATAATCAAGGTCTATGACTACAAAAGCGAGAAGGCCTAGGCCTAGAATACTCTGACTGTCAAAGGCTGTCGGAACACCGTAAGGTTATGGCGGTAGAATTTCTCCTTGATGGTGGTAAGCTACTTTTTGGTAGCAAGTCAGGCGGAACATCGATTAAATATGCCTGTATAACCTGTACAAATGATGATGTACGGCAGCATATCGCGAAATAAAAATATTTTTACATGACGAAGTTAAGCTTTATTTGATTACTGCCACTGCCTTTATGTTTGTGCGGATCAGGTTCATAAACTGGTTATTACACACTATATACGCGTACTTTATAATTTTTGTACATTTTAATATTACATTATGTTATGTATAACCTTCTATTAGTAACCACAGTTCCACATCTTTCTCATAATTCATGTCAGGCAAAGCGCAGTATCTGCGGCACAGTAATAGTTGCGGGCATAATGACGGGAGGAATTCCATAGAATAGAAATTAAAAGAACTTTGGTTCGGAGATTACATCAGGCCAAAGTCTACCACCACTAGTAGTAGTGACTCAACAGCATTATCCAAGGATGACCTAAGATTTAGGGTTCAATAGTTCGGTTATTTATATTTTTCATTTTCAAGATACGCGTAGAAGAAAACGCCACCTGAATTAAAACGTGAACCAAACTTAAATTACAGATTTTGGAAACAATAGACCTTGCCGTGTTCCAGTAGTCAAAACTCTACTTAGAACAGAATTATATCACAAAACCACATCTCAAGATAAATTCATCCATCTATTATTGAATTCAAGTTCCGCTTCAATTTCAATACAAAACAACAATGACGCAGCGAATTCCAGGATTCAAATGTCGTCAAATAGAATGATCCAGCCGAAGATCCAGGCATTAGCATCGCATTCCCATTGACGTCACATGCGATCCACCGATCTGATCGTCCTGGCGCCAATGAATAGATCGTCCACCTCTATTGTAAGTTAATGTTCGGGGACAAGGTGTGGGATTCACGGACTATTTAGTTTTACAACTTCTTTGATGTCATCATTATTGGTTGGCCTGACTGACAATCACTTAGGTACTGTTCTTCTTGTTGTTATGGAGTAGAATGAGGACTGAACATTCTGTTCCAGTCCTGTTTTTGCTCCATATCAAGTAACCTAACCCAACAATTAGTGAATAAAAAAAAGTTGTAATAAACAAGCATTAAGACTTATACCATACTTTTGAACTTTGTATTTTGTATTATGTTAATATCTTCAACTAGCTGGCGCCCAGGGGCTTTATTCGCGTTAAAAAGTATCTTATAGTCTAATCTATAATACTGACTATCCCTGTGCAAAACGTCAGCAAAAACGGTTCAGCCATTTAACCGTGAAGAAGTCCCAAACAGACAAATATACAAACTGACTGTCGCATTTACGAGTATAATATCGGTGTTTAATATCATACATCAAATCTACAGCGGCAACAATCAAATTCTTATACTGAATATACCTACCGATTGCAAAATTTGCCGTCGTATTTTCCAGTCTGTGTGTATCAAAACAAGTCGCTTCACAAGAATGGTGATGCAGGTTCAACAGGAAGCCTTCAGCTTTTGTTCTCCGTTCGAAATGATAAAAACGTCAAGCAAGTCCGCGCGGCGCGCATTGTCTTGCAACCAGCTTCACTTATTTTATTTTATATTGTGTGTTTATTGTTGCATGAGGTGGTCCATTGTATGAAGTTATAACAAACAATTTTTTGCAATTAAAGACAATGTTACATACATGAATTTTGTATCAAATTGCTTTTTGCTGACAGTAACATATTGAGGTCGTAACTCTGTTGTTATTAATAATTTATGGATCGTTAATAAGGTCTTAAATTAAGTTGTAGGTGAGGGAATTGTATTTTTGAGACTTTATTGTTACGAGATGGAAATTTTAAGTTATTGTTGTTTTATTTTAAGCGTGAAGAAATAATGGCAGTTATTTATGGGACTTTTAGCTTTATTTGTTGTCGATAAAAAAAACTGGCAGATCTTTGAGAAATTGCCTTTTATAAGTTTTATATGCGATATTGAACTTTTAAGTCCTAGACAAGATGGAAATCTTTTCTACCTTACCCGATTTTTCATTTTAACATATACTTCCCGATAAATTTTCCACAGACAACAGCATTTGCTTAAACTTGTTTTTTTCTCTAGTGTAACATTAAAAAGTTAGATAATAATAATTAATATAAAAATATAATTTTGAAATGAGGCATAATTGGCGGGTGCCGTACCTCATCCCATAGACCAGAAAACAGTCATCAAGCAGCACACATTCATAGCCATAATAAATTATAGTACCATCTTTTTATAGTTTTTCATGTCTCCATCCACAAATCATATTTTTATTTAATTTAATATTGTAAAGGGCCTCTTGACGTTGGCTTCGGCTCCGTCAATGCCTTCCAAAGGACCGGGCGATTTGCAGCCCGTGATGTGAATTGAATTAATATAATATTCATAGTTTATGAAATTATTATTGACTATTCTTTATCCTAGCACCTATTCATTATTCTGTGATTCTACTAGAATATTATACATGTTACGTAAAGAGTTCGAACGTTAAGATGTTTGAGGACGAAGCCAGTGCATCTGGTTCTAACATCGCGATAAATATCGTTTGCGCGATGCGGGATCTTATAAATATAGGCAATATTTACATTACTAGGAGAAATATGTAACCTACTCCAGTGCCATCTAAATACTTTTATTTTAAGTTATGATGCTGGGTTACTTTCAGAAAACTCGGTGATGGTGTTCTAAGAAAGCGAAAAATGCCACAATGCCCGTAATTGTGTCCAATTGTTCAACCAATGTGTCTTACCCACAATGACGTATGGTGCAAAAATATGGAAGCTCACCAAGGAAACTGTGCACAAGATGCGAGTCGCATACGGGCCATGGAGTGGCCATGCAGTGGGCGAAAACGAGCTGACAATGATGATGATGCTGACGGTGAGTATAGATGGATGGAAGGATGTTTGTTACTCTTTCACGAAAAACGATTGAAAAAAAAAGCCGGAATATTGTATGCGATATAAGATGAAATCTTTTTGGCCAAGATTCCACATTTTGTCAAAGCTTTAGTAATAGAACGGAGTATCCTACTTAATTTTCCAATTTCAGGATAAGTGAGTACTGAGTGTTTGACCTCTGATTTTCAATCGCACAAAGTTATGCAGGTAGATAAGACGAGATTCAACCTATCTCATACATCTTGATTGCCAAGACTCCATATTATATGAACTTCGATTTTACAAAAACAAAGACTAAGTGAAAGCGATTAGGACCTACCTAGTTTCCCGAATTCCTATTCTCTATAAATATTGCCCACACAACATTACACATAGTACGGTCTATACAGACTGTCCATTTTTATGCCTATTTGAACATGCATTATAGGCTAACAGACTAGAATAAACTAACAGACTAGTATTAATTATAATATATAACCGAGATACAAAATCTTGACGGCCTAAATTCCACATTCGAATTTCACAACCACTGATACTGATTTCCCAATTTGACTAGTTCATAGTGACCGAGTACCTGATTTTCCAATTTCCCATTTTCCGATAAATTCTACTACGATACATATGGCACCTGAAGTGGTACGTTCGCTGCGGTTTCGTTGATTGCCGCATTGTCCTGCTCACAATAACTCGATTAGAACCCGGACGGTCGCCGGACATGCTACAGCTATATATATATGGATACGACCTGAAGCACAGAATAAATAATACATAGTACAAAAGTACCTCGAGTAAGTTAGTGTCCAGTAAAGTTAGTGTGGGCATGTGAGACTCTATTGCTTGTTTTTGCAAGGCAAGTAACGAAACGGGTGTAGTGCAGTGACGCGAAATATTCTATCAATGCTGAGTTTTAGTTAGCAGGCAAGCTTTTTTTTCCTTTGCTAGATTACAATAAAAGTTCTTTATGTGGTAAAAAACTTTTAAAATAGAGATATTTTGCTAATTATTATTAGTTTAATAGAAGATGTACATCTTAATAAAAAGCTGAACTGCATCATAATAATGAGTTTTTCCTCGAAATTGCTCATAATTTAAATTGCAAAATTTACAGTCAGTCAATCACGTTGTTACGATTTTAGGATCATTGTACTAGATTTGTATTTTTCTGAGCTATTTAAAATTTATATCGTGTATCTTCAGGTATTGAGCAAGAACATGGCGGCACACGATGACCGGCAAACAATATTTAAATGGACATAACATTAAAACTGTTGTTACTAATTGTGTAAGTGTATTTGGTATCCAAGAAATTTAAAATGATGTAAAATGATGCCAGTGTAGATAACCGGTCATAACGATGGAATATGACATAAGTTGGTATTGAGTGAAAACTGAAATGGCACTGGCAAGCACCGAAATTCGTGGAGTGAACAAATGTAAACTTTGCCTCTAAAAGAGACTTACAATAATAGAGGTATAATTAGTAGTATTATGTGTATCATCTACGTATACTAATAAATATTATTTAAAAACTTATTTGTAAAACTTACATCCAAATGTGGTCTAAAAAATTGGATATTCTATCAACACTGTCGATACCATATCCACACTATGCCACGCTGAACCAACCCCCAATTAGGCTCGCCCGGTGCTACCACGGCACAAAGGCAAAGATAATGGTCAGCTAACTTAGTTCCGAAGATAGTTCACTTAGTTCTAACTTTATCAAGTTGCAATTAAGTTTGTAACTTAATTATATATTCTCACGGTCCATATCACAATTACGACCTCATGAACTGGACGATATTGATCGTCGCTTTCTCGTTTAATTATGTTTGGCCAACGTGTGCCCTTTTGACTAAAGTAAATGTCTAGCTTAGAACGTATCTTGGAAACGGCAGAGCCAAAATATGTAAGAGAGTCTAATTAGTGTAAGCGTTATGATGAAAAATCGTTAATCGTTGGAGTAGATGTGTTCTAGATGGCAGACCACGACTTCTCAAACGTATTGTAAAACGCTCTTCACCTAGATGGAGCGATGGCATACGCAAGTTGGCTGGAAGCTGTTAAAAAGTAGAGTTGAAGATTTAGCTTAGTAGTGGGCCTTCTTTGTCAAGCAATGGATGGACATTTCGTTATTATCGGTATGGTCGTAAGTTGTAGCTGAATTGGTAAGTATAGCGCCTGGGCATGTTCCCCGGAAGGTGCGGATTAGAGTCACGACAGTACGGTTACAGAATAAATAATAGTACAAGGTACAGTTTTTTTTTTTTAACAATGTATAAAGAGTATACCTACATAGAGATAAGTCTGGGGTGGTCTTAGGCTTAATTATTAAGTATTATTTTAGGTCTATTTTTGTCAGTCTGCGGCTGTATCACCATCTGCTGGTATGCATAATTTTAGTTCAATCGAGCAAGTGGTTAAACAAAGTTTTTTTTATGATATAAGCATCATGCTCGCTTCATGGTAAGCGATGGCGTCTACTTATTACAGATACAGCGGCATACGAAGTTCTGGAGAGCCAGAATTTTGCACGTAACTTTTTTATTTATATCATAAGGGCTAGCTAGCGTTTTGACCACTATCTCACCTATTGGAAAGTGATGATGCGGTCAAAGATGGTAAGCACGCTAACTACACTGCGCCTTTTATCCGGAGACATAAAGATCTAAAGTCTCACATTCCCTGAAATTTCAATGGACATAACTTGCTCATATTTTTTAATGGTAATAGTGTGACAGGAAATGCAAAATGTTCACTTGATGGTAAGTTGTAGTCTCACTGCGGCACGCAAGTCTCGAAAGACAAATTTGCTCAACACATTTATTGCCTTAAGACAATAATATGTGATAGGCTCGTTGGCATAAGTAATACATAGAGAAGGTACCTTGACTTCTAATCCAAAGACTATCGGTTCAAAATGCTAAGTATCTGTCTACCAATGCATTTTGCAATATAAGTCTCACATGTCCTGTAATTTCACTGGAATAATTACATAACTAATTCCATAAAAAAAAAACAGTATTCACTATTATTTATTATTTACAGTAGTAATAACTTACTCGTAGTTTGAGAGGCAGTTCCCGTTCTAGGCCTAGCTTGCTACCATCCTCGACCGCATCATCACTTGCCAACAGGTGAGATAGTGATCAAACGCTAGCCTATATGATATAAAAAAGCTTAATGCTAATGTTAAATACAATACATTCATTAAAAAAAATCATTTTTATAATCAATTTAAATTAATTCAAATTTCATGCAAGTTCAACAAAACTTGTAAAAATTTGGATGAATCATCTCCAATTCCTGGAATCTTGTTCAGTATTCATGATAATAAAATAATACTGGCTTTTATCACTTTATCATACATTTTATTAGTTTGTAACTTACACTTTTATTGTTTCGAGATAATTTTGGGTACATTTCGTTTACAATGATATTTGTTACGTTATTATCGTTAAATTTATTTGCTGTTAGCGGTGGCTGTGAGACTTTTTTATCGACATCTTTTTTCGAGCCATGGACATCCACGGCTAGGCTATATATATATATAGGCTTCTCTGTCGGTAGGCCATGCCGACATTCTTTTCTTCTTTTGTTTTCGAGCTTTACTCAGTTTCTGTCTGTCCGTCTGTCAAGACCCTTTATCTCCGGAATGCGTTAAGGTATCAAGTTGAAACTTATATTAAATATTTGGGTTTACGGTATCTGTCAGCTGCGAAAACCTATAGGTACTTTCCATTGACCTAGAATCAAATAATTTGGCATGAAGCAAGCTCTTGAAACATTTAACATATAGGAATAAATCTGAAAAACGTAAATATGTAGTTTAATAACAACAAAAAAACTGGCTTTACTATAACAAACTTATTATTTGCGGTTGGTGCAATACATTATACTATGGATCGAACTGCAATGTTAAGTTTGCCTTTTAACGTAGTTTGACAAATTTCTACGGAAGCCTCGGTGTGCGAGTCCAACTCGCACTTGGACGGTTTTTTTTATCCAACCTAACTAAAAACAGAACCCCATACAAAACTTTATCCAAATCATTGGAGCCATTTCCGAGATATGCAATATGTAGGTATGTATATACATATACTAGCGTGGCTGCACTTTTGGCGGGGACCCACAAGTGGCTAAAATACATTTTGCATATCTATGCTGCTATCTAGCAGTTTCTTATTTTTGCCTTGGTCGAGCCATTACATACATTTTTCAGCAGAAAAATCCATTGGTGTATGGTAGATATTTGAACCCACTGCCTCTAGCGTCCAAAAACAACCATTATTCCACTACGCCACTGGGCCCTCAATATAGTGGCGGTTGGCATAAAGTCCTACCACAAAAACTAACACAAAAAGCGCAGATATTACCTGAAATCCCACAAGTGATCTCTGGGTGGTGCTAAATGTGTGACCACTGGTGGAAACCTTCAGCCTTAGCTCGAACCACCTTGACGTTCAATGCTAGTCTGTAAGACAGATAGGAGTATATAGTAATGCTTTGTGGATTGGACAAAACTCGGTTGTAAATTGTTAAACACAATCCAAAATTTCATCGTACCGACGGGACTCGAACCCGCACCCCCCGGATTACACGTCCAGGTGCTCTGCCAATTAAGCCACGGTTCGATACATCGATACGACGAAATTAGTGGATTGCATTTTGTTAACCCAATTATGCATTGGTGGCGCCATCTATGACTACTTATTACGTAAGTTAATCATTCGGAAGAAATCATTACAGTTTTCAAATACGACGAGAGATGTTGCACTGCGTAAATCAAATATTATGTTTCTTTAAAGTGTCTCAGACTTTATATTTTTGTAAATTGTTAAACACAATCCAAAATTTCATCGTACCGACGGGACTCGAACCCGCACCCCCCGGAAAAAACTCGGTTGTCCTAGACCTTTAATTGCCGTGTCCAATTTTATACCGTATCGGCACATAGCATCAGATGAGAAAACTAGTGGTAAAGTGCTTTGTCTTATCAAAAACAAAATAATTTGCTTCTCAAGGTATCGTCTTCCAAAGATTTTTTTCACAGACGCACAATCCTTATAAAGATTGTTTTCCTTAAGACAAGCATTATAATACACCATTGAATATAAAAACTCAACCAATTCCAGAATTACAAGCGCTAGAGTTAGTTCCATTACTAAATCACATAAAAATAATCGCTACGTCTTAAATGGTCTTTATCATTCAAACGGCCATTACGGCTAAAGAGCATTTTTCCCATCCTCCCACATACGCTAAGTACATGCCAATCTGTCAGTTTATCTGTCCCAACGTTGGGATAATTCAACAAATTGGCACTATTGCCTTGTACAAGAGTTTAACTGAAATGCCGCTTTGATAACAGTGAGCGCAAGGTAGAAGAGGTAAGCGGTTTTTATAATTATAGTTTTAACAAAATGGTGCTGTAATTAATCGATAAATACTTTTTTAATGACAGTAAGTGACTAGAAAAACTCTCACTTGATGGTAAGTGATGACGTCTGCGAGTGCCAAACGGAATATATAATTATAATTGAGCGATATCACTTTTCACAGATTCATGTTAAATTGTATGAAACAATTAGATACAATATTTACTGATGGAACGTTTCACCGAATAAATGTTATGTATGACAAACGTTTGATCGAAGCCATCACTTGCTGAAACCATAAAATATACAAAATTGAACGTATCGTTGGCCAAGATTAACGTATTATTAGAATAAACGCTTGAATTTGTGTAGCCTAGATAATCCAGCAGACCGAGATACAACACATTTCTGATAACATTCACGCTAAATCCAACTATAAAATGTATAGTAATGATATTGGTAATGACATTTGTAGTGGGAAAATAAATAATGCATTCCCACAAACTTTGAAGTTTTTTTTAATATATATCTTATAGGCTAGCGTTTGACCACTATCTCACTTGTAGGTATGTGATGATGTGGTCGAAGATGGTAAGCACGCTAGGCATAGAATAGGAACTGGCTCTCAAGGATAGCTGCCGGAACACATTAGATGTTTTTGGCGACAGATTTTCTAGCTTGAGGGTGGTAGCTGGCCAGGCGGACACTAGATAGTGTCTTACCACCATGCGAGGGTTGTTGGTTTCTTAACGATGTTTTTCCTTCACCGGAGGGCCACTATGAGAAGCGCACATACATTTTTCGATAGAAAAAACCCATTGGTGCACGATGAAGAACTTAGATCACCAGTGGCACCTTTACTTATCTAAACACTATTTTCATAAGTTTTCTATGAATTTTCTTATGATTTAGACCACACTATAGCCGGCGCGGCATGTCCACCAGAAAGGGCCCATATCGAAAGGCGCGACAACACCTGTTCATCAGCCTTTGCCTTTGCCGACCGATTGTCAAACTTCGTCACTAAATAGGAAAGACCTATTCGGCATGTCTTACAACTTTGTTCTTGCTTATTTTTGTGTTGAGGACGGTCGGTGCATTTTACTGACCCAAAAAAGAAAGGTGCTCTGTTTTGTATTTTATTTTGTTTATGTTAATATTTTCTGCAATTATTTGTTTATACAAAAAGGTAGGACTAGCAAATCCTTCATCACCCACAGGCTTGTCTGAAAATCAGCGTCCAGGTGACAGGTGTAAATCTAGACATATTATGTGCTGAGACCGTAGATGGATAATTAAAAAGATCTGATATTAAAATAACAATAATAATATTAGAAAGATAAAACTGTGCAATCACTAGTATGAGTGAGCGACACGGACGACATTTTTTGTTATTCTTCTCGCGTATGCGATTTTATTGTTTGCCACCAGCTCTGAACCCAGCTCTAACGGCGCCTATTGGCTTTCACCCGGTGTCATATATAACCCGACCAAATTACGTTGTTAATTATATTTCATAGCTGGCATATGTATCACGTGTTCATCATTTTAGACGGGTTATATCTCTAGAGCTATTTCATCGTATACGCCAAATTCTTCTCCATTTAATTTTCCCTCCACGGCTGAGACAAGCCTTTTTGACACCTCTCTTTGTCTTTTGTTTTTTTTGTTCCATTGTTTTAGTAGTATTTTTTAATATGTGATGTCAAATATGTGATTTTTCTTTCTTTCTTTCTTTCAAATAAGCTAACGACTCACCTAATCGGTCACTGTCACCGTTACCGGTCACCGTCATAATTTAAAAAAAAAGCATTTATTTCGAGCAAAATTGACTCATATACACAATTAAATACAATTACTAAAACAAAAACATCATAACCATAATTTAAAGTCAAAATTAATTTGTACAAAAAGCATTAAAATTAAAATAATAGATAAAAATGAAATGAAATAAGTACGTATAACAAATAAAATTAAAATAACAATGCAACCAATTAGAAATCAAGTCCACCAAACCAGTAAAATAAATAATCAATCATATTCAAATGTCAGATTTATAATAAGTAAGATAATTAGATAATATTCTCACAATGTTAATTCAATTTCCCGCCATAACCTTTAAAACACCTAGCACAATAACTGTTAACTATTAAGAATTAAAAACAACAAAACACTGGCCACATGTAATGTAATCCGGAAAAAAATGACGCACGAATAAAAATGTTCGAAGAAAAAAAAGACAAATTTAAAAAATGGAATCTAATCGTGCGCTGTCATCGGGCCGAGAAATAACGAGAGATATGAAGCGAAGGGTCTAATGAACAAAAGTTAATGAGAATAACAATGGATGCAGTAAAATATTGGATTTATAAGCAGTGGACAGAGAGGGCGATGGTCTGATAACGCGGCAAATGTCGAGTTAAGGCGCGGTTACGTCAAATTTATTCAGATTTTTCGTGGAATTTTGATTTGAATGGTGCCAGTGGTACAGCTGTTTACAAAACTGTTGTTTAGGTGGATCGTGTCGTCATTACTTAATACTTTGAAATTTTTTATTATGTATCATTTTTCTTGAAGCCTTACATTTTTGTTCATTATTTATATAAGTATTATCCAAAATCAATTCCAACAATTTCAGTACCTGAAATCTGTGATGGGTCCATCTGAGTAATTATTTCTAAACAGTTATTGCAGTTGGCGCCACCGAATCATAAGGTTTGAAAACAGGAATTTAATGTGGCCTACGATACAAATGTCGATCACTTTATGGACATCGCGCGTCTATATAATAAAATAAACTGGCCAAGTGCGAGTCAAACTCGCACACGTAGGGTTCCGATTGAACAAAATTTTCCTAAAAATGAGTTTCTTATAAGGCGACCCCCTTTAATTTATAATTTAATTTAGATTTTTTATTTTATTTTATAGCAGCTGCAGTAATACTGAGCATAAAAGTCTCTATCTACTACGGTATGAAAGATAGAGCATAAAAGCTGAAAAAATACGCTTCTTGTATAGCGGATATAGCAATACATAATTTGTGAAAATTTCAAGTTTCTATCTATTACATAAGATCAAGCAGAAAATACCGAAAAAAACATAGTTTTTGTATGGGGACCCCTTTTAATTTTTTTTTACTTTATTTTGTTATTATTACCCTATTATATTATCCTATTATTATACCTATTCTGTGAAATTATCAAATATCTACATATTACGGTTAAGGAGATACAGCCCTGTGAAAGGCGGACAGACGGACGGACGGATGGACAGCGAAGTGGGTTTTAGAACCCTAAAATCTATTGTACTTGATCCGATTTCATTTTTTGGTTCCGTACCTTAATGATCAATTTATGATCTGTCTGTCCGTCTGTCTGTCCATCAGTCAAGACCCTTTTTCTCAGGATCGCGTAAATAAAAGCTTTAAGAAGCTTGCCCTTAACAAAAAGCCTCGTCCACCACAATGATCAAATTTCGGTTTTATTGTTAATCCCAGCCACTAAATGAACCACCACATATTGAGTTCACAAAACAACACCAGTGTCCGAGAAAAAAAAAAACAATAAGTGGGTAAAACAAAAACAAACAAATAATACTCCTGGGATTCCAAGATCTTGAGCGTTTTGTTCAAGGCTTATCACTTTTGAGATTTTATTAAATGTTTTTTGAACTTTTGTTAATAATTCAAAGAGCGCGAATTTCAGTATTATATTATTTTGAATTTTGAGGGATAATAAGTATAGTTAATTACTTGTAAATTGTTTGTATAATTTTATTTAAAAAGTGTTCGGAATATTTAAAACACTATTTCGAAACAGTTTTTTTTATTAAATATTATTTATAGTTTTGTGGACTCAAATGTTGATTTTTATTAGAAAAGTTGACGTTTTTCTCACTTGATGGAAACTGTGAGTTTATGTCTGAAAGAAAAATTCAAAGTAAAATGTTATGCATTTTTATTCATTATTATACACTACGCACGCGCAAGCAGTTAAGTTGTTTTATCACAGAGCTGCGGTAGCCACCGTCCAGCTTCATCATTAGACCCTGGATATCATCTAGGAGTGAAGTACTCCTCAAGACGAATCAATCGAGCCCAAACTAGGTGGGCTTATGTTGTTTTATCACAGAGGTGCGGTAGCCACCTTCCAGCTTCATCATCAGACCCTGGATATCATCTAGGTGTAAAGTCCTCCTCAAGACAAATCAATCGAGTCCAAGCTCGGTTGGGTTATGTTGTTTTATCACAGAGATGCCGTGGCCACCTTCCGTCTCCATCATCACCAGCTCCATAGTACCATATTATTTTACTGTCACCGAAGATACATAAGTTCACCAACTTTGAGTCAAATCGGACATCGACAAGTGGGTCTTATTTAGCTTGGTGGTAGCGTGTTAGCGTGGCGGCTTCGCATGGTGGTAGGACACTATATCTAGTGTCCGCCTGGCCAGCTATAACCCTCAAGTTAGAAAATCTGTCGCCAAAACATCTAATGTGTTCCGGCAGCTATTCTTTAGAGCCAGTTCCCATTGTAGGCCTATCGTGCTTACCATCTTCGACCGCATCATCACTTACCAACAGGTGAGACAGTGGTCAAACGCTAGCTTATAAGATATAAAAAAAAGCTTCCAAGATTTCACCCGAACATACAGACATACTTACATACATTGCAAGTTAAATAAAAGCTTGTAAAAAATATTTTCATTTCATTTAAAGTATTGTGATTAACAAAAAAGATACTACTCTATAAGTATACTCTCCTGTAAGTCGGGGAGGAGTTGAGTATTCTGCTGATTCCAGGAGATGCATAATCAGAATTCGTATATGGTATCAGTGTCAACTACAAAGCATTTGTTTCCTGTACATGTCACTTTTTTTAAACCTTTTACCACCACTTTTTTAGCCAGCCACGTGTGCGTTGCGTTGCAAAAAGTCACACCGCACCTAAAGGCCTCCACTCGGTTCACAGGTAGGCCGTATCAGTTTATTCATTTGTCAGTGGCAATCAGTGCCATTAGCTATAATTACCGACGGTCACTCCTGCGCAGGGCTACCGACGGACGTATGGCCGGATGCTCCAGCTGAAACGGATCAGATTCAACGGAAAGATATACTTCTGATTTGTGGGTTTAGAATGTATGAAAAATGTTTTCTCTTTCTAATTAGACGATCTAATTTGACGATATTAATTGCAAAGAAAGGTTTTTGGTACTTAAATTTAGAAGTGAGCTTCTGCTGAATTGCTACAGGTGGTAGGAGCATTATACGGATGTTACGCCTACCTTGCTACCAAAACATTGCTTACCACCATCGAGGCAAAAATCTGCTGCCTTAACCTTACTTCGGTGTCCCGGCAGCAGCACACACCCCTTGAGAGATTCTATCTATAGATATAGATTTTCTCTATATATATCGACATTTGCCATCGCAACTATCTCAATCCTTATTCCAAATTTGACTTTTTATATTGACATGATACCTTGAAAACAGCATCTTCGCCTTTCACCTGAATTTATAATCAACCACTTGCACTTATTACAAGCTTTTAAATATTATTTTAATATATTTTTTATTGCTTGTTCTATTATTCTATGGTTTTTTATATATCTGATAGGCTAGCGTTTGACAACTATCTCGCCTTGTGGTAAGCGATGATGTGGTCGAGGATGGTAAACACTCTAAGCCTGGAATGGTCTGACTCTCAAAGGCTGTGCTGCCAGAACACCGTAAAGCTATAGCAGCAGATTTTCTCCTTGAAGGTGGTTAGCTACTTTGTGGTAACCCACCTGCGGTTTTATTGTTATATAATATATTGTTATTATATATAATTCAATTATTATATGTAATTTAATTATATTAATTTAATTATATTATTAATATTTATATATAATATGTTGTTATATATAATTCAATTAATTGACCGAGCGAGCGTAGCTCAAGCGAAGCCTCTCAGTTTTTAACTAGGCCAAAAATACTTTTGTCCGATTGTTTGTGTCTGTCAGTTCTCGCCTACAGGTCACACTTTTCAACTGATTTTGACGAAAATTGGCACACGAGTTATATAGTAGATTCCTAGTTTTAATTAAGAATTTTTGTAGATCACGATTTTTGATTGGGGAGGGGATAGGGAGGGAAAGGGGAGAAGTACGCTGTAACGTTATTTATCAACGGATTTCAGTAAAATTGGAAAAGCACACTAAGAACTTCATTCTACACAAGATGTGGCGAAAAGGAGTGGAGGGGAAAAAGGGGGTGAAGTTTGCTGTAGCGTTATATACATGGACGGATTTCAATTTTTATAAGGGCACGCCAAGTCTACTATTCTCACAGAACTACTAATTTTAGTGTGGCATAGTTATTTTTAGTTGGACAGCCCTATTTATCGGAGCGTGTAATACTGGTAAAGTTATAGCCCGAATCGAATCGAGCCAGTTTACAGACGCTACCACTTCGACATCATTCGTTCCGTTAAAATGGTAGCTATTTTCTGTGTATACATATATGCACATCATAGTAACTAAGAAGAATGTGGAACAATTTATCAGGTGCAGACATTTACTTGTTCGACGTGAATTGGAAGAGTTGTGTTAGCATGTAGGTACGAGTATGTAATAATGCGAGTTAAATCTTGGAAGCTAAATTAAAACCAATTCCTGAATATCTTTAATTTCTGGCTACATGAGGCTTAAAAAAGATCACTGTCATATTCACTGGCAAGAGTATTTTGATTTTAGGTCGAAAGAGAAAGGCAATTGGTATAGGACCATACAACCACAGATTTATAAATATTCCTAGATTGAAAATGTCGAATTAAGTAAAAATATGGTAGTGACAGCTAGGTTGCGCTCTGGACACATCCTATAGAACAGGTTCTCATTCCTGATGAAAAAGATAGCTTCTCCTTACTGTGCTGATTTTGGGGTGATTGAGATGTGCAACCCTATTCAAAAGTCAAAAGTCAAAGCATTTATTCAGTATATGGGCAAATTAAAAATTTGCACTTACACACGTCAAATAACATTAAATAGATCATATTCAATAAAAAATATTATAGATATAACATTCTATTATATTCCCATTCTATATTTATCTATATTCCCATTCTAGGCCTAGCGTGCTATCTCGACCGCATCATCACTCACGAACATGTAAGATAGTGATAGTGGGCAAATGCTAGCTTATACGATATAAAAAAATGCCATCGTTGTTACATGTTATAGGTAGTAAGTACCGCGAAAGCCCATTGGAATAGTAAATAAATCCAAAGTCGAAAAGTATGATAAGCGAGCACTTGAGAGACCGCACGCAATACTTTAAACAATTTGATAAAATATATTGATAGTGCTAAAAATAAAACCCCAATTCCAATTAGTATTTACAAACATCCCTATAAGATTTGAAGAAAGAAGACATTGTATTAATTCAAATATATATTCAATCCTTAATTTTCCAATCCAGCGATGTTTACAGTTTCTTTTCTCTAGGTCAGAAGTCCTCGCTGTAGGAATGATATTAACGAGACACCTAAAGCTCTTAATAACTATCCAGCATATACCCACAAAACAAGTGAGTACACCGTACAAAAGGGCCGAAGCCGTCAGCCAATTGTCACCTGCATTGGAACCGTGTGACCGAACAATGTGATGTTGTATATCACATTAACATTATGTTCACAAGGTGGATGTTGTCCGCTATTGTCCACTTCGCGTTATGTTCGCGATTGGATTGAGCTGGGGGTACATGCTTGAGAATAATTGGAGTTTGAGTGGCTGGATTACTACGAATATGTTGTACTATTGGATAATGTATATACATATCTCACATGTCTATGTCCAGCAGTAGACTAATACAGGCTGATAATGATGATGACGGTAACGTTACACACCAATTATTGGAGTATATCTATTTGCTTGTAACTCCTGCCAGCCCTTTTCTGCCTTCTCTATTCAGCCTATTTTAACTTAATATGGTTAAAATCAGAAGAATCATGGCAAATAATGAATTTAAAATTAATTCTTGAAATATTTGGTAGTGGAAACCATTTCGACTGGATTATTTATAGCCAGCGTTTGACCACTAATTCACCTGTTGGTAAACAAGGATGGGGTCGAGGATGATAACACGCTAAACCTAGAATGAGAATGATTTTTCGTATTGATAAGTCAGAATATAAAAAAATAAAATGTCAATCAGAACATTGTGGAGTAATTGCTAAGATCCGTGTCGAAGGAGTGGCTGGTTTTCGAATCCAATTTCGTTTTCGATAATTGTAAATTGCCATGCTGGTTTCTGCCTGGGCATTCCTGCACGGTTTGTGACCAGTCATCACAATAAAATTTCACAATTAATTTTGGCAACCTAAGAGAGACGGAAACTGATTGATTCTAGAAAATTCGTCTATTAGCTCGTGAATTACAGTCGATATATAGCGTCAGTTATCATCATTCATCATCATCATTAACAGTCCCCAGTAGTAGTAGATAGGCCTCTCCTATGGCACGCCACTGAGCTCGATCTACAGCTCTTTACATTTTAAACTTTCGCGATTTACACACATAATTATTTTGTAATACGGGACTTATCGCGCTAAAAACATAATTTTATTTACCTCGACGTTTCGATCAAGTTGCATTGATTGTGGTCACGAGAAGACTGAAGTTGTGGGTATCAGCATTGTTATGATTGAGAGTAGTTTGAAACTACCCTAATTTGATCTTGATCGGAGTTATAGAGAGTCTCAATCATAACAATGCTGATACCTGTGGGTAATTCAGTCTTCTCATGACCACGATCAATATAACTTGATCGAAACGTCGAGGTAAATAAAATTATGTTTTTAGCGCGATAAGTACCGTATTACAATATAATTACAGCTCTTTACTTCAATAATGTTACAAATACCTAGTTTAAGAACTAGATCATGCAAGAATGTTCATCCGACCAATACCTGTGGATCTAAGCTTTACATAAACCAAGTAAACTCATCCGAGTAAAATTCCCACTATCCTGCACCCCCCTTACAGCATTCATTGTGGCGGCGTATCCATTGAAAGGACTACCTATTGTTGTTTCACTTTAATATAAAACAATAGTGCCTTCCACTTCTTTATTTTATCCACCTTTGTAGTTTGCCGCAGCGGCGTTTTTATCTCCACGCAACTCATTAATAGTGTCTTTTTGCCGTCAATGCGCATCCGATGGCCTTTTTGTATCAAGTTAGATGGATTACCAGCGGGTGACATTACCATAGTTGGTGATGGATAGAGGTTTTTAATTAGTTGATGAATTTGTTGTAATTAATAGTATCGGCGCATTGGATGTGCAAATATTGATATTTGGAGCGAAAATATTTGAAGCGAATTTTTACAATAAAATTTGCAGTTTGTTTGATGTAGCGGCATGAGGAGTTTTACTTCAGTTTTCTTTAGCAAACCTATTAATTAAGAACTCTCTATTTATGTACACTAACATCTTTAATTATTATATACCTACTTCATTATACTATTAGCAGCCGCCAATACATCTCCTTTTAGGTCATGTTATTTTATGTTCTTTTGTGCAAATTCCTTTCCACCGAACCTAATACATATTCATGTATCTAAAGACATTTCAATCCATTATGAAATGTAACTCAATACTAAAGAAAAAGGAACAAGAACCTTATCCGACTGCTGACTATAAGTTGACGGTATCTCGGCCCATAACAAAAGGTAAGTGCAGATGTAGAAGCCGCGAAGTGATTCCATATTATTTTATACAGTATCTAATGTTGGGAGCTTTTGAACGCAAGAGATGTTCTTATTCTAGGCCTATCTTACCACATTTTCATTTACCAACAGGTGTAATATTATTTTGTATTGCATTGTATTTATAAATTTAATTTTTACAAAAACTTTTTTGATAACAGTCGATATCGTTGCTAAGATTTATTTATTTACATCTTAAAAAAATTTACTAACACGATGTTGACATAGTGATTGACAATTAACATCACAAACCACCAAAATTATCATCATCATCAATACCATCCAATTTTCGTTCCGTGCGTCATGGCGTCTTCTATGGCACATACCAAAATTATAAAATTTTGTTAGGTATTTAAAAATTAGCATCAAATGCTCGCCTTCAAATAATTTCATTGAGAGTCAGAGTGTCTTAGGCCTAGAGTGTTGACCATCTTTGACCACATTATCGCTTACCACTAGTCGAGATAATAGTGGTCAAACGCTAGCCTATATATAGATATAAAAAAAATCAGAACTTGTGAGTAGAAACTCACATCAAGTATCAATACAGCTACCTGTGAAATATATAATAAATAAGCTTAAATTTTCCTAATACATTATGTATGTACTAAATAGTTACGACTGTCTCAGTCAAATTGGTCAAAGGTCTCCTAAAAGTATGAGTATACATAAACAACTGAAAAACCTCATCAACTGATTTCCACTGACGCAAAGTGGTAGCAATTTGCATATAAAGTGGGGAAGACTGTAAGAACCGTGAGTTTAAAGCAGATAATGTCTGTAAGTTATGATTTGATGATGATCTTTGACAAGAATGAACGGTGGCTACGCCTGTCAACGTGGATTTAATTAGAATATTGTTTGGGCTATATTGTGCGTAAAATATGGTTATTTATTCGGAGATCTTCACAACTTTGGAATTTAGGGTCAAATGTTTGGTAGGTTGTGTTTTTATGATAGTGCAAAAGTTTCGGAATTCTTTTGTGTTGTTTGATAAGTACAATGACCCGATTGTTTTAGTAAGCAACGCACACTGCTAATAAGCTTTAAAAAAATATCCGCAGTCAGTTTGATCCAACTGCTAGGTCTACGCTAGTACCTAGTAGGTCTAGGCTACCATTGCGCAAGTGACCTGCTTCACTTGTCGTCACTAAAAAAGGAACGACCACACCGCGGTGTCCTGCGTCCGCGTGCGTGTTCTCGATCCGAATTTCTATTGTTTTCTGAACGCCGGAAATCGCGTTTGGTGTGAAACAGTCGGTACAAATACTACTGCGCTATCTGATCGTCGCCTAGATCGCACACGTAGGACGCCGCGGTGTGGTCGTACTTTAACATAGAAGATTAGATTTACAAGAATTCATATAGAATTTCAAGTAAGTAATAATACAAGTTCTGTAACTAATAAGTGTCTTATATTTTCTATATGCCTCATAAAACAAGTCTAGTATAAATTGTTAAACGACCCGTCGGTACGATGAAATTTTGGATTGTGTTTAACAATTTACAAAAATATAAAGTGTGTAACAGTTCAGAGAAACATAAGTCTTGCATAAAAAGTAAGGTCAAAAACTAAAACCCGACTATTGAAAAATCACGCTCTGGTTTTAGAATTAAATTTTATTATTTTTTATGTGGTGCATTACCTAAGCAAAGTCACGAGCAATAGCTTATAATATATATGAGTATATACATATACACATTTGTTTGAAATGTGCTTATTGAGCTATTTAATTTGATACCCAACACGGCATCATTACCATTTTTTTAGTCCGTTACTATATTTCCTCTAGAGGGCGCCATATTGAATTAAAGTAACACCACGTAGCCTATAACCAGCGGACGTTCAAAATACTTCCAACGATACCTCATTTGGCAAATTATGATAAGGTATTTAGAATTTATGAAGGAACAGATGAACATTCACACATAGCGCTCAAAATCATACCGTCCTTTTTTCTTTGCCGTAGTCGGGTATAAAGGACAAGCTGAGAGTAAAATAAAAGGATATAGAATAGGATTATAAGAGCTAATACAAAGGTTTATCTCGGTAACAAACGCCGCTCAATAAAAAGTGCGATGAACCTCCTCGGTAGTAACCTATATGAGGAACTTCGACAGGTGAAATGATATAGAGCTGCTAAAACTACATCAATTTTTAGTGTTTTTCTAGCTGTGCTTTGAATGTACGTCTAGGCACAGAATAAATTATAGTACAAGTCTAAGTTAGTGCTACCATGTTTGACCACATCGTCACTTACCAACAAGTGAGAAAGTAACGCTTGCCCATTAACACCATTATTATAAATATGAAAGTCAGTTTGTATATTTATTTGTTTGGGACTTCTTCACGGTCAAACGGCTGGACCGATTTAGCAAAGTGAAATTTTGCTCAGGGATAGCCAATTATAGATTAAGACATAGGATACTTTTTAACGCGGGTAAAGCCGCGGGGCATAGCTACTATATTCTAAAATAAAAACACAGCAAAAAATTTGGATTCAATCGTTTATGCGTTGTTTGGATTGCAAAAATGAAGTAAGACCTTTAATGATAAATGTATCTATCCTCTGTTATCTAAATACCGAACTACCGAATTTAAGACCTGACTAACTATTAATTACGCCTAATTATTAATTTTTAATAACAAGATTGTTTAAATAGTGGTGTCATATCTTCCCCTCATGCCTCATGATCCCTAACTAGTGTTAGTTAGTAGTTATGTTATATTTTTTCTACTATATCGAAACAAACGGAAAACCGTTCTTCATGGAAAGCACCAGTGGCAACAGTGAGGAGGACACCTTGAGTTCCGTCTGCCGGTTAGATGTGGTTTCGTCTGAAGAAAATAGCAGTGATGAAGACGAAGCCCTCCAACCTAATCCCGCGCCTCCACTATGTACACCGCATCATCACCCCCCACCAACACCGCCGCCGCCGCCCGCTCCGTTCGCCCGCGCTGCACGAGCAGCGGCCCGCAGTGCGAGGCTAAACGCGTCGGCGAGCGCCCCGCACTCAAGATCCTGAAGAAGGCCTCCGGATGAGGCCGAAACATATGTCGATAGCTATATCGACATAGCGTAAGTCACGTTAAATTCTCGTCTTAAATCTATAAATATATCGAAACAGTTGCATGTGTATAGCATTTTGCCGATCTTGCACTATTCAATGTACGACGCGAGTTATATCCTATATCATTCGTCACATGTTATACCTTACATTAGTCGTCACCAAGCTAGCTATTAAAACGTTTTTCTTGTATTTAGACATTAACTAAGATAAAAGTAAATTACTAAGTGAATTATTTAATAAATTGTTTGAAAACCCAATTATGCATTGGTCGTCGTAACGATACTTCGCACCGTGGCTTAATTGGCAAAGCACCGGAACATGTTATTCCGGAGGTTAACTCTGAGCTAAATGCAAATTTAAAATTAATTTAATAGTATAAGGTCTTAACGCTACCAAAAATATTAAATTGATCTCAATTGGTTGGATTTCAAAGACATATATATAATTGAATAGCTCATAATTTAATTGAATCTAGGTGAAGATTTAAATCTAAAACACATTTATGATTCTATCAGTTACAATGTAATCAGTAATATTTTAACGATGTGTGTGATAATTGAAATTTATGTGTGTTTATTGCATTGCACTTGCTAAATTATTACAACGTGTCTGTATTTCAAAATATTACTTTTTATGACGTATATATTAAGTCCTCAGACTATTATGATGTTCGCAAAGTGGCTGGCAAGGGCTGGGTGAGATTTGCCGATGATCTTGCTCAGTGACGTTCAATTGGAGAAGCCTATGTCCCGCAGTGGACTAGTATAGGCGGATGTTGCTGATAATGATGATGATAAGTTTTATGAGAATAATGCATTGCATCGAGCAAGATGGAATAATGGGTTCCTACAACACACTGATACACAAGCATTTATCCACTATTACACCTTATTTTCTCGACACATTATTTTTTAACCAACTTCCCAAAAAAGGAAGAGGTTCTCAATTCTTTGGAATCTTTTTTTTATATGTTATTTTTATTCTTTATGTATGTTCACCGATTACTCGAAGATGCCAGTACCGATTTGGAAAATTCTTTATTTGTTTCAAAGGGTAACCTTCCCAAGTGGTCCCATTTACATTTTTACGAAATTGGTCGAGCGCTTTTTAATATATCAACATTTGTATTACGATGCATTTACCTCGATGACATGCTACTTACTGCTGGCTACTTTGACTTGAGCGACGTTTGTAGTCGTTTCTTTTTGTTTTTTAAACGATCTTAAATTATTTTATATTTTATAGCCTAGCGTTTGACCACTATCTTGCCTGATGGTAAGCGATGATTTGGTCGAAGATGGTGAATACGCTAGGCCTAGAAGACTTTTACTCTCAAAGGTTGTGTGCTGCCGGAACACCGTAAGGTTGGTGCTGATGGTGGTAAGCTTCTTTTTGGTAGCAAGTCAGGTGGAACAGCAATTAATGCTCCTAACTCCAGTGGTAATCACAAACGTTTGAGCTAAAATACAAACAAAAAATTAAAGGTATCATTTTGTTGTATCAGCTCTATAAAAATCCAATATCAGCCTTCTGAAGTCTGCCGTCCCGTGTGTACCAGATAATATGGGGACAAATACAAATTGATAAACAAAAAGAAACACATTACTTACGTACTTACATTCATTTTATATTTATATAATAATGTATGTAAGTATACTCGTATGTGTAATGGAAATGGCATCGATATTGTTAAGTTGTTTGTAGAATTTTTTAGCCGACTTCATAAAAAACGTAGAGGTTGTAAATTTGTTTTTTTTTATGTATGTTCACCGATTACTCAAAGACGCCTAGACCTATAATGAAAATATTTTTTTTTTGTGTGGAAGTGTAAACTTCCCAGATGGTTACGCCAAAAAATTTATTGGAATATGTTTAGTAATTCTAAAAATGTAAACACCTCAAACTTGGTACTGAAAATGACTATGAATACTAATGCGGCTTTTGGTTCTTATAGTTTTTTAAACGATCTTAAATTATATGGAAGAATTTTCTTATATAAAAGGTATTCTACAAAGCTTAGTATAATGTGTCACTTAATGTTTGTAATGCACCGTAAGCTAGCGTTTGACCACTCTCTTAACTATACGTAAATGATTTTTTTATTTTATTAGGCTATAGTTTGACCACTATCTCACCTGTTGGTAAGTGATGATGCGGTCGATGGTGATGGTGGTAGCACGCTAGGCCTAGAAAGGGAACTGGCTCTCAAGGCTATCCTTGAGAGCTGACATCTATTTGCCGGAACACATTAGATGTTTGGCGACAGATTTTCTAACTTGAGGGTGGTAGCTAGCAAGGCGGACACTAGATAGTGTCCTACCACCATGCGGGGGTTGTTGGTTTCTTACCGGTGTTTTTCCTTCACCGGAGGGTCACTGTGAAAAACGCACATACATTTTTCGATAGAAAAATCCATTGGTGCATGGCGGGGATTCAACTCGGTACCTACGATGTCAAAGCCGACCATACTCCATACATTTATACATGTCAACATACTAACATACATAAACAGCGATCGAGAAACACATAGGTAACCCTCCCAACTGCTTCTTTGCGACGCCGTGGGGTAAAAATTAGATTTCTTGACTTCGGCGAGATATATCTCGCCAACGCTACGCCCCAAAAAAATATGATGGATGGATTGGACTGGACTTCGTCCCCTCTAGGGGGCGCCACATTAAATTTGTTGTGACGTCACATAGCCTATAACCAGCAGATAAATAAAACGCGTCCAACGACACCTCATTTGTTATAAGTAGTTTAGAAGTTATGAGGGAACAGATGAACATACATTCAAACAAACATACCGGTCAAAAACATAACCCTCCTTTTTGCTTCGCCGTAGTCGGGTAAAAAGTATCCTATTTCGAAAAAAGGTTATTTTTTTATTTAGTGTAAAATGGTGTTAATCATTACTGTGAGGCAGTAAATAAATTAGCGATATTATACACATAAAATAGATATTCTGACATACCTCCTTCGCTTCTTCCACTTTCATGAGCGCCTTCATACATGCTCGCCGGTTATCGGTACTTTAAAATTAGAAAAAACTACTAACTTTAAATTCACCCATAATATAAGCAATTCAGGGTAACTCCCATTTGAACCACAGATATATTACTAATACCCTAAATTATTGTCAATACGATAAAACGTAGGGTAAATAGCAGCTATGGCTATTCAAAGGCTAACCATATTAAAACGCGCGAAGATCCTATTGAGGCTTCCATTGGTAAACTAAAAACCGTTACTGATGGACACACAAACACTTCCCAATTACTGCTAAATAATCTATCACCTCTACTAAATGGCCAAAGGGTTAGGCTCCATTGTAACCTTCTTGCCACTTCAGATTCACGCTTGCATCTCAACCAAAATCTTGCTGACTTTATTTGTAGGACTATAAGGTCCTATTTTAAATGCTTTTCGTTTTGTCAGTAACAGCCGGTTGTTTTATAGAAATACTGAAAGACGGATCAATGGATGGTACTAACAAGGAGCTGTGAAACTTACAAAATGGAATGCAAGATAGTTGAGCAGATTGGTTTTGGTTGTGCTGTCATATTGCGGTTATTGTGGAGTCTTGAAGTGTTCTACCGTTTAAGAAAAGTTAGCTGTAATACCTATATACATATATACAAATACATATGTACTCGTATACTAGCGGATCCGGCAGACGTCCTGCCCGATCGCAGCGCCACCTATCGGGTCCAATTGAACACCTGAACCAATTAGGGACGAACCAGAGAAGACTAAATAATTTTAGGTATATACCTACTATTTAGACTTCTGTGTGTGGGAACAACACACAGATGTGTGTTGTTTTTTATGATCTCATCATCATCATCATTATCAGCAGCTGTCAGTCCACTGCTGGACGTAGGCCTCTCCCAAGGTGCGCCACTGAGCCCGATCTTCGGCTCTTCTTTGCCAGTCACTGCCCACCGCTTTGCGTATGTCGTCGCTCCACCTGGTCACAGGACGTCCTACGCTACGTTACACACACTAAAAAATTATCAAAATTGGCCTAGCTATTCATAAGAAGTTTAGTGACAAAGGCACGTTCAGAACAATCTCACCTGATTTTGGTAAGTGACGATGTGGCCAAGGATGGTAGCAAGCTAGGCTTAGAATGGGAACTGGCTCTCAAGTACAGCTGCCGGAACGCACTACCTAGATATATCTAGATACACTAACTTAAGGGTGGTGGCCAGGCAGACACATGAAATTGACTTATGTTAGTCTGCCTAAAGTGGTGAACCTACTCTTTGTCAGATTATAATCCATGAAATCCTACTTTCATCATCATCATCATCAGCCGGTGTCAGTCCACTGCTGGACGTAAGCCTCTCTCAAGATGCGCCACTGAGCCCGATCTTCGGCTCTTCTTTTCCAGCCTTAATAATAGTCAAATTTTGTATGGATTTATGTTTGCTTGCCGTTAAGGTTTTTTTGTGATTGGGTAATCACAAAAAAACCTTAACGGATTTCGATGAAATTTGATACACTCATAGTCTATAACCTGGATTAACAAATTAGATACTTATTACAATTACATTTGAAAGTGGGCAAAGCCGCTGGGCACAGCTAGTATCTTTATATTTAGGTAGTCGGTCGGATAAGAAATGCTAAAGATCGAGCTCAGTGGCTCAATGAGAGATGTCTATACATCCACCACGGAGCTCTGTTGGTGAGCCAATAGTGGTGCGATACGGGCTGACAATGATGATGACATTTTCATATGTTTTTTTTAAGTTTAATACTTAAAAACCTGTTTGATACCGCTGCTGAGCAAAGTCTCTTCCATATTACTGTCGGTGGCCAGTCTCTCTTGGAAACATCTACATATGTCATCATCATTATCAATCTTTTTTCTGCGTTGACATCCGTCCCCTACCAGATACCTTCATACATACATAAAATCACGCCTTTTTCTCATTGGGGTAGGCAGATACTACTTCTTTCCACTTGCTACGATCCTGACATACCTCTTTCGCTTCTTTCACTTTCATCAGCGCCTTCATATATGCTCGCTGGTTATGGATATTGACTTGGCTTTTCTTTAAAACGTCTCTGGTCGTGATACGTTCGCCTAGGTCATACTAGGTCATATTATAGTAGATACCTTTACCTCGTAAAAAATAAAGCACGTAAGTCGGTACTTACGTGCTTTATTTTTTACTAGGTAAACCAAACAACCACTTACCAAAACAACTTCGGCTATTACTTTTATATGTTAGAGTTTAGACGAAATTGGCACACACATTGCCAATTACAGCATTACAATAGGCTAGACGCCTAAAAAATATTTTTTAGTCCGTCATTTACATTAATTAAGTAATATTGGATACGTATTTTTAAATTTGTCAATTAAACAAGAAATGACGAAGATATGGAGCGTTGAAATTCCGCGTGACGTCACGGCTCATTACACTTTTTAGCGGTTCGTGACCGTGGAGGGAAAATTAAATGGAGAAGAATTTGGCGTATACGATGAAATAGCTATAGAGATATAACCCGTCTAAAATGATGAACTCGTGATACATATGCCAGCTATGAGATATAATTAACAACGTAATTTGGTCGGGTTATAACCGGGTGAAAGCCAATAGGCGCCTCTAGAGCTGGGGGGCAAAGCTGGTGGCAAACAATAAAATCGCATACGCGAGAAGGATAAAAAAAAAGTTGTCCGTCTCGCTCACTCTGAATACTAGTGTTTGTATAGTTTTATCCTTCTTATATTATTATTGTTATTTAAATGTCAGATCTTTTTAATTATCCATCTGATCTACGTTTGTGACGTGACGAGCCCCCCACTCCCGAACTTTGACGTTCTTTATCTTTGTCAACTTCTATTGATTTGTAAAATAAAAAAATACGTTTTCGATAATACAACTTACGGACAAATTAGAATTATTATTTTTTTACCCAGTCGTCATCCCTATTGATTATGTGTGTTATTTTATTAATAACACATAATTATTACGGATAGGCCTTGTTAAAACTATAGCACGTGTTAATTTGGATTGAGGCTACAGTTATATATTTTTTTTAAATATCTAATAGGCTAGTGTTTGACCACAATCTTTCTCAGTGTTAATGCTAAGTCTTGTTGTGTATTTGTCTGTTTGTTTGGAACAATTTGGTTTTGGTTTGAATTTATTTTGAATTACTGCTATAGCTTTTCCTATCTGAAAACTGAAATAGCTACTTGTATTAAAAACTCACTCTCAACTCAATAAAAAACTCCAGCTAAGTTAGTAATTATGGATATTTTTAATCATATACGGTAACAGGATAAGCACGACGCTCGCCTGATGGTAAGCAATAACGTCTACCTATTACAGATACATGCAATATGCATGCATAATATTCTGGACTGCCAGAATTATGTATGTCACTGCATTACGCCTGTTACCTTGAGACATAAGATGTTGAGTCTCACATGCCCTGTAATTTCACTGGACATCTTGCCATTTCAACCGAAAAAACATTCCTATTTCACGGCCGAAAATTAATTGCCAAAGTGGTGGTACGCCCCAGGCAGACTAGCAGAAGTGCTACTACTAGAAAAATGGTATACAAATATCGAAGCATAGTGAAAAACGAATTTTTGCCGTTAATATTGATATTACATAATATCACATATATTCATCTTTTTCTATCAATTCGGGGTGATGAAATAGGGTAACAATCAAACAAAAAAAAAACATACAGACGAATTCGTCTGTCGGCGGAGGTTTTCAATTGAGATCCTCCTCCTTTTTGTAGTAGGTTGAAAAGTATCAAGGTTTTATTTGAATTTCGCCAAAATAAATACGAGCCAAGTCACATGAAGCTGCTAGTCACGGGTAGTTTAAAATTATCTTTTGTTCCACTTTAGTGTTACGAGTATACCCTGAGGCTTTTTCGAGTTTACTGCCTAAAATTATTGTTGTTATGGACAATACGCAATCGATAAAATGCCAATAACTATGAGGTAGTGTAATATTTTGATATCGATGATGTCATTGTGTTTCTACTTACCCGACTGTGCAAGCAAGGATATTGTGACGCTCTAGAGACCAAACTTGAGGGCCTATTTTTAAGATTCTTACGAAAATTTAATTTTTTTACTCCTGCGAGTGTTAAATTCACGAAAGTAAACAAAATTAAATATAACGACAACCGGAAGCTATATTTCTAAACATAAAAAAAAGTCGACGAACTATGTCAAGGGGATTGCATAATAGGTATTTGAAAATTATCTATAGCAAGGATGGCGAACCAATGGCGCGACACAATATTTTGGGCACATCGATATGAATTAATTGATCACAAAATTCATTGTGCACCATCGAGGTACTACATGTAAACCAGAGGCGCCCATCATAAACTGACTTACGTGCCGAAAGGGGCGCGACCGAGCGTTAGGGACTAATTACGCTAAATTAAGCGAGATGTAGAAGCAGCACTGATTTTTATTTGAACATAGGGCTTGTTCGCGGCGCCAGCCACATCTGGTACGTAGTACATATACATCGATGTTGTGCACTAAGAAATAAAGTGAAGTAGGTATTATATGACGAGCGAACGCAAGGGATCCTACGCTACGGAGTTTTCGGGTGCGACACATTAATAATTCAGATAGTTTAAAAACTAAAACAACCGACTTCCATGCCCCGCGAGTCAATTTCAGTAGCAAGTTTGAGACGTTTATTGTCATATCTCTAGAGATACTTATCAGGTATCAATGAAATTACAATGGGACTACATCGAAAACGTACCCTACCGATTAAAAGAAGAATCATTCAAATCGGTTCACAATAATTGACGGAGTAATCGCGTAATATACACAAAAAAAACATACAGACGAATTGAGAACTTCCTTTTTTTGGAAGTCGGTTGAAAAGACCAATTATTTGATGGCACGTCTATGACCTCATTAAACATTATTTTAGCAAAAATGGCACGATGATACTGTATAAAGGTTCGGTTCGTTCGTACCCTGATCTGAAAAAGGCTACTCATAATGTTTTTCATTTCGGTAGACCATTTAGGATCAATAAGGATTTAAAAGTTAGTTAGTAAACTATTCTTCAATAACCATCGTTAATCAAGCACTACCCGTTTTTCAGGCTAGGTAATTACTATACTTCAGTGCCTCAAGCTTTTAAAAATATAGGTAAGTACCTACACGCCAAATACTTACTAGAATTTATTTTCACCATTTTAGTTCATTGTCCCAGATAAACGCTTGTTTTTACAAATATTTTTTACTTTTAAGAGGGTATTTATAGATACCGACTACCTACCTACCTAAGTATTTAAGAGAAGGCATGATGTTTTAAAATATTCCACGGATATTTGATGTGATTATGGGTAAAGTGCTCTTCAAGGAAAATCAATCGACTCGGTGGGGCTATGTTGCTCTATAACAGAAACGCCATGGCCACCTTACACCTTTATCATCAGATCCTGGCTATCATTTAAGTGCAAAGTGCTCCTCAAGACGAATCATTTGAGCCCAAATTCACTGGGGTTACGTTATTTTATTACAGAGATGCCGTGGCCACCTTCCAGCTTCATCACCAGTCGCTAAATATCATCTAGGTGTAAAGTTCTCTTCAAGACGAATCAATCGAGCCCAAACTCAGTAGAATTACGTTGATTTATCACAGAGATGCCGTGGCCACCTTCCAGCTTCATCATCAGACCCTGGATATCATCTAGGTGAAAAGTTCTCTTCAAGACGAATCAATCGAGCCCAAACTCGGTAGGGTTATGTTGATTTATCACAGAGATGCCGTGGCCACCTTCCAGCTTCATCATCAGACCTTGGATATCATCTAGATGAAAAGTTCTCTTCAAGGCAAATCAATCGAGCCCAAACTCGGTAGGGTTATATTGATTTATCACAGAGATGCCGTGGCCACCTTCCAGTTTCATCATCAGACCCTGGATATCATCTAGGCGCAAAGTTATTTTCAAGACAAATCAATCGAGCTCAAATTCAGTGGCGTTATGTTGTTTTATGACAGAGATGCCGTAGCCACCTTTTGTTTCCATCATCAGACCAGCTCCATGGTACCATATCATTGTGTTGTCACCGAAGATACATAAGTACACCAAATTTGAGTCCAATCTGACATCGGAAAGTAGGTCTAATTTAGCTTCCAAGATTCCACCCGAACATACATAGTGACATACATACATACATACATTGCAAGTTAAATAAAAGCTTGTAATTGAGAATAAAAGGGGTCCCCATACAAGAAACGTGTTTTTACAAACCGTAATAGATCTCTATCTGTTCAAGTCTCTACTTGAAATTTGCTCGTAGTGTGTATTACAATGTTTAATATAACATCAAATCATAATAAACTGGCCAAGTGCAAGTCGGACTCGCACTAGTAGGGTTCCGTACACTACAGTATTTTATAAGATCGAGCAAAAAATACCACATCATTTTTCGCCAGCAAAATATAATAATAAACATTTGACTTCTTATAACGCCATCTAACGTCTAAGAAAGGTGTTAAGGATCGACATTTCAATATAACGCCATCTATGGGACGTTAACCTAACAAAGTGTTCATAGATGGCGTGAAATGCCGAAAAAAACACGTTTCTTGTATGGGGACCCTCTATTATTTTTAACTTTATTCTGTTTGTAGTATTTGTTGTTGTAGCGGCAACAGAAATACATCATCTGTGAAAATTTCAACTGTCTAACTATCACGGTTAATGAGATACAGCCTGGTGACAGACGGACAGACAGACAGACAGACAGACGGACAGCGGAGTCTTAGTAATAGGGTCCTGTTTTACCCTTTGGGTACGGAACCCTAAAAACTAAATTAAATTAAACATTAATTAATCATACAAATAACTTATTTTCCGGCAAACTTCTACGTGTGTGAGTCTGACTCGCACTTGGTCAGTTTATTCTACAACTGGACAAGCACGATGCTCGCCTGATGGTAAGTGACGACGTCTACCTATGACAGATTGCATGTCACTGCACTGTTACCTATAAAAATACACAACATATACTAGCTCTGCTTGAAAGAAAAAGAAACCTCAAAGCAAATTTATTACATGATAACTGCCTCTATATCATTAAATAATTATGTATAAAGGGGGTCACGCTCTTTGACCATACAAAAAGTGGCACGAGCTTGGTGCAAAATGTATTTACATTTTCAGGGCAATTAGTTCGGAACACCCTTACACGTTCCATGCCCTAATCGGAGGCTTTACGGCCCAACGCGCACACAATTTTACACTCAATAATCCGACACTTAAACCTTAAACTATTGCATATAGAGCTCAGTATAGTTTGTTTTTGTTTCATAAGCTCTGTGTTAAATTCATTTGTTATTTCAACAATACCGTTTTATTATAACTTGTATTTTCTTTGTAATTGAGTTCAAAATTGTTTGATATTTTCATGTTAGTTTAGAAGTAAAGTTGTCTAAGTTTTATGGTACAAACGTGTGCGGTTTTTTTTAACAATTACAGGGTTAACAGGGCATGTAATAGCTATGATTGTTGCTGATTGGACAACAAAAGTGTGCTTTGCGTAAATTAGCGTTGATGTAACGTTTTTGTTTGTGTTTGAGTTACGCTTTGGTTGGTTTATGATTAATTATAGTGTAATTGTGATTGTTAACATGGTTATTTTAAGTTTAATGATAATATCGGGTGTTGATAATTTATAAAATTTTGTTATTTGTTTCTAATAGATTAGCCGCTAGCTTATAAGAAACAAAAAAAATAAGCCAAATAAAAAAAAAAAAAAAATAATAAACAAATAATAAAAAAATATACGCTAACCAATAAGAAATAAGAAGAAAGAAAGAAATAAAAATACTAGCCGCAAGCGTTTGACCACTATCTCGCCTGGCGGTACGCTCGCTTACGCTTACCACCATGTCATAACTATTATATAATCTGTGACCATGTGAGATAGTAGTCAAACGCTAGCCTATATGATAAATAAATAACCGGCCAAGTGCGTGTTAGGCCACGCGTATTGTAGGGTTCCGTAGTAGCCTGTTATTCAATGCAAGTCTTTACCCGTTATAAACAAGCAACAAGGTACTCCGTCTTTGTCACTAGGATTTTTTCTAAGGATTTTGTATTTGGTACAAAATTATACAACACCCAAGTTCAACGACTATTACTGCTAAACTAATAAAGTTATCTTAACTGCTATAATTTTCCTTTTAAGTTCATGAAATGCGCTATTATCACGCATTTTTCCAGATTTTTCAAGCCAGCAGTTTAGTTTTTAGAGGAGGGGGTGGGACCCCCTACTGGAACAAAAATTTGCACTTTAAAGTTTAATATTTCGTAAATGGAGCATTCAATCGAAAAATAGTATTAGCAATCCTGAAATCATTTTAAAAGACCTATTCAACGATACCCCACACTATGGGGTAAATTATGAAAAAAAAATTCATCCCCACTTCTCATATAGGGGAGCTACCCTAAAAAAAAATATTTTTCAAAATTTTATTTCAGCACTTTGTCGGCGTCATTTATTTACAAACTCCCACAAAATTACAGCTTTATAATATTAACGGTCTCTTAGCAAAACCTCGGACAGACAGACAGACAGACAGACGGACATGACGAAACTATAAGGGTTCCTTGTCAGGACTACGGAACTCTAAAAAAAGTTAAGGCACGTAGGCAATTTTATATTTCTTCCGTGTCAGGAACTGTTCTTCTAACCACTGTCTGATAGAGACATATTCATACGCTTTACGACTTACGTACACTACCTATAATTATAAATAAACGACCAATTTGATGTTAATTTAATAGATTTTTCGTGCATAAGTAAAATGTATCCTTCAAATCCATTTCTTTCTACTTCATTTAAGAGCGTTTATTTTTATTTGGCAAGAAAATTGGCAAACTAAATAGCCAAACAAAATATGAGAATTTGACTGTTGGATGTAATATTAAACAGTTCTAAACTTTAGCTAAAAAGAAATGATTTTTTTAACTCACTGAACTACTTTACTAAGTGAAACTTTTTTAGACGCACTGGGGTAAAATTTAACTTAGCGTCACGGTCCAAATGCAACGGAAGTGACGTATCGACGTGTAAATCTAAATTGCCAATATTGTAATGTAAATAGTCAATGTTTAAAGGAAGTTTCATTTCTAACGCGTAGCTTTCTACGCACTTCCGGTCTTTTACTTTTTGTTTTATAAGCACATTATTTCTTTTACAATTATAATACATTGCCGTAAATTTGGCATTTACGCTTCACGCACATTGGTTTTAAAAATAGGTTATTTTTATTTCAAACAGACAAGCACTTAACCGCTCGTGATCACTCATGCGGTCTAAGATCACCACCGATTTATGGTGGATATACCATCTACCCGAACGAAGCGATTTGCTTTTTCGTTTGTCATACGAACTGCCAGGGAATGGAATACCCTGCCTGAATCTGTGTTTCTGTGTAAGTACAATATCTTCAAATCGCGAGTTAATAAGTATCTTCTGGGTAAGCGCGCTCTATCATCGATCATCATCACTTAACATCAGGTGAGATAGTGGTCAAGTGCTACTCAGTTCGGTGTAAAAAAAACTCTGAAGTCCAGTAACCTGAAAAAGCAGAGAGAAATTAGCGGTAACATACCTTCCTTCAATGGCTACCGTCCTATTCACCATTGGCACCCAATTAAACCGACATGTCGCAAGACAGAAGTCGGCGGCACTTGTCGTGTCGCCCGACGTATTGTCGCTGTCGCATGTCGCATTCAATGTAAGCAAAAATGTTGCTTCAATGGTGCCGCCCGGGTTTTTAAACACATGTAAATGTTAGATTGACAATGGATGGGTATTAAATGAGTGTATTGAATATCGCTTATGGAGACATTTTTAACTGACTTTAAAAAGAAGGGATATGTGTGAATTATGCGCTGTTTTATTGAGTACATTAGATTCATTGGAAGTTGATTAAACATTGGTTGTCTAGCGCTTCTGCTTACTGCTGTCTTCCATTTCTAGACAAGTACGATACAATCTTAAACCGGTTTATTCCCATCCACCACCAAAGACTGCCCCCACGTGGGGGCAGACGGATATATAGTTATACTTATCCACCAGCCCATCCATTTTTAAGTTTTGGTGGCAGATAGTCATACTCTTATGCCTAACTTCCCTTACTTTAGGATTTTAGTGGCAGATAGAAGACCGTCTGTCAGTAGTGGTGGCCAATAAGCATATATGTGTATGATACACGTATACACGTGCTACTACTAATCAAAATTGGTGGCAGACTTATGGCCATCGTCCACCATTTCCAATATTCGGCAGTGGAAATATACCTGTCTGCTACAGATGGAGGCAGACGATAATACCTACATTTAGAGGGGTATCCGGTCCATTAGTGCTGACCTAACAACCATATTATCGTCACTTAAAATCAGATGACACAGTGGTCAAGTGTTTGTCTATATGAAATAAATAAGAATAGAACTAAATTTGGTAATTCTACTTTGGTCTTAAATTAAAAAAAAATTATATCTTTTAGGCAAGCGTTTGACAACTATCTCACTTGTTGGTACCTAGAATGGGAGCTGGCTCTCAAGGATAGCTGCCGGAACACATTACATGTTTGGCGACAGATTTTTTAACTTGAGGGTGGTAGCTGAAATATTGCTATTTTCATATTAATTTCATAAACTCGCTTGGTGTATCTAAGTATACTTGCGGGACGGCTTATTTATAAATAAATAGACACATTATAATTAAGCTAACTTTAATAATACGCCAATAAAAAGCAATTCAAATTGGAAACTATCGTATATTTATGATTAGAAATACTTGTAAATAACTTAAGCTGATTAGATAAACTGTTGATAAAACCAATGAAACAACCACTTTATGTGAACTTCAAAACGTAACTGGCCACTGAAAGAGCATTTTATAATAATAAAAAACAAATTGATATCAAAATAGAACCTAAAAGCTATTCGTTGTAGTTGTAACAATTCGAATTTGGAATAGGTGACGCTATAAAAGCCCCATGTTTTTGACTTTCACCGTCATTTTGTTGCCGTCTTCCCACGATGTTACTTGTTTAGTAGCCAACAATTAGACAATTGTCGGCCTTTTTAACGATCACCCATAAAATCGGGTTTCAGCCTCTCATTAACCGCATTCTTGTGATACTTCCGCTTTTATAGTTTTACTAATCAACGCTCTCGGATTAATACGGTCCCGTAGGTCAGTGCTGCTCAAACTTTTGAACTTCAGCCCCCTGATTCATTTGATTTTGCCAAGCTAGAATAATGACTGGTTAACTATTCTATCTTTGAAATTGATTAGTTTACTTGATACCGAAGTTTAAAAAAGTGCACAATTCTTATCAAATACACTATTTAAAAAATAGGGTGTCCTGGAAATTAGTGTCAAGCGGAAATCCAGAGTTAGTACATTTTTGGTTGTTTAGGAATTTTTCAAAATGTCTACTATATTAGGACTACAGACACATTTTTGGTTATACTAACCTATATTATTGAGTTATTTAACAGATTGCTTTTAAAATATAGCTGGACAACTAATCCGTAGGACGCACAAAAAAAAGGATCGAAATATTATTGAAAATATGTGAGAGTAATTTATATACCCCTTGAGGTGTTCTCTGTTCCTTCAGCTTGGATTTCCGCTTGACACTAAATCATGGGAAACCGTGTATTACTGTTAAATATTTATACGTCAAAAAAATAATTAATGATAGATAGATAGATAAACACTTTATTTGCACACCAATTATTACAGAAAAATACCAGAGGAAAATACTTATTCTAAGTAATGCAAAGGGCGGTCTTATCGCTTAAAGCGATTTCTTCCAGACAACCGAGCTGAGAGTAATATTGCGAGACTGTGACGGACGGTGGTGTATCTATTTTAATCGTTACTTATTTATATAGTTATACATATACATAAATACACGTGTATACACAATCATACATGCAAATATACATTACATAAACATATATATCTACACAAATACATATATACATACATATATACCAGTATCCATATTACATATTACTTACACTTACAAAATTTTATACATTATAACAATAAAGAAAATAATGATACAGATAGTAATTTCCACATTAGAAAAAAAATAAAAATAAATAAAAATGTTACAGGATTAGCAGTTATCATTGGGCAAGTAGAATTTCCTTAATCTTTCTTTGAATGTATGGGATGATGGGGACTGGGATACTGTTCCACAGGCGTGCAGCCTGTATGGTAAAGGATTTGTCGAAGAAGGTAGACGAATGTGTGGGGATTTGCAGAGAAAGATTTTCGGTTGACCTCAACGTTAGGGAGTGCTGAGAGTACAGATACTCAAAGTTTACTTTAAGGTAGGGTGGGGAAGCAGGACTAAAAAGAATGCCATAAAGAAGAGAGAGAATATGAGTATTCCGGCGGAGACGTATAGGAAGCCACTTGAGCTTGTGCCTGAAATAGGAGACGTGGTCATATTTGCACAAACCAAATATGAACCTTATGCAGAAATTTTGGAGACGCTCAAGTTTATTCAGCTGGTCCTCAGTTAAATCTAGATAGCAGGCATCAGCGTAATCGAGAATAGGAAGCAGTAGGGATTGTGCTAACGCAACTTTGGTAGCAGTAGGAAGAAAACTTTGGAGACGTTTTAAGGCGCCCGCAGAAGCAAAAATCTTACGCCTGACGGCTTCTAGTTGTGGACCCCACGATAGGCTTTGGTCGATTATAAGACCTAAATTCCTAATCTGTGTGCTGTATGGAATCGTAATACCATCAAACATTATTGCAGGAAGTGTACTTCGATCGAGCTTGCTCAACATGCGGGTACTACCTACGATTATTATCTGGGTTTTAATGGGATTCACTTGTATTCCAAAGTCCTTGCTCCACGCAGCTATGCGCCTTAAGTCCTCATTGACTATTTTGACACAGTCATGCAGCTGATCTGGCGGTGCTTGCGAATATATTTGTAGGTCGTCAGCATATAGGTGGTAGGGAGAAGAGAGATTAGAAGAAATAGTATCTATGAAACTGGAAAAAAGAAGTGGAGAGAGAACGCCGGCCTGCGGGACGCCAGCAGTAGTGTTACACCAACAAGAGAACGAATCTTCAAGGCGAACCCTCTGCCGGCGTCCAAACAGGTAAGTACGAAAGAAACTAATTACGGAGGGAGATATGTTAATAGAGCGTAGCAGTTCGAGATGAATGTCAAGATAAACCGAAAGAAGAATTAATAAACCTGTAATATAATAAAATGTCAATATGTTTTTTTTAAATATACTTAAAGACATGCAAACAAGCAAGCAGACCACCTGATATGATAGGTAGTGATAAAATTCGGTTGTATTTGATAATATAATAATTTAAAATGGCTTCTCATTTCCTAACAGCATGAGCGCGGGTCTCAGATCCACTATTTTTGACTGGCTGACTCCACGTGTGGCAAAACCTTACTTTGAGAAACACTGACATAGGTAATGGTGTCGGTTGTGTTCAGATTAATTTTATTGGCCCCAGCTTCGGACAATTGGTCGTATAGATAATTGAGTTTCGGACGGCGGCGTTTTTTTAAACTTTGTTTACTGTTAAACCACTTTACTAAGTTATCTTTCAACTAGCGGCGAGCAACAGCACATAATGCGTTTATTAAGATTAAAAAAACTAACTTTAAATACTTATACTTACTGTTAGTATAACTTTAAGTAGAGAATATGAGGATTTACGGTTGTACATGCATAAAGTTGGACTCTGTTATCGTGAATGTAAAATTTAACAATAAAAACGTCATTTATGGTATTAAATGTCGGTTATAACTTTGTTGACATTTTAATAAGCGTTAAAAATTGCTTCTGATATTTTTGGTATCCAATCGTAAAATATTATTATTATTGTTCAGCGTAATATTTTAAGATGCAAAAAAAAAAATAGCCGCCGAGGTCCACTTTAGAATAAGTGCGTTTACTTTCCTATATACGCCTTCGATGTTTGTCTTACTGATTTATACTATAAAATTGTCATGTAAATAATACTTAAATTTAAAATTTAAATCCACCCTCGACTGATCTATGTATAATCTGTTCATTGAAACCATTCCAATGAGCTCAAACTCGACATCTCTGCTGTAAGTTGGTGAGGAGTTGAGTATTCTGAAGATTCCAAGAGATGTCCTAGCATCAGGTCAATGCTTTTATGTTCTTACAATATCGTTGAAGTAAGAGGATACCGATTTTGAATTGATTAGACCTATAAACATTGATTTCATAGTGCTATCAACTAGAAAGAAAGCTCATATTTTTACAACGGCTGAATAGATTTTCATGAATCCTGTCATGAATTTCATTTTCGTGAAATTTCATTTTTGTGAAGCAAAGAACACTCTCAATGACGACACCTGGTAAACAAAAAAAAAACAATCAAAATCGGTTTATCTGTTTGGGCGCTACGATACCACAGATAGACACACACATACACAGATACACACGTCAAACTTATAACATATAAACCCTCTCTTCGTCGGGAATCATGAAAAATTAATAGAAAAAAAATTATTTACATCCAAAACAACTTTTAAAATTTATTTTTAGATAATTAGTATTTATAATTTAAGATTGTATAAACAAATATAAAAACCGACTTTAAACGCCGCGTTAGTCATTTCCATTAGCAAGTTTGAGGTGGTTATCTCCATATCTCTGGAGATATTCATCACATCTTGATAAATTTACAATGGAACTAGTTGTCTAACTTATTCTTTACATCGTCTCATTTCCGTATTCCATTTCCAGAAAAGCACGATTTTATTCTATAAATATTATTATACTACATTGTCACTTATTAACAGGTGAGATAGTAGCACAGAATAAATAATAGTACAAATAATTAGTGGTTTAACGCAATATGAATGATATTTATACATTATGAAAATTGCGGGCTCAGAAATATGCTGTGGTTGCAGGCAACAGTTTCTGTTATATGCGTCATAGTTAACCACCATACGAACTTCTTACGTGATCTCATATTTTCAATAGAATATTATAAAACAAAGTCATCACCGCGTCTTTCTGTCTGGCTGTCCGTTCGCGATAAACTTAAAAACTACTGAACGGATATAATACGGTTTTCACCAATAGTTAAAGTCATGATTCATGAGGAGGGTTTATGTCTAGAATGTGTTAAGGTTTTGTTTTAATTGGTTGAAATATGACGATGATTGTTGAAGATGTTAAAATAAACTGATATGAAAAATGTAGGCAGACATTTATGCTGTACCCCTGCCAGTGCAAAGCCGGGGTGGGTCGCTAGTATACAATAAAAAAGTTGCATTATTACAACAATATGTTTAATATGATATATTATCTCTAAGCACAAAATATATTTACAGCTATTTATATTTCATGACAATTTTTTAACCAAATGAAAACAGAACAGTAGGTGGTCCATAAACTATTGGTTTATAATCTACACGTACGATACGATCGTTTTAATTACCGATCGGTTGGTAATTTCAAGTAATTGTGCTTTCGTTGATTTATTCCGACGAGTTCGTGATACCGGTTATATCGGCAGTAGATCAAGTTTGCACATTGCCATTTTTATTGTCGTTGTGATGAATCACTAAATAAAACTGTGGTAAAACTAAAACCTTACTTTTATTATTTGCTTGCTTTCATTTTAAATCCCTATAATTATTACAACTGTCTGTACATGATGTCTCTGCGACTGATGATTCTCTGACTGATTCGTCATACATAGAAAGTGACGAAAGCTTAGAGAATCCCGAAAAATCCTAAAAAGAAATCTTAAATGGAAAATTGTTGAGACGACAGATGACATATCAATACCACCTATGTATGTACCTATGAAATAAAAAGAAATACTGAATGAATATATTGCAAACTGTGATTCTTTGATGCCATACGATGGGTTACTGCTATAACCTGTATAGTGAAGTCCGAGGTCCGCCTACGGTAATTTCATTGTTTCGGACCTTCCGATAACGGTAAAACGCAGGTTCGTGCGAAAGTGTTGCACAAAATATGAATGGAGTATTGAGATAGCAGGTTTACAGCTCCAAGACCTTACACAAAGCGTTTTATAGACGCTATATTACTTCTCTGCATCATCAGCCTGATTTAGCCCATAGCTCGACATAGTCTTCACCAATTGTACGCTACTAAGCATTCCCATACAGTTAATTACAAGCTACCTTGCGAAGGTTATAGCTCCACCTAAAATGAAGCTGTTAAATATGAAATATGAAGCACACAATTGTTTTGGCTGACTGTTTGGTAAACCCGCGGGGCACTCCAGTATTTATGTATATTTAATTTATTTTTTATGTCCAATCTTCACAGCTTAGTAATAATATATCTTGGTGTAAAGGATATTTTACGATTATCAAATAAAATGTTAAAAACAATGGGCTATAAAATAGCTTTATCGAAATTAATACGCACCCTTCAACTTGATTAAAATACTTTGGTCAAAATATTTCGAAAGTTTTTAGTATGAAAATGTGTATACATAAAGTTAATGACCAACAATTTTTGTATTAATAATAATTAATATAGTTTAAAAACTAAAACAACCGACTCCAATGCCCCGCGAGTCAATTTCAGTAGCAAGTTTGAGACGTTTATCATCATATCTCTGGAGATACTTATGATATCTCGATTAAATTACAATTGGACCACCTTCGAAACGTACCCTACCGATTACAAAAATAATCATTCGAATCATTCAGAATTGACGGAGAAATCGCGTTACATACACAAAAAAAAACATGCATACGAATTGAGAACCTTTTTTGAGTGGTTTTTGGCCTACCTTAACTTATCCACGAAACGATATTACATACATATAACAGTAGATATCTCAGAGGATTCTCATCAAAAACCACCTAGTGAATGTCGTGTAATTATTGTTTCTTTAAGTTGTTATCTTCAGTTTATGTTTTTGTACATTATCATATACCATCCAAAATTTTGCCGTCCAGCGGGACTCGAACCCGCACCTCCTGGATTACAAGCCCAAGCGCTTTAAACACCTAAGCCATGGATTACATTGGCATTTGTACGCACGTATTTAATGGATGACCCTCTAGAAGTCTAGATAAATACTATCTCAGTGAGAATAACAGCATAGTATATGACGGAAATATGCTCCAATTTGAAATGATACTGGCATTACGTTTGTATAGACAGGTCGTTTGTCGCAGCAGTCTTAACCGTAAACAACTATCCCTATTTGCCTTTATTGACATTAAAATCCTCATGTTCACTAAGCGGAGCGCAAAACATTGTTGTAACGATGCGTTGACCGCATGAGGATAGAAGTCAAGAGCCTCATAGGGATGGGAAAAGCCGCACTTATTACAAGTTTTTATTTTGTTACACCTGTCCCGGTTTGTCTATAATTAAATTATACAACTTTCATGTTATATTCGAATTTCGACCCACTTCCCGGTGTTACATTGAGATGAAATTTGGAATACGTATTGTAAGTTCGGTGATAAAGCAATATATGTAGTATTGCATTGCTACCATCAAGCATCAATTATAACATGGTTACGTAGTATTTATTATCTGTTCTGTGATATGGTGGTAACGCCGGTATGAAACAGCTTGAATTCCCTGGTGGCAAATGTAAGGACAAAGCTTGCTAATTAATTAACAAGATATTGTTGTTTAGAGCACGGATTAAAATAGTACTTGCTTTGTTTTTAGAAAATGCTAGTTGTTGTATTTTTGATATGAGATTCATTCAAAGTTTCCGTTTTTTTTATATCTTATAGGCTAGCTTTTGACCACTATCTCACCTGTTGGTACTTACCAACAGGTGAGATGATGCGATCGCAGATGGTAAGCACGCCAGGCCTAAAATGGGAACTGGCTCTCTAGGACTGCCGGAACACATTAGATGTTTGGGGATAGATTTTCTAACTTGAGGGTGGTAGCTGGCCAGGCGGACACTAGATAGTGTCTTACCACCATGCATGTATACTACAACACTTTACGCAACTCTGAATACATCATAGATCATAACATGTATCCTTAACAAATTAATATTTTAATCTAAACTAGCATAAAGCATTGTATATTAAATTCTATATTAATTGTTATAAATACCTACTTTATTAACTTATTTAATTCATTCACATTTTTTTTTTGTTATTTTTTAATAACTTTTTTTAATAATATATGATTTAATTTTTATCTCCATGAAAATGTATCATATTTGGCTTGTTTAAAGACATGTTACCGTAAATAATCCGCAACAATTATCGTACCATCCCATCCCTACGCTATGCCATTTGGTAAAGTCCAGTTTTTGTAGAGTTGCTCTTGCGCACAATCCGTATTGTATTACAAATTATTATATACTCCTTGATGGTCTGTATAAATGTGAGCAGATTGGACATTTACTTTTTTTATAGGAAAAGATCACCATTTGAAGAAAAATTGGTATTCAGCAGTCTACTTACGCTAGAGGATGCGTTTCTTTGGAAATCGTTATCAATCCGTTCCTTTATGTACAGCGTGATCTATTCATATAGACCAGAATGGGGAAATCTGTAACTGAGATGCTATCTTTTTTCAAAAGATTTATATCATTGACTTTAGAGTTACGAAAAGCTATATCTATCATTGCTAGGTTCTTTTTGTAGTTTAATATTTTGGAAAATAAATCTTTCATACTTTCATAGATTATCAATGGAATGGAATGGTTCAAACCGTTTTGTGTTCCTTCTTGTGAACCTTCATATAAAGCAAATATTCAAATAAAAGGTTTACTGTTCATTGTAAATGTAATTGTCAATTCAAAATATACAAACCAGAAATCGACTGTTTTTGCAATACTTACTTAATTTGATAACGTGTTGTTTTAAAAAATATTTTGTAGCATATAAGCTAGCATTTGCCCATTATCTCTCTTGTTTGTAAGTGATAAAATGGTCGAGGATAAACCTAGAGTAGGATCAATTAGAACAATTGGGACAAATAGATATCAATCTTTTCAGAAATAAATAAAATTATATCTTACTCATCAAGGCATACTACATATTTATCACATTTTATATATATTATATAAATTATTACGTATACATATTATATATATAAATATATATTAAATATAAGTAATATTATAACATAATATAGAAAATTGAAAAAAAAAACAACATATTATAATAAAAATAAAAATATGCCTACCATATAAACTACTCCTAAAACTATTATGCGGACTTATTAAAATCTAGAAATAAAAAGCTGAACTAAGGTCGTAATACTTAAAATACTATAAATACTAATACTTAAAAATCTGGCGACATTACGTCTTTGAATGACAAGGCTAAATTCATTGCCTGTCATTAATTATTCTTTGTTAGATTTATCTTTCGTTTAACTTTGACATTTACATGCCTAAGGGCTCATGTAGTGGATTTTTTTTAAATTAAATGTCTTACTACTTTGTATATGTGTTAAAGATAGCTGTCAGAACACATTGTCAAATGTATGGTGACAGATTTTCCAACTTGACCATAACTTTCAGTATGAGAATATATTTAAGTATGTGACAAACTGTTTTCAGTTCAGTTTTCTAATGACCCCTACTGACACATCTTGTTGGACCATCCTGTATATACGGAAGCTTTCTGTTGGTCTAGACTATCCTCAATAATGATATCTTTCTTATCTATTCGATAGTTTTCTTGCTCTACCAATGGCTTACATAAAACAACGAGGTACTGATCGTTACTAAAAAAAAATAACAACATCGATTGGTTAATACCTTTCCACTCCTCAAGTAAATCTTATTGACGATTGACCTAGATCAAAAAGATGAAACTTCTCAACGTAGAGTTTTCAACGTAGAACATTACTCTGAAGATAAGTTTATTCACCTCGGTTTAGTTGTTATCTCACTTGTAGACACATTGGAATAGAAATAACACCTGATTTCGCCTAACACTAAAACAACGTGAAAAACAAGTAAAAATATGGTTAAAGTCATTCAAGGTCATAAATTATATTAATTTCTTCAGGAGTTTATTGTACGTGCAACCTCCATTGAGTATTTTTTTCTTAGCCTTAATGAAACAGAGAAAAATGATGTATTACGTTGTTAGCTATTCATAAATCAGGATGCAACAGTTGTTAATAATAACAAGACATAATGTTAGTTGTCCAGGCTGCGAATCGTCTCACTGTCGTCATTCACTTTTATCTTAGACCGCACCATGACTTAGCACCATGCGAGATAGTGTTATTATCTGTAGACAATTTTTTTTTGCTGGTCATAAATTTACTAACTTTCCGCTACGTTTGAATAAAAAAATCGTAACAGATAAAAACATTTCAAATGACTTTTGACTGTAATATTTTAGTCTAAAAGTCTAGACTCGAGACCGTTCTCACAGTGAACAGGTTTCTATGCAAACATCAAGTTGCATCTCATTACAGAGTTGTATGACAAATACTACAAATAGAAGCTGTTCTGATAGAGTGAGTACTGGGTAGGGTCAGTATCCTATTCTTGTGATGGTAGAACAGTTTGAAGAAAAACTATTTTAAGACTTACTGTATTTTATAGGTAAAATAAATATACCTAGAATTACGCTACACTAACTGAATCTATAGCAAAATGCAAATTTATTTTGGGTAGGCCACTTGACCAAACGGGTCGCAAAAAATCTTTTACCCATATATATATATGATATGATATAGATAGATATTTACAGTGCTAAAACATCGGCAGCTCAGAAATAGTGAAAAACATGCTAAATATCTTGTGAAAGAGTTAGTGACCATGAAAACATAAATTTCATTTTTTTTTTTAATTAATTTTTAATAAAATTTACTCTATGAACAGGCTTGACTATCTGACGCCTCTAACCCCACTTTGTCCCAAGCTTAACGTTTTATTTGTGTAAGCGAGAGAATTATACGCGCTGAATACGTAATGAGGCACAGTTTGGATGCTGCACTGACCGCCGCCGCCGCTGCGCCCGTCTTTATGAGGCTTGTTATTGCGTAATTACTATAACTTCGTAAATATTTGTTTTTAATTGACGGAAAAAAAATCAAGTAGAAAATCTGCCGCCATAACCTTACGGTGTTCCGGCAGCACACAGCCCTTAAGAGTCAGGTATTCTTGGCCTAGCGTATTCACCATCTTCTACCACATTATCGTTTACCAGGCAAGATAGTAGGCAAACGCTACCCTATAAATATTTAAAAAAAAATATCTTAATATTTTTTGTGTCAGAAAATATTTGTCTAATAAATTGTTATTTCTACTGTTCTATGAATAACTACCTGGGCGACCGGGCGTTTTTACAACTATAAAGGTAAACTTGAAAAGCAAAACCTTGCCTAGGTACAGAATTTCATTCAAATCGTTAGAGCCGTTTCCATAATACAAATTATAATATATTTATGTAAATACCTAAAAGATTTTTTCGCTTAAATATATAATAAGAGAGATTAATAAAAGAATAGAAATATATTTAATATTTTTTGCCATAATATACTTAAGAAATAGTTTTGGTAAAGATCTTAAATCAAGTCGCCCTCGTAGGAAGGGGAGGGGAGATGTGCAGCAGTGGGGGGAGTCCCCTTTACTTGTTCTTCCACTTGGCTTGATTGATTTAGCTATATTTAGGTAATTGGTGGAACAGAAAAATCGAGGGATGGAAAAGAGACCTGATGTCCAGCAGTGGATGGATATGGGCTATAGATGATGATGACAAGGTCTGCAAGAAGGTAGGTAGTTAAAGTATCTAAACTAATAGGGCACCCACACCAACATTACTGTGGTACTACGTGTACCTACTCATTTTACTTTTTTACTTTCAATACTAATAGTAAATATGTGTCTTAGTATTGTACATTTATAAGAGCCACATTCTCGTCGTTATTATTATTATTTTCTTCATTCAAGTGCAAAACAATGTTATTTTGTATTAATTAAAATAATTCTACATTTAAAATGTTATTTTTATATTATATATGTACAGGTATAGTCGTTAGGTGCATTTTTGATTATTTACTTCACTCTAAAAAATCGGATAATAATAGTGTGACAAAAATATATGTACCAGCTCGCATTCTACCATAATCACTAAGCCTGGGCAAAATTTTATGACAACCGTTTTAGCCGTTCAGTCGAAAAATAAGGAACCAAATCGACGGAGGGATAAGAGAAAAAGTTACTTTCAAATTAAAATTATTTAAGTATAGTATAAGTTAATCTGAGACACCTTAAATCATATTGTACCAATATTAACTTAATTTCTAATCTCGCCACAAAAACACAATATTAGACATAGAAGTTATACTCTTGTTGCATTAAGCCTTACTTTCGCAATTTAACCGGACAGCCACTAACACCCTATTTAACTATGTCAAGAAGTTTTCACCGTAATTGATGTTTTTATTCCCCACCAATCATTGTCCGGGCCATTAGAGCGGTCAGAATTAAAAAAAAAATCACGCGTCTATTAAACTGATTAGATTCCTATTCGTAATTTATTGTCAAGTGGTGGAAGCCGGTCCGGTCCTATGGTCGAGCACAATGCCCGCTAGAGCGAGATAGACACAAGTTTAGAGCGAGATGGGCGTAGTGGGCCTTGCAAGGTGATTTTAGTTGCGTAGACGCAAGCTTAAAGTCAGGTTGTAACGCACACATCGGCGTTTTGAGATGCGCGATATCGGAAAACGCGAAGTGACTTTTAGTTACTTTTTCGGGATGTTGGACTTATGGTAACGTATGATGAAAAACTTTTAACGTAAAAAAAACTTATTCGAAAGTGAACTAGTATGAATCTTTAATCTGAAACAAATAGTGTGCAAGTGAGCGTGTGTGGCCTGTGCTGTTTTTGATAAAACTCTGTGAAGTGTAAGAGTAATTATTTTCTACGGAGATTAAAGGTACGTGCATATGATTTAATTGAGCAGAAATTTATTGCGACATTTAGATATTACATTGATTTAAGTATGTCTGACCGTAAGATTATTAATGAATATTATTTACTATGTTAAAAATACACTCAATTTATTTAGACAAACGCCATGGTTCATGTTAATAATTAAGTAAGAAAAGTAATTAATTCAAGTATTCAATGAGCACAGATGTAATAAGAGTCTATGGATGTATGTGCAAATACATAGCCAATTTCTTTTTCGTTATATTTCTTGTTATAATACGAAATCGATGCATACTTTAATTAATAATAAATCTCAGGGTAACAAATGCAAAGCAGTGATGTGCAAATTTTTTGGCGAAGCAATATTTATATTTATTGTACAAAAAAATTTATATAAAAAATTGTTGATTTCAGAAAGTGTTGTAGGGTTTTGTATATATAATTATAGTCATCGAATTATTGTCATACTAGAGACCCGTCCCGGCTTTGCACGGGTAGAGCATATATGTCTACATTTTTTGTATAAGCTTGTTGCGTCGAGTACTCGTATAAATTGAGATCACCAACGATCATCGTCATATTTCGACCAATTCACATAAAATCTTATTGAATTACACACTAAACTTTCCTCATGAATTAATCAGTCTATGGGCGAAAACCGCATGAAAATCCGTTCAGTAGTTTTTGAGTTTATCGCGCACAGACAGACGGACAGACGTGGCGGGAATTTGTTTCATAATATATAGGGATAATGGTCATTAAACTGACCAGTGTAGTGGTTAGACAGCCTGTTCACGAAACTGAAGGTTGTGGGATCGATTCCCACACAGGATAATTTTTATGTGATCTACAAACAATTGTTCCTAGTCCGTGAAAAATATGTGTCCGTGATTTGTATGTTTGTAAAGTACCCCAGGAAATAAGTTTCCTAGTGCGGGGAGTAGAAGGAGATGTCATCGTTTTTATCAGAAAAGCGTAGTGCTTGTCCTGTCAAATTTCGTAGTAGAAAAAAAACATAATGAAGCCGACAGTTTAAGATTTTCTTCCTGTACTTTAATAAGTACTATTATAACTACATTTTGTCCAACTACAATACATATATTATGTTTCTTTGAAGTGTTTCACACTTTATATTTTTGTAAATTGTTAAACACAATCCAAAATTTCATCGTACCGACGGGACTTGAACCCGCAACCTCCGGAATGACATGTTCCGGTGCTTTGCCAATTAAGCCACGGTGCGAAGTATCGTTACGACGAAATTAGTGGATTGCATTTGTTAACCCAATTATGCATTGGTGGCGCCATCTATGACTACTTATTACGTAAGTAAATTAATTGGCAAAGCACCGGAACATGTCATTCCGGAGGTTGCGGGTTCAAGTCCCGTCGGTACGATGAAATTTTGGATTGTGTTTAACAATTTACAATACATATGTCTACTATGCACTATTACAGCACTGGTTCAAACGGTATTCGTTGTTTTTTTAGGGTTCCGTACCCAAAGGGTAAAACGGGACCCTATTACTAAGACTCCGCTGTCCGTCTGTCTGTCTGTCTGTCTGCCTGTCTATCCGTCTGTCATCAGGCTATAGCTCATTAACCGTGATAGTTAGACAGTTGAAATTTTCACAGACGGTGTATTTCTGTTGCCGCTAGAACAACAAATACTAAAAACAAAATAAAGTTAAAAATTGAAGGGGTCCCCATACAAAGAACGTGTTTTTAAACGCCATCTCTCTAATTAGTTTCGGCAAAACGACATAGATGGCGCTAGTAAACGAGCCCCGTCTTTCTAGATCGCGACCAAACCAAATATTCTTGGTAATATCAATTAATCAAATATATGAGGTTGAAACTCTGTAATGTTTCGTATTGTACGGAACCCTCCCTAAGTGTGCGATAAGATACGCGATGCTGACTCGCACTTGGCCAGTTTTATTTTTAAAAAGCTTATTAGCAATGTGATGCAATGTTGCTATTACTAGTATTCTTGTGAACCCCTCCAACTAAGCTAAACATGCTTGTGTCTGGAGTGGGTTCATGTCAATAGTAGTGCAATGGGTGGGGATCGAACTCACGACCTCTCGATCGCCAGGCCGACACCTTAACCAATGGGCTATTGCCGCTTTAAGTTCTTATGAGGCTTTTGATATACCTGTGAGGTCAAGAAACTTTTACCGCTACATTTCTATTTGTGACTCAGATTAAGTCGAAGATCTTTCAGAGGTAAATTTAAGACCTATAGCCAACAATTCCAGCTTCTCTAATTAAAATATTAGAAATGATTTCCTCACAAAATTAACTTCTCTCAGAAACATACAGACCAGGACCCTACCACAAGATATAAAACGTTCGTATGTCAATCTTATTGTGCCATAAAGCTTGCAACGGAGTTGGATACCTTAGATGTAGCAAAATATTTGTTATGTATACAGGCAGTTTGAAATTTATACAGTAATGTACATGCCCAAAAGTTACATTTTTTATATCTTAGGTATAGGCTAACGTTTGACCACTATCTCGCCTGGTTATAAGCGATGATGTGGTCAAAGATGGATGAACACTCGAGGCTTAGAATACTCTGACTTTCAAGCGCTGTGTGCTGCCGGAACACCGTAAGGTTACTTATGGCGGCAGAGTTTCTTCTGGATGGTGGTAAGCTACTTTTTGGTAGTAAGTCAGGCGGAACATTGATATAATATGCATCTACCACCTGTGGCCGAACACCAGTGCTAGAATTAAAAAAATAATCATTTGAATCGGTTGACAATTGACGGAGTAATCGCGTAAGATACATACATACAAAAACATACAAATAAATTGAGAACCTCCTTCTTTTTGAAAGTCTGTTGAAAATAGTATATCATTGTAGCATAAATATAAGTAAAAGTAATACTCCATTCAGTTCCCATCCATTCCATTAGATTACTTATTAATGATTAAAATTTCCAAGCTTAACACACGTCCCTATTTTTCGCTACTTCAAACAAATTTTGGTCAAAAATATAAAATTATGCGACATAATAGAGTCTAGTTGCGGTAAAAATCATTCCAGCTGAGTAAGATTAAAATAGAAATGTTTTAAAACCTATGGTAGGATCCCAAGTCTTTTGTTACAACCTGTCTGTATGACCATTGGAGCGTGGTGGCTCCGTAACTCCACCACCGAAGATGGTGTCAGATGAAAGAGTACATGACTCTTTTACTACTGTTGGAATGTTCTAGATAATTGAACAACAAAAGGTTATATTCAATTTGCAGCCAGTTTCACCGGTTGTTGTTAAAGTTTCGGATAGTTATCTGACGTAAGACGCCATTTGTTATTTTTAGTTTATCTGACAGAAAAGTTTCTAATTGGCTGTCATGGTTGATAATGATCGATCGCGATATGTGAATAATATTAAGACCATTTTGTCGTCACCGCTAAAATAATAAATTGAAAGAAAAAAAAAGTGTAGTGTGGTTTTATGAAACCACGATGCAAGTGAATCTTTTTGTAATGTGTAGGTATGGTAGCTAGCTACTATGACAGCAGTTGACAAGACACATTAGCATGTAAACCAATATTACTACAAAAGCGTCCGCCAATCACAGCTAGACTTAAATGTCATACATAATATCCACAAATCAAGCAAAAGCAAGACGACATGCGATTGATGGCCAAAAAAATTTAAGGCGATGTAATAAAAGTTTCACACTAAAAATATTTTATAACATAAGCTATTTGTGCAGACGTTATCAGGTGTACAAAAGAACTAATAATAACAATAAATACTAGCTCAAATTCTACTGTTCTATAATTTGCCATTATGAAATTTCAATCCCGGCTCCATCATCAGGTCAGCTCAATGATACCATATTATGGCATTGTCACTAAAGATATGCAAATATCAAATTTGTGTTCAATCTAACGTCAAAAAGTGGTTCTTATTTAGTTTCTAAGATTTGACCCACACATACATTACATCTTCTAATGTTTTTTTTATTGTATAAGGTAAAGGGTCAAGCACGACGCTCACCTGATGGTAAGCGATGACGTCTACCTTTAAAAAATATAGTGGCATGCAACATTCTGGACTGCCAGAATTTTGCATGTCACTAAACTGCGCCTGTTACCCTGAAACATAAAGCTGTTGTGTCTCACATTACCTGTAATTTCACTGGACACCTTGCCATTTCAACCAAAAAACATTCCTATTTCACGGTTAAAAATAATTGGCAAAGTGGTGGTACCGCCTCACACGGACTAACAGAAGTCCTGCCACTACAAAACTAACTACTATGTTTGTTTGTTTTGATCAAATCTCAGCAACATAAAAGCTTGAAACTAAGATACATTCTTACCGAAAATACCAATGAATTAAATTTTACCAAAAAATGCATTTATAACGGAGCTATGAACTAATTAATTCAATATGGAAAATCCCAAAGAAATGAGATCACTACTTTATAATAATTAATCATTCAAGTATTGATTAAAAACCAATAAAATATTTTTTCGTCTGAATCTATAAAACTCTAATTTTATTAGCAAACCTAGCAGTTTATTACCAAAAAGTTAGATAGTAAGTAGCTCTTATAATAACAAACTATAATGTATATACTTTTATAATTTTATTTAAAATTTGACGTTAACTTTGTATTGTTATTTTAGCTTAACCCTGTTTAGCTAACCTTTAAACTTTGGGTTCGGAACCTTAACAATCAACTGTAGAAATTATCCTGTCGAAATTAATTACTTTAGGCCTACGCAGCGCGTTGAAGTCTTTTCTTCGCGTACTTGCCATTCCCTTTTTTTTATGCAAGCCTTATATCATAAATGCAAAGTGTACTACTAACACTATCTCCATGTGATGTTGTGTGATGACGTGATCGAAAATGTAGACATTTTCTAGAAGATACTTGTTTGCTTGCGAATTTGAGGACCCAATTAGTACCTACTTATCGCGAAACACTAACGCTGGCACGACATTCCATGCCCTAGCAGTAAGTATGATGAATGTAGAAACTAAACCTTCGTGGGAGTAGAAACAGAAGTATGGCACTCTCACATTTTTTTGCCTAAAGTTATTCTTAAAAACCAACATACATAATACATACATATCGAGTGTAATAAACATTGATAAAGTTATTGCTTGTCGGTCAGAAACTCGATAAAAATGCTGCCCAACTTATTTATTATCGAAGCATATTTGTCAAGAATTTAGGCTTACAGCGGTTCTAAGCGATATATTTCAATTTATTTATGACCAGAAAAAGCTTAAAATGCTTGTCTTAAGTGAGCAATCTATATACTTTTTGTTTTATTTAATCATATAGGTACATGTTTTTTTTACTTTGCTGAACAGGATTATGAAAGCTGTTGGAATTTATATTTTAGTTTCATGATTATAGGTATCAGATTCAAGTGTCCCAAGATAGTTCATGCTTTAGTTTTTCTTTATAATTCTATCTATCATTTTCGTGAGATTCATCAAATTGGTGCCTTTTTCTTCAGAGTTATGCTGAGAATTAATATTTTAAAATTAGTTTTCTTCTTTCTGTAGTGGTAGGACTTCTGCTAGTCCGCCTAGGGCGCAACCATCACTTAGCCAAAAAATGTTCAGCCGTGAAATAGGGATGTTTTTCGGTTGAAATGGCAAGGTGTCCTGTGAAATTACAGGGCATGTGAGACTTCTATATGTCTCAAGGCTACAGGCGCAGTGCAGTGACATGATTCTCGCAGTCCAGAATTTTGTATGCCGCTGTATCTGTAATAAGTAGACGTCATCGCTTACCATCAAGCGAGCATCGTGCTTGTCCTGTTACCTTTTACAATAAAAAAAAGTTTCTATCTCGTCATCCTAATGTTCAGTGTCCAACTGACTACTAATCATATACAGGAGAACTTTTTATGCTAACCTTTATGTGTGTGTGTGTGTGTGTGTGTGTGTGTGTGTGTGTGTGTGTGTGTGTGTGTGTGTTAGTGTGTGTGTCCGTCTGTGGCATCATAGCGCCCAAACAGATGAACCGATTTTGATATCAGATAATTAATTTATCTGATTTTTTATCACTTCTAAAAGCTTACTTGCTTGGTAATCCCTCCAATCAAGCTAAATATACTTGTGCCTAAATATTATAACGTTATAGCACTAAATGAAAAAAAAAAATCGTTGGCTAGATGAAGTCCAAAAAAATCTGAGCTTACTCCAGGTGCCCGAATGGCACAAGAAAACGCAGTCCAAAGACCAGTGACCAGCGTTTCTTGTTTGTCGTAGGCCAAGACCCACTTTGGGGTCACCATCACTGTAAGTAGTAAGTAAATAATTATCTGAAACTTTATCGGAAATCAAATAATGCATTCCTATGCTTAAATACATTATTATAACATTGAATGCTATGAGTATTTATGAGTGTAATGTTACTCGAATTAAATATATTTTAATACTTTTTTATACCTCATAGGATGGCGTTTGACTACTCTCGCCTGGTGGTAAGCGATCATGTAGTCAAAGATGGTGAACACGCTAGGCCTAGAATACTGACTCTCAAGGGCCGTATACTGCCGGAACACCGTAAGGTTATGGCGGCAGATTTTCTCCTTGATGGTGCCTTACCACCATTTTACTACTTTTTGGTAGAAAGTGAGGTGAAATATCGATATATATCTCGAAGATGTTCCTACCACCCGAGCGAATTTAATTTAATTACTCTTCGACTTGTACTGAGATTTACTATTAATTTATCAATAACATTTTAATAATATAAGCCATTCTCATTTTCAAATAAATATCAACTTTTTACACCCCATAATTCAAGTCTTGTTTAAATTACGACATGTATGTGATTCAAAAATTATATTTTTACCAAAATAATTGCTTTAAAAACAACAGACATGTTAAAAATAAGACAACAGTGGTTAAACAGTAATCACATGGCATTTTTGTACTGGTTTTTGGAACATTTATGAACAAGTTTCTTTACCGCGTGAATGTTACCTCCGCGTTATATTGCATTGTTTTTGATGTACTTGAAATACAAGAAGATTATACCTACTCCAATAGAGGTGGCATGTAGAATAAACTCTTGAAGACTAAAAATATAACCTTGAATCATGTTATAGTTCAATCTTTATCTCCGCGTTGATTTTTGTGTCTGACAGAATATTAGAAACTGTTCTTGCGGTAAGTGTGAGTGAGATAAAAACCAAAAATGGATAAATAAATATGCCTTCACAACAATGTTTTACCTTGTAAGGTAACATTTTTGCATAAGGGGTAACATATTTTGAAATGTCAAAAACGTATAGTATAAATACTCAAATACTCTTGAATTGCCTTGACTCCGGTAATAAATATAATAATCTACTTTACTTTTTAAATTATGAGTATAATTTTATATATTTTCATCATCATCATCATCATCATGATCAGCCGATATTAGTCCACTGATGGATGCAGGCCTCTTCCAAGACGCCACTGAGACACTGACTCACTCTCATGCATTAAAAAAATTAAAACAACTTTATGCGATTCCCGTCGTGGTATGTTTGCAATACGTATTCTTTTTTCAAACCTTTCTGATTACAATTCCCAAAATAAACATTTTAATCTCAACATTATCGTTTCAATTTCAATGTTCCATAATCGAATGGCACAAAAAAAGGCGCGAAACGGAACGCAAGGAGGCGGCACGCAAGCGCCTGCTCCTGTTTATAACCTCTTTTTACGTTTTTTTGACAGAGGTTGATGCTTTGTAAATGCCTTTAATTTTTTTTCTTATAAATTCCTTTTGTTTTGGATTTGCTCTTGTTTTGACTTTATTAAATACTAAATACCTGTTTATGCTCAAAAAAAAATTTTAAACATATTATTCGATTTCAGTGCTTTTTCCTCGTATCTATAAAATATAGTAAAGATTCTATGAAGATTATATACCTAATTTAGGGAGTCTTTTAAAAAATATTATCTTAATAAATACTTCACATAGCTGCAATCAATTAAAACAGTGCTTCAAAATCTGCAAATTAATATAGATAGGCGACGGTAACATCACTCAAACTCTCAACGTACATTTGTAACATGAAGATGTACTAACCTCTATAAAATTATGTAATGTTGCCAGTTTCCAACTTTCACATCAATATTGATTTGAGACTTGTGTATAACGATATAAATCGGCTTTTCTATAAGTCCCATTAGTACAAAAGCTTGGCTATAATTTACTGCTGGCATCCCTGAAGACCTTTCACCCGTTATTGCATTATGTTTCTCCCACTGATGCGTTTGTATGTATGTATGTGTGTAGCTATTAGTTACACCTTACTTGTCAGGCGACGAACACAAAAGATGTTAACGTTTATTTTTATTGCATCTGCGGTTGCGCTCAGGCGATCCAAGGAGAGTAGATATTTTTATCTTAAAATAGTGACAGAGGGTAGTTCACCTCATAGTAAGCAATAATGTATAGGTTTCCATCCAATAGGGTAAGCAGAGACACGCAAAGTTCTACCAATCTAGAGTTCACCTGTTTTTAATCCCCGACGCCAAATGAAGGGGTGTTATAAGTTTGACGTGTATGTGTGTCTGTCTGTGGCTTCGTAGCGTCTAAGTGTTCTTAGATTTGATTTATGAAAATCCGTTTAGCCGTTTTAAGACTATAAGCTTTTTTCTAGATGATGACGCTTTGAAATTTACTTTTGTTGGTCCGATCAATTTGAAATTCAGTATTACTTCAACGATAATGTAAGAACGGTAGCGTTGACATGATGCTGGGACATCTCCTAGAATCTGCAGAATACTCAACTCCTCACCAACTTACAGCAGAGATGTCGAGTTTGGGCTCATAGTCTTAATGAACAAATAACACGTAGATCAGTCGAAAGTGACTCCCCTTTTTATTTTCAAGCACCTGTATAAGAAACCAAATCCTAAGAAATGTATCAATGGTGTATGACAATAATTGTTGAGATTGTGTATAACGATGATATTATTATCTTATCAAAATGTAGCAGATTTTTTTTATCAGTAAGCTAAAACTTTGTTCAAAAACAGATATTTTTTGCTCAACTAATTAGAACTGTGTTTTACTTTAAAAGAATGAAGTTTCCTTTGTCTTAGAACGAATAGAAATATTATTATTACACAGAAACAAGTTAACTACTAACTAGTAGTTATGATTGTATGAGAATTCTATACTGAGAAACTCATCATCTTTTTGCTGGGGTTAGTCCGTTGTTATTACTTGACAATATTGTGTCCTATATTATTAGAGAAAGTGTCATTTGATTCAAGGCACAAGACTTTATTAAAATTAAGTCATTATAGTCGTGTTAGCGATATTCTCTTACCCACAAATGAAGAAGCAAAATATACAAAAAATATATAAACACGTCTGAGAACCTCGTTATCGCACTACTAAATCGTACCGAACCCTAAAAAGAAGAAGGTACCTATTCAATTTGTCTGTATGTGTTTTTTTATGCGATGAGTTAGTTCCTTCCTTTCTATGAAACTTTAAATCGATCTTCAAATCGCGAGTGAACAGGTATCTACTAGGTAAACGTGCTACATCGTCAACCGCATCGTCACTTAACATCAGGTGAGATAATGGTCAAACGCTTGCCTATCTAGCATAAAAAAGAAACTACAAAAAAAGGTTCCGTATTTAACGGCTCTTTTTTTTAATACTGGGTTTGAAACCTATTCTCTAATGTATTTTAATTTTACTACTTTAGAAATAGTCGTAGGACATGATCACTATGATCAAATATATATAAGCAAAATTCAGAAGAATTGCGTTTACTCTTTTGTAAAATAAATCTAAAACCCTACACGTTAAAATCAGTTCCACCTTTCTTCTAAACAGTTGGCTTAAATTCAAAACTTTTACCACCAAAACCACCGTTTACGATCACAATATAATTATAAATAGTAATAAATTGAAAAAGGATTATGTATCTTGATATACGATGCGCTATCATAATTAATACAGTGTCACTATGGTCCAAATGTTTGAAGCCAAATTTATTGTGGCTTTATAAATATTTGATGAGATTTTAAATTAAAGACGCATTTGGATAGGCATATGTATATTTAGATAAAATATGCATTGAAACAAATGTTTTAGTGTTGGTTTTGTTTGAATATTGTTGACAATAATGTTGTTTTTAAATTCACTTCATTCTTATTCAATGATATGAAATGATGATGTGAACATCGCGATCTCACCGCGTGACCTCACTCCCGAGGAAGAGCGACTGACTCGCTCGAAACCTAGGTCGAGAAAATTCGACTAAAGGTACGTGAATTACATAATTTCCTATGAAAACAAAATGCACTACGATCTAAGTTTTTTTTTACACAGTAGGTCATTTATCTGAGAAACTAACGAAAATTTACGATTAACTTACAATTTATATTGTTGTGTAATTTATAAGAAAAATATGTACTACAAAAATATACAAACTTGCTTTGTTTGAAATCGGGAATTTTATTAGACTATCGCGACGTCGATATAGTAGTGATCGACAGTTAATTCAGCTTTTCTTATCATCAAAATTTACGCGATAGAAAATTTTAATAATAAACTAGCGGATCCTGGAGACGTTGTCTTGCCAATTTGCAGCGCCACCTACAATTATGAATCTAAATTATCGGTTACTCAAACACACAAAAAAAACATAATTATTGTGCCAGCCGTGTAGAAGTAGTTTAGTGTATCGCAAACAAGTAGGTACAAAGTATTTTTTAAATATAAAGATTTAACATGTTTTGTGAAAAGTTAAGATGGCAAATCTATAACAATGTTTAACACCCCAATCTATCAAAAAATAACTTTTACAAAGTCATAGTGACATAACTCTGGATTATATTACGTAACTATCACGCAATTGAAGAAGTATTGAGCCCATAAAATTTACGATCATGAGACGAGTCAGTTATAAATTAAATTGTATAGTAAAAGGTGCTTCAATAAACACAAAACCTGACCATTTGATTGCGCAAGCGGTTCTTAAGCTGTATCTGGGAGGATTCACAGCTTTGAGGGACTTTCGAACAATTAGTGAAAGTTTTTTGAAACGTATAGAATTCAGTCAATAAAATACCGATACTGGTTGGTTTTCTATCTGATGACTGTTTATTAAACACACAAGCTAAATCGCTAGTCTAAAAGCATTTCATTTTGCACCGAAATTCATTATACATTTTAGGTGAGCATCCTTATACAGGTGTTTGAAATCTAATCCCTAAAGTGATCGGAATATGTAGGCATGAGATTTAATAGTTTTTTTTATTGCTGACACGTGACACTTGTATACAACACTTTATCACCTGATAAGTATTGGTATTTGATCTGGTATGGTTTTATAGCTTATCAGTTTGCCTTGTCAGTCTAGTCTTTTGCGCTTTTACCATTTTGCGTACAACTTGCTTGTATAAACCCTTGCTTGTATCATCTCTATGTAAAATAAAACTTTGATTTTAATACAGGGTAAAATATAACTTACGAAACATGTTACAAAAAATAGCATTGAACAATGCTATTCAAATAAAGCTCTTAGCTGTATTAAGAAGTTATACACATTTCCATAAAGAGGCAGTGGGTGGATAATTACAAAATTGAGATGTAGTTAAATAAAACCACCTATTCATTGGTTTGTTTATTTTCCTTTATTAGAAATCTAATCACGTCTTAACCGTGTTAAGAATAACAACATAACATAAATGGTGACACTTGTCGATAGCCCTTATAAAAGTGCATATTTAACTGGTGCGCTTTTTGTGAGGTCTATGACTATAGGACACTGTCCTCTACTTTTGGACCTCTATATTTCTGACATCTTGGATCACCTGTTCAGCAATTTGTTCGATGTGGTCAATAATGTACATTGTCCTTTGCGTTATATCAATTGTTTATTGGTCATATTTCAATTTATGTACACCTTTGATGCAAATGCATGTTTTAGTTGTATAGAACTTCTCCCCATGCTATCCACCACTTATACCCAAAAAAAAATTTTACTTTTTTAAATGGTTAAGTGTGCTTTGAAATTATAGACAATTTGAATCTAAATATACGCATAAATATTGGCCATCTAGTTTAGTGTGTCTACATTTCAAAATCTGTTAAAAATGTGTCTAAATTTTGCGCGTCATAGCATCCTATGCATACCCAAACATAAGTGCAATTTTATTACAATTGCCTTAAAACCTAAACTATATACGTACCGTAAGCTTAATTCGTATCTGGTAGAAACTAATTACGGTGAGTCGATAAATAGTATTTGTTAGCGAACAATCGGATGGCGTGGCGCCCAGTACCGCTCTAGTTTTAAATCAACCTGTATACAGGGATGCATTTGCCCTTTTCTTAATTTATTTATTAATAAAATATTATTAACTGTACTATGTGTGTACTTAAATATAAAATAAAACAAACATCTTTATAACGAGACTACAACTACTTTTAGACGTAATTTATCTAATGTGCTATTGTCTGCCTTCAAGCTTTTTTTAAATCTTCAATATTCGCATGTAAGTTCCGTTCCTTCAAAATATGCAAACCATTTTTAAATACATGTACATAAACAAATTTAGCATGTATTTGATTAGGTTGACGACAAATCAATATTATGGTACCATCGAGTTGATTTGATTTTAGGGCCGATTTGTAGTGAAAATTACCTTATGGCAAATAGTAGATCTGTCAAAATTTGGGCTAGTATATTTAGTTATCATAAGCAGTTTCAACACACAAGGGTTTTTGCACAAAGCTTGCTTTTTAACCATTTTTGTGATATTATTCTATGCGATGAAATTGGCATTAAATAGTTCTTCATTACGCTCCTGCGCCTTGACTCCCGTATACCGCCATATAAGGGCGCGCATCCACTGCGTTTCGAAACCTGCTGATCCGCGGCTGACGTGCGCAATGTGCGCTGTGCCTTATTCTAACAGGATATTGAATAACGATGAGTTTAGCAATGACTGCTCAGTTAACTGACCATTCGAAGAAACCTGCTCAATTACGTATTAAGTTTTGCTCGCAGGATGCCTTAGGTTAGGACAGTTTACCTGATTGTACCTTCATCCGATGACGTTAGATATTTAGCATCAACGCCATCTAGTTATATTTTAAGGAGATACGTTTAAAAATTATAACACGACTGTTGTAAACTTAAATTAATTAAAAAAATAATAAATAGATGAGATGTTGTTCAGCACAGGTAGGATTTCATTATACGGATGTTCCGCTTGACTTGCTACCTAAAAGTAGCTTACCACCATCAAGAAAAAAATCTGAAATATTGACAGTCAGAGTCAGATAGCCTAGCGTGTTTAAATTGTTCGACTGCATCATCGCTTACCGCCAGGTGAGATAGTGGTCAAACGCTAGGCTATCAAGATGTTGTAAAAATCGTGCGCCACCGTTGCTTTCCATCGGTATTACACCTTTTTTGTGAACTCGGTCAACAACCATCATGATATAAAAACAATCTCAATTTTTAATTTACATATAATAATCAACAAATGGTTACTTTCAACGTACAAGTAATAAGATAAACGACTACCTGTATGGGTACCCATCTAATCAATATATTTCTGAATATTTTGACCTGTTGACCCGACGTCCGGACATTCACCATTAGGTAAAAGGTGGTTATCGTATGAAGACTATTAGGCCACGTTCCGATTAAGCGAAAACCTCGCTGCCTGTTGTCAGAATATACGTAAAAACACAACGATTTTTAACTGACTGCAAAAAGGAGGAGGCTTGTAATTTTTACGTGGGTTCGGTTTATACATTATGGAGTTATGAAGTAAAATTAACATTACTAATCATAATTGTAATTTTGTACTTAGGACATAAATAAGCAACAATATATTGTATGCATTGAATTTAGTTATAATTAATGCTAGTAGACCTGAAAATAAAATAAAAAGATATAAAAAGGGAGATGCGGTATGCGGTCACTCTTATATCACGTAAAAATAATGGAAGTTTTATAAGTTTTATTGTTAATTTAGTTATGTCGAAGTTACGTAACATAATTACATATTGTACTAAGTTGCCATGTAAGTGAAATTGTATTTCTTTATGGAAATAAAATATCTTTAACCACAACTAGAAACAACTACATGGAAACACGAATTTCTAATGTCGAGCTTGATGTGCATGAAGAACAGAGGAAGGCATTGTTGCGAATTATTTAAGTGGATCTGCGATAATTGCACATGTAATTTTGTACGTACTACACAAACGCCAGTTAGATTGTGACTTAGATGAAATTAGGTCAGCGGATTCAGCGACACTATTGACTCATTTTACACCACTGTATGTACCACCTAGACCCACAAGCAAATAAATCATTTCATATAATAAAATAAACTGGCCAAGTGCAAGTCGGACTCGCACTCGTAGGGTTCCGTACCACACTACAGTATTTTATAAGATCGAGCAAAAAATACCACTATCATTTTTCTCCAGCAAAAAATAATATTTGATAAACATTTTATTTCTTATAACGCCATCTAACGTCTCATACCTAAGTTAAAGTTAACACAAAAGTTTTAGATATCGGCATTTCAATATACCGCCATGTATGGATGTTTACTCTAAGCGTTCATAGATGGCGTTATATTGAAATGCCGAAATAATCGTTTCTTGCATGGGGACCCCGTATTATTTTTAACTTTATTCTGTTCTTGGTATTTGTTGTTATAGCGGCAACAGAAATACATCATCTGTGAAAATTTGAACTGTCTAACTATGATGGTTCATGAGATATAGCCTGGTGACAGACGGACAAACAGACAGACAGACAGACAGACGGACAGCGGAGTCTTAGTAATAGGCTCCCTTTTTCCTTTGGGTACGGAACCCTAAAAAGCAGTCCTTTTAAAACCTACATACTTATCCTTATCCTTATCCTATTTCGGAGTCGGTTGAAAAATAAATTTTATTTCATACTTTGTCTCAATGCTATGTGTATTTTATAGAATACCGGATTATACAGATCGCTGATAACATATTATCCATTTCAGCAGAATTATTCAAGATCATAATAATTGAGTGGGTCAAAAGGTAATATTTTTTTATCATATTATAAACTAGCGTTTGACGAAACACATTAAAGGTGTTTTGCGACAGGTATTTCTAACATGAAGAGTTGGAAATATCTGTCGCAAAGTACTATCGCCATATTGTCGTAACTAGATCGTGTTTACTTAAACTAATTAATACGTATTAATGTTTCCACATATAATTTTTCGCATATCAAAAAGCTGTAAATAGATAAAAGATAAATGAATCTACGAATAAAGAACGAACTAATTCAAACTCTCCAAGGACTTCTTCAACAAATAAACCTAGTAAGACTAGAAAGCAAAGCTAGCGTGCTTCACATAAATCTTCTAAACAACAGCATACATTTGATACTAGATAACAGTAACATATTTACCTTATTGTTGTGCACAATGGCCCATTATAACCGATTACATGCAACACAATCTCTCGATTAATAAACAAAATGAATATTTAATAGTGTCTTGTTTACATTGGGCGAGCAGCCGGTCAAGTAAATTTACATCTTTAAGCAGACTACACTTATGCACTATTCTAAGCTGTAACTGTCGTTACTTATTATTATATCATATTTTAGTGATTTGAGCATCGAATTTCTTTCGACCAGTTAGACACTTTCAGAGCCTTTCTTAAATAATTTACATCTTGCAAGAGAGCTAACATGAACAGAAAACTCTACATTGTTGTTAAATCTGCAAGTTAAATTGATGTATGTATACAAGGTGTTGTTTTGCATTCTCGCCATATTTGCAGGGGAAGGTATACTCCATATATAGTACTATAGTATACTCCATAGAACAAGAATCAGTAAAAAAAAATATTAAAAAAAATAATTTTAATGATAGAGCTAGCTGATAGAGCGGCGGCGGTACACGTCACTGACCGCCACAGCCACAGCTGACCGCTCTATCAGTGTCATAACATCATCTACGTATGTGTGTACGCGCCTGCGCAGTTTACATGGCGTTTTTTTTATATTACTCGGGGATGATTCTGAAAATCACAAAATTGTTTTATCAAATATCCGGGTATTAATTCACGGGCGAACTTTAATAATATTATTAAGTGATTAAGGGTACCCGTTACAATCGACTATGTAAATATGGCTATAATGCAAAACCACACCTTGTATATAATGAGTTTTAATTTTAATAGACTCAAAATTCTAAACCGATATATTTTCTATATCATAATAGGCTAACGTTTGACCATTATCTCACCTTTTGGTAAGTGATGATGCAAATGTTACATAACTGTATCAAAATGAGTATAAAAATTTATTTTGAATAACAAACGTAGTGCGCTTGTATTTCTTGTAATTGCTAAATAAAAAAAGAGTTTGCAGCAGCTTTTTAGTTGAATCAGATCCATCAAGGTGTTGAAAATGTATAAGCTTTATTTACCATCTTTCTATTTCAACAGAAATAGAGTCTTCTGCCATTACTGACAAAAAGATTTCACCTTTTTATTTTTACGTTGACAATCGAAGACAAATCAACTAGACCCAGTTACTAGAATAATGTTATTAACTTTACCGACAACTGTCATAATCCAAACAAAGCCCTACATAGAGTCACGATCCGGAAAATAATATCGTTACAAGATATAGAGGATTTCTAACAAATTTATTAGCACCATTATATTTGTTACAATGTAGAGTTTTATTGTGAACGTCATAATATTATAATCATGCAATTGTTATTGTTGTTTGCTCTACCAAAGAAGAATATTACTGTACTTAAAATGATAATGTTGCACTTTGAAACCTTAACATTAAATTGTTTTTTTTTTTTAAAGATTATTAGCAATTTGGCTCACGACCTCTCGATCGCAAAGCCGACGCCTTAGCTATTATGCTATTGCCACTAATATTGATTTGTTAAGTACAGATAAATCTTCATGATAGTTGAAAAATGATATCGAGCGACTAATTTAACTTATTCAGTAATATTTAGAGTTAATGAGAGATAAAATGGCAGGTTTTAATATTTAATCAATATAATTTTTAACTCCACTTCATTCCATATAATATCGTTTAAAAACTAAAAAACAACCGACTTCAATGCCGCGCTATTCATTTTCAGTACCAATTTTGAGATGTTTATCTCAATATCTCTGGAGATACTTATCATACCTCGATAAAATTACCATGGTACCACACTTGGGATATCTCCTTTTGAACAAAAAAAGAATAATTGAAATCGGTTCATAAACGACGAAGTTATCCGCGAACAAACATAAAATATATATATATATATATACGGTCGAATTGAGAAAGATCCTCCTTTTTTTGAAGTCGGTTAAAAATACCGGCAAAACCTCTGGTGGTGCAGAGGCGACAGGCAGGTGGTCAATAGGTGGCGGAGACCACTAACCAAATCGATTAGCTTTTTATGTTTGAAAAAAAATTGTTTCGAAAATAAGAATATTAAAATAATCATAGAAAAAATTGTGCGACTAGCGTTATAATTTGTGTAAGTACCTATTCCGTTTTTTAAACAAGAACATGCCGAAAATAAGATACATTTAGGTCTATATTAAAGAACGGTACTAACCATCGATTTTTTTAATATCTTATAGCCAAGCGTTTGACTTCTATCTCACCTTTTGGTAAGTGATGATGTGGTCCAGGATAGTAGCACGCTAAGCTTAGAATGGGAACTGGCTCTCAAGGATAGCTGACGGAACACATTAGATGTTTGGCGACAGTAACTAAACAATAAGCTAACTGAGCAGTAAGTAAACCATGTGATTTGACCAAACTCAGATAAGATTACTAGAGAGTAAATCGTCATTATTCAAAAAATAACCATAAATTTTTTGACGTTTCTATTGATTTACTCTAGAGTAACTCCTATCCGAGTTGTGACGTGTGTAGACTTAACCAATTTAATGGATTTATTCAATGTATTACTAAAGTAGATGGATAGGTAATTATTGTTCTATAATACCGATCTCAGACTGGTTTCTATCTCAAATCTCAAAAATAAAGGTTCAAGTTCCGTAGTATATACTTTTGAGGACCCAGTGGTACATTGCAAGAATGGTTGGCTTTGACACCAGAGGTAGTGGGGTCAAATCAAATCCCAATGTGAATTTCACAATGGCCCTCCAGCAGGGCTAGCATGGCAAGGGGACTATTTTGTCTCTCCACCTATCCGTGTTTTGTTTGGTGGAAAAGGCAAATTATTAGTAAAGTTTTTCGACAATTATATACGCCCGCTGACTTTTAATCAATTCTTTTCTTAATTTTTTTAATACGAAACAAAATCAAAACTCGGGGTTAAACTTCACCAAGCGTTTAAATTGTTGTGTTGATCTCCTGTCAGTGGCGAAAATCAGGGAAATAATTTTGTCTTTCCCCCGGGGATAAGGCCATGCTAGCCCTCCAGGGAAGGGAAATTTCGTTAAGAAACTTTCGGCTAAGTAAGCTGGCAGAATACAGGTGTTAGGGAAGCTTGTACTAATCTAGTAACATAGCATAACATAATCTAGACCCTGCATAGAGGTAGAACACTGTCTAGTGTCCACCTGGCAAGCTAACACCCTTAGTTGAAAACAACACACCTAAAGTTGAAAAACCTGTCGCTAAAACATCTAATGTTATCCAGCAGCTGTCCTTTAGTTCCCATTCTAGGCCCAGCGAGCTTCCATCATCAACTGCATCGTCACTTACCAACAAGTGCGATAGGGGTCAGAACGCTGTCCTATAACAAAGTCTTACAATACAACAACTTTAAAATGTCTGTAGCATTTCCTTTTTGAATCTATAAAAATATAAAATGGCCGTTAGTTTTAATAGTCACATAGTTTTTAATGCTCCACATTTTTTTCTATTGTTAAAGCATTGTTATTAAAATAAATACATATAAAACTAGACTGCAGTTTCATCTATTTTATTAGAAGCACCCTTTATTGTATTGAATTTGTTTTACAACTTGGTTTCGTATTACAACAAGCTATATTTTGTTGTAGGAGCTTGATACATCACTAGCTTCGTCTCGCGGCTTTGTCCTCATTTAATCCTGGTTATAAACCTTTCTCTTGAATCCTATCTATTGAAGAAAACCGCTTAAAAATCCGTTGCGTAGTTTAAAAGATCTAAGAGTATAGAGGGATGGACAGACGGCAGAAATCAACTATGTTCTACTTTGTTAAGATTTAGTATGCATCAATCATTCAAGACAAGATTCGTTCATGCGCCGCACTTATGAACGAATCTTTACGGTGAAACCGACTTCCAAAAAGGGGGAGATTCTCAATTTGTCTTTTTTTTTTTGTATGTTTGTTTACCGATTATTCCTAAAATTGTGAACCGTTTTGAATAATATTAATTTTAACGGTCCCATTTAAATGTTATCAAGATCTGATAAGTATCTCCAGAGATATGTTGATAAGCGTCTCAACTTGCTACTGAAACAAACTCGCGCGGCATGGTAATCGTCGATCTTCTAATTTAAAAATTTACCGAAGTAAATACGCTAGTGTGTATACCCTATTACCAGTTAGGCACCCAACTGCGTTTAAATACGCCGTCAGTCAGTTTGTCAGTGATAGACGAACGTAGCACATCAGGCATTTTGTTGTTTTAATTGTTTTTACCTAGTTTAGATAATTGGCAAGTCTGGTTTGAAAGGTAACTGTGTTTCGGATCTTTATTATAAAGATTTTTAGAAATGGTCCACGATTTTTGGTAAATTTTGTATTATGAAAAAGACCTGAAAATATATTTAAAAACGTCTCCTATTGAAAATAATATAAGATCGTTTAAAAAACTAAAAAAAACGACTTCAAATGCCGCGCTATTTATTTTCGGTACCGCGTTATAGGTGTTTATCTCCATATCTCTGGCGATACTAAAAATATCTCAATCAAATTTAAATGAGATCACCTGTGAAGTATACACCCTTTCAAACAAAAAAATAATTTTCCAAATCGGTTCACGCGTCTTTAAGTAATCGGTGAACATACATTAAAAAAAATATTCCGATGAATTGAGATCCTCCTCATTTTTTGTGAAGTCGGTTAAAAAATGTACATTACAAATGGGATAAGCAAGCATTAAGTACTCATTAAGCTTGCTTATACCAATTATACTCAACATTTTAACATACTTTGAATTTACAAAATCAGAAATACACAGTTCCCGTTTAACTTATATTTGATTCAAATATTGTAGCTCACCCATATGTCTAATTTGAGCTGAGATAACTCATCTCAGATCCGGTTTAAACTGGATTGAACTAATGATATTAATTGTATTGGTAATCAATGATTATCTCACACTAGCACAAGTAATTATAACGCAGTCATTAAAGGTATTCTGCAATATTTTGCACACATTTCGCAGAACAAATATTACTTTATCATCCAACATCTTTGCCATTTCATATTCATGTTCAGAACTATTGGCTTCAACGACGGCTAATTAAGGTCCCAGTATAACCAATCAACTTCCATACATGACCATACAAACAAACCATCGCGGGTCGTGGGAAACAATAGCTCAATCATAATAATGCGTACGCACCTGTCGGCTGGTCTGACGTCTCTTGTGATAGGGACTCTACTATGCGTTCTCGAAGATAACCAAGTGAATTATTGAAAAGTACAAGAATCCCGATTGTGCGAACAATGTTTTTCTTAATAAATATTTACTAGATATTTTATACTGTAAGCGTTATATATATTATATTCGGAATAGTTTTTTTTAAGCTTTATACTTTGATACCAAACATGGTATGGTCTGAGTAAAAATAATTTATGATCGTAGAAAACATAAAAACCGACTTCAGATGCCGCGATAGTCAAAGTACTGGGGCTAGTTATAATCATGTCATCTAAGTATATAAATTTGCTTATATTGTTTATCTCCATATCTTCGAAGATAATTGTCATATCTCAGTAAAATTTAAATGGGACCAAACGGAAGGCAGGATCTCTTAAACAAAAAAAAAATCAAATTGGTTAAGATTTAATGGAGTTCTGAGGTAACAAACATAAAAGAAAAAGTCGAATTGAGAACCTCCTCCTTCTTTGTGAAGTCGGTTAAAAATTAAGTTGTTACAAAATAACCGCCATTTTGTTTTTCCTTAGCATTTAATTGGCCTATTTATAGAAAAAAAAAACGCGTGTGTACTTATGTACACGCGTTAGAAGTTATACTTCTGTGGCGTATGGAAAAAAAATAACTAAAATGCAGTAGTGATTAACGATAAATATTAAAGTTAATCAAAAAGATTTTATATGAATAAAAATGTTTTTATTAACGTAAAAATATGACGTTCTTACGAAATGACATATGACTTGAACATAATCATGCCACCTAGAACTAACTTCACGATGTTAAATTTAGGTGTCGGTGTGCGCGCGCATCGTAAAAATTCACTCTCATCATTTTTCGCTATCGCGCCAAAAGTATAGAATATTACTAAGAATGTGTCTTTTTTACTAAGAATGTCACTTTTCCTAATGCTATCTAAATAATAACTGCTATTTAATAAATCCGTATCTTTTAGTAATACAACAACAAGCATGTCGCCTACCTGATAGTAAGTGGTTACCGCCACTTAGTAGGTACTAGAAGCGATACCGGTGCCTTCCATGTGTTTGGTTGAAGAAGTAGATACTACCACGGTAATAATATTATTATATTACCGTGATACTACATATATTGATGTTATATGTAGTGATGATATAGTAGATTATAGGTATAGAAATAACAAGCGCGATAGGTTAATTCTTTCTTATTAAATTATAGCGCTGTTACCATGGCCGTACAAGTAGATTGAATTGAACAATACAAGAAGATTGAGACAAACTTATAGCGTAGGATTTGACACAAGTAATGTCAATAATACATTGCTTTGAATGACACTTAAGCGTTCGCGAGCACGGGGAGACCTTATATCATAGTGTTGTTTGTGAATACGGGTATTATTATTATATATTTTTATATCTTAAAGGCTAGCGTTTGAATACTCACCTGTTGGTAAGTGAAGATGCGGTCGAAGATGGTAAGCACGCTAGGCCTAGAATAGGAACTGGATTTCAAGGATAGCTGCCGGAACACATTAGATGTTTTGGCGACAGATTTTCTAACTTGAGGGTGGTAGCTGGCCAGGCGGACAATAGATAGTGTCCTACCACTATGCGGGGGTTGTTGGTTTTTTAACGAAGTTTTCCTTCACCGGAGAGCCACTGTAAACAGTACACATACATTTTTCGATAGAAAAATCCATTGGTTAGCGGCGGGGATTGAACGCCTCTGGCATCAAAGCCCCGACCGTTCTCTCGATTACGCCACCGGACCACAGATTATATAATACTTGACCGGGCCCTAAAAAAATGTCAATTATGAAGTATAGAGTAATCTAGATATTTATTTCTGTTTCGAGTTGCCATAGTAATCTTAGGGATCCATTTGTCCGTCATAATATCCGTATGTCGGAGTGGTGTTCAACACTGCGCCGCAGATTATGAAACAGTTGGTACGTGTAGTTTTAAACAATAGATCCGGCGGTGAATTGATGAATCGGAGGGGTCCTGGACCAGTAGTTTACGGTTACATCAAAAGTAAGGAGAGCGAGTTAGAAAATGTGTGTGTAAAAGAAAGAGAGAGAGAATTTGGAAAATTTGGAATTTTATATACTTCCTCTTTGGTCCAATTTTACTTTTATCGAGATCTAACATGTTTAAAGCATTTATTTAGTATGTAAATAGTATGAATATACTCACATATATTTTATACAACATTTAAAATCTTAAAACATATCATTATCATAATTAATTATCATGTAAACTAAGCAAAAGCATCATTTAAGCGCTAAGCTTTGATTAAATAAAAAACAAATGTAATGAGCCATTCACCTGTCGTCCAATCGTTGACATCAGACTATTAAAAAAACTACATCAGACAATTTATAATCAAAAAGTTTATAAAATCTAAACACCGCCAAGAAAAACGCACACTGATCACATTATTAGAATTATCTCCAGAGATACGGAGATAAACATCTCAACCTTTGGCACAGAAAAGACTAACGCAGCATTTGAAGTCGATTTTGTTGTTTTGTAAACAATTTTAAATTATATTTATTACTATTAAGTTATTATTCGATATTTTTCCACTATTATATTTCTATTATTATTATTTTCTGTGCTGTAGGCAAGAACTTGTATACCTAGTACTTATATGTATATGCAAATTTTTCAAACTGTACTTCCAAATAACACTGTAGCTACATCACTACCAATAAAATGCGTAGGCGAGTCTGACCAACTTTAATCTCATTGTCGTGCGCGGCAGGTTTCACGTCCTTTACACTTAGCGACTTTTATCAAATCTTTATCATTTTTGCCGCACAAAACGCATAGAACTAACTAACTAACTAACCAGTTTTAAGAGATTTTTATAATTAAATGCGCATTTATTTTGACCAAAACATTTTGAATATAGTGGTAAGCTTCAGTTTGTTAACTAAAAACTATAACTTAACGTCAAGTTACTGAGTTTTGGTGAGTACCACTCACCAATTAATTACTACCCATTTAATTACTTTTATCAAAAGTAATGAAAATAGAAATTTATCGAAATCATTTCGCTATTTAGATTAGTTTGAGTAAGCTCTTCATCGCGTCGATTCACTAACGACTTCCATTATAAGCATTTTTGTAATTGTACTATAACTATATTTATATACCTACTTAAATTTGTCATCCACCGGGCTCCCAAGATACAGGCTTAGCGGAGTTTGGGGCCCACTGTTAATGTATTGTTTTATACCTAACTCCTCATCCTAATAAATAAATTGAAATTGACATACATAAATAAATTGAAATACGTGTAACTTTTATTCACATGTTTTTTTTTGTTTACTTTTCAATATTTTTTTTACAAAATGTTATGGTTGGTACTGCTGTATATGAATATCAACGGAGCGGAGTGATTTTTACTAATCAATATTGTAGCAAATGCTACATTTTCGTCTTTCAAAAGTTTCCCGACCTATAGTTTCATAGCTTTTTAACAAAGTTTTTTTTCAATAATTAAAGTTACTAGACAAACTACTCATCGCAGTGGCTGCAAATGACGGATGGGCTGTCTTTTAATTTTAATTGTGTGATTAATTTAGCGTTCGGTCCCGATGGATTATTGTTTCATTTTAGGTAGGTATATAAGTCAGTTTATTTAAGTTCTAGGCTCGCGAATGATAACTTAATATAAAAGCACTCAGTGAGCTATGGAAAGAGCTATGCTCGGCGTTTGTCATTGTCAATGATGATCTAATCAACCAACTAGAATAGGATTGAATTGAATTCGAATCCAATCGAATTTGGAAGCCTCATTTTGAATTTCGTATGAATCAATCAGCTGTTAGATCGCGGAAAATATTCAACTAGAATCACCGATGATTCGAATGGAAATGTCAAAAGTTGGGCAATGCAAAGAGTTTTTGAATCCAAGTTTTCAAATCCGAAATTGTTTTCGAATGAATGTGAGTAGATATGAAGATAACACTGGATTTTTCAATTTACTATTGAAATCGCATTTTGCTGGTTATACGAGTCGAATAATCGTTAACCGTTAGGTAAGTTCTTGAGTGAAGACAGACTAACGGATCATGAACTACAATAAGTAGGTGATTGAAGAATTTAAGGGCCCGGTAGTGTAGTGGGAGAATGGTCGGCTTTGATGCCAGAGGTACAGAGTTCAATCCCCGCCGTGCACCAATTAATTTTTCTATCGAAAAATGTATGTGCGCTTTTGATAGTGGCCCTCCGGTAAAGGAATAAACATCGTGAAACCCCTAACCCCCGCATGGTGGTAGGACACTATCTAGTGTCCGCCTGGCCAGCTACCACCCTCAAGTTAGACAATCTGTCGCAAAACATCTAATGCGTTCAGCTATCCTTGAGAGCCAGTTCCCATTCTCAGCCTAGCGTGCTACCATCCTCAACCGCATCATCACTTGCCAACCGATGAGATAGTGGTCAAACACTAGCCTACGTTTAAAAAATTAAAACAACCGACCTCAAATGCCTCGCTATTAGTTTTCAGTACAAATTTTGAGGTGTGTATCTCCATATCTCTGGAGATACTTATTAGACCTCGATGAAATTACCATGGTACTATACTTGGGATAGCTCCTTTCCAACAAAAAAAAAAGAATAATCAAAATCGGTTCATAAACAGCGAAGTTACCCGAGAACAAAAATAAATATACATATTTATATACGGTCGAATTGATAAGCCTCCTCTTTTTTGAAGTCGGTTAATAATATAAAAAAATATATATATTTTTGATGATTGAGATGCCTTTGTACATTGAATAGATAAGAAGAGGTTGATGATGACGATTATTAAATCTAAGTATACTTTTTCGAAAATCATTTAATTACAAACATCGTGTGACAATATTTTTCTCCTGAGTATCTTTTTGTAGCTAAGTTGATTGCTCGAGAATGTATCACTCATAAATATGTATATAGTTCCTATTTATGGCCAATTATTTATTTTATGATACAAAGCTTTAATGTCACCTTAATCAGGATGTTTTTTGACAGTTATTTTTTTGATCGGTAAAAAATAAAATTATAACAAAGTTATTCACAAACATATTATTTGCTGAATCACAAAAATAATTTGTTTCACATTCGACTAAAACAACAAAGAGCCTCGTCCCAATACAATAACCTTTGTTATTGCACAAAGCTAATAAAAGGACGTATGCGCAAAAAACTGCAACCTAACTTATAAAAACTGCATTGTTGTATCTCGAATTAAATCTTTGACATTAAAATGAACTTGCCCGTTTGACGTATCATTCAATTATTTTGAAAAAAAAGACGATGTTTAAAAACAATTGACTACATAATAAGTCAGGTTTAGACCAAGAGAGTAAGTTGATCGAAAGATACAGGCATGAAAATTTTATACGATTCCATACGAAAACTCTCTGTACAAATTCTTATTATTTCACAACTTCGTGAATGATCGTCTTAAAATGTGTATACTCCCGTAGATCCTTTTCATTCTCATAATTTTTATTTCTAATGTTTTCAGGCATACCTAATAATTTTACGCATAATTTTGAATGGCATAGTAGTACTAATTCATTTTTTTTTTGGCATATTATATAAATAGGGATAACTTTTACTAGGGCTATATTGTTTCGGCCTGTGTATACACATAAACATAAAATTTCTATCAATCAAGTAATACATATTTAAATTAATAGATTTGAGTGGCAAAACTAGTATCGTTAATCGCATTTGATAAGCATTAATCGAGCATTATTATGCCCTGAAATTATCACAGACCTGCTCGTACTACTATTTGTGTAAACGAAGCCTTAAATCAAATTCTCATTTTAAATTAGTAGTAGTCAGTAAAAACTTTGCTATTACAATTGTATTAACATTTTTTATTCAATCTTTAACGTACAATTATGTTTAAGGAAGTGTGTGCTTGTGTAGTAGATTAAAGTAAATTTGACGTAATTTTATATACCAATCACTATTAACAGTTAACAAGATAATTATCATTCGCAACTCGTATTTAAGACTTCAATTATAATTTTAAAGCTGTAAACTCTTCGTGATTCGTGCGTTATGCTAAATGCTTTCACGTAATTAAATTAAAATAACAGAATAAATCAACAAAAAAAATCTACATCTGGTTGTCTCATCCACATTTTAATATGTAAAAAGCTCAACCTTGGAAAACAATTTCTTTCATCGTGTAGGAAGACAGGTTAATCCGATGCTTGTCAAAATGTCGCATGGCCATTGTCTTAAAACGCTGATACCGCCTTATGCGTGGGACCCATCGATATTTATTCTTATTTTTATTAGTCATAAAGTGCTCTAGTATCGTTATTTATATAAAAATTATACTTTCCAATTGCCTTAAGTTTTCTTTTATTACTTCATTTCGTATTGGAAACAGCGTTACTGAAGTGTTGAATTATTGACTGTTGAGTAGTAAAGAACTAACTTTACGATTTCGATTTGATCTAAATTTGTTATAGTTTATGTAACTCGATGATTTTGTAAATGACAACAGCGTCGTAAGGTTCTGGGTGATAGCAATATGTATGGAAATTATGGAAGAAGATTATCTCATCCAGAATGGGAAAACAACAGTATTGTAAGTGTTAGCATTGTTTTGTTTGGTTAATGCCACACTTACTATGTTAAATATGTACTGTAGATATTTGTGTATAGTTCTAACAGAAATAAGTTACGAACATATCATAGTTTATCAGCTTGTTTATATTTTGATCTACAGGTTGGCAAAACGTCTTGAAACGGAACTATTTTTTTTCTGACCTGGCAATAATCTAATCTGTGATAAAATGTTCTATGTTAACTGTGGTCAGTGACTGAAAATTTATGAACAAAGCTTTTTTGTGCAACTTAATAGTAGTATTTTAATATTTTCCGTAACCTACGCGACTTAAAGATGTTTTAACATGAATAAGACTATCCGTAGTTCCACTAAAGAAGTAATTTTAAAGTTTACCGCCACTCTCTCTGCTATCGGGGTTACTAGTATATAGCAAAAGTGGCGCCCCTATTTATTTCTACTCTATTTTGCGAACCTATAAATTAGCAGTTAAGTATCCGTACATTTTTAAAGGTGTTAATTTTACATGCAATGTTTGTATGTTTAGTTATTCGTCAAAATAGTAAAAGAGTGGATTTGGGACAATAAGTATCTTTTGCTGTAGTATAATCATAAAATGATTACAGAAGGAGTCTCGACTTCTAGAGTATCCATCATTAGAGGGTTTTCACTATACTTTGGGTACAAAGTTGTATATTTTGCCAATTAATAATTATATATTTTTCCATTACCTATTCATTTATCTGTGCCATTGCTTAGCTTTGCAGGAAAAAAATACTTCATTTCATTTAGTAGTATTTTTAACTTTCAACCAACTTAAAAAATTGAGGTGGTTCTTAATTAGAACGGTTTTTTGTTTTTAACCGACTTCACAAAAAAGGAGGAGGTTCTTAATTGAACTGTTTTTTTTATTGTTTGGTACATTAGAACTCCGTCAAATCTTAACCAATTTAAAAAAATATTTTTTTATTTGAGAGATTTTGCCTTCCGTTTGGTTCCATTTAAATCTTAATGAGATATGATAATAAATAATAATTATTATAAAATGATAAATGATTTATTCGCTTGTGGTTCTAGGTTGTACATAATATGTGGTGTTAGTTAATTTCACTTATATCGCTAGATCCGCTCGAGTTAGTCTACAAGCATTTAACTTGAAATAACAGAAAGGTATTTACAGTACAGTCATAAAATTATAGTGAACAATTATTAGTTTTCAAGTGTCAAAAGTAAGAAATTTAAACAAACAGCTACTAAATTGCATCTTATTGTAGTTCCTTAATATTTTTGTCATTTAAGAATTCGTCAACAGAATAGTAGTCCTTTTCTATCAAAAAATGATTCATCATATGAATCCTCATCTCCGGAGATATGAGGATAAACAATATAAACAAATTTGATACCTCGATTACATGATTATGGCTAGTGGATATTTTCAATATATCGGCATGTGAAGACGGTTTTTTCGTTTTGTACTTACGATCATAAATGTTTAGTGTTTGTTACCTCAGTAAGTAGTACCTACTCCGTTATTAATTAACGGATTCGAATAAATATGTTTTGTTTGAGGTAATATACTTCCTGTTAGTTCCATAGTAGGCACTAATTTGATCGAGATTTGATTATTATATCCAGAGATATGGCGATAAACAACGTCAATGTATAAACACCTCAAATTTGGTACTGAAAATGACTATGCACGGCATTTGAAGTCGGTTTTTTTCGTTTTGTAAAGAATTTTAAATTATCTTTCCTTCTGCTAATATCTTTAACTACAAAAGGTAAACATTTAGTACATTTGACAGTTTAATTTATTTCACTGATAATATATGGAAGAAACAAATCAAATAAATAAAGAAGTAGAGTATGATTCTAACGAAAAAAAGATGTCCCGTTTCTATCCTCATTACAAGATTACGACATCACACAGAATTTGAAAAGTCAATCAAAGATAATACTAAGTAGTATTGCATTATACCATTATAATGCTTCAGAAGTGGCAGATAAAGAAAAAAACAACGGAGCCTCTTTAGTAAGTGACAACTGTCAAATGGCTGCGTAGGCGCAAAGAAACGCCGCGCCGGTGTTTCTTTTCTTATTATTTGTCATACGGGTGTCGGGGGCCTAACATAAAGTCCTATGTTTTTTTTTTTTGTAGCCTTGTTTCGCCAAAGACAATTTTTTAGGGTTCCGTACCCAAAGGGTAAAACGGGACCCTATTACTAAGACTCCGCTGTCCGTCTGTCTGTCTGTCCGTCTTTCTGTCTGTCTGTCTGTCTGTCCTTCTGTCACCAGGCTGTATCTCATGAACCGTGATAATTAGACAGTTGAAATTTTCACAGATGATGAATTTCTGTTGCGACTATAACAACAAATACTAAAAACTGAATAAAGTTAAAAATAATAGAGGTTCCCCATACAAGAAACGTGTTTTTTTCGGCATTTCACGCCATCTATGAACGCTTAGTTAGGTAAACGTCCCATAGATGGCGTTATATTGAAAAGTCGATCCCTAACACCTTTGTTATACGTTAAATGGCGTTATAAGAAATAAAATGTTTATTAATTATTATTTTTTTCTGGCGTAAAATGATAGTGGTATTTTTTGCTCGATCTTATAAAATACTGTAGTGTGGTACGGAACCCTACGAGTGCGAGTCCGACTTGCACTTGGCCAGTTTATTTAAATTACTTTACAGTAGAAAAACAGCAGCAGGATCACCTTTTAACACCGAAGAAAATGACGGGTGTTATGTATTTGACGTGTGTATTTGTGTGTCCGTCTATGTCGTAGCTCCCAATCAAATGAACTGATTTTAATTCCACAGGTGGTAGAAGTATATTATATGGAGGTTTCGCCTAACTTGGTATCAAAAAGTAGCTTACTACCATCAAGGAGAAAATCTGCCGCCATAAGTTTACGGTGCTTTCGCAGCAAACACAGCCTTTGAGAGTCAGATCATTCATGGCCTAGGGTGTTCACCCTCTTTGACCACATCATCGCTGACCCCATCAGGTGAAATAGTGGTCAAACGCTGAAAGATATTAAAAAGTAGTTTTTTTAGGGTTCCATACCCAAAGGGTAAAACGGGACCCTATTACTAAGACTCCGCTGTCCGTCTGTCTGTCTGTCTGTCTGTCTGTCTGTCTGTCTGTCTGTCTATCTGTCTGTCTGTCTGTCTGTGTCACCAGGCTGTATCTCATGAACCGTGATAGCTAGACAGTTGAAATTTTCACAAATGATGTATTTCTGTTGCCGCTATAACAACATATACTAAAAACAGAATAAAATTAAAAATAATAGAGGGTCCCCATACAAAAAACGTGTTTTTTTCGGCATTTCACGCCATCTATGAACGCTTAGTTAGGTAAACGTCCCATAGATGGCGTTATATTGAAAAGTCGATCTCTAACACCTTTGTTATACGTTAGATGGTGTTATAAGAAATAAAATGTTTATTAATTATTATTATTTTCTGGCGTAAAATGATAGTGGTATTTTTTGCTCGATCTTATAAAATACTGTAGTGTGGTACGGAACCCTACGAGTGCGAGTCCGACTTGCACTTGGCCAGTTTATTTAAATTACTTTACAGTAGAAAAACAGCAGCAGGATCACCTTTTAACACCGAAGAAAATGACGGGTGTTATGTATTTGACGTGTGTATTTGTGTGTCCGTCTATGTCGTAGCTCCCAATCAAATGAACTGATTTTAATTCCACAGGTGGTAGAAGTATATTATATGGAGGTTTCGCCTAACTTGGTATCAAAAAGTAGCTTACTACCATCAAGGAGAAAATCTGCCGCCATAAGTTTACGGTGCTTTCGCAGCAAACACAGCCTTTGAGAGTCAGATCATTCATGGCCTAGGGTGTTCACCCTCTTTGACCACATCATCGCTGACCCCATCAGGTGAAATAGTGGTCAAACGCTGAAAGATATTAAAAAGTAGTTTTTTTAGGGTTCCATACCCAAAGGGTAAAACGGGACCCTATTACTAA